>OX392462.1:9215867-10465867 GCA_947623515.1 Neoascia interrupta
GAAAATGAGCAAGGACAATGCCGATCGTTATCGGGCCATGTTGAACGAATTTTTGCTCACAAAAATTGAATAGGGGGATATTGGCAACATTTGGTTTCAACAGGACGGCGCTACGTGCCACACAGCTAAAGCTACACTCAAGCTGTACACAATCGATAATGTGCTTAAAAATTATATCGATCGTGTAGGCTACTGTATGGCCAGCCGAGGCTGCCATTTGAATGAAATTATTTTCCATTATTAACCGGAAGGATTGTACTTTCAAATACAAATAGAAATTTAAGAAAATATTCAGTAAATTTTTTTTATAGCATTTTCAAAAAAAAAGGTTATTTGGCGGACCCTTTATAACAATTTTTATGTAATTGTTAATTTTTCTAGAAAAAAAAATATTTTTTTGGATTATTTTTTTTTTTCGTCATCGTGACGAGGCGAAGACGAAGTGAAAGCGTGTTTGTGCATAGAGCTAACTATTTAACCCCATAAAAGAAATCTAAAGTTTTTGAATTGGTTTTCTTTCCACTTGGTTTTTAGAGGCTTGTGCGGGATTGTAGCACAATTTTTAACTAATATTTTTTTTTTAAAGGCCAGAGTTCTAAAGTCCAGGCGTATTGTATTGAATTTTAATAAAAAAAAAAATGATTAAAAAATCAATACAGTTTAATTTTTAATCTCGACGACTTATTGCAGAGCCTGATTAGTTTTAAGCGTGTATGCGCTGTTATGCGCCTTTAACTTTATACCAAATTGGCTTGTTCAAAACGCTTCAGTTGCTTTAATAAACTGTATTTTTTGCTTGTTTAGATTAGATTGTAGAGGGGAAATGGTATGATAATACCCAGATCATGGTAGCCACAAATGTTATGTCCTACTTTTATAGCTTATCCATGATGCCGCAGTGGATATTCTTAAAACTAATTAGCTAAAAACTCGCACTTTTGTAGCCAATTAGATAGTAAAAAAAAGCAAAGGAATATTGTTGCGTAATAAAAGAACCCATACCTAAAATTGTCCAAGTTGGTTGACGTCTGCCAAAAAAAAATTTTTTTAAATTCAATAAGTGACATTAATCCACAGTCAACATCCTCCCTATTTATTGGCTCAATATTTATTTAAACAATTTTCGTCGTGCAACTGGTATTGCGCGCGTATGAAGCAATTTTCTTAAGTTAAGAAATGAAAAACTACAAAAAGTTAAAAATTCACAAGAATTATTATAATGTTTTAGCCATTATTTTAATTATACTATGATCACTACGAACGCTGCTTGATGTTCATCGTCATCGTCAAAAGTGACAACTCTCCCTATGGTTTTCCATAACAGCTAGTATCTGTTAAGAGTGCTAGAACTAACAGCATCAAACCACACAAATGAGGCTACCAATACGAACAAAACTACTGACATACATCTAAAGAATCCAAGAAGGCGATGGACGAGAGCAATTTATGAAAAATTCCAACATTGCAGCAGTTTCTAGGTCTTTTGGCAATTCGGTCTCTTCGAAACTAAAACTTTTCTTTCTAGTAAAATTTTTAGCTGCGTATTTGACGTCGGTAAAATATCTGAAAGAAAGTGTGTTTTTGTATGAGTCCTAGAACTTTGGTGCTAAGACGATTTAAACTCTTTGAAAAAAATATCGCGGACAATCGGAAATTAACCAAAATTTAAAGGAAAAACGTAGCGATCCTTAAAAGATCGTCCAGGCTTGACATTTCAACCGAAAATTTAGGAAAAAAAAAGAATTTTGAAAGATTCCAAGTTTACTTTTCGAAGTTGATTGCAAACGCAGCAAGAATGTGCCACAGAGCATGTGTAAATCTAACCCATCGCACAGTAAACCCGCCAAAAGTGACGCTTTTACAAACAAAAGTGGGTCAGCCATAAATTAACTTTATTAACAAAATTTTAATGTTGTGTTACAAACAACATTTGATCTTTTTTTTCTGTGTGAAACTCACATTTTTGGGCGTAGACTATAAGTTTTATTTTAAAACGTCTTTCGCTGCTGCAAAAAGTCGGCCTAAAGTTCTACTGCAAGTAAGAGAGCTATATAAAAGGTCAATTTTTGTTCCACCTTAGCTTGCCAACTCAGATTTTGCCAATCGAAAATTCTTTTTCAATTCAATTCTAATTTTACCTTTTTCGGACAATAGATGGGTCAAAGATGGTAGGCGACAGACCTTACCGAAACAACGCCCACCCTCACAGGTTTAAAAATGTTACACTGTACTGCTTCGGGACCAACAAAGTGCAGATATAAAGTTTGAAGTCCACAGCCTGATCTAAAAAAAAGTGGCAGACGAACAGACTGACGGGTGGGAGTCTGGGAGTCTTCCTTCATTGTTTCACTTTGTGTGAAACTTTAAATACTCCCGCGAGTGGAGGTTTAAAAACGTATGTTTCGGCGTTTTGTCTTACGAAAATTGGACGTCCAACTATTTAAAGAGCAGTATTTCTGTCCGCATTGGAAGTCTTTTGTTCAATTACCTGCCTGTATAAAAAAAAACAATTCTTTGGCCTGGTCGAAATGGGTCGTCGCAGAAGCCACTGAAAACCTTCTACTCATATCCAAATATTATTAGAAGATATCAACTGGTCACTTGGTTTTGAAGTATATATTCAAGACACGGGGAAAATGCCAGCCTAAAAAAATGTACTTTAAAGAGCATAATAGTTACTTACAAGAGCCTTTTGATATTTGGTTCCTTGAAGTTAGGTTACTGTATCCCTGAAATTCCGATAGAAACGCTGCCCATTTATTGTTTTCACGGTCTTGTATTTACGCCATTATCACCACAAGTTCGTGCTTTCGAAATCTTGACTTGTAAGTTTCAACTTTTGCTTAAACTGTTGTTTTATCTTACTACTCTTCAGATTCATTATATGTCTCATTAGCTATCACCACCACTTAAAGCATTATTAGTTCCTAAAGTGCATCAACCAGTGATCAACCAGTCATGTTAAAACAAAAACTTTTATGCATCATCATTGGTCATTTCATTACATTTTGTAGGTATGCACCAAATTCTGCGTCAAATTAATAAAATGCTTGTAGGTATGAATTCTTATTCGTCGTTAAACACATCATTTATAAAACTTTGTGATTTTAGGCTAAGAGTATTCATTTGTGGACCTGTGCTGAATAAACTTTGTAAATAGATTTGATTGAATGAAAAAAGAAACGCGCCGATCTCAAAGATCATGCCATTTGTTAACTCGACCTTGCTCTTAATCCAACCACCACCGCTGCCCAAGTACAATGCTCTTGATTTTGCTACATCTCTCTACATTTGTGGTAACACTGAATGGCATCAGGTGCTACCAAGCTTTGAAATCGACGTCTTACTCAACTTTAAACTTATTCAAATACATACAAATTGCTTTGCTCGATGGTGCCCACGAAGTTGCAATGCAACATTTACCGATCATAGGTATAGGCACTACCTACTTGTTTTGTTATTTCCCAAGCCAGCTGGAAAGTCGCGTGGCCTCTTTTCCAGCTCAAAGATCAAAGTCCACACCTGCGCCTTAAACTTAAATAAAAACAAACATTTCGACGATCATAGGAAATCGAAATCCCATTGACTCTCTTGCATAAAACTCGTATAAAATCACGTGTATGTAGATCCCCACTCCACTAAGCATGGCAACTCTATGCGCTCATAGAAAAACGAAAAAAAAAACTTGAACAAAAAAATTCCGGCAACCGGCAATATAATAAACGCTAACAAGCGAGATAGACAACTCCAAGGAACGAGACGCATTGCTAATTCATAAAAAAATAAACATCATGCGATAATGTGCGAAAGCTTTCTTATTACAAGTTCAACTTGCAAGTAACTTGTACACCAGTAATTGATAAAAACCCCTCGGGTAGTTTTGCAGTTTGTTCCTTGGTGTCTCTTGCTCAGCTGTGCTGGTAATAATTATTTTTGATTTCTGATTTCTGAATTCCGATTTCCCCATTCACCCTGTGCATTTCATAGTCGTCGTCGCCGTCGTTTGAAGCCCCCCATATACACAGTACCCGACCCATACTCGACGTCGAAAAGAAAAAAAAAACTTTCGCGCATAATTTCCGTGTGGATGAATTTCTGGTCAGTTTAGCGAACTTCGGCAAGAGGGTAAGGTGTCCCACTTGGTGTTGTATTGTTGTTTTTTTTTATGGTTGTCTACTGTTAGCTTATTGCTGTACATTCCTCAGCCCATGTGTTTGAACAAAAGAAAAAAAAAACTCCAAATTCATCATAATTCTTGTCCATTTCAGAGAGTGTGGTGTGAACAATGTCAGCAAAAGCTATTTACGAGGCAACTGGAAAGGACATACTCAACCGGCATTTGGGGAAAAATGTCGCCAGCACATGTCGTTTTGCCACGGTCAATCCGGATACCGACTTATCTAACCTGGTTGGCAATCATCCCTGGCTTAAGGAGACAGTAAGTTGTAGTTAATTAACTTGTTTATTAAGGTGGCGGTAAGATTTGATAAGATTGCCGCCAATGGCTCGGAAGTCAATCAGAATTGTGGATCGTAAATCAATATAATTGCACTTGTTCGGGCACCGACTAACATCACACTTGTGACAGTGTGTAAAATGGGTATATCAGGCGATTTATATTTGTAATGGAGCAAAATGCCCAAAGAAATGGATGGTGGGCCTACATACGTCATTGATCGTACGAACCGTCTACGGCCGGTGGTGCTGGTACAAGCAAGCGAAGCAAATCTTTCGATAGGAACTTGTTTACACGTTTAGATGAGGTGATGACAGTTTTTTCTTTCTCTTATTGTGACGTGTTCAATGAGCTCGCATGTGTTGGGTCTGAGGTGGCTCGATTCTAGCTGACTTGAGTTTAGATAGCGATTAGGTTGTATACACCCAACAAGCGTGTGATTTGATGGTCTGCCGTTGATAAGATCTATTATTGGACAAACTAGGTTAAATATGCAGTAAGGTTGGAAATTAGCTTTAATGATATCTTTAAGCTTTATACTTCGTTTTTGATTTGTTTACGCTGATAACATACTAGGTGTTCAATGGTATGAGGCTCTGATTATTGCAGATCTTCTCACCTTTAAACATTGAAACCCAAAAATAATCTTGACCAACTTTGGAGAATAACAAAAACAGAGTCCATGCCAAATGTGTGGAGTTTGATGACATCAATTATCACCTTTTGTCTACACAGTAAAACAAATAACTATCACACCGTCTCCCCAAATCTGAGGTTCACTAACGACGACCTCTTGTAGACGTGAACATTTCGTCTTGACCTAGAACTCTTGGCATGAGTCACATAAAATTTTTGGATGCTGATAAGCGGCACTCGCCAGATTCATGTTTTTCCCAACAAGGGTCAATCTGATAAACCTCTAATTATGATTTAATTTGAAACACATTTGGGGGTCTACTACTTGGCGTTAATCTTATGTTTCGAATAATCTTGTCTTCGAGCATTTCTACTTGGCATGGCAGATAATTGTACGTATTTATGGGATTTTCGGTTGTAAACTGAAGCTTCGAGAGGTTAATCAAAAAGTATTTTTAGTAACTTCTGGTTTTTGTCAGTTGCACGAATACGATGCTGGTATCCTTTGCCAATATCAAATTCAATAAATGAATCACAGTCGCTTGATAAGGGACTTTTTTTCGTACAAATTTGGGAATGCATGTTCGGAACGATAACCTATACATTAGACGGTGTGCTTAACTCAATGCGGTATTTTTCGTATTTAGAGGTCGATGCTAAAGAGACTACGGAATGATTCACTTGGATTTCTTAATTTAAGACTTCTTAAATAAATTAAACTTCTTAATGTAATGCTTCTTAGAACAAAACAGTAAACATTGAGCTTTAAATTACCAAAACAAAAATGCAAGTCGAATACCTATTCCAATCTGATTAGAACACTCTAAAATTATTTATTGTTTAGAAGATGGCTATTTTTGGACGCCAGCTGGAATGGCTCATGCATACTCTCCTTTCCTTATTGCATCACTTTTCTCCAACATTGTGGGGAAAAAGATCCCACAATTGTTCAACAGCTAAGGTGGAGGTGGCTTATATTGTAGCCATTTTTTAGCTTTTATTTTAGATTTCAAGAATCGTATTAGATTTGTTTAAACTGAAAGAATTGCAAGAAATCGTTTTTCATACAATAATTTTTTCCAGACACCCATTTAAGAAGTTTTTCAGATATTTTGTCAGCAATTAAACTACTTTAACATCATAGTCCCAAACAAAGACACGCCACGAATCGGATGCTTACTAGGTTGTCTAGCAAGTCAGGATTGGTCACAGATAAATCAGAAAGAAGAAGACGTTCATCAAAATTAGTCATAGCATCGATAGAACATGAGAAAAATCTCAAATATATAATGAGATTTTGGTACCTATCTAAGGGAATAAGGAAAATTACTTGTTGTCATGACAATTTTAATTCTAAAGCCAGAATCCCATGCATTAGCAACTGAAACTTTGTATGAAATGCTATTTCTGTTTCCGTTCCTGTTCCTTGTGACAACGCGGCTTAAGATCCATATTTTTTCCAAGTAAACTAAAAATATTTTTTTTATTTTTTATGTTCATATTTAGTGTCAATGCATTTAAGAGGATTTATGTATGAATTCACCGCATCGACACACAACCGGCTTCGAAACATTTTGCGGCAAAAAATTTTAGTCTGGTCTTTTGTCGCAAGTCAGCTGCTTCTATGCTCACTCTGAGTAGGTTGACCTGGTCGCACGTGTCCGTCTATTTTATAGTGCCACATAGGCAAGCCTTTTTCTGTCTCTTCGAGCTACATTTTAGGCCAAAAGGTTATTCGGCAGAGTTAAAAATTTAAAAGCCTTGGAACAGGCAACAAACACATCAAAAACCAACACATCCATTCAAGATAGAAACATCATTCATAGCTGGAAACAGATGTTTTTATGAGCACGGTAAGTTTCTCAAACCAGGTTTCGTATCCATAGGGTGAAGCTAGATGTATTAAAGGCGACCTATAAACCCTTCCTAGCTATGGAGCAGAAACATGGGCTATGTCATCGAGTGAGGAACACCAGTTAAGTGTTTTTGAAAGAGAAATATTGCTTTAATTAAAGCTACCATTACTTACTGACTCTACGTTTAAGATGGCTTGAAGATGATTTTCAGATTTTCAGTTCAAATTTGTGACCACGAACAAGAGTTTTGATTGTCTTAACCTGAACAACAGACTCCGATCATATTTTAAAACGAGTTCTCTTAGATTTTTTGGCGACTAAACGTTGGCTTTGAATATTTTTCATGGCACAGATGTTTTTTTTACGCCGGCACCCACTATATCAGGTGGACGTTACCCTTTCAACTACACAAAGTAGCAGCCCTATATAAGGCAATTTGTGTTATCATCGGTCCGAATTCGGTTTTTTTAATTTTGTTAAATAAAACAAGTGAGTAAGTGCAAGAGTTCGTCTGTGACAATTTTTGCCATGTTAAAGGTTTTGAGCCATTATTGTTCTATTCCAATTTGAGTTGCTAGGCCTTGTCCAACTTGACCAAAAGGCATTTTGAAAGAAAATTTGAAATAAAGAGTGTCTTACATCGGAGGCAGTAGTTGGCGGGAACGTTGGCGGATGTAGCCAATTTCCACACTTTGTCTGTACAAAATACGAAACAAGATACACTCCAAGTTTGAGCGTCCTAGCTCAATTTTAAAGACCTAAAAACTTCACACATACGCACAGACGGATGAACGGACATGGCTTAATCGATTCTATTGTCTTACATTGGAGGCAGTAGTGGGCGGGGCCGTTGGCGGATGCAGCCGATTTCCACACTTTGTCTGTACAAAATAAGAACCAAGATACACTCCAAGTTTGAGCGTCCTAGCTCAATTTTAAAGACTTAAAAACTTCACACAAGACGGACGAACGGACATGGCTTAATCGATTCACTTGTCAGTCTAGATCATATCACTAAAAGGTCTTACGGGTCTACGCTTATTATTTCACTGTGTTACAAACTATGTATTAAAATTAATATTTTTCTATCAGCTATTTTTCATCAAGTTTGGGGCTATTCAAGGCCTAGTTTCATGTAGACTAAAAAGTTATTCAGTACATTTATGCCTTATGTTTTCGCTTCCTTTTACTGACAATTTTTGACTTTCTTCCTATTCTTTAATACCATGTCTCCACCGAACAATAATCCGCAGTTTACATAAATCTTCAACTATTTTCGACAAATCACAAGATTTGCCATTGGGATTTATTTATAATCGCCTCTAATTGCAGTTTTGTGATTGATGAGGACCTAGTATAGACCTCGATTGTTTTGCTACAATTTTTCAATATTTTCAGGAACACTTGGAAGATTTCCTGTGTAAAGTCGGTGACATCTTCTGGCTATTTTCCCGATTTTCAGCTTCAAAATTATTGCTGAAAATATTTTTTGTTTTATTTCGTTTTATAATTTATTTCGTCAGAATCAGGAAAATTTCGCTAATATTTTGGAAAAATAAAATCTAAGATCGAAATCACGCTAGAAATAGTAAACCTTTTTGGGCCAATTCCGTGGTGTGGAAATAAGACCCATAAACGATTTTCCCTATTTTCTCAAAATTAGGTGAGGACTAATCTACATGCATCGTCCTTTTGGGCTATGTCCAAGTCTCGAAAAGTAGTGTGGCGCAGCCCGTGTACTTACTGCTCGTATCCCGCGGTGCGTCGCTTGACTGGCCCTTAGACCTCAATTGTATTCCCAGGTTCGGTTTAAATTCTCCGTTTTGCCGAATTCGTTCTTAAGGGCATGTTCACATTTTCTACAGGTAAAAGTGCAGTAAATGATACACTTTCTCTTGTCAGGAAGTCTATAGGATAAGGCCTTCAATTTCGACATGACCAAGGACCCAAAAGATAGTTAACTAATTATTTTCATTCGAGCTGTTCTGACAACAAGTCTCTAACTAAGCTTATACTTTTGATGTCCATGTCCGCTGGAACTTGCCCATGTTCTGAATGTTCACAGTCTTGCCAGTTACACAGAAGGCAACGTTGACCCAAGAAAAGATAGTTTTTAAAAAAGCCATCTAACCCTTGTGAAGTTTAAACACGCCTTTTAGATCTGTCCAACGCTTCCATTCATACTGATTCTTCCTAGCCCAAGTTAAGTTTACTATCGTTAGTAGAGATTGACTTTGTTTGTACCTACTGACTTCTTTTACTATCCCGTAATATAATTTATGCATTGCTAAAGCATCAAAGGTGCTACAACTGCTTGTAACAATTAGAACCGATCAAAGTCTGAAGAAACCAGTGTTTACCTATTGAAAAAACGCAAAAAACACCAAGTGCGTACTTATATTCATAGAGCTCTTTTTTGTCCTACATTGAACATTGCGTATTTTACCTATAAACACTGCCCTATATTGGCAGTGAACGCTTCAAGTGCCCGTACCTATTAATATTACGTACTTACATACAAACATGTCCTAATTATTGATTCCTATTTTCTAAGTATTACTGCGTCGAAATATTTATTTTTACACCCGAGAACATTCCACCTTTCAAACCCATGTAGAAAAAAACACACTTAACTTTGACAAAGTACCCACAACTCACTTCCTATAACGATTTTTCATTCAAAAAAAAAATATTTTAAAAATAGCCAAGTTTAAGCACCTCTTTCGCCAAATGAACTGTTGACCTTTTACTTTCCAGATGTTCAAGAAGCTATTTAAAAAAAAAAAACTCACACCTTACATTGTGTGTTGAACAATAATATCGACGTGGTTCATCGAAAGTTCTGTCACACCCTTGACCTCGTCCAGAAAATCTTGTTTCGCAATTCTTTTTTTTTAGCCTCAGATTGATGAAAGACTCTCAGCGTTCAACTCGAACGAGAACAAGCTCAAGCTAAAGATGAAAATAAATTGTCGCCACGAGAAACCAGTTTAAGTTCAGTGGTTCAACACTTGTGGCATTGTTTCTGAAGCCAGAATTAGATGCATTCCAACGGACAATGTTCAATTCAAAAGTGTAACGTTTACCCGATTTGCATAGGTACTGGGTACTCACACACATTGCTTTGAGAGGCGGTACTTTTGAGGGCGTTTTCTCTCTCGCTTAATAATGCTACCAAGAAAGGGTGAAGCTAGCTGTTATGTGTGCTCTGTTAATTTGAATTTCAAATATAAGCGCGCAAACACTATGGGATGGTAATGAAACGGCGAGCTTTCATAATGGCCGTTCAGAGTGTTTAGCATTTTTTTGTTTTACCAGCGGCGATTGAACTTCGACCACCACAAAACTCTAGTAAAAATCTGGAATACTTCAAAATAGGTCGTACGTTTACATATCGAAAAGAAAGTTAGGCAATTCTCAAGCTTAGTAATCTAATGAGTTTTGATCAAATGCGCAGTATGTGCGATTAAAAGATCGCAATCAGCGTACTGCTAGATCAACCTGATCCTCTGGAAATATTTGAAGTCAGTTTTTGCATGTAAAAAGTAAGATTATATTATTACTACAATTAGATGGTAATTAAGTCTCGTGTTGACAATATAACAGCGGTTATATTATAAACACGAGAGTTATGTAAACTCTTGGAGTAGACAAACATGATGTCAAAGATATTTTATAGCTCTGCCTCTAGTAAGAACACAGCCCGTAAATCGCCGTCCAAATCGATTTGAAAATAAGTTATTTTAATTAATTCTAGGGCTGCTTTCTCGGATTGAATACTCGTAAGACTAACTAGTTTTTTTTGACTTAACCAGCTGATTAATAATATGAATCAATTAAATTATTTGCGAAACAGAAAAAAACCTTTACGCAAGTGCTGATATTGGAAGAAAACATTATCACATACCAATACAAACTTTAAGAACTATATATTGAGTGGATGTAGTTAGAAAGCCACAATACTACTTGGATAAGTTAACACCAAACTAATGGACAATATAATATCACCGAATCAAGCGGCGTCAATATGAGATATTTAAAAAAAAAATTGTACCTCTGGTGTTGTCTCTTTTTTAATTTTCCTTTAATGCCTTACGCTACGATCTTCTCATTTACACAAAGGGTTCTGTTTTCCCTGACAGACTTCATCATCACACTGCACAAACCATCCAGTCTTTGGCAAAGCTCAAAGTTTTGTAGATCTAGCATTTAGTTTTCATTGAGTGTCGCATTGGGTGTCACTAGAAATGACACTCAATGTTAAAAGGTTAAATGCGCGCCTGAGTCGGTGGTATTAAATTTTTTTCTCTTTGTGCTGCTCCGTGGTGTATAAAGCAAAAGAGTTTTCTTTTGATGGATCTAGGAGCAAAGTACAAAACTTTGCTCCTACTCCGATATTCGGATTTTAAGAGATAAAGTGTTTTTCCTTCAGTTTTCCATAGGGGAGCAAGAATTTAGAATCTCCCGATCAATCAACCGTCAACCAGATTGACCATATTGCGATCGACGCAAGGCACTCATCCAGTGTCATGGATGTCCGAACTTTCCGAGGGGCCAACATTGACTCGGATCACTAGCTTGTTGTAGCCAAGGTACGGCTGCGGATATCCTGACCAGCGCCAAGTAATGGAAATACTGTGAGGAAGTTTGACGTCGGCCGACTACAATCGCAAGAGATCGCCAGGTCCTTCTCCAACCGAGTCTCTCAAAACCTTCTACGAAGTCCTATGCAACCAGCATGAAGTATTGAAAGCCAGTGGCAAAATTGCCAAAATGCCATCAGAGACGCCGCCTCTGAAGTGCTGGGTTTCACACGGCGACCACAACGAAACCCCTGGTTTGACGATGAATGCCGGCAAGCACATGCAGCTAAACAAGAAGCATACAAAGCGGCGCTGCACAGAAGGACTAGAGCTGCTCGCGAGCTCTACGAGCAGAGGAGGAGAGAGGAGCACCGGCTTCTCCGAAGGAAAAAGAGAGAGCACGAGAAGCGCGCGGTTGAAGAGATAGAGAGATGTTACAACAGGAATGAAGTTAGAAAGTTTTACCAAAGGATCAAAAGGTCCTGCCAAGGGTATAAACTTCGAACTGAAGCCTGTAAGGACCATCAAGGGAACATCGTTGTAGAATCGCAGTCGGTGCTGAGGATTTGGAAAGACCACTTCTGCAGACTGTATAACGGCGAGGACGAACCAAATACCGCTGTCAGGCAGAACGAACCATTCAACCCGGGCGAAGACGTTACCGACGAAGCATACGAACGATACCGCCCACCCGACCTGGAGGAGTCGAAAGTAGCTGTGTCTAAGCTCAAGTGCAACAAAGCAGCCGGAGCAGACGGCCTAGCTGCCGAACTTTTTAAATCCGCTGGCGATGAGCTGGTTAGGAGCATGCACCAGCTCATCTGCAAGATATGGTCGAAAGAAAGCATGCCCGACGAATGGAACCTCAGCATTGTTTGCCCGATCCTGAAGAAAGGAGACCCTCTGAGTTGTGCCAACTACAGAGGCATAAGTCTTCTTAACGTCGCATACAAGATCTTTTCTGCTGTACTGTGTGAACGCCTGATGCCGTTTGTCAACAATCTGATAGGCACATATCAGTGTGGCTTTAGGCCAGGAAAGTCCACCATCGATCAAATATTCACACTGCGGCAGATCTTGGAGAAAACCCAGGAATTCCAAATCGATACACACCACCTCTTCATCGATTTCAAGGCCGCGTATGACAGCATCTATAGAGACGAGCTATATAGCGCAATGTCTAGTTTTGGCATCCCTGCCAAACTCGTCAGTCTGTGCAGGATGACGATGGAAAACTCACGCTGTTCCGTCAAGGTCGGCAAAGACCACACCGACCCCTTTGATGTCAAAAAAGGATTTAGACAAGGCGACGCGCTGTCATGCGACTTCTTTAACATCATACTTGAGAGAATTGTGCAGAACTCTCGCGCCAACACCAGAGGTACAATCTTTCAAAAGTCCGTTCAACTACTTGCATACGCAGACGACATTGACATAATCGGTAGAACAAAGCGTGATGTCAGTGAAGCCTTCGTGAGTATTGGGACGGAAGCGGCCAATATGGGCTTAGCAGTCAATGAGGGCAAAACCAAGTATATGCTGTCATCAAGAAAAGACACCCAACACCGACGTCTTGGACAAAACATCACCTTCGACAGCTATAACTTTGAGGTAGTTAGGGACTTTGTCTACCTGGGTTCCGCTATCGATTCAGACAATGACACCAGCGCTGAAATCAAACGAAGGATAACTCTTGCCAATCGCTGTTTCTTTGGGCTAAGAAGGCATTTGAGTAGTAAAGCCCTCTCTCGAGCAACTAAAGTGCCCATGTATAAGACCCTCATCATCCCAGTCCTGCTTTACGGTGCAGAAGCATGGACCCTGTCAAAGGCGGATGAAAACACTTTAGGCTGCTTCGAGAGGAAAATTCTTCGGACGATTTACGGTCCCGTCTGCATAGACGGAGAGTGGAGGAGGAGATATAACATCGAACTGTAGGGGCTGTACAGCGATACCGACCTAGCCAAAAGAGTCAAAACACGACGTCTACGATGGCTGGGTCATCTAGAGCGGATGGACACCAACGCCCCGGCCCGGAAAATCTTCGAATCCACACCGCAGGGACGACGCGGTAGAGGAGCACCGAGACTTAGGTGGCGCACGCAAGTGGAAGGGGACCTCAGCCAACTTCGCGTGCGAAACTGGAGACGGCTAGCTAGAGACAGAGCTGGCTGGCGAAGCTTGTTGGCTGAGGCCCAGGTCCACCCCGGACTGTAGCGCCACCTTAAGTAAGTAAGTAAGTAAGCAAGAATTTAAAAATCAAGTGAATGCAAATCTACCAGTACCAGGAAATTTTTGCGGGAAAGCTGCGTGGCGTTTTTCACCACACCCCTGGTTTAACCTAACCTAACCTAGCCCAACTTGAAATGCCTCTGATAACATTCCACAGTGTGCTAACCGCGACATCTAGGTTTGCGTAGGTAGCCTTGAGAGAAGCTCTACGTTGGTTATGCTAAGAGGAACCTCTTTGAATCACACTAGCTCTGTGCTGTTCAACCAAACGATAATGGAAAATTTTTATTAGAGTAAGAAACATGCAAATGCATCTTACTCGTTTAAAAATACGACACAGAAACTCATATCCGTTGGTGTTGCCTAAAAAGTTCCGATAGGGATTTTAAAAAAGGCCCGTCGATTTTTCTTATTTTTCTCTTAAATACTAAAACAACGAATAGAATGCCGTTCGAATCGCAAAGTCCTGTTTCTACCTCTCGAACTGATTCTTCTCCGAATTGGTATTTACTTGATCTTTTGCAACCTTTCACCTTTTTTTAACAGTTCCAATATCGCACATACTTCCGTCTTCTTTCGCTTTAGTTGCAAGCTTGGTTTTCCTTACTTCTGAACTAGAAAGAACGCGAATTTTAAGGTTCTTAAAATTACATTCGGTGATCAGGCGATCCTAAATTTCGTAGAGTGAAAATGTATGATCTTTCAACTCCACTCAACGACTAAACGAAAGAATAGAGGAGCCTGTACGGCTTGGTTGTCATCATAATTGATATAATTTACTTAATAAGACATATTGGCAAAAATAAAAATAAATGGTTGGTTGGACCTGGAATCGAACCCAGAACCTTCCAATCGTCGGCCATAGGTGCTACAATCTGCACCACAGCCCACTTTCATCTCGGGTATCCAAATAGCTACATGTTCCCTCTGCATAAATAATGCACATAAAACCAACAACATGATCCTAAATTTCTTCAGAAAGGCACCAGCTGCGTTTTATTCACGCTCTTTTGGCAACGCTTTCAGCATTTTTCTCAAACTTTTTTTTAACCAAAATCCAATGGTATTGATAAAACCGTGTTGCTTGTTATGATGTTATTTGCAATGAAGGGCGATTACTTAAATGTTCGAACAGTTTATTTCATTGTACATAATTCTGAATACTTTGAGTTGAATGCCAATTTACAATCCGTATTAAACTTTAAAAACAAAGAAATAGTACCAAAATGTATTGATCCGTTCCAAGCCACATATAGTTCAAGGTATAAAAGAATTATGCCATGTCGCAACGTGTGGTTCAGATCTACAGACCAGGATAAAGGCATATTTTAAGTGACTTTTCTACACTTTTAATGTCATACCGTGTCCTGCTTTTCATACTTCACCTTCAAATTCTAGCCAGGCTACAAGAAAAAGCTATCACGAATATATTTGAGTTGTTGGTTTTTTAGCGATTAAAAATATTCTCTCTTTCACTTTACTACAAGAGAGCCAATAAAAGTTACCATTATAGTTAAAAGTTTAAAAAGTTTTTTTTAATTGTAATTAAGTACCATTTAAAAGTTAATAAAAAAATCTTTCTGAAGTTCTTTGTCGAGGATGTGTCTTCCAACGCTTTGAGGGGACAGTCCCTGATGTAAATTGCAAAAACAAGGACGACAAATAAATATTGTTGGCATTTATTATTTTAAGTTGATACATTATCATTACCCTTATCCTGTTTGCGCTGCATCGATGCTATTTTGTACACTATCTACTTTTCGTGACCTTCCAATCAATAAAATTTTGCCGATTCCATCGAAACCTCAATAACGTGCTGGTATCTTGTCACTATCAACGAAATGTTAATAATACTCCCGGGTTTTTTGCAATAGATCTTATTAATGCGTTATGTAAAAAAGTGGATCTTTACATGCAATACTTTCCATACCGATAAAAATTACCCACTTAATGTTGATTGTGTGATAAGAACCATTTTTGTATAAAATGTTGTTCTGTCGATAATTTAGAATAGCGATTCGAATCTGGTTTGGCAACCGGCCAAATTATTTCTGAATGATTTTTTTTTATTTAACTTGAAAAATTACGACGTTCTTTTTAATGCAAAAATTGGATCCCTTTGCTTCTTTTTCCAGAAACTCGTCGTAAAGCCCGATCAACTGATAAAGCGTCGTGGTAAACTAGGTCTTATCTCTGTGAACAAAACCATTGACCAGTGCAAAGAATGGATTCAAGAGCGAATGAACAAGGACCAACAGATTGGAGCGGCCTGCGGAAAGATAAGGAACTTTATTATTGAGCCATTTATTCCGCACAAAGATGTAAGAGCCCGTAAATAACATAAAAACAAACAATTTATACTTTCATATACCCCATGCATTTTAGGAAGAAGAAGCTTACGTCTGTATCTATTCACATCGTACAGCTGATACGATACTTTTCCACCATCAAGGTGGTGTAGATATTGGTGACGTTGACGCCAAGGCGTTGAAGCTAGAAATACCAGTGAATCACAGTGTTACCGCAGAGGAGATAACCAAATCGCTGCTGAAAAATGTCTCGGCTGCCAAGAAGGAACGGATCGCTAATTTCATTTATGCTCTCTATCAAGTCTATGTGGACTTGTACTTTACTTACCTCGAGATCAATCCGCTTGTGGTCACCGATGACAGCGTCTATATTCTCGATTTGGCTGCCAAGTTGGACTCGACAGCTGATTTCATTTGCCGTCCAAAATGGGGAGACATTGAGTATCCACCACCATTCGGACGGGATGCTTACCCCGAAGAGGCGTACATTGCCGATTTGGACGCAAAGAGTGGGGCTTCCTTAAAGGTGCGCGCTAAATTCTTAAAATAAGATTTGAATATGGCATAAATGTTGTTTTCCTGAAATTTCATTTCAGTTGACAATCTTGAACAGGAATGGCAGAATCTGGACAATGGTGGCTGGTGGTGGTGCTAGTGTCATCTATTCTGATACGATTTGTGACTTGGGTGGTGCAGGAGAACTTGCCAACTATGGCGAGTACAGTGGTGCACCTTCAGAGCAGCAGACTTACGAGTACGCAAAGACTATCTTAAATTTGATGACCTCTTCGCCGAAGCATCCAGATGGCAAGATTTTAATCACCGGAGGAGGAATCGCCAACTTTACAAATGTAGCTGCAACTTTCAGAGGTTGGTATTTGTAGCAGACTTTTTTTTATGGTTAAGTTGTTTATAAACTTCTCCTCTCCCTCTCAAGGAATCATAACCGCACTCAGGGAATTCCAGCCAAAGCTGGTGGAGCACAATGTTTCCATATTTGTTCGCCGTGCTGGACCGAACTACCAGGAGGGTTTGCGAAAGATGCGTGAACTCGGCAGTACCCTGGGTATCCCTTTGTTTGTGTTTGGACCAGAGACACACATGACTGCTATTTGCGGAATGGCGTTGGGCCAACGACCAATTCCCAAATCGTGCAATGTTGAGTTCTCCACAGCGAACTTTTTGCTGCCAGGTGGACAGCAACAAGCTACCGATGCGAAGGGGGCAAAACTAGCGGATTTTAGTGAACTTGAGAACGGTAAGTGGTTTTTGTACTCATCTGGTTAGATTTATGTGTTTTGTGTTAAAGAATGCGACGGACAGTTGACTTGTTTTGTGTTGGCTTTATGGAGCTTTGCATGCGCGTTTTGTTGTATGCATAGGTATAAGCGAAGACGCTTTACAATTATTTTGCCCAAACTCAGTTCTAAAATCTATGAAGACAGTGAATTAAATAAGGTATACGATTCGTTTTGCAAAAGGTGGAAACTGAAATTAGCCAGAAGTGCTTGGAGAACTTATAAGATCCTCGGGGACCGACTTTTTTTTATCATCATCAAACTCTTGTTTTAAAAAAATCACCTTTGCACAAGAATATTGTAGATAAGAAAGTTATCCATTGTAGTTAAAAGTGTTTGTTTTTAAGAAACCACGAATTCTTCAATTTTTAGTACAACGAACGTAAGGTGGAGCTTAAGTAAGATTTCTTAGTTTTTCTTTTCATTTATTTCATATTCACAAAAAAGTTGTCCTTCTACTCTGCATGATTATGGACATATTGATCAACTATTGGCTCATGCGAACAAGAAACGTAAACCATATTTTTAGTCCATAAAACGTAATCTATAGTTATTTACGTTTCATCGTTTATTCTCGACTCCTTCAGGGGTCATTACTATTATTCGTGATTTATTTGCAGTTTTTTGTTGACTGCATTGAACTTTGAGACATATTTCTTTTTCAAGGCTTGCCAGACTCTCGCGGAGGTAAGACCGAAGAAAATAATGATGTTTTTTCAGATGACCGGGGTCCAAGGTAAATTAACTCTGCTACCAAGGGCAACATTTTGCTGAAAACGTTTACCTAGTCTTGTTCTCGTTTATTGAAGACCAACCACCTTAGTCTGTCCTTCATTCGTCGCAAAAGCCTTTTTCACGGCGGGTTTTGAGCGGCGATGATATTCATATCTGCTATGTATACCAGTATTTGCAGACATCTTCTAAAATAGTTCCCTCCGAGTCCTGCACACAACCAATTTCAAAAATGTATGAAGGAATGAACACGACAGCGCTAAACTGCACATTGAACAGCACAGTTTGGTGAAGGAACAGAGAGAACATTCAGAGATCCGGAATTCGGTTTTCCGACGACAATGCCATGCCTTGTCGTATTAAAAGCCTTGTCTTAATTAAAAGACTGCCTCAGCATTTAGTACCTATTTCGGTGATTTTTTTCGATTGAAGAAGATTCTCTTGAAGGTATATTTTAAATATAAAAAAAACTCACTAGCATTGTCTGTATAGGTTTTTCACAGATGAGTGTAATTCAGCATAATTCTAATTACCCCTGTCAAGCGTGGGCCCTATGTTGGGAACCACTGTCCTTACGTCTAATCAAGCTTCTTGTTTCACTTTGAGTGTACCCTGACTAGGTAAATCAAACTTTAACGGTGCAATTTGAGTTTTTTGAAAGGGCAATTTAAGACACCACGATTAAGCATAAGTAGGTTGTTTCCGAATTTCTACGGCTTGAACGCTAAATCGATGTGGCTATTCGAGTCAGAATTTGAATCGAGTTGATGGGTGCATCCAAATTTAAAGAGAGTCAGAGCTGCAAGTTTCAAAGAGGCGTCAGGAAGAAACAGTTTTTATCCAGCCACATGGTCTTTGGTTCTTTGCTGGGTCTTTCCTCTGCCTTGGAAATCAAAGGCAAAAAAACGACTTGTAATTGCAGGTAAACTGCAAAGGGAAAAGGTTTTCGTCCACCTCCATTTCGTGTCGACATGCACGATGCCTTTATGAGAAATCTTTAACCCATTCCAAGGGACAATAAGCGAGGCACGTGCTCACGAAAAATTAAAAGTAAGACAAAAACCAGACAAGCATCGGGTCATTTAAACCCAACTGCTGGCCTTGAGAAACAGTGGCCCAAATATTTCATTAGGCGATATCCTTTTCTTTGTTTAATGCTGGTAGTAAAATTACTAATCGTCTCCAAGCTAGTTTTCTTGGCACCCTGTTTTTCATTTAAATTAATACCTTTTGTACGCAATACCACATCTTATGAATCATGTGCATCGCCCATCATGATAGTTTTATCTTCGCCTCGAAGAGAGCTTAAAATTTAATTTATTCTTCCTCATAGTCTTATTTTAACGCGTTAAATATTTTCGAACTTATTGTCTCTGCTAATTTTACGTATTTATTCTTCATTGATAAAAAAGCTAACCAAACGTATTGTTACTTATATTGGGCAGCTAAACCAGTCATTTAATCCATTGTAGGAAGAAGATACAATTTTCGGAGCATAGTTGCCGTATTGGAGGTTACAAAAATTCACCTCTGACCGATATAAAATTCGCTTCCATTTTCCTTTCATATTTTTTTTTATAAAGTTTCAACCTTGTGTATTTCTTCGTCATGTATTTTATTGTCGATCGCCTTTTCCGCTGCTTAATCACCAGTGGATTCTATCCCATCACCAGCAATGAAAATTTTGAATCATTTAGAAAAAAATGAGTAGAATCCGCTGCTATTTCCATCTTTGGATATTTTTGATCCTGACCCGTTTTCGGATAAAGTTCATATCACGATGGGGCCAACCAATGGATGGTCCACCAGACGTAGGACCGTAAATTGGAGTGATTTTTTTAAGACAAGAGGTCAAGTCTTTTTGTTTTTGTTTGAAAATATGTTTACCTAGAGCCAAAGGCATAACCCAGCTACGACATCTTTTCACTTGAAAAATAAATTGTTTCTTGAGATAGGCCTTACCTTCCCAGGAAGCTAACTATTGTTTACTTACTTAATACTCGTAGATGTATTATCATTTTTGTTTTTTGCATGCTTGCTTTTCGAACGTCATACAAACCTTCAGTTGTCGCATTCTTTTGTTTTCTGTTTCTTTATTTTTGCCCTGCAACAAATTGTGTTTGCATGTTTAAGAACCATTTGTTGTGGGAAAGTATTTTGACAATTTACTCTTACTATAATTAAATTATTTTTTAAATTTTAATTTGCAACCTTTCTGCATTTAATTTTGTTATATTTCATGTATGGCATGTGTCTCGTTTCATCGTCATGAATTTGTGTCATGTGTTTACTGCGTTTGCGCGACCGTATCGTCTCGTCCGCGTCATCCGGTCTTCTCTATTAAAATTGGTAAAAAAAAATTTGCATCCCTTAAACAAATTTGCAACAATACCAAACCAACATGTTCCTCATACGCGAATTAAAAAAATGTGCGCATCGTCTCTCGGCTGGTCTTGTAATTTGCCTCTTTGATGCTTTGTTGGATGCTTTGATGTGTTGTGTGATGCTGATGACGATCACTTTGAATTTTTTTGGGAAATGCAATTAAAAACAAAAACATTAAAAACAAAAAACATTGGCGACCATTTTGTGTGCATTTGGTATATATATAGGTTCACCGAAACATTCGATTAAACTACCCCCTATCTCGGCAGATTGTCAGAGACACGACGAGGCGGACGGAAAGGCCGCCAGTCTCTCGAAGAAGTTATTCTCGAACAACACATTCGCCATAGTTTGGGGTATGCAGACAAGGGCTGTACAGTCGATGCTCGACTTTGACTTCATATGCAGGTGAGAGACTTGAAACGGAGATAATTAGGTGCGACAGGCTTTCTAAAGGGGTAATTTACAGGCGTGAGGAGCCATCCGTGGTGGCCATGGTGTATCCCTTTACCGGTGATCACAAGCAGAAGTTCTACTGGGGTCACAAGGAGATCTTGGTGCCAGTGTACAAGAAGATGTCGGATGCTGTGAACAAGCACAAGAATGTTGATGTGCTGGTGAATTTTGCCTCGTTGCGATCGGCTTTCGAGTCCACTATGGAGGTTCTTGAGTATCCACAGATTCGTACAGTGGCAATCATCGCCGAGGGTATTCCGGAGAATATGACAAGGAAAATGATTTTGGCCGCCAACGAGAAGGGAGTCTCGATCATTGGTCCTGCCACGGTGGGAGGAGTGAAGCCAGGTTGCTTCAAGATCGGCAACACCGGGGGAATGTTGGACAACATTCTCCACTCGAAACTGTACCGTCCCGGCAGTGTAGCTTACGTATCGCGCTCAGGGGGAATGTCCAACGAATTGAACAACATCATTTCGAAGGCGACAGACGGTGTATTGGAGGGCGTGGCCATTGGTGGCGATCGCTATCCCGGAACCACGTTCATGGATCACATTTTGCGCTACCAGGCCGATCCTGAAGTCAAGCTGATTGTGTTGCTCGGCGAGGTTGGCGGAACCGAGGAATATGACGTCTGCAAAGCACTCAAGGACAGTCGTATCAACAAGCCAATGGTGGCTTGGTGCATTGGAACTTGTGCTAGTATGTTTACCGCCGAGGTGCAATTCGGACACGCTGGCTCGTGTGCCAATTCCGACCGGGAAACCGCTACTGCGAAGAACAAGTCTCTGCGGGAGGCGGGCGCCTACGTGCCAGACTCCTTCGATTCGCTGGGCGACCTTATTGCCAATGTGTACAGTGAGTTGGTGAAATCCGGCCGAATCGTGCCCAAGGAAGAGGTACCACCGCCAACCGTTCCCATGGACTATTCGTGGGCCCGTGAACTGGGCCTTATTCGCAAGCCGGCCAGTTTCATGACATCGATCTGTGACGAGCGCGGCCAAGAGCTGCTCTACGCAGGCATGCCCATCAGTGAAGTGTTAAACAAGGACGTCGGCATCGGGGGAGTTATCTCGCTGTTGTGGTTCCAGCGTTGCCTGCCGCCATATGTGTGTAAATTCTTCGAAATGTGCCTCATGGTGACCGCCGATCACGGTCCAGCCGTATCGGGCGCCCACAACACTATTGTTTGCGCTAGAGCGGGCAAGGATTTGGTATCTTCGGTCGTAAGCGGACTGCTTACTATTGTAAGTTTGAATGGTGCGCGGTGTGGGTGAACATGTTCTCTAACAATTTCGTTTCCCTTCAGGGTGATCGCTTCGGAGGAGCTTTAGATGGCGCCGCCAGACAGTTCTCAGAGGCATATGACTCGAATCTCCATCCCATGGACTTTGTCAACCAAATGCGCAAGAAGGGTCAGCTGATCATGGGCATCGGTCATCGTGTAAAGTCGATCAATAACCCCGATGTGCGTGTGAAGATCATCAAGGAGTTTGTCATGGAGAACTTCCCATCGTGTCCATTGCTGAAGTATGCGCTTGAGGTGGAGAAGATCACCACCAGCAAGAAGCCGAATCTGATTTTGAACGTAGATGGTGTCATTGCTACCAGTTTCGTTGACATGCTGAGGAACTGCGGATCGTTTACAAGGTTTGTTTGGTTTCAACAGACGACAGAACTGATTGACGGGAAATGCATTCTGTCTGTCGTTTGTGAAACTGCTTTTAACAATTCTCTAGCTTAACCAAAATATTTTTCAAATTAAATTCCGGCCGTTACCTTTTAAATGCGCAAAAAGAAATTATTTATTAAATTTTTTGCTCTGACGTTTCGTTGTTTATTTGTCGGCTACATCAGGGATTTTTTTTTATTAACCTACGTTCTGTACATACAACCAAACTCCCTGAAGAATTCGACAAATAAGCGAAGGAGCGTTATTAATTTTTTCCGACGCTTCGTGGATATTTGCTGGACTTCCTGAGGGAGTTTTTCACTGTTTCAATTACATAAAAAAACATCCTAACGAAATGGGTAAATAATAAAAAAATGTGCCAGGAAAAAGTGGAATTTATTTAACTCAGAATTAAAAGGTAACGACTGAAAGGAAAGTTAAGACCAGAAAACAAGTTCTAAACACAGGTCCACGCGAAAAATTCTAACAAAAGTTTTTTTTCCCCTTGCAGTGAGGAAGCACAAGAGTACATCAACATCGGTGCCATCAACTCACTGTTTGTTCTCGGTCGCAGCATAGGCTTCATTGGCCACTACATGGACCAGAAACGTCTCAAACAGGGTCTCTACCGCCACCCATGGGACGACATATCCTACGTTATGCCCGAACAGTTCAACTGAATTCCATCTACTTCTCATATTTATTTATAAAACAACAAAAAATTTAAACAAAAGCTGTGTATTTAGTAAGAGTTAGTTTGTTCGCGAGGTTAAAAACCTTGACAGGGTGATCCTGAATATCTCAAAATATTTACACTCCATAATTTAAGAAAAATAACAAAAAAAAAACATTGGTTTCCAGATTCATTTTACTTTGCATTTATTATAATTTTATCCTGTATTTTGTTTGTTTGAAACTTTCCCCGCCTTTCGACGCTTTTCCGCGCGCACTAGCACCTTAGCATGTTAGAGTTGTTTAGGCACATTTCGGAAGAGGGGAATTAAAATTAAAAAAAAAAAAAAATATTATCGGCGCGCTGGTTGTCACAAATAACCCAAACAGAGTTTGCGGTATCCATGTCATTAGATTTTGTTTTCTATACTTTTTCGATTAAGCAGGACAGCGTTGGCTAAGAGAAATGCATGCAATGTAATTTACTGTTGACACCAACATACACAAACAAAAATAATATCAATAATGTAAATTAAACTAAAAAAGGAAAGTAAAAATATTTGTTAGATACTTTTTATTGCACAATAGAGTATGTTTGATTAAAAAAAATAAAGATGCACCTGAATTGGAGATAAAGAAGACTATTTATTACTTAAAATGACGACACGGAAAATTGATGCTGTTAAAAAAAATTTGTTTCAATTATTTGAAAAAGAAGAAGACAACGATAAAGCGAAACCAGGGACAATGCCCACCAGAGGAAGGTCAAGAAATTATTAAAAACCAGTTAATTTTCAACATTGCTTGCCTTAAAAGTTAGCCACTTTGACAATATTCATGCTCTTTATATCGGAGAACTGCTATAAGTTTCGAGTAGGGTTGTGGTTGGGCCTTTGGCCGGGTTAATGGCAGTATGAAGGATGACGGCACATTCCGATAAGCTGGGACCGTGCGTCGTTATTGTGAATAAACTTTGACAGTTCGCGGCGTCAGCCTTTTTGTTCGCGTCAAAAAGTTTGAAATGCAATATGTTGTCTTTTAAACACATTTTCACGGAATTTTTATGGGACCAGTTTGCAGACCTATCGCCTAACCTGTCACTTGCATTCAAAAATGTTAATTTTTCTGCTGTTAGTTCTCTAAAATTGGTTTGTTCGAAATTTCTCAATTCGTTCGCTCGCGATCATGTGTACAGGCCTTTACATCGCGTAAAGCAAGACTTCCGGCTGAGCATTTGATGGAGAAGGACGTGTTCGGCGTAGTGCTTGTCAGTCATCACGTGTAAATTTTTAATCGACCATTTTAAAGTAAATCTACACAGTTTTCTTGTAATTAATTCGCTAAAATTTTGTGTAATAAAATAAACTATTGTTCAGTTCGGATATTTAGTTTGAAACCAAAGATTTCAACAAAATAATTCAGACAGTTCAAAACGTTTACTCGTAACTTGCCCCACATGGGGGACAGTAATGTGTTCAAGAAATCCTTCTACTTTAACAAAAGTGATATTCGTGTCGCCAAATGGCTTGTGAATTTTAAAGAGGGCAGATAGGCCCTCTAGTGTAGTCCACTACACTAAATTATTGTCAACTTTTTTTTTGTCAAGAAGCTAATCGAATGAAGATACCGCTACTTTTGTTGGTTAGCGGCCCTTTGGCAAAGCCATACAAAATTATTTTTAAAATTGACAAATTAAAAGTAACAACAATTTACGCTCTAACAAATATTGTTTATAACTAATCTATTAATGGTATAGAGTGGCGCAACAGCTCGAGGTGAACCAGGGCCAACTTCTCAACAATGTATGCTGTGTGTGTGTGAATTTCTTCACATACAAAGGGACCTACAATTTTTTGCCGAGTCCGAACGGCACTGTGAGACTGACTTGTTACTCTCGGAGGGTTTGTCAGGCCCTCGCGAAGGTGGGGACCGTGAAAAAGAACAAGTCTTTTTTTCTTTAGGTGACGATGGCAGGATCTATTAATGGAACTAAAACTTATATGTGTTTTCGTTTCTCATAATAAAAAAAAAATTACCTACTTGATTCAAATCACAAAACATAGGCAAATATAACAACTCTTCATTGCACATGATCCTTTAGGTTTTCAAGCTGTCAAAAATATCTAGCTCCTTGCTTTTCTTGCGTTGAATGCGACATCTGACTATTGTAAGCAGTAATACGGTTTCCGCTTGAGGTCGCCAGACACCCGGAAGTAAGTAAAGTCTTGCTCAAACTTAAATATATGAAACAAGTTTAAACAGTAACACTTGTAATGGATTATTTATTTCAAACACATTATATTTTTATAGAGTACCGTACATTACAGCACAGTACATTACATTTCCTATAGAGTACCGCAACAGCTAGAGGTGAACCAGGGCCAACTTCTTAACCATGTACATTATATGTGTGTTGCGCTCTTCAAACCTACAATTTTAATTTTGACGAATCTGAACGGCACTTTTGGAAAGTTTTTCTAGACAAATGTTTCTTTTGGATGGCTTGGCAGACCCTCGCGGAGGTAGGACCGTTAAAAGAAGCGAGTCTTTTTATCAGTCGGCGTATTAAGCACACACGCTAACCCCAACGGCAAGGCACCCCAATGTAACACACCTTAAACTAATTTATTGTCTTCTCTTACTATGGGTGATGATCAAAAATAAATCTCGAAGTGTCTCCACCGGAAAATGATAAGATTGGTTTGACACGAGCACTCTGTTATTGTTGTTGTTTTGACTTTGAAAGTAGAGTGACGATGACATTTCCCAGGGTAATCTATGAGCAGTTTTATATCTTATAAATTGCCTATAGGATTAGAGTTCATATGGTATCGCCATTTAAAGGGGATTAGTTGAAGATTTATGCTAATCGCGAATCAGTGTCCCGTGGAAACATTAGATTATTTACAAGCAGAGCCTTTACAAGGACTCCGGTCTCTTAGATAGAAGTATATTGTGTACTCCCTGATGCAGTCCCAGAGCCATACGGTGGCAGTGAGGAAGACAAGGATCTTTTCTGAAGGTTTAAAGGCTAAGTTCGCTAGCCTCAAATAGACAAAGAGCCGGAAAATCTATGAATGTGTGTGGGAGTGAAATATCGTACTCTTTAGACAAAGTCTGCATGTAGAGTCATGTAAATGGCCGATATGATGAAGATGTTTCTTGATTTTGCAGTGACCTGGTGTTTGCAAAAGTTTGCCTTGTGTGCGAACGAGATGGTTTACAACCGCCTAAAAAACAGTTGATACGTTGCTTTGCAGTTCTTGTGAACAGTGAAATCGACATTTTAATGTGGTTGAATCGGATAACTAAAAGTAAAAAGTTTTGAAAAATAGAGAGTGGTGAAGTTGAGTTATTAAAATTTTAGCTTAAGAAACTACGGTATATGGAAAAAAATATTTGTTTTACAATCTATTGTGTAATAATAAGCGATCATTATCATCATTTTCTTTTGGCCGCTCGTCCTCTCGCTCGCAAGAAACACCGTCGTGACCCCTACGCGGGTCTTAGATTGGTTCTTTACTTAGTCCCACCACCTGTTTCTTGGCCTAACAAGGGGGCCAAATCGCCGGAGAATCGATCGTTCCACTTGGAGAAGTAAAGCTGCTCAATTCATACGATTCCTGATGTTTTGAACCCTAGCGTAACACCAACAACGCAGCTCAGAAATCTCATTACGGCAGATTGTAACCACGATCCAAATCAAATTCTTTCAGTCAATACTTAATTTTCACGACCAAAGATAAAGATTTGAACGACCATTCAATTAAAAAATGAGATTTGCTTTTACAGCAAGCTTAACTTTTCTTATAAGTCGCCGTCTCGGTTCCCTTACTATTTCTCCAGCTTCTATCACCTCCCATCTTTCGTGAAAAAGACTTAATAGCTGAGCCACAATGAGTATCTTTGTCTGTATCTCGCAAATCAATCAGCATATGGGAACAGGTATATAGCAACACAATGCGTTATCTCGCTGTGTCTCTGATTTTAGGTGAAAAATAAAACGAGACACAGCGACCAGACACAGACACACATTGTGCCCGGCTTATAAGACTTATAAGCAGCTATGTCACAAAGCTGCGTTGCGCCAAAGTTGTTTTGACTTAATTTCAAACACATTAAATTCAACGGTAGCTACCACAACGTTGCTTCGACCATCCGTCGTTGTTTTCTTACGTACGAAAGTTTTGAGAAAGCAGAAAAATTAGACACGATGAATTTTTGCGTGCGTTTTTACGTTTGTTTCTGTAAACGTGGAATTGTTGGCTTTTGAGGTGGTCTGTGTTCTTCCTGATTTGTTAACATTTAGTATGATTTTTAATCGTTTTTCGAATGGTTTATTTTTAACGCGATTTTAAAGCAACGGGAAGGTAACGGGACAAGGCAAACGACAACGCAGCTTTGTGACACAGCCTTTATGAAATTAATCCAACTTTGTACGATGTCTTCACCGGCAGTAAAACGAGGGTTAGCGGGAGACGACCTTACCTTACCTTCACAAACGTTATCCTGCGTGTCCCAAGACCATGGCTTTTTCTTTTGTAACCTTAGCCTTAAATAAAACAAACATTAAAAAAAGCAAAAACTATGGTATAAATTTTTTTCTCTTAGTTTATCTTTAATATATATATAAACTTAACATTCTTGTACATAACCTTAGTATAATCTACCATTAAATGCAAGGCCAAGAATTTTCTTTTTACTTTCAAAAAATGATATATTGTTTTTAAAGAAGTTAATGTTAAAAACTATTAATCCATTTCGCTTTATATAATTTAAAAATGTATTCGGTTTAATATTTTTAATGATTCTTCTATGATTTGTATATTTAGGGATAGCATTGTAATAATCGTGATCTAGTGTCCCAGAGCCATAACATGTGCTACACGCTGCATAGTTAAACTTTTTATTGCCTTGAAAGTAAATTTTATTTTCTGTAACCGAAAGAATATTAAACTGAACAATATCATTTTCGTTTCTTATAATATTGAAAGGGGTTCTTTTGTGGTAGTCATATGTTTCATACGAGTTCTTACTGCAAAGGGCACAATGTTCAATATTTACAATACAACGATCTTTCTTCATATCGGGAATGAAGTCGTGTTCAAGCTTAGCCTCTTCGCCGAATTCACATCTCGTACAAAATCTGCGAAAAGGTCTTATATCCTTCTCACTAAAATCAGATCCTTTACATTTTCGTTTTTCAATTTCTATCTTTATAAGCTCTTCTTGTTTTGCTGTATCCTTTTCAAATTTAACGTCAACCTTTTCGTAAGATTTTATAAAACTATTTGTAAAGTAATTGTCCAAAATGATCCTAGTGTAATCCTCTAATTTCAATGAATTGTCATCTAAAAAATAATACATGCACCCATCGGTTATGAACGGGACGTAATGCAAATGATGTTTAAATGTGAAGAAATTATTTTCTCGAAGTTTAATATTTGAAAAAGTTAATTTGTGAAATTTGTCAAAATTGTCACTAGCGAACTTTTTAAACTCTGGATTAAGGGAAGATTTCAGGCTAAGGAAACAGGCACTATGGAAAAGTTTCTCTATTTTACTATTGACTTTATAATCTTCAATTTTAAAAATTAACTCTCCTCTTAGGAATATTTTCTCTTCCGATTGACTTAAGCCGATGTGTTCATATTTTTGATCGAAGATAATCCCTTCGCCGTTTTTGAATTTATACTCAACGTCTTTATCGTTTTCTGATTTTATAATCAATGTCACTTCGTCTTTGTTTGACTTTAAATAAATTACAAAAGAAAACAGTGAGAACTCATTTTCGTACATGTCCACATAGGGTGTGTCATAGTGATTTTGAAAATGTTTATCATTGGCTGAAAAAACGTTAAGCCTAAAAATGTCATTGACTTTGACAAAACGATCGTCTCTAACGGTTTTCTTAAATTCAGCTGTCAAATATTCAGAAAGATTTTTCCATTGAAAAATGGCTCGTTTACCTCCCCTTTGATCATTATTGACAGGCTCCATATAATTATCCAGTGTATGCAAATGCAAAATTTCTTTCACAATTGAAGGATGTAGTTGAAAAGTAGTAGAATTAACTTCATCTGGATCTGAAAATCTAAGGTTTTTATCGTTTGATAGAGACTTTTCGATTGTAACAATATTTTCAAAATTATGATATGACAAATGATCAAGTTTGACAAACCCTAATCTTCTATTTTTTATCAATAAAAACTTGGGATCATTTAAATATTCTGCATTGATTAAGATAGGATAGCTGAAACCTTTTGATGGAAAGTATGTTACACACATTCCATCAATTATAATGATCTCATCATCCTTTACAGTTATTCTGTCATGGATTTTTAAATAAGTTTCATTCTCGATAGCCTTAAATAATAGATCGTCCATAAATAGGTCTCTGATAAGAATCGTAACTTTTAATCTATTTACAGCTTTTGACAGATCGTCATTAAGTAAAAATTTAACATCGTCTTCACTTATGACCGGATAAAAAGAATCTGAAGTAATTGAACCACTTAAAACATTTTTTATATATAATAAATCTTCTTCAGGAACATTGATGTCGAACTTTTTGATCACTTTCCCATCCTTATAGGTGAAATGAATGTATTCCATTTTTTATATGGACTTTTTTTCTCTCCGAACAGGTAAATCGTTACTTTACGAACACAGCCTTCTGTCACTTCTTTTGGAACTTGTTGCTTTCAAAATTGTCACCGTGTAACAGACAGCAAGGTCGTTTAAGCTTTGAAGTGTTTTGGTCTGGATGCTATGACGGCGAAACAATATTTATTATGGAAGTGTAATAAATAACAAAATTGAAGGCACGGCACTGTACACAAAACACTTGCTCAAAATAATCACTTTATTGCAATTACAAGCTGAGATACTCTTTTTCCAATTTTCAGAGTGAGTTACGGAAAAGCGACCGGCAAGTTGACTTGTTGCCTCAGATTTTTCTAACAACTGAACATTTTTATCGAATCAACTGAACAGGTGATTCCCTTTTTTATTATGACTCACGGTATAATTAAGATAGTGAAACTCGGCTATCTAGAAAGTCCAATTCACAATTGGATGAAAACAATTTCTAGCTCTGATGAAATTCGTTTGTTAGCGCTCGATGCGACATCTGGCTGTTGGAAGTAGTTCTTGGGTTTCTGTTTATGAGGTCAGCAGCAGACACCGGAAGTTGCTATTTTCTAGTTCAAATTTAAAACAGTTGAAAAATTGGTTTTTGCAACTCGAAAGATTAGACAAAAAGTTGGAAAATTCATTGCCAAAGGCTCTGCCTGACATTTTTAAGTTCAGTCATAAGATTTCGTTGCAACGGCTCGTGGCCCTGTGACTGCAGGGATTGGTCTAGTCTCTAGTTCATCAATATATTTTTTGCATTTCTATTTCTTTCTCTTTCATTTATGAAAATGCCGGAAATGGCCGAAATATATTGGTTGAAATTGTAATTGTCAAACCTAATTCTGTTTATTTTATCGGAATAGTTTAAAAAAAATTCCAACTGACCTTTTGAATGTAGGGAAGGAATGGCAGCTGTTTTTATCGGCAGTCATTGCCTCTGCAGGAAATGTTTGTGGAGTGAAGCGGCTTGGGGTAGCGGCTGGTGGTGAGAAAAGAACTGCTTGGTTTAAAACGCCTGGAGTTCAAGAAGCTATCAGAGAGAAGAAGAGAGCCTACATTGCGTGGATCCAATGTAGAAACTCAACTTCTCGAGCCCGGTACAATGAGGCGCAAAGGACTTCCAATCAGGCAGTCAGAACAGCTAAGGAACAGTCATGGAAAAAGTTCGGCATGAAGCTGGAGCACGATTACAGATCTGCAAACAAGATATTTTGGCAGACCATTCGCCGGCTCAGAGGAGGAAGTTAAATATCATTCAAGGAGTTAAATCCAAGGACGGTACACTTCTTTCAAATGAGAGCGATGTCTCGCGCAGATGGAGAGAGCACTTTTCGGAGTTGCTCAACCCCCAACAGGGCACTGAAGATGGCATTCCCACTGCTGACGAGATAAGGGCGGAGAATAGTCCCACAGTAGACGAAGTCATTGCAGCGATTAATTCGCTAAAAGTTGGCAAATCTGCTGGAGTTGATGAAATCCGGCCAGAAATGCTCAAGGCAATGGCTAAAAAAAGGGAACAGGAGAGATTGCGCCAACTATAGGGGCATATCTCTCTTGAGTCTTCCGGCAAAAGTATTCGCGAAGGTGTTGGCAACGCGTTTCAGAGCTGTAATCGAGCCTTTGTTACGGGAAGAACAGTGCGGCTTTCGGCTTGGCAGAGGCACAACCGACCAGCTTTTTACTCTGAAGGTTATTCTTGAGAAGGCCTGGGAATATGCCAAACCGGTCTATGCGTGCTTTGTAGATCTGGAAAAGGCTTATGATCGAGTCCCTTGGGGTACACTATGGAGAGTTTTGCAGGACTATGCGCTGAGTGGGCCTCTTCTGAGGAGCCATCCAGTCTTTGTATGGAAACTGCAGAAGCTGTGTACGGATAAATGGCGTGTAATCCCGTCCTTTTGATGTGAGCGTTGGATATCGCCAGGGCTGTGTACTGTCGCCGCTCCTTTTCATAGCATATATAAACTGGATGGTGAAGCGCAGTCTTGGCGAGCAATGTTTCGAATTGGCTGGCATCAGGATGAGCCATCTGTTTTTCGCAGATGATTTGGCCATCCTTGCATCATCCAAAGAGGAACTTCAACGAGCACTGGATAGGTTTGCAGCCGTCTGTGGTGATGCTGGGATGAAAGTAAACGTGAACAAATCGGAAGTGATGGTTGTTTCCCGAATTCCTGTGCAGTGTACCCTGCACATAAATGGAGTTCCATTAAAACAGGTGGAGAAGTTTAAGTATCTCGGGGTCCTTTTCACGAAAGATGGGAGGAGTGATACTGAGTTGTCCCGTAGAATTGGCCAAGCTGGAGCAATAGTAAAGGAACTGCGCCGGTCGGTCATCAGGAAAGCTGACCTTGGATATCTCAGTTTTTTATTCAGTGTTCGTTCCGACCCTCATCTATGGTCATGAAATTTGGGAAATGACCGAAAGAATTAGATCGTGGGTACAAGCTGCCGAAATGAGATTCCTGAGGTGCGTTGCTGGTGTTACTCTAAAGCCGCGTTGTCACAAGCAACGTTAAACAGGAACAAAAACAGAATCCCATACATTAGCAACTAAAACCTAAATTCGCTGAATGCTTTTTGCGTTGCTGATATATGAAATTCTGTTTCTGTTCCTGTTCCTGTTCCTTGTGACACCGCGTCTTAAAGGGACAGAGTGAGAAACGTCTGTATTAGTAGGAATCTTAATGTGGAGCAGCTACTTCTCCGAGTAGAGCGATCGATTCTTCGATGGTTTGGACACGTTGTTCGCATGCCCCCTGACGGACTTCCTAGACAGGTCATGCTAGCCGAGATGCGAGCGCGTCGCCCCCTGGTAGGCCAAGAAACAGGTGGTGGGATCAGGTGAAGAACCTCTCTGAGTCCCACCTGGGGATTGCGCCGCAGTTTCTTGAGTTGATGGCGGAGAGTTGATGGCGGAGGAACGAGAAAGATGGAAGGACCATTTAGCCACCCACGCTCCGCAACCCTTTTAAAGAATAAGCGGCATTCGAAAATGATGATGATGATAATTGAGTAATATCATAAGTCACTGAATAACTAGATAATCAACTTCGGACATGTAAAAGCTTTGCCCACAAGCTTAAATTGAAGAATTTACCCATCCACTGACATTAGTTTACAAATGTGAGTAAATTCATGAATTCGTCATTTTCATGCAATTTCGTCTTGGAGCTTTTACATCAGCTGATCGCGTAAGGTAAATTGTTGTTGTACCTTCTTACACGTATTCACCGACACGGAAATTTAAAGCTTTAACAAAGCTTTATAAAAAACGTAAGCAAATAGGTGGTGGAGGCGAAGACAGACGCAAGTTGAATATCTAGTTATTCAGTAATTTATGGTAATATGTAGAGGATTTAATGAAGATTTATGTTAATCGCGGACTAGTGCCCGTTGGAAACATGGTATAAACTCGATTCAAGGAACATGACTGTAAAAATAGTACGGGTCGTACTGTACACCACTCGCATGCTAGACCACTCTCACATAAACGACAAAGAAGTGACGTCTCATGTGTCAAATGTTCTTTATTGTCGTTCGCAATCTTTTTATTCCCGACTAGTAAAGAAAAACTCAATTTATTTTTATTAATTAAACTTTTCCCAAACAAATCACCGACAAATGCCCTCAATAAGTATTTAGAATATAAACTAAAACGTGCACAACAAGTACACCAAACTCCAGAGATCGTTCTCAAATGAAATTGTGAACACACAGAAGAACCCGGCTCGACACGACATCACACAGCGAAAAAATGGGGATCAACGTTAGTCGGCACGAAAATCTAGCCGAAAATGAATACCTCAAGAAGTTTGTGAGTCGCACTCACATCCCGTACGATGATGCAGCCTTCTGGAATGGCATTCTCAACTATAACATCACTACTCCGGCGAACAGGTAAGTGTAGCCAGCCACCACACGGTCAACAGCCCCACACGATAGTGTTGTGTTGGCAGTTTGTTGTCAGTTTGTTGGCTCGATTCTGGTTGATTTTATTTTGTTTGGCTCTCGATTTTCAGCGAGGAGCAGTTGAGCCTAGACTCACGTTTGGAGCCGCTATGTCAAGCGTTTCTTAACCACAACCTGAAGACGGGCAATTTTGGTTCGCTCATATCGGTGTTTCTGGACAAGGTGACCGAGTTGTTGTCACTGTCTGACCAAGAGAGGTAAGAACACATAAGACTGGTCAAGGAAATGGTTTTAATCAGTTGTTTTCATTTCTAGTACGATGCACATTTGGCAAACATTCAATGCATTGTTCATTATCCGTTCGCTGATTAAGTACATCAATGAAACTGGCTCCGAGTTCCAGTTGATGCAGCACTTTGAAGCAGTTCCCAGCCCTGAGGTGCTGAGTGGCGAGGAGAGCACTCCCAATGCCGCCGAGAGTACGACCATTGCCGTTGAAGCAACCGAAGCCAGCACGAGCAAACAGGTGGCGACCACTCCTGTCGCTGTGGATGGCTCCAAGTTTGAGACATTCTTCGATGCCATTGTTAATCTTATCGTAGTTATACCAGTGAAGTTAGTTCTTTAAATAACTGGTAGTAGAATGGCTTTTAGAACTAAAACTTTCTCTTGCAGGGAATTCACCTATCATCTGCACTTGGAAGCTGTTAATTTAATCATAACGCTGCTGTCGGTACACTTGTTCTCCCAACAGCCGGTGGAGAAGTCTGTTATATTCAGGTAAGTCCAATTTCTTTTTGTATTGAACTTGTTTTCCAAAATCACTTTCGAATGAATACCAACTGATAAGGCATTCTGTTTGAGATAACGTGCGCAGAGCGAATGTAGTTGAATGTAGTGCGAAGAACCGATTGAGCCGTATCAAGATAAAATTAATTAGTCACGCGAAAAGGATTAGGCATTAATGATAAACACAACTGAGTAGAGTTCCATAGTTAAGGCACTGTTCTGCTCCATCTTTCTCCGTCAAAGTCTGGGGAACAGTTCAAACATCTTTGCATCCTTTTCCTTTGCGTGTTTCTGTGGAAAGTTACATTTGAGTAGAATCTGGAGAACAACTTGAATTTCGATGCCTGCTTTTTGTATGTAACTAGAAAGCTAATTGGCACCTGCAGCTCAGATGAGCCATCGCCTGACCTCTCTTACAATCATGTGAGTTGCAGGTGTTTTTACACACATGAAAGGGGTCTACAATTTTTTGCCGGTTCCGAATGGCGAATTGACAAAAGTGATACTCTCGGAGGGTGGGACACCGCTGACTCAATGAGAAACAACGATGCCACTGCTCTTTTCAATACAATGGGTGCACCTGCCCAGAGATAAGGGGGACTGCGAAGATTGTCTTGTCAAAAATGTTGGCTAAGCTTGCCCCTTGTAACCAGACCACCCCAAGCTGTCTTACTTTCTCGCAATCTTTACCCGCAATAATCGAAGCTTTTTTCCCACCAGAACAATATACAAGTGCCAGCATGCAAACGTTTTGATGAGTGCCCTACTTCACTTTGTCACCCGTATGGTGGAAGTACCCACCACAATGTTTGGTGCCGGTCACTCTGGATCCTTTGTTTATGGTATTGCCGAATCGCTGATGTCAATATTTACGTTCCGAAAGAGCCAGGACGCTCTCAAACCGAACGCAGCCGGATCTGAGCTGTCTCAGCAGTTTCGCGAGCACTATCCCCTTGCAAATCAGAGTCTTCTGTTGGTTCTCATTCTGACAAATCACTGTACTACGAAGGACAATCCATACCGAACGAGCTTGTTTGGGTGTTCTGACTCAAAGGACTCGCCCAAGGATGGTGCAACATTTAAGATTGATTTTACCGCCGTCTACGACACACTGTGCCGCATAGTGACAATAGATCAAGCCACCCTGTTGCTCTACCTGTTGCTGCACCGAAATGAGCGCTTCTATCGGTTTGTGATGGTGCAAAACGACTTGGAGCACTTGGTGGTGCCCATTTTACAGACGCTATACAACGCTCCCGACAGTACATCGCATCACATTTACATGTCGTTGATTGTGCTGCTGATACTTAGCGAGGATGATGCTTTCAACAAGAATGTTCACACCATTGTAAGTTTACAAGCTTCCGGACCATGACTCAGTAGATGATTGGTAAATGAATTCTCATTTTCAGCTCCTTAAGAACATTGCATGGTACACGGAACGAACGATTTCGGAGATATCTTTGGGTGGCCTTCTTATACTGGTCGTGATCCGAACCATTCAGTACAACATGCTGAAGATGCGCGACAAGTACTTGCATACGAACTGCTTGGCAGCTTTGGCCAATATGTCTGGACAATTTCGATCACTGCATCCTTATGTGGCCCAACGACTTATAAGTTTGTTCGAGACTCTCGCCCGAAAGCATGCTCGCGTCGATGCTCAGCTTAAGGAGCCCGTGAACGGGTCGGTTGCCGTAAACGTGGCCACAACTCCCGAGGACATGTTGGCCGATCTCACCGTCTTGGAGGAGGTGCTTCGAATGGTTCTCGAGATTTTGAACTCCTGCCTATCGAATCAGCTGGTCTACTGTCCGAATTTGGTCTACACACTGCTGTACAAGCGAAGTGTTTTCGAAGCTTTTCGAAGTCATCATGCCTTCCAGGATATCATACAGAACATCGATATGGTGAGTTAGGGAGGGATGACTACTTCGTTAGATCGGGATGTTCATGCTGTTTCTTTTCAGGTAGTGGGATTTTTCTCATCCCGCCTTCAGAGGGTGCAAGATCAACGTGGTGAGCTCGGAGTAAACGAAGTGTTCGAAGTGATCTCCAAGGGTGCCAGCCAATGGTCGAGTGATCGTTTAAGAGTGAGACAAGCTCGCATCATTCCTATGAACATTTTTTTAAACGTTTAATTTTTTTTAAGAAATTCCCTGACCTTAAGTTCAAGTACGTCGAGGAGGATGCACCCGAAGAATTTTTCATTCCATACGTCTGGACGTTAGTTTGCAAATACGGATGCGTACACTTCAATTCAGAGAGCATTAAGGGCGTAACGACGGACATAAACTGCTAATATTAGCCAGAAACGAAGAAACCCCTGCAACGGGATCTTAAAAAAATAAAAATTCAATTGAAGAAAGCATTCTTGAAAAATCAATCATAGGAATGAACGAGTGATATTGGACTGAAGTTAAACTAGATTCACACAACAGACACAATCCACACGCAAACATGTTTGTTTTAATTTCTTCGTTTATCGCTGGCCCACGATTGATTTAAATTTTTAATTATTTATTCGCAGTTGTAGTTGCATTATGTCCCTTTGTTTCCTCTCGATCTTCGTTATTTACAATTATTAATCGATTGATGTAGGCAAAACAAAATAACAATAGAAATTATGTATAAGAAAAAATAAAAAAACAAATAATATTTTTTGCTACGACGAAAAGAAAGTAAACAAAGGAGGTACATAGAAGTTTATGTAAACCAATACGTTTATAAATATATATATTTACCCTAGATCCAAATAGATTACATTATATCGTAATATCGTAAACCAAAATAAATATATATACATAACCCTCTAACAATATGTAATTGGTAATACGGAGATACATAACTGTTATTAAAATTGATATTTTTATTGATTGCGTTCTTCATTATTATTAAAATTTTTCCTCCTATGTGTTAAATTGTAAAATAAAAAACTGAAAAACTGCTTAAACGATTTTTCGAATGATTTATATACAACGGGTGATTTTTTAAGAGGTTGAGAACTTTTAAAAAAAAAAAAAACAAAAAATTCGAAAAAATTAATGAAATATTTATTTGAATCGATAGTTTGAACCTTGCAATTTAATGTTTAAAGATAATTTCATGCAAATGTTGACCGCGGCTGCGTCTCATCGAAGCGGGCTTGTCCCTATAGACATTAGCCTTGACATACCCCCACAAAAAATAATCTAATGGTGTCAAATCGCACGATCTAGGCGGCCAATTGACCGGCCCGAAACGTGAAATTAACTTTTCACCAAACTCGCCCTCGCAATTGCGCCATTGTTTCGCAATGAACATTTCGAACCGAGCACGAATTTTGATAGTAAAATTCAATAATTTGCAAGCGTTGTTCATTTGTAAGACGATCCATGGTTAAATTGCAAACCAAACTGAAGCTGTTTGACAGTGACACAACGTACTAAACACACGTCAGCTGTCAAAATCAGTGTTGCCAAAACCAAACCAGCTAAAAAATCACCCGTTAAAAGGATCAAGGGACTCTTTTGCTCACACCCTCTATTGTGTGAATTTAGGATGTTTGAGAAAGGATTAGCGAATTTCTCCTCAGTCGAGAGCATTTCCCTTCCCCCATTACCAGAGGATGATTTTACCACAGTAAAATTGGTAATTTAAAGAGGCTTTTGTAAAAGCATACTTAACACACTTCTCCGATAACTGAACTTCAAAATAGCAAAGAGGCCAAGATATCGCGTAATTTTGAGTAATTGCTTTACTCAAAAGCAATTACTTTCACTCTTGGGTTATCCGTAAGAGAAAGCTTACGGGTCTTGGAGATGTTCTTTACCTGATTCCACCACCTGTTTCTTGGTCTACCAAGAGGGGTGACGCGCTCGCATCTCATGTCCAAAACCATCGTAGAATTGATCGTACTCGGAGAAGTAGCTGATCAACATAAAGATTCTTGCAAAAATACTGACGTTTCTCACTCTATCCCTAAAAAATAGATTATTTCTAATTTCTCTAACAAACCTCAGAAATCTCATTTCGGCAGCTTGCACCCGCGCACTAATTCTTTCGGTCATTACCCAAATTTCACGACCATAGATGAGGGTTGGAACTAGCACTTTTTAGCTGCTATGAAAAGGAGAGGCGATATAACAGAGCTCTGGCGAAGTCCAACGCACACATCAAAAGGATGGGATTTGACGCCATTTACACGAACACAGCTTCTGAAGTTAGCATGCAAAGACTGAATGGGTCTCAGAAGAGGTCAGTGCATAGTCCTGCAAAGCACTCCAGAGTTTATCCCGAGGCATTCGGCCATAGGCCTTTTCCAAATCTGCAAGTCACGCGTAGACCGGTTTGGCACACTCCCAGGCAGGGGAGTGTGCCAAAAAGCAGGTCGGTTGCGCTTCTGCCAGACCGAAAGCCGCCTTGCTCTTCCCGCAACAAAGGCTTGATTACAGTTCTGGAACGTGCTTCCAATACCTTCGCTAATACTTCTCCCGAAAGACTTAAGAGAGTCTTCCGGGAAAAGTTATATATAGATGTATAGTTAGAACAATCTCCCTTGTCCCCTTTTTTTAAAAAGGTCACTATAACTTCATCGGAACCCACAGCGGAACCCGGGTAGACAAAGTCCCTAACTACCTAAAAGCTATAGCTGTCGATGGTGATGTTTTGGCCAAGACGTCGGTGTTGGGTGTCTTTTCTTGATGACAACATATACTTGGTTTTGCCCTCGTTGACTGCTAAACCCATATTCGCCGCTTCTGTCCCAATTCTCACGAAGGCTTCACAAACTTCGAAGGCTGAAGGCTTCAGATCACGCTTTGTTCTACCGATTTTATCAATGTCGCCTGCGTATGCGAGTAGTTGAACGGACTTTTGAAAGATTGTACCTCTAGTGTTGGCGCGAGAGTTCTGCAAAATTCTCTCAAGAATGATGTTAAAGAAGTCGCATGACAGTGGCGTCGCCTTGTCTAAATCCCTTTTTGACATCAAGGGGGTCGGCGAGGTCTTTGCCGACCTTGACGGAACAGCGTGAATTTTCCATCGTCATCCTGCACAGGCTGGCGAGTTTGGTAGGGATGCCAAAACTGGATATTGCGCTATATAGCTCAACTCTATGTTGTCATACGCGGCCTTGATAAAGAGGCGGTGTGTATCGATTTGGAATTCCTGGGTTTTCTCCAAGATATTCCGCCCAAATATTCACACTGCGGCAGAGTGTGAATATTTGGGCACTATAACTCCTGTTTGTTAATCGCGAGTTGCTTTCCCGCTTTCCCAGGTCACCTAAATGGCACATGTTAGCCATTTAACACTTCCTTCACCGTTCACCCAATGCCTTGAGCATTTATGGCCGGAACTCCAGCAGACCTATACACGTTTAGCAATTTAATCGCGGCAGTGACTTCATCTACTGGAGGACTATTCTCCGTCATAATCTCGTGAGCAGTGGGATTGCCATCCACAGTGCCCTGTTGGGGATTGAGCAGCTCCGAAAAATGCTCGCTCCATGTGCATAAGACGTCGTTCACATCTGAAAGAAGTGTGCCGTCCTTAGATTAAACCCCGTACGATATTTAACATCTTTCCTCTGAGACGGCGAATAGTCTGCCCAAACATCTAGTTTGCAGATCTGTAATCGTGCTCTAACCTCTCGCCGAACTTTTTCCAAGCTTGTTCCTTAGCTGCTCTGATCGTTATATTGGAAGTTCTTCGCGCCTCAATCTACCGGCCTCGAGAAATAGAATTTCTATTGATTCCACACAATATAGGCTCTCTTCTTCTCTATGCTGGCTTCTTAAACCATGCAGTTCTTTTCTCACCACCTGCCGCCACACCAAGCCGCTTCACAACACAAACATTTCTCGCAGATGCAACGACTGCCGATGAAAACAGCAAGATTCCATTCAACAAAAACAATAGTAATAATAGTTCGAATGCGAACTCATTTTGGCAGATTTGACATTTTAATTTGTCATGTGATATTTTTGAGATTTGGCTTCGGCAATTTGACTCCGAGCCAAATTTATTGGTGCGATTTCTTCTTATATTGGTGAAAAACTGAAAATAAAAGAATTGAAACTCTTTAATGTGTAGCTTTAAAAATGGTTGCAAACGAAATCTTGTGACGAAGTTTAGTAGTGACAATCGTTTGTTGTTTGCTGCACAAAATAAACAGTTGATCTTCTATCCTTGCCATTACTTGGATCACCCCTTCTCCCCCGCCCCGCGTTCGCCACTGATGTTCGCACCAGCTTTAAATCTGCTTCGTGTTCTTTTTATTTTAGCAAGGGCACTTTTCACTATGGCAAGTTAAGGTTTCTACTGTCGTTTTTTCGAATCGAAGCAAAGTTTTTCGTCTCTATTCTGGAAGCAGTACCTAAAGTTCTTCTCTTTGTTTTCATTCATTTCCACAGAATATCAAAACTTCTTAAATTTCATATTTTGATTAAAATGAAAAATAAATATGTTTGGATTATTGTTATAATATGGTACTTTGGGTAGCACCCTGTACTATCTACCTCGTACTTCTTTCTATTTTATTTTCATTTTAAAGTTAATCATACTTGAATTAAAGAAAACGTTAATGTTAAAAGCAGCACTAAAGCTTTTAAAAAGCACAGGCGCTATGGTTTGTGCTAAGACTAAGTTAACATTTGGCATCATTCACAATAGTCGTATTTTTTGAATACAAAATAACAAGCTTTTTGCGAAAGCGGTTTTTGGTCTCGATTTAAGGATATGCATCGAATGTAAAATTTTCAGTTCTAAAAACCAAACACAATGTTGGTTTTGTTAGATAAAGTTTATTCAATTTGATCAAAACTTTGCATTGATAAACTTAAATAAAACTTAGGCATTTGTTTAAAAACTGACTAAATTAACATTAAATTAAGTCTTAACAGAAATTAAACAACTGACATACAGGACTTCTGGATGATTATACCGATAACTTTGCTCTCGTTATTGAAAAAAAATTATCAAAAGCATTTAATAAATAATACAACTGACTAATTAATCGAAACAAATCCAAGGAAGTGCATAAATAAAAGTTCTGTTTATTTTTTTTTTGTTCGTGTTTTAAAACAAGCAAATTACTGGTCGTTGAATTTTGGCGGTTAGCAAAGCTTGAAAGGCAAAGAATATTAAAATTAAAGCGTGAGACACACGACGACAGAAAAACGTGCGACAAAAAACTGCGCGATTTTCTGCAGCAAGTATACTCAAAACACGGGGTGCGTTTCTTCATTCGGTCCAACTACTCTGGCCGAAATATCTGCGGTTTTTTTTTCATTCGGAAAATTTTTGATCAATCAGTTTTGCTTTTTTTTATTCTTTCAGAATATTTAGAATTCCCGTCAGTTTTTAACAAAAGAGTTTGCAAGCATTTTGTGATAAACTCAGCACATAAACATTCATATTCCGTTTGGTTCTGTGGATAGTGGTGAAAACAGTAATTTTTTTAGATAAAAATAAAATAAAATTTTGTATCTTTCGAAAGAGTCGCAATTCGGAAATTAGTCGCAAGTCGAGTCTCCCGACTTACTGATGTGGCTGCCAGTGCCTGCTGCTATCGTGTGTTGACATTTGTGTCAACATTTTTGTTGACAATACCCTGTGACATTTTCAGGGTGACCCTTTTTCGTAGCGTCGGAGCAGCAATTTGGTGGCTTCGACTAACATTCACCGTCCTGAGCAAAAATTTCCTTTCGTCGTATGACGTTTTTTAGCGCTCTGTTTTATAGAAATGTATTGAGTACCTATGGTATACCCTTTTATAAAGGTGCCGTTAAAATTTTTTTGTCAAAAACTTATTAGTATATTATTTTGTGATATTTTCTTCTTATAATAACTCAAACATTACACAGATGAATCGATAAACATAACTTTTTTTTGCAAAGCACGAGCACTTGATGTCACTTTCAACTGATTTGTTTTGACAGCCGTGTATGACAGTGGTAAAAAACTATCTATTAAGTTTCTTACGAAATGTGTGTTTACAAAAAGCCAAAGTTTAAAAATTTGCTTTGTTAAATTTTGGCGCAGAAATCATTCCAACGCGTTTGATTAAGGGGTGTTTGCCAAATTTTTCCAGATGTCAAAATATTGTGATTTCCTAAACCATATGCGACTTTTTTTCTAATGATGACTTATTTAAACTGACGTAATATTCCCTAAGATTTCGCAATGATTCTTAATACTGATTTGATGCTACTTGACATTGAAGTTATTTGACTAGGAAATCTGTCAATACGTAGTTGGTTTAATCGCAGAAATAAAGCGGCACCACGACGGCCGCTATAACCTTCTTGGTACCCAGAAAAGACGCTGTAATTAACCCAATAAATTTCGGACTTTAAAGTGCACTCTTGAAATTCATTTAAATATTACAAAGTTAAGTTTGACTTCAAAACCTAAATTTTAAACCTAAAAACCAGAACATTATTTACCTTAAATAATGTTCTATTTTTTAATAAAACTTTCTTCCTCCCTTATGAGATTCCCCTGGTATTTAAACAGTGGCAGCAAGCTGTTGAAGTACAGAGTGCATCCAAATCGAAATAATTTCAGTTTTCAGTTACTTTGGTTTAACCTAATTGTTGAGCCACAAACAACAGTCGTTAGAATATGAGAATATTAATCTCAGTGTCGTGACTTCGAGTCCCACATTGGGCGCCATTGTTGCAAGTCTGGCAAAAGCCCGGATCTGAAATTAAAAAGTTGAGAAAAGAAGTGCTCAAAGAATAAGAATGAAAAAACAACCATTATCAATAAAAAATTTTCTGGCTCAAATTGGACTTTTGGCTAGATCGAACTTTTGCAGCTGAGTTCACTTGACTCTTGTTCCGTCCCCTAAAAGTCTTTGGTACTGGCATCTGACACTCATAGTTGGATCATATACCAATTAAAGACTTTCTCTTTCGGCCTGTATTTTTCTCTGCTGAGGGAAGGTACCCTCTTGACGTTTGATATGTAAATATAAGCGTAGAGCGAGTAATGATGTTTAAAGAAATTAGAAAAACTAGATATTTTTTATAAATTGCCTTAATGCGTCATGATTCTTTTTCCATAAACATACCCACGATGTTAATGCTTTATATAAATCCCACAGTTAAGCATAACTAGTTCACGGAATATGGGCTAATGACATAATTATTGTCAGAGACATAGAACGCCGCGCCTATGCCCACATCACCTCGACCATGTGTTGGGCTAGGTCCCTTCAGATTGTACTTATAACCTCTTTCTCTCATAAAAACAAAATTAATGATAGCTAATTAGCTCCAGCAGCCACCCATTCGGATCTCTTCGGCCGAAATTGTAGGTAGACCGAAAACAATGAATCGGATTACAATCATAATTAATGACACCCAGCTGTCAGTGCTTAGACCCTCTTCGTTCGTTAAAATTATGGCTAGCGGGCTCGCGCACAGGTGATTCATGAAGTGTGGCACAAATTAAAAGTGAAATTTGCCAGCCGTTACCGGTATGGGTAAACAAAGAGATGAGCTCTTTAGCGCACGATTGCCAACATTGTCTGAATAGGTTTCATTGCTATTTTTAAACTCATCATCGGTCAATAGTTGTACATTTTGACCAAGTCTTATGCGGCATTGTCAATAAAATGCCACACTCCGCATACCAGGGGGCAGTTCGTAAAGTAAACACAAAAGCAATTTCGCGGGAATCCCATGCACTTTTTTGGCTGACGTATGTACTACAATCGATCACGACAACGACGGGTAAACCCACACTATTTACCGAGTCATAAGCGTATCACACGACAACTTTGGTGACACAAGTCACGTCGTCATCGCCCATCGGTGGTTAAATGCATTTTCGCACGCGCAGGCGCAAGCGCATCAAGGATCTATGCCTGCATTCTTATGCAGTTCCATCTTTAGTGACGAAATATTTGCGAGTTTCTGGCAGGTCAGTTTGGCATTACGAAAACGGGTTTTGACTGTGTGTGCTCAACACTGTTCCTCTTTTTTATGGCGAAACTCAACAAAAGGCGAACACCATTCAGTGATGCTGACTCGAGTCTTCGGACGGACGTACACGTAACAATTTAAGCAAACCATCAATCATTACCTAAGAATTATGAGGGTCAACAAACTATGACGCTTTGACGTTTGTTTTTCTGTGTCCATTTTGATTATCCAATGTTGACTGATGGCAGTATACTGAGATTACAGTTATAATGATGATATGGCACTATTGCTCAATTAGGTGGACATATAATTACATATTTAGGTAAAGAAAAATCAAGAAATACTAATTTTAGGGAGATTTTGTTAGTTTTTAGTATTTGACAGCATTTTGTAGATCAAACAAACACATCGAGCTCCTCAAATTGGAGTAAGAAAAAGGTAACCGCGAAATGTTGGCACGAAAAGAAAGTACAGAAATTGATTTAGATTTTTCTCGAAAGAATGTGAGAAATATGAGTCTTTCGTAGTGCTAAGACCTAGACCTTCACCTGACGTGTTAACATTAAAATAAAAGTGTTTGCAATTAATTAGGGGCCGTTTATCAGTGCTGAGTTAAGTCCAGATTAAACCAAGATTTGTTTATTCCAGAACAAAACGAACCTGGAGTTAGCCCAGCGAGCAGTTTTTCTGCACAGAGTTTACTCCATCAGTAGAGTTGTCAAAATCTTCGACTCTCCCAACTCATTACTTCACATAGGAGTTGGGCGAATAGAAACACTTTAAGCAACTGTCATTCCACATAGAAAAAACATTCAAAGAAGTTCATACTGTTTCTCCAGAGTTGATCCAAGATTAACTCACCAAATTTGGCAAGTTAAGTCGAGATCAACTGAAAAACTTTATTTCACTGAAAGGCTCTTCTCTGGGCTTAGTCTTAGGCTAACTCCTAAGCTTCGGATGATTTCACACTGAAAAACTGGCAATAAAAACAATATGGAAACATAGGCTAGAAAATTTGGTTCGAACTCCATCTAGAAATCAGCAAAGGGCTGGACTTTATGCTAAGTCACGCTTATAAACATGATCAGCCATACGGCAGCATATAGGAACTCCTTTCGTTCTCCATCTGTCAACAAAGAAAGAGTTGCGTCGCAATTCTTCCCGAACTTTGCTCTACATCTTCCTCTATCAATATCTTTACTTGACGTCTCCACTCGATAGATTAATGGTTTGCCTATTTCGACGACTGGAAGATTATTGGAAAATGATTGAAAATAGTCGAGACAAGTGGGAAAGTGCAACAATGCGTGTGTAAAAACTTCAGTCCGTCTGTGACGGATTGAAAAATACCCCACCCTACCAAAAAAGGAAACTGCCAGGCTTCCAAAAAGTGGGCGGGATATAAAAATATAACCGTACTAGGTGGTTGCATACATTTCGGCCTAAAACTCCGCATTTTTAACTCAAAAAATCCCTTTTTTAACGCCATGCCCACAAAAGTGGGCGAAGGCATATACTATATATCAAAAAAGTTAGAAAATGCTTATATCTACAACTTTTCTCATAGAATTTTCGTCAATTTTCATATATATTTATTGAAAAACAGTAATTTTAAGCTGAAATCCCTTAAAAAAGTGGGCGTGCTCAATAAAAGGCCAATTACAAGGCAAAATTACATAAAACCAGTGAGAAAGTGCTACAGTGTGTACGCAGAAGTTACAGTCCGTAAAACGGACCGTTGAATACCCACCCCATCCTATCCCACATTGTAAAATGCTGATGACATGGTTATTTTTTGACATTTTATAAGTAATGCAAACTTCGAAAAGGGGCGTGGTCCAACCGCCTCTAATGAGAAACCACATATATATCCAAGTTACACTTAAATGTACGTAAAAATATAATTTTTTGGTCCAAATTCAATATTTTTGAAAAATCGTTCCTCAAAAGGGGGCGTGGCTAAAAACTTTATTTGAACGAAATCTGGACTGAAGTCTCGTTTACCTTACCTGCTACTTTTTTTGTTTCATGCTTTCCTAAATTAGGCTCGAGGCTAGTCGAAATTAAGTTTTTCAGGTAAATTTTAGGTTTTTCTTCAATTCTACCTCCAAATATGGGCGTGGCCCAAAGTCTTTTATGAACAAAATGTAGAACTAAGCGTTTTCTACATAAAATATTAAGCAATTTTTTTTTAATTTTGAGCAAAAATATTGAGTAAACTGCATTTGAAAATTTACTATTAAAATAGATGCCACGCCCACTAGAGGAGGTTTTCCGATTAAATTTTTCTTTTTTGTGTCTTACATTTATAAGGAGATGCTAAATGTTAAATTTCAGCCTATTAGAACGTTTTTAAGACAGTTTTTAGTGTAGAAAAATTTTTACACTTGTACTGCTTGACATGACGCGGACCTTACGTACGAAGTTTCAGCACCCTAGCTCAAAATTTAAGGCCTAAGAACATGTGACATACAGACGGACGGACCGACGAACATGGCTCATTCGATTCAGAATTCGGTCTCGATCATATGCCCTTAAGGTCTTGGGTGTCTATCATTATTATTTCACCGTGTTACAAACTATGTGACAAACTTAATATACCTCCTATCCTATCGGATGAGGTATAAAAAACGAGTGCGCTGGCACCATTGTAACAGAGCTAAAATTTGAAAAAAGTATGTTTTTGAAAATTAGAGATGGCCGCACATATAACCCCTTGAGGGGCGTGTCTGTGATCAGATTCAGCTAATTTTCAAACTTGATCTGGATGGACTGGACTTCCAGCCGACTCACCAACTCCTTTCAGCTCTCTAGCTTAAAATTCAAGCCTAGAAGTTGTTAAAAAAGAAGACGACCCTCCGCGAGGGTTTGACAAGCCCTCCGAGAGTATCAATTGTGTTGAAAATCTTCTCAAAGTGCCGTTCGGATTCGGCAAAAAATTGTAGGTCCCCTTGTATGTGAAGAAATCAACACACCCAGCATACATTGTTGAGAAGTTGGCCCTGGTTCACCTCGAGTTGTTGTGCCCCTCTATTTTTTTATTTTTATTTAGAAGTTGTTTACATACGGACGAACGGACGAACATGCATGGCTTAATCGATTCTTCTGTCGGTCCCATTCATATCTCTAAAAGGTCTTTGGGGTCTACGGTGATTATTTCGCTACGTTACAAACTATACAACAAACTTAATTTACCCTGGGTAGGGTATAAAAATTGGTTTACCGACTATATGTTTTCCAGACGTTTTCCAGTCACTTTTCAATCGTGGGTATCGGCAATGCATTCATCTGACGAATAGAGACGTCAAGTTGGAGATGTCAGAATGAAGGCTGCTAGATGCTTAATTGAGCCAACAGCTAAGAGGATAGTTTTTGGGACACTTGGGCATCAACTGTTCGGAAGTTTAATTAAGAGCGAATGGGGAAAGAGGGAAGCGACCTTTTATGCGTAGCTGCCAGGTTTAGCTATTGGCTGACGCCCTACATTCATAGCAGGCGGCGGCGTCTAGCAAGCCGTACATTTTAAGGGACATCTAAGTTGTTTTTTAGTTGTTGGTTTTGGACCATCACCTTGGAAAATTCCTATTCCAATGCCCGCCTTTGGAACACACGAAAATGGGGTACCACCAACGGTATAGCGGCGACAGCCTTCCGCTTAAACTGGTTATCAGAGCAAAAGTAGCAGAAAACTTCTATAATTGAGTCTAAACATATGGAAAGACAAATGCAAAATTGTAGACACGCAAAAGCTCTACGTACATAACTAGACATCTAATGGCTCTCATTTGAGCTCTAGTAGCTTGGATTAAGACTTGGATTCATATCTAAAGAGCCACCTTGAAGAGTGCTTCTAGACCACATTGGTTCAAAAATAAGAATTTAAAAAAATGCACGCTGGGCAAAGTACCCCTTAGAAAGCCATTTCCCATCATCAATCTGTAAATTGAAACTGCAAGTCAATTTTCCCATAACACGGTGAAGCTCCAGGGCTTCCTTTGCAAACTAGCAAGTCAATCCCCGTGGCTGTCAATCCCCTTAAAAGCTAACTTACCACTACCCGCAAGGTTCTTATGCATATCCGTAAAGACAGTGTGGTACTGCGAGAAACTAATGGATATAAATTTTCTGCGGGCTCCTAACATAAGGACTGCGATTTCCGTCTCTGTACGGAATGGTCCTGACAGTACTAAGCTCTATTATAATGTTGATACATTATTCGTATAGTATCATTCCTTTTGCCTGATCTAATTCATGCCTTGGGAGGTTGTGCCGCCTTAAGCAAAGCAGTTGCAAAAAAGAACAAATTCTGCTTAAATGTTAGTTCACAAAAATTCGCAATAATGCATTTAACAAAATGAATATATCGTCATGAATTAATGCACGGGCATTAAAATTTGTCAATTTTTTTAGGGAAACATTTTCTTTATGAACTTTGTATAAGATGGCATTCTGGAATATTGATTTGAGTCAATTTACTTACTCTGCCGAGTTCAGTCAAGAATTAAATTTTTTTTTATTTACCATGACCTAAAAAGGCGACATTCAGAAAAGTTCCAAATAGAGTAAATAGGTACATGATCCTGATTTGGCAACTGAAATTGATGATCATTTTTTTAAAGTCCTCTGAAGATGACACCTTTTCCAAGTCTTAACCAAGTTCAAGTCACGTTTTCCAAACTAAGACTGATCATGTCTCGACGACTCAATCGAAATTATGTAAATGGCAAACAATAAAGAACAACCTCTAGAAAATCGAGATGCAGAAAACCGAAAAGTTAAAAGGTAACAGAAACCAACCCACAATGTTGTTTAGAAAACAATTTCATTAATTTTTTGTTACACAATTATTTTATTCTTCTTTTTCTTATCGTTGTACACATTTTCACAATAAATAAATTCTCATCTTTCCATTCACTCATTTTTCGAAAGAAAAAACACAGTCACACACAAATCATTCCCCCTTCTAGTATCCTTTGCAGGTCTGCATACACTGCTTGAAGCTGGCAAAGTTGTTGGGGTTTCCATCACATCCGCCGAATTTGAATTCACGACACTCTTTCGTAGTGGGGTCATAGCTCCAGCGAGGTATCAGCGCCCTGCATACACCCTTCCTGGCGGGCATTTTACAGAAGTTTTCCGGCTGCATGCGAGCAGATTTGGGAGCAACTACTTCCTCCACATCCATGTCGTCCAGTAGGTCGCTCATCTCATCGTACAGATCCATCGGCTTGGCTTGTGTCACCGCAAAGATCATCATGCCTAGCAGGGCAATGACAGTCATTAACTTTCTGCAGCTCATTGTGTTTGATAGTTGCGCCTTTATTTTTTTTGGTTACAAGACTTCACTGGATCGTATCTGATCGTACTCTGATGGTTGACTTACCACTGGGCTTGGTTTATATATTTGACTTAAAGTTACGAGCTGTCTGGAAGTTTCTTGTCGGGTAAAACCACGCACGAAAGTGTGACGCGTGCTCTTGGTTGGATACACAATGATGACGTTTTGTTATGTTTCTGTTTACATGCGGGCCTCGGGGAAAATACACAGGTAGAGGAAAAAATGCTACGAAGTTACGACTGCGAGTGAAATTTGACATGCCTCACAACATTATTGGCCTTCTGTTGTAGATTCCACTGTGCTGTGATGCACCTGCAGCACATTGACCTGGTAGTGTATCAGTGTTCACCAGCAGAAGTCATTCTCGACAATAAGACCAATTAAGTGTATACTTCAGCAGAAATACGGATCAGTTGGTTAAAGAATTTACTGAATCCGCATCCTGTTTGTAAATGCGTTTGAGCTTATGAGAAAAAAGCAGGATTCCCCAACAGGTACTCCTTTGAATGTACACACAACGTGAAGGACAGCTCGCACTTTCCTACGTGCGCCATATTGGCCCATATTAATGCCAGGGGAATTTTTTAATTAAACGAATGATTATTTGTAATTGAAAGTGTGCTTTTCTGTCATTAATAAATAATTAACGCGTTGCGTAGTGAAAGGAAACAAAAAAAAAATTTAATATCTTTACGAGAAAATTATGATAATAGTCCATTAATCAGCTTTACACATCGCGTGGACAGGATAGGGTACTGTTTGCTTTCGGGGATGTTCAATATTTGCAGGGAGTTATTGATGCATCGGTGACACGTATTTACTTATTTGTTTTATAAAAATGTGTGGTAATTGTATGATGTAAAGCACCTGGCATTTATTTTTCATTTTGCGTGGAATTACGAAAAAATGTGGCAAGAGTCTGGGTTTCGTGGCGCTTATTGTTTAAACTTTGGTTACTTTTAATCAGACGTGTGAAGATGTGCGTGTGCCTGATTTCTGGGTATAAGAGAGTCATTCTAAGACACTGGATTTTTGGAGTTTGAGTTGCACTAAAGTTTCACAAAATTTTATTTGACCGGGTCACTCTGACGTATGCGTAACATTTAAAGAGCATGATCCAATTGTTTTGAATATTTAAAGGGTCTTTATACCCGACCCAGGGTATATTAAGTTTGATGTATAAATAATGACCGTAAACCCTAACACCTTTTAGCGATATGAATGGGACCGACAGGAGAATCGATTAAGCCATGTCCGCCCGTCCGTCCGTATGTAAACAACTTTTAGGCCTTAAATTTTAATATAGAGAGCTGAAATTTGGTGGGTTCGCTGAAAGTCCATTGAACCAGATCAGGTTTGAAAATTAGCTTAAACCGCCCACAGACACGCCCACTACAGGCCTGTATTATCTATGTTACGCTGGTGTTAGCGCGTTCATTTTTGGTATGTAACATTGCCTTGTAATTGTCTTTGAAGTAGCCAAAAAAGTTTGGCCTTTTCTTTGACCACGCCCACTTTTTTAAGGGATTCTAGCTTAAAGTTATTGTTTTTCAATAAATGTGAAATTTGATTTTGAGTGATTTTTTGAGTTAAAAAGGCGGAGTTTTAGGCCAAAATGTATGCAACCACATAAAGCATTCAACAGTTATATTTTTACGTTCCGCCCAGTTTTTGGAAGCGTGGCAGTTTTTTTTGGTATGGTCGGGTATTTCGCAATCCTTCGTAGGTGGACTGAAGCTTTTGCATACGCACTGCTGCACTTTCCCCCTTTTTTTTGCAAGTTTGGCTGGATTTGAAATAATAAAGCTACTTTTCCTATCGTACTAGCCGAGATAAAACAAGGAGAGTAAACAGGAATTGGTGTGCCTTGGTTTTTTCCTGCCCATTCCTATGGTAAGCAATTAGAGTCAACAAGTTCAAAGGCTGGATTTTCAATGCCAGCATTTTTATCGATACCAAATGTATGGTCGCATGACTGAGTCACATTATATTATATAGAGTGTAAAAAGTTTATAGTTTTCAGTAACAAATAGAGTTAACGTAAAATAAAAGAAATTGTGATGAAGGGTCTTTTTTCTAAGGAAAAACAATTTGATAAAATTTGACAAAATTGATAAAATTGTATTCTTGATTAAATCGATTAAATTTCACCAATTTAACTGCACCACTTAGAATTTATTACTTTATTTGCATTCAACCACTTTTTACTTATGCTTTTGACGTTCCTAATCGTTCTAAGATTCAAAAATAATTGTTATACTGGCCATAAATCTGCGATTAGTGCAAGACGATTTAAAATAAATCCTGATCCCCAGCTCCACTTGACAAACATAATATTGAGAAGCACTCTTTTGTTTTCTCATTTTTGCTCTAAAAAGAGAGTTGGTTGTAAGAATCCCAGTAGAAAATGTATTTGCAACAGATCTATCATTCACGGACAGTTTTAGTTCTCCTTTTGGGACTCGAACTGTTATAAAGGTGTGCGAAATGGGCTAAAAGTGGCATAAAAGAGATTTGTGAAAAATTTCAATGAGATTTACGAGGAGATATATATTTAATCAGTTGCCGAAAGGATCTAAGATTTTGCCGTGAATTTCGCAATTTGTAGGAGATAATTTGCAGATTTAAATTAATTGTGGGTTGTTGTTCGGTGGAGACACAGCTAGATGTCAGAGCAAATATACAAAAGTTTATGTTAGAATAAATATGGCTCCGAATTCCAAGCTCGAATGTGACTATGCTGTCAGCTCATTCGAATTTAAGGGTGGTTTCGTTTGGTGGGTGTAGTTTGGTGAATGAGTCTTTGGAATATTCACACACCAAACGCAGAGGTGAGTCGAAGGAATACATCTTTTCAAAATCATCACCTTATGTTGCAATGCAGCCATGCATTTTTCAACCGAAGTCAGACAGACTACAGGAAACGGCAGAGAACAGGTTGACAGCATGTCGCGAACATTTTTTTGCGTAAAGATGATTCAACTCATGGGGTGGCTTAGTGGTCATTTTGTGTGAATATGATTACTACAAGGGAAGTCTTAATTAGCTTGTCCCCCTGTAATCTATAAAAAGACTCGTTCTTTTTTACGATGCCCACTCCGCGAGATCTTGACAAGCCCGCTGAGAGAAACACTTGTTTCGAAAAAAACTTCTCAACATGCCATTAGGATTTGGCCAAAGATTTTTGGTCCCCATGTCTACAGGTCACGCATACATGCATGTGAGAAGTTGGCCCTAGCTTACCCGAAGCTATTGCACTCTTGTCTTTATTGTTCAAAAAAGTTATATATTCTTTGGTTTCAAGTATTTTAAATTACTTTCTTTTGTAGTTTTTTTTTAAAAGTTTGCTCCGTTTCGTTTTGTCTCTAGAGTAAACCAAAAAAAGAAATCTAACTACGTTCACTCAGAAGATGAAGGCAGCCTCTGACCTTTTTATATAAAACTTCTGTTGTTCGATTTTTTGCAAACAAAAACCCTTATAATAAAAAAGATTGGGGTCAAATTTTCGCCGGGGTCAAAATGCGTTTTACTCAATTCTGCTTTCAAAATTCTGTGTTACAAAATTTTTGAAAATGCAACTTTGACAAACCGTCACAGTAAATAAGTATGTATGGGGCCATGTCGCCCCCTGAAAGCCCCCTGTCTAAAGTTTGAAGCAGAATTTTATTGCTTGAGTCAGAATATTGAAAGATGAATTATGACCGGCTCCCATCTCATACATATTTCTCTGTATCGCTTTGTATGCTGCATTTTTAGATTTTTTAAAACAGAATTTAAAAAAGCACAATTTTGAAATCAGAATTTTGCAAGCAGAATTTTGTAAAAAGATTTTTGATCCCGGAAAAATTTTGACATTGACCCACAACACAATGAGTAAAACGGGGTATAAGACTTAAATGATCTTCTTTGCTGAAAGCTTCAAAAGTAGCCTGTGTCTCTCCTTGTAGGAGATAGATAAGAAAGAGATAGAGTATGAGGAGGAAGAGATAGAGTAATGGAATAGAGTAACGAGTTTTCAAAATTCTGGTTTTTCGAAAGAAAATCTGCTTAACAAACTTAAACTTAGAGAAAGAAACTTAATTTGCTTTAAAAGCTAAAACTACCTTTTGTGAAGCATAGCAAAGGTAAAAAAGAGATAGGCCGGGGCGCTAGAGCGGGCGGCATGCCCCTCCATACATACTGTACTGTGCCGCTTTGATGAAGTTGCATTTCCAGAATTTTAGTTAAGGATAGTTTTGAAAAGCAGAATTTTGAAAGCAAAATTAAGAAAAAAAGAGGTTTGACTTCGGCAGCATTCTAAACCTAAGTAATGGTCCTTACTTGCCTAAAGTAGGTAAACCGTATGACTCTACTCGTGCCGCATCCTTAAAATATCTTCACCTTTGAGGGCTACTTTTTCTCGCAACATCCTACATAGAAGAATTTCATAGCAATGTTGTAAGCTTACTTACTTTACTTAAGGTGGCGCTTCAGTCCGGGGTGGACCTGGGCCTCAGCCAACAAGCTTCGCCAGCCAGCTCTGTCTCTAGCTAGCCGTCTCCAGTTTCGCACGCGAAGTTGGCTGAGGTCCCCTTCCACTTGCGTGCGCCACCTGAGTCTCGGTGCTCCTCTACCGCGTCGTCCCTGCGGTGTGGATTCGAAGATTTTCCGGGCCGGGGCATTGGTGTCCATCCGCTCTAGATGACCCAGCCATCGTAGACGTCGTGTTTTGACTCTTTTGGCTAGGTTGGTATCGCTGTACAGCCCGTACAGTTCGATGTTATATCTCCTCCTCCACTCTTCGTCAATGCAGACGGGACCGTAAATCGTAAATCTTGAAGCAGCCTAAAGTGTTTTCATCCGCCTTTGACAGGGTCCATGCTTCTGCACCGTAAAGCAGGACTGGGATGATGAGGGTCTTATACATGGACACTTTAGTTGCTCGAGAGAGGGCTTTGCTACTCAATCGCCTCCTTAGCCCAAAGAAACAGCGATTGGCAAGAGTTATCCTTCGTTTGATTTCAGCGCTGGTTGTCTGAATTGATAGCGGAACCCAGGTAGACAAAGTCCCTAACTACCTCAAAGTTATAGCTGTCGATGGTGATGTTTTGTCCAAGACGTCGGTGTTGGGTGTCTTTTCTTGATGACAGCATATACTTGGTTTTGCCCTCATTGACTGCTAAACCCATATTCGCCGCTTCCGTCCCAATACTCACGAAGGCTTCACTGACATCACGCTTTGTTCTACCGATTATGTCAATGTCGTCTGCGTATGCAAGTAGTTGAACGGACTTTTGAAAGATTGTACCTCTGGTGTTGGCGCGAGAGTTCTGCACAATTCTCTCAAGTATGATGTTAAAGAAGTCGCATGACAGCGCGTCGCCTTGTCTAAATCCTTTTTTGACATCAAAGGGTCGGTGAGGTCTTTGCCGACCTTGAAGGAACAGCGTGAATTTTCCATCGTCATCCTGCACAGACAGACGAGTTTGGCAGGGATGCCAAACCTAGATATTGCGCTATATAGCTCGTCTTTATAGATGCTGTCATACGCGGCCTTGAAATCGATGAAGAGGTGATGTGTATCGATTTGGAATTCCTGGGCTTTCTCCAAGATCTGCCGCAGTGTGAATATTTGATCGATGGTGGACTTTCCTGGCCTAAAGCCACACTGTGCCTATCAGATTGTTGACGAACGGCTTCAGGCGCTCACACAGTACAGCAGAAAAGATCTTGTATGCGATGTTAAGAAGACTTATGCCCCTGTAGTTGGCACAACTCAGAGGGTCTCCTTTCTTCAGGTTCGGGCAATGAGATTTACGAGGAGATATATATTTAATCAGTTGCCGAAAGAATCTAAAATTTTGTCGTGAATCTCGCAATTTGTAGGAGATAATTTGCAGATTTGCAGATCCTGTCATCGTCACCTGAAAAAAAAGACTTGTTCTTTTTCACGGTCCCCACCTCCGCGAGGGTCTGACAAGCCCTCCGAGGGTATCATTTGTCTTGAAAAACTTCTCAAAGTGCCGTTCGGATTCGGCAAAAAATTGTAGGTCCCCTTGTATGTAACGATATTAACACACCAGCATACATTGTTGAGAAGTTGGCCCTGGTTCACCTCGAGCTGTTGCGCCACTCTATTTATTTTTTATTTTAATTTGCAGATTTAAATTAACTATGGATTGGTGTTCGGTGGAGACACAGCTAGATGTCAGAGCAAATAGACCAAAGTTTATGTTAGAGAAAATATGACTCCGAATTTCAAGCTCGAATGTGACTATGCTGTCAGCTCATTTGAATGACAGTCGAATGGGTGGTTGTGTTCAGCGGGTGTGTTTGTGAGCGGCTCATTAGAATATTCACCCATCAAACGCAGAGGTGAGTCGAAGGAATACATCTTTTCAAAATCATCACCTTATGTTGTTTCATCACACTATCTAGCCATGCATTTTTCAACCGAAGTCAGACAGACTACAGGAAACGGCAGAGAATAGGTTGACAGCATGTCGCGAAGATTTTTTTTTCGTAAGGATGATTCAACTCATGGGGTGGCTTAGTGGTCATTGTGTGTGAATATGATTACTACAAGGGAACTCTTAATTAGCTTGTCCCCCTGTAATCTATAAAAAGACTCGTTCTTTTTTACGATGCCCACTCCGCGAGATCTTGACAAGCCCGCTAAAAGAAACACTTGTTTCGAAAAAAACTTCTCAACATGCCATTAGGATTTGGCAAAAGATTTTTGGTCCCCATGTCTACAGGTCACGCATACATGCATGTGAGAAGTTGGCCCTAGCTTACCCGAAGCTATTGCACTCTTGTCTTTATTGTTCAAAAAAGTTATATATTCTTTGGTTTCAAGTATTTTAAATTACTTTCTTTTGTAGCTTTTTTTTAAAGTTTGCTCCGTTTCGTTTTGTTTCTAGAGTAAACAAAAAAAAAAGAAGTCTAACTACGTTCACTAAGAAGATGAAGGCAGCCTCTGACCTTTTTATATAAAACTTCTATTGTTCGATTTTTTGCAAACAAAAACCCTTATAATAAAAAAGATTGGGGTCAAATTTCTCCCGGGGTCAAAATGCGTTTTACTCAATTCTGCTTTCAAAATTCTGTGTTACAAAATTTTTGAAAATGCAACTTTGACAAACCGTCACAGTAAATAAGTATGTATGGGGCCATGTCGCCCCCTGAAAGCCCCCTGTCTAAAGTTTGAAGCAGAATTTTATTGCTTGAGTCAGAATATTGAAAGATGAATTATGACCGGCTCCCATCTCATACATATTTCACTGTATCGCTTTGTATGCTGCATTTTCAGATTTTTTCAAACAGAATTTAAAAAAGGACAATTTTGAAATCAGAATTTTGCAAGCAGAATTTTGTTAAAAGATTTTTGACCCCGGCAAAATTTTGACATCAACCCACAACACAATGAGTAAAACGGGGTATAAGACTTAAATGATCTTTTTTGGTGAAAGCTTCAAAAGAAGCCTGTGTCTCTCGTCGTAAGAGATAGATAAGGAAGAGATAGAGTATGAGGAAAAAGAGATAGAGTAATGGAATAGAGTAACGAGTTTTCAAAATCTCAGGTTTTTCGAAAGAAAATCTGCTTAACAAAATTCAGCTTTTCAAAATTCTGACTTAAGAAACTTAATTTGCTTTCAAAGCTAAAACTACCTTTTGTGAAGCATAGCAAAGGTAAAAAGAGATAGGCCGGGGCGCTAGAGCGGGCGACATGCCCCTCCATACATACTGCACTGTGTGGCTTTGATGAAGTTGCATTTCCAGAATTTTAGTAAAGGATAGTTTTGAAAAGCAGAATTTTGAAAGCAAAATTAAGAAAAAAAGAGGTTTGACTTCGGCAGCATTCTAACCCTAAGTAATGGTCCTTACTTGCCTAAGGTAGGTAAACCGTATGACTCTACTCGTGCCGCATCCTTAAAATATCTTCACCTTTGAGGGCTACTTTTTCTCGCAACATCCTACATAGAAGAATTTCAAAGCAATGTTGTAAGCAAGCATGTAAAAAATTACGGTGGAAAACAAATGAAACAAAAACGACTGACACATTGAGTGTCCCTGCCGATAGCCCTGAAGTTATTCTAGACACTCTAGAGTAGCTTTTGAAAAAGAGGAAGATCAAAAAGAGCAGTAGAAAGTCTGAGCAGCGGGAAGCAGTTATCAGAACGAAGGCTAGTTTTTTCAACAGGTCCTTCCACAAAGGTTGAAGCTAAGGTTAAGGGATGATCCATTCGTGAAAGTAGTTTCTTTGCCTTGAATCTAATTAAGACAAGCTTAATTGAAGTTGTCAACAAAAGGCCTAGTTCATCAACAAAAGACTAGTCCATACACCAGTCTTGATCATATCGTCACTTTTGGAACCAAAACTAAGTCGCTAAGGATTAACCTAAGAAATTGTCAGCTTTTCGGCTTTGAAACTCAAATTTATTTCATTCCTTAATCTCAATCTTTATTTCACCAAATAAGATTCTATGGATTTTTTTTAAGTAAAGTAAAAATTTTACTTGAAACAATAAATGAACCCCTAACGAAATGGGGAAAAATCCACGAAACGCCAGCGAAAAAACACGGTTTGCTTACATAAATGAACACCTTGGTGTTCTTAGGAAATGTTGCAACTAAGAGGAGTCTTGTATATTTTAAGAATACCAAATGCAAGGAAGTCGTCAAAACAAAATGTCAAACTTATACCAGGGTGCTTTTTTAGTCGAAGAAGGAAAAGGGGCTAGAAGACAATTTGGTCCAAAGGGTTTGAAAACTTGTAAAATCAGATTTTCAGAACTGCCTAAAATTTCCATGCACAAAAAATGAGAGCTACATACCTCTAAACTCTCTTTGCGAACCTTTTTTTAAAGCTTAGCAAAAAATGCATTTTTTCTCAAGAATTCCCAAGCCTCAGAAAGCAACTTTATAGCACGAATCAAACGAAAAAAAGGAAAAGGTGTAAAAATATGAGACGTGCCTTTATTTCGACAATGACATTTAATTATTGTACCAAGCCATAACCGATTGGGCCAAAAAAAAGCTACGCGCTGTGTAAACTTAACTAGAGTCAAAGACTGCGCCGATCGTATTTTTAAGCGACGAAAGTCTGCGTAGTGTATATAAACCGCACGTAGCGATCTTATGATCGTTTTGCTTCATATCATAAGTGGGCTTATGTAATTTTACTGATACCAGCCTCTTTCGAAATAAGCTTGTAATTAGTCATTTCTGGCGTTACAACCTTTTCTTCTATTTGTTTTAGGTCTTAATTGCTTAAATGGTGTTTGACATTGAATTCAGAAGGGTTTTACCACAGAACACAACAAACATTACATTATTGCGGAAGTTTACGTAGACTTAGTTTGGCAATATGACAAAAGATACTTCCACTTCCTCCTGTGTTTTAGAACACCTACATCCTGTGTGCATCCTGGGTATAAGAAAAATATTATTCTCGTCCCTAAAGTCGCGTAAATAACTCCACGGTATGATAACTAATAATTTCGTCTTTATGCTGCACTTTTGAAGGTGTATGCCTGGGTGACAGTCAAAAAGCAACCTTATACCCAGAGTCAACAAGGTGGCGGCGGCGTCATCCTGGCAGCGCGATGTCGTTACATTCGAAATAAACAATTTAACTGAATCATTTGGGAATATGTCTCTGTATCTTGTCTATATATGCAGCGAGTGGGCTCCATTCAAACTCTGTCTGGACCAACGGTGATATCTTCTGACGATGACTCCTTCAAAGATTCATGAACGCTTTCCTCCTCCACTTAGACCGAGTAGACAAGGAAGAACCAACAGCAGCGGCAGCAGCAACCAAATTTTCATTTTCCACACGTATTTCGATTAAATTCTCATTTCGGTCATAATTTTTCCAGTTTTAGTGCGGCGCAGGCACTAAACCAACCGAGGCAACAGACACACACACACACACACATCTCTCCCATACAACTCGGTGGCGGCGCGGTGAGATCCTTCGAGCTGGAAAACTATTACAAGATGAGTATATTCCCCTGATGACTCCTCCGACAGGTTGCAAAAAGAATTGTGGTGGTAAATGATTCTGTATCTTCTTTCTTTTCCGCGGCCGTATACCTTCTGGCCTTGCAAGGAGTCGAGTCCTTAGGTCACACAAGTGGACAGATAGAGCATATGGTGTAAAGGTATCAAGCAGTTGTATATATTCTTTCAGCATGCACTGCGGACATGTGTTTATAAATCATTCGGGGGTCTTAAGTTTTCGAATTTTCCCGTTGATTTAGAAAGTTTCCAAGTCCGATTGTTGGGGAATTTTGTGCGTTGCTCCTTATGGGAGGGGGATCGGCTTTCTTGCACCACTCGCGCGTTCTGGGGAACATTTATCTTCATGGACATGGCGAGGGCGAATGTCGTGTTATAGTTTCTGTGGCATCGCGTGCAATAATTTTCAATTTATCGGAATCGTCTAGTTTACGATTGGATCTGCGTGAATAGAGAAAAAAGTTTTAAAGCCCTTGGACAAATTGAAATCTGTGCCCAACGAACACGAGGGAAATGTATGGGCAGGTACAGAGATTTTTGGCAAGTTTTTTGAGTGTTTCGAGAAGGTTATTTTACCAAAGTAAAAGAAAAGCTTTGACAAGAGTATATCTTCGTGTTTATTTTAGAGTATATATTTTCAAGAGTATATCTTCACCTTTGCAGGCCTTATTGCCCTTGCAGTTGTCGCAAAGCACATTCACGAAAAAAAAAATCAAAAATAGCGCACACAAACTGTCAAAATTGGGGGTCCAAAATGAATCGAGTAACATTTCGACAAGGACACTTTTCGTGATAATTATAAGCACCAGCATTCTTGCTCGCACCAGGTTCTGATAACCATGTCGGACAACTGTAGAATTTAGGAATGTTCTATCGGACAAAGGATGCAATCAAGTATTAAACAGGTATGATCTACAATAGACTAAAACTCCAAGTGCGCGTATGGACTTTATGTATTAAGGCATCGAAGGGGCAGGGAAGACTAGAACTATCCAGTTTCGTATCTACTGAATGCTGCCCTGGTTTGACGAGGGCACTAGCGGCAATGGAAGCTAAAAAAAATTGTATTTGCATTGTTTACACAGGACAGGATATGAAGACCTAGTCTTCCAAGCCCACTGTACGTTATAGAGAAAAAACTCCTGTCAGAAGAATGTTGAACGAAAAACATGGATTAATATTAAACGTGTGGGAAGAATCGAAAAATTAGCGAGCAGAAAAACAGAGCACATCGCGCAAAAACGCTAACCAAGCTGCTGGTCCTCAATTGAGCACCTCTCTAGGTGTCTAAAAAGGGAAAGCCCATCAGGTATGGTAGGTGCTAATATAAAAAATATCCGGGGTACACCAAAACATGCAAAAAACGAAAAAATCTAGGATCGTTTGCCTTTAAATGAGCGGATTCCAGTCGGCGTTTGTTTTCCAGTTTAAGATCGGTTAACTTTTTCTTGAACATTCTCTTCCAACATGTAAATACATATTGGACAACCTTCAAAAGTATGACAGATGTTTTACTGAATACTATGCCGAATGTCAACGTTTTTTGCATAAAGGCATAACACTTGCGGGTGTAAGCTTTAGTTCTTTGGGTTTTATTTGTTTGATTAATTGGCTTTCTTTAATTTGTTAACCATCATCACCGCGCGTCTTGACTGCCACTTTGTATAGCTTGACGTTAATCAAATAAGTCACTATAGTTTCTAGTAGGCTAAAAGCTTCTAATTCCTATGTCTAATAATGCTCAGTCAGGGTTCAAATCCTGCCGTCGCCATCTGAAAAAAATGGCACTGCCCGCACTTGAGAGCTAAGCTCTTCAAATACGCGAGTTTGATCTTCAACTGTAATCTCTACCGAAATAAATATCTACCGAAACAAGAGCCAAGAAAGCGTAGAAGGGCGTATGTCTTTGTTACTATATTTGCTGTAAAAAATGAATCCTTCACGTTAAATACCAATCTTTCTTTACCCAGCGTTATTAAGACACATAACACTCAAGACTTGTTTGCAATTGTGGCTAGAAATAACCAAATAGGAACGTTTTAGAACCTTTTTTACCATATGACGTTTAAGAATCTAGAAAATGGAGTAAAAGTCTTCCAGGCCGTTAGTTCAACCCTGCGCACATCAAGCCACTGTGTATATAAATAACAGGCCACATTGCCAAGTAAGGGCAGTAACAATTGTCCAAGCAACAACAGAGGATGGTTTTAATGCTCTAGCCGAACCAAGTTTCTTTTTTAAACCCAGGTGATATTAACATTCTAGCAACTTATCTTGAATATATTAGGTAATATCTGCTTTTAAAGGTTATCTTAACGGGGTTGTTAATGTAAAGGCCCTCAAGAGCCTCTTCAAGCTGCCGATTCCGGCTGACAGTAATCCATTTAACGCGAAGATCCCTAGACTCGATGAATGACTGGTGTGCAAGGAATAGCATTTCAGTGAATCTTCTTCAAATGACGATTGTTCCATTTTCGAGAAAGATGAAGGTTACTGGCCTGACTTACCGTGTGCTTTAAGGTGCCAATATCCCGATACCTCATGAAGTCAAACATTTGGGATTAATCCTTGATAGAAAACTTCTTTGGTCCAAGAACGTTGAGTTCAAAGCCTAATATGCATTGTCCACTTCCTGGCAGACGCGCTTTTCGCAAGGCATGATAAAATATATTGCCTCTTCTGCCATTGATATTGGGTTTCTCATCAACGCAGGGCTGGTTGGAGTGACTACGATACTAAGTACACGACTACCCCGGACATCTGTCAGAGGTCAGAATTGACTGCAGACTTTTCGTACGCATCCTAACAGGCCACCAAGCTCTTGATAAGCACTTGAATGTGTTGTATTTGAGCGAAGCCACCATCTTTCCTCTGCTGATGTCTTGCCATTGCTCATATCAAGTGCCGGATAAGCTCTATATTACTGAAGTTCCTTTTCGTCTGTTTTTGAAAGATGAGAAAGCTAGTTATGTCTGAGTGCTCCATCAGATAGTAGCGACCACCGATTCGCAAAAAACCCTTTACCTAATTCAACTCCTAGCTATAAATGCTCCTTGGCCAGTTGTTGAGGAGTAACCGTACTAGAATGACAAAAATTTTAAATGGACAAAATCTCAAAAATCGGTTTAAAAAATCTCGATGCACAAAATCTCGAACCTGACAAAATCGAGAAACACAAAAATCTCGAATAAAGTCTAGGACGCATAACTTTTTTTCGAGATTCTTAAAATCGAGAAATTTGACTTATTTTTCCATACCTGAACTGCGAATTCTATTGTTTGCCTTATCAAGAAAGTTGCTTAGCGGCCTGAGAGTGCCGCTTTTAATTTCAACCACGCAAAACAGAGCTTTTTCACATAATCAGGATGAAGAGAATAAAAACGAGAATTTCGTCGTTTAAGAATTTTGTTTTTGCAGACATCGGGTCGAACCAGTTAGATAAACCATTTCGGCTCACCCAGGCCCGAATACTTAGATTCTTTGATTAGTAATCGGCTTACAACTTCCTTGTGAGACGCTTCCTACATGTTCCCACATGTATATTCCAATGTTCGTCCATTGGATAAAATTCCCCTTTTTAAACTGTATTCTGAACTAAAAGTCTTAAATGTGGTTAAAAACAAAAATGTTAAGTGTCAGTCCTTTTCCCCATCAGTCGCTACACCAAGCCGCTTTGTTCCCATACACTCTCAACAGTTTAAAAAATGGTCATGTCGCCCAAGATAAGTTCTAAAATTCGGGTGACTGGCATGGTTTACGACGTAGTGGCAAAAGAAGAGCATCGCTTGAGTAGTAGAAACAATAAAGAACCTTGTGGAAATCAGCCGTCTTTCACAATTCAGTATACAAATAAACCTAAGCGAGTACATTTTCTATGGAGTTTCTTTAAAGTTTCTCTAGATCTCTGGTTTTGAACCGTTTAACGTCCCTCATAATGTGTTTCCACCGAACTTTAATCTTCGCTTTAAATCGCTTTTAATCCCCGCGACCCATCTCGAAATTTTTATATAAATTTTAACCCTTTAACGGTTACCGAAAAACCTTTAACTTTCGTAATAAACCTCTTCTAATCAAAAATTCTCCGATCACATGTTCCGTTTGTGTTTTGACAATACAAATCAAACACACCTTTTATTGACAAATGGGTTTCATGAACCCAGCTGTGTTTTTTTTTATTGTGTATAGGGATTCGCAGAATGGTTGAAGCTTATGTTGATGTGGATCAGAGCTGTAAAAGATTGTAAACAGTTTTGAATATAACTCTTTTGAATGTTTCGAAAAATAGTTCAACTCAGGCCAGAGACACACGGCGACAGAAAAACGCGTGACCAATTACCGTCCGACTAGACGCACACGCGTTTATATTCTAGACAACACACGATTGCGGCTACGACAATTATTCGCGAGACTTGTTTTGTGACAAATTACCGAATTGCGAAACTTTCAAGCCGCACGACAAAAAATACAATTTTATTTTATTTAACGATAAAATGTGACTGTTTTCACCATGATTCACCGGAATCGCCCCAAAAATAAATGTTTGTGTACTGAGTATACTACGAAAAGCTTGAAAACTCTCATCTTTTTTTTAAGATGAAAATTAAATTTTTCATCAAAACTGTCAGGAATCGCAAGGAAAATTATTGCTCGTGTGTTGAGTATGCTTGCTGCAGAAAATCGCGCTGTTTGTTGGCGCGCGTTTTTCTGTCGCCGTGTGTCCCTAGCCTCAATACCTTAAACAATGAATTCAAAAAGTCAAACAAAATTTTTCGAAGTCACTTGAAGTCTTTTTAGGTCTTCAAACTGAATGCTGATTTATTTTTTCCAAGCTGAAGTCATTTTTGAAGTCATTGAAGTGAAACAAAATGACTTGAATTCTTAGAGTGATTTCAAGGAATACATTCCAAAACGACTGCACTCTTTTACAACCCTGATGTGGATGTAGTTGGACCCGCTTGTTGATTTGCTAAATTAGCTGAATTGGGCTGATATCAAAAATGAAAGCCCACGCCAAGTTTATCTACTACATTCCGGTGGAAACACTTTGGAATTGACTTTTAATCTACCTGCGTTAATTTTTATTTTATGTGCGATGGAAACTAACTATTAAAATCTTTGTCTTCCAAGCTGTGCTCAGCTCATGATGTCCTCACTCAAGTGAGCGTAAGACGAAAGAACTGTGACTCAAGCAAAGACAGCATCTCCACTGCATTCACTGGGTTTGTAGCTAAAGATCCGTTTAAAATACGTTATTAACGGTAGGGGAAGGTGATGGGCTGGAACTTAAAAGGTAGCCGGTGATTTATTCTGGCAGTGTTCGAAATGGCGCCAACATTTATGCCATTTAGTTTGACTTCTTTTAACCTTGACTTTGTTAAATGCTTGACTTTGTTAGCATTGAAGTAAGTTATTGAAAAAAGGCCTTTGTCTTTGAGGGAAGGTAAAGACAAGCGCCGCGTGTTTTAAAGATTAGCTACCCGTGTTTTTTAAAAAGCACATAGAAGTTTTTTTATTGCGGGAAAGAGCAAACGCGTCAATAAGTTTTGTGTGAGGAAATGACACAAACCCAAACCTAACGAGCCCTTACACAATAAGGTGCCAGAGTAACTTCTAACAATCGAATGTGACACTGTCAAATGAGTAGTATTTAAAAACCCCCCAACAAAATAATCGCCTCAACTTTTCTAAACTCATCGCTTAGGTAATTGTATTTTAAAAACACACATGTTCCACACCAGGACCTCACATAAATATATTCCACTCCCCCTGGAAAGTAAACACAATTAAAAGACTTCACTTCGCACCTTCGGATCTCGTTTTCTTTGCACTTTTTTTTTGTAAGAAGGCGTATAAATGCCATAACACCTTATTGACAACTGAAAACATAAGCACCGTCAGCATATATACACCCAAAAGGCTCACACAAAAGAATCAGGACCATCAGGGAGCTGTGCAAGGCAAAGTGTAGAGAAAAATCTCGCATAATTGATTCCATAAGAACGCACTTCATTTCGCATACACCCCCGATGCCACCCATCCTCCCGTCATCAACCACATAGCATCCACCAGGCATCAAGTGACTTTCGTCCTTCGTGTCATAAAATGCTTATCCCATTTGCATAAATACGTAACACCCCGTGTGCTCCCGTACCCGTTCCACCCGTTCTTAGTAAACGAAAAGTCCTGTCGTTGGCTCCTGTTTCATAAAAAATAATGAAATGTTGATTTTTCCGAAAAATACTTAACAAAATCACACTGCGAACAACTTTGGTATGAATTTGTTCTCACAAAAGTTTTTCTTCTCACTTCAAGCCCTTTTCCATCGACAAGGCGACAACCCTTTTTGGCAGAGCGTGCACAGCCCTTTGGTTAACGCATTTATGAGTTACTCCCATCCAGCGGCGGCGAAGGCTGGGGGATGGGGGTGGAAAAAGTTTGACATTAAATGAAATAGTCACCTTTTGTTTAACTCTGATGATGATGATGACGACTAGAGGGGTTGGGGTACGAGGGGTTGCTGTGTGGCGCTTTGTAATTGAAAATCACAGCTCATATAAAATTTTCTTCAACCATTCAGCCCCCTGCCAGCACACCGATCTGCCGTTCATTTTCAATTTTCCAAAGCACTATCGCTAAACGATGAACACTACAGTGTAAACGTGGACCCAAGGGATGAATACAGCAGGGGTGGGTGTGTGAGTTTTTCTCAAAAACCAAATCATCATCTTTGCCAAGGGGGTTGGGGGTGGTTCGAATCAATTGTTTCTCCCAAGAACAATGCAAAATGACAATCTATGTGTGTGTGTGTGTGTTTGTGTCTTGTGCGCAAAACAAAACATTATTTCGCTCGTATACGTAAGCAGATACGTGCCGGGCCTATTGTGTGCTCCCTGGTGCAGCTGGATGGGGATAGTGAGATAGAGGAATGTAGTAACGATCTTCTGGCAGCAGCAGCCGCCATCACATCGACATGATACGCTTAAAAGCCGCCCAAAAAGGAAACGGCAAAGTTTCAATCAGATTGGCGCGCAAAAGCCTTCCTGCCTTCCTTCACATATTCCCAGGAGTCCTTGTTTTTTCGCACACAAATCGAATGTGTGGGGGCGGAAGGGAGTGTCGTGTATGTTGTTACTTTTTTGTGTGCCTTCTGTGTGCTCGACTTCAGTTACAAATGTTCCGAGTTGTATAGGTACATCCGTGGAAATGTGCTTTTGCTGGGTGTTGATGGCACATATAGGCTCGCAGAGATAAGGATTCCTCCCTCTTCCTGGTTATTGTTCGGGGGGGGGGGGGGGGGGGGGGGGGGGAGGGCTGTATCACAGTGTTTTGTGTTAAACCTTTGTGTGATACGTGTACTCAAACTCATCGTGAATCAACAGGTACACTGGTATCATTTGATGTCTTTAAATCGCATCCTCTTGTGGCGGAGTCTCACTTGCCTTACACAATGTGGTGGTGGCTCTTTCCCCGAACGCTTCCGTTTCAATTCGAAGTTGGTACGGAGAGTTATGTCCTTGTCTTTGCTCGCAAGTGTTTGTAGTTGGGAGGAAGCTGAAAAAGGATGTTTTATTATATTAAATGTCTGTAAATCAGTTTTTCAATTGTAGCTCATTGGTTTGGTTTTGCCAATCCACGGTTACAATGCGATATCCTGGTGTTTTCACTTGAAAAAGACATGAGAATGCGGAGGGATAGAAGTTGTCACCGAAGCATGGTTGCCGCTGGGGTGTGAAGTTTTATTGGCTTAGTTGGGTGACTGCGGTTTGGCGAGTTCTCGATTTGATTTCAAGAGTTTTTAACAAACTTGTGTACCGAGTTTTCTTTCAAAGAAACTGCTCTGTTGCGTGTGTTCGGTAATTGGCATGTTCAGCCGCAAAAATACTGATAAGATTTAATTTAAATGGGTTTTCTGAAAACTATAAAGTTGGTGTACGGAAACTTGGATAAGACCTTCCCCATTTATAAGAGCCTCGACATGACTACGGTCTGCTTTACGATGCAGAAACATTCACAAGATCGAAAGGCAAATTACGATGCTCAAGCCTGTTTTGAAAGGAAACCATTCCGGTATATCCTTACACAATTGTTTTTCGTTCTCAAAACTAAAAGAAAGAAGAAGAGTCAGATCAAATTTTTTTGTAGTTCCTCGGAGAATAACACTTTTTTTAATAGCCTCAATTTCCGCAAAAAAAAAAAATGGTACAATGATAAGGAACATGGAAAAAGAGACTAAGGCAAGGCATATAGGGTGTTTCCACCGCACATAAAACGGAGACAGTAAGAGTGTTTCGACCGTAAAAAAGAAGATCAACTTGATGTATGCCTTCATTTTTGTCAATTTTCAATGAAATGCTTTGGTGCAACTTGGATATCCTGTCAAATTAATTACATTTTTTTTAGTTGCAACCAAGTTTTTGACTACGAAACGAAATAACTTAAAAATAGGAAAAAGAAAACCTAAAATATGTTGATGGGATTTTAGTCCACACAATCCAAAGCAGGAGAGGCCAACATGACCAAAATAAACCAGCAGCATCAACATATACATCCACAATACAACTGCAATGTCCACAGGTATATCACTTTTTTTGTGAGCTGTCAATGAAAGGTTTGTTTGATTTGTTGCGTAAGAGCACGAACGTTAAGTATGTACGGTTTGATGTGAGAAGAGAACTCATGCTTGGAAGAGATTTATTACGCGAATTTTTAATCTCGTCGGCAAGTGACAAACATATGATTAATTTGACACGAGCACTATTTTGTCTTTTACTCCATTTTGGCTCCCGAGAGAGAGTGTCAATAATATTTCCCAGGAACAAGAAAACAATTTCATTGTAAGAGTCGCAAGCGGCAATTAAAGCCTTGGAATCAGGCTTTCTGAAGTCAAGGGCTGTGAAACTATGCAGGGAAATTCTGGACGAGTTATCACTTGGCAACACTGTAACTGTGTGTTCGGTGCCAGGTCACACCGATATATCGGGAAACGAAGAAGCGGACAAGCTTGCGAGATATGGGTCTGGGATGAATGCATCTCTAGCCCTCAAATCTATAAGAGTCCCGCTGAGCTCGATAGCACGTAGGATAGAAACTGAAATCCTTGAGTAGAACCAACCTATGTTGGACAGAACTTAATACGTGCAGACACAAAAGGGAGCTATGGCCAGCGGTAAGCAAAAAGAGATCACTATTTTTGATCGGATTAGCCCGCAGGAATATCCAAGTACTCACGGGAATTCTACGTGAGTACTTGGATATATCTACGATTACTGCAGAAACTGTAGGGACGTTGAAGAAATTGAATCTGTTCGTCACCTGCTTTGCGAATGCCCAGCCCTAAACAGCATCAGGCGTAGTACCCTCGGCAGTTACTTCTTCAACGAGCTCGAAGATCTATTTATGATAGATCTGTCATACGCAGATAGATCTATCTATTCAGTCTCCCTTGTCGAGTCCCAAACTGTTATATGAGCGTTCTGAAAAGGTTAAAAGCAGTGTTACCGCTGATAAAAAAAGTTACAGACGTAAAAAGAAAAGTTTTTCTAAGTACACAGATACTTTTATCAAAGAAAAAAATATTATTTAAGCCTATTTTTCATATTAAAATTGGTACTTTTTTCCAATTATGAAATATCAGCCCAATTTTCGAGCTATTTTTCATTTGGACCTAATTTCGTGTAGCCATTATTTTAAAAATAAATAAATAAATAGAGTGGCGCAACAGCTCGAGGTGAACCAGGGCCAACTTCTCAACAATGTATGCTGGTGTGTTAATTTCTTTACATACAAGGGGACCTACAATTTTTTGCCGAATCCGAACGGCACTTTGAGAAGTTTTTCAAGACAATTTATACTCTCGGAGGGCTTGTCAAACCCTCGCGGAGGTGGGGACCGTGAAAAAGAACAAGTCTTTTTTTTCAGGTGAATCTCCGGCGTAGTAAGCACACACACTAACCACTACGCCACGGCACCCCACAGCCATTATTTTACAACCCAGAAATAAATTTGCTGTTAAATCATTTTCTTGTTTCAGTAAAAAAATCGATCAAAAATCGTTTAAAAGTCCGGTTAAACAAACTAAGTTAACGGAACTTTTAAATTCTGTTTGGGCTAAGTCAGTTTGCGATTTCTATCAGATTTGACCAGAATTCGGGCATAATGGCAACACTTGTTAGCAGTGACAGGAAAGAGATTTATTTGTTATTATTTTCTTTTTACTATGTCTCCACCGACAATAAACCGGGGATTCGTAGGAGATGATTAAAAATAAATCCAGAATGGCTCCACTAGACAAATATAGTATAAATTTGAAACAAGCACCCTTTTTCTGTCATTATGGCTCTCAAAAGAGAGCGAAAAAAGATTTGCGTTGTAAAAATAGAATTCGTATTTGGGTCTGATTTTTCATACAGGGACAGTTTCCGTTTCTTTTTTTATGTCCGAAGCTTATAATAAATGAGATTGAAAAGGGCAAAAAGTGTCATAAAAAAGATTTGTGAAAAGGCTGAACGAGATTTATAAGGAGATTTATATTTAATTACTTGTCGAGAGTGAGAGGACTTAAATTTTTATGGTAAATTTTAGAGGATTTAATGAAGATTTATATAAATCGCGGGTAAATGCGCGGTGGAAACATGGTAAAAAGGATTAAAATTTGTATGACAAACTTCGCGATTTGTTAAAGATTCACGGATTAGTGTCTCCCGTGAAGACAAAGTATACGAAAATTTTAATGAATTTTCGCTTTAGTCGCGGATAAGTTTTCGGTGGAAACACTCTATAAGCCTATATATGAGACTACACCCTTTCCCACTCTATCATTAGTAATCAGCATGACCAATCGATGTAAAAGGCAAGATCATCCCAAGACGATTTAGGGTGAAAGTGGTCTGGAAGTTTTGTCAAGGTGAAGTTTTGGGTATGTGTATGGGTATGAGAATAAAAGTCTGTGTTTCTACGAGAGATCGTGAATGCGTTCAGGGATGTAGTGAACTAACCCGCGGGTTAGACATAAAGGTTTGTCACTTGGCTCAGTTTGTCACGGTTTACGTGTCTGTCCAAGAGGGCGGGCCCTGTGGCAATTCACCCCTCCTAGAAGCTCTGGGAAGAATTTAGCAGAGCTACGTTTGTTTTATGTTGTTTCTTGTCATGGAAAATCAGAAGCAAACTGCCAGCATGGATTACTAATGGACTCTGGTTGGCAAAGCTGATGCTGCCATCAAATTCAAGTCAGTGTCCTAGTTATGACATTGTTCAGCTGCTTCTTCTTCGTTTTTGGGGCCACATCTAGTCATCTGTCACTGTACTGAGAGCTTATATTACATATTCTGTGGATTAAGGAATCACTTCCGAAGTGTTCGATTGGTCTTTTTCTTTTTAATATTTGGATTCGATTAGGCCAATTGGACATTGTTTCTCCACAACACCAGCTAGCAGAAGAAATTTTAAGGCAAGCTCGTCAAGGAACTTTAATGCTAAGTTTACACTTGTCGATTCATTGATAAAGTTTGACAGTTCTCCTCCTTGTCAATAAAAGACACAATTGGCAAAGCGTAAGCCAATTCATATGTCAATTCAAAAAAACTCTTTTTCTACTTGCCAATTTCTCAAAATAACCTAAAAATGCGTCGTTTGTCAATTACAAATCGACAAGTGGAAACTTAGCATAAGGATCTCGTAAGTGGCGTTTCAATATCACGTCCTAATGACAATCGCATCACCTAGGAGATAAGGATTAACTTGTCACTAGCTTTCAATATTGTTCCATAGACATTGCCGGAAGGCCTGTTGAAGTCACTTTAATGTGACGTAAGAGTGTGTTCAAATGTTAACCGCGTCAATACCTATGGACAAAAAAATGTTTCTTACCCTTTACTATACCTTCAAACCGATATTCAGAACATGGTCGGTTATCAGAAAAAGGCCAAAAGGGACCGGAAACCCAACTTAGAACCCAACCGTGAATTTGTCAAGCATGAGATTTTTTCAGTCTAGAACGCTTGTTTCATCCCAGAACTTTCAAAAAGTATTCAATGGCTTTTTGAAGATAGTGGCACTATGTTAATGTTAATCCGCAGTAATTTCATCCACAGCTGTGAGCCGACACCACTAAAGTTTCAAATCTCTTTTACAAAATTTGAATTGAAAGAGAAAATATTTTAAAACATTTTATTTCCATTGTAGCTCTCAGGTCTAATGCATTTCTTCTTCTTATACACCGTCATTAAGATATCAGAGTAATAGCTTGAGGCATTTTTGAATGCAAAAAAATGGAAAACCTTTTACTCCAATCGACCAAAAAAAAAAGCAGAAAAAACCGTGTCCTCGTCCTCGAATGCAGGAAACCCCCGCACAAGGACTCCCAGATAGGAGAATCCATACGGTATATGGTGTGCAGTGGGTGTATAATGGTGGCAAATCAAAAGGACAAAATTATGTCCGTTTTACTCCTGCAGGAAACTCAGAACAAAACAACGAAGACACTGAAGTCCTCTTTGCCAGGCACACACACAAACATACCATCCACGAAGGAGAGTGAATGAATTTTCATATTTTCTTGACTGTCCGCCTCATTGCTTTGCTTGCTTCCTTTATTTTTGTTCCGCTGTCAGTTTGACGCCCTAAAGCTGTGTAAAGGATGCCTCCTCACTTGCGCCCGTCTCCCGCAGTGTCACTTAACAAAGGATAACGTAATCTGTTAGTTTTCATTTTTTGATGTCACCCGCATATAGAATTGTGAAAGCAACAGTTCTCGCATTTCTCTATAGGTACGATATCGAAGCGGCGAATGAAATTGATCCTTTGGAAATCCATACACCCGCCCATTGGTGGCGCAAGGTGCGCTGAACCAAAATCTGAGCCTATGATGAATAGCTAAACTGTCCAGCGAAATTTTATCCAACGACGGCGTAGGGAGGTAGAGAGCATTCATTTCATTCGAGCAATTTCACTGTGCAGCACATCATATGTCGTAATCCTTCATAAAAATACGAGTCTTGCCCCGAAAAGGACTCTAATGCCAGTATACCTACCTACTTCAGTTTAAAAACTAAAAAAAAATGGAAATAGCAGCATATACGACACACTGCACTGTCACTTGTGTGAAACATAATCACTTCGAACGAAGACCGAAGGAAGGATGACTGCAAGGATCCACGCCTAAGACCGGCCGGCGGCGTCGGCGACAACAGTGGCAACCCTTCTAAAGTTGCAGTAAATTAAAATACATATGCATATTACTTTGCCATTAAGTCCTAGAGGCTAAAAATGCAAACAAAAACCACACAGAGAGTGTGCGGGTGGGCGGACGACGACGAAGAATAACTGGGGACATAGACTCTTAAAAAGGATGCGAGTTGAAAGCAATGATTATGACTATATGATGAAGATGACGATGACGGAGAGACGTCGACCGTTAAATTCCCTTTCAAGGTACATAACATTTAGCGTCAGTTTGAGTTACGACAAGAGGCAAGATGCCATCGTTTGTCACACATATGCGAAGGCGCATATTTACAGTCAAGGGCAAGGTAATCGACACAACGTTCTGTGAATTTTGGTTTTTTCTATTTTTGAGAAAATCTTTGACACAAGACTACACTTTGGGAACCTGCTTAATAGGGTTTATGTAATCAGGTTAATTAGAAAACAGATTAAGACATTCAAGACACCCGGTAGCTGAAAAGATGGAACACACACAATGTAGGCCACTTTTTCGTGAAGTCGGTGGGCAATATACGCCGAGGCTGTATGTTGTGGGGTCCTATATGGACACAACACAAGTCTATTGACGCAACACAAGTCGACACCGTTCAAAGTGGGCCAAAGTTATTAGCGACCGATAACGTACGTATAATTTGGCGGAGATAGTCAGGATTACGATCGACCCAAATGTGATAATATTTCTTGCTGACGAACCAATTTATCCAAAATGGACCCTGTAGCTCCATCTAATTTTTTTTATCCGAAATCGGGAAAAACATCAGACTGCTCGAAAGCCCAGTAAGAGCCCCATGATCGTAAACGTCGAAGATTGTGCGGGTGTGAGTATAAATCCCTACAAGAGTCAGCGCCTTTCCTTCTATCTGTCAGGAGAATCGACTGCAGATTTCTTTTGGGCGCCTTTACGGGACTATCAGGTAAAACGAACCATTAAACCCGGGCGAATACGTAACCGACGAAAGATGCGAACGATACTGCCTACCCGACCTGAATGAAGTGAAAGCATCTGGATAGATAAGGTTAGGTTAGGTAGGATCGCTAGCAGCCAAAGCCACCAGCTCGCATAGGCCTACGAGGGCCCTGAGCGTCACCCTATGGGGACGACCTGCAACGGATAGAAAGGTTATTATAAATATGATACTTAGTTGAAGTATCCTGAGCTTCGAAGAGAAACTTGGCCCAGCCGAAGTCCCTGCTAAACTTCACGATATTCACCACCGGTATTTGCAAGCTCTTCTAGCTCCTCAAAGCAGAATTGGCCTAAAATTTTAAAATATTGCCTGATGCCACTTGGACATTGGCAGAGGAGGTGTTTCACATCTTCATCCGCTTTGGGATCCAGCCAAAGTAGTTGGTGTTAATGATTCTTAATTTTGCTGAGTGTTTTCCCAACAGGTTTTGCTCTGATTTAAATCTTGTGGCTATGTCCTGAGGTGGATTTTTTTTAGTGTTGTAAGCTTTTTTGACTTTCTGCTGTCTATAATGGTTGGCCGTAACGCCTTTGTATGGCAACTCACGCAACGAGGCAACTCTTCAAATTTTGCCCACCTATTTTGGGTTAGAACCGACCAAGTTTAAGGTCGGTAAAGACCTCATGCACGCCTTTGATATCAAAAAAGGATTTAGGCAAGGCGACAAGCTATCATGCGACCTTTTTTAACTTCATACTTAAGCGAATTGTGCAGAACTACCGCGACAGCACTAGAGGCACAATCTTTCAAAAGTCCGTACAATTACTCGCATATGCAGATGTCATTGACATAATCAGAAGAGCACAGCGTGATATCAGTGAAGCTTTCGTGAGTATAAGGACGGAAGCGGCGAACATGGGCTTAGCGGTCATCGAGGGCGAAACCAAGTGCATTCTGTCATCAAGAAAAGACACTCAACAGCGAAAGAAATTTTTGAGTCCACCCCGCAGGGACGACGCAGTAGAGGAGCACCAAGACACAGGTGGGGCAAGCAAGTGGAAGGGACCTCACCTCAGCCAACTTCGCGAACGAAACCGGAGACGGCTAGCTGGAGACAGAGCTGGCCCCAGCCCAGGTCCAACTCTGACTGTAAGCACCACCTCAATTTAGTAAGTCGAAGATATTCCTCTAAGAAATAAGGAGGGCTGGGCAATCCATGATTATAAAAAGACAGGATTCATCACTTTTTAGTTAAAGTCAACATATGAAGTCAGGTTAGATTCCGATGCGGTCAAGATTTTTATCCAGTGAACGCCGCAAATTCTGTAAGGATTTTTGAGTAAGTTGTGACCAGGTTGATTAGGGCATTAAACAACGTGTGGAAGAATTTAGGGGAACATTCCTTGGAGCAGTTCCGTCCAGGTGAGTTAAGCCACGGTTGTAAGAGTCATTCTTACCTATGGGTCATTGATATGGTGGGAGTCGTGTAAAACTAAATCTTACCTCAACAATCTAAGTAAGGTACAAAGATTTGCTTGCTTAGGTATCACAGGTGCTTTAAGATCCACACTTTAAACAGGTCCGGAAACAATATTGCATCTCCAACGTCTGGAGCTTTTCACAAGAAATCTAGCAGCAGAAAAGGCAGCACTCAGACTTAGAGGCAACAACCTCTGGAAGCCACATTGTCTAGGACACTCGAACATACTGAACATCTTTAATCAAAATGGGTTTGTAACGCGTACGGATTTAAAGAAACCTTAATTTGACTGCGATAAAAGATTCAAAGTCATTATGCCAAAAAGACAAGACAGGGTACAGACAAATGTTGACAACAACGGTATCGCTCGTTATCTATACTGATGGATCGAAAACAGAATATGGAACAGGTTCAGGAGTCTTCTCAAAACACATGGACTTTTCAAGCTGAGATTAATGCGGCGAAGAGAGCTGCACAGACAGTTCAATCTATAGATCTCCCGGCAGCAGAAATCACCATATGTGTTAACGGTCAAGCATCACTTAAAGCCCTGGACTCCAACCTCGTGTACTTCAAGTGCGTCAAGGACTGCTTCATGGTATTAAGAGAAATAAGCCTTCATACACTTGCCAGGAAAGGTTCTGATACGGACATAACGCTGGTTGGCCGATGGGTATATCTTCTTTTTAAACTCAGCCAAAAGTTTTATAGATCAAGACACGGTGAAACTAGCCCGTGTGCAATGGCAACAGTCTAAGGATTGTATCATAGCTCACTTCTTATGACCAGTGCTTGACCTTAAAAGAACAACGACCTTTCTACTTCCCAGTAGAAATTTCATAAGAACATTCGTTCGTGTAGTCACAGGACACTGCACCTTTGGTGTCATGGCTATACGAATGGAAATCTTTGCGAACGACTTCTGTAGAAGCTGAAGAGATGAGGAGGAAATAGAGCCTTTAGAACACTTTCTCTGCCATTGCACAGCTCTCCAAGGACGACGACTTACTAGCCTCGGCTTATCACTCGAGCTGTAATTTCGGTCATATACCCCCAGAAGTTTGCATGTTAAAAACTCTTGAAACATACGAATGCAACAATATCAAGATTTGTAGCAAGTCTTACTTTTTAGCCGTGATAATTTCCTCCCTATAGATCAATCACGCCACAATAAAAGCATTAAAAATCAGGTGATCCTATGAAATAACCCGCCCACTGTACATTCAGCCAAAAGCTATGCAACGCGATGACATAAACTTTCGAAATGGGAATTCCATTCTGACATTAATGCCGTCGCGTTGTCGTCTTCATCGTCGCATCGTCGTCGTAAGCATTGTTGTTTGCAACAACAATCGGACCCTGAGCACGATGCACACAAGCCCCATCCAGCCAGGTGTATCGACTTTGTAGCTCGTCGAACGATTAGCACAAGAACAGTTCAAGGATCGTCCTCCAATTAGTGTGACACAACTAAATGCCCTCCAACTCTGCGACAGTAACCCTAAAAGTATACCGAGTCGTGAATTCAACCACTAATCGCCTCGTGGACACAATACCTGAGTAAGGGCTTACGACTTGCTCGGTGCTCAGGTGGTGCGGTACTTCACTTAAAAATCCAACTTCACCTGGGGAGTGGCACCAGGCAAAAAAAATAGTAAATCGCAGGAACCCACCGTCGCTGGCATTGCTAACGCTCCATTGTCCTTCTTTTGAATGGTGTGGTGCGGTGATCCCCTAAGAGAGATGGTGTTGCCACCAGCTCCGTGTACCGGTTCTGGATTCCATTTATCCCAGGTTATTATTTAATGCTCAATTAGGTTGTCGGAGGGTGGCTCCCGCTACCCGCCGGCTGACTTGTGTCTGAAAGGAAGACGCAAAACATCCTTGCGGGCCACTTAATTATGTTCCCGGTGCCGTGTGCGAGCTGGCTTATTAGCCATTTGCCATTTGGATTCGAAAAATCCGTTATTTCCATTTGAATAGAAGCAGGTAGAGAGTGTCGGGAAGGGACGTAACACAGTCTCGGCTGTATATGTACTGCGTTGCAGTTAATATTCGGGCGAGTACTCAAGAGTTCCGTGGTTTTGAGTTATTACGTGCGGCCCTGAAGGAGGAGGAGGAGGTGTGCGCCACCTACTCGACATTTATTTAAAGTGATTAAGAGGAATAAAATATTGTCGCCCCTTTGGTGATTTATTGGCCTATTAGCGAGAGAATCTCGTGGTGGAGTAGAAGTGGCGCCCGGTGCCAGTCCCCGGGTCTATTGTTTTCGTGTCGATTTTTGAATGAATTTTGGGTACAGGATGGGGCACCACCGCACCGGGCGAGGTATGGGTTTTCAGTAAATCATGTTTGTGAATATGGCGCAGACCATTTGCGCGAACGATGATGATTAATGGATGTGGCATAGTTTTTCATTGGTTCGACCGGTTCACTATACTAGGTCTTTGGAAATATTGAAAACCCACTCAATGGTGGAATTTTGCGTTTTATTTCGCAATTAGGAGAGGGCGAGGGTGAATTTTGTTAGCACTAATGCTTTGGCAGTGCCCCCCCCAGGGGGTTGCAGGAAACTCGGTGAGTTCAGTGTAAATGAAATGGCCCTCGGCTGAGTCATTAATCAAATGCGGGCGCTATTTTGTTTAAATTTCTGTTTCAGGTGATGAAGGCAGAGTGATGCTGAAGTATTGATTTGTTTTTACATTCCCGTCATATGTGGTCCAGATATCGATCGCTTATAGGGCCTTTAAAGAGTGACTTTAAAGAGTGACTTTTTTCAACAATGCACACACATCTGTGGGCCCAAGGGAGGAGTGCAGCTCCTAAACTGTTTGTTGACTGCCCAATAAACTGTGGGGTAATTTCCCATCGCCCGCAGTAGTAATTGCTGCAATCCACCCGACAATCATCATCGCCGCTCCGCACTCAGCCACGGAAGCGTGCATAAAATCCTTTTTGCAACAAGCAACTCAATTATCGAATTAATTTCGTTGACTTGACTGCCTAAGTTGAGTTAAGTATGCTGGTACTGTGGCAGTGCTCAGATTAAGGATTCAACCTTAAGTAACATACGAGGAGACTTCAATTAACTGAAAGAATAAACGACGGCGACGACGTCGAAGTGCTCTACTCCAACGAACATCCATTCCATTGCCACAGAGCCGCAGCCATGATTCTTCGTGGCACGTATCGGTCCGAGCACGTACCTCTGAGCTGTTGATGCTGGTGTATCGAAAGAACACAAAGTCATTTGGCAGAGATAAAACTGGAATAGTATACGACCAGTTGGGGGGATGGTTCCCAGCACAATGTTCAAGGAACTATACGGATAAGGTGGTGGGTCGGGTTAGATTGGGCTGGGTATAGTTCTCACTGCGTGGTTCTTTGTCGGAAAAATACCTGTAATGACCCGAACGAGGACCGCATAGAATGAGGTCGATAGGATGCTGTGGACTGGACTTTAGTCGAGAGTTATGCTCTATGCCAGTTCAAGTTTTGGCCGGCACTTTCGTTAATTTTTAATAAATCCACAGACTGGCAAAGCATACTAACCAAAAAGTAACATATCCTGCTGCATTCCAAAAAGGTTCGCCAAAACAAAACTTTGCTCACTAAGATGGCTTGATGACCTATTCCTGGCGCATTCGACAGCAGAGAACATCTAGATGTTGTTGCTTGCATAGTTTTAGGCAGCTTAAGCGATTGTGAATCTGGTGTGCAGCTCTTTTGCTGTGTGCAGTGAGTCAGAGTTTTAACCGTGCGCGTCGGTAAAAGAATGTTTAGTGGCAATTGAAAATGCTTGAGTTATGAATAAACAGCCGAGACCATAACTTGAAGGATCAATCTACAATTCAAAACCATTCAAGGTAATAGAAAAAAATAAATTAGAAATATATAGAAATTGGTATTTTATGATTTAAAAAAGTTTTGGGAAGCAGCCATAACAGAGCAGTCCCTACCATAACCTCGCTAAAACAAAGCAAATAAGATTGGACCGAGATTCAATGACATTGGGCATAAGACACCCAGTTAACTTTTCTAGACTCTTGGCACCAAGCGCGGGCTCTAATAACTGATGACGCCCGTTCGAGAGAGAACGAGAGATTCTTGGAATCTTATTTGGTATTTTTTTTATCTACTGCGCCGTCCTTGCGTTGCTAATTCGAAGATTTTCCTTTCATTTGACATCTTCCTTCTGCGCCGTAAGGGGCTGATAGGGTCTAACAAAGGGACACGGACACGAGTTAAAGTCTTTAACTTCCTCAAAGTTAAAGCTGTCTTAGGTGATGTTTTGTCCAAGACGTCATTGGTGTTAGATGTCGCCTCCTGATGATATCGACTAGGTTTTTCCTTCGTTGCTTCTCATATTCACCGCTTCGCTCCCAATACTCACGAATGACGGCTTTTTATTTCTGCCATTGTCTGAGGAAGTTTGCAAAAATGTGTGAAAAGCCCGAGATTAAACCTTGTAGCATATCTTGCAGGACATACCAAAATGGTCGACTATCTAGAGTGTCGACTTTGTCTTTAAGAAGACGAAAGTGCTGAACATTTCCTATGCGGATGGCCAGCCCCAAACCGTATTAGACGGAACATACTATTCAGAGAACAATTGAGTACGGAAGACATTAAGATTTACTCTGCTAGCAGCGTTATAAAATTTGCACGGAAAGTGGATAACCTCCTAGCCAAACTATCCTGACGCTCACGGCACAAAAGATCTATGGTCGAGGTGTCATAGTTTGCAATAGGCCGACAAAAACTGCAAGAGCGGCTCATCAGGGAACCATGGTAGAAATAAAACTGCACTGATATTACGCTGTTTTTTTCCCTATCATGTCAATATTGTCGGGGTATTCGAGTTTTTTTACGGACTATTGAAAGATTCGTGCCTCTGGTGTTGGCGCAGCAGCTCTGCATAATTCTCTTATGATGTTAAAGAGTTACCTGACTGCGCGTCGGCTTGTCTGAATCCTTTTTTGACATCAAAATGGTCGTTGGAGATCTTTACCGAAATCGACAGAGCGGAGCGAGTTTCACTTCGTCATCCTGTACAAACTTACGACTTTGCAGGGATGCCAAAACTAGTTATTGTGCTTAAGCTCATCTCTAAAGGTGTTCTCATATGCGGCCTTGAAATCAATGAAAAAGTTGTGGGTATCGATTTGAAAATCCTGGGTGTTTTCAAGATCTGATGCAGTGTGACGAAGGCCACACTGATACGGGCCAGATCAAATTGTTGACAAACGGCTTAAGGCAATCACACAGTACACCAGAAAAGATCTTGTATCCGATTTTAAGGCGACTCATTCCTTTTTTTTTGAAAGATTTAGATGGTGTCCTTTCTTCCAAAAGGTTCCATTCTTCACGCATGCTTTCCTCCGGCCATGCTCCTCAGTTCATCACTAGGCCATCATCAGCGGATTTGGAAAGTTCCGCAGCTAGGCCGGCTGCTTTGCTGCACTTAAGCTAAGGCACAGCTTCTTTCACTTCTTCCATGATAGGTCAGGTGAGCGTTATAGTTCATTATGCTACGTCGGTAACTTCTTCGCCCGGGTTGAAGGGTTCATTTTGTCTGACAGCGGGATTGGGTTCTTCTTCGCCATTTTACAATTGCACAAATGAGTTTACAAAATTCTCAGCAATGACGCGATTCCACTACGGCGTACCCCACAAGCGGACCATTAGAAATGCAGTAGAGTGGGAGGGTTATAATCCATCACTTTAGATTATAAGAAGCGATTCCACTACGATATTCTCTTGATCATTTTTAGAGACTTCAGTTAGAATTTTCTACTCTTGGCAGGACCTTTTGATAGAACTTTTGGTAGAACTTTTGAAAATCATTCCTATTGAAGCATCGCTCTATCTCTTCAACTACAAGCTTCTCCTGTTCTCCTGTTCTACTGCTCCCTCCTGTTTCTTTTGAAAAGCCGGTGTTCCTTTCTCCTTATCTGTTCGTAGAGCTCGAGAGCAGCTCTAGTCCTTCTGTGCAGAGCCGCTTTGTATTCTACCTGTTTAGCTACATGCGTTTGCCGGCATTCATCGTCAAACCAGGGGTTTCGTTGTGGTGGGCGTATGAAATTCAGCACATAAGACGCGGCATCTCTGATGGAATTTTGACAATTTTGCCACTGGTTATCATCATAGGTATTCAAAAAACGTTTTGAGAGACTTGGTTTCTAGAAGGACCTGGCGCCCTCTTACGATTGTAGCCTGTCGACGTCAAACATCCTCACAGTATATCCACTTCTTGCCGTTCGTCAAGATATCCGCAGCTGTACGGTACCTCGAAAAGTTCGGACGTCCATTGCCTTGCGTCGATCACAATAAAGTCGAATCAGGGAATCTCCATCTTCCATTGTGGATGTTGAGAAGCGGTTGTACTGTCTACCATCGGTATAAGCTATACTTTCACGTGTGGCCCTCAGCAGAGTCGATCAGCCTGAATCCATAATCGGGGGTCGCGTCGTGTAGACTGTGGTTTCCGATCGTGCGACCGAAGATGCTCTTTTTAGTGTAGCTCGTCATTTAAACTACTTAGGAAAATCTGGATGTCATAACTAGGATATTGCTAACATATGCTTTGTGCAAGGGCTCAAAGAAGATATCTTTGGGTCGTCATCTTTCTCCTCCGTGGGGTATTCGCGCACATGAGGCTTATATTGCCAAATCTAGCCTCGATACAGATAGTCGTGAGGCGCTCTTTCAAGTAATTGAAGCTCAAGACTTTTTGCCTGTTTTCGGTTTAGTCTGCCTCCACCGACGAAACCACATCCAAATAAGAGTTGCTTTTTTTGTCTATAGCAGTCGCTGTTGTACGCATCGGAGTTTTTCATCCTTCATTTTCATCCTTCATCCTTCATTGGACCATTCCACCAAATATTTTGGATGGCAGTGATATTTGCCTTGCAGTGGTTAAGGGCCTACACTAACTGTTCGCCTGTACGCGTGGTCTGCTAAGGGACCTTACAATTCATGTGAAGATCCGACGCCAAAATGTCCCAAAAGTGTAATTATTTGGTTCAAAGTCAATAATTTTGAGAAATCGACCCCTGAAAATGGGCGTGACCAAAAACTTTGTGGGAACAAATCTAGAATGGAATATGGTGTACCTTACGTGCTAGATTTTATTTTTTTATTCTTCCCTAAATTGCACTAAAAAGCAGTCGAAATCCATGTTTTCATAAATTCTGCCTCAAAATGTGGGCGTGGCCCTTAAATTTGTATAAAAAAAAATGTGGAACGCATAATTAGTAACATAACATAATAAGCTCACGACGCACGTCTAGGAGTGTTAAAAGCACTGATTGTGGGCGTGTCTGGGGCGGTTTTGAAAAATATACGTATGTAAAAAACGCTTGCGCACAAAATTTCAGTTTCTAGCTCATAATTTTAATGGAGTTGCTAAGTGTCTTAATAAAGCTGCCGTTTTTCTTTTAAGACTCTTTGTTCAAACGCTTTTGCGATGAACAATTGTTTCAGCTTGTGCTTAAGAAGCTTTAATTTCTGTTCCAGCCTCGAAACTATTTAACTATAGAAGATTGAAGTTTATTCTTAAGCATAGGCTTTAAATACGTCCATTGTCTAAGGTTTAAAAGCTACTTAAAACTTTAGGTTAAAAAGTTACTTCATGGCCAAGATTTTAAAATAAAAGTCAGTCTCTCGATCTTAAGCCACCTGGACTTGTAGTCTCTAAAAACGGACAAAAAATGAATCAATAAGTAAAAATTGCAAGTTAAGAAAAAAAAAGTAACAAAACTTATTTGACTCACTGTCGACAGTAATTTAAAATGTTTCGCTTTCTTTCCAAACATTTCCACACGCCTCACTTAGCTTTTATTCACTTCACTTCACTCTTGTCCTTGGTGCTGACGCTGGATGCATGCATCGTCCCACTCCCCATTCGTCTTTGTATCAGAATTCAGGACTGCATATGGCAAAAAGGTATATGCAGCTCTTGTCTACCACTCTGAATGTCCTTAAATAAACATCCGCAGGATATGTGTGCATGAACACTCGTGTAGTGTGAAATAAAAATTCATCCACTTCATTTGTGCGGTCCTCGAAATAGAGATGCTTGCGCGCATCCTTAAGATATTTGTTTCAATGCAAAAGAGTCCTGTAAATAATTTAAACTATTTACGTGAAAGTTTGTGTGGCTGATGGTCTTTGTCCTTTGTCCATGTCAAAAAAGTACGCCAGCTATTTGACTCGTTGACCGACCACAAAACACAGCGAAACTAACACCACTTACCGCCCGTACCAAAATGGATTGCTATAAATATTTGACCAGTTCCCGCATGTAGTGGCGCTGAACTTGCCAAGGACTCTAGTTCATTGTATATTATTTCGTTTTTGGGAGTTTTTCTTTGGTTGTATTATTATTGTAAAAGGATGGTGAGGCATCAAACAAAGCGAACGAAATATTTTTCCTGCGACTCAATCGCATTTCAAAACGAAAGCGCACAAAAAAAAAAAAAACTCCTTGTAAATGGGCAGGAAAAACAAAAAAATAGAATGAAAAAACAAGGATAAACAGGAGGAGGTTTCAAGTGGTAAAATGTGTTTAAGCTCTGAGCAGCAATTACTTCACCAAGGAGAAGGATTCGAGGATCGTTGTTGTTGCTGTTACTGCTTACTAGAGCCGATGCTGAGATGCTTTCTGCACTTTGTGTTTGCGAATGTTTGAGTGGTCGTCGTATTTTGCAGGACGAGTAATGGAGCTCTCTGTGCAGTTATTGTTGTTGTTTGTGGTGGTGCATGAGAAGAGATGGTAAAATTAAAAGTTTTTCTCCCAGTTTTTCACTGAAAAATTGTATTGCGTTTTGAGTTTCTTTCTATTTTCTTTTTTTTTTGGCAAAATGAAGTTTTTTTTTGCGAGGACGAACAGTGTGATATGCGAAATGAATGCGGTGATGCTTTTCGTGTTTTTCGTGGGCACTTTCTCGGACGAAAGGACTAGCCGCAGGAGCTGCATAGACATCGTTTCTTCATTAACAGTAACAAAGAGATTGATGAGATGAGTTGAAATTAGAAAAAGAATGGCGGTGAGACGAGTGAATATGATGCTTTGTTATGGGAGATATGGGAGGATATTTTTCTTATTTAAATTTTTACTTGTCTTTGAAAAAAGTCTTTGAAGCAAAAGGATTTTTTTATGAAAAAAGCTCCGGAGCAAAAGACATCGGAAGGGTTGTTAGCATTGAAATTAAAAAGACTGTTTGAGGTGCATATGTGAAAGTCTGTTTTTGAAAGTCTGTACAATGCATATGAATTAGTTTAAGTTAACCATGAGTCCTTGAAAAGGGGTGCCTTTAATTGTAGGTATCGATGCCTTTATTTTTCTTAAGGAAGGTATCTATACATATACTCCTGTCGGAAGGTAGAGTGGTGTGAGGCGCGCCGGACTGCCGCGATTCGTGCCTTTTCTACCACCCCCCGTGAGTCTGTAAATTCGTCTGCAGCAATTTCCAAAGAAAATTGGAGGATCGTGCTTTGTAGTCCTATTTAAACACCACCTTTCGAAATTGAGCCAACAATGCTTTTTCCGTTTATATTGAGTTTTTTTTTTCTTAACATTTTAGAATTGGCTTTTTTTTTAACTCTTTTAAGGGTAATATCTTTTGGCGCTATTTTAGGGAGTTCATGACAGTCATTGTAATCATCATCATTTTCGGTGACCGCTTATCTTTAGAAAGTTCGCGGAGCAAGGGCGGCTCAAGAGACACATGCGCGATCCCCAGACCGATCTCTGAGATGTTCTTTACTTGATCCCCCCACCTGTTCCTTGGCCTACCAGGCGGGCGAAGCGCTCGAATCTCGGCTAACATAACCTGTTTAGGAAGTCTGTCGACGGGCATGCGGACAACGTGTCCAAACTGTCGAAGAATTGATCGTTCCACTCGGGGAAGTAGCTACTCAACATTAAGATCCCCACGAATACTGACGTTTCTCACCTTAGGAATGTGATTTCGGCAGCTTGTACCCGCGATCTAATTCTTTCGGTCATTACCATTACCCAAATTTCATGACCATATATGAGCGGTGGAACGAACACTGAATTAAAAATCGAGATCTTTTCTTTCACTCCAAGCTCAGCAATCCCGATGACCGGCTGGCGCAATGCCTTTACTATTGCTCCAGCTTGGCCAGTCCTAGGATAACTCAGTATCACTCCTTATCCATCTTTCGTGAAAAAGACCCCGAGATACTTAAACTATCTCTCGCAGAGTACACTGCACAGGAGCTCGGGAAACAACTTATTACTTCGGGTTTGCTCACGTTTACCTGCATCCCAGCTTCACCACATATGGCCGCAAACCCATCCAGTGGTCGCTGAACTTCGTCCTCGGATGATGCCAGGATAGCTTAAGCATGTGCGAAAAAGCAGATGGCTTATCCTGCCGCCAGCCATTTCGAAAGATTCCTTACCAAGACTGTGGTTCACCATCCATGGACTGGATATGCTATGAAAAGGAGAGGCGATAGAATGCAGCCCTGGCGAAGCCCGTCAAATTAAATTTGAAAGATGTGTACCGTTTTTAGATTTAACCCCTTGAACGATATTCAACTTCCTTCCTCTGAGCCGGCGAATAGTCTGCCAAAATGTCTTGTTTGCAGATCTGCAATCCTGCTCCTCTCGCCGAACTTTTTCCATGCCTTTTATTTGGCTGTTCTGACCGTTACGGAGGCGCTCAGTGTACCGGGCTCGAGCAGTAGAGTTCCTACGTCGATTCTACACAATATGGGCTCTCTTTTTCTCTCTGATGGCTTCTTGAACTTTAGGGGTCTTAGACCACGCATTTCTTTTCTCGCCACCAGCCTCCACACCAAGCCGCTTCACTCCACAAACATAACTTGCAGAGGCAATAACTGCCGATGGAAATAGCTGCCATTCTTCCTTTACATTTAAAAGGTCAGTTAGAATTTGTTAATACTTCTCCGAAACGTGCCGTGCAAATCGCTCCCTGCAATCAGATTCAGCATCCTGTAACCTTTCCCACTGTGTGCGGGTCATCCGTCTTAGATTCCACCTGGGTGGAAAAGGTATACTGTCGCTAAAGCGCAATTTGCACAACACTAGGTGGTGATGAGTTGACAGCTCAGGTCCTTTTAAAATGCGAACATAACAAATAATTTTTTTAGCACACGATCGTACCACAAAGAAATCAATAAAAGATCTTTGATTTAAACTGTGGATTACCGCAAGTGTATTTATGAATGTCTTTGTGTGGGAAAAAGGTGTTAATAATGGACAAGCCATAAGCATAGCAAAAGTCCAACAAGTTTTTATCCGGGTCACCGTGCCTCCCGATCACACTTCTCCAAGTCCTGTCGTCCGTATCCGTATCGAAAATATATCAAGATTTTTAAATTATGTACAATTGGATATACACCGCGTAGCGGCTCCCTGAGCACTTGCATGTGAGGCCGAAGGCTGGCCGAAGTCTTACTTTTAAGAACCGCCTACTCCCATTTTTTATACCCGACCAAGGGTATATTAATTTTAATGCTTAGTTTGTAACTCAGTGAAATAATCACCGTAGACCCCTAAGACCTTTTGGAGATATGATCGAGACCGACAGGTAAATCGATTAAGCCATGTCCGTCCGTCCGTCCGTCTGTATGTGTGAAGGTTTTAGATCATCAAAATCAAGCTAGAGAGCTGATCTTTTGGATCTCCAAAATCAAGCTACTTGGTACACAGCTTGGATCTTCTGCTGCACAGAAAAAAGGTGAAATTTGGCTTAATCCGTCTACGGCCACGCCCACTACTGGCTTAAATGTGAGACAACCTCTATTTCACATTTTCTTGCAAAATTCAAGTTAGACGAGTCAAGGAACCTAAATTTTGGTACTAAGCAATATTGGCCCAAGACCTTTAACAAGGCAAAAAATTGGACCGCCCACAATAACGACCGTGCCCACTTTTAACATGTTAGATCTTTAAAAACCCCATTTCTCGGGAAGTTGACTCCAAATCGAAAAAAAAAATTATATTACAAATATACAGGGTGTTTCCAAATTCGATGCAAATATTTTGACACAAGATTTTTGGGTATATTTGAAGAAAAAAATTGTTCTACAGTATGGCCCTATCTCAAATTTTGATACCACTTATTGGGAATTTAAGAAAACAGCTACTTTGAGGTACCTTGACCCATACTAACACAAATATCTCCGCTAACACTTACAACAGGTACTTCATTTAGGACTTAAATTTTAGAAGAAATAGTACTCCTTTTAACTGCATTAAAACAAAATTGATGACTTTTTTAACTTTTGAGATATTTGCTTTTAAGTCGGATCCTTTTTCCCTGCCCATGACATTTTTTTTTCTTTCAAGACACATTTCTGCGAAAAATGCGAAATAAACATATCGGTAATTTTTTTTTCTAGTGCACCTAACAATACTTAATAAAAATTGCTAAGACAAGTTACCCGAAAAACCCACAGATTTTATGATACTTGGGAAATTCCATAGCAGGTAAAATTATGAAAAACTCGATTCATAGTGTTCAATTCCTATTATTCTGAATAAAAATGTTTGTGTTTGGTTTATGTTTTTTTTTATTTCATTAAGTTAACTTTACAATCAAATAAGGTGTTCAAAGTGTCCTCCTCCATTTTGTATGCATGCTAGAGCCCGTTTTTGGATTGCGCTGTCAACGTTTATTGAGGATAACTCCTGCCTCACTTGTGACGAGGCTTGGAGAATGCGATCTTCTAAATCATTAAGAGTTGATATTTCTGTAGAATAAACAAGTTCTTTCATTCTCCCCCATACAAAAAAATCCATAATTGTAAGGTCTGGAGATCTTGCAGGCCAGTGAACTGGTCCATTTCTTCCTATTAAACGACCAGCGTACTTTTCATTCAGCCAATTCTTAACCTCGCGACCAAAGTGGGCTAACTCATGGCGAAGCTCGTTGAGTTACCGGAGATCTGTTAAATCATTGCGCAAAAATTCCAGATAGTTTGCAGAATTCAGTGTGGGAGGCAGTTTGAAGGGACCGATTAAGTTGTTTCCAATAACACCTGCCCACAAATTGACGCTAAATCTGTGATGATGACTCTCTCCTTGTGTGTGGGTTTTCCGCAGCCCATGTGTGTAGATTGCGAAAATTTGTAATCCCATCTAAATTGAGATTCGTCCGTCCATAGGATTCTCCTTATAAAACCGTTGTCATCCAAGTTCCGCTCTAACAACCAGTTGCAAAACTCAAGTCTCGGCTCCAAATCACTCGGAAGCAGTTCCTGCACAGGTGTATGGTGGTATGGATACAAGTTTTCCGTATGCAGGAGACGAACAATTTTATGTGTTGAAACATTAAATCGCAAGGATAAGCGCCTGATGCTGATTGATGGATCATTTGCAACCGCTTCCAGTATTCTTTCATCAACTGCAATTCTTCCTGGTGAAGCTCCTGCGTTAGGTCGTCTTGTTGAAACAGATCTCGTTTCCCGAAGTCTTCGAAACGAATTTGTAAATACGCGGGGATTAGGTACTCTTCGGTTAGGATAAAGCTGATGGTATCTTTGTTGTGCTCTAATAGAACTTCCGTTGTACATCCCATAAACGTAGATAATATCGGCGTATTCTTCGTTTGTAAAAGATGCCATTTCAAGTAGGTTTTCTTAACAACTGTTGTGTCACCTCGGCTTCAAAAATGACTTTGATGGATTTAATTTTGCTTTCTAACCTTTTAAGCAATTTACATTAGGTAAATTTTCCAACTAGGCGACCAACCTCAAACTTAATCCTTTTTGGGATTTAACAGAAAAATGATAGGGAAATTACCTTTTTATCAGGTAGTCTAATAAAAATGCATGCTCTAAAACCTACGTAAATTATTAATACATAGTCAAAAAATCGTTCTTGTTGTCAATCGCGGTTATAAAAGTAGGTAACAAATCTTATTTCCACCTTATACCTGTCGCGGCTTTGTGAAAAGAGTTTTTCATAATTTTACCTGCTATGGAATTTCCCAAGTTTCATAAAATCTGTGGGTTTTTCGGGTAACTTGTCTTAGCAATTTTTATTAAGTATTGTTAGGTGCACTAGAAAAAAAAATTACCGATATGTTTATTTCGCATTTTTCACAGAAATGTGTCTTGAAAGAAAAAAAAATGTCATGGGCAGGGAAAAAGGATCCGACTTAAAACCAAATATCTCAAAAGTTAAAAAAGTCATCAATTTTGTTTTAATGCAGTTAAAAGGAGTACTATTTCTTCTAAAATTTAAGTCCTAAATGAAGTACCTGTTGTAAGTGTTAGCGGAGATATTTGTGTTAGTATGGGTCAAGGTACCTCAAAGTAGGTGTTTTCTTAAATTCCCAATAAGTGGTATCAAAATTTGAGATAGGGCCATACTGTAGAACAATTTTTTTCTTCAAATATACCCAAGAATCTTGTGTCAAAATATTTGCATCGAATTTGGAAACACCCTGTATATTAAAGATATTATTATTTGCTAAGTTTGCTCCATACAAAGTCTTGAGCTCCGCCCACTTTTAGGGGGCGTTTTTAGGAAAAAACTGTTTTTTTCCGATATTATTTTCGGTTTCGCATTTTGGAATGAATCAAACGAAATAACCATTAATTAATTTTAATTTTTAGCCCAGACCCGCTTTTGGGGGCGTGGTCTATACAAATTATATATTAATTCGGGACAAAAAATTTAAGATTTCGTATAACACGGTATATAGGATCGGGTTTATAGAAGATTGTCACAGACGAACTCTTGCACTTACTCCCTTCTTAAAGTTGGGATTAGTTCACCGCGGGGACGAAGCTGTTAATAAAGTCCATTTATTGTGGGACTTGGTTCATTTACTGTGGGAATAAGTTCATGTTGGACCTAAGTTGCAAAAAAGTTTGAGTTAGCTCACATGAACAAAGTCCCAAAGATAGGAGTTAGTTCATTGGGAGTATAGGCCAAAATAGGCTCTTTTAACCAACTCCCAATGACTTAACTTCCCAAGCTGAAAATAACTCATTCCCACAGAATTCTGTGGTGAGAATTAATTCATAAAATTGGAGGTTAGTTCATTGGGACTAAGTTCATTTTTATACTTCATACTTGACTAAATTTTAATTAAGTATAAGTTCATCACACCCTGTGGTCATTCTAACCATTCTTTATACAATTGCAAGAGTAATGTAGAAAAACTCAAAATCCATTCTTCCTTTTTATAGTAAAAAAGATCTAAAGCACTTCCACAAGATGGAGTTGTAAAAAAAACCAGAAAAATAGAAAAACAATTTGCATTATGATATGAGAAAAGCATCGAAGACACACCACAAAGTATTCTCATCCAAAGTGTCTCCATTCGAATGCGATTATTATCCTCCATTGTTGGAAAATTAAAATACAAAGCCACCGAGGAGAAAATATATAGAAAACTCATCATCATAATCATTGTCGTCGGCAGAGCCAGGATATACACACATAGTCCTGCCGACTATACCTTCACTGTGGGCGATCTCTATGCCCGATGATGACAAATCAAAGGCAAAAGTCCATTTCGAGATAAGTTTTCTCTAAAAGCCGCCCATTGAAGCTGAACAAAAAACCGAACAGAAATATTTATAAAGCCGGCCCCAGCCCTTTCGCTCTGTATCTGATATCTCGGAGACCATCGTCACCCCGCATAAATGAAGCTGTGGCGAGCAAAACAAAAACATTATCCTGATTATTATTATTATTGCGATTGGGATGGAATTTTTTTTTCCTCCTTACACCTATTCACGTTTACGCCCACCCACGACCTACCATCCCACCCGAAGGATTTGTTGTTTTCTTGTATTTGCATGAGTGTCATACAACAATGGCGACAATGTGGCAATATCCAACCAATACTCATGGTGGTTGGGGCATTGGAAATAAAAACTGAATCCTTGTATAGTTATAATCGCTCATTCCATAGTGGCTGGCGCTGCGGTGCTGAAACCAAATGAAAACCCGAACTGGCAACTTAGTGAATAGATATGCAGCGGCGTTCAGAGAGTTATGCGCCTACGCTTGTACAGTGTCTCCATTTGGCCGTATGATATTCATAGAAAATCCACAAAGGAACAATCTCGACTCTCTGTGATATGCTTTGTGCACGAACGGAGCGACAACAGGCGCGGGCGGAGTACACATTCAACTGAGTGCTGGGAAAAAAATCTGCAGCGTAGAGTTAAAAAAATCACTTTTTTTTTGTTGTTGTGTAACATTGAACACAAAGTTTCATAATGTCGGAGGATTCAAAAGACAAAGGACGAACGACAAAAAAAAATCGCAAAATAACAGCCGGCTATATACATTTAGTTGAAGAAGAGCTCAAGGGTATGGTTGTATGAGTGTGGCTAAGCACGGCTGTTTGTTTGTGTGTGTGTGTGTGTGTGTGATGTGAAGGACCCTTTAAGCACGAACCCTTGCGAAATCCATTATCAAACCAACCGCACCAGTTCCTCATGCCTCGGCAGAAAGTTGAGCGCCATTCCTTGCATCGCGCGCAAATCGAATGCGACACAATGACAACTATACACCACTACGGAACCGTTGGTGTGGTACGTCCTTTCATGTTGGCGACAAGCGCTAGCTAGTGTGGACTCTAGGTAGGCAGAGGCACCAGTCATGTTCTTGTTCCTGTTTAATCACTCAAAAACGTCAGCGATCTGTCTTTGAAGCTTTTAGTTTGGTCGGCCGTTTCTTTTCATCTGCAAGACATTGGGACGAATTCAGAGAAATTTTTTTGGTTGCTTTGTATAAGGATTCTTACTGGCGGGAAATAACTTCAGTCGTGGCATTCATTATAAAAAAAATCTGGTCCAGGTAAGGAATACCGGAGAAATTTCCAAAATCTCTTCTCCTCGTAACTTTTAGTTGAAGTGAGACATCACATGCAAACATGTAACATGTGCATGTGGTTTTTTGACGTCAGCATCTGCAACATGCTGCTTCATGCCGGATAGTAGTCAAATTTAGGATAGGAAGTTGCAGGTTGCACATATTGTCACACGTGGAAGGGGGCCCACGCAAAATGATGTGTCTTTTCTACATGTGAAACAAACAAGCCACAGATTTGCGATAACATGCGGCACGTCGTCGCATGCATGGAAATGACACATGCAAGATGCAACCGTTTGCACGAAACTATTTACTTATATTCACAGCAAAACAAACAAGGAGCAGATAGATATTGCCGAATCGGAATGACAGATTGAAAATACATAGACAACTTTTTTTCAGAAAAATATGACTTAAATATTTTGCCTACTTTATTTACTTTCATTTCTCAAGCATAAAGGACACATGAAGGATCTCTACCTGGTTTCTAATAGCCCCCCATCCTCTGCGATGCTTGGCACGCTGCTTTCAATTGTCCATACCAAATGCTCTGACATCCGCGATAGCTTGGTCCTTAAAATGGTGGTTCAGTCTTCTAGGTGGTTGCGAGTCATGTGACTTGGATTCGAGACCCTCTTGGCTGGAGCGTTATTATCCATCCTTGTTTTCGTAGTTTCCGTGTTTTGGCTTTTTGGACTGCATCCACATCTTGGTACATCACTAGGCTTTCGTGGTTAAATCTTCTTCTGTTCGCCCTCCTCGCACACATCAGGACCATAAATTCGCCCTAGAACTTTTCTCTCGGAAGAGCCAAGTATATTTTTTCCTTCTCCACTTATCGTCTAGCACTCGGCGTCATAAAGCCAGAACTGGCAAAGTAAGGGTTTTGTAGAGCTTCCACTTAACTTTTCTAGCAGAAGTTTTGAACACATTTGTTTTGCCAACCGAAATAGGGACGGTGTCCTACGGTAATTCTTCGGTGAATTCTCACTAAGGTGTTATTTGTGGAGTTGATGGTTAACTCCAAGGTAAATGAATTCCTAAACTACTTAAATGGAGCTCCTGACGAAGAATACTGTCATATACGCGGCTGTGAAGTCAATGAAAAGATGGTGTGTCTTGACTTGAAATTCGTTGGTCCTTTCCGGGAAATGCCTAAGTGTAAAGATTTGGCCTATGGTTGATCTGTCGAGCCGGAAGGTAGGTGCCGATCAGTGTATTGCAGAACGGCTTAAAACGGCCACATAGCAAGTTTGATAGGATATAAAATGCGACATTTAACAGGAATATGCCTCGAAAGTTCACGCAAGACATAGAATCGCCTTTCTTAAAGGTGGGGCATATGGAATTGATTCTACAATCTTCGGTCAGGCTTTCTGTCACCCACACTTGGTTAATGGTTTAGTGCATGCACCTCCCCAAAAAATCACCTTTTTATTAAGTAGCACCGCGGGTAAAGCCTTCAGCCCAATGAATCCGTTACATCCGTTACGTCGAAGTATACAACTGACAACATTCTCATATTCTTATGGGAAGCGACGTACGTTATGAGTTTCTTCTAGTGACCGCTTCCCATAAGAACGTGTATATTTAACTCAGTTGTCAGTTGTGTACTTCAACGTGACGGACGCAACGGATTCATTAGGCTGAAGGCTTAAGCCATCGGATACGGTGGTCTTGTTGTTTCTTACCCTTTTCATAGCTGAGCTTACTTCTTCAAAACTAGGTAGTGAGACTTCTTCTTGGTTGACTGAGCTTTCGTTGCCTTCTGGCATAGTTTCTCCTCTCTCCTGTACCTCTTCTTCATGATGCCCATTAAACAGATGCTGGAAATCCTGCTTAAATACTTCAACTATTCCCTGGGTTCGGTGAGCTTTTCGCAGGTTCAGGTTCTAAAGCCAGCAGCAACTTTTTGGTCTTGCTTTGATCGCTAGACTCTTCAATCTCTTGAGCTGGGAGATTGACTTATCTGCACAGGAACCTTATCTCCTCCATTCTCTTGACTCGATACTATTTTTACACTGCTCTTGTTTTACGCTGCAACGTTTTCGCATATGCATCGTTTGTCACTTGTTTTCTGTTAACGCAATCCTCATCATACCAAGCACTCTTTTTTAGGGGTGGCTGAAAACCTAAAGTTGGGTCAGCCACGCTTTTATTAGTGGCACAGTAGTGGCTCCACTAGTTGTTGACTAGTGGTTGTGTCTGAGTGCTCCATCGGATAGTAGCAACCTCCAACAAAAACGAGTTGTTGACGTCTGGGGAGAGTGAATGCAAAGCGGAGAGTCGAAAGTATCTCACACAAGTTCTGTCTGTTGGCTCCGACTACTCAGGGTGTGCTGAGGCATCCAACATTGAATTTCTTTTTTGACCGCTCGCAGATTTTTCGTGATGGAAGGTCGAGTTCTGAATCTAGTCACGACGAAGTTTGTCCCTCGGAAAGTGTGCAAAATTTTGATGTTTGATGTATACCTTGCGTCAAAGAGAACGTGATTTGATGGCGGTTCGACCGTCTGGTGAACGCCAGGTTGCCATATTGATTCTGAGCCTTGGAAACCTAGTGCTGCTTATAACAGTGTTACAAGCTGCTGCAAAATCTATTAGTCTGAACCGTTGTCTGGTGTTGTTTCGCAAAGGTTGAGCTTACCAACTAATCTGCCAAAGATGTTCTCCTTACCGACCTTACATTAAAGTCCCCGAGTACAACTTTGACATCGTACTCCGGACAGGCTCCGTATGATCTATCAAGGAGGTCATAGAACTCCTCCTTGTTTCGTGTCAGGGTCTTCAGCGCCTTCGGTAGTGGCGTGTGCACATATTAGGTGGATGTTTTGGAGAACGAAAGCCTTTCATGCGGATCACAGCAAGGCGATCACTAACCGACTTGAAGACTTACTTACCAAAGTCTTGTACTTAAGCTGGTGCTACAGTCCGGAGTAGACCAAGTCCGGGTCCGGGTCTCAGCCAACAAGCTTGGCCAGCCAACTCTGCCTCCACCCGTTAACAGTTTTGCACCCGAAGTTAGCTGAGGTTGCCTTCTATTTGCGTGTTCCAGCAGAGTCTTGGTGCTTCTCTAGTGTGCAGGGGACGCTGTGCGGGGTGAACTCGAATGTTTTGCGGGCCGGGGCGTTGGTGTCCATCCGCCATCTTACCCGTTGTATTTTCACTCTTCTGGCTAGATCAGTGTCTCTGTACAGCCCGGACAGTTTGATGTTACATCTTCTCCTCTACTCTCCGTCTATGCAGATGGGACCGTAAATCGTTCGAAGAATTTTCCCCTCGAAGCAGCCTTAATTGTATTCTTCTGCTCTTTACAGAGTCCATGGGGTTCAGGACTGTGTCATGAGGGTCTTATGGATGCTTTTGTTGCTCGAGAGACGGCTTAGCTACTCAGTTGCCTTCTTAGCCCACCGGCTTGAAGTCAATGACTTTGTTATGCAATGAGTGTCAGTATTCGTAGGAATCTTGGTGTTGAGCAGCTGCTTCTCCGAGTGGAACGATCAATTCTTCGATGGTTTAGACACATTGTTCGCATGTCTCCTGACAGACTTCCTAGACCAGGTTATGTTAGCCGAGAAGCAAGCGCGTCGCCCGTCTGGTAGGCCAAGAAACAGGTGGTGGGATCAGGTAAGGAAAATCTCCGAGACCCGTCTGGGCATCGCACCTGTAACTCTTGAGTTGGCAGGGGAAGATCAGGGAATATGGAGAACCCTTTAGCCACCCTCGCTCCGCGACCCTTCTAAGGCTAAGCGGTCACGGAAAATGACGATGATGTTATTGACTCAAGTACTACAATTTCGTAACACTTTTAAAACTCGAGCTCACGAGTCAGAAAGCCAAAATTTTAGGCACAAAATTTTTGTTCTCTTCGCAAAGTTGGGATACGGGAAACTCCGATAGGTATCAGGTTTGGGAAAAGCTTAAAACTATTCTCTTTTTAAGCAAAGGATTTTATTCGACCCCCAAATATGAACATCTGTTCGTTTTAGGTACAGGAATTCAATTTCCGAAGCTGTTCCCGCCAATCACCCTCTACAAATCTACTCATACTGGCCTCAAAATCCATCCTAATTTTAATGAAATTTCCGTTGCATCTACCTATCAAGTATCGCATAGAAAATTCTGAAATTTCTGATGCATTTCTTGCCACTTTACCGTTAGATAAATGGATTCACTTTGTACTTATATTTTGAGGGACCTCAGCATCGATGTAACCGCCACCCTCTAACTGCAACGCTGTCAAAGTGTTTTAATTAAACTTTCTAAAAACAATTTCTCCGACTCGTAGCCGAAACGTCAAACATCGCTTATCGGTGTGTCACACAGCCATACCGGAACCGACAGACCTCGGCCCGTTTCTAAGCTCATAAAGAACATCATTTTGAAGTTTGCGTGTATTTTAATTAAATTAACAGTAAACGCATTCCTTTCATCCGGCGGCGGCCTTGTCGTAGCCTCTGTTGTTTGGCGGGCGGCAAATAAGGCTCCAGCTCCAAATATTATTAATATTTTAATTCCGATCATAGTTGGCAGCGGCGCGCGGCATTCAATTTGACAAATTGCTCAAGTAACCCCTTAGCCGCTGTAACCGATGCGCAGCGCGGTCTTCCGCTTCCTGCATCCGCAAAGCAGTCTCGGCGAATAGAAGTCCCAAAACCAAGCCCCAGGGGAGTGTTGGCTCCTCTATTCATTTGTTAAATTACACAACAATTAACAAGCAATAGCCGCCACCAGAGAGAATAAGAAGGAGATTATCCTTCGAGGACGTCGGTCGGTCGTCTTGCCGTCGTTCACTTCATTAGCAAAAGAGCCACCGACATCCTTGGCCAAAAAGAAAACCATACTCCCTGGTGGGGGTGTTTGCGCGAGCTCTATTCTTGCTTGTGACTTCCATTTTGTGCTATTAATATAAATCAGTTACCAGTTATTGAGCCTTGCGCCACACCAAAAGGGCGGGTGGTGCCGCATAACCTTGTTCCAATTATATGCAATTTATTTATTGACTGCTCAGCTGTTGTGGCGTCTACTTAAGCGCGGTGGGGACTTGGAGTGAAACAAACGACTGGCACACGTTCCCCGGTGCTATGGTCCTGTACTTGCGAACGGGGAAAGTAAAAGTGTTTTTAATGAGTTCGTCCTTTTTAATGGACTTTAATTTTGCCGATTTTAATATTTATTGGTTTCGACTCTTGTGCCCGAGTGCCGGGCGAGAGAGGGTGGAAAAACCCTTCCCCTAACAGTGCCACATTGCACGATAATGGGAGATTTTTTTTTCGTTGTTGTTTTAGTTTAGGAAAACGGAAATTCCTTTGCCAAGTTTATGACCAAAGTTCGATGCTCGATCCTTGTGAATTGTATTTTGAGTTTCATTTGAGTTGTACCAGCATGCGGCACGGCCAGAGCGTAATGGACTTTTCCAAGGTAATTTGGTTTAGCGTCGAGATGTTTGGCGAGAAAGAAAAAAGGAATTTGTTGTTCGTTTCGGGTTTCTTTGACGAGGAATAGGAGCCTTTCCATGGAGCGGTGTGTGTTATATGGGCTCACTCTTTTCGCCCAATCAAGTCGTGCTCGTCGCGCACTTGTCTGATGATGCAGAGCCAACAAGCTTTGCGTAGCATTCAAGTTCCTCATAATCTATGCAAATGCCTAATTGCATCCTTAGCGTAAGCATAGGGAAACCCACCTAACCGCTGTGCGCAGTTGCATCCTTTGAACACTCAAAAAAGTGCAATGCCATCGATAAAGGGTGAGACCGAAAGCAAAGTGAATCCATTAAAACACTCCACATGCATAACGGCCTTTTTCTTTTTACTGCCAGGTTCATCGAGGACTTGATGCACATGTAAACACGCGGGTCTGCGCCATCTTAAGAAACAACCACTTTACATTGAACCCTTTTATGGGAAGTCCTCTAGGTTTCGACTTGCGCCATTATCATTATTGTTATTATCGTTCTGTGTTGCAAGACCCATCAAGTGTTTACACAACCCCAAGCAGCAGCTCTCTTATACAAAGGAACAACACCTCTTCATGAGGCATCATCGCAGACCGCACGGCCCATAATCATCGATTATCCTGGGTATAAGATACAGATCATCCAACCTCGTGGAGAGTACATGCGGTGTAATTTCGAAGCCAACTACAAAATCGACCAAAGTGGATGCTCCTGGGCACCACTTGCGTCGTCGTTCGGGATATGCGATAATGATAAGGACATGTTCGGAAAACTCAAAAAGCTTCGCCCTGCATCGATGCATCCTGCCCTCGATTGCGGTGCGGGGAAAAGAAAACGACAGCAACCGAGAACCGACCGACAAATGTCGATTAAGGAGATGGTGAACTCATAATTGGAATTAATTATGCATTCCTGTTTGAGTGGCTAAGTGGGTGGGTGGGTGGTTGGTTGTGTGCGGCATCTATACATACGGGCGCACCGAGAGTTCAGTTTTTGGGGTTAAGTGCAAATCGTACTATCGTATTTCCTGTTGACTACTGGCAGAAGTGGCCGTGGTGTGATGTGTGCTGGGATAATGGCATGGGGTATAGGCAAAATGCCACTTCAGTTTCACATGAATGGCATCAACTTGGGCGAGGAACAAAAGGAGCCTTGAAGGATTCGCTTCGATAAAAATAGATTTGCAGCATCTTTTAGGGCTGCGTGTAGACTTCGGATACGGTCTCACTTGAGTGCTTGGTGCAATTTTAAAGGGAGCTACTACGATTTGAGGCAAGTACTATTGCCCAGTACTATTACTCTCTTAAACAACTTTGAAAAAATCTTAGCAAACAGTCATTTCAAAATATCCCATACAAGGCTTTGATTAAGCAAGAATTTACAACTTATACGTAATAAGAAAGAAACGTATAAAGAAACCAAAAAAGACATTCAATTCAGTGTGAACTTTCTTTAAATGGCGCGAATACATCCAACACCAGAGGCACAAAATTGCACAAAATTGTCTTCTTCATGACATTAACTTTATTGGGTGTGACAAGTCAGCAAAACCAAAGGCTGCTCAAGAAGAATTGTGACGTTCTTTATCACGAGAGGCATTGTTGTACCAAATTATACTAAATTGACCAGCCAGCACCAGTGGTACAATATTGCAAAGGTCCCTGTAGATATGGTCGGACAACCTCTACCTATAATTGACAAAAGTCCGCTAGCTGTTTATGTTTATTGCAAGTTTTTCTTCCAAAGCTTATAACGTTTTCCAAGGGCCCATTAGGGCCTGATTTTCAATAGAGAATTCCGTCGTTTTCTGCAAACAATAGTTGTGATACCGCTATAAGTTGTTGATTGCCGCAGTGTAAGCATATTTAGATTTGTGGATCTGATAAGTAGCCAAACGTACCTTGCCTAAAAAAATTACTGGGTTGCTCTGGTTTGTAGTTTGCAGCCTCCTCTGTAACCGGAGAATGTCACCACGAAAATAGGGGCTCAAACCATAGTCGACAATCGCGTCTTAATCAATCCTTTTTTCTAGCAACTCTCTTGAACGCCTAAATGTGTTTTCGTTGTCGACTGATAGCCAAGTACGCGCCGTGCGACAATTGCGCAGAAACCTTCTCACCAAAGTTCTTTACCACAACAGACAATCATTGGAGTATCAGCATAATAGAAGGGACCTCTAGCCGATTTTATCCGCTAGCAATTTATTGAGCCCAAAAGGATATTTGCTTAGGAAATCTTCACCCTCCAGCAGCTCTGTTATGTCTTAGTTGAGATACAGGCGAAAATCTGTAGGTAAACACAGCCTAACCCCGGTAAGAGGGCTCTGCCGGGGCGGACCATTTTTTCCGGCCATTTTCGTGGGAGCAATATTTCAAAACACAACAAGAAAACAATCAAGGATGTGGGACAGAGCACGCTACGTGCCGAAAACACGGACAAATCCTACCGGTGGTTCCGTGCCATCCGATTGAAGTCATAGCAGCCTGATGTTTCCAAACTGAGGATATGACGTTGGAAAGGGAGGCAGATACTCGCTGAATACACCGAGGATTCCGAAGAGAAAACCTGCGCCAAAAAGGAGACCAAGCGCGGAAGCAAATCCAGAAGGACTACTCTCGGCCTGGGGAGGAAGAGGCCGTTTAAGAAGGACAAACATATATGGCATCCTAACAGCCAAGGAGAAATCCTTCCCCACTCAGAAGGAACTGTCTTCCCTAGAGTGGGCCCGGGAGACCAAAGCAAACGACGTTGCCACGATGCCTCCGCCTAAGGCAGCGCGTTTAGCTAAGGGTACGGATGGTAAACCGAGCCCATCTGGAAGGCCGAAGGATGATGCCGCTACTAGGAGATCCCTCGGAACCAAACCAACAGATGGCCTGTTGCCAGAGGAGGTACTGCAACCCAAGGACCCAGTGACAAACCAGGCCCAAGTAGGCTGCAGAAAAATAATGGCGAATGGGCTTAGGAGAGAAGCGTTTGCCTCGAAGAGAGCACGATCTTCCGAGGACGCTTTAAGGACGCCGAAAAAGTGCGAAATGGGGTGCCACTACCTTGGGGAGGCAAATACGAGCCGGGTGGGCCAATACAGCGAGGTGACGAGGAACCCCCTACAGATTGCTGTAATACAGAATCCAAGAAACCAAGCGGACAGTACAGTGTTAAGTGCGGCAGGAGATTGAACAAGTTCCGGGGCAGCTATCATCAGCCATATTCTGAAAAACACGGGCTTAGTGCCCCGACCTATGGCAGGATGGGATTGTCAGAAGGTATCACAGACATTGCCTGCAAGGACCAGGCGTCGAATGGCTTTGCCATGTCAGTAGTGTGACCGCGAAAAGAACACTAAAAAATTAATAAACAAGCGTAAGAGAGCAGACTACCGGTGGAAGGTAGAGTGAATGACGATGTAAGAACTGGCCATGAGTCAGTTGGAAAAGAGGAAGAGATAAACCAAGACGTGTGTTTTGAATACAAATAATTTCCTAAATTGTGTTGTTTTATTTCTTCGGCTATCGACGGTTGATAAGCAAGTAAACGAGTGCTCACAGTAGTGAAAAGACTACAGCTGTGGGATTGTGCGGAATTTCAAGCCGTTCCCATAGACCAAGTCACAAACAGGGCAAAGGGTAGGTTAGCTATTCTAGCGATGTGAAGACGACATCCTCCGCATGCTGTAAGCACAGAACCCCCAGATTTCGATGCAGGATTGGAAAATAACAAGCGAGGAAGAGCAGAGGAATGGTTTCAGGAGCTATATTATCGCCTTTGGCAAGTTTTCCGGGAACCTAAAGGCGAAAAAGCAGCTACTGTTGTCCATCGCAGCTAGCGAGGTCACCCTGAAGCTGATTAGGCGGACTGTTGAAGTGACCAAAGCGGCAGACGCTGCGATGGAGGCTGAAACTACAAACAAAGATTATGGTAGTCCAAATAAACATCCAAGGTTACCGCAGCCAACCTGAGGCTGTTCCTCGAGAGGGAGCAGATGGATCTAGCCCTAATCCTGGAACCCATGGATTGGCAAAAAGAAAAGGGCTTCATGATTAGGGTCGAAAACTTTTTGTGTCATTAAAAATAAAGGTAAGGCGAGAACCTGTATAAAAAACCTTCATATATCAATATTATCTCATTTTTGCACCAGGTGACTTAACGGTGGTGGAGGTTAGAGAGACAGTCGCGAGCTGTACAGTAGCGTCGGTCTTAATGCCATATGCCGACGGAGCCTCGGTTCCCCCGGAATCTTTGAAGCCCCTAGTGACAGCGACCGAACAAGAAAAGAAAAACTTAGTCTTAAGCCGTGATGTCAACGCCCATCATACGATCTGGGGAAGTCAGACATTAGAGCTAGAGGCGAGGTTTTGTTTGATATTGTCTTAGGCTCCAACCTTTAAGTGTGTAACAGGAGTAACAAAGTGTGTAACAGTTCATTACAGAGAACAGAAGGACAGTTTTAGATGTAACTTTCGTGTCTCAGAACAGCATTGTTCAAGTAGCTTACTGTAGAAGCAAGCATCGCCATCAGATCGCTGCTGAATACTCTTTCAGATACAGGTAGGCTCTCAGCTCTCAGAACTGGGTGAAGTTCAATAAGGAACTGCAGAGGACTATCACCTTCTTTCCAGACAGAGATCTCACTACCGAACATGGGATCGACAATACAGTCGAATATATTACCGTTGTAGGTTGGCGGGCTGGTAGAGCAGGTTGGTTGTAGTAGTGTCAAATTGCTGTCAAAAGAATCGTCGACGCTGATGCTTTTGATTGTTTGTAAAGCCGTACGATTTTGTAGCCTGCCGATCAGCCTAATATTCTTCGCCTGACGTCAAACCTTCACTATTTAAACTTTTGCTTCATTTACCACTGAGTGAAAATTGTTTATTTACAGATCAAGGAAGTCTTGCCTATCATCCTCATTTGTTGACTAGAACTGCCACAGCTAGACCAACAGCCCGTCAGACTCAAGAGTCACAATGCGCAAGCATCCATTGCGCTCAGACGAGGAAGATTGGCCCAGGTCCACTTGGGCTATGGTGCATTAATAGGGCAGCTGTACGGAGCTCTTTCTGATTTCATATACAAGTGTAGCTTACAACTTGAGCGTTCCACTTTCAGCCGACATTATTGAAGTAAGTATTATGATTCCTTTTCTCTGGGGTCCCTTGACTTGGTCCTACTATAGCAATCTAAAATTTTGGTTGTTTAATTATATCAACTATGAATCAGGCTGTACATGGCCATTTATGGAAATTCATTTGACAACTCGCTCGAGACTCTCGCTTGCTCTCTCGTGCTTGGTGTGAAACAGCCATGAATGACTCAGATATGACAGATATGTCACAAATACGTTTTTTATTGGCATTTTTGCGACGAAATTGTTTCTCCAGGGAAATGTCATCGATGCTCTCTTTTGAGAGCGAAAATGACAACAAAAGGATGCCCGTGTCAAACTCATCTTATATTATTACGTGTCCAGTGGTAACACGTCGATATTTATTTTTAATCGTGTCCCTAATCGCAGTTTCATGGCCGATGGAGACATTGCAGATATGCTTATACCGTTTTTTGGATTTTTTTTTGTGTCAGAAATTAAGCTTTTGACCTTTCTGAAGCCATGAAACTAACAATTCACTGATTTGACTCAGGTTACGACCTCGAGTTGACCTTTTTATCTAGACCATTAGCTCGTTTAATTAATAATAAAAATTCACCTAATTTGTAATTGATTAAATTGTTTCCAAAACATTACAAAAAATAACAATTCTAATTTAGCTTACGGAAACAATTTTGTTTGCATCCATCAAATTCGAATGATTTTGCGCCACTTTTAACACCCACTTAACAACTTTGTGCATTTGTCTGTGGCACACAAACCCAAATGCTGTGCGCACAGCACACCGGGTAGAGTGTCAAATGGAGTGTATAGCCCCCAATCATCCCCTGCAACGATGTCAGCCATCAGACATATTCCATTTCGATTTGCCATCGACCGAATCCATTTACATTTCCTCCCTTGGCCACTATGTGCCTCATGTCCCCGCAAATCAACAGAAGCCACTACAAACTGCCAAACAAACAATTGAAAAATCAAATATCCATCAAACGATCATCACATTTGGATTATCTCAACCGGCAATCAGTGTCAGGGCCCCCGAATTTCGAGACCGACAACGACGACGACGTCGACAAACAGCCTCTTCCAAAATTATGGCCTTCCACACGTCGCTGGGTGCGGAGAGCTCAGCACCTTCTACTGCCACCACCACACGTTATACCCACTGGGCTCGGGTCGGGCTCGGGACTGACTGGTTGGTGTGGAATCGAATCAATCTGTTCTGCGTGTCCTTAGGATGTATTGCATCAAATCAACTAATGCCATCCCTTGGGAGGGCGAAAATTTGATGGCATGACCTCTATCATTGCGATGCATGCCGAAGCCGAGGCTGAGCAGCAGCTACTATATACCCGCTCCTAGTTGCCGTCACCACCACCTCCTCGTGTCGCTTGTTCCTCGGAGTGTGAGTGTGTTTGCGCAATAAATCTGTTCGCTGGAGCAGTGGAAATAACTCAGTTCGGTTTGTGTATCCACTCCAGTGCCTATGCACGCCTATGAAGATATCTTCAGTCAACAGGACCAGGAGATGTCGATTTAGTTCCGCACTTAAGGCAGCCGGTGTAACAATGTGTAAAGACGTGTGTGTGTGTGTGTGTGTACGTGTACGAAGAAGGGTAAATGAGTCGGTGCAGAGCCCGATGATTTATACAACAAATAGAGCGTGCTCTACCCCTGGGCGGCCAGGGGGACTCGGATCGGAATTTGCTTACTCGTAACGACTCCTTAAGTAGGGCTTCGGAAAATTTGAATTTTATTGATCTGCCATGATGATTCCTGGCTAAAGTTCCCTAGTGAATGGTGTACTTAGGTGAGAGAAAAATGTGTTTTATGGAGCAGCACCCCATTTTCCTAATGAAAACGGGTTGAGTGTATTGAGTATAGAGGCGTAGCATACTGCACTGGCAACGGGGTACAGAGCTCTCTAAAATTTATTCGGAAAGTAAACACTGAATGGGGGGGGGGGGGGGGGGGGCTGTATACCTACCGTGTGCCTATGTACATACCTACAGCATCAGGCTTGAATGCTGTCAACTTTCATTACATTCGGAAGGAAACGACTTTTGAGGCAAATCAAACGGGATGCTTTGTAATTAAGTAGAATTATGCCAAAGGATGTGAGAGTAGGCATTGCAGGATTTCGCAAAATGTCAGGGGTGGTGTGTGAGTTTGGTTATTCAATAGGTTTGTCTTTGTCTTGACATAAATCCTGCTGACGTTATAGATTTTTGAAGTCAAAATTAATGACACGTCAAGGCGGGGTGTAGGGATTTATTTGGCGAGGTAGGGATGGACTTTTGAAGGAAAAAAACAAATGTAAAGGTTTTTCCTTGATGTCGAAAAGTTTGACTTCATAGAGGTTCAAAGCAGCATTTGGAACAAAAGCTTTGAAAATTTTATTTCCTACAATAAATGACGGTACAGTGTCACAAATAAAAAAAACTGCCTACCATAAAAGAACTTAATTATATGAAATAAAACTTTAAAAAGTAAAAAACCAACACCAGCGGCACAACTCAAATCGATTGTGGCACATCTCACGCGCTTAAATTTACTTACGCGCTGAAAATGGCTCACTTTGCTTGGACGTCTAAACTCCTTCATTGCTGCTTTTACTCCTTAGGTGAGGTGATATCACAGGAAATATTCCGTTGCAGGTCTTCCTAATCCACTACTGGACAAAGGTTTGTGCTAATAACTATTGCAGAGTAATCCTGGTGAAAAATGTTTCCCTTTTTGCTATGTTTTTGAAATATTTTAGCCTGTCGTTGGTCGAGGAAAAAACTGTTTCGCTTTTGTAATTCTGAAAACTAAGAAATTTTCATCCTAAACGATCTGCAAGGCATCGATCAATTTCAGGCCCACTTTGTACACCTCGCTCTGCACCTTTTGCAAATTCTAACTTAAAAAACTACAAAACATGTTTCCGAACACTTAAAAATATCAAATTTTAAATTAGAAGCATTCGCTATTTAAAAGGCGGAATGTCATCAGTTGACTGGAGAGTATGCAAGCATCGCTATCAGATCACTGCTGGATACTCTTTGAGATACAGGCAGGCACTCAGGATAGGAACGTTTTCAAAAACCCCAAAATAGCAAACCCCCCGCCCAGAAAGAAATCTCACTACCGGACATAAGATCGACGATAGAGTCAAATACATTACTGGGGTGCTCTTTAGCTCTTCCTAAAAACCCTGCCAAAAACGTCCCCCTGGGGGAACTCCAAGATAGCGGAGCTCATCAAGAGCTTCAAAGAGAGGGGCTCATCGAATGGACGACGAAGAAAAGATCAGGGCTTTAACCGATCTAAAAAGCCTGGCCTGGGCGATCAATTCCTTCGATCCCTTTAAAGCACCAGGGATGGATAATATCCTACGAATAATTCCCCAAAAAGCAGGGGAAACTTAACAAGTCCTGCTTAAGGCTGTGCTATGTTCCCATAGCTTGGAGAGAAATCCCAGTGATGTTCATCCCCAAGGCAGGGAAGGCTAGCCACACAATTGCAAATCACTGCAGAACCATAAGCCTGTCTTCATTCATGCTCAAGGCGATGCGCCTTATCGATGTACACGTGAGAGAAGTGATTAGCAATAACGATTTATCAAACAGCATGCGCACATCAGAAGTAGAAAAATCCCTGAAACACAAGGAGCACACTTTGGGTGCGTTTCTAGACATAAAGGAGGCGTTAAATAACGCTGAGTCTATGCGACTGGAGGGGTCATGCTAAGCATATACGAAGGATAAACAGTTACTTAGGCGAAGAATGCACCAGACTTTCGGCAGTAAGTGGAGACTGCAACCAAACATGGTACACTGGATGCATATAGCTGCTGTAAGTCACAGGGGGCGGCTCTGAGCTGTTAACAGCTGTTAACACCTGTTAACAGCTCGGTTAAAAGAGCTCGGTCTATTTCTGTTTTCGTTACAGGTGTTAAGAAGGTTCCCAAATGGACACAATGCACCCAAATGCTGGTCAAAGTAAGCTGGGACTATTGTCACAAGGGCATCCATCAACCTAACCTAAGCTAACCATAATAAGTGTCTGGTTTGGTGAGCCTCAAAAGAACGTTCAAAATGACGCTAGTTTTAGAGAGTGTCACTGGACTGGGAATGACATAAGTTGCTGTCTAGTTGATGGCTAAAGCCTCGGTCAAATGCATATTGTTAATAATTATCGAATTTTGTTGTTACATTACATTGTCCCCCTCTTAGTTCGCTTCAAACAAGCAATGCTTCCGTGGTAAAAAGGTAGTTGATTCACATGGACAACTTTAACTTTTAGTCTTAAAGTACCCGTTTGATCTGGAAAACGACTTTTTTAATGGATGCACTTAGTAAAAGGACCTACCCCAAGTCCTGCTACGGCTTGAGTTTTATTCTACGATCTGAGTTGTTAAGGCTTAAATGGTCTTGTACAACTCTCTCTCTCTGGAGAATATGTGGTCTCTCGCTGTTCTAAATTTTAATCTTATCCTCTGGTGTATGTCGTTAGCCCTTTTTCTGAGGTAACCATCGTAAAATTCTTTGCATTTCGGGTTTTCGATGAGGGATCCGAATTTTAGCTCACTGAATAGCCTGGCAGATCGGCCACCTCGAACGTCGGTTGAAAATAAGCTTTTGTCTTAACGCCAGCATTCTGTTTAGGCCCTTAGAAATAAAAAAGTTCTCGGATCCCAACCCAATCGATTCTCGTTCACGATTTTGACGACAAAGATGTTCCTGGACATGCATCAGGCTCTTGTTGAAGCATTCAAACGTTCACAAGATCTTCTTTTGAACTTTCCTTGATTGGAATCAAACTCCGTTATGAAGAGTCAAAGCAGTAGAGGAACAACGAGACTGGTGGCACACGTCAGTATAACGACATCGCAGCCAACTTTCAGTGGCTGGCCGAGCTTGATGGTTGAGGCCCAGGTCCACCCTGAGCTGAAGCGCCACCTAAAGTGAGCAATCAGTATTTTTCCTCTTCATGTGGTTGTCCGCACACGAGGTCAGTTTTATCATAATATTTCCTTTGCCTCTCTCAGCTCTATTCCATACAACCTTTTACTGATCTCTGCTTACCAAACATTTACTCCTGTTTAATTTTCTGACCGCGCACCGTTTAAGGCCTTGCCCGCTACCTATACAAAACAGATTAGTATCGCAGTAATTTTGCATCCTTACTGGGGCTTAAACAAAGAACTGTATCGTATTGCTGCTGCTATCCTTTTGCAACAACCGAAATTGTAACTGAACCAGTGAACAGGATTTTTTTCAAGTCCATCCTTGACCGCTTTTCGTCACGAGAGCAGAAAATGTACGAGGAGAAAACTTTATTAATTGCAGCAGAGCAACGAAATGAAGATGAATGTCTGTGTGAATTCACCGACAACACCAGGACGAAGGGAAAAGGCGGAAAACTTTTTTTCTTCCTTTCTAGTCGTCGTCGTCGTCGTCGGAACGAAAACTTTTCGGGCGATCCTTGAGTTTTTTTTTTAGTTTGAGGGCAGGGAAAAGAAGAGTTTGTGTTTGATTTTCGTTGTTTCTCGAAAAAGGACAATGGCAACAGAAATATCCTTGTTGTTCATAAACAAGAAATAGGAAAACATGAAAATTATAGTGCAAAGTATAGTCCTTTTATCGTGCCTCACCCTTTTGCAATGGATTCTATTTTTACGCCAAGGATATGTTTTTTTTTCGTTATGCACAAGACGAAGTATATATCTACGAGAGGGTGTTGCATGGAGTATATATATACCTATCTCGTGTATATCTATGCACAGGATGGATTTGTTGGGGGCGGGCTAGGCTTTGTCGTATATGCATCACCGCCCGCCCTACGTTGGCGGTATGGGTTGCAACAGAGCCTTCCAATTATTATCTGAGCAGCGATTCTTTTTTTTTTATTTTCTCACTGTTGCCGTTGTTGTTGCTGTTGGTGGCGGTGATGATTGTGCTGGTGTGGATGGTGGTGTATCCTTTTGCATTTAATGCACCTGAGGCCAATAATTACCCACGTTTTTCGTTTTTAATTTTCCTGTTCCAGCTAGCACTAGGATTCTCGCTCTTTTTTTATCTCCCGAACATTTTTTTTCCCATCTCTGAGCGAGTTTTGTTGTGGGCGGCAGCAGTGGGGAAGGAGGATGTGTTGTATATTTTTAATTTAAGGAATATTATGCTGGCTCTATACATGTGTAGAGCGGTTTTTTTTCTCACAGATATTCTACGGAGGACGTTGCAGCAGTGATGGAAAAGCTGCGTCCAAGGTTGTGACTTAAATGTGGAAGTTGAGGCGCGCAATTCAAACAGGATGTGCTCTGGCGGCTGGCATATTAAAGGTGCGACGCACAACAATGGCTCTGCATGTTTTGTTACAAGGATATGTTTATTAGTATTCATTTGCCAGTTGAATGGGTGTGTTCGTATTAATTTTCCGTTCAAACTCCCTGCGGAGCTGCAGACGGGCAACTCACTTTGGATGGGCAAAGCACCATGAACGGTTGCTTAATTGGAATTTTCAATATCTACTCACTGGATAGAGTAGATGGAGGGAGAGCTTCGATGGAGGGATTTGGAAAACACTTTTTGAGTAAAATCGACACCAATTAGCTTAAGTTTGCACCGAGTTTTGAGCTGAGTTTCCTCGTTTTTTCTATAGTGTCCCATATTTGGAGGAGGTATGACTGAGTAATTCTGTAGGAAAAAATACACAGGGGGATTTTAGCCCGTTTCCGTAACCTCATTTTGTTTGACAGATATTTTCTTTGGGAACCATTTTCGCGCCCATAGATCTCTGTTACTGTTGTGAGCTTTACTGTGGCCAGATCCGAAATTAATTGGAAGTTCTATACACGAGAGCCTTTACAGTCTTTAAACAAGGAGGGAACATTTAACCAAAGACAGCTAGAAGAGCAAAGTTTCATTAGTACCTAACTGTCTAGAGAAAACTTGATCCCAGCATAAACGTAATGTAAAAAGCAAGTCAGAAAAGTCGTGACCCGACACCCGAATGCCAATATTTGACAATGCAGTAAAGGCTTTGTGAAATATACCACAGTTCTGGACTCAAGGCATTCAAAACAGTAAGGCTGACAGCGAAGTCGGAAAAAATGGGACAAGGCTATGTAAACTTAGAAAAATATCAGTCCAAAAATATCAATCCATAAAAAATAACACCTGCTCAGAAGGGAAAAGTTGATAGCTACTCGTACTTCTATAGAAGCCTCGGGTTTTATTCGGAACTTTAATAGAAAAGTGAAAATATGCCTGCTTTAAAATGACGAAGAGGCCAGAAAGAACGTAGCTATAAAATTTGAAGAGCCCAAAGTGCAAAAGACAGAAAAAATCGGTGAATCCAATTAAAAAGCCGAAAAAAAATCTCTAACAGCAAAGCCAAAAAACTGTGACTTTGTTAAAAAAAACACTTTTTAAAGGTTTAAAGTTTCAGAAGACCAATTCGAAAATTTAGTTTTGAAAATCAAAAAAAGCCCGGACCTGAAACTCTATCGTATAACAAAACCAAACAGTTATGCTACTGACAGAGATAAGAAATAGTCAAAAAGGATTTAGAGAGCTTAAAAGTCTTTGATTCCCAGAAGACAGTGAGAACCTCGATCCACTTGGCAATAGGCATCCGCAAGATTTTCTCCAGGGGGTGGGAGGGGCAAACCATGGATTTAGACAAAAAAATACAATAGTCGCATTTGTTAAAACTTTCTAGTAAAACAAATTTTCAATGGTGGATAATGAATTGCACCGAGTCAGGAGGGGTAAGTGCCCCGTCTTGACCTCCCCCCTCCGGGCGCCTATGCACATGGCTCTCTTTGTCCAACTGTCGAATATCAGAATCTTCTGACCTAACGCCGGCAAAATATGGGAATTTTTTATTTTTCATAAAACCTCGGCCCAACAGAAACTGTCACAAAAGCCGACAGAATCAAAACGACCGACCTACCTTGAGTTCTCATTGTCCCGTTATCAAAGCTCCTTGTACCTGCCTATGCTTTTGGCAGCAGAAGTTCTTAAACGCTATATTTCCCGTTCTACTTCATCTCGTTCTAGTTGATACTTTCTCTATACAAAATGAGAACCCAAATTTACTCCAAGTTTCAGCTTTCTAGCTCTATTTTGAAACCCTTTAAACTTCACACATACGGACACACGGACATGGCTTAATCAATTCACCCGTCGGTCTGGAAAATATCTCTAAAGGCGTAAAGTAGCTCTCAGGCCACTCTCGAGAGTCACGAGAGTAACTTACAGGCGTCTACTCGCATCTTGTTTATTATGACCTGCCCAGGAAGTCTCTCGGAGGGTTTGGCGAACAACGAGCCCAAACCGTTGGGGAATTCATCATTTTATTAGGAAGAATTGCAACGCTTTTCAGAAATCTCATTTTCACAGATTCTAAAGTTTTCTCGATCATAACCAAAATTCCATGACAATAGATAAGATAATCTCTGATCTTTGCTCAGCTTTCCTAATGACCGACTGGTGCAGTTTCCTTACTATTGCTCCAGTGTGGCCAATCCTACAGGATTTATCACAAACATTCTACACACATAGTCACTTCGACCATATTTCCTGAAAAAAAAAAACGCGGTTTCTCAATCTTCTCCATCTGTTTCAGTGAGACTCCATTTTTTTTACACTTGTGATGTGTCTTTGTCCATGTGTGTTGTATACCCTCTACACAGGAGTTCGGGAAAGCAACCATCAGTTCCGATATGCTCGCTCATGTACACTTTCATCCCAACATCATCACAGACGGCCGCGAACCCATCCAATGCTCGGTTCATCCTCGGTTCAGTTCAATCATCTGTGAAAAGCTGGTGGCTTATCCTGATGCCAGCCATTTTCAAATATTACTCGATAAGAGTGCGTTTCACCATCCAGCCCATATAGAAAGGAGAAGCTATAGAACAAAACCCTGGCGAAGTGCGTGCAACGCAAAGTATTAGGACGCAATTGAACATCATTTATCCGAACAAAAATTCTGCAATTTCCATAAAAAACTGAATGGCTCTCAGAAAGGGACACTCAATGCTTAGTCCTGCACCCTTTTCCAAACCTATAAAAAAGCACGCCTAGATCTGGTTGCCATATTCGCCTTTTCAAGAAGAAATTTTAGAGTTAAAAGCTGGGCGATTGTACATCTGCCTGGTCGAAAACCGCACAGCTCTAACCATAAATGCGGGTTGCGGCTTTTATACGGGCAATCGATTGACATCAATCAAGTGCATGCATTTGTGAAAATTTATCTGCTGCATCACACACATTTTATTGCAGCTGATTGACGAAAAGAAAGTCAATTTCGGTTTGAGTGGCCAATCCATTGACGTCATTCATTTCTAAGCATTTGCGATATTTTGTCTGTAGTATTTATTGAAGCTGATTGACGAAAAACAAATCAATCAAGCGGTTTTGCATGAAGAGCGTCATGCCGGTTGATGTGTGTAAAGACTGAATTGACGTAGAAAAGTAATACATTTTTTTTTTAAACAAGCACGGGGAAACTTAAATTACAGTAGAAATTCAAAGTCCTGTTGAACTTCCTACGAAAACTAAAAAAAAACTTAAAAATTGTGTCAATCGATTGAAATGTGTAATGAGTGAGATCAATCCATACGTACACGATGCTAGACGTCAATCAATTGCTGTCCATCACGCAAATGCTTGTCAAAAATTATTTGTGTGAATCATACACATTTGATTTAAGCTGATTGTGGTTAGGTTAGGTTGAAGTAGCAGGGCGATCGGGTCAAAAGTAACCGACACATTTTGACCTTTGTGAGTCCATTGTGACACCGCACGTGGATCTGAAAATATTGCCTACACGTCGAAGCTGATTAAGGGAAACCAAAAAAGTTCTTATTTTGCATGATGACTGGTCATGCCGTGTCGACTGATGTGTGAGGGGCTAGATTGTGGAGAACATTAATTATTTTCAATTTCGAGTGCAAGTAAACATTGATTTTAGGATTATTTGACAGTGCTATTTGACAGTTGGTATAGAAACTAAAAATTCGCGTCAATCGATTGACCTCTACACCTACACGATGATTGATATCAATCGATTGAACGTGTAAGGTGTGCCTAAGAGCCGCATAAAAATAGCTCAATGACAGCAACAGCACTAGAACAGGTTTCCAACTCCTCTGCGAGTACTTTTCCCGGAAGACAGTTAAGAGCGATTTATCCCAAAAGTACCAAAAGTATTTTTTTTTTGTAAAAGGGCATAATTACTCCTGTTTGCCAGTCGTTTAGTACTTTTTCGATATCTTAGCGCACGTAAGACTGTACTTCATCAACTCCAGTTGACTTGCCAACTTTGAACGACTTCATTTCGATCAATGAAGACCTATCAATGGGATCCTGCTGGTTGGGGGTTGAGCAACTTTGTCCGAAATTACTCGCTTCAACTCATCTGCGTAGGTATCACTCAAATTTGAAAAACGTGCACCGTCTTTGGAGTTAACGACTTGTTTAATACTGGAGTTTTTTTTTCTGAAACTACAGATTGTCTGCTAAAACATCTTATTTGCACGATCGTGTTCCAAAATCTCGCCTAACGTTTGAAAAAGAACTCTTTGGAAAACTGATACTCCTCTCTATGCTCCTTTATCGATAGAGACCACTCATTTTCTCTTGGCTATAGCAGCCTCCACGGTGAAACTCTTTTTTGCAACATGAATGACGTCCTACGTATGGTTCTGGGGACACCAATTCCCTTAAAAAACATTTGATCGCCAAAAGAGTTTGCAATCTGCGTTTGCTTCAAAGATTGTCTGTCATGAATAAGCGTCCACCATGCCGGATTCTTCTTCATTTCGCCTTCCTTCTCACAAAGAATCACTCAACAGCCGAATGCTCTAGTGGTCTAGACTGTACCTGAAGGCATTCCTAGCTTGTTACACCAGGCCTAATTTAAAATCTACGGACACCCAGAAAAATTTTATGGAATATTCGAATTTACTATTTTCTGAAAGCTTTCGCTTACACGAAGCTTGTTACTGGTGAGTGTTCCGCAAGGGTGCGCCCTCGGTCCATTTCTTTTTTTTTTTGCTAAGACGAGGGAATAGTTTTAGACACCTTCATGAACTTTTGTGTCAACGTCTATGTCTCAACTTAGAAGTTTACATCGACCCAACTTAAGCTTTCTCCCAATAATTAACTGCGGTTCTATTTCCCCGAGTACCTGACGCTTGAAAATCCCTGATCTGACATTAAAAATTATTGGTCCTTGGAGATACAACCGTCAGACATGGTTTTGTTTATGCTTTAAAAAGCACGATCCTTTTTTACCCAGAATTTCTTTGCAAAGTAAGAGGGGATTAATCTGGTTTAGGCTGATTTGCAATTACATTCTTCCTTGGAGACTATATTTTCTACAATGACAGGATCCGTGAATTAATTTTTTTAAATCCGGAACTTAGTGACGAGGACTTTCTAAATGTCTTAAAGGCACGTAAAGCCATGGACAGACGAAGATTCTGTAATTGTAACATTAAGACACTCACCGAAAACTTAAACCAAGTTCCAACAAGAGTGGGAAAAGACACAAATCATTTCCCGCCAGCAAACCAAGCACGAGACGTTTCGCCAGTCGGCCGTAGCGCAAACCTATTTCGAAGACAAATAAATGCTTTTAATCGCTAAATAAATATCCTTTCCGTTCAACTAAACCTATCGATTCCTTACAACACTCTGATGACGGTGGGTTAACCATACCAATCGAAGGACAAATGCCCGCTAGTTGTGGCGGTTGCTTACAACTGCAGACACTCATGTGTGCACGTTATGGTGGCCAATTTTCAGCTACATTTGGCCATGCGGTCAAATTGATTGATGAATTGGGGACTGGACCGGAGGACCATCGCATACGTGTTGTATGCCATGTGAACCTCAAAATCATACCAGGACCAGGGGTGCACTTTGAGAGTGCTCGGTGGTTTTCCCATAGTAAAGGAGCGTTTGTTACACGGCGGCGGCGGCGGTGGAACCTGCAGGAACAACCTTGAAAGTGTTTCCGTGACCAGTGTATAGGGTGATCGTAATATGGAGCCTCCAGTATAAATGTAGTGGCGACCACTCCTCGCCTTATACACCCCCTTCACGTGAGCAATTCAATTTTGCAAACACAGAAGACTATGCTCGTAATTCCTAGGAATCCAGACGATTGTTAGTTGCAGTGCGCCTGTGGGGGCTATTTATTCGTATACTGAGGGCAGGTATACCGACCCCATCGGTTATTGAATTTTGCCCGATTTTCGGCAATGACTTTTCGGTTTTCGTGCGAACGATTGAATTTCTCTGGACTTGAAGGCTTTCGAAATTGCAAAATCTACTTGCAGCACTGTAGTGAGTGTGTGTTGGAAAAGGAGGTAAGTCTTGGTTGGTTGGTAGTCCAGCACCATGATGTAGCAACATGAGATGGATCGACTGGATAAGGACCTGGGGTGGAAGTTTTTAATGCAATTACATATGGAACGTATAAGTCAGAGTCTCGGTGAATTGGTTGCAAATGGAATCGATGATTAGATAAATCGCTTCTGGATGTGTTCGATTGGATACGGATTGCTGGGTGAATTGTTTTTGCTGTGGCTGTGTGTGTATTGAATCAACAGTTTGGATATGGCTTCGGCATACGGCAGGATGGATTGGAATGTGTAGCTTGCATTCTGGTTCAATTGATTTGATATCTTATGAGGGAATTCGGTGCAAGTTTATAATGAATTGATGATAGTCTGAAGTTAAGTTATCACTTATCTTTATTAGATAAAAGGACTGAAGGTTTTTGAACTGGTTTTGGCATGACCCGGACAATTACCCGTAACTTTCTTGTTTAGAGAAAGCTCAACATAGACAGCCTTTGTGCGTTACAATATTTCCGTAGGGGCCAGGAATAGATATTGGGTAGCGAAAAATCAATAAAACTTGCCTTAACTTCTTGAAACTATTATAGAGGCACCGTCAGCACAGCCGAGGATCAGTTCAAACTTGTACAGTCTAAAGGAAGAAGGTAGGTATAGAGGAAGGTAGGTACTGTCAAGGATGCACTGGCAGGTTTCACCTCCTTGAAAGGTCTATTATTGAGTTCCTGAGTGGTATGAAGGAGGGCTAGGGCTACCGGATAAAAACTCAGGCCAACTAGGTGTGTGGCTCACCGCTAAGATTTGTCTTGGACGAACAGAACTAGGAGGGGGACGATGTGATGTGGTAACTATATTTTTGCATCTAAATAGGAATCTAAATAAGAATTTGATTGGGATCCATTTCACTGGCCCAGCATTTGGTTGAAGGTGCACATGTCAAGAGATCTTGTGTGTAATGACGACTGGGAGAGGGACCATGTAGGTAGGGTCATTAATGATGAAATTTTTGAACTAAACGAGGACCAAGAGTAAAGCATGTGGATCGCCTGTATTATCATGGAATCAATGATGATGCATTTGTATTGTAAAACTGGGAGGGCGACGATGTGAAGTAGTGACTAAGTGTGATGTTTTGATACTTAACGGGCGCCTAAAACACACTGCAGTGGCTCAGTAGTCGGTTGAAGTACAAATCAAAAGATCTTGTGTGTAAGATGCAGGAGAACTGGGAGGGTTACCACGTCATTAATAATGTCGTTTTGAATTAAACGAGAACTAAGAGTAAAAATGTAAAATTGGGAGTTATCCATGTGGATTGCTTGCATCATTATCACAGAAGCAATGCTGTTGCATCTGTACCGGACGAACAAAATTAGGAGAGGGGCGATGTGATGTGGTATCTAAATGTGATCTCTTTGCAACTCAATAGGCCTTCAATTAAGATACTATTTGAGCTACTCTGCAGTGATCCAGAGGTCGTTGGGGTATTTGCAAGCCAAGAGATCTTATTTGTTATGTGCAGGAGGACTAAAAGAGGGACCATGTAGTTACGGGCACTAATAATGTCGTCTTTGAATTAAACGTGGACCAAGAATAGAAATGAAATCTTTGTCAGGAAAGGAATGGTGATACGTTAGTACCGGATGAACCATACTAGGAGGGGAACGATGTGACGTGGTAACTTAATTCTTAAATTAAAAAAAAATATATTAAATAAATTTCATTTTTTTTAAAATTACTTTTTGTAAAATGCAAAATTGTGATAAATTTTCAAGTGTTATATAAAATCAAACTTCATGGTAAATTCATCATCTGTAATCGAGTTCTGCAAAAGCTTTTCAGCAGTCCTTGCCAGCTTCATGAACTGTGGAGTAAGATCTACTTCCAAATCATCTGGCTGCAATGATGAAGTGGCATTCGACATCAAATAAGTCTCCATTAGATGCCGCTTTTTACGATAAAATCTCTGCTTAAGCTCCTCAAGCTCTTCGTCAGCCTTTAAGAGGTTTCTCTTAATGCCAACCACTTGATCCTGATCCTCACGCGGTAGCTCCTCGTAGTCTTTGAGTAGTTTCTTTACGATTTTCGACTTCTGTCGAACTTGTGTACCACTCAGAGATGAAGAATCTTCTTTTGTGGTTTCTCGTTTGGCTCGATCTTGAAGTCGATCGTTTTCGGCCCTAGTCTTGAGAATGAGATTGTAGAAAGCTTTGAGATCAGCACGAAGAGGGACGCACGATCGAGAACGGACTTGCTGTTCGATGATGGCATTTATTGTTTCCATTGCTTGGCGCAGCATCAACTCGGTGCGTTGCATTTCGGATTCATTTTCCTAAAAAATAGAGAATTGATCTTAAAATGACGTTTTTCAATTAATTAACATTTTTTTACAATTTTACGTTGGCTGTAGGAAAACGACTGAAAAAACTTGGGCCAGCTGGCGCACAAGGCGACAGAAAATCATGCGTCAAAATTGGACATAAAATTTCTTTGGCAACACTTCCAAAGCGCACGAAGGTGGCAGTCGTCATTTTAATTAGCCATTGCGATAGCCTTGTCCGATATGCAAGCTCTTGACCTTCTAGTCGGGCAACTATTTGCCGCACAATTTTTTGTCGTCATGAGTAGTGACAGTTTTCATTACAATTGACCTGCTGTCTTCTATTCAAGCTCTTGAGCTACAAGTCGGACGACATTTTGCCGCACTTTTGCTGCTCATACGACGAAAAGTATGAGCAGCAAAAGTTGGCCATTGTCAGAGTTTTGTCTGCTACCTCCAGCCCTTGAGCAAGAAATCGCCGATATTTTGCCGCACGATTTTTTGTCGCATGAGTAGCAACAGTTGGCAACGGCCATAGTTTTTTCTGCTCTTCAAGCCCTTGAGCTACAAATCGCCGAAAATTTGCCGCACGATTTTTGGTCGTCATAAGTCGTTGGCCTTAGACAGAAAGGCGCCTTTTACTTTGCTCTTTCAATGTTCAAATTTCATAACTCCCACCACCTACACCTTAAAATTACCCATAGTCTAACAGACGGACGGACACAAAAAGTTCGAAGACTTTGCAACACTAACCATGGGTCAATCAGGCCAAAAAATTTTTCGTTATTTGTCGTCTTTACGAATTTCAACCCTGAACCAATAATGAGGGAAAAAAACAATTTTCAGTGCAAGCAAAAAAGCTTTGGACCAGTGTTTCTGCCTTGTGGAACTCCAGTTTTTCACTACGGGCTGAGTTTTTCACTACTGGGTGAATTAAACCAGTTTTCTTTTTTAAATTTCACTCACATGTGTCCTGATGGCGTAAAAATTCTGAACTTGCTGTGCTGAGGCAACTTTGTTTCCCTTCAGTCCTGGCCAGAGCACCTTCAGATTCGGACTTGTTCGTACAAGTGCAAAGATTGTCTTGACTAGCTCGGAAGATAGCTTTCCAGTGATGAGTTCATCCAATGGGAAATTTTCTGTCGCCTCTAGGACCGATTTACTGAAACGAAACGGTATCCATTATTTAAGTTCAAAGCGGCTGCCCGCACAGTTAAGCTCACGCAATATCCTTATCAGCAGCTTTTCTTTTGTTGGTGGCCGAAAGGATTGGAAAGACAACCGAACGGGTATCCCTGTTAAAGCCTTCCTCATTAATGGGGCTCCCTTTTGCTATTTTATTTGCGCTTTTTGACGAGTTCGACGGCTTATTAAAGATGATTGTGCTATTTTTCCGGAATTCCCCAGGCAACTTGCCATTCCCGGCCACTGTGGCATTGACCGACATATGCAACTTAATATTGACGTTCCTATCCTTGCCAGCCAAGCTTAGGGATGGCGCAACCTTTGGTCGAGTCGTAGTTGTCGTTGTCTTTGACGCTGGTTTGGCCGCTGGTTTTGCGGCTGGTTTTTTCGCTGATTTTGCCGTTGTCGTTGACGTTGTCTTTGTCTTTGCTTGCGACTTTGTCGTATTCGTAATTCCCCTCAAAAATTTTTCTAACTGAAAAAATGCGTCACTGTGCATAAGATCATCGCTTAATGACGTGACAGATCCTGTTTTCTCGTCATCCTTCTTGCTACCGTCGTCAACATTGTCGAAGCTAAGCCCTTCCAGTTCTCGGTCCATGGCAGTCTTTTCCTTTATATTGTCGAATTGTTGCGTATCCAAAGAATGCTTCCAGCAATCCATTGATCCACAGCTTTCATCGTCGGCCAAAGAGTCGTCATAATCGTTTACAGAAAGGAGCTTTCTGCCTTCTAGTACTTCGTAGGACTCATTTGCAATTTCCGATGCAGCCTCTTTGTGTTTCGAGTCTCCAACGATATCTTCGACATAATACTTCTCCGAACTCTCTTCTACCATCGAGCTAGGCAAAGGCGACGGTCCGCTGCCTTTTTTCAGCATGCTCAAGCTCGTCTTAATTTTCACCGCGTCCATTGGATTGAAACTGCGTTTCAAAGGATGCCGAACAGGCCATGCGGACTTTGGCAAGCTCTGCTCAATGGCGTCCTGCTCCACTTTCGACAGCTTATAGTTGGCTTCGTGGGATAAGTCATTTTGTGTCTGCTCGAACTGATCCTTCAGGTCAATCGAATCGGGCTCATCATACTCCTCGTAGTAGTCGACGGCTTGTGACTTCTTTGTTTTCCATCGAAGGGGTTTCTTCTGACAGCCCCCATGCTGACACTCCATAGCCCGGAAGGATTGGTACCATGCATCTCCGCCTTCCAAGTCAGAATCGCTTACCTCAGCGTCGTCGTCGTCGCGTTCAAACCGGCCAAGGATGTCATTAATAGACGTGCTCCGCTTGTTGATGTGACTGTCCTCAACTAAATGCTGCAAGTCTGGCTGTGCCTCCCTAACTGACTTCAGAAACTTATCCAGCTGCGGCGTGCAGTAGGAGCTGAATAAGTTCGCAGCAAACAGCAAAATGTAAAATACTTGTGAGTTTTTCATGAGACGTTTTTACAGAGTGAAAGGATGTTTCAAGGATTCTATGATTCTGTTTGTGCCAGGCAAACAAATTTTCAGGCAGAGTTCCCCTGTTTGTCTTTTCAATTAACTCACACCGTGTGGAGGTGGAGCGGGCGTTGCGCGGCGGGCCACGTACATATTTGTGTTGGGAAGGAGAAATGAAAATGTCATTACAAAGTTGGTCGTGTTTTCTTTTTCAATCGTGGCATCCTCAAATCACGTATAATGAGACTGTAAGCTGCTGTAAGTGGCTGAGGGATGAGCAGGGATATCAGATTGAATTGGAAGATGATTTATTGCATGCATTGGCTTCTGTTTTCATGCGTGTCTTGCAAAGATTCGACAACGGGGATGGAGTTCGAATGGAGTTTAATTTAAGGACATCAGGTGGCGGGGCAAATTATTTGGGGGAGAACCACCCAACCTGTGCGAATTGATTCTCCTCATTTTCACACACCACAGAACGACCGCAAGCAGCTTCATAAAATCGAATTACATCCCTGCCGCACTGATTAACTGACAACTGAGCTATCATCCCTCTCGGTGCAGCCCTTGACTGAGCACAAAAAAAAAACGCCTCATTGCTAAATATTGATTTGCATATCTTCCGCCTCCCCAAAAAAACCTCGCAGGGCTTAGGATATCCCTGCCAGGATTTAATGAATTCTTCATTCGCGTATTGTAATGTGTGTGTGCAATTAATATTTGCGCAATCCACTGCGAGGATGTGTGCAGGGGATGGTGTTTATTACCGGTTGCACATCCCATGGCCATGGATTGTCTATGTAGCTCCTGCCGAGACTCGCACGCCATTCGATTGAAAACAAATGAAGGATCTTCCATCTGTGTATTCCAAATGCCCCATTGTTTGGGGGCGCTAGAAAAGCCACCCACTTTCGGCCTACAATGGAATAGCGCTGTTGACGAGCGCATTCTCTATCGATATCGCTGATGAAGGCTATGGACGACGATGAATGTTGTGTTGCCTTTCGCGATTTTTAATCGATGTGAAGGATACGAACGATATGGAACTGGCTGCTGGGGGGCAAAGCCTCCGGTTCTGGTGATTGGTTGCCAGATGAAATTGTTGCATTAATGGCAACATTCTGATTTGCAAGAGTCCTTGTTGTTCTCATATTCAGCAAAAATCATGAGAACTATAAAACAAAGCGGCTCTGCCATTCCTTCTCATACCTGAGTCTGGCTCTGGATACGTACGAAGAGTGTTGGGCTTCTATTGCAGTGCTCTGTTGTGACGTAAAACGGCGTCACACGATGCAAAAAACAGGATACAATCGGATGGGAAGGAAGAGGCGGCGCGCACCATACACAATGGCAACTCGTTGGCGTAGCGAATCTAAAAAAAAGGACGAAAGAATGCAATCAGGATCGCAAAACAATAACGCTTGACAGGATATATCGATGTTTGTGTCACTGTCGTAATACAAGTGAAATATATTCGCAGCTGGGCACAAGTTGGGATGTAATTACGCAAAATCGATTACAGCAAGACATTACAGGACGAAGGATACGGGCGGGTGCATGTGTGTTGTGCTTTTATACAGTGCATAGTTGCGAAGCCTGTTGTGCAACGAATTAGGATTATTCAGTTAGCCGGATAAGTGCAAACATTGCGGTTTGTACATGAAGTAAAAGAATGCTGAACTTCGTATTTTAACGTTCGAGATCGTTAGCATCCACAGACTGGCGGTTGGAGTGAGGATCCTGCGGGTTGGTGTTGCTCTGGTATGGTATAGTATGTAGGTACATACTTGGCCGACGCAACTTTAAAAGCTGTAAATTCAAAGTCTTAAGAGATGCATATAATTTTTAAGTCAAATTTCTCAGCATTAAAGGAAGCCGCATCTAGCGTCGCATGGACGCATGTAAGTCCATGCGACACCGCCTAAACCATATGCGAATTTTTCGTACCGCATTTTTGGGCTGACTGCATAGGAATGTCACATTCAAATAATATGCGAACTCACGAATTCGCATCGTGTTGCATGTATTTCGTATGCGGGGTACAAGAAAGCTAGACGAATTCCACAACCTTTCAGAGCAGATACCCGCGCAAGAATGTAGAATTTATTATTTAAATCCTGAATACATTTTTCCAGAAAACGCGCTGTATTAGTTGTATAAGAAGTTCGATTTTTAAGCACTGACGACGCATGTGAAACAGGCTTTTTCGAGATGCATTTCGTCGACTTACAGTCTTCAGTAGGCCTTACTCTTCTGGCAGGCTGAAGAAGCATCATCAGGTATTGTGGGTGCCGGTATATTCGGGGTGGACCAAAACTATGCCAAAAGAGAAAAAGACGGCTTATGGAGTGGAGCGTCTGTCTTAAATAAAAACGTTCCTAGTCGGTCCGGATTATGGTCAACCTGAAAATTAGACATCCTCTTTTCTTTCTTGACTGTACTCTGTCATACGATGGCTGTTCTCTGGCATAACACTTGCGGCTAGCACTAAGAGCAGGCTCTGACAAACGTTCTCCGTGTAATGTTTCCTGGGACTCTTGGGCGAAACCTAGCTTCCTTCTTCTGAGACAGCAAGTTGCTTGCAAAAATGTTTCTTTTGCAGATCAATGATCCTGATCCAACTTTATGATCAACTCTTCTTGGTTCATTCTTAGTTCTTCGTGGATAATTGTTTCACGATATTCCATTAAATGCGGAAGTGACAAATTTGCCAATTTGGACAACGATCAATTTGACAACGACTCCGAGTATATGACAGAGGATAGGAACCAAGAAAGTGAAGAAACAGCTGAACAGACTGAGTGATGCCTCCATCTTCCTTTCGGAAACGGACTCGGATTCTAGGGCATCATGTGTTTCGGGAGGCGCCACTGTAGCCCGATCTGCCACCAAACATCATGTTTCATCGGATAGTCCTGTGGCAGGAAACAAAGCCCTGAAAAAGCTTAGCCCCAGCACTCAGTTTTGCAAAATCATAGATCAGCGAACCACACCCTGAAGCGGTGTCCTAAAAATGAATGAAAGTGACAGAGAGTCTGCCAATCCTCCGAAAGCACTTACCGAGTTCGAGAGTTGTCAACCTGTTGCGGGAGGGCTTTACGATGGGAAGCCTAGCAAAGCCTAGAAAGGCTTATTCTAGGGGTAAGCCACATGCAAAGAAATGCAAACTCAATTCGGGAAAGTTTTCAAACAGCACGAGGCAGTTAAGTAAACTCGCGTCGGGAGGGCCCTCAACCGAGCCTGTAAATTCGAACCCGACATCCATGCCTTTAAGCGAGGTTGCGAAGTACCATCTGACCCCAGAATCATGAAACAGGGTGACGATAAAGGTCAAAAGAGTTCGCATAATTGGAAGGTTTTCAGCTAAGGGTGGAGGGGACCTACAGAACACCATGCCGTGGTGTAGTCGTTAGTGTGTAGAACCACTGTGCACGAGGTCCCGGGTCCGAATCCCGACCGGGGCAATAAGTTTTTTTCACGATGTTGCCCCCCTCCCGCGACGGCCTGACAAACCCTCCAAGAGTATCATTTGTGAGAGAGACCTCTCAATTCATGTGTGAAAAACACCTGTAACGCACACATCTTGCATGATTGTAAGAGAGGTCAGGCGATGGCTCTTCTGAGCTGCAAGTGCTCCAATTAGTGGTCCCACACATCAACCGCTGCGCCTTTGGCTCGTAGAAGAATTATAAACTTTCAACTAAAAATTTGAAGGTTGTTAAAACTGACGAGCCAAACCATGCCGATCGATAAGTTCCACTGCTATTGCTACCTCACTACTGCTATTGTTCACTGCTATACGGTGTCTACTGCCCCCCTCGCTGCAAGATGTTTCAAGTTCTTCTACGGGCTGGGGGCCTATAAGTTAGCTCCCGATTTATCCGAGGAATCGGCTGGCCCACCCAAAGCAAAGATTTCTCACAAGCAGGTAGAGGGTAGGCGGTCACACCACGTTTGTCCCAACTAGCAATAATGGTTAGGTTGGTACATATTAAGCTACACCGTTCAAAATAGCCTCTGCTAACCTATTGCTTCGACTGGAAGAAGGTGTAATAGAAGAATTGCCCTCATCCAGGAGCCTTGGATCTTTTGTGACAATAGCTGGATTGGGGTAAAATACAATGAGTCTTTGAAATATCAGGTAAAGAATGGGCCTGTATTCTTTCTTGTAAATAAGAGCTTTAATACTTTTCTTCTACCTAAATTCAGCGAAACGCGCGAACGACGAAACAGGGCTCAGACCAGCCGTGAGCCTTAGGTTTTAAGTCTGGGGTCTTGGGTCTTGGGTCTTGGGTCTTGGGTCTTGGGTCTTGGGTCTTGGGTCTTGGGTCTTGGGTCTTGGGTCTTGGGTCTGGGGTCTTGGGTCTTGGGTCTTGGGTCTTGGGTCTTGGGTCTTGGGTCTTGGGTCTTGGGTCTTGGGTCTTGGGTCTTGGGTCTTGGGTCTTGGATCTTGGGTCTTGGGTCTTGGATCTTGGGTGTTGGATCTTGGGTTTTGGATTCTTGGGTACTTAGGCCTTGTGTCTTGGGTTTTGCGTCTTGGGCTTAGGGTCTTACATCCAATGGGTCGGGTCTTGTCTTTGGCGTCTAACGTCTTGGGTCTTGTCTCTTGCATCTAACGTCCCATTTTTCCGTGTTTCATTTCCGATATTACGTCCAACGCCTCGGATCGCTTGCGTCTTTATAAGATCTTGTGTTTTGCGTCTTATGTTAAGTATTATAAGTCTTGAGTCTTGCGTGTTTTACCTCTGACGTGTTGCTTTTTATGTCTTACGTGTCTTGTTTCTTTTTTTCTAGTGTCTTTCGTTTCGAGCTTTGTGCATTGCATTTGACGTCTTGAGTCTTGCAGGTAGCGTCCTGGTTATTGTATCTATTGTTTTGTGTCTTGCGTCTGGGGTCTAGTGTCTTTCGTCTATTCCCTAACACCTTGCCTTTGTGTCTTAAATTTTGCATCTTGCGTCTTCGTTTTTAGGCTTTCGTCTAGTAATAATGTGTCTGTTTCAAGAAAGGGCTTTCCTGATGAGTCAAAACCTAACTGAACGCGGCGGCCCAGTCAAATTCAAATATTGTTCCGGTCTCGATTTGTTCAGCTTCAAATAAAGTGTAGCCGGAACCAAAAAATTAGCATCGGTAACTGTCCCGGTGTCGCAAACGAAATAAACCAAATGCTTATTCAGAGTAAAAAAATCCATGACTGAACAAACTCTCCCATCTTCAGCCTCATTACGAATGCAAACAGGACACGAAACAGAAGGAAGGCGCCCGAGCATGCAACCACACTTAACCCCCTGACCAGTCGTCAGGCCCCAGACCTCTCGGTCGGAAAGTCAATCTTAAAGTGGGCCTGCTACCGCGCACCGCCCTCTGTAAGTCCATAGAAAAACCATTACAGATAGACCACTTCCCCGAAATTCCAAGTGTTATTCGATAGCAATGAATATATCCTCATAATTCCTTGGCAGCGATTAACATCGTCCTTCGCCCCCTCCTCGGCCGGGTTCGTGTGTTTTGTCTTTCCATCTTCCTTCGATTTCCTTCGATTTGCGTTTCACGTCTAATGGACTGTTTGCCAGGGATGGGATATGCCTGAGAACCGGCAGCAAATAAATAAAATTGATGATGCTGATCCATCATTACGTGAACGATGGAATTCATAAATGTGATATCCTGGGGGACGGGACGACGACGACGAACGGCCACCATCTGTGTATGTGCGGGTGGGCTTGGCTGTGCTCGTTTGTGTACAGAACATTTAATCTGACAACTGCCACTCTCGCACAAGAAGTATAAGGTCGAGAAGCAGAGCTCGGGATCGGGATACAACCGAAGATGCGGAGATGGTTATATTGTTTGAATATCCCGGAGGAAAATTTACATTTTCCTATATAGATCCTGTTGTTTGTCTGGTTTAAACAACACGGGTTCTGTGGCTTCTTAGTTCGTTTGACCCAAGGAGGGAACGGCCATTTGCTTTTACTTAATGGCTTTACGAAGCTTTACACACAATGGACTCGAGTATAATAATTGTATCTAGTCCAGTTATTTGGGATGTGGTGTAAATTGAATTACACGCTAGGAGATTCGACTGCAAGGATTCGTTTAGAATGCTTCAAAGACCTTGAGAGATTAGCTCACGTGTGCATTAAAAGGTGCCCAGTCGTCGTAAATAACCACGAGGTAAGTGCTAGATAAGGAAGACAAAGACCAAGACTCCCTGCCGCGAGGTCATCTATAAATACGACAAAGAGTCCTATGAGGCAAATACATGTTGTAGGTACTTGCTTATCAACCAACTACGGATCATTCGCAGTTGATGTGGAAAACAAAGAAGCTATTTGTGTCTTTTTGGTACTCTCATATTTTGAGTTTTGAAGGTTATTGAAAACGAGGATCCAGGTCGTTCATAACGACCCAAACAAATTGTTTACTTCTTTTGATTGGACTCCTTTTTAATTTCGTAGGGCTTTGTCGTTTTACTCATAAAACAGCTGGCGCTAAATAATATCAATAAATCAATCATCTCTGTCTTTGGACCCCACCCCCTTTGCTGAGAAGTCCTGAAGAACAGCAGTAATTTTGCTGTGCCTTCGCCGGTTATTTCCAATTGTCATTTTGTTATCATCCGCGAGCTCATCGGATGCGCATCCCCGTTCATTTATTAAATTTTAATCCGCAGAAAATTGGAACAATGTCGCCGTCGGTGTTGAATCTGTGAAATCTCGATCGTGGTGCAAAACATCTCCTCATTGTTCTGCAAATTTCGGAACCTGATAAGCGCGTCACTACGTAGCACGATCATTCTATGATAGAACTTTTCCCCCTCCTATTCTTGAATTCAACTTTCACCTCGTGTCGTACTCCTCGCGATTTTTGGACTTCAATTTGTCACCATTTGGCATGTGTGGTGCCGATTAATCCAACCTAAACCTCGGCCTGCAGGCAGTTGGAAGATAATAGCCTCCACCTCCACACCGACAAGCCCATCGGTATCGGGGATATTCACAGCTACGTGGTCCGAATGGACTGGTTGGATGACATGATGTGATGCCTCCACAGCGCTCGTTATCAGCCTCGCTTAAATGCCCGCACAACAACTCTTGCTCATGCAACCGAAAGATTCGCGAGCGTTATCGGCTCCGCATATACACATGTATGCCTACACGACACCGGGAGCCGAATTTAAAAACAAATTCCTTCTTGTGGCCAGCTCTAGTCTAGCCGTTCATTATTCGCGTTGAAGGTTCTAGCTGCGAGTACCATGTTTTCGTCAAAGTCCGGTCTGCTCGTGGGGGTACTGCAAAGGACGTTTGTGTCCTCTCAGAGGCCTTTAACTGCTGCCGTGGAAGAAGATCGGTTCGTTGTGGTTCGTAACGCTAAGGAAGAGCTTAGATTCCCCGGGATATGGCTAAGGGACAATTGTCAGTGCAGTACCTGCTTCCATCAGGATTCCGAAAGCAGAAAGATTAGTTGGGCGAATTTTAATACGAAAGTGAAAGTCAAGGATATTGGGGTAAATCGCCGTCAGACTATTGCCCAAAGGATGTGTCTATTAATATATAATTTTTTTTATAGCCAGACAGTGGTGGTGGGGCGATCAAAATAGATTGGAGCGACAACCACTCCTCCGTGTTCAAACTGGAATGGCTTCAGGAGCGAAATTTCAGCCAAGAAAGCCGCAATAAATATCTACAGAGCTGGTATCGTCCCAAACGGATACACTGGGGCAGGGAGGACTTTGAGAATATCCTACAAAAATTCGATTATAACGCAGTTTTGGAGGATGACAGAGGTGAGGAATGTGGTGTCTTTGCTATTGAGTTGCTATAAAAGAGGAATTTCTGTAATTTAGTTCTTCAAGAATGGCTACAAGCCTTGGCAGTAAAAGGTGTCGCGAAATTGGAGAATGCACCGCTTGAAACTGGTGTGGTGAAGCGTCTTGCAAATAGAGTCGGATTTATTCGTCGGACCACTTATGGGTGAGATGGAAGTTTTTTATTTATTGTTTTCGTTTGCTTAGAAAGGTCGTTAAGATAAGCGTGTACCTATAGTTGCTGACAAGGTTATTTCACTTATTTACATTTTTCATATTTTTCTACGCAAGTCAGGTGCATTTATTTTTAGTAACGGGGGACATAAATTTCTTTCATTGTTTGTTCAACATTAAAAGAAAGACGGTTTGGAGCTTCGGAAAGATAATGTGAGTTTTGTCACTGAGGTAAAAGAAGACCATTTGCCAAGAGGCAGAAAAATACTTTCAATCCAAGTGAGGAACTACCATAAATTCACACCGCAAAAATTCATTAGCTTAAAACAAAGGACAATGGGCAAAAGTGGTGCAAAGTTCCACCACTTACGAGCCTTATGTAAAGGTGTGGTCAAAAGTTTATCCAAAACCATGTTGTTATACATTTTTGATTAAAAATTTCTTTTGTAGCTTAGTTCCAATTCGTAGAGGCAATAAAGCATGGGAGTTTTTGACACGCCATGAACTATTGTGTCATGACTCTTAAGATGCTTAGTGGAGAGAAATCCAAGTCTCCAAATCCAAAGTGGAGAGAAAGAGTTTCTGCATAGACTTTCCCCTTATACTATGTCTCCACCGACAATTAAAAGAAGATTAGCGGGAGACGATTAAAATAAATCCTAAAGTGGCTCCATCGGACAAATATGGGATTAATTAGAAACGAAAACTCTGTTTCTGTCATTTTGGCTCCCAAAAGAAAGTGGCGATGTCATTTCCAAGGAGCGAAAAACGATTTCCTCAGTAAAAGTCACAATAGAAAACGTACTTGACAGATCTGTCGCACAGGGACAGTTCCAGTTTCCGTTTTTGATTCTCAAACTGTTACAAAAGTGCAGAAAATAGGTTTGTGAATAGGCTGAATGGGGTTTATGAGAGGATTTATTTTTAATCGCTTGCCGAGAGGATTTAAATTTGTATGGTAAATCGCGTTATTTGTAGAGGATTTAATAAAGATTTATATTAATCGAGGATTAGTGCTGGGTGGAGACAGGGTATTAGACTTATTTTTTATAATCTTCGTCTTTATAGACAGGTATTAATGTTACTTTTACTTTTTCGTTCAGAAACTTCTGAATGGCAGGTACCCGCCCTGAAAGATTGGATAGATAAGTAAATCTATTTTCATAGATTAAAGCTTTGCAATAATAAATACGCAGCTTGGTCAGAGCGTTGTATTCACACATCACACTATATCATAACACTATAAATTTGCTAATTTTTTTGTGGCTTTGAATTTGAAAAATTTCATTCGAAGGTAAAACTATGATAAAAACCCTCATTTGATACTTATAGTTAAAAAAAGACCGCCAAGTATGAAGACATATTTTCAATAAAACTAAGCGCTACAGTGTGTACGCAGAAGTTACAGCCCGTAAAACGGACCGTTGAATACCACATTCTATCCCACATTGGAAAAAGCTGGTGTTATTGTTACTTTTTGACATTTGAAATTGAAAAGGGGCGTGGTCCAACCGCCTCTAATTATAAACTATCAATTATAACACAGCTGTTTCAAAATTAGGTTTAAATGTACGTAAAAATGCAATTTTTTTGGTTAAAATTCAATGTTTTTGAAAAATCGACCCCTAAAATGGGGCGTGGTTAAAAACTTTGTAATAGCAAAATCTGGAAAAAGGTCTCGTTTTTCTAACCTGTTAACGATACCATGATACCTCTTATGGTATCGTAACGTTGTCCGTCCGTCCAATGGCTTTATAACTTCTGCACGGTAAGTCGTAGAAAGACAAAATTTGGTGTGCGTATAAATTGCGGAAATAGTCATAGAATCCAAAGAGGGCAATTTTTTTAAGCACAAATAACGGTTTAATTACAGTTTGAAATTTCATGTGAAAATGGACTTAATGTTTTTTTTTAGTGTTATTTTCAGGAAGTTTAGTAGGCAAGAACTAGAAAAACGAAACTTAGGTCTAAAAAATACTAAGCTTTAATTAAGAAATAAAACTTTTCGAAAATATCGATTTTTTGAGAAATGAAGAGTCGAAAATGCATGACGTTTTTCAAAGTGTTGGAGGCCATAATTTTTGAACGGCTTTTGCTTAAAATCAATATTGAACACGCGTATAAAGCAACTCAAAGTAAACCAAGTTCTTAGGTCATATTTTTCAAAAACAGTTTGAGTACTGCAGTTTTAACGCATTTTCGAAAAAAAATCGCAAAAATGCAAGAAAAAACGTGTGTGTGTGTCCCCTTATCTCCGGTGCTGTTTGGTGAAATTCTATGAAAAAAATCACACATATCAGAAATAATTCAAAATTTTACGGGAAATTATAGCGGATTTTGAAATTTCAAAATCTTCTGAGATTTAACTAAAAAACATAAAAGCAATTTCAAAAAGTCTTCTAGTAGCTTCACGGTATAAGCGATCTTTTTCAAGTTCGGTTAAAGTACAAAGCTTACAAAAAGAAGGAAGGCTGCGTTAAAATTTTTTTTAAATTGCCGTTTTTAACCTAATTTAAAAATTCAAAAATATAGCAGACTTCGAATATTCAAAAACTTCGAAGATTCAACTGAAAAACGTGAAAATATTTTCGAAAGCTATTTTTAAAGATTTCTAGTTCCTTAGCGGCTATGACCACCTTTTTTGAATTTGGCTGAAGTATGTAATGTTTTAAAAGCAAGCGAAATGCATCAAAAACGTTTCAAAATTTCCGTTTTTGACCCTAAGTTCTTAAGCCCATTTAAATAAGCGAAATAAATAACAGCATATTTTTACCGTTTTCTCAGAAATCCATGTCCGCGGAATTTGAGAAAAGTGGCAAAAGCTAGCACAGGTGGTTGTAAAATTGATCAAAAAGTCTAACGGTAATTAAAAATAATCGAAATTGCTGTTTTATGGGTTTTAAATTATAAAAATCCCAAAAGAGGCCAAGAAAGAGTATGCCCGTCCCTCTATCTTCGTAACGATAAAGGTTTTTGCCAGCCTTTTTTTAGAGTATCGAAACCCAATATAAAATCGCCCAATATAAGAACAGTAGGAAACAGTACAGAACCCAACAGGAACACTACGAAAAAAGTATATTACAGACTGTAAAATATATCCAGAAATAATTTTAATAAATAAAAAGAATATTACACAAACTGCGAAATATAGATGACTATAACCTTCAACAAAAGCCGACGGACCGCTCCGCGTATGTTTTCATACTTGATGTTTTTTTTTTTAGTTAAAAAGGCGGAGTTTTAGGCCGAAATGTATGCAACCACCCAGTATAAAGCATTCAATAGTTATATTTTTATATCCCGCCCACTTTTTAGAGGCGTGGCAGTTTACTTTTTGGTATGGTCGGGTATTTGACAATCCGTTGTAGATGGACTGAAGCTTTTGCATACTCACTGTTGCACTTTCCCACTTGTTTTTTACCTTTTATCGTTTCGGACATAGAGGGGACAGAAAGGTTTTCTTAGTTTTTTTACCACTTTCAAAAGTTCAAATTCATAAACGTAAAGACACGTTTTTTCGTGAATTTTGCGTTTTTTTATTCGAAAATGCGTTGAAACGCCAGTATTAAAACTCTTTCAGAAAATATGACTCAAGCCCTTGGTTTATTTTAAGTTGCTTTATACTTGTGCTCAATACTGGCTCTGTGTATTGAGCGGTTCAAAGGTTATGGCTTGAAACACTTTGAAAAACATCAGCCGTTTTCAACCCTCCATTTCTTAAAAACTTTTCAATTTCAAAAAACCATTTTTTTTCATTAAATTCAATATTTACTTAACTCTAGTTTCTGTTTTCTAGTTCCTGCTTGTTAAAATTCTCAATATAAGAACCTAAAAACTTTTGATCCGTTTTCGTATGAAATTTCAAATTGTAATTAAACCGTTATGTGTGCATGAAAAAAAATCCCCTTGTAACGCATACACTCTGACTATTCCAGGAGTTTAGAAGAACACGAAATTTTGTCTTTCAACGACTTTGCGGTCAGAAATTAGAGAGCAATTGGACGGGGGGGCAACTTAGCGAAGAGTTCCTTTTTCCGTTTTTGGACGGACCGCTAAAAATTGATTTGCTAAATTCAAACAAGTGAGTAAGTGCAAGAGTTTGTCTTTAACGAACTTCTATATACCCGACCCTATTTTCCGTGCTACACCAAATCTAAGAGTTTTTTTGACCCGAATTTATGTCAATTAATTGTATTGGCCACGCCCCCAAAAATTTGGGGTGAAAATTAAAATCAATTAATTGTTATCTCTTTATAATCTTGAGAAAAAGCATTAAAGCAAAAATTATTTCTGAAAAAAAAAACATTTTTTCCTAAAAAACGCCCCCAAAAAGTAGGCGGAACTTTATGTAAAACAAATTTGGCAAATATTTAGTAATATGCTTAATATTTGTAACAAGAATAATTTTATTTCGATTTGGAGTAAATTTTCCAGGAAATCGGTTTTTTTAAAAATCTAACAAGGGCATGGTCAATGGTGCTCCAATTTTCGCTTTAATAAAGGCTTCTTGCCAACAGTGCTTTGTACCAAATTTGGAGTTCTTACGCCTTGTCTACCTTGCCAAAAGAGTATTTTGAAAGAAAATTTGAAATAAAGGTTGACTCACATTGAAGCCAGTAGTAGGCGTGGCCGTTGGTAGATTAAACCAATTTTCTTATTTTATCTCTGCAACAGAAGAGTCAAGCCGTTCATGGAAGAAAAAAATTGATGATGAAGTTTGTTAAGTTTGCTAGCGAGGTTTCTTCGGCGCCACAATGTCATACGACCCCACGATCGTATTCAGGTCTGATACAGAGCATATTACATACGTATCCAAGCTTTTTAAAAATAGGGACAAAGACTATCTGGGTCATCCCGATTATTGATCTTGGCAACGACAAAGTGACATAAACTAGGCGCTTAAACTTTAAACATTGATTAAAGATAAAAAAAACAAGGAGTTTTGAGATGCCTCGTTTTAAAAGTTCACAAACTCCAGCGGTTCGGTACCAAAAGCTAAAAGGATATGCCTTGATTTTATTGCTCTTAAGACTTAATAGTAAATTCTATGCTGGTATGTATATGAAGTTCTCAGGGTTATTGCGTCAACCAAACTTAAGCTTTGTTTTTTTTGACGTTTGAAGCGAGTTCAGCCATAGGATTTATATGAATTCTATCGTGATACTGCTCTAAATCTGACGTCTCGTTTGGTATTTTTTAAGAAAAGGCACAATGCGGTGTGGTGACGTAGCTCAGCTCCCCCGCTTAGCTCTTATTTAAATGGGCCGCACTTTAACTTGCTTTGACAATAAAAGCTGTGATAAATAAAAATATAAAAGTTCCTTCCTTATTATCTAAGCTCGGATGATAAAAAAACATTTTTTTAAAACATTTAAAACATTTTTTTCGTCTTAACACTCTAAACAGCTTGCGGATGAAAGCTTATGGCAGAATAGTCAATGCGGAAATGCTATTTCAAAGCGGAGCTTCGACTTTGTACTAGTCACCTCGAAGTCGATGTTAATCTACACTGTTTTAACTCACACATGCGTCGTAAAGGTTCTTATAAGCGTTCTGTGTTGAGTTCCTTTATTATTATAATTGTTAATTTATTATTTTATCAAATAGCATAAATACAACAAGAATAAATTTTTTGTTTTTTTTATAAATTTGCAGCGATGACTTTGTTGTGAAATCTCGTCCGGGTGCCAAAAACTTTTCATATCTCTCGGAGCCACTGCCCCTGCACACAGATCTCCCCTACTACGAGTACAAGCCCAGTGTGAGCCTTCTGCATTGCCTGGTCCAGTCGCAGTCGAACGGCGGCTGGAACACACTCACCGATGGCTTCAATATTGCCGACATCCTGCGCAAGGACTACCCAGAACATTTTCGAACCCTCACTCAGACACCAGTTGATTGGAATGACATCGCCATCGACGATGGCGTTCCGTTTCATAACATTTGGCGAGCGCCAGTTATAAAGTGAGTTGTTTAGTCGTACATTGCCGTCACATATGGCCCTCTAAAAACGTGTATCCTTCCAGCCTGGATGCCGACGGGAATTACACTCGCATCAATCACAGTGTTCCGCAGCGTGACAATCACTTTTGTGTCGACATTGACAAGGTAATCCCGTGGTATGAGGCCAATGCCGTCTTCGTTAAATTGGCCCATGAGGAGGTGGTGACTTTCAAAAACGTTCCCGGTGATGTATTGACATTTAACAATTTGCGCCTGCTGCACGGCCGAACAGGATACGATGACACCGATCAGAATGTCAGGCACATCGTTGGCGGATTCATCGATTGGGACATCATCTACTCCAAGATGCGAGTGCTCAAGAAGACCCTAAGCTAACGTAGAGTATTATTTAGGTGGTGCAACCATATTATTCCATTATCCCTGCAATAAAACGAACAATTCCCAGTTCAGTCACTCACAGTCGCGTTCACCCGTGCACAGTTTTATATGGAATTCTTGTGTAATACAATCTGCCAGAAGCTTATTATCCAAATATCCGATAAATCTTCCAGATTATTTGCATATTTATTTAGCCCCTTGTAGCCGCACATCCCCGCCGAGTCCTATGGGAAGCAAGGACCGCACTTCACTTCTTTTCGAAGAATGTCTGTGTCACACAAGGCCACGGAGACGCCAGTGAACAGGAAAAAAATGCGGAACCGCCCGGCATATCCTTCTCAATTTCCGTTAAACTAAATCATGTGACATTAAATAAGCATAACAAATCCCAGCAATTGCCGAGGAGAGCCTGTACACTGTATCAGAGCGTGTGCACCCCCACATAGAGTGAGCGCTGCCTGCCAAATCGCAGCAGCAGCGCCAAGGATAACGTTTATCCGTGATTCTAAATTAATATTTTTCGAAAAACATCTGCGGTTCACTGGCGAGAGCACATTATGCGATTGCATTTGTGTGTTGTTTCTTCATTTAGCATGCCGCCCCCTGCTGCCGGGCACATCCATAGTCGTAAAATTATAAAATCGTAAAAAGAAAGTTTCGCCCCCCTGCCACAAAATAAAAATGTGTGTCCCTCCGTCATCCCCCGCAAAAAGAAAGGTTCATTTTCATTGAAATTAAAACAGCACTCCGCATGCACTCATAAATAATTCAGGAGCGGCCAAGCGACCGGCACCGAAAACGGCGACAAAGGGACCTCTCACGTTTAATTGCAGTAAACTATCCGGAAAAAGGGTATTGCCACATGTCCGTAAAATAACAAATTAATAAGTAAAAAGCACACAAACATCGCATTTAGAATTTAAAGAAACCCGGTCCAGCATCCGGCCCGAAAGATTTTGTGTCCCCTTTTATGGCGGATAGTTTCAGCTGGCTCGTAATGGAGGCAACAAACATTACACTAATAGTCAAGGCGAGTCGTATCCTGGGCGCTCAACCTCATAAACAATTAAAGCGTCATTTACATGTAGCAAACGTCGTCATCAGCATCGTGTATAGCTGGTCGTTTTGTCGTCTTAGCCAGGGAAGAGTAAAAGTTCGTCTCCTTACAGAGTGCACTACCCACACCAACTCATCACGCTCCCGGGAATGGTGGAAAACAATTTGCCGAGAAAACCCCCGAAAAAATAGCTCCCAGCTTACACGTGTAAATGTGTGTGCAACAGTGCCAAGGTGGGTGTAAGATGGTGTAGCTCACAAAACAGGACACATATTTGCTTAGCACATGCAAGTCCTTCTCGGTCCGAGATGGAGCAGATCATGCGGCTGCTTCTTGCACGGAAAGGAACCGTGTATAAAACATTACGTTAAGTGAAAATAAATTTTATCGCGCGCAGTAAACGTCCTGCATCCTGTGAACAGTACTTTTTCATACTTGAAGTAAAAAGCCGGAAACGGAAAGTGTAGGTGTGTAGCAGAGCAGGCTGCGAAAAAATGCCGTGCCGATTCCTCTCGCCTTGTCGTTGTCGAAGTATAGTCGCCCAGGACCTCTATACTAGAGCTGGAGTACTGGGTGCATGCATAATATTTGCCCGAAGTTCATAAAACGGTTTGCCAGCTCGCTGTGTGTTGGTGGAGGCAATTTTGTGTTTGGCTTTATGCTTGGCTATGAAAAGAACGGAATGGATAGCGCGCGGTACTCCAGGTACCTAAAATGTACTCCACACCCAGGAATGCACTATTCGACTTTGTTGTGTGACGTCTGGTTGGGGTGCTGGCTGGCTTCTCGGGCATGTTATGGGAATTTATTGACGCATCAGGCTCGTGTGGGTGAATGGATTTTACCTCAACCAGAATGGCTAAGTGGAAATGAGCATCCATTTAATTTGGTAATCTATTGATGGCAACTCGGACTTTTTAGTGAGTTTTACTAGCGACGTGGCCAACCATTTTTATGTTCTTAGCTCTTTTCTTGATGTTAGTCTGCGTTAGCCTGAACGGACACTAACCGGTAAACGTTTTAGGTATGGATAAAATAAGAAGCGAGAAACTAGTTGGATACACCGCAAAGTTCTACTTTACAGATAATAATCTTTTGTTCTTTTTTAAATCAAAGTAAAGTTGAAAAGGAATAAGAGTAGGGCTGCACACATTAAGAGCTTCACCTTAGAACTTGTTCTCTTTTAAATCCTTTTTCATTTCTTAACACAACAATGTAAGTGTAAGGGCCGCTGAAATTGTCATATGTCCCTGAGCTTGAAAGACAGAAGGCTTCATTTTTGCTATAACGAGCTCGTGGTCAAAGCCTTATGACTACCCTTAAAACTCGAAAGAATAACGCGAAAGATAAGGAATAGATGAAAAATGAGAACGTGATAAACAGTAGGTACGCGACTTACAAACACTGAGCGGCAAAGTCATAACTTCCACCCGCAAGTGTTGTGCCTTCGCCATGAGAGTAGTGCGCCTCATATCAAATGTTACCCAGGGAAAATGGGAAGTGGAAGGGGCAGTTGTCAAGCGTTATCTGGAGCTAGACATTTTTAGTCACCCATTGTAAATGTTCACGCAATCAGAGGGCCAAACATAGTCCCAAATGATTTTGCAGGTGGGGGCTATATTCAGAACTAGACTATCAACAAAAAGGAATTCCGCAATCTACCAGCCATTGCAGACAGATGTGCCTTAAAATTTCCGAGTCTATCTCTAAAAGGGTTGTCTTGGCAAGCAGGCTGACAACAACTTCACTACTAGCTAGCATCAGTCAACAATAGAAACCATCCCCTTCCAGAAAAATCAACAGGTCTTTGAAAAAACTTCGAATAAGGATAAGACCAATTATATGCTGTCAAGAAACAAAAAACATCTGCCCGCTTAGGACAAAACATCACTGTTGGTAGCAGCAACTTCGAGGTAGTTAAAAAGTTCATCCACCTTGGAGTTAACAACAACTCCACAAACGATACCTTAGAGGAGATTCGTCAAAGAATAAGCTCTTGGAAGCCGCTGCTTTTGCAGTTTTGCAAAACAAATTCTTCAAAACTTCTCTCAAGAAAGACAGTGTAAGCTCTACTAAACCTTTATTCTGCCAGTTCTGCTTTATGGCACCAAGTGCTGGACGATAATCAAAGAAGGGGAAATAATAAATGGCTCTTTTGAGAGAAAAATTATGCGGCGAATTTATGGTGCTGAAAGTGGTTACTGAAAGGAGCATCAGTTACATTCTTGTAATTGCGGACTACTTCAGCAAGTGGCCCGAGGCTTTTGTAGTCTGATATAGACCAGATAGTGGACCACTGCGGGTGTGCAAGGCTCGGGGTGCATATAAGTTTACATTCCGGCCAAGGACGAAACTTCGAGTCGAAGATGTTCCTTCGACATTTCCGTCCGCTAAGATTTGAAACTCCACTCTACGACTTAACGTAAGAATGGAGGACCTGGTTGGACCTGGAATCGAACCTCGGACCTTTTAAAAGGTTATGTGCTCGGTCATAGCCTACATGTTCTCTCTGCATAAATAATGCAAAATAAACCAACAAGATGTTCTAGGAAGTTTGCGCATCGATCGGACTACATTAGGTACGCGCCACACGGCTTTACCCACAGACATGGCATAGTGGAACGCCTTAACAAGACCTTGAGGGAACATCTCTCCAAAGTGGTGGTTGAGACTCAATGGGATTGGAATCGGCGAATTCCTTTGTTTCTAATGGCCTAATGAAATGCGATTCATAGTACCTACAGTTTTATTTTAACGAATTGACAGACTACCCAGCGAGTTAAAATTGGGCTTTCTCATTGAGAATCCAACATGCGAAGAGAATTACGTGGTGGATCTCAGAGAAAGGATTAATGTCATTCACCAGAGAACCAGAAATAACATAAAAATGCAAGTGACAGCATGAAGACTATGTACGATGCAAGAGCACCAGCACTCGAATTCAAGAAGGGAGATCTGGTATGGCTCTACATCCCGCATCGTAAAAAGCGATAATCGCAAAAACTGCGACAGGACTGAGAAGTCCCCAACAGAGTGTAGTAACGCGAATTAATGACGTCGTCTTCCGTAAAAATGAAAGTCCGAGTAAAAATCAAAGTTCTTCATGTGGGTCGCTTACATCGCTCACACGGAAGCAACGATTAAGTACTTGTTCGGGACGAATAAAACTAAGAGGGGGGCAATGTGATGTGGCGACAAAACGTTAAAACATGATTTTAAAGGTCTTAGCATACACCGCGTGAGCCAAAGGCGGATGAAAAGAAAATTTTCGAGAGGAAAATTCTTCGGACGATATACGGTCCCGTCTGCATAGACGGAGAGTGGAGGAGGAGATATAATATTGAACTCTACGGGCTGTACAGCGATGTTATATCTTGCGATACCGACCTAGCCAAAAGAGTCAAAACACAACGTCTACGATGGCGGGGTCATCTAGAGCGGATGGAGACTGGAGACGGCTAGCTAGAGACAGAGCTGGCTGGCGAAGCTCGTTGGCTGAGGCCCACTCATAAGAAATAAATTCTCAGTGCAAACCGTATATTAAGTTTGTCACATAGTTTGTATCACGGATAAAAAAATAATGGTAGAACCCCAAGACCTTGAGGGCATATGATCGAGACCGAATTATGAATCGAATAAGCTATGTCCGTCCGTCTGCATGTCCAACGTTTTTATGCCTTTAACTTTAAGCTAGGAAGCTGATGCGCTGATGCTAGCGCATAAGTTCATTATTATCCGAAGCAGTACAAGTGTTAAATTTTTTTAAGTCCGCCCACAGACACGCCTACAATCAGTCTAAATATGTAACTACCACCAGAGATTTCAAAACTTTTAAACGTCTTAAAAGGCTAACATTTTATATTTTGCATCACCTAATGACTGTTATACAGAGAAAATATAGTTTTAGTCGATAAACTTCCTCCAGTGGGCGTGGCATCGATTTAAGGTGAAAATTTTTAAAATGCATTTTATTCAATATTTTTGTTCGAAATCGAAGAAATTTTACTTAATGTTGAATATACTTACTGTCTACTTCATTTCGTTTACAGAACATTTTGGGCCACGCCCACATTTAGAGGCAGAATTGAGGAAAAACCTTGAACTTTCCAAAAAATAAGTAATTTCGAATGGTGTAAAGGCTAATTTAGGAAAGAAAACGAAATAACCAGTGAGTAAGTGCTACAGTATGTACGCAGAAGTTACAGTCCGTAAAACGGACCGTTGAATGCCCCACCTATCCCACATTGTAAAATGCTGATGTTATTGCTATTTGCAAGCTTTGAAAAGGTGTGTGGTCCAACCGTCCCGTATTAAAAACTATCAATATTAAGAAAGATAGTTCCAAGTTACGCTTAAATGTACGAAAAAATGCAATATTTTGGTACAGATTCAATATTTTTGTAAAATCGACCCCTAAAAAGGGGCGTGGCTGAAAAATTCGTCTGAACGAAATCTTGAATGAAGTCTCGTTTATCTTACTTGCTAATTTTTATTTTTTATTCTTTCCTAAATAAGGCTTAAGGCCAGTCAAAATTACGTTTTTCTGGAAAATTTTAAGTTTTTCTTCAATTCTGCCTCCAAATGTGGGCGTGGCCCAAAGTTTTGTATTGCAGTTTTGTAATGTATCACCGTGCTACAGACTATGTGACAAACTTACCATACAAAGGAATCGCTGAATGGACCCATTAATTCAGCTTACAAACACACCTTAAGCCGCGTTGTCACAAGCAACGTAAAACAGGAACAGAAACAGAATCTCATACATTAGTAACTGAAATCTAATTTCGCTGAATGCTTTTTGCGTTGCTAATGTATGAAATTCTGTTTCTGTTCCTGTTTCTGTTCCTTGTGATTACGTGGCTTTACTGTTATTCTAGTCAACTGCAGCAAACTGACATTCGGAGTTTGAGTTTCGATTTCGAATTCCCCCTCTAATGGAAAGATACCAACGAAAATTCCCAAAGGGAAAATATAGAAACTGCTAGAAAGTGCTGAATTTGAATGAATACGCGGATGACAGTCTCGAACGAGACAGTATATTTTAGCTTATAGGTGATGACGGCAGGGTTCGGACTCAGAACTCCGATGTAGTCAGCACACACAGCAACCACAACGCCACGGCACCATAGCAAAGAATTGTTTTAAGCTGCTTATACTTTTCCAGACCAAGCTCTCTAGCATCCGCAATAGCTGGGTACTTAAAACAAAGATTCGAACTTCCTGGTCGACTTGAAACGGGGGACTTCGAGGATCCGAAGACCCTACATGGCTTGCACTTTGTTAAGTTTCTACTTTAGTTATAAATTGAACAGTTCCCGATTGGATACAGGAGTGAATACCTGTCATTCTGTGAAAGAGACGATCGAAGAGCAGTTTTGAATTTTGGCTTGAGGTGAACGAGGACACGGCTCTATTTCTGCTAAGAAGCTACACATAAAGCAGCTGTCCACCGTTTGAGGCAAGGTTTTACCGATGGCTCTGATAAAATCAGCAATTTCGAAGTTCGAACACGGAGTCAACTACTTTTGGGGTTACGCCAGCTGAAAGAATAAGGCAGAATGATCGCAGTATTTTCTTAAGAAAAACCGTCTTCGAGACTGGCAGTTCCGTTTTCGAGTGTCAATTGTCGAACAATAACAAGGGGCCAAATTGTGTTTGGCTTTCTCGAGACACGATTTTTTAGGCTCATTCGAGGAAAAGGAATTCCATCCTCGAAGTGCCCATTTGAGGAAGGAGCACTCCGGCCAGCAAAAACTTTAACTCACTGACACGTCCCAGTACGAAATATGTTACGACTGAATCGACGTACTCATCGCAGTTGGCGGAGATTTTTTTCTAGACAATCGGAAGTACGTAATGAGGATCGCGCACGGCGAAGCGCTACATGGTTCCACATGCATAATTATGGGTGGGGGGAAAACTGATAACGCAACAACTGTGTAAGATATTTTTTCTACTACATTGTGGTCGGTCCACAAAAAAAGTGCTTTGTAGTTAAATAACTTAATATACGTAAGACCCCATTTAATAAGCCATGTGAGAAGGCAAATGGAAGCACTTCGCAAGCACTTGCAAGAACTTCGATTCAAAGACGATGGAAGGTACAAAGTCTGAAACTTACATTCAGAATTATCCCTCTTCTTCGATTACCATCATCCTCCTGAAGAAAACTTTCAGGACATATCGACATCATTCCGCAATTGTTGTGATGTTCCGAAAGGCAACAACCATCATCGACGTCGTCTTAGGCAACAACAACAGCAACAGCAACTACAAGTGACAATCGAACAAATTGCATCCTCTTAAGTACATCAAAATACTACTGTGTTGTCGACAATGTCCGACATCACTTGGCCTTAAGTGGAAACGATTGTCCTGCTGCTTGTTCGGCATAGATGTCCATTTCGTACAGGACCTCATATAGCGTTGCCTATGCCTGCCGTCTTCAAGGAACTAGCGTAAGTACACACACAACCGACCGGGATGCATGGAAGACGACCATGTTCAGGAATATTATGTTCGACATTTATGCTGAACGCACGCAATACCAATTGGCAACGGATCACGTATCCTTGGTGTTTTCTCCTATTTACCATATTACAAGTTGCTCCTTTGGTTCTTCGCCTCCTATAATGCCGGTCCTCCACTCACTCATTCGCTCACTCGAGCCGCAGCAATTTTTATTCATTTTGGCACGTAACTTTATATTTATGGTCGAACATAACACGACGAACGTAGAAGCATAAGTTTTATTGAATGATGTCCTTGCTACAGCACTTTGCGTTATTGAATCCATCTGCATATTATCCACGCCCCGCGTGAAGAACATCATTGAGGTGAGAGCTCGCTCTGATGGTGTGTAGGCTGACGCAGCTTGGTCTTTTTTCTCGTTTAACATTCGTCTTGAAGACGGAGAATCGTAAAACGAAGGAGCCGTAGCACCGGCGAAAAAGGGTTCGAACTTTGGAATATAAATAAATATTTATGCAAGTCCTGGGGAGTGGGTGAACCAAGGCGAGATGACACCCCCAATAACATGACGAAAATCGAAGACGATACAGCGGGCGGGGCACCTTATATCTCTATTTATACGAATGCGTTCGGCGGGCGTTCCGTCCATCAGGTGAGTTGCGTCTTATGAGCTTTAACTTGGACATTTTTACGACGTGATTTTAAGATCATTCCGAAATGTTCAAATCCATTCGCCAAACGAGCGAGTGTGCCCTGCGATGTGTGCTATGCAGGAATTTATTGTCCTCCAGGGTAGTGCACATCGTAATCCCTTCTCGCCTTCGTGTATCTGGGAAGAAATCTACCCCGGGCTTATATGGCTCTGCTGTGTGTATATTTGGACCCTCCAGAGTCGTACATATATCGAGTTGGTGGTGGTAATAAGCTTCGAGGATGAAAGTGAAATTTGTGGGCGAATGTTTGTGCATGTCTGTATGCGTGTATGGCGCTCATATGCGACTGTTAACCCCTTTCGGGGGCCGCCGCCAGGCGCGGGCGGGTTGTGCATGTTCGTTATGTGACTCTTAATGCTCGGATCACTTTTAAGGTCAATAAATTTCGGAAAAGAGATAAATTTCATGTTTCAATTATTTCAATATGAAATCGAACCACAACACTGAAGAGGGGTTGCTCCTCGGGGGAAGGAAATGGCCGGGGACAGAAAGCTAACTATCGCGAAACATGTGCGGTTTGTGTTGAAAGTCCTTTTATGATGCTCATTCGAGCGACTTGTAGCAGCGCGGTTTAGTTTTTATGAATGGGACACGTTATATTGAGCTTAAATCGTTGGGCAATCTTCCAAATTGGATTTAGGAATGAGGGTCGAGACTTTATGTTGACAAATGTTTAAAGCGGGCAATTTAAGTGACCGACGAGCACCGTTTAGGGAAAGAGGGTATGTTTATATAGGAGGAATGGAGTTGTTAAGTTAGGCAATAAAGGTTTTCATGATATGACAAAATGAATTGGTCATTGAGAATATGAAATGCAGTTAAGTGGTTGACATGGAATGGTGATGCGCTAAATCATGCAGTAAGAATTTCACGCAGGAAGCACAGTCATGGGCTGTACTTTTTTCTGCTTTTACAGAAGGTAAGTCTATGTTTGCGACAAATTAAGCTTCTTCAAGCAATGCTTGGCCAACCTTCCCTAATATACCTAAGTCTGGCTTAAAAATGTAGTTGTTATTTCCTAGAGCCGTTTTTTAGCTCAGCCATGTGTCAATGGGGTGTCAAAGCTTACATCTTTCTTCCGTAGCATTATTAATTTTTCGGTACATCACCGCTTACTTTCAAGCGATACTCTTGAACATGGATTAAGCTTAATAGGATCTCGTTTGAAAAGGCTCCATACAAAGTTTCTTCCAGGGCTCCGACATTACGTAGCTTCACAAGCTCTGGATAAAAAAGACGCACAATTTGAACTTACGAAACTCCCGAGTGTGGCTTACCAGGAGATGGAAGTTTTCAAATCGCCTGAGTTTTTATGGGGCGGTACCTATAACAAGCCTTGAGCAGGTTAAGTGCTTCTCAAAGCTTTTGAGAAACAATTTAGTTTCGAGAAACATCACATGAACTATGAGAGCAATGTTCGCATGTGTGTCACCTTAGGGTACTATATTTTGTCCCCTCGAACAGTTCAGCACTCATTTAAGAGGCTAACTTGTACACTTTCTCGTAAAAAGATTAGCGGGTGATTTTGTAAAGCTGTCGCCTTAAATTGGACGAATACGAATAACACTAGATTTCACCCATTCTAACCACCACACGCTCTAATCACCCACCGAGAGACGCTTAACTCATTGCCTTTTAACCCATTCATAACGGTCCATGTCAAAATTTTAGGTTGAATTTTCAGAAAGCTCTAATGACAGTTGCTGTAAGGGAGTTCGTGTGTGTTTCAGGGCCTCCTGTATAAAATTTCTTTGACAATTATCGTCTCACTTTTGGCCAAACATAATAGGCTTAGCGGGTTGCCATAATAAAGCGAAAATCCCACTAAAGCTCTGCCAATCGTTTGCGATGCCCATGAAAGACTGAAGAGAACGATTCGGAAATCAAATGAGAAACTGTCAAATGTCCACGCCAAACACGTCTCACGACTTCATATAGGCCTAACCATAAGACATAATAACGGAAACTAAGCTAAAATTTGCAATTGACCCTTTTAACCCATTTAGGTCACCCGAATGTGATGGCCTGTATCCTGTAATCTTACAGAAAAGCAAGCCAATAATATTTTAACTCTACTTACAAAGGTATTTAGCCGGTGTGGCGCCTACAACTTGGTCATATCCCCAAAGTAGGGAGGGAGGTTAAATTTATCTCCATGCTAATAACAGGGAAATCAAGCCACACAACTTTCAAGGACTTTGGGCCCATCAGCATATCGTCCTTTATGCTAAAAACTCTAGAAAAACTAGTGGATACCTTTGCACTTTCGCAATCAAATTGACCCTAAATTGATATCACCGGTTCCACATGCGTTGAAACCGCGCTGCTCAAAGTAGTCAGGCTGATTGAAAAGACACTTTAAGGCAAAAAATATACCCTTGCAGCCTTCCTTGACATTGATGACATTGATGCCTTCAAAAATGTCAAAAGCTTCGCAATTAAACGAAATTTAGAAAATCTTAACGTTGACCAAGCTTTTAAGGCTATGTCACAAAGATGCGTTGCGCCAGCGTTGATTTGACAACTTAAAATCAACCACATTAAATTAAAATGGGAGATACCACATCGTTGCTTCGACCATCCGTCGTCACGCTTTTTTACGAAAGAAAGTTTTGAGAAAAGAGAAAAATTCAATACGATGAATTTTTTCGTGCGTTTTGACATTTCTGTGAACAAGGAATTGTTGGCTTTCGCGGTGGTTTGTGTTTTTGTTGATTTGTTGGCATTTTGTATTGTTTTTGATCGTGTTTCGAATGTTGTATTTTCAAAGCGGTTGTAGAGCAACGGGAGGATAACGGGACAAAGCAAATGACAACGCAGTTTTGTTCCGAAAATTCCTAACCACTTACTTACTTACTTACTTAAGGTGGCGCTACAGTCCGGGGTGGACCTGGGCCTCAGCCAACAAGCTTCGCCAGCCAGCTCTGTCTCTAGCTAGCCGTCTCCAGTTTCGCACGCGAAATTGGCTGAGGTCTCCTTCCACTTGCGTGCGCCACCCGAGTCTCGGTGCTCCTCTACCGCGCCGTCCCTGCGGTGTGGTTTCGAAGATTTTCCGGGCCGGGGCGTTGGTGTCCATCCGCTCTAGATGACCTAGCCATCGTAGATGTTGTGTTTTGACTCTTTTGGCTAGGTCGGTATCGCTGTACAGCCCGTACAGTTCGATGTTATATCTCCTCCTCCACTCTCCGTCTATGCAGACGGGACCGTAAAATCGTCCAAAGAATTTTCCTCTCGAAGCAGCCTAAAGTGTTTTCATCCGCCTTTGACAGGGTCCATGCTTTTGCACCGTAAAGCAGGACTGGGATGATGATGGTCTTATACATGGACACTTTAGTTGCTCGAGAGAGGGCTTTGCTACTCAATTGCCTCCTTAGCCCAAAGAAACAGCGATTGGCAAGAGTTATCCTTCGTTTGATTTCAGCGCTGGTGTCATTGTCTGAATTGATAGCGGAACCCAGGTAGACAAAGTCCCTAACTACTTCAAAGTTATAGCTGTCGATGGTGATGTTTTGTCCAAGACGTCGAAGTTGGGTGTCTTTTCTTGATGACAGCATATACTTGGTTTTGCCCTCATTGACTGCTAAACCCATATTCGCCGCTTCCGTCCCAATACTCACGAAGGCTTCACTGACATCACGCTTTGTTCTACCGATTATGTCAATGTCGTCAGCGTATGCGAGTAGTTGAACGGATTTTTGAAAGATTGTACCTCAGGTGTTGGCGCGAGAGTTCTGCACAATTCTCTCAAGTATGATGTTTAAGAAGTCGCATGACAGACCGTCGCCTTGTCTAAATCCTTTTTTGACATCAATAGGGTCGGTGAGGTCTTTGCCGACCTTGACGGAACAGCGTGAGTTTTCCATCGTCATCCTGCACAGACTGACGAGTTTGGCAGGGATGCCAAAACTAGACATTGCGCTTTATAGCTCGTCTCTATAGATGCTGTCATACGCGGCCTTAAAATCGATGAAGAGGTGGTGTGTATCGATTTGGATTTCCTGGGTTTTCTCCAAGATCTGCCGCCGTGTGAATATTTGATCGATGGTGGACTTTCCTGGCCTAAAGCCACACTGATATGTGCCTATCAGATTGTTGACAACCGGCTTCAGGCGTTCACACAGTACAGCAGAAAAGATCTTGTATGCGATGTTAAGAAGACTTATGCCTCTGTAGTTGGCACAACTCAGAGGGTCTCCTTTCTTCAGGATCGGGCAAATAATGCTGAGGTTCGTCGGGCATGCTTTCTTCCGACCAAATCTTGCAGATGAGCTGGTGCATGCTCCTAACCAGCTCATCGCCAGCGGATTTAAAAAGTTCGGCAGCTAGGCCGTCTGCTCCGGCTGCTTTGTTGCACTTGAGCTTAGACACAGCTACTTTCACCTCCTCCAGGTCGGGTGGGCGGTATCGTTCGTATGCTTCGTCGGTAACGTCTTCGCCCAGGTTGAATGGTTCGTTCTGCCTGACAGCGGTATTTAGTTCGTCCTCGCCGTTATAAAGTCTGCAGAAGTGGTCTTTCCAAATCCTCAGCACCGACTGCGATTCTACAACGATGTTCCCTTGATGGTCCTTACAGGCTTCAGTTCGAAGTTTATACCCTTGGCAGGACCTTTTGATCCTTTGGTAAAACTTTCTAACCTCATTCCTGTTGTAACATCTCTCTATCTCTTCAACCGCGCGCTTCTCGTGCTCTCTCTTTTTCCTTCGGAGAAACCGGTTCTCCTAACCACTATTAGGGAACTATTAGAAAAGGCCTTAGCGACACTTAGTTAAGCGGTTGAGGTATTAACTGTCTAAAAACCGTCCTCGTGCTGCTCACAAACAAAAGAATTATACCGCAATTCCCTCTACCGGTGATTAAGGGAACTTCTCCTCAGCTCTCCGATAGAGCATGCTAACTTAGGGGTGTTTCTTGACAGGAAACTAAACTGGAAATTCAACTTTGAGGAAAGAGTAAGGAAAGCCTTAATCGCATTCTATACTTGCAGTCGCAGTTCTAGAATGCCTATACTAACGTATGGGTGTTTAGTCTGGTCTTCCAGCAATCAGCTGGAAAAAACAAAAACCTACAGATGACATCTGCAACGAGAAGGACACCAACCTCAGGGCTGGAGGTGATTCTCAATCTGTTACCCCTCGATCCTTCAATGCAAGAATCTGCTGTAAAAAGCGCTTTGAGGCTTAGTCAGTCACCTGAATGGATTCCAAGCTCACTTGGTTATGTGTGGATCCTAGACAGCCGTTAAGGAATCGACAAGTCCTCCGACTACCTAAGCCCTTATCTTGACGTCGCTATTTACTGCATGTTTTCTTGAAGGGATGTGTGTGAATTGGAGGAATCGTTAGGAAATTTTTCGAAAGCCATACACACAGATGGGTCAAAAATGAGCATGGGCACGGGTGCCGGTCTTTACTCTGAGAACCCTCTTAAAAAAAATCAATAAGATTGCCTGATTCTTGCAGCATCTTACAAGCAGAGGTCCTTGCAGTCAAGAAGGCAGCCAGCCTATCTGTCAAAAAGGCAATACCAAAGCATGATAACGGCAAATTTAGAGATTACCAGGCAGCCATAAAGGCATAAGCTGTCATAGAAATCTAATCCGAACTTTTTAAGTCTTCAAAGTCGCAAAGAGCTGCAAAGGTTTTTTTTTTGTCATTGCCACGGATTGCAACGTTCGTGGCAATGAAAAAGCCGATGAGCTTGCATGGCATAGATAAGCGTTAAAACCTCAACAAGCCCTTCTATGGATCAAACCTCCACGCACTGTAACCTCACAAGGCGGATGGAAAATAAGATTTAAAAAAAAGCAAACACAAGATGGGCATCCTTGTCCACCTGTGAAATTTTAGGACAAATTTAAGCCCTTCTATGGATCAAACCTCCACACACTGTAACCTCACAAGGCGGGTGGAAAACAAGATCCGGAAGAAAGCAAACACAAGATGGACAACCTTGTCCACCTGTGAAATTTCAGGTAAAATGTGGCCTAAATATGATAAGTCTGGAACTAACGCGCTCATCAAGAGTGACAGAAAGACGCTATCGTTACTAGTAGGTATACTTACTTACTGGTCACAATCTTTTGAGACATCAAGCCATGAAATTAAATCTCGACAATGACGACATCTACAGAGGATGTGGCGATACTGATTGCTGCCAGGACACACCTCACTTTCTGTGCCACTGTCCCAGTCTAAGTCAGATGAGTATAAGAACTTTAGGAAGGTCCTTCTTCCAAAACATTTCAGAACTTTCAAACGCACCACAAACGTCTCTTTCCAGGTATGTTAAATCAACAAAGTTGTTTAATGAACTTTTAATGGCATAAGAAGGAAGTGGAAAGGTCCAAACAACAGCAAGGATCTTCACCCACTGGGCATATCAATAGACCTTAGTGCGATGAGACGCGTGTTACCCCGCTTAATCAACCCTAACCTAACCACCGCAATAGACTTAGATGACCTTAAGTAACTGCCCTTTTACACACAATTCGTATATGTCACGACCATAATAGCGTTATGCTCGATTTAGTTAAGTTTTAGTTGACTTTTGCTGACTTAAGCTAGTCCCAATCAAGTGGCCGGTTTGACGCTGAAATTTGACATTCGAAATTTGAACCTTTCACTTCATTGGGACTAGCTTCAGCCAGTAAAAGTTACAACGAAAAACGGACGAAACCGAGCAAAATGCTCGCCGAAAAAATGAAAGTCGACTTACGCTCATCAAAGACAATTATGGTTAGGCCCGTAGTCGCCACATGACAATGGTTACTTCAATGGTTGCTCTACCAGTTCATTTTGAAAGTTGTAATGGAAACGGTGTTCCTGTATATGATGGCGGTCAACGAGTTGAACTTCTAACTGATATGTTAGCTACCGCGTGCAAGGATCCATCTAAAGAACCTTTTTGCAACCACCTTAATGCCTTCAGCCCAATGAATCCGTTACGTCCGCCACGTCGAAGTACACAACTGACAACTCAGCGAAATACACACGTTCTTATGGGACACGACGTACGTCACGAAGTTTGTCTATGGGCGGCTTCCCCTAAGAACGTGTGTATTGTTCTAAGTTGTCAGTTGTGTACGTCAAGGTGACGGATGCAACGGATTTATTGGGTTGCAGGCTTTAGTGTGTTATATTTGGAACGGCTTAGACTTCATACCTGTGCACCCGTAGTCTAAAGAAGTTAGCAAAAGATCTCAGTCATCCCGCTCAGTTAGAAGCATAAATCTGATCTCCAGCACAATAACTTTCTAAGAACTCAAAAGAACGCCCGCGAAATAAGGGAAGCTGAAACAAAACCTCCAATCGATGGGGTCTAAAGTCCAGATGTTGACTTCTGGTGATATGACTGTCCCGCCAAGACGCATGTGTTTTAGACGTTTCAGTGCTGGTTGCTATCGTTCATTGTGAGATTTATGATTGTGGCGGCGGCAGAGCACTGTTGTGTGTTAGCTTGTCGGGTCTGTAGCTCTACGGCGGGGCATTCGAATGTGGTAAATTGTTGATGAGGAACAGCTGGAAACTACCGCTGTAGCTAAGGCTGTCTGAATGAATTGTTTATGTGTCTTGGCGGTGGCGGAGTGTATGCTGGATGGTTGAGGAAGCATCCTGCTGCCCCCAATGCTTAGTTCGACACTGGTGAAGATATTACGTAGATATTGAAATTAGCTGAACTGGTGCAAGGAAGGCTTGAGTTCACCTAACATTTATGAAATCACTGTTTCACAGCTTGTGGCAGGCAGGCCTCTTATATGCCTCTTATATGCCGAACGCTTGTATTTCAACGGTCAGCGACCAGATATTGGAGATGCTAAAAGCTTCTTTCGTTAAGTGAGAACTTAACCAGCTCTCAGTCAGGTTTTTTTTTTTCTCCGAGGCATTAAATATGATGTACTCTCCTACAACAATCGTACAAGTGTGCGTTAAATCTGTTGGAAATCTGTTGGTTGGCATATGCCTGTCTGGAGAGTCACGAATGTAGTTGATGAACGGTTGATCAAGGTAGAGAGCATGATCGTTTGCTAGTCCAAAACCAGAGGGCGTTTTTTTTCGCAAATGCGAATCGCGTAAAATGGGATCGCGTTCAATTGTCAATAAATCTACGTAATTTTGAACAAGTCTTGTGCAACAGATGGAAGGCGCTTGGTTGATATCCTTCAACCAAGCGCCTTCCATCTGTTAAATGCGAAACAGTATCCTCACCCTGTGCCAACACTCAATCTGATGAAAGCTCTGTGTAAAAGTCGGGCCCCAATCCACTTGTGTCCAATTGCCCTGATCCAATTTCAACCACGTATATAGTAAAATGTGATTTTCGAATGAGCAACAATCGCATCGACGGAATAAAAAGGATAACTTCCTCCTTGTGTGTAGTGCATATGTGTCACCCAAATCAAATTGTTGGACATTTTTTTTAGCTTCCGCATGACATATCATCATCATCGGCCGACAACTACTCGCTCTGGAATCACTGTACAAAGCGAATGCGATTACAAAAATATAAATTGAGTATATTATTCAAAATAAATAAGACAGGCGTTTGACAGGCCAGAAGCGCACTGTAGTACACAGCGCAAGGACTCTGTTGTATAGTGGGCCACAATGGCACCGATGATGATGATGTCAATGATTATAATGCGACAACGACGACGGAAAGGAGATTGGTATAAATTGTTGGCACGGGTTAAGCACATGTCACACAGAGCATCGCACAAGAGCGAGAAAGGACATTCCCAAAAAAAAAGAAAACAAGCAAGAACAACCATTCATCCAGCCGAAGACAAGGGTTGTTGCCTCTTCCCAGCGCCCGCCGTCCCTTTGGAAGACTCAGATCTGGGCGAAGGAATCTCGTGCTAAACAAACTGTTGAAACTGCATGTGTGAGAGAAATTTTTCGGGAGCTGTCGCCCGGCTGAGGGGGAATGGAAAAAATAATGAAGGTATCGACAGGATGCCAAGCCCGATACCCAAGGGTGCTATTCACCGAGGGTTTTCAATTACACATTACCATTGATCGAGGGGAAATTGGATTTGATACAAATTCGGCTGTTGTCCCTTTTTTTCCGACATCGTACTCATGTGTGTGTGTGTGTGTGCAGAAGAAGCCTTCGAAACCTTGGCTCTAAGGTCGGGGTTAAGTCCTCGGGGTGGGTTTCTGGCCACTGTTCTCTCGTTGACTTTTATGAACTTATAAACAACCATGAGATTATAGGGCTTACCCCTTTATTTGCTGCGAAAGGATACTATTTTGCGCATTACAAGCCATGACAGAAGAAAGGATAACAAAAGGCAATGTGCTTGCTGCCGTTGAGATGACGACGACAATGCGATGGTGGAGGTGGAACCTCATATCGACAACGTATAAAAAATGTGAATGAAAAGGATTCAGGATTACCGCACGGATGGGACGATGGCGCACGATGGGAGATGCCTCCGCATCTCTAGCGAGAGCCATTTGTTGGTTGTTTGTGTGACATAAGGGCGCGCACTCGTGTTTAGATGTATACCAAGATATCGACAATACACAATCGAGTCCTTAATGTAATTGTGTGTTGTAAGGCACTGGGGGAGCAGGGCAAGACCGTCTCCCACCCATAGGTCCCGCCCGAAGTGTGCTTGGGCCCTAATCCATGTCGGCCTGTTTTGTTGGTATGCTCTTCCGTGTGCTCGGATTGCGGATGATTCGTTGGTCTACATTTTTGTGGTCTCTTTTTGATGGACAATTGGGTGTTCGAAAGGAAAATGGACTTAACCACATACCCATATCCAGTTGATTAGGTGGGCTTTGAGGGATCAAGTCGAGATCAGGACTTGCCTCGTATTGTGTACGATGGTTCTAATTTCCAATAAAAGGGTTTGGATGCGAGGAAATTTGCGACAACTGTCAGAGGGCGTCGTGGTTGATTTGATGAAGGACATATGCGTCTAATTTTGGGATTTCATAAATAAAAGGTGGAAGGGGGTATACTGAAGGAGTTTTTTTTTCGACTTTAAATGCCTTTAACAAATTTATCTGCTACAGCTTTTCAAATTGTCGCATTTTGCCGCCCCACCTCCAACCAAATCAGTTAGCATGATTTATGCCTTTAAAATATTCCATTTTCCGTCCGAATCGATCACAAATTTTAATGGAATTTCTGTCAATTTTCATTTTGCAATCATACTTTGCCATAAATTCCTGCTACTGCAACTGTGTGGGTGTATGTGGGCCACTTCCTGTTTGCCGCTCGTTTATCTGGATGTAGCTGATAGTTGGATACGTTTGCAATGGTCAGTGGAACCGGCTGGCCCATGAAGTTGACCAAACGCTTCTCTTTTAATCTAATTAACGCCAATTTGTAGACCGATGATACATAATACCTCCACAGGACATTGGCCGATAATACTGTTCCCTTCAGCACCCGCACACATAAGTGGGGAGTTGCATTCACATGGCAACACTATGCTTGACTCTGGCGCACATCTGCATCTGAATATGTGAATTGAAATTCGAGTTTGGGTCCTAGCATCTCCGACATTACTGTGTGCCCTTGCAGCGTACGCAATATTGTTGGTCGTCTGTTATTTTGGTCAAGGATCCACCTTCACCAGGGCTCCGCATGCCGCACGCCGTTCTCGCTCAGCTCGAGCAATGTTAATTTGTATGTCTGTGAGTTATGTTTTTGATTTCCGGAGATAAAATTTATGGAGGACATTCCCATAACTATATGGCGCGTATGGTAGTCGTTGAGTCGGTGTCTGATGTCTAAACGCGTTGCTGGGTCGGGTGTACCTACACCGATGCACGCAACTGCAGGACCACGCATTGCAATGCAATTTACGATTTATAAACAAATAACTAGCGTTAGTGCTCAATAAACAAAGCGAAGAGAGATGAACACCAGAGACATTCAACCGACGTCACACAAGGATACGCACATTTCGAATCGAATAAACATTCACGCACTTGGCTCTGGGTAAATACAAAATTTCTCTGGGATGCACACCAGGAACTGGAGCGGGCTGATGGCATGTAAGGTAGGAGCAGAGCTCTTGCATTAAAAGGGCAGTGGCCGTTACAAAAGCTCGGCGTGTCATTGTACCCTTGTATGGCAAACGCCTCCAGCTAGCATCAGCCGTTGGGTCGGTCTAAGGCAGGCAAAGGATTTTGATTTATTAGCTTTGGCTGAACTAGACGTTTGTTTTAATTTTAAGGCAGTTTTCACTTGATTTGGGCTCCAAAGAGTCCTGACGTTATTCTGTCAGATGGTCGGATAGGCTGAAGTCAATTTTGAGTATAATTTAAGACGTCGAATTGTGGTCGTTTGACTTAATATGCTTTGCAGTAGAGTGCTACACTTCTTTGAAGCAATGTCAGGCTAAGGTGAATTTCACAAGTCTATGCTTAAAGATTTTGGCACAGGGTTCGCCGATTTCAAGGAAGACTTTGTTTTCTTGATTGATGTGGCGGGTTTCCCATAGGACATTTCTTATTAATTTCTCATTTTATTTTCATTTTCACGATGGTCGATTATTTGACAAACTGAAACAGTTTTTCTCTTTTTCAATTAAAAGCAAGCGTAAGCCAATTCATATGTCAATTCAAAGACACCAAAACCTCAACCAAAACAAAAATATAGTCAACTCGGATCATTGGTCCTTGCTCACTTCCTACCCGTGCGTGACACACTACAGCTTTCTATGTTTAACGATTCTGGGCACCCTGTTTCCAGTTGTTTAAACAAACATACAACCCGGAATGCCAAACAAATGTTACTTTGGATAAAATCTGTCTTGGCCCCACAAATTTAACTTTGGGTAGAGTCGTGTGATATGGCGAAGCGGGGATAATGGCGCACTTTTGTTTTATTCCTAGTGAGCATAATGTTTGCCTGAACACACAGCAAACTTCTTTTCGGTCACTTCAGAATAAAAACAAAAAACTCAGGAACGTCTGCCTAAGAACAAGCGGCTTCCTAGTCGCCAGGTTACAGTTGTTATCCAGGTTACAGTTGGCCAATTGTTAAGCTTGGCAGCATACCCCACATTGTAAAATGCAGATGTTATTGTTATTTTTTGACATTTTATCAGAAGTGCACTTTTGAAAGGGGCCGCCTCTAATTACGAACTATCAATTATAGCGCAGATATTTTCAAGTTACGCTTAAATGTACATAAAAATGCAATTTTTTAGTTTCAATATTGAATATTTTTGAAAAATATCGGGGTCGAGGCAAAAAACTTTGTATGAACGAAATGGTTTCGTTTTTCTAACCTGCTAATTTTTGTTATATTCTTTCCTAAATTAAGCTTAAGGCAAGTCGAAATCACGTTTTTCTGGAAATTTTTAGGTTTTTCTTCAATCCTGCCTCCAAATGTAGGCGTGGCCCAAAGTCTTTTGTAAACGAAATGTAGAACTATGTTTTTTCTACATAATTTATTAAGTAAAATTTTTCCAATTTGTAACAATAATATTGAACAAAATGCATTTGAAAACCTTTAAATCGATGCCACGCCCATTAGGGGATGTAAAGCGAGTAAATTTTTATTTTATGTATGTTACAACAGGAGATAATAAATACCAAATTTCAGGCTTTTAAGACGTCTTACAGCTTTGAAAGCTCTGAAGGTAGTTGCACAATTGCACCGATTGTGGGCGTGTCTGTGGGCTGATTTGAAAAACGTTTACCCTAGTACTGCTTCCGATAACAATATACCCATGAACCTATGCTGAAATTTGTTTAGCTTCTAAGCTTAAAATTAAAGGCTTAAGCACGTGTGACATACAGACAGACGGACATGACTTATTCAATTCGGTCTCAATCATATGCCCTTAAGGTCTTGGGGGTCTACGATTATTATTTCACCGTATTACAAACTATGTGACCAACTTAATACACCTCCTTTCCTATGGGATGGGGTAAAAAAGACCTAAAGGTGTCTCTTCGACTCATATTTTGGGCGTTATAAAAATCTTTAAATTTAGGCTTTATGACTTTGGGCGATTAGACCTTACTCTCGGTCTTATCACCCAATGCCATAACGCCCAAATTTAAAGATTTCATAAAGCCACAACGCCAACAAAAGCCACAATGCTCAATTTTAAATTTGTTAAAGCTAACGCCCAAAAAATTTCTTAACAATTGGTTGTTGCTAAAAAATTTTCAATTTGGGCGATACGACAATTCATTTGGGCTTTGTGAGTCTTTACACCTTAATATTTAGGCGATATGTCGTTTTTTTGGGTGTTATGACATTTTTGACTCTAGGAATTATGGTGTTGGGCGATAAGACCAAAAGTATAAAGTCTCATCGCCAAAAAAAACCAAGCACAAATTAATCAAGTAAGTAAGTGCCTTCTAAATACCCGACCCTCTTTACCCATTAAAACAAAATTTAAAATTTTTTGGTCTGTTTCATAGACTCAATGTCAACTATTTGTGTTGGCCACGCCCCTAGATAAGGGCGTAGGCTGAAAATCTAAATCAATTAATTCTAATTTCTTTGGAATCACGAGAAAATGCGTTAGAAGCGAATATTTATGCTTAAAAAAACAGTTTTTTCCCAAAAACGCCCCCTAAAAGTAGGCGGAGCTCAATGCTTTGTATGCAAGAAACTTAGCAAATGGTAGTATCTTTAATATTTTTCATACAATTTTTTTTTTCAATTTAGAATGAATTTCACGAGAAATCAGGTTTTCAAAGATTTCAGAAGTTAAAAGTGGGCATGGTCAATAGAGTGGGCGGTCCAATTTTTGCCTAATTAAAGACTTCTTGTCGATATTGCCCTCCACCAAAATTTGAGTTGATATGTTTTGTCTATCTTGACCAAAAGGCATTTTGAAATAAAGTGTAAATTTGAGGTGGTCTGACATTCACGCCAATTGTGGGTGTGGCTGTGGGCGGATCTAGCTCAATTTTAAAGACCTCAAAACTGCATACATACGGACAGACGGCCAGACGGACGGACGGACATGGCTTAATCGACTTACCTGTCGGTCTCGATCATATCTCTAAAAGGTCTTAGGGGTCTACGGTGATAATTTCACTGAGTTACAAACTATGCATTAAAATTAACATAACTCGGTCGGGTATAAAAATGTCATAATTCCACAAAAAAAAAAAACAGTAAGTAAGTGCAACAGTGCATTATGTAAAAGCTGCGGTCTGCGGTATACCTTATTCCTATTCCTATTCTCCTTTCTATTCCTATCTCCGTCCCGTTATACCATTCATGTATGATTTTAAAAAAAAACATGTTCCTTGTAAAATTTTATTTAATTTATTTCTTAAAAGAGGCGTTGGATGTCCAATTCTTTTAACCAAAAATCATTATGAGAAAAGAAATATCCAAGTTTCCGGCTAAAATGTAAGCAAAAATTTGATTTTTTATTTCAAATTCAATAATTTTGTGAAATTGACCTCTAAAGATGGGCGTGGCCAAAAACTTTGTATGAAAGAAATCTAAACTAATGTCCGGTGTAACTTATGTGCTAAATCTTATATCTTACTCTTTCCTTAGTAAAGCTAAAAAACAGTCCAAATCCATTTTTCCTGGAAAATTATAGGTTTTTCATAAGCTCTGCCTCTAGATATGGGCGTGGCTCAAAACCTTGTATGAGCCAAATGTGGAACTAAATATTTTCTATACAATAAATATATTAAGAAACTTGTTTTCGATTTGGAAATTTTTTTTTGAATAATTCAAATTGCATTTGAAAGATTGCTCGTTCAATCGATGCCACGCCCACAAGGGACGGTCTGCTGCTTTTATTTTTATTTTTTTTTCTTACAATTATTAGAGCTACTAGGAGGTGCTAGATATTAAATTTCAGCTTCCCGACGTCTTACAGTTTTGAAAGTACTGGAGGTAGTTGCACATTAAGACCGATTGTGGGCGTGTCTGTAAGCGGATCTGGAAAATTTAAACATTTGTTCGATGACAGAGAGCTTACATTCAAAATTTCAGCTTTCTAGTTCAAAATTGAAGGTCTTAAAATTGGTGACATATGGACGGACTGACGGACATGGCTCGTTTAAGTCAGAATTCGATTTCGATCATATGCTCTTAGGATCTTGGGGGTCTATCGTTGTTATTTCTCTATGTTACATATTCGCTTGTATCAAATTTAATATACTCCATTCCTGCGGAAAAGGGTATAAGAAACATCAACTGCGCCAAATTACCTTATGGGGTGTACCATATTACCCGCCCTGCTGATAGGGTTATTTTTGCTATAGCTACAAAGTTATTTCCAGAGGCATAACTCCGGGGAAAATGTTAGGCATTATTTAACTAGCCAAAACAGGTTGTTACAATTCATTCAATAACCCTCCAGGTCCAAGAAACAAGCACCTAATTCTAGATCATATATTTGCGAAATAAAGCGTGAAGATATTGAGGTCTTTAAAGCGATAGGTAAACCTCCCTTACTGCCATGAAAAAAAAAAAAAATTAAATGAAAAAACTCAACTGCTCCACACCACCTGATGGGGTGTACCATATCACCCGCTCTTGAAGTTGATTTAAGTTTCTTTGGAAAAGTTTTATATATTTTTTTTAAGCGGACATTTTTGTCTCACTTTAACTTCATACATTACAATGTATGTTTGTTTCAAAGTTTTGAAATAAGAAGTTAAGTTAATTTTAATGCATAGTTTGTAACACAGTGAAATAATCATCCTAGACTTCTAGGACCTTTTAGAGATATGAGTTTAATCAAAACCGACAGGTGAATCGTTTAAGCCATGTCTGTCCGTCCGTCTGTATGTGTGAAGCTTTTAGGTCTTCAAAATTAAGCTGGAGAGCTCAAATTTGGTATTTGGCTTGGTTCTTCTGGTGCAAAGTGTGATACTATTGAAGATATTACCATTTGCTAAGTTTGTTCCGTACAAAGCTTTGATCTCCGCCCACTTTTAAGGGGCGTTTTCGGGCGTTTTTATGAAAAAACTTTATTTTTTTCGGAAATAATTTTCGCTTTTACCTTATTTTTTCACGATTCTAACGAAATTACAATTAATTGATTTTAATTCTTACCCCATGCCTACTTTTGGGGACGTGGCCTATAAAAATTATTATCTGAATTCGGGCCAAAAAACTTTTAGATTTTGTGTTACACGGTATATAGGGTCTTAATCACTTGTTTTTGTTTTGTTTAAAAATAGAAAAAACATTCTAGCTTTGAAAATATTCAAAAAAGAAAATGGCTCGCCATATTACCCGACTGAGCCCTGTGGAAAAAAGCTGAAACTTCCTCGGTCGCGGTTTAAGGGCCGCTGGTAATTGTCTTCTTGACACGTATTAAATTGGAGTTCCGCTACGGCTCCAGGATGCCGAAGTTTTATTCCGACTTAGGCTCCATGCAACTCATATTTATAATTAAAAGTATTGTTAAGGCAAAAGCAAGGGAAAGATTTATGTACCCAGCCTTAGTTTGGCTCGTAGCTGTAATGTGGAGTAGATGTCGATGCAGTAAAAACCAATTCACCAAATTGCATGGTTCCAACTGAGTCTTGGGGGCCTAACAAAGAGCTTATTAAGCAAGCCAATATTTGCACCTCGAATAGTGCAGTGAATGAAATCCGCGGGGCTTAGAAAAAAAAATCAAGCAGCGGAGTTGTAGAGATCTGCCACGCCGGGACTAAGAGGAAGAAGCTGGGTTTTCGTCGGTGCCAGTTATGGGTACTCTCGCACTATACTTTGAGATTATTAAGTTGGCTCTCACCTAGTAAAAAAGCTGCGATGCCCACATTCTTTTGAAGTCCCCGTGGAGGGATCAGTCCCCTCAGAAAAAAGTCGTAGTAAAAGAACTTGCGGCGGATATGGGCCTGGCTATAATGTGGGTTTATAAAGTAAGGTCTATAAAGTAAGGTAATCGCACATTCAACCATACTTACTTACTTACTTAAGGTGGCGCTACAGTCCGGGGTGGACCTGGGCCTCAGCCAACAAGCTTCGCCAGCCAGCTCTGTCTCTAGCTAGCCGTCTCCAGTTTCGCACGCGAAGTTGGCTGAGGTCCCCTTCCACTTGCGTGCGCCACCTGAGTCTCGGTGCTCCTCTACCGCGTCGTCCCTGCGGTGTGGATTCGAAGATTTTCCGGGCCGGGGCGTTGGTGTCCATCCGCTCTAGATGACCCAGCCATCGTAGACGTTGTGTTTTGACTCTTTTGGCTAGGTCGGTATCGCTGTACAGCCCGTACAGTTCGATGTTATATCTCCTCCTCCACTCTCCGTCTATGCAGACGGGACCGTAAATCGTCCGAAGAATTTTCCTCTCGAAGCAGCCTAAAGTGTTTTCATCCGCCTTTGACAGAGTTCATGCTTCTGCACCGTAAAGCAGGACTGGGATGATGAGGGTCTTATACATGGACACTTTAGTTGCTCGAGAGAGGGCTTTGCTACTCAATTGCCTTCTTAGCCCAAAGAAACAGCGATTGGCAAGAGTTATCCTTCGTTTGATTTCAGCGCTGTTGTCATTGTCTGAATTGATAGCGGAACCCAGGTAGACAAAGTCCCTAACTACCTCAAAGTTATAGCTGTCGATGGTGATGTTTTGTCCAAGACGTCGGTGTTGGGTGTCTTTTCTTGATGACAGCATATACTTGGTTTTGCCCTCATTGACTGCTAAGCCCATATTCGCCGCTTCCGTCCCAATACTCACAAAGGCTTCACTGACATCACGCTTTGTTCTACCGATTATGTCAATGTCGTCTGCGTATGCAAGTAGTTGAACGGACTTTTGAAAGATTGTACCTCTGGTGTTGGCGCGAAAGTTCTGCACAATTCTCTCAAGTATGATGTTAAAGAAGTCGCATGACAGCGCGTCGCCTCGTCTAAATCCTTTTTTGACATCAAAGGGGTCGGTGAGGTCTTTGCCGACCTTGACGGAACAGCGTGAGTTTTCCATCGTCATCCTGCACAGACTGACGAGTTTGGCAGGGATGCCAAAACTAGACATTGCGCTATATAGCTCGTCTCTATAGATGCTGTCATACGCGGCCTTGAAATCGATGAAGAGGTGGTGTGTATCGATTTGGAATTCCTGGGTTTTCTCCAAGATCTGCCGCAGTGTGAATATTTGATTCGAATAATACATTCAATTTGAATAATACATTCAACCATAGCAACCCAGTAATTCAATGGATCTTTTCGAGACTTTTTTTTCCCGCGCCAAGCCCAACCCAGGTCAGATTTAGTTTTGCTCCGACTTTAGTTTTCTCTCAACGATTGTGCAACTTTAATTCATCTCGAAAATAATGCAAAATTTCGCTCCTAAATGGTGCCATCTCTACGTATCCACAATAAAGGACTCTCGTTTCATATCTGCCATAGTCCTGACAATCCGCATTCATATTCAACTAGGCAACTCTGCACTTAATTAAAACGTCATAAGTGGTCTGACCCATATTTCCATTTCTCTATTCTGTGCGCACCCCAATTCCACACAAAATCCCTAATTACGGGACCTCTTCAAAGACAGTTTCGCATGCGAGCGCCATTTTCGCATAGCCTGAGCCTTCTTCACCCAGCCCTGCTGGCTGTGGCATTGTCGACGGCTTCCATTCGCCTCCATTAAATTTATTTAGATCTCACACGGATACATGTACACACAGCATAAAGTTGCATGGCAGGTGGATAAGTTTCCGGCTCCAAGTTTAAATTAACGCAATCTTGAGTTCCATTTGAAATGAACATCCTTTTGCGAGGCTGCACGACAACGACGACAACGACGACGACGTCACACTATTAAAGGACACCACAAAATGTCACCTAATTAAAAGCACCACCATCTCATGACTACGGTCCTCTGTGAAATATTCTATTCAGACTTCTCCCCCTTGTTATCCTTTCATCGCCGTCTCCATCAGGACGGGCTCTTCATGCCCGGAATATCATTCCTGTGCTACTGTCATCGGCAACCACCCACCAGGCGAGTATATATGTATATGTGTGTGTGAAAATATCCCTTAATGCCATGGGCAACCTCTAAGTGGCCGGGGGTGCCAATCATAAGACGTTGGACATAAAATAAATTTGATTTTCACTTATAACACTGGCAACAAACTAATCATCGCCTGGTGAGTGGATCCTTCACACTTCGGCCTCGGTTGTTGACGGAATGAATATACACACACTCTTATGTGGTTGTGCTCATAATGCCAAGTAACATCGATATCCTGTTAACGAGTAAATAAAATTGGAAGCATATTGCGGAAGGGACATCCATGGACAGGCCAAAGGATTACGACGCACGATGTGTGTCGTCCTCGTCCTCGTCGTCGGTCGGTGAGTGAGGCAGATGGGTTTTAAGTTGGCTTTGGCTTGTCAACTTTTCAATTACTTAACTGAGGCAGCTCTCTATTAGACAAATTATCACTCCATGGTGAATGCATTTTCAATCCATCCACACAAAAAAAAGGAACAAGGATATCAACGGAAAATTGAATTTTAAAATTTTTGGCTGCCAAATGAAAATTGTAATCAACGAGGGGTGGGAAACCAAAGAAAGCCCAGGCAAGCGTGATCCAGTCTGGGAACGAAATAAATACGCTCCCGTTGTTCGCTGCATTTATGTGCATTCTTGCAGGCTCTTATCCCACACCATGTCCTGGCGAGTCAGTGTTTTTTTTTCGTCGACGAAAACATTAATATTTTAATACATCATACAATGTCGTACACAATGGCAGGGAATTTATTATTTCATTTCCATTTGCATTTTTATTTAGCTTCCGTGGCTAATCTCTGGAGTGGATATCGCATGTTTTTTTTTTCTCTGAGGCTTTTATATTCTTTGGTTGAGTAGACATTATTTTCCTGTGGTGCATTTTAGGGGGCGCAGGACTCACAAATCCTAAATCCAAACTTTGCATTGTTTGGTTGTTGGTTTTTTGTGTGCATATTGTCATTTGCTTAGTTTGCCTGTGTAGTCCTTTCATTGTTATCCTTGGATCTTGGTGATGGTTTTTTTTTGTTGACTGAAAAATTGCTCATATAGGCGCATTTTGAATGAACTCGTAAGATGCCTCGCGGAAGGAGGAAAGCGAGTAGCAGCTCATCTCGTATTTGAAATGTGCTTTATCTGTCTGATGGTAATACACATCTGGATTGAGTTGAGGTTTCTGTTTGCCATGAACTCAAAAGTAAGGAGCTGAACCCAATAAAGTGAGTAGCTGGCTGAGAAAGACCTGCAAAATTAAATTTACTGCCGATGGCGAAAAATAATAGCAGCAAGGGTTTGTTGCAATCAGTCTGGTGTCCAGCGGAAACTACGTAATTTTACAACTTAGCGTACATAAAAATTATGAATCTCTAGGGGAACTCAGCTGAGTGGCAACAAATAATGTAAGAGGTCTTCCTTGCCACCAGTTCGAAAGCCCGAGAAGGACTCAGCCGAAGAAATCGAAAGCAAATACTGCTACGTTCAAAAAGTTTACATGGTCTCGAAACCCAGAAAAAGACTCAGCCGAAGCTTGCTGAGTTTAATTAATTAATTCGGTCTTGTGGCAATAAAGGTGGACTCGAGTTGAAAAAAGGTAAACGATTCGTTCGCTGCAAGAAAAAGTGAATGAGCTTGGTGTTGAGGCCAGAAAATTCTTGTGGACTCAATTCGTAAAATCCGAAAAGAATGAAGCCGACGCCAGAAAAAATTAATAACAGGAAAAAAAATTAAATAAATAATATACTAATTAAATATATTATGTGAAAATAAATAAATAAATAAAATACTAAAATCAAAAAAATCAAACAAAATAAATAAAATAAATAAAACAATTACAAAAAATAAAATAAATAAAATAAATAAAACAATTACAAAAAATAAAAAAAATAAAAAAAATAAATAAAATAAATAAAATAAATAAAAAAATAAAATAAATAAATAAATTAATAAATAAATAAAATAAATAAAATAAATAAAAAAAATAAAATAAATAAAATAAATAAAATAAATAAAATAAATAAAATAAATAAAATAAATAAAATAAATAAAATAAATAAAATAAATAAAATAAATAAAATAAATAAAATAAATAAAATAAATAAAATAAATAAAATAAATAAAATAAATAAAATAAATAAAATAAATAAAATAAATAAAATAAATAAAATAAATAAAATAAATAAAATAAATAAAATAAATAAAATAAATAAAATAAATAAAATAAATAAAATAAATAAAATAAATAAAATAAATAAAATAAATAAAATAAATAAAATAAATAAAATAAATTAAATAAACAAAATAAATTAAATAAAAAAATAAATAAAATAAATAAAATAAATAAAATAAATAAAATAAATAAAATAAATAAAATAAATAAAATAAATAAAATAAATAAAATAAATAAAATAAATAAAATAAATAAAATAAATAAAATAAATAAAATAAATAAAATAAATAAAATAAGAAGCCAGAAAAAATAAATAACAAGTCGTGTCACAAACTAGTCGGAGGGTTACAATCCGCTAAGGCCGTTGGATACTCCGTCTCAATTGACCACTGTCAAGCTCCGAATTGTGTCACAAATCTTGGTTGTTAAATTTCAGTTTCTATGAACTTTGATTGTAGTTCAGAACATCCCTAAGAAACGGGCGTGGCATCAACCCCTATTCAATAATATCGTCTTTTTTGTTTATATTTTTTATGAGATGTGGTATACACACGTTGATTGCATTTTCACATTAAAATTGGTTTATACTTAAAAACGCCCCCAAAAGTGGGCGTCGCATAAATTTATTAATATGAGTTGATAACTTTCACACATATCTGTACATTTTATAGTGCAAGTTTTATTGATTTAAAGAAAATGTAACGGTTTTTACGTTAATTAAAAAGCCAATTAAATATGACCAGCCCACATGGGGGCGGTTTTTGCCTTTTTTTAAATGCCAATCACAATACACTTAAGCGAGGACAACGCATACCAGATTTCAACTTCCACGACAGCTTTGATTTTTCATGCTTTTGAGTAAAGTGGTCGTGCCAGTGGGCGGATTTAAAAAAAATTTTACACTCGTACTGCATCGGAACCTAAAAAGAACAGATATTACGTTTCAAGTTCCTAACTTAAAATTTAAGGTCTAAAAACTGCCGACACACGGACGGACGGACATGGCTCATTCGACTAACAATGCGGTCTCGATCATATGCCCTTAAGGTCTTGGGGGTCTACGGTGATTATTTCTATATGCTAAAAACTATGAAACAAAACTTAATATACCTCCTATCCTATGGGATGGGGTGTAAAAAGGTGGAGTTCAGCTCCAAAAACACAAAATAACTTAGCCAAGGTCTGAAAAATAAATGATCTCGAAATTTGGAAGCGATTTAATAGAAAATAAATTAGTTTTTGAAGTTTTGTAAAAAGAAAAGTGCGGGCTTGGTTCGAAAAAGTGGAAAGCCTTAAACGAAGCTTCTGGTAAAATGACTAAAATCGGACTTGTGATGAGAAAAGATAAACTTGGGCAAAATAAGAAAAATAAATTTAAATCGATCTTGTGGCAAAAAAGTAGATCGATTAAAAAATAGAAAAAGTGCAAGCAAGCAGTTTTGTATCCAGAAAGGTGGAATAGATATGAAAACCCGAAAAGGTTGTAGCTTAAGCCATCAAATATAAATAAACTTCGTCATTTAACTTAAAAGGGGGTCGAGGTTTCAATTACTGAAAGGAATTTGAATGAATCCAGCAAAAATAAATAAACGAAGCCTTGTAGCCCCTGCAAGGTCGGGGTTAGAATAGCCTTGAGGTAAAGTATGCCTTTCGTAAGATCCGATAAAAATCCACTGCAGGAAGCATATTATAAGTGATGCTATTAGGAGTATATACTCTTGGTGGTGGCCACCGTTGCTAGTAAAGTTATAACTGAGAGATGAACCTGAAGGTCTAGATAAAACCCAGTGGATTCAGAAACGCTGATCCCAGAGGGGTGGCTAAACTCTAAACAGGAAAGATCCAAGAGCGTCTGTCTCGGGATGAGCGGCTTCTTGATGGGCGTCTGTTGTCCATGCTGGGATCGGCCGAATAGAAACCTGGCAGCTAAATATAAAATGCAACCCCCCCTCACCATGAAGAGAAAGAAGATTCCTCGGATATTTGCTGATCCTGGTAACCCAGGGCACCCTTTGGAGCTACACCTGAGGAGTGTCTGTAAGCGAGCGCTTTGTAGTCGGAATGTCCCACTCGGCATCCCACCGGGCTTAGAAGAAGTTATGAGTACCCCGGCAATGGCGACAGGGGCTTTCCGAAGGGGGGAAGTGCTAAACCAAAAAGAGGGCTTAGATGGTCAGTCTATACAAATCGTCAACGGCACCAACTTAAAATTGGAGAAGGAACTTGAACAGGTTGAGGAGACTCAAAGCATTAGCTCGATGCTACTGGCATCTTTTCAACTAAGTGGAAGACTTCTGGAACCAGAGACCTCACTGATGAGTGGAGAATTTTCTGGTCTGGCGTCTCACTTAACATGACTGCACAGGCAAGTGTGGGGATACTCACAAGCCCCCGGGTGTCGGAAAATGTATTTATTAAACGTATTGCTTATTCCATTGGGAGGGAGGGTTATGGTCTTTAAGCTTAAGCTTGAGCTATAGACTTGTATGCACCTAATCTAGTGTCAGAGTATGCGGCCTTCTTAAACGAAGTTGATGCTGCTCTGGATAGAGTAGCAGAACTTGACATCTTTCTTCTAATGGGTGACTTCAATCTTCAACAATACTTGGGAGAGTATGATTGGGAGGTCGCCCAGATTAAAACAGTAACGCAGGAAACTTGTTAGACTTTTTGTGATTATGACGTGTCCATCATGAAGACCTTTTCCCACACAAAGCCATGCACAATTACACTTCGTATCAAAAAATGATTTGTAATGGCTGCGTTTTGAGAGGAGCCGAGCTGTCACCTGAGCTGCCCCGAGTGTTGTGCAAATTGCGCTTTAGTGACAGTTTTCATCGGTAGCTAGTCATTGCATCTGCAAGAACTGCTTGTGGAGAGAAGCGGCTTGGTGTGGCGGCTGGTGGCGAGAAATGATCTGCGTGGTCTTAACACCTGGTCTTAAACACCTGGTCATAAGCACCTTCAAGAAGAGATCAGAGAGAATATGAGAGCTTTTTTTGTGTGGGCTCAATGTATTCACAAAGCTAAGAGCAAAGGGAATCCTTTAGATCTGTCATTGTGGTTATCAATCAGATCCCTGGCTCCCTTGACTGAGACCGATGGAGTGATATGGTTTGGATTATATTACTCGCCGAGTCTATACAAAGGGCAAGTAAGAGGCTGACAAATTAACTCAATACCTTTTAGACTCTACTTTGGATGTCCTGAACTCGGGTTCTTAAGCATTATTTCCATTTTTGATCCTCCGAAGAAGGCGTTTAGAGGCTCCAAGCCTGTCTTTCGCCTCTATATCTGGCACTCTGTTGGACATACGGACCAAATACTTCTCGTCCTCACTCCTATTTTGAATGAGGACGAAGGTCGGGTTCGTTTAAGAATCTAAGTGGTTCTATAGTTGTCTTGGAGATTGTCCTTCCTCATTATAGCAATATGTTGGAGTAAGTTTAGCAAGATTTACTTCCAGTACTTGTATACTCTAAAAAGTTCCCGACCTTCTTTGCCGTTTTCTCAAGACACAAAGACGTTGTTTTCGGTTCAAAAGCCATTGGCTGCCAAAGAGGAAGACTAGAGGTTGGTAGACTTCCGAGCTTATTGTTTGTATACCTACGTATCACTCTCGTCTTAGAATCCATCGCTAATTTGATTTTGAGTGGGAAGGTTTTGTCCTAACACTCATTATCCCAGTCCTATAATCAACGAAAGAACTGATTTAGTCTCAGGCTAATGTTCCATACATTTCTTGACATATCTTGTCTCACGACCTAAACTTCATATTATACTACCGGTATAGGTATTTAAAACCGGGAGTTTTTAAGAAAGACAAAACCACTCAACTTGGAATAGGTAGGTGCTCGATTTGGATCAATGTTTTGTGGACCCAGATGCCTCAAGAGGCATTTAGTTTGAGGCCATGCAAGCCATAGTCTCAGCATTTCTATAAGTTCTACCAGTGCGTTTAAGTTGCCCTTAATTGATTACCTCAAACATAAGGAGCTTAACTTATCTTAAACGGTTGACACTCGTCAAAGCCCCAATATCATAGCTAATATAATCGGATCATTATATCATCCGTAAAGGAGCCATTGAAAGCCATCGATTTATTATAAATTATATCGGCACCCGCTCCAGCGTTAACCCTTAAATGATAATTTACCTTCATTAAGGCAAGTAGTTCAATCAACTCTCATTCCCCAGTTCCCGCACCGCACGTTCATTCGTTCAACAATGAAGAATCTCAGCGATGATGATCCTTCCGTTCACCCCAAGGCGGTAACCCATTCGAATCCATTAGCTTACATTAACCAATTACTCAGATAATTTTCCAAATCGGAATTCATCCTTGAATTCCTCCCCGTATTGATTTAATCTACATGTGACTTGCTGCCGTTCAACACAGTCCGACGCCAGCGGCGGCTGGCTGGTTGAACCAGACAACAAGGATAACTTGGAATTTCATCACCCTCGTCTCCTGGCCGTGTTAATTGAGATGGACAAATTAAAATCAATTCGAGTAATGTTTTGGCCAAAGTCCTGTGGCTCCTTTCGCATATCTTCACCAGGTGAACTGACGCACAACGCATGAGAGCGATATATCGATCCAGCCGAGCCCAATTTCACAAAATTTACGAATTCACACGATTCGGCCATTAACAACAGGATATGGAAAAGGTATATGTATGCGAAAATCATAAGCCCCCTCTGCAACCCCCAACCATTGCGCTTCCATTAAACGTAATTGGCGAGCTCTCCAACTGACTCAACTGCCCGGAAAAAAAAAACAAGACAAACGAAAAATTTGTTTCCCAAATATTTCCTACTATCCACCATCATTAAAAATGCATAAACAAGTGTCCTTTTGCCTTCGAAAATGTCATAAAAAAAAATTCGACCACAGCCCAGCCGAACACTGCTGTGCGAGTATATCCTTTTTTTTCTATCCCAACCACAAAACTACCATTAGCAGGATGTGAGCAGGCAACAAATAGCACTAGAGAAAGGACGTAAAAAAAAACGAAACAAACCCTTTTGGCCCCTCATTACTGGCACACTTCTTCCCAATGAAAAAGGACATTTTATAGTCCATAAAAAGTCAATTGATACGTAATGTTGTAATGTAACTGTTTGTCCGGGCAATGCTCGAGCGACAGGAAGACTTTACTGCTACGATGCTGGTGGCGCATTACAAATACATTTAGGAAAAGGATTACGAAGGGGCATCTAGTGCTCGACACGACCCCTCCTGGCGGCAACAAGCCATCAACGGTCGATTTAAATTTATGAATATTAAGTTGTTAAGGATAAACGAGGTGAACTGCTGGAAGCCGAATGCTATATTCTCTCCAGGAAGGACAAACTTTTCTCGCCCGCTGTTTGCTGTTTGACTCCTTGGCGCGTTGCTGTTGCCTCTTGCCTGCCACTGCCATGCCGCATTGTATAGTGTTGTGTGTTTGTGTTAAGAGATGAAAAGTTTGCATCCCGCATCGAAGGAAACAAGGCGCTACAGCTACGATTGCATAAATGTTGCACTGACAGAGAGAAGGCTTTGCCGACTTGTTGTAGTCGGATTCGTTGGCGGTCGGTAAAGTGTCCCATTATGGGCGAATGATTGTTTGTAAAATATTTAAACAAAAATAAATCAATTTGTTGAAAACTTACTTTTCCGGCCCCAGAAGTTTGGTTTAGTCTTTTGCGAGAACGAGTTAAATTCGTCCATCGTGTGAGGCCAATTATGAGGGCAGGACAAACTCGAATCAGAAAAAACTATCCACCAGGCTATAGTTCTGGAAAAGATTTAAATATGACAAAAGTAACTTAGTCGGTGAAATGACTGCCGCCAAGCAGATAAAACACTATTTTCCTTATTTCCAATACACTCACCCGCTACCTTCATACACCCATAACCGAATGGAACTTATCCTTAAAATGATTTTCTGACCAAATTACCGATAAGAGCTACCTTTCGACAAATCTTTACCCAAAATTTAAAAATCAGAAAAAGAAGAAACTTTTCAGAATTGTTCTCTTCACATTTACTTCCCTCTTTGAATTCTCATTAAACTTTCTCTGAAATATGGGCCATCGCACACGAAAACATTTCCGCCGACGGAAGGATAAGTATGAGAGAGTCATATGATTGGGTTTAATATGTGGGATGTGCTTTGGACTACTGTGCACGAAGTCCCGGGTTCAGATACCAACCCGGCCAATAAAAGAATTTTCAAGGTCCGCGAGGTTCTGGCAAACCGTCCGAAAATGTCATTTATCATGAGACCCCATGAAAAGGAGTTAAATAAGTTTCCTAGACCAAAGCATTTAACTTGACATATGCAGTTAAAAACTTAACACCGACCAGCTAATGATCGACTGTTACTCAGCAAACAGGCTGAGTCGAATGCATGTTGAAAGCATTCGACTGTGCCAGACATATAATTCAAATTATAAACTTTACTGTGACAGGGGTGGGTCTTCCTTTCTAAGTCCGAGTGAGAGAGTTCGTTTAAATGTGTGCCGTCAGGGCTTTAGGGAGTACGCTAACGATATCGACTTCTAAAAGCTGGATTGAGTCATTACTGGAAAGATCGCCGTCATTTTCAGTTCACCCGGCGGATGGAGGAAGAATCCCACTACTTGTGCTTGACTCTTGACGTGCGAGCCTGTGTCATCAAACGATTTCTTTTTTTCACGCAATTTGAGTGCTACCTTGCTTAATCTCTCAGGTAAATAACAAAAAAAAGGGTGAAAGGCCAAGTGTTGGCCGCTCGTACGTCAAAGGATCCGAAGTGTAAAGTCTTGGACAAATTGTTTCTTTAAGTTTGTAACGTTCTCACGGCTAATAATTAGGCGAGTGGCTTGGTCGATAAGATTAAAAAAAAATAGAGTGGCGCCTGGTAGAGTGGCCTGGTTCAACAGCTTAAGGGTGAACCAGGGACAGGGTGAACCAGGACTCGAGCCCAGACCTCCGGCGTAGTAAGCACACACACTTACCACTACGCCACAGCATCCCACGGTCGATAAGATTACTCTGTTTACCAATGAAGGGAAATGCGTTGCGAGTAATTCGACGAATGTCTTAAAGATTTAAGTGAAATGAGAAAGTGTGAAGCATAAAAATTGATGAAATTATCTTACATACTTTGTTGTAGTCTTATAAATATAAGGCAATATGAATTTTTGATTAAAATTAAACTCTTTACATTAGTTTACACATTTACAAATTCTGTTTGCGTAAACTTTATTATTTACACTAGTGAAAAGGCCTGTCGTACTACAAGAAAAACGTCGCAGACATAAAAATAACATTAAAAAAAACTCCGCCCTAATCCAACGACACGCGAGCCGAACATTTCTCTCTATCTAGTTTCATAAATTGGTCTTGTCATATTTTGGTCGGGTGTGATGTGACGTACTACGTATAGGTACCTACCTATGCCTTGTACATTGCACATAGCGCTTCACCATACGGGAACTTAATACTTGTTATGTTTTAATATTGACTTTCTGCTTTTACCTTTGTACTTTTTACCTTTTACCATTTATTTTTACTTTTTACTTTTTACTTTTCACTTTTAACTTTTTACTTTTTACTTTTTACTTTTTACTTTTTACTTTTTACTTTTTACTTTTTACTTTTTACTTTTTACTTTTTACTTTTTACTTTTTACTTTTTACTTTTTACTTTTTACTTTTTACTTTTTACTTTTTACTTTTTACTTTTTACTTTTTACTTTTTACTTTTTACTTTTTACTTTTTACTTTTTACTTTTTACTTTTTACTTTTTACTTTTTACTTTTTACTTTTTACTTTTTACTTTTTACTTTTTACTTTTTACTTTTTACTTTTTACTTTTTACTTTTTACTTTTTACTTTTTACTTTTTACTTTTTACTTTTTACTTTTTACTTTTTACTTTTTACTTTTTACTTTTTACTTTTTACTTTTTACTTTTTACTTTTTACTTTTTACTTTTTACTTTTTACTTTTTACTTTTTACTTTTTACTTTTTACTTTTTACTTTTTACTTTTTACTTTTTACTTTTTACTTTTTACTTTTTACTTTTTACTTTTTACTTTTTACATTTTACTTTTTACTTTTTACTTTTTACTTTTTACTTTTTAATTTTTACTTTTTACTTTTTACTTTTTACATTTTCCTTTACACTTTATAGTAAAGAATCCTGTCGTGCACGCTTGTCCCTGGCACCAACCCGGCGGATCCCGAGCCAACGACACGCGAGTCCAAATCTCTCGCAGTGAGCTACCAAGCCACACATTCAGGACTTGTCATTTGGTGGCTGTATGTGACATACTTACGCGCTTTATTTTATTATTTACGTTATCTTGCCTTATTTAAAAAAATGTGAGTGTGTTGTTACTCTACTTTTTTCTGAAAAAAAATAAAATGTTTCAAAATAAATCTTTCGTTTTTTTAGGGTTTTCCGACTGCGCCAAATATGTGAAAATCTTAATATAAAAATTAAAATTGGATTAAACTTGCTTTTCTTGAAATAATCTTTAGTTGAACTACCAAAATTGTATGTCTAAGTACTTAAGAAAATTACTTTACACAAGATCAATTTTGAACGACTTCACCAGATGTGTTTGTACAAACTTAAACTGGCGCTTAAGTCTCAAATTCAAATGAGAAATGGAGTAGAGTAGATGTGTTCGTTTCGATAAGTTGTTTTATTGTTTTAACGCACACGAAGGTAATTTTTTTGACGATTTCGAACGGCCGGTGAGTTGAGAAGTCTTTAATGAAAAATTTTTGGTAAGTACTCTCAGAGTTTTTGACCGGCCATAGTGCAGCTGTGAAAACAAAACTTTTAAAGTTCTGGCCAGAAAAAAAGTTTATGAAAAGATTTTGCATAGTAGCCCGACATACAAACCACTGCTTCAATATATTTGAATAAAATATAATCAAATTTGAAAATATTTTGTTAAGATATTTAAATTTAGCATTTAAATCCGACCGATTGTCACTTTTTGCTTCACCAAAGCTAGACATTCTACATATAATATATTGAAATCACAAATTTGTTCAACTTTTCTCTTGGATACCTATTTTTCCAAATATATCGTCGAAGGTAACCATTAAAATTGGATTAGATTTTTACGTCTAAACTCCATCCACATCGACTGCGCCAAATTCTTGCTCATACAAGTATTAAGGATTTCATTTAAATCACAAATTAATTTGACTTTGTGTTTTCTTTTGGATCGGATTTACCAAAATGCTATCGGAGCTAAGTGTTAAAATCGGATAAGACTGTAACGTGTAAGCTCGAGCCATATCGACTGCGCTCAATATGTCGAAAGGGTCAGAGCACTTAAAGGGTTAAAAGTTGTAAGTTTTTCTTTAGCTCCTGAATAATATGTTATCGAAGTAAACTGTTGACGTGGAACACTATCGACAGCGCCAAATTTGTTCCTGCGGGGGTAAAATTTCTGAAAAGTTTTTGAGTCATTTTTGAGTAGCAAGTTCACTAAAAAAATTATTGGATATTTCTACTGTTTTATTGTTTGTTGTTTAGAAACAGAAGAGACAGAAAAAAAATCAACTCTTGTGATGGACATTGCAAAAACTCAAACAAACCATGGGTGTCATTTTATATAAAAGAAGCCTTAAATTATAAAAGTGGCCCGGGACTTAACTATACCGAATCACAGCCATGAAAGAAGCATATACGAGCATATAAAGTCTTTCGTATAATAGACACAGAGCTAAGAGGGTTTGAATTATTATTGATGTCTACTTTTATTGGCGCAGTCGGTCTTGGTAGAAAGCTAAGAAGGAATTTTGGAGCTAATTTTTGTTTATATTTTAAGATATTATCAGGTGGTCGCGACTAAGTTAAATAGTCAACTCCTCTAGTACTATAAGTATAAGGATGAATTGAATGGCGCACTCAGTTGGATTTTAATAAAACAATAATTAAAAAACACGTTGCTGGTAGCAGAGCTCAGTAGCTCTTGGGTTGGTTCCTGATATGAAATGCAACCGAGATGATGCAACTTAGAATTTTCTAGAAGCCTTCATTTAGACGCTTGACTGTCATTATTCTTGATTAATGCGAGAAATGTCCCTATTGTCAAACTTTGGCTAGTTTTTTCTTGAAATATTTTGTTTTTGATGGGCTTGAAAGATATATCCAAGTCTAAATCGAGGCAAAGATGCCCACTTGTTGAAGTTTGGTGGCTTTAATAAGTTCTTCAATTTTTCACGTTCAGGATTTGGCCTTAGGTAGAGCTAAACGTATTAAATTTGCACAAACTTTGTCTCAAAGTATAAAGGCGTGTTTGATCAGTTCTTAAAGTTATTGTGAAAACAACAGGAAGAAATCTTCTGCAATTTATTTAGTAAAACTCCCGAACGTCTAAATGTCATCAAAAAAAAAAGTTTCAGCTTAAAAATCTCTTTGGCTTGATGTGTCGCCCAAAACAATATTTCCAAACCACCCCCATCCCAGTGTTCCGGTTTATTCCACAAATCCTCATATTAAACAGAGAGTAAAACCCAACAACCCTCCCGGCTGGGGGTCGTACATTATAATATCAAATCTGCTCAGCATAATGCACAAATTAATAAACTCCAAATGCGGTGAAGTGCCGCAGCGCATTTTTTCCCGCTGACGTAGCATTGACATCAAGTCGACATTCATCCCCCGCATGTAGGTACTATTAGGGGTTGACTCTGGGTTGGTTGGCTTTGGAATCGGATGAAGGCTCACTTGAACAGATCCCGCAGCCACCGCCCCGCGAAATGCAAGATGAATGAAAGTCCTGTTCGTTGCAAAAAAGAAAAAAAAAACCCAGAACGTTGAATTGGATGAGGAGCTATCTCACGAAGGGATGTATTTGGTAAATGGCTGGATTTGCTTGCTCGTTGTTGTCCTTTTTTGTTCCGGCAGCTACCGTCAAGCCGACAACGAGCCGATATCATGCCAATTTCATTTGTATAATAGAGAGGCGAAAGAAGGACTGTCAGACAAAAAAAATCTGAAATCAAATAGAGCTTTGCAAGGAGGGATGCGAAAAAAGGAACAAAGCCGACCGTGATGGCTAAAGTTTTGTTCGAGTGAATAGTAGACATGCTAAAAGGTATAATAAGAGGATTGTCGCCAAACTCTGTGACAGTGTCTGGATAGTCATAATTTTCGAACACGGGTCGATCCCGATATTCAAAAATTTCTTAAGCTTTCGAGGTCCCCCAATGGAAATTTAAATAATTCTCGAAAAACTCACCTCCCAGGAGCAGTTATTGAAAAGGCCAATCGTCGATCTCCAATATCGTCACATGTGACTGACACCTACATCCCACTCCCACTCTACATAACCATAAACTTCACTCCAAATTTAATCTTAAATCGACCAGAGCATTGTTCGACCCACTCCTCGTGTATCCTTGTGACAATTGTCCGACCGAAAAAAGAGGGAATCGCTTTTTCAACACGTCCCATGATCAGGAGTGTGCACACAGCACACACATGTGTGTCCATCCAAACCAACAAGGATATCCCAATTGAATTTCATCGTGGAAATCCATTCCTTGGACTTGGACTTTGATTATTAAAAATGGAAAAGGAAGCAGCAACCGACACAATGGACGACCATGGAAGATTGAATAACAACACAATCCGCCAGAGACTTTTGTTCGCATCCTCCTGCCATATCGTATCGTTGGCCGGGAATTGGTAAGCTTGGCAAAGCCTCATCCTGCCTGCCCGGTTGCCCTTCTTTCTCCTATTTTTTTTTTTTCGTCCTCATGACCCGGGTGACGAAAATCGTTTCGGATGGTTGTGGGACTAAATGTTTAGTCTTCCTCATTTGTGTGGTTGAAGCAATAAACCGCCCGAAAAGCTGCTCAAGTAATACCCCCAGAGTGGTCGGGCTCGGAACCGGCTGGTTGGTGGATGGGGGTGGGAACAAACCACCGCTAACTCTAATTTATCCCTCTCCGGGGACTAAGATCAGGATAAATTATAATATGACTCTACCGAGGATTGTTTACGGGATTTCCTTGGCGCAAAACAAAAGGACACGAACACGGGTTGTGCACGGGTATACAAGTCACCTTTCCCAGGTTCGCTCTGACGGTGTGTGTATATGTAGCGCGTACGGCGCCCATTGAGTGGGTGGAGTCGTCCTCCCTTCGATTAACAATCGATGGGGAAGGATTGTGCTGTGTGCTGCGGCCACTTCTCGGCAAATGGAATGAAAATTACAGCAAAAAGGGTATAATGGCGAGTAACGATGATGAATGGGAGTTTTATTGATTTGCCAGAGGGGCCCTTTCGTGGACTGTTTTGCGTGGATTGTCACTTCCTTGAGGGGATTTTCAAGTCGTTTGGTCATCGTCAACCGATTTGGTTATGATTTGGCTCCTTTCGGGTATATATGACGGGGAGTCGATAATATCACTTGAAGCTGCGACAATATTATATACACGATTTCAATTTTGCGATATGTCATCGGCAAACCTCTGCAACAGAAGATCGATTACACCACAGCAATCGATGGTGGAGATCAAGATGCTAGATTTGTGGACCACAACAGACTGAGGCTATAGTCGTGCATGGATTAAGGGCAACAAGAAAAGGCCAATAAATTGGCAGTGCAATAGGGTAGAAAATTTTTCAATTAAACCAATGAAAGAGGGAAGCCAGCTGTGTGTGGTGGCCAAAGATTAAGTGCGGACAATGGAGGCTTTTCCTTAGAAAATTTATTTTTTTATTCTTCCCTTTGGGCTCAGGCCACTCACAGTTTTACCTGCGTTGCTCTAGCAAAAATAAGATGAAATGCCTCATACCTAGATTGATGCTAAGGCTGCCAAAAAAACGTATAACCCAGAACCTGGGGTGGTAAGGATTCGAAGATTTTCTTGGTCTGTCCTTTTTTCTGAATTTTGACATCTTGGCCAGTACCTTTGAGCTGTTGGTTGTATCAATCGCCTTCCTTATGTTCCCTCTCCACGCACACGGTACATGGTTTTAGACAAGTCTAACGAGCTGATAGACAAACAATTCTGTGTTCCGACTATAAATTTCATCGGAGTTTGCTATTTTACGCTTTGGTGTAAAGATCTTGCCTAAAAACAACAGCTGGAAGTCATGGTTATGTCCCTTTTGCGAGATCATCTGAGTTTCGGAGTTAAACCGATGTCAATCATGGAGTGGATTATTTTTGGCGATTTCGTTTTCCCTTAACCCCGGATCAAACTCTAGATTTTATCCAGGGTTCAAACTCCTTTACCTATTTCTCTATTTGAACGGAAAGTTTTTTTTGCGGATTTCTGTAAAAAGTGTCGTTCAATTAGAGTTAGGGAAACAAAGCGAACTTCCTTTTCTGGATTTCTATCCTGAGTGACTGGTGGCAGTTGTCATATTTCGAGACTTAAAGATTTCTAAAAAAAATTGTCCTGGGCAAATGTCATATAACACCAGATTTAATTTAGTCTGGGATCAATTTTTATAATCTTCATCCGATTCGAGCTAACCTCTGCACTAAAAAACGCATCCTTAAGGCGGTGACAGAAAAACGTTCGACAAAAACTCGCGCCATTTACAATAATTATCCATGTGGTTCCTGTCAGTTTTGATGGAAACTTTATGATAATTTGATTTTCATCGTTAAAAAGAAAGTTGAGTCAACTGACATTGACCCAATTTCAGACACCAATGTTCTATTTTTGCCTGGGGATCGTTGAACAAAACAGGGAACTAAAAATCAGAGAACTGAAAACTCCCCAGCGGACAAAGGAATGATCTCGAAGGCAAACTTGATGTACAGAACGTCCTCTTCGAGAAAGTGCTTCCAATAGTAGATGAAGATAAATTAAAACAAAACTGGAAAAGAAGGAAAAGTACGGAAGCAAGAGCAAAGTGTAGAGCATCAATTGAACATCTAGCAAAAGATCTTGACAGCTTTAAGTAGCAGAACATTCGCGAATATTCGATCGAAATAATTGTTGAATTGTTGCAGACTAATGCAGAAGGCAAAAAGCGGGACTATAATGCCATTGTCAATGCCATCCAAACAAGATTTTGCAACGACCCTCATGCAGTCAGTTTACCCTGCCCAGTTGTGCCGAAGAGCTCAGGGTGAGGCAGTTTAATAGATTCAAGCCGACATCACTGACCAGATTATAATCTGGATCACTGCCAACATCGAGCAATTGACGAATTTGGCCTCTCTCAACACCGGTAGGCAAGTTAGAATCGAGTTGACAACCGATTCGTTTATTAATGCCATTGCGGATGGAAAGCCACAAATGGCTGCAAGTATGGCAGGTGAGAAGACACTCACTGAAGAACCAGCATTTTCCCAGACAACGAAAGCAACAGATCAAGCTGTGCAAGGAAGCCATAAAATCAGGGTAAGAGCTACGTTGGAGTGCTTAGGAACGCGTGGACATCGCAAGATAAAAAGAGAACAGCTTTCGAAGAAATTGGATGCTGGAACTGTACATTATGGCACACCCACGAAGACATTGCAGAGCTCCATCAAGACAAGCAAGCTTCTCAAACTGTTCTAGGAGAAGCCTGAATGAAGAAGCATCGGTGGGGAAACACCATCCAAGTTTTGCAAACGAAACACTGCAACAAGAGTCTGACAGTGGAGGCAGTTATCTTTAACAAAAGATGTGTAGCCAACATCGACATGGATGCCAAGGCGTCCGCAATCAGAAGACGCCATGTCCATTCTTCAAGGCTGTACAATACCAGCTGCTAAAACCTGAAGATTGCTAAGAGCGAAACAGCTGAACTATATGGAGATGGGGTCTACAAATATGCGGCGCATGAGGTCTTTTTTAACCCTCGAACGCTACTGTTAAGGTATCGAACCATCAAGATCTGTATGATGTACTGAAGCAAAGACGCACGTTATGAGTCTTCCGGTGATTATGAGAAGCGATTAAGTTCTGCGCCCCCTTCAGAGGCAGTTCTTTAAACTCGTTTGGAGATCGATCCTGGAAATCACCGACTCTATCTCGTTGAGCCAGACTCAATCGGTGGTTTCGAGGATTCTTCAATGAAGAAGAATTCCAAAAACACTTCGTGGGAAAACCAAATTACAACAGGGTCTCGAACCAAAACAAACCGTCAAGCTCATACAAGGGAGAGGTAATATAGAAGATGCGTACCCAATGTGTCTACCGTCGAAAACCTGCTTGGTGTACTTCGACAATAGCTACTATCATTGAAAGAAAGACGTTTGCTGAACATCGTGACAACTTGAGGGGGTATTCACCCGACTTCAAGCTGCACACTTGATGCTCAAGCCAAAGAAGCGAGCATACTTCACAACAGAAGTGAAGTACCTCGGGCATGTGATTTTGCCAAATGGAGTAAAAACGGATCCGGAGAAAACCAAAGCTGTAAGTAATAAGCCAGCTCCCGTAGACAAGTACCAAATGCGAATCTTTCTCGGCCTTGCCAAGTATGAGAAGACGGCCAGAAGTCCATTTTTATAAGATGGCATTGACCAAGCGGCTCTCGTTGCTTCAATTCAAAACCCCAAGATCAGGCAGCAAAATGCTACAGCATCGAAAAAGAAGATTGCTAACCAATGTCAATGCGCTCTCCCAAAGACTATGTGACCGGAATAGCCCAGAGGCTTCTTTGCTTCTAATGCATACCAAGGGGATCCAGAAACGAAGCCAATCCTTGCATGACATTGAGCCGCTGTCTCGTGATGAGCGGCTTCTTGGTCGGCGTCGGTTGCAATGTTAGAATCGGCCGGTTAGAAACCTGTCACCTCGGTATAAAATACAAACCCCCCCCCCACAACGAAGAGAAAAAAGAAGAAGCCTCGGATATGTGCTGATCCTCGTAACCCTGGGCACCCTTTGGAGCTAGGCCTGGGGGGTGTCAGCATGCGAGTGCTTGGTGGTCATAATATCCGGCTCGGCATCCGACCGGGGTCAACCCGAAGAAGTTACGAGCAGGGGCGGAGGGGGGCACCGCTTAGCCAAAATGAAGGCTTAGATGGTCCGTCTAGAAATCAACAACAGCACCAACTTTAAATTGGCACATGGAACGTCTCATCACAAGATCGTGTTCTGCAGGGAAAATAGGAAAAGCCAGAAGGATAAGCATTTAAGATGCAGCTTGTGGTTCCACGGTCTTAAGTCCAACAGCAGATTCTACCACATATGCTTGATGGAGTCTCACTGTGGGTGGGCACTTGGGAATCAAAAAGACACCGGAAAAGGTACGGCAACGCTGCTTATGGATGTTGGTTTAGTGCAAGGCACGACTTCAACAGATGGCGTCAGAAGGTAGCCACAAGCGCACCCAAAATGTAAGGTAAAATACACTATTAAAGTGAGTCTGCCATTTTAAAAGATTGCCGCCCACATTGCTGGCCCGTTCCCGGAAATTGCAAACGATAATCGTTACGTGCTTCAAGTCGCTGACTCGTTTAGCAAGTGGCCAGACGCATTTGTCAATACAAGAAAATGAAGCCGTTGTCGACCAGATAGTGGACCACTGGGTGTGCAGGCTCGATGAGTCTACGAAATTACACTCCGATCAATGACGATTCCAGGAAGTCGTAAGACACGGACCACGACCCTTCTTCATTATAATGAACGCGTTCCACCATTCCTTCAATCAAATCGAATGGTCGAAAGCTTTAACAAGGCCCTTAAGGAACATCTTTCAAAAGTTGTGGACGAAAATCAACAGGATTGGGATCGGCGAATACCCTATTTCTAATGGCCTACTGAAATGTGATTCAAAGTTAGGTTTTTACTCCATCTGACATTCCTTTTGGACGGACTCCCCACCGAAGTGCCAAAATGCGAGGATTAAGTGGTGGATCTTAGAGAAAGGGTCAACGACATGCACCAGAGGACCAAAAGCAAAAGCAATATAAAAACTGTAAGTGATCGCTTGAAGATCATAGGTTCGGTGCAAGAGCAAAAGCACCAGAACTCATCGACGGTATGGCTCTTAAACCTGCATCGTAAAAAGAGAAAATCTCCTTAAGTCCTCCTAAGGTCCTTACCAATTAGTTACGCGAATGTATGATGTCTTCCGAATCCAACTAGGACCATGAGTGAAAATGAAAGTTGACTATGTGGACATCCAAAATATGCTTGTCGGAACGAACTAAAGTAGGAGGGGGCTAATGTGATGAGGCAACAAAAATGTCATTCTTTTTAGCATGCAAAGTGCGCATTTCTATTTTGACGTCTTATGCGTCTTGTGGATGATAGCTTACAAAAATTGAACTTGTCATCTGGAACGAACAACCACTTAATGGAATCCAATTGACATCCTGTAATGCACCTCATCACAACTAAAATAAATAGCGAGTATCTGGTTTAAGAATTTGAAAATGCGAATGTAAGAACCGTTTAAAAATAAACAAATTATTGACTTCAAAAAGCATACGAAGCGCAATTGATACTACTTCTGTCTTTTTAACTCCTTCCAGAACGAACGTTGTTGTCGTTGATTTAGCCCCAAAAGCTCAATATTTGCTTTAGAGCTCGAATAAATTCTTCAAAACAAGACGTTTTTTGTCTAAGAATTGCACTAATTTATGTTTGTTCTTTTTGCATTTGTCCTTGTGTGAATCCCTAAGATTCCAGATGAAGTCTTTTCATACTTTTTTGCGTTCCTAGCAGTTTTAGTAGATCCGATGTGCAGATTCGACAGCCGTTCGTTCTTTGGTGTGTCTATAAGTGGTTTTGCTTCATTTTTCTGGCGATCTCAGGTCCAACCATGAGGGAGAATAAGAAACTTCTGGTTTCGTCCCAGAAATGATGGTTCAATTTCAGAACGAAGTAAACTTATTTGTTACCTTTAGCTATCCTGTCTTGTAAAACAATTAATAACATTAGTGACGACAAATAAGCTCGTCCTTTCGTGTGGATGCGATACAATAAAGATGCTGGTGAAGAATTTCTACTATCGATAAGCTAACACCTTTTCCAGTTGTACAAAAACCCTCATAAACTGTATAGTCTAATGCCTGAAGGTTGTCCGATGACTGCTACTTCGATTACTGTGCACTGGTTGGTACCTACTGGTTTCCAACCAGGTTCCTCCCACCCATCTTGACTAACCCAATGTTCCTTTTAAGTTTCCCAAAAAAGGTCCTTCGAAGCAAATAAATTCTCAATTTGAGCACCACAAATAGTTCCTTGTAATAGCTTTGTTTGCCTACAGTTTTGTTCTTAGCTCCACTTTCGGTTTTTTACTCCCCTTCTATTGCACTCGGTTCGGCATGTGACTTTGTGCAATGTCTGATTGCGGATTTGCAGTTTCCCATAACCGAGCTACACTAGCGCACCTTATCCGGGCAGTGACACCGATTCGAATATTCATCCAGCCCCCACTCCCTCCCCCAAGAAAATCCTGAATACACCAGCATGCGAAGCCAGAGACATATTCATTTAATATGAACGGAGAATTGCATAAAATCTCACCTGTAAATGTATGCCCAGGAGGAGATGGGCGAATAGAGATCCTTTCTCTTTGGTTTTGCACAAACAGTCCCTTACTGCCGCGTCACCTGCTGCCTATACCTGATGGCCCAAGAAAACACATAGACCCCCATTTTTGAAAGGACAAAACTATCGATTCTGTTCGGCTCGAAGTCCTCCTTATGAGACACACCGAGAGACAATGCCAAGGAAGTGGGCGGACCGAGGTAGGTGGCTATGGTGTGTACTATAAAAATCCAAATATTTGTGGTGGCTTTGTTAGCAACATGTTGGCTCGAGATATCCGGGCTAAGAGATGACTGCTGTGTCTCCTTCGAGGGCCATAGCAGGGATTTTGAATTTCATTAGACTGGATCAGTTTTATGAGTGTCGCAAAACACATTCCATCTTGCCAAAATCGAAGGATTTTACGTTTTTATGTGTCGCCTTTTTTTGCCTCTTACTGTAAGGAGATGACTATTGTAAGGACACATGGAAGTTGTGTGTTCCGGCAAACTCCATGGTGGCATTTCGTTCTGTGTGTATAAATTTGCACACAGGTGCGGAGGCTGATGTTGGTCGGTTTTGTGACAAAGTCGTAAAGTGTGTTATTTAGGGGACAAAGGTAGACTTATTGAGAAGACGATATTAAGCTGTTAACACAGGTAATAGGCCTGATTGTATGGATTCCATCAAAAGGTATACAGAGTTCGACTGAGAGAGTGGTGCTACTACTTTATGCTAATCACCCTCTCAATTCAGGCAGTCAATACAATTTGTACTCGAAATGACTGCAAACCGATTTCCTCGGGACAAATTGGCAAGAAAAATACAAGAATTCCTTGAGAGCGTCATTTCACGAGAACAAATTGACGAAAAACCCACCTCAGGGCTACGTCGTTGGCGGCGTCGTCGGTCGCCCCTCTCAAACGTGCCGATGAAAATCAAATTCGCAAAGATGTGTTTTCTTCCATGACGGGTTACCGCATCAGCACCCACAATCCAGCCAAAGTCTGTGGGTGGCACGAAGAGCATCAATCCAAGCCACTTAACCACTTTGCACTCTCGATGGAATCTTAAGATGATGTTAAACGTTTTTCAAGCATCTTTGCCGGAGCGAGCTGCGGGTATAACATTCATCGACCCGGCTTCACAAACAACATTTTTGTGGCAAAAATTTTGCACGAAAATTTTCATGAAAATCAAGTGCGGAAAGTGGGTGGGTGTGGGTGGGGATGGATGATGGGTGGTAGAGTTGTGAAGCAGCCAATTTGCCATTCGTATGCTAAATAGGACTCGCGTCGTGTCGCAACAAAACAGCGGCGGCGGCACTTTCTATCGCGTGAATTGACGCTTTAGCGGTTTATTATAATAGAAATAACAGTTTATGTTTTTTTTTCTCGACGCTGAAACAGGGATAAAATAGGTGTTGCGGATGGATTCACACCCTCGCTTAAGGAGGTTTTCTTCCATACCGACATTTGCATATGTCAAGATGGTTTACGTGTCTTCCTGAATATCGTCGTCGTGTTTTGTACAACCAAAAGTGTGCAGCATTTTCTGGGATATGATTTATTTGCTGCCAAACAGTTAATAAGAATTCGATTTTCAATGCAACCGATTGGTGGAAGGAGGAGAATGTCGCTTTTATCAGATTTTGCACTTAAATGAAATGTGACGTGCGTTTTTTTGACAATCGAAAGTTACTAGAAATGTGGCTTCAAACTGGGCGAATTATGGTGTTTCATTTGCCCGCTGTTTCTATTGTCTGGGCTTAAGAAGACTATGCAGAAAGGTCTTGCAAACGAATAAACCATCCAATATTTGTAAGAGTGAATATGGATTGTATTCAAATTAACTGAAATCATTTTGATTAAGGCTTAAATCTGCAGTCAACTCCATCACCACATGTCGAAGGGTGTTAGATCTTACAATGAATGTATGAACAATAAAAGTGCTACCGATTTCGTAATATTTCAACGAGGACTTTAGTTAATTTATTGAAAGTAAAAACGGTTGAACTATAATATCTTAACAAAGTTGTATGGAAATCCAATTTAATAAGTGATAAAATGAAGCAAAACCACTCACTACTGACTGCGCCACATGTCATTACGCATGAACCGCATCAAAGTAGGAGTTAAAAATTATATAAGAAAATAAGCTTAAAGAAAACAAGTTGTATGATGCAAAACTGGGTAGGAACTATGACCAGCATCCAGAGTTCTAACTGGGATTACGTATACCAAAATTTTTATGCCTCCACTCGGTTACTACTGAGCACCAATCCGAGTATCTATCCACTTCAACTACTGACCAGGGGTTTGATACGAGTCAAGGACAAATGAGAAAAAGGAAAAACAATAGATTTAGAATCGCTAAAATTAAGACAATCACCTTTTACAATGCACTGAAAATAGCAGACCCTGGCAACAATCCTTTTTAGTTAACATTCATTTAGTAAATAAATAAATAAATAGAGTGGCGCAACAGCTCGAGGTGAACCAAGGCCAACTTCTAAACAATGTATGCTGGTGTGTTAATTTCTTTACATACAAAGGGACCTACAATTTCTTGCCGAATCCGAATGGCACTTTGAGAAGTTTTTCAAGACAAATGATACTCTCGGAGGGCTTGTCAGACCCTCGCGGAGGTGGGGGCCGTGAAAAAGAACAAGTTTTTTTTTCAGGTAACGATGGCAGGAGTCGAACCCAGACCTCCGGCGTAGTAAGCACACACACTAACCACTATGTCACGGCACCCCATGTATTTAGTGAACTGCCTGTTTACCAACATTTTTTTTAATTTTAATGCCACTTTTTAAAATTTCTTTTGATTCTATGTTCTTCTTAGAATTTTTAACTTTTGTTCACACAATCTTTTAAATATTGATTTAACATCCAATTTTATACACCCAACCTTGCACCTATCCTAAATCCAATAGTGAGCAAAAACGAAAAGTTTGGATACACAAAGTTTGATAACAGAAAATTAAAGTTACAAGAAACAGGATTACTTAGTTCTTGAATTAAAGTCATAGGTGCGGGATCTTACAACATTTTCTTAAGAAGAGTACGATTTTAGAACCTCAACAAATTTATTTGAATCACTCTTAACAATATTTATTTCCACGTCGATGAGTGTTCTGGATGCAGTGAACTCAATGAGGGCAATGACGTATGATTCAGGACTGGTTTTTTAGTGCGAGATCATCCGACTTTCCGAGTTAATTTGAGGTTAACCCCAGAAATGAGTTTTTCAGTGAACTAAGATCCGGGGTTAATTTCGGATCATCTCTGGAGAACAGTATGAAATTCTTTGAATGTTTTGGAATTTGGTTGATTTGCGTGGAATTTTGGTTGATTTGCGCTTTGCTGTGAAAAATGACATCTGAGATTAACTCGAACTTCTTTTCCTGGGTTTTCTATGTGAAATGAGAGCTGGGAGAGACAATAATTTCGAGAGTCGCAGATTTTGACAACTTTGTTGACGGGGTAAGCTCTGCACTGAAAAACTGCTCGTTAAGTAAGCTCCAGATTCCTTTTGTTACGAGAGTAATAGATCTTGGTTTAACCTGGGCTTAACTTAGCACTGAAAAACCAGCCCTTTAACCTACAAGGAATAATGGTAGATTTGGTAGTATTTGTATATGCTTGCATGGAATAGGCAGTTGGCTAAGTAATGGAGACGTTTTTCATAATATTTATATCGGATGATGTGCCTTTGCCATGGCCGAGGAAAGGAAAGTTTCTCTCTTTTGTAACATACTCAACAAAAGAGAGAAACAAACACAGCCCGAAAGTAAAATTACCAGGAGAACAAAGTTAAAGAAAACAAGCAAGTAAGTGCAAGAGTTCGTCTGAACTTCTAAATACCCCACCATCTTTATTCTGTAACACCAAATTTAAATGTTTTTGGCCTGAATTCATGTCATCACTTTTGGTCTTTTTGGTTGGTCGTCCGGGAGCGTCTGGGAGGCTTCTGGACTCTCCTGCAACTATTTTCTTGGACTCGTTTGACAGTTCCTCTTCTGGATAGAAGAGAAATTTGCTTCTGGTTTTAACTCCAGAATCAAAACCAGACGTACACACTCATACATGTGTCAATGTCAAGTTGGATAAATGTCATTTGTCCCCTGTAGAATAGCTTTTGCTTCACAAATACAAAGCTAGACAAACTTCAAAATCAAGAAAAATGTGTTTTGCTGTTCGGAGAGAAGCCCCAATCCGGGAGAAGAACGCCCTGATCCGGGATCGCCAACCGAAAAGGCCATTTATGTCAATAATTCGAATTTGCCACTCCCCAATGGACGGAAGCTGAAAAATTATTTCGTTGGAATCATGAGAAAGTTCGTTAAGCGAAAATTAATGCTTAAAAAACAGTTTTTTTTCCCCAAAAAACGCAGAGCTCAACGAATTGTGTGTTACTTACCTGTAGTCAATTTCAACACATTTGCGACTACCTTGGGTATATACATCAGGGTGTAGATGAATTTTAACTCAGATTTTTATACATCAGGAATCTTAAAATGTACAAATAAGGAAAAAAATTAAGTTTGTGTGACATAATTCGGCCCTACGAACTAACTCCTAAATGACCTAACTCCCACTACCTAAAATGAACTAACTCCCACTGAATTTTGTGGTGGGAGTTAGTTCGTAAAATTGGGAGTTAGTTCATTGGAACTTAGTTCATATGAACTAAGTCCCACTGCTGGGACTTAGTTAATTTTTTTGTTGGGAGTTAGTTCATTTCTTGTTGGGACTTAGTTCCAAAAAAAATGGGAGTTTGTTCGTATGAACTAAGTCCCATTTCTTTTTTGAAGTTAATTCTTAGGAAGTTTATTCATTTAGGAGTTAGTTCGTTGCGCCAAAACAGCCCGACGATCTTACTCCCAGACAGGGTGTCGAAGAAACACCCGGAGTCTTTTTTTTTAGAACCACCCAAACACTCTTTGATTTCGCAAAAAACTTAAAAATCGCGAAACTTTCAAGAAGCGAGTAAACGCAAATACGCCGCGTAGCTGTGCCCTGATCACCTGCATGTGAGGCCGAAGGCCGGCCGATGTATGAGTCGAAGAGACACCCGGAGTCTTGTTTTTTAAGAACCACCCAAACGTATTCTTAAAAAAAAGACTCCGGGTGTCACTTCGACTCATACGCCCGCCGGCCTTCGGCCTCACATGCAGGTGCTCAGGGCGCCGAAATAATATCCCACTTCTGGGACTTAGTTCTTTTTTTTGGAAGTTAGTTCATTTCATGTTGGGACTTGGGTTCATATGAACCAAGTCCCATTTTTGTTGGGAGTTAATTCATTAGGAGATAGTTCATTTGGTTGTTAGTTCGTATGGCTACGAACGCCCTATGAACTAACTCCCAAATGACCTAACTCCAACTTGCTAAAATTAACTAACTCCCACCCAATTTCGTGGTGGGAGTTAGTTTATAAAAGTGGGAGTTAGTTCATTGGGAGTTAGTTCATATGAACTAAGTCCCAAACTAGGTGCCTGGAGTGTAGGCACCACAGCTTGAAACTTTGCATTAATCCCTTTTGTAGGACATTCTGATCCATACCGATCCGTCAGACCATCTCAAATAAATGGCTCTTGTGGTTCTCGAATCGGAGTCCCTTATCATATTCTTTTATTGTTCAAATGTTCATTGTCTGACAAAAAACTAACTAATCTGAAATGCAGCGACACTCGCCAAGTTCTTGCAAGAATTTCATTCTGTCGCCTTGTCTTTTTATGGGACCTGTGAGCATAACACAATTTTTCTACCAAACACAAAAAATCGAAGACGAAACTTTTATATTTTTCGAGGCTTGGAATTTGGCCTGAATGCAGTATTGTTTAGAGTTTAAGACGAATGCGGGACAGCCAAAGTCCATGCAATTTTTCCAACATGTAACAAATGCCATCGTTTGTTTCAAATTCAACAAATTTGTTCATCCGTGATGTCTTCTTTCTCCTCTTGTTCCATTCAAAGAACGTAAAATAAAACTTACCCTTCACTAACAGTAGTATTGATGATCAATAATAACAAAAATAAAGTGTCCAGAATACGAATATATTGCAAATACTGCAGACAAGGTGCGTAGGAGAAGAAAGTATCTACACCAGGGCGTTCACTGACAAGGTAAGAAGTTTTTTCTTGCAACAAAGTGAAGGTTTAAGGTGGGCTTGGTTGATGGTGTGGGCGGTCCAGTTTTTTTCCAATTAAAGGCTTCGGGCAACTTATTGCCTTGCACCAAAATAGGAGGTGCTAAGCCTTGTCTAACTTGACCAAAAGGTAATTTTAAATGAGGTTGTCTGACATCCATGTTAACTGTGGGCGTGGCCGTAGATGGATCGTATCAATTTTCATACTTTGTCTGTAAAAAATAAGACCCAAAATACACCCCGATTTGCAGCATTCTAGCTCAATTTTAAAGACCTAAAAACTTCACACATACGGACAGACGGACATGGTTTAATCGATGTATCTACAATTTTTGGCTAAATCTGGAACCTACACTTTTTTGCTGAATCCGAACGGCACTTTGAGAAGTTTTTCAAAACAAATGATACTCTTGGAGGACTTGTCAGGCCCTCGCGAAGATGGGGACCGTGAAAAAGAACGCGTCATTTTTGCAGGTGACGATGGTAGTATTCGAACCCAGACCTCCAGAGAAGTAAGCACTCACGCGAGCCACTACGCCAAGCCACCCCAGACCCACAACTTTTATACGAGAAAGCAAATCGTGACGGCCTTGGAAGCTTTTTTGAGAGTTTTAACTGGTCCCTCTGCTTTCTCGACAATAATGTAAATGCCGCTGCCGATATTATTACTAATGTAATTCTCCTAGGAATGAGATCTTTTATCCCTAACGGAGCCCAAGGAAAGTTCGTGATTTGACTCGAGCTGCAATGAGGCGATAAATTTGAAAGAGTCTTACTTTCGATCTTACAAGGCCAACCCCTCCATAGTAAGCCGAAATAAGTTCAAGTAAGCCAGAAACGATTGCAATGCTCACATCAGTCGTGCTAAGTTTTGAGGCAGAAAATTCTACATTAAGCCAAAGGTAGTAAGAATTTTTGGTCTTTTGTCAAAAATGTAAAAAATTGTTCCTCATCTTTCATCCCAACACTTGTCTGCAATGACATTCTAGCTCTCAGTGCCGGTAGCTACACGCTACCGGATTGCGTTATGTCTCCGCCTGTACTTAAGCGCGTGGAAAAAAGCTCTGCTACAAGGGACTAATGACATTTTTCTATGTTGACACATGCTGTATAATTGTGTGTGTGCTTCTGGTTTTGGTTCTGATTTCACCGCCGAAAGCACATTTTTCTTTTTTTAAGAAGAGGAACTGTCAAACGAGTGCTAAGAAAAGGGTTTCGAGAGCGTCCAAAATGCTCCCGGACTGACAAACCGAAAGGGCCATTAGTAGGAATCTAACATCTCCGTTCGTGGTAAATTTTAGCATTTTGAATTGGCAGGTAGGTTCACGTCAACCATGAAATAAAAATAAATTGACTACAATAGTGGACTGAACTATGGGACAAATTCTTTTTCGCAGTCGTACAGTTAAAAAAGTAGTTCAGGATTTCAACATTCACACATCCGCTGGTCCAGATAGAAGAGATCAAGAGGTGTTCTTCCACGCTGTCAAAACATTGTGTAAGCTTTTCCGTCGGTCCTACTCCTCAGGCCTCATTTTGAGTAGATAGATGGAAAATAGCATTTGTACAGGACGTCCCAAAAGAAGGCGATTCCTCCTCTCCTTCTAGCTGTCGTCCAATTGCACTATCTTCCCTTCTTTCTATTTCCAGCTTATGCACTATTTTGATTCACGAAAACTTTTTAATGACAGGCAATACGGTTTTCGTAGCAAAAGGTCCACTGGTGATTTGATGGCATATTTCACCAAAAAGTGAAACCAATGCTTGCATCTTCTTGGTGAAAGCAAGATTGTTTCAAAAGCATTTGAGAGAGTTTGGCACCAAGGTCTTTTGTCGAAAAGGCGTTCATTTGGAATCGACGAAGCTCTTAATCAATGGATAAGAAATTACCTTTTAAACCCAATTCAAGTTGTTTTGGATGGCTTCGAGTGTGCAGTTAAAGTCACAAAGTACATCAGGCTGGGGTCACCCAGGGCTCGGTTTTGTCTCCGACTCTTTTCCTCATTTTCATAAACGATCTCTTCTTGTCTGCTACCCTAATACACTTCACTCCTTTGCCGATGACAGTACCCTTAGTTTTTCATATTCGTTCATCGTTCTTGGTTCCTCGCCCCTGTTCCTCGGACGTAGAACTGGAACGGTAGCGTATGTTTAACTCATATAGCTCCGACTTTAGCAGCATTGTATCAGGTTGATCTCTTAACAAAGTGGAGTTTACTGCCCTAAAAACTCAATGCTGTCTTCTGTCATTGAAGCAAAACAGTATCACCCAGCCATTATCCATGGACCATAAATGTCACTTGCATCGCTGAAACCGAAAGGCTATCCATCCTCGGTACGTGTGTCCATAAAAACTTAAATTGGAACGATGCTGCGAAATGCCTTCTTACAGTAAGCGATGCAGTTTCTCTTGCCTGTCACTGTTTTAATGCTTTTTTTACGAACAGTGTTCCAGCGAAATAGTCAACTGCACTCCTTCCCTCAAGGTATTCAACCGTAATACTCGTCAAAGATCGAATGCGAATTTTCCCTCGAGCGCACTTTCGGATGTACAGTGAAGATCAGAGGTTCTTTCATAAGCCGTACAACGCGAATGTGGAATGGCCTACCACAATCAGTCTTTCCTACTCATTACAACTTACAGCTGTTCAAAACAGGAGAGCACTGGTACCTCTCGTTCTTTTCCTCTTCTTCTATCCCTTTCCGCTTGTGAGATGCCTAACATTAAAAGAGTAGCCTAATCTCTAAAGGGTAGAACACTCTAGCTAGATTTCGAAGACATTAAACCTTCATACATACAGACAGACGGACGGACATGGCTTAATCAATTGACCTGTCGGTCTCGATTATATCTCTAAAGAATGTAAGGGGCCTACGGTGATTATTTCACTGTTTCACACAGAAATGAAAGTTGATATTAATATACCCAGGGTATAAAAATAATAACTTAATAAGGTTAATACTTGTTTTGCATTATATATCCTTAAAAAAGTAATAAAAAACCATTTAAAAATCAAAATAGAAAAACAAAAAAACAGAAAGTGCCACAGATTTAATTTTTAAATAATGCCTGACATGTCTTTTCTGAAAAGGTAAAAAAATTTATAGTCTCACTGTTGCATTGTCTCACTGTTAGTTTTCTCTTAACTTTAAATTCGGGGGCATATCGCGAGTAGGTAGAAAAAGATGAAAGAGTCCAAAAACAGTTCATATGCAACACAAGTGACGCTAAGTTAGTATGGAATATGAAAACAATGCACAGAAACACCAAATCCTTGCCCGCATGTGTTATGCCTTTACGGACGAAGGAAATGCTTTAACCAGCAGAAATCTCAATCTCAAAGCTTAGCGTAAATTTAAATAGGTAACGTCAATTTTAATTTCGAATAAAAACTAAAAAATTTAATAAGAGCAAAAAGCACATTGCTAGATATTAAAATTTATATTCAGCTTACAAAGTATTTTTGAAACAAGTTTACCAAGTTTAATTTTTTTAATAAAAATATTTTTAGTAAAAAATAAAACTGATTGCGAGGATGTTTATTCAAACTGTTGGTCTCATTTAGTTTTAAAGTTATAGTTGTTCAATGTAGCAACTTTTCCATATGAAATGCCTCATTTTATCCGCAAACGCATGCAATATGCAATTAAAATTCAACTAACCTTCTCTGCAAAAAATCAACTTCTCTTTTTTGCAAGGCTTAGCTGTTTATTCTTTTTGATTTTATGACGGTTTTTATTTTTTGTTGCCTGTTAAACATACTGCTGAATCGAGATCGAAAATTTTTACGTCCAAAAACCTACACATAAAAATAAATTAATTCTACTCCGACCAACGGCAAAAGGAATTAAATATCAGAAAATTAAACTTAGAAAAATTTAATGCAACTTGACTACCTACCCTGAATTTCTAAAACATTTTTTTTTTTAGCTGTTCCAAAAGAATGGGAGACAAAAAAGATGTTAAATACAGCTATGCCTAAGAATTTTTTAAGTCAAGCTCTTACAAGTTCTTAAAAAAGCGACTAATTTCGATTTTCATTTCGTGAAAACAACGAAAAAAAAAAATTCAGATTAAAAATTTTGCCTCTGAAAAGCACAAAAACCAAAGCACAAAAATTAAAAATTAGTTGAATATCAAACATCTATAACATAGAAAATTAAAAGGTGTTTCTTAGACAAGCAATGTTTTTAAAATTAGTACTTATTTCCCAAAGCCAAAAAAGGCAGAATAAAAGTATTAGGTGTACACTTTATATTTTAATATCCTTTTCTACAGTCTAACTCTGAGATCTGGCGATAAAGTTAAGTCAAAAACTCTTAAGACAAAAACGTTGTTCTGTGCTCGGAATATAATGTTAAATTTGTCCCGAATTTGTTGAAATCCATTTGAGACTGGTTGGTAATTTTCTTTTTCCTTTTCAGTTGCGATACGAAGCAGATTTTGTAGACCCCTTTTCGATTCGAAACTAGTTCCCAATCCTTGTCGTATAAAACCCTTCAGAATACTAGCCTAACCGCGCTGATATCGACTTCTTTTATTTTAATCACTCGATTTACTACGCAAAAAGACCCACCATCCGATAGTCCTTTTGACCAAAAATACTACAGCTTACCACTACCATCCAGAGCTGGGCCCGAATGCCAGACTCGTGAGCCGAAGTATAGCCGAAGTGTCTTACTACGAACTATACTCTCAATCGGATGCTGCATCTACATATCCCAATGAACGGAAACACTCTCTTTTGCTCTCTCCGCAAATTCATCCATGGCTGCAGGAGAAATGTCTATCTAGGACACAGCGCATAGAAAAAGCTTTTGCCGAAATTTTGGGACAACTTGTACGCAGCATCTCTCAGCGAATCGCTTCATCACGCAGCTACAAAAGTCCACGCAGGAGAAAAGGTCCTACGTCAGATAAAAATCTTCTCAAGGCATAATAATGCATCCTTTATGTGACCGAAAGGAAAAGCTCTACCCCTGCGATGGAAAATTCATCCCCACCCGGAAAATTCATCCTAGATTCGTGGTATAAAAACCCCCGCAACTGGGATGTTACTCTTATAAGTCGGAACCATTGCGTCCTGTGTGTATCCTGTTGGTCGTCCTCGCTGAAATTGCGTAACAAACAAGAATCAAATCATATAAACAGTTTTTTTTCTTTTGACTTTTACAATAGTTTTGCAAGTGTGTGGTGCATTTCTGTTGCAATTTGCATTTCACAAATCCGTTAAAGTGAAGTTACATACAATGTTATGGAGAGATACAATACAATGTCCTTTGAGACGACAATTCAGTGTTTGGTGCGTGTATGTACATCTTTGGATGTATACACTTTGACAGTTGATGATAATTAAATAAACAAAAGAAGATTTATGTGACAGCTTTGGGGGCGCAGGAGAGAACGATGGAGCATCAGTTGTGGCTGAGGTTGTGCGTAGTACTGATGCGGACGTGTGTTGGCGCGACGAATGTGCAACATTGTGTGTCCTGTTTTTTGACAAAAAATATTAATTGACTTGAAGTGGGAGTTTACAAAAAAAAATAGACAACCTTTAGTGCAAATAAATTTAAATAGTGTGGTAAGTTAAATTTTTAATTGAAATTTTATGTAAACGTGTCTTCGTCCTTTTTTGTTGGGGTGGTACGCCACATCTGCTGTGAGCCACCCCCACATGCACATTACTTATTCAAATTTCAATTAAATGTCAAAAATGTTCATTGAAAATTATCCACGTACGCCGTGTGTGGAAATTGGAGTGCCCAATTCCACCCCCGTGTCGACGTCGTCATCGCAGTCTTCGTAGTCCTTGGCATAGGCCCATGCACAGACCACGGCTCCGTTGACTCTCATGCATTAGCAAAGGCATCGCTTGACTTGGTGGAGGGTGGGCGACGATGGTGCATTACCCAAAAATTCACCTTACAACCCCCAAAAATTCTCGCTTGCAACACACCACCCCCTCATCGTGCAGATAGAACGAGCGCGCTCACACACTCGTGCACGTAGTACAGAGCTACACGTATTTTAGTGAAGCAAAACGAGGCTCATGGGGGTACTACTCGTCAGAGCGAGAGCACATACAACATACCTACTTACGTGTGTAAGGGATATGGCAATTTATTTTACTATTTCATACGCTTACTACGGTCTGTGTTTGCCGGGCTTGCGAGCTACACACATACGGTTCCTGTGGCTGAACTATGATGTGGGTAGTCAGAGAATTGCATATGCAAACATAACATCCTTGAATCAGGGAACGTAGATCGTCATCCCTCTTTGCATGGGACTTAATTTTTCTCTCTATTTCATTTCGGTTGTATCCTTGTGACCTTTTCTATTAAATTCATTCTACCTGGCCGTGAGGGGGGTGGCTAAATTTGAAAAACGTGCATGACACACTTCAATTCCATTCTAATTTGCCAGCCCTATCGCATTCACGACAATTGAAATTCCGATAAAGGCTTTTATTTTAATTGTTTACGGTATCCCCTGGGGGCTTTGTAGAATCCGCAATAGGCCACCCCCGGCTGAGACGCGTATATACCATCATCATCGGGCGATGCTGCAAAGCACGAATGGTATACTTCATTATTTTCTATGATATTGTGTTTTTATCCTGGAGGAGGTCCTCTTTCTCATTCGCATGCAACAAATGACAATGGACGGATTGTCTTTTGATATGAATGGATGACATGGCGGAAGAGTCCTGCCCAAGCTATACTGCGAGTGTTTCTCTGGAGTGAGGACACATTATCATAAAAGCAAACTTCGATGGATGAAAATCAAGTCAAAGGGGGAAAAATCGAGTGCAGTCTTATTTAATATGGAGGGCACCGTATTTTGGGCGGGAAAATGATTGATTTTGCAGGCCGAATTGCTTTTATTGCAAAAGGAAGCCTTTTGGGCTAAAATTAAGCGAAAATATTTAAGAAAATTAAAAGTTGTTGGAAAAAAGGGGTTTTGTGTAGATGATAGAAGATAGAAGGTACTTTGCAGATTTATTGAATTTCAAATAGATCCTTCTTCCAGTTACGCAAAACATAGAACAGAATCAAAAGGACTCGCCTTATTTACCAATAACTCTGTTTCGCATAAGTTGAACATCGACTGCGCCATTTTTCTCTTCCTAAAATGGGTTCTCCATTTTAAGGTTCTCCATGGGTTCTCCAATAGACATTCCCAAAATTAAATGCCACTTAAACTGGACCTCTTAGAGATATGTTCCACATAGAGATTACTGAATACAGAACTCTTGAACCCATATATCTGCAGAAATAGTGGAAGCAAATCTTTTTACCAAGTAAAAGCCTATGAAAAAGATTCGGTATCGGGATGAGTGTGCTGCTCTTGGTCATCAGGACACAACTAGGAGTTCATCAACAGATTAAGCTAAACGTATTTCGAGCTCTAGGATTAAGCTTAGCTTTTTTGCATTTCTGTGAAAAAAAGTCCAAGACTACTTTTTTCCTTGAAACTTACAAGTCTCCCGACAAACCTGGAATAAGTCTGTTACATATATTCCCTTACAAAAACAACTAAGCGTAAGACTTTACGTTGTCAATTTATTGTCAAAAATAAAATGAGCATCGACACCTGCATTGGGCGCCATTTAAAACTAATTTAAACATTTAAACAGAAAGATGTTCAAAACATGGATTTACCAGGTTTTGATTTTAAGCCAAAAAAACTCTACAAGAGATTTTTTCCTTATTCGCAGAATATCTAAAAACAGTACAAAATTGTATGATAATTTAACTAAAATGAATGGTTACTCATTTGCTTACTTAAAGTTGAAGAACTGCTCAAAGGTTCTCCTAAGGTTTTTTGCTTATAGCAAAATGGGCTCCAGATTGTCACAACATTATCACTCGAGATTGATTGAGATCTAGGGGGCTTGTACCTACTCGAGATAATCACTAAGTTAGCTTTGACTTAACAAATTTGAAAAATGAATGAGTTTCGGTTAAAAAACGTCTTATAATAAATGGTGAACATCCGATTTACCCAACTTTGACTTGACCCTGCAAATTTATCTCGTTTTTACGTTAAGCTAAATTGCACTGAAAATTGAGCCTGCATTTGGAATTATCTCTACTTTTCCCATAAGAGAGCAACAGCATCAGCGCACGCGACTCGTTATCTTCAGGCTTAGAATTTCCAACTGCAAATAGCTTGCTTAGGAACAGGAAAGCCAACAACGACAACGTAAGAAAAATTATGTCCTGTCAGGATTGCAGTGGTCTCAGGTTCCATTCTATGTCTACGATTTTATGTCAGACTTTTGTCCATCGAATCTATTTACTCTGCTGATGCTGACTAGTTGTGGTCCCGTCCAAAATATACTTTGGAATTGTCTAACCTGCCTTCTTCTCAAACTAACGGTAGGGCGCTTTCCTGATAGCTTGATGTTGTGCAAAAATTATACTTTAAATGTAATCGCTGCATAGAAAGCCCTTACTTCATCTAGAGGTTGGCAAAAAGACATTGTTTTCATATGAGTTGCGTTCTACGTTTATCGCTTTATCCAAATCGGGGTTTCCAACTGATTCCGATGTTTTCGATCGGATTTTCATCAAAATTAAGTTTTTAGAATTTTTCTTTTTGTTTGTTTTTTGTTTTTTAATTATTTAATTTATTAGAATATTAAAAACAATTAACAATTCAACAAACATTACTTATACAGGGTGTTCCGAAACTGAACGTCAAAAATATACCGTGTGATATGGAAAGTTTTACCTATACTGGAAAAATAATTAAAAAAATCTGTTTAAAATTTTAGCTGTTTAAAAAGTTTAGTTTTTTTTTTTAAATTTGAAGTGTCTAAGTTGGCTAAGGTATTGATCTTTTCTGGTATTAAATGTTTCTAAATATTTCTATTAAATATTACTAAACCAAGCGAAATAGATTTTTTCTAATATTTTTTTCAGTACGGGTAAAACCTCCGCTATGACCCGATATCGGCTTGACGTTGAGTTACGGGGCACCCTGTATATAATAATGGCTAGAACTAGGAAAAACTTAAGAAACAAGGAAGGCAAAAACTTAAACATTTAAAGAAATATTATAATAAACTGCTGCAGTTTTCCGGTTTAAGCATTAAATTCTTTTTCTTCATATATAAAAATTTTAATAATGATATTAATATTATGTTTTAGTACTTCGCCTAATATTAGGCAATAATTTTTTTTTATTCCGATTTTCGTTAGGTATTTTTTAAGTTACTCAAGCAACACAAAAAATCTGAACGAAGCTTGAAAGATTATTATTTTTTGAAATTCACGAAAGCCAGGATTGAAGATGTCTGCCAATCCTGGTTTTCCTTGCTTAAATGAACAAAATTCTTCTTTAAGCGTATACAAACCCAAACTGACACAGATCGTCTTAGCTAAAATTTTTTACCTTGGATGCCTCTGTAGCCGTTTTGACTTATAATGTTTAAGCATTTTTGATTTGTCTCACAAATGATTGGTGTAGGTTTTTAGAGCCGAATTGAGACCAAACTTTTAAAGACTCAACTAATGCTCAATACGAAATCTTCTGGCCTTTCAAGTTTTAACTGTCGCCTTAGAAAGGTAAGAACTAACAACTAAAAAATAATTGGGCTCTATCAACTCAAAAAGCAGTACGCAGTACCGAAAATGGGGTGTGAGTCTCAGGTGTTCCAACACGCATGGAGGGAACCTAAAATTATTATTTTCTGCTGGCTCTGAACTACGAATTGGAGTACCTCTTATGACTAGGTACTGTAAGGTCCGGTTTTTCAGTACTGAGTTAAGCTCAGCTTAAACCAAGATCTGTTAAACCCGTAATAAGGCCAATCTGGAGTTAACACAGTGAGCAGTTTTTCAATGCAGAGTTAACTCCGTCAGCAAAGTTGTCAAAATCTTCGACTCTCGAAATTTTTTGACTCTCCCAACTCTCAATTCACATAGAAATACACAGGAAAAGAAATTCGAGGTGTTCTCAGATGTAATTTTTCATAAAAATACACAAATTTACTGTCATTCTACGCAGAAAAAACATTCAAAGAAGTTCATACTGTTCACCAGCGTTTATCCGGGATTAACTCACCAAATTTAGCGAGTTAAGCCGAAATTAATCCCGGATCTAGATTAACTGAAAAACTCATTTTCGGGGTTAATCCCAGTTTGACTCCGAAACTCGGATGATCTCGCAGTGAAAAATTGGCCCTAAGTGGTTTAGCCATGACAAGAACCTTTCGTTTTCTTGTGTCGGGACTTTACACTGCACCACGTCTAGTCAGTTTCAGTTACGTTATTCTACGTGATACCCAATCCAAAAAGGTAAAGTTCGAAAGGCCTTTTTAAAAAAAGAAATACATTCGAACACCTCGTCGAGGTTTTGCCTACTTAAGCCCCCAAATATAATAGACTTAAGTGGGATTAACCTAATGTCAAAATACATCGCAAATGGCACTCAAGTTCTGCCAAACGCTTACGGTGCCCATAAAAGACTTAGGAAACCTTTTAGAAATCGTATGATATTTGTGTGTATCCATCCACCCAGCAGCCTAATTTCCGCGCTGAACCTGAGAGACTAACTTAAGAGAGCAAAAGATAACGAAGACTCAACGAAACCGAGCAAAAGGCTATTATGGCCGTGGCATACGAATTGCGTGTAATTAGACATTTATGAAAGTTGACTTAAGCTCACCTAAGTCTTATGGTGAGGCCTTAAGTCGTATTGAAACTTGGAAAAAGAAAGAGTGTGTTCGAATACTCTGCATTATACACAAAAAAAAAAAAAAACAATTTTTGAGTTTGGAAAATATTCTTCGAGGAGCAGCTTGAGATATAAGCAGCCCCTTGGCATAAAAATAATATTTAGTACCTTTAAAATTAATTTTCAAAGCCCTTGTCTACAGAAGCTCCCGGAAGCTTTTGGTTTGGTCGTAAAAGGATTTAAAAGTGCCAACTAAAAGCACTTAAGAAGCCTATAAGGTTCAAAATATACAGGCAAACAGTAGATGTATTATTTCAGCAAATCGAACTAAAAGAAAACTAGGGCTTTGCCTTTTCTGCTGAAATTTAGGGAAGGTAGTTGAAGAAAAAGTCAGGGTTTTAACTGCTGGTAACATGCCCGCATTGACTAAATAAATGCCCAAAATGGAAATGGACACACAAAGAAAGTAGGTATAATAAATGTAGAAGACAAAACTACATTTACAGTTTACTACAACTACAAAACTGGCACTTGCAGCTCAAAAAAGCCATCGCCTGGTCTCTTTTCCGATCATGCATGCTATGTGCGTTACAGATTTGTTTACACACGTGAAAGGAACCTACAATTATTTGCTGATACCGAACGGTGAGTTGAGATTCCTCTCATTACAAATGATACTCTCGCAGAGTTTGTCAGATCTTCGCGGAGGTGGGACACCGTGAAAAAACTTTTATTGCCCCGGCCGGGATTCGAACCCGAGACCTCATGCACCTCCTGCATAAATCTACTTATTCATTCCTTGAGCTTTTTTATAGCTTAATCCAACCTTAACTTATACGTTAGTTTGCACTGAATGTAGTACATAATCTAATACACTAAACTAAACAAACTCTCAGCGCCCTCAACGGAAACCAGAGGAACTCCTCACAAGCACGAGGTGCTACATTCTTCACCTTTAGATTTTTCTGTTGCATTCTATTGGTTTTGCTGTTGCCTCTGTGACTCGTGCACTTTTCATTATTAAATTAATTTTAATAATATTTTAGACAAAAAATGCATTGAATTTTAAGATTATAAACTGTAAAAACATTTCTTACAAACTTGTATTGTATTGGCGATTGATGGCAAGCCCCCGGTGGAGAATAGAGGAATATGTAGAGACCTGGAACAACGTCAGTTTTAAAAAAAATTCCAAAGTTATCATCCAGCTTTGATTTACTTGTCATTTGGGTGAAAAATCAACAAAAACTGACCAATCAAACTACGGCGGGAAAACAGAATTGAATTTTTTACCAGTCAAAAAACAGTCAAAATATTCAGTTTAACGTTGTTGCAGGTCTCTACATATTCCTCTACCAGGTATCGCATTCGGACTTTTCCAACCATCAATAAACAATTAGCCCCATACCTCTTTTTGCCATCGGACCATCTGTTGGGAAGTAGTAGAAGCGAATAAGATTTAATTTAAGAATATAAAAAAGAAAAGATTTTTTTTCCGGGACTGCTTACGGTTTTTTTCTTTCTTAACTGGCGATTGAAGGCCACCCCTTCAGCTTTCAAAATCTAACCATGTTTATTGTCCGGCTTTGATTAACTTATTAACTGGCTAAAAAAAAACTAACCAATAAAACTAAGGCGAGGAAACAGACCTCCTTTATCATTGAAATTTTTTTCAATCAACAAACAGTCAAAATTTTCGCTTTTGACGTATCTGCAGGTCTCTATATATTCCACTATTTGTAACCGGTGGCTGCCTTCAATCGCCAACAGGCGCCAACAACGTCAACTTTCAAAAATTTACCAAGTTTATCATCCGGCCTTGATTTACTTGTCACTTGGGTGAAAAATAAACAAAAACTCACCAATCAAACTAAGGCGGCAAAACTATATTGAAATTTTTGTAAGTCCAACAAACAGTCAAAATTTTCAGTTTTGACGTTGTTGCAGGTCTCTATATATTCCTCTACTGTCCACCAGGTATCGTATTTCAACTTTTCCATTCGTCAATTCTTAAATATCTCATTCTGCTATTTCCCGTTATGGAGATTGCGATCAATCGCCAATTGAAGAATGGAAAAGTAAAATTGCGACACCTAGTAGAATATTATAGTGAACTGCAACAACCTCAGCTTTCAAAAGCTTCCAAAGCTAATGATCAGGTTTCTATTTATACTTGTCAACTGGGTGCAAAAATAAACAAAAACTGTGATGGCAACCTTCATCTTCTACATTGACCTTTTTTTCCACAGTTACTCAATTTTGACATATTGAAGGTCTCAACTCAACATATTCTTCTTCTGTCCACCAGGTCTCAGACTATTTGCCTGACTTCCGGTTTTAAAATTAGTGATCATTTTTACACATTAATTTTTTGATACATGGTTTATGTTTAACTATGTATGTTTTTCTTAAATTTCGTTTATAAATTTTTTTTATTGCAACAATTTTTTTATTTTAATTTTTTTGTTTAGTAAGACATTTTTTTTGGCATGATACTCGTGTAAGCTTAGGTTAATACATTACAAATAGCTTGGATGTTTTAGCCTTTTTACAGACACTAAGTTAACCAAGTTTTAGCGTATTTTGATATAAGAAAAATAAAAAAAAAATAATTATTATTTAATATTTCCTACTTTTATTTTCCTTTGAATCTTAAAAAAAATTTAGTCATATCAGGTCATTACTAAGATAGAGGGGGGAGACACTTCTTTCATTTTTAAGAATTTTAACATGGCTCTATTTTTTGAAAATTTTAAAATATTTTGAATGCTTTTTGTTGCAGTTTTAAAACATTTGGACCACAGGTATTTAAGTTTATGTTGCTAATTACCTAAGCCTATTCCTTATTTTTCAAAAAAATATAACTTGAAAAATTTAATCTTCATACGAAAAGAAGAAAAAAGTTATACTTAAACTTCTGACCGGAGTTTCTATGAACCGACGAATTTTAAGGACTGAAAATTCCGGCAAAATTGAATTCCTTGTTTCAAGAAGGAGATCCATTCGCTATCCTTCTTCAACTTTCAAAAATAAAAATATTTATTTTTACATTACGAAATAAAAGCATTCAAGGTAGGCCAAGTCCTTACAACAACTTTGGGTAAACATGATGGATGGAAAATGAAAAGTCAGCTTCCATCACCCCAGTTTTGAAAAAGCTATAGATAGAACGTCCTTTAGCTTTCATCACTCCATAACCATTTTGCTGTTGATGAAGGATAATTTACTCAAAAATTATCCCAGCACTAAGGCAAACCTATCTCTTTCCAAGATCATAATTCCCGAGATAATTAGTTAAGCACCCGCTGCCGCGCCGCCACACCACACTCTGGCTCATGGCACATGCATAATTGCATCGTGGTGGCCACTTAGCCTGATTTTTCAGCTTTTTCTTCATAGAAAAAAAAAGGACGTGTAGTAGCTGCTCGCCTGTATTTTTCCAGCACTCGTCTGAGCTGAGTTCTTCGCTTCTGGAACACCTCCACTTTTGCTTCATTTTCTTTTTGTTCCATTCCAATTCGCTGCGAATGTATATATTTCGAAACACTAAACGAACACTTCACAAACGTAAAGTATCTCAATTAATTTTATTACTTAGCTCTTAGCGTCGCCCAGAGAAATGTTGGCACAAAAAAAAAAAAAAACCAAAAAAAAAAAAACGACAAGTCATTATTAAAGTCCTGTGGCGATTTATGCATTCATTCGTCCTTCTTGAACCGGTATATTCAGACAAGGACCAAAAAACCACTGGTGCTACACAAGAAAAGGACGCGATTGCAGAAGCAGATGGATGCCCGAGCTCAAGTTGAACATGACAGCTAGCATGATGAGGGTTGTGGAAAGATTTTGAATTAAATAAAGGAATTCTTCCTTTTTTTGTTGTGCGCACAGTATATTCGCGCTGCTCTGCCATTCTTTGGTCTTTCGGCAGCATTTTGCATCCGCACTTCTCAACAAAAATGATTTCGTCAGAAATAAAGTGCAAAATGGTAAAAATCACAGAAAGGAATTTTATATCCCAGATTGTGTAGAGTCGTCCATGGTGTCAACTAAAACGAAATGGAGAAAAAATCCTTTGGCTGTTGTCGTTATACCGTCATCTTTGCAGTTGTAGCTCGTAGTAGTCATCGCGTAATTAGAGTCAAGTTTAGTGCCAGTTTATTTTGTAATTATTTTCGTTTTAGGTCCTTGCGAGAATTATGTGCATCTCTTACAACGGTGTGCTTTGGCGTGCAAAGCTGCTTTGTGCGCAATAATTAGTCAGGCTTTTACAAAGACTCCTGAATGCTCTATAGAGGTGAATAGGGATAGGGAATCGGAAACGTGGCACATGGTCCAACAAAAGGTGCAACTCTTTGGGTTGCAGAATTGCATGCGTGTGGGTGACATTTCAAACATTTATGGGGATTTGTACTGAAGTTTACATGGGTTGGATATTTGATTACTGGCAGGACATAAGTCACAGAAAGTTTTCCTGATCATATTAAGTAGAAAGTACCATGCCGCCACCTTTATAGACTTTTGTTGCTGCTTCCTTTATTTTCTCCACAACATCACGAATGTGGAACAGGCTCTCGAATTTCCACCCTTCAATTGCAACTCTTACGAAGTGTTGCACAAAAAAAAACCCTCAATAAATGAAACCATTTTAACTAGGATCACAATATTTCTAACGTTTCAAGACTCATTGCACGAAAAAGCAGGACACCGAGAGTACACAACAAATTGCTGGCATTCCTAAACTGGCCAGAGAAAATTCAAAGCGCCACCGATTTAATCTAATTTTTCCATCAAATCTAGGACGTGATAGATGTTTAGCTGTTAAGGTAGTTCAAGTGAGTGTACAACAATTCCCAGACTGATATACGAACAGGTCCTTCTCAATGCCACATATGCAACTCTTTCGTCCTGAAGTTTCTGTACGTTTTTTTCGAGACTTTTTCCTGGCTTTCTTAGAAAAATCCAATTTTATACTTTATTTGCAATCAAAACTCACAACACATACTCGTACATAATACACTCAACCAAATAAACGAAGAAGAAAGAGATGACGACACATTTTCTCGGCATACGTAACGTATAGAACAGAGTTGTTCTTTTCAGGAAGTCATAGCATATTTCTGGTGTGCATCCTGGAAAATCCTGTTAGTGTTGTGATGTGATGTTGTTGGTGTTTCTGCTTTTTTGGATTCCTTATTTTTGTCGTATATACACTCTTCGTTCGTCCTGTATAGAGAGGAGGATGTATCACACAATTATTAATGGATGAAGGATTTTCGATTCATGGTAAGGAATTGCTTTGGATTGCGCTTGCAGTAATGCAATTTATTTATAGTTTTATGTTTAAATCGGGCGGTAGGACGTTGTTGGGGGAAAATCCTTATTTATGTGTGGTGCGAAAGTATAAAGATTGAGAAGAAGGACGACCAATACCAAGTGGACTTGTAACCATATATAAATCGAATGTATAGGTATATGCGGGTGTAAAAAGGCAAGAAATATCGCAATTTTGGATTTGTATTGGAGTGTATGTCCGAAAGGAAGTCATATATTCATGTGAAAAGCCATCGTAGAATTGAGAATTGTAGTACAAGGACGAGGGCCATGCTCTCATGTCCTTCAGAAAGCTCTGTAAAGTAATGTACCTACAATTGATGCTTGTTTACTGTTGGTAGAATTATGGAAGGTAAACACGAGAATTGAGGGGACTATATACCTACTTTGCCCTCGGGGAATTGACTTCTATTGAGGTAGTGTCTTGAAAGTGGCTTTATTGATTGAACAGAATGAGTATTCTTTACTCAAAGTTCACAAATACACTTCAGGATAACAATTGAGGGCTAAAATGTGACATTGAAACTACGTATTGTTGTCTTTAAAAGGACCTTATAGAGACTTGAAAATTCAGGAAAATTAATTTTACCATTAACGTTACGAAACATGATCTCATTTGTATTGTTTTGAAGCTGCTAGCATACTACTCAGCGAAAAGGCCAGCTAAAACCCAAATTACTTACTCAAATAATGAATTTTAGAGATTCTTAACAAACATTTTTTTTTGTTAATAGTTGTTTAAAAAGCTTTGTCTCAAGTCTAAGGATTTTACAGGGTCGTAAGTGTGTGCTCCACGTTGGGCGCCATTTCTGTGAGAATAATTATTGAGCATAGAGTCAACTTTGGTTGTGAAAGACGATGACGAGCTTGTTCCTGGTCGACTACATTTATCGGTCACCGCATTCTCGCTCAATTTTCAATGGGACAAATAATAAAAGCTAAGGATAGTGACTCTAGCCTTGATTAAGCATACTTATTTCAGTTAGTCTTCAAAAATATCTCAAATATTCTCGTAAAAGTAGTCTGTTTTGGCTTTAAATTCCAAACCCAGGTCAGCAGTGCATCTTAGGCTTAATTCGAAAACAATCCATCTATAAGAATTCTTTTGCCAGCAGGCGGTTTCGAAAGAGCTAGTACCTGTACTTTTCCTGCTTCAGAACTTAAAATTTTAATGACGGTTGAGCCTCCTGGCCTCCTGAATTTGGGTTTCTCTTTACTATGTAACAAATTTATGAAGAGCAGATGATATACTCAAAGATGGACCCAAAGTCCATTCGCCTATGTATGAAGGACAGCTCTGCCAAGATTCTGTGTCAAGTTCTGTTCTATATCAAGTGGATTTTGGATTTTCGATTGAAGAATCAATTTTTCTGTTCGCCAATATGCGTCGCAGGATCGTTATCCAGAGCTGGAAACGATACCAATTTTTCACAGTCTAAGGGTACAAAATAGTTATTGTCTTTTTCAAACACACGTCGTTGTTTTAAGCAGGGGGATCCAGTGATTCCTGATCTATCACCACAAGGCAGATCCGAAAAAGCCTTTTTTTGCCTTGCCGCTAAGCAATCTTTCAGTCATAAGTCGGAAGTGCGGGTTAGGGGTATTCCTCTAAGCAACAATCTCGGGTTTTGCAGCCTACCAAATTTCCCCTAAACTGCCTTAAATAAATTATAAATTTTCCATTGGTGCCAGCCACCTTCAAAGGTCAAGTTCACGAAGTTGCTGGAGAGCTTTAATTTGATCAGTTGGATTTGCCGCACCTTTCTAGTGAGATTGTCAACAATTGCACTGCGACAACAATACGATCCTTAAAGGCATCGCTAGAAGACCGGAGAGGGAGAACTGCAACTTAGGAGGAGGTAGAAGGATCTCTGCACCTTGGGACGTTTAGAAACCGACTTTTTTTTGCTACTTCTGATATGACATAAGGTTTTGGCTGGCTTTAAGCATTCATAATTTTTCCCATTTAAATTTAGCGACTTTTACATTAATATGTCCAAAGATTTTTAGAGTCCGGAGAGGCTCACGCCGTAGTTAAAAGTACGACCTCGGCGGAAAGCGTATAGTCGCGATCTAGAATTATGACACTTATACCATGTTTCCACAGGGCACTTATCCGCGATTGATATAAATTTTCATTAAATCATCTACAAATTACGCGATTAGCCATACAAATTCAAATCTTCTTAGCCAGCGATTAGAAATAAATCCTCTCATAAATCTCATTCACCCTTTTCACGAACCACTTTTAACCCTTTTCGAAAACCTTTTCAACAGTTTGATAATCGAAAGAGGATACTGAAACTGTACAAGTATGATAGAAGTGTCAGAATTACGAATTCTGTTGGAATGTTTACAACATAAATTTTTTTCCGCTTCTGGAAAATGATAGAAAAAGAGCGCTACTGTTAAATTAATCCTATATCTGTGTGGTGGAACCACTTTGGGATTTATTATTAAACGTCTCCCGCTAATCCTCGTATTATTGCCGGTGGAAACATGGTATTACCTATCGTGCACGGGTTTTGCTTCTGTATGGCGCAGGAGGGACCATGAAGTGGCCCCAACCGCACTATTGTAAGGAATTTAAATGCGTTTCTTATGGCGTATTCTTTGCAAAACCGAATCGTGAAACTGGTGTGGAATACAGAAAAAAATTGTTCTTTTCTCGTACACCTGAACGGAATCGTGCTCATGTTTGGAATGAGCGGAATCGTGCTCAAATGTTCTTTTCAGCTCCGAATTAGTTCGATGCTGACATCAAACTCAAAATTACTCCACCATCGTATTTGACGGTGGACGCTGGGTGTAGCTTTGATTGTGTATGTGAAGTGACATTTCGACTCAATTTTAGTGCGTGAATATTTACAACACGGCTGAAATTGTATGAAATTGTTAAAAACTCAAATCAAGAGCTTTTAAAATTAATTTTAAGTAAAAAGTACAAAAAAATGACGCCAACAAAATCACGCTACGAAATGAAAAAAAAATTTAACAAAATGAATCAAAAGCAATTCGTCACTTAACGTGATGATTGCACCGGTGCAGTATTTGTCGTTCTGTACACAATGAAACCGAGTGCACACCACGCTGAAATTGTCGCGAACACCGAGTATTATTTGACAGCTCGGTGTGGCAGTTCGGTGTTCAAAAGAATACGCCATTAGACTTGAATTTCTGGCAGAGCCAAGAGTCGGCTGCTGGTCTTGGATAGGTTTTATTTTTTTCGGTTCAAAGTTTGGATTCACAAATGTTTGAGAGCAAAGGTCAGTCTATGCAGGGATTCGTAGATAAGGGTAGTTTATCCGGAAGGTTTAGTAATCCGGATATTCCGTGAGCGAATGGGCTATTTTAGACGATGCTTTAGTTGTATAACACTCAAGGATAGCCCAGAGGAAAGGATAAAGAAACTAAGAAGAAAGGGAAAGGGAGGAATGGCACAGCGAAAATGATTGAAATTGACAATAAAGGAACTTGATTTTTTCGTCCCGGTTTTTATAGAACCTGTCACCTCAACCTGAAAATGCAAGGATGACTTTTTGGAGCAAAATTTTTCACCGTTTCTTCAGACTTCTTCTATTACTCTCGGCTAAGCTTAAATGTTCCTTGTTCTCAGTGAATATGAAGATTTAAAATCCTAGTCTTCACTTAAAAGCGCTCCGTAGTTGTATATATTCGTTATCAAAGTAAATTCAATACGTGTTCGACTTGTTAGACAATACGGCAGCACAAAATTTTTAAACATTGATCGTATGGTCCAAGGTTGTGATTAGATTCAAATTCATATAACGCAACCCTTTCCCTAATTGTCCAAAGTTAAAACTATGCGTATGGGCCAATTAAATTCTGAAACTCTGCTCATTTCAAATTCACTTAAGCTGTCAAAGTCCATCAATTTATAATTTAGTCCCTATGACACTCTAACGGTCTAACCGAAAGATAACTTTCCCAAATTTCGTACTTCACCAAAGATGTTTGCGTGCAACAAATTATTCATAATGTTAGCAGTGTCAAGACGTCCTTATGGAGTCATCCTGTGTTAGCTAATCACAAAAAAAAGAACGATACACAACCTTGAGACGAAAACTCACACCTTTATTGCATGCAAGAAAACCTCTACTTACACTCAAAGCAAAGTATCAGTCGCCAGGACCCAATTTCTATATCCAACACATCCTTTACAGAGGCGACCACTATATATCGTCGTCCAGTTGGAAATTATTGCTCCTTGTAATTTTCTTCCGACACAACTTTTCCCATGAAGTACCTACCGCTACCCCCATCACAGACTCACCATAACCGACTGAGGCGTTAGCGGCCTACTAATGGGGAGTAAATTGCATTCTGATGTTCCCTATACTCCCTGGATAACGTCCTTTCCTGGGAAACTATACGAAACAAGTCGATGAAACTTTGCTCGTCCCAAAAAGTGACTGAGGTTGCAGCTACAACATTATTAACGTTATCCAATCTTTGCTCAGCGAGGAGCCAGCCACACCTCTCTTATGCCAAGGCGAGCCAAGTTGCTGGAAACTTTCAGTTGAGCTCTTGAAAAATATCCTGCGGTCTGGGCGAATGTTTTTTTTTATTCTATTTCGTTTGTTGGGTGACACAAGCACTAGAAAAATCCAGCGAACTGAAGGCAAGGACAATGGTGCTTTGGTGGATTGTGGTCGCGTCGCGCCAAGCTAAGAGCTGGTGGCCAGCCAGTAGTGCGGTTACTTAAAAATCCAAAAATCCGATAATAGAGAAAGTCAAGACTTTATAAAACCCCGTGTTTTCTTTGAGCCACGAGTGATATGATGGTGCAGCCGAAAGGGGCTTCTCTCTCTGAAAATGCGACTTTTCGTGTTCTGACTTTTTGTAGTTTTCGAGTTCGTCCTGGCTTTGTTTCGCATACAATTTGCTCGGGAATTTTGTTGCGCCGTTGTTTTCCTTTCCGCAGTGTTGTGCAATTCTGGTGAAACGACAACGCCAAATGGAAACTTTTTCAAGGATGATGGCGGAATTAGTTGCAATTCAGTGAAGTAATGGAGGGTGCGGGAGGGGTGGGGCGAAAAAGTTTGAAATCATTTGCAGTGCAATTATCCTGACGGGTGGTTTGTCGATTGGGTGTGTGCATAGTGCATGCCGGAGCAGCCTGGCAATCAGTTAATGGACGAAGATGACAACGACGACGTCAATGACAAGGATTACAGCAAAACGATTGCAGAATGTATTCATTTGTTCATGATAATTGTATTATGATAGCTCAGTGAACTATCCTTGGGAATATTCACAACATCCGGTAGACACATTGTCTCTGAACGCATTGTACCCACACTTTAGTGCACGTTGCTCCTTCCAGATGCCAGTGGGTATAACACGGCGAAAGGTGATCTTTCTTCTTGGGGCAGGGAGTGTATGGATTTTTGATTTTCAGTGAAACACAATCTCATGGTTTCCACTCGAGTTATTTGAGTTATCCTTTTTTGATATATACATTTTTTTTGTTCTTGTAGAAAAGTTTCTATGTCGGGTTGTATCCTTTCAGTGGAATTTGATTATTGAAATAGTGAAAAGCGAACAGATGCACAGGAATATTTACATTTTATCCGAAAAGATGCGGTGATGTATTGCATTGCGAGGGTACTTGAACTGTGCCCTGAATTCCTGCGTTTCTTTTTCGTTGTAAAATTGTGGAAACTGTATCCCTTTTATTGCACTGCTAAAGGACGCTGGAAGCTGTAGTTGCTTAAAGATGCCGGACTTTTTCAGTGAACATTATTAATTGAAAAGAATAGCTGAGAAATAGTTTTCTTTTAGAGAGTCTTGTATTTTAAGGTAAATTAGAAAATTCGATACTAGAAAGGACACAAAAGTGGTAAATGCTAAATTTGCTGAAGAAAATGGGCGAGATTCCCTAAATGCATATGCGAACTCTTTGCTAGACTCTTAAGTTTTATTGGACACCTTAATCAGATAAATCGATACAATTTTAAAAACGACTTCTTGTAAGGCCAAGAAGTGGAGCATAAAAAACTGGCGCAGTGGGCAGAATTAGGCGCAGTCAAGATGAACAAAACGAAGAGTTTAGAGGATGTATTCTATAGATTCGTTGGACATTTTGTTTATAACAGAAATCCATATCGCTTTCAAACAACTTCTTATAAGCATAGAAAAACTGACGCAGTCGGCAGGTGGGGGGCAGTAAAAAGGAACGTAACGAAAAGTTGTAAAAGAGGATTTTATAGATTCGGTAGACATTTTATTTATGAGAGTAGTCCATGTGGTTTTAAAACAACTTCTTATAAAGCCAAGATGTCGAGCATAAAAAACTGGCGCAGTCGGTAGGAGTAGGTACAATAAAATGAAATTAAAACTTATTAGAAAAAAAGTATTTTTTTATGCTTAGTTGTAGACGGCGTTATGAGTTTTAGCTTATTGCTTCTTCAGTGACTCAAGTAGTACAGCTAGAATAAGGGTGCAACTCAATGTTGATGCAAGAAGCAATAAGCTAAAAAAAATATTCAGTGTTGGAAAAATACGCCTCAAAGATATGTATTGCCTATACTAGGAAAAAATTAAACAAGCGCAGTCGGTACTGACGTGTACATTAAAGGAAACTAAACTGCTGGACGACATTTTCAACATGAACTTTGATATCTTGCTTTCACTGCATCAAGAAACAAACAGTTTGGCGCAGTCGGTAAGAAAAGCAAAATTCAACGTAGAAAAACATATTCAAAAAGATTATTACTTTTAACCCGGGAGATGGACTGCGAAAGAGACACAGTTGTACATTTTGGCTATGACCTTTGGGATCCAACTTAATTGCTTCCCGTCTAGAAAAAAACTTAAATTGCAGCAAGGGTGCGCAATTGATGTTAATACTGGACTAAGAAAAACTTAGAAAATAGCTGAAAGTGGTCCGATTTGTCACCAATAAAGAAGCTTCGAAAGCAAGGAGTTCATGGCGCAGTCGGTATACTTGGGCGAGAGGTGGGCGATATTTTCAAAGTGAACCGTATGATCTCTGGTTTTGAATTCATTATAAAATAAAGAGACTGGCGCAGTCGAAAGTGCAGATACAAAAACGAAGAAAAAAATAATTTGTTCGGATAATTTAGTCTTCAGAGGCTCGATTGGTCTAAATTAGGCAATGAGCTTTCGGACCCTATTTTATATGTTCATGTCTAGAAAACATTTTCCTACATTATTAACAGAAAGAAACAGAACTGATGCATAATTCTTGCACAGAGAGACAAGTGACGGTAAGAACAAAAGCTCTTTGCGTGTTTGACTGCACCAGAAAACAATATAACTGGCGCAGTCGAACAAACTTAGATTTTATGCTGTTGTTAGGGTTAATGAAGTGCGAGAAATAAAGAATGTAGAGTGCTGTTTTCAAGTTAGTTGATTGTGTCAGGAAAAATTTAAACTGGCGCAGTTGGAAAACATTTTTTAGCTTGATAAATTGACCAAAACTTGAACAATATTTTTTTTATTTTCACTGATTAATATCGTCTATCCAGAAGCCTCTTCTTAAATAAAACATTTTTGGAGAGTTTGTCAATCTTGTAGGCCTGAAAAAGAACTCTATTTGACCTAGAATTTCAGCCTAGAAAAAAGACTGCGCCAATTTCAAGTTTTCCTGGCGCAGTATACTCATTTGGTATGAACTGTACTTTATTTTCTTCAGTCTTTATTTTTCACACTTCAGTATCTCTAGCATATAAAATTGCTTCTGTTGGGATATGAACCCATGACCTCCAGCACAGTATTCTAGACAAGAACCACTGCATCGCGTGGCTGGCTGGTGAAGCAATTTAGAGCGAGGGAAAAAGCATCATCTATGGAAAGAACCGCTGTTTTGACCTTTGATTGCACCCGGACATAGATCAATGGGCTTTGGCGGATGACCGGGAGTAATGGAAGATGCAATAAAGCTCCATTTCATCACGACTTACCCAAAGAAAAAGGAATTAGAAAATTATGATTTCGATGAAAGGGGACCAGGAAGTATGGACGTGTCAAACTATATCCAATCCCTGGTCTAATCCGATAATTAAGACATTTCGCATTAAGGTAACTCCTTTTTATTCACTCAAGTTTACACTTCGAACTCTTAAAATTTTGGCGTGCATCTGAAATGAGGCAGAAGTTTCTGACTTTGAATGCTAAATTCGTCCTTTCGTCTCTTCAAATTCCGATTAAAGCCGATTGCGTTGAACTTAATTTCACCCCAAAGATTTGCTCACTCTCATCAGATTGCAATGAATCTCCCCAGCTTTAATCACATCTAACCGCGCAACAATAAACTCCTTCATTTGTGAAAACAATTCCTAAAACCCTCTGCATCAACCGCCACCATAACACCACCACCACCGACCGAAAGTCCATTGATTCCATTAAAAATCAAATTTCACTCTTGTGTACATCCCGCCCAAGGATGACGAGGACAAGGAAGCCGTCGACGACGATGACGCTAACGCTGCCTGCTGACGATGCCGATCCGCTTGAGGGTGAATTTGTGCTCGGCTTGAACGTCCTCTCATCTTTCTGTTCCACCGCATCAAACACTTAACAGTCAGAGATTGCCGGTGTGGGATGAAAAGGAAATGCATGCAGGAATTATATTACATTCAGAGCCTACCATAAGCATAATATCGTTGCTTTTATGCTCGTCCTTGTGCCGCGCGCCCGGTAAGAGCCCACACACATCCCTCCCCTCCTAGAAGAGCCACCCTAAAGCGCACATGAGGGTGTCTCTTGAGAGAAATGATTCGCTTTTTTCTGGAATTGTTTTTCTGTCCCCCCGGGGGAAGATGTGAAACTGCTGCTCCTATCTTCATACAAACATTATATGCGCGCTGGGAGGTGGAGGAACACATATAATCGTCCTGGGTACAGCGAGTGTGTGTATATTTGAGTGCAATGCCTCGCTGCCAGAATGTACACGGTACACATTCATTTGGGTGTGGCTGGTTGGCGGGAAATTAAAGTTGCTCCACTAAACATACACCCACCACACCACACCGCCATGGCAGTGCCGCTGAACCTTTTTGACCCAAATTCAACTGTAAGGCCCCGGCGAACAATGGCGAAAAAATACTCATGTATCACCGCGGATACAAAGGGACGTCCTCTCGAAAATCAGGAGCAATATCTACCTGTCGGCTTGAAGTAGTTTATTGTCTTGCAACTCTGTATTGCTGCTGCTGTTCCATGGCAATCTACAAAGACTGACGAAAATCCAATGGCAAACAATCGCGCTGCCAACAATGGTGGTCCTTAATATGCCTAAGGGTTTTGGGGTGAGTTGCTTTATTGAGATTGAGATACGTTTTTTTTTCTGCTTTGTATTTTGCATCTTTCGTGACGAGCTGTTGCATTCCTGATTGTTCTGTTCTCAGTCTGGCACCCCTTTGACTTGAGCTCGACTTTTTTGAGCTCGACAACCAGCAGCAGCATCAGAGCACCCCCATACATACCCACCTGACATCCTTCAGTTTGGATGGAAACTGAAGGGTCGCAGCTCGAGATGCATTATGAGATCCACTTGCAGTGTTGCGTGTATGCAGAAGTCTCTATATATAGAGCCTCTGGCGAACGTTGCTAAAAGCTACTTTGAGAACGATTGGTTGTACCGAGTCTATCCCCGAGTTAAAGATGGGAGTCAGCTTTTGAAAGTAGTTCAAAGTGTTTATATCGCAGTTTTAAGTGTTTCTGTGCGCAAAACAAGTCCAATGGCCACAACCATACCTAGATTTCTTTAGCTCTCCATAGACCACTATAGACCACTTGGCACTGGCCAAATGAAAGAATGTAATTCCTTCGTTAGTGGCCACTACACGATACCCCAGAGTCATGGTGATGCCTTCAGCCATGCCCGACCTGCGGCAATCGTCCCCCAAGCAGTCTGGAACGCAGAAAAGGGCCACGACTTTGTGCCTATACAACGAGGCTGTTTTCGCTCGTTCTGTGCATTGTCAGTTCCCCCTGGGGTGTTTGACGAAAATTTCCTTAGACGTGGCCAAATTAAAAAACATCAAGTGGAAGAGTCTAGGCTGGTGTTGTACAACTCAAGTGGAGATAATGAAAACTGAAAATTACTTTTTCTTAAGGATTTTTACTACAACTCCTTTTTTTCCCATTCGTGATGTAAGTGGGACGTCCTAGCTCTTCCGATATAAAATTCTTAACCCTAAGAGTATGCCACAACTTCAGCCTTCAACCCCTTGCTAAGTGGTTGTCAGTTATGATGACAAGATCTTGCTCTCGGGTTATATTATCGCCCATCATCCATGTCGATGAAAAGAGCCTCTCCAGGACGACAAGATGTGAATAAAAAAAAAAACACCAAGGAGAAACAGTTGATGATATAAAATTTTGTCAGCAGCATCGGATATTAATAAAATTAATTTCTCGACGAGCACGACGAGGGGGAAATTAAATTTTCCGCGCATTAATTTATGGGGAAATTGGAAAATATTGATCCGCTTGACGGGCGCGGGATCTGATACCAGAGGTACAGAACCCAGAGAGACCATTGCGGACTGGTTTAAGCTGCCTCCGGTATTCATTACAAGGATTGTGTATAGGGACGACACGATGGGTATCTCGAATCATCAACATCATCGTGAAGAGTTGTGTCAATTAATTTTAATTGATGACAAAATTGTTTTTTTATTATATCTGGACAGTGATAAGTAACCATGTGGAATGTGTGTTAATTTATTGACTCTATGGGTGGTTTGAAAAGGAATTTGCGGTTTGTCTTTCAACACAGATAAAACTTAAATACTCAAAACCTGTACAAAAAGTTATAGGCGCACTCCTATCTCAGTTCTTAGTTATCGAAGTTTTAAAGCCAAGTTTTGTCCAAAATTAAAAAAATCTTGAAGACTAAGCTGCGACTTATGTGATTCAATGTATGATCGGTACCTTTTTATGGATGCAGCACCTGTTTAAAAGTGATAGAAATCATTGTGAGAGATGTTCTTTTGACGGATCTCATTAAGATAGAAGTCATTATGACAGAAGTCATTATGACAGAAGCCATTATGACAGAAGTCCCGGAGCCTTCGAAACGAATTTCTGAATACTCGGGGATAAGGTATTTTTCGGTTAAGATAGAGCTCATGGTATCTTTGCCGTTGCAGATCCCTTAAACGTAAGTCATTATGACAGAAGTCATTATGATAGAAGTCATTTTGACAGAAGTTATTATGACAGGAGTCAATCTGACAGAAATCATTATGAAGTCTCCCTGTCAGTAGGGGGTCAGAATGACAGAAGTCATTATGAAGTTTGACTGTCAAGAAAAGTTATTATGGCACAAGTGGTAGAAAATTTGTTAAACTGTTCGAAAAGTAGAACGTTGAAGATTTCATATCAAACTTCAAATCTAAATGACCGCAATGATCCGAAGTCTATGGCAGAATTCATTCTGACAGAAGTCATCGTGAAGTCCGACTGTCAGCAGAATCCATAATGACAGAAGTCATTATGAAGTTTGACTGTCAACAGAAGTTATTATGACACAAGTGGTAGAAAACTTGTCAAAATCCTCGAAAAGTTGAACGTTGAAGATTTCATTTCAAACTTCGAATCTAAATGGCCGTAATGAGCTTAAGAGAATTTTTTTTTATATTGAAGAAGGTGTGAAAAGGACACTTTTCTTAGTAGTTATATTTCGGTTATCTGTTTTCATTCTCCAATATTGGGCTTTGCTTGCCCGAACTAGCCCACGTAGACGACCAGAATTCTTCACAAAAAAATTTTTTGGCACTTTTTGTCTATGGATTTTGTTTTAAAAATCCTTTGGGCTGCACTGGAACAAGATCTGTGAGTATCGTGATACTTCCTCTAGTTTTCTTAGTTATGCAAGATATCCACTCTCGTCATCGTCATAGTGTCTTAATACTGAAAACAGATTCGAACATAGATGTACAACTTGCCGACTCATGAGTTTCAGGCTTGTGAAAAGCCGATATGAGATTTTTCAAATTTGAACTTTTGTCGTTTATTCGTCAATGATACTGCGGAAATGTGTTTAACCTAAAAGCCGTAGAGTCTGTTATCGGCATTCAAACGCCTTAAATCCAATCAAATGCTCATTCATTTAGATAAGCTGCAGTGTTTCAATACCGTTTAAATCAATTTAGCGCGACTCTGCAACTCTCTGTTCCGTAAACCATCTAAAAAAACTTAATTTTTTCATTACCCAACATTTTGTTCCAAAATCCTTTTCCAACATCCCGCGAACATCCTACAGCTGCTTCCTTAGCGTTGCGCGGCAGCAGCATCAATCAACCAACAGCAAACTCCAACCTCAAAGCGGAAATCCTGTAATCTTCTCTCCCAGGGATGTGCATATTACCTTCAACCGCACCGGGTATATAATTAGTCATTTGATGTCGGACGGACAACACGCTAAGGTAGATGTTAGTTACCCCATCTGCTGCGTAAATATACCCCGTGGTTTACTTATTACTTTGTGTTGACCTTTTTTTTTGTTTAAGTCCTCCCTCACCACAATGGAGAATTGCCAACAATACCGCGTCCCTCATGACACGGCATCACATAACATCTCTCATTAAAAACGAAAAAAAATTGTCATTTCGCCAGGATCGGCTTTTCGTGGACCAAACTCGGCACGAATTGAATATCCTGTGAGGCTTTTAATTAAAAATTTACACGGGAAAAATAAACGGGCGCCAACAAACCCAACTACATCCGGTTACTTTAAGACAAGAATAAAAAGCTCGCAGTTACCTCCCCAGAAGCTGTTGGTCCACCACCAAGACTGACTGCAACCGGAAATCTGTTCCTGACTCATGGACAAGTTCACGTAATTTATCACTTTGACGGGTGGGTGGTGGCTTGGCACCCAAAAACGTCTCTCAAGAAGATTGCAATATGCTTAAGAGGGTCACAAGACGCTGGCGATTCCGACTGCATTTTTTCCACCATCTTCGAACCCCGACGATGTTCGTTGCATCTCCTCATCAATTATGCAGGGAATGTGGCTGCAAGTTTGAAAGGACCCGACTTACTGTAACAGGCTTCAACTCGGATGCATTGTTTGTAATGTGGAGGAAACACAAAAAAAAAACAAGGAAAACTCCATTCAATCGAAGATAAGGATAAAGGAGTTCCAGTTCCAGTTCCAGTTTGTGTGCATGCTGAAGACACATCAAGATGGGTAGGTATACCCATTCGACACGCGGCAGGATTTGTTCCAACTATTTGTTAAAAGTGTAATAAATCTTTCGGGAACAAAACCTCGGATAGATGCCGGCCATTTGGTGTTGATGTCATTTCGCCAATGAGAGTGATTTGGAATTGGTTCGCTCATCGTTGCCGGGGATAATGAAATGCACAGTGATTGAGATGGTGATTTCGCATGCTTGGACAGCATTAAAATTTATTTTTCATTTCATCCAAAATGAGGTGGGCTGCTCCTACCAGATGTAGAGCTGTAGTACCAGGACAACACAATTGCCACAGCAACACGAGTCCTTTATAGAAACCATAAAACATTATTTAATATTCATTTTTATCGCGCCATAACTCATACCGGGTGCATCAGGGAGCTGCAGCGAGCAAAGTAATGAACATGACATAATACTGTTATCCTTGCATACCATGTAGATCGTATTATGTGGTGCAAAGAAGAGCGAATAAAGTCATATATCCTTTCGCGAATCGCGAATGGAATGCTCCATGCACGAAGATAATATGTGTAGTTTCAGCAACGCGCAAAGCAGATTAAGTCAACTGACGGAAGTCTTGAGTTCAGTAAAATGGTTTTATGATCCAGAAAACGGCAAGGACGAGGCCACGCAAGGACCGAGGGGAGGGCATGGGAAGGAAACTGTCATCTCTTTGTGTGAAGGTGGGTATAGGCGGACATGCATAAATTTTCATATAGATCCTGATGTCATACCAATGGTTCTGTATTAGACCATAATGCATCGGATGTGTGGGGATTTGTTCGCGCAAATGAAGGACGTAAGGATGTGCAGAAAATGTGATGAAGATAAAAGGGAACCTAGATTTCGCTACATTCAATTGACTTAATAAGTTGGAATTTGGAACTTTGATGGACCAATAAATTCTCCAAAACATTTGGTTATGGATTCCAAGTCCAAGCGACATTTCAAAACAGCAATTCGATTGGCATAAACGGAAAGCGTTGCTGATTGGTGATAAGCAGTTTTTTTTTGTCCAAATTGGACGATACTGATTTTTATGACTTGTGGTTCCAAAAATACAACACAATGTACCACGCAGTAGATCCCGATGCGTGGATCACGATGACGAGATTGCCATTACCATCAACGACTTAGTGCTCTTTTATTGTGGTCTAAACTTGATGATGTAGACCACGTGCCACACAGTCGATGGCGATGAACATTCTATAAACTTTTAGAACCGCCGCCGAGCAATGTCAATCGGGGCTGATAATCAATTTGTTTTGACTTAATTTAGAGGGACTAATTCGAATCGGCATTTGGTCCAATCATGACGGCACTACGCGCCACACAGCTATTGCTAAAAATGGATTTAATACCAATGAGCTGTGGGGACGTGTGGATACTTCAAGCAGAGGTGACTTGAACTAGGCCAACAAAGCTGCATAGTTTGGTGGTTGTAGCTTACACCTAGGAAATCCTTGAGCCCAGTTAATTTTAATCGAAAATTGAGCGAAAAGGAAATCTGCGCATTCAAATAGATAATTACAGTCTTATGCCTTCAGCCCAATGAATCCGTTGGGTCCGTCACGTCGAAGTACACAACTGAGAACTCAGTAAAATACACATGTTCTTATGGGAAGCGACGTACGTCATGCACTTCTTCTATGGGCCTCATTCCATAAGAACGTGTGTGGTTGGTCGTCCGGGAGACTTCGAGACTCTCCTGAAACTCTTTTTTTGGACTCGTTTGACAGTTCCTCTTCTGGATGGAAGAGAAATTTGCACACAGTCATACATGTGTCAATGCCAAGTTGGATAAATGTCATTTGTCTCCATAGCTTTTGCTTCACAAATACAACGCTAAACAAACTTCAAAATCAAGAAAAACGTATTTGGCTGTTCGGAGAGAAGCCCAATCCGGGAGAAGAACGCTCTGATCCGGGATCGCCAACCGAAAAGGCCATAACTTAGTTGTCAGTGCGTACTTCAACGTGACGGACGCAACGGATTCATTGGGCTGAAGGCCTTAGTTCCACTTTGTTGATCGACAGGTGTTTCGCTCAACGATCTTAACCTCTGATGCTCTTCAGAAGGTGTAGCCAAGATTGTCCACCCAGAATTACATTTTTCGACAAATTTCAAACTTATAAAACTTATTGCCAAAAAGACAACGTGAATTATAAGAACCAAACACAAATGTTCATTTCGAACACATTACTCCGTGAATGAACTTTATTGTCATGTCGTGACCACCATGAGCTTAAAAATTAAAAGTTTTTTTGCTAACTAATCTGGGAATTGTATGAGCTTGAGTCGAATGCAAAAAATAAATTAAAAGTTTTTTTTTATCATAGGAAGGTGGGAATTTTTCAAAGACGAAGATGAGTCCGTACTCTGTTACGGTGTGGGATTTTCACCCACTAAACCTACCACCTACCCCCTATCTTACCCTTGATCCTCGCGGTACAGCCGCCTCGTTAAGAGCTTAATCCCGAGGGGAACTTATTTAGCCTAACCCATTCGGCTCATTCACGTTGGCGGTAACCTGCGCTGATTTTAGTTGTAGTTCCTGTTTTCGTTATGTCTATTCATGATGGTAGAAACTGTTACACTTACTTCTTCATAAACTTCCTGCGTGCTCAACATCTCTCTGATCTCCGAGTCGGTTCGCCAGCTAGGTGCGCTTATTGTGATATCGCGGGCAGTGAAAAATTATGTGTCCTTTCTTACTTGCACCTACGTCCCTTGCGTTGGACAGTTAGGGTTGTCTTCATGTCCATTTATGTGGAGGTAGGCTCTGAAATAGCCCTGATCAGTAGGCATCTGCGTTAGGTGGAATTTCAGCTCCCCATATGCTTACCCCTAATCCAAGGGTCTTTATGGGCTATCACTGTTTACGTACACTTACCTTTTTTGGAGGAGTTCCATCTCTATCTTGCCCTTCTTCTAGGATGGTTGCTAAATTGACTTCATTATCCCTCCGGCTTATTACTATTGGCAACCTTGTCCTTCCGCACAATGTTTTTTTTCAACTTCTTTTAATGAGGATGTCTATTGGCATTATTCTAGCTACTACGCAAGCGGCATCGTATGGGGTTATTCGGAAGGCGCGAGATATACTCTCAGTACGTTGGTTCTGTAGACCGCCTCTGTCTTACGACTGTAGGACTTCGTTTTCATTGCAGTTACCCTTATTGGGAAACCATAGAGTATCGTTGCGTCGCGAATCTTGCCGACAGTAGTCGCAACTAATGCTTAGGTACGCTAAGATGATCTTTCCCATTTTGCTTGCTTACCTAAATGACTTGACTCTTTTGGGACACCATCAGTTTGGATTCGGAAACTATAACATTGCCACCTACGATCAATTTTATCGTTTCTACTACTCGTCAACTGCATTTCCATTACTAGCTCTGCTTTTTCCTCTGCATGACGTAGATCCATGCCTACTAGCCAGTCTTGTAGTACCATTTCGATGGCTTCATTACAGTCATGCTCTATGGCTCTTCAAGGGATTTGACCAATTCAATAATCCCTATATAATCAACGAAGCCATTTTCGAGGACCTGCGTGTCTGGAGTTAAAGTACTTCATTGTACATAAGACTCCACAGCTGAGGCCCTAGTGCGCAACCTTGGGGAATGCTGCATGTGAAGTTATATCGCCTCATATTTCGTCGTTTGTGTTGTAGTACAGTATTTTGTATGTGAAAAGAGCCTGAGTGTTCTCAACGCCACAAAAAGCCGTGTTTCGTCAGAAATCTAAATGACTAGTCTCTTTAGTGGACTAAAGTGTCATTAAGATCCTGTACATACATGCGCTGATTCCTTAGTCGATGGATACCATCTCGTTTGGTTCCTTTCTAGCATTGAATCCACTGCAATCTACTGCTTTCAGCATTGATTTCTATCAACATTTTTGCATTATTTGTACAGCATGTTTCTATTGGAAGTCCGGCACTTTCTTGGCGGTGAGGGCTCGCAGAATTTTGCTCTTGTATGCGGTGTTGAAAGCGTTCTTGACATTCAGCATTCATACCAGCTTCATGTGACCTGGTTCTGATGTTTTGTTGTAGCAGCTGGTGCCTAGATTCAGCCTGCGTGATGTTGATAAAATGGTTGGCTTAAACCTGGCTTAATACAGGACGTTTATAGAAAATGTTGATATTTTTCTTCTCTTCTCCATTCCTGCCTCGACTGCGGTGATCGACTAATGCTCCATGATCACTGACATTATTTTATTAATACCGGTGTTGGTTCTGTTCGATTGATCTTTAAAATAACTCCTTAAGTAGATCAGCCATTTTGTGCTTGATGTGGCGCAGTCGGTAAACCATAGAAAGAAGACTTCTACAGGGGTTGTGAGTGAATTTGTCTTTTAACCGATCACGTGACCCTTGGTGCTAGTGACTTCTGCAACTTCTGTCTCGTTCATCGGAAACCTAATTTCATTTTATATCACAATGCCTTAGGTACAGGGTCAAACCAAACACATGTACTGAAAACAAAAATATAGATCGAAAAAATCTAGAGATTTAGCTCAAAAACATAGATCGAAACCCGTTTGAGATTTTGGGTGTTCAGCATTTTTAAAAACGGTTTTTGAATATATGTTCATTTTTGATTTTTGTCGTTCTAGTTAACAGGATGATCCCGATGAGGTCCACTCTCATATCAAAAAATAAATATCCCTAACGAACGCAAAAAATCCCAAATTTTTTAGGGTATTCTGCCGCCCTGGGACCCAATTGCTTGGGATACATTGATTAATAATCCCATTTTTATTGGTTAATCCATAATTTATGTTATAAAACTAAGCCTTGAATCCTCTGTTTGTATTCTTTACTTTATTTGCGATTTTGTCTTCTGAGAATTTTGTCTTTCGGAATTTTTTTTCATTAAAAATTTCGGCCATTCCAGTTTTCGAAAACGATTTTCGAGACTATCGATTTTTGCCATTTCATCAGAAGAGGTCCCCGTTTGATATGATGTTTTATCGCACATGATTTGAGCATGAGAACTTCTAAATGGTTCACATCAAATAATCTGAAATCAAATAATCTGTTCAACAGATCTGTTCAACAGATATGATGCCGATATGTCAGGGATGGCAAAGAGGATAGATAACCCTGAGAGGTCAAGTTAACTCTGTCAAAAATATTCTGCCGGAGTTTTTTCTTCGAATAAACTCCGGCAGCATTCATGAGTGTTCGTATTCTTAACTTGCCGTTTTGCTTGACGTTGTTGGTCGATAACTTTATCAGGGGTCTCAGTCACCTGTCTGGTATCTTTCTTTGGCGATTTGCCAATACTATGTCTCCACCGGCTATAAAACTGCGATCTGTAAAAAATAAATCCCAAAGTGTCTTCACCACCCAATGTCATTTTGAATCTCAACAGAAATTGACGATGACATTTCCAAGGAGTGAAAAAACAAGTTTGATATAAAAATCTTAATAGACAACGTATTTGTAACAGATCTGTCAGCCGAGGACAGTTTCATTTTCCTTTTTCTAACCTCGTACTGTGACAAAGAAGGATAAAAGGATTTGATACTTTATGAGGATAACGTTTAATTACTTATAGTTTTAGAAAATTTCTAATAATTTACCGAGAGGATTATAATTTTAACGGTTAATCTCGTATATTTGGGAAACTAGTGGAAGATTTTGTTAATCGTGGGTTTTTGTTCGGTGGAGACATAGTATTGGGTTCTCCTTGCATCACTTAATTGCTTTGTCTATGCTGGTTCTTCCTTATTACTTCTTTCGTATAACTGTTACCGCTGCCTATTTTAGACAATTTTTTCAAAGGGGGTTTTCATTGGCTGAAGTCCAATTTCAAGGGTTTAGCTGAAGGTATAGACTTTCACCAAGATTGGAAGAAATGAGATCAGGTATTTTTGTAGACATCTTATCAAAAGTATGATTTAGAATAAGCACAAAGCATGTACAGACTCCTTACCACAGGCGGGAAATCATTAAACTTTTTGTTTGACGTTTATATTATACAATTTTTTTCGGAATACGGAAGAATTATTGAAATGTTGCTCCCACACAGGACGTCAATCGGGGAAGCAATATTGTTTCGAGTGTTCACACATGTGATTGACTTCAATTTGTTGAATTTCATTTAGCGAAAAATAGTTTCCCCGGTTTCTGGAAGTGGGAAATTCCTTGGAATATTGGCAGCTGAGTATTCATGAAGTTTTTGAAGTCCACTATCACCTTCAGTTATTATTGTACTCTTCTATGACACTTGATTACAAAACTTATTGCAAACATTTCAAAAATGAACTTTAATTTCAATTTTTCAAAAACCACAATTACCCTCTCTCAACCATTAACGCAAAACTACATTCGTTTCATTATTTCATTGTTGTTACAGTTCTCAACTTTATATACAAAAACAAAATACATCCCATTGTTAAAGGTCCTTTACGATTTGTTTAACCATTTCACATAAATGTGGTTGCTTTGCACTTTTAAACTCGACAATTTAAGTGGACACCAGGGAAAACTCTTCGTTTCTTTTTTATAATTTCTCTTCAATCCCACACAGCTCCCCGGTTTTTATTCGTTCTGCATTTCTATAGATAAATCAAACAATTCATTCCACTGCGTAGAACCGACAACAAAAACACAAACATCGGCAACCACGTCCTTATCTCTCAATCCTTTCCACAACATCCCCGCCCCCGCTTCTCGACAACAGTGTACCGCATCCAAGCGCTAATGGCTAAAGTCGAAAATCAAATATTTTCCCATCACATCATCCCTTAATTATATAAAACGATAAACCTGTAATTTTTAATTATCTTTTCTATTCAGCTGAAGTCGTTCATTTTTTTTCTTTCTGCCAGCATTTTTGCCCTGTTATTTCTACCTACCCCCTCTGTGGGGGTGTATTTGTGTGTGTGTATCTCTGTTTTGCGCATATTTTCGCTTTGCTGTGTTTATGTCAATCGTAGCGTATAAAATTTCTACACCTGGCTGAGTCTTTCCATCTTCTCATCTGAGGGGTTGGTAAATACAAAAAAAAAAAAAAACAACACGAAAAACATGCAAAGAAAACAATTACCTCCCCCACGCAGGGTGGGTGGACCAGGCAAAAAAAAAGAGAGAAATAAGGGGAGCTCTGAATAGCCGTATTATCATTTAACCATCCCTTCTGGATCGCCGACTTGATAGAGGAGCAGCAGATTCAGTTGGCAATCATTTTCACCAGGTCTACGTTTTATATTTTTGTTTGCATCCTTGTTGTGCTGTACTTCGCATAGTTTCCGCCGTCGTCGTTGATCATAAGAAAGCTTTACCGCCACCATCCCACCCAGCAATTCATGGTGCGTCCATCCATGACGAAGGACATCTCCAAACAGAGGAACCAACGAAAAATATGCGAAAACAAGAATAGCGTCGACAAAGACAACTTTATGTAAGAAATCAGACGGTGACACGGGGCGTATGTGGAACATTTTCGTTACAGGTGGGTTTGTGTGTGTGTGCGTTTTTTCTTGCTGATCCTTTTGCATAAGCTTTTGTCGCATACGCTCTACTTTGCATGGATAATGGAAAAGGAATCACACAAAGTGACGATGCACACTACAGGGGGGCGTATGCAAGCTCGCATTCTGTATGTTCCTTCGAAGGACGACTTTATTGTTGCGTTCTGCCTTCAAATGGCAAACGATGAACTACAAAGATGATGAAGAATCTAGCAAGGATTCTTTACTTAATACTTCGTTCAGTTTGTGTCTTTTTGATATGGTTTTCGTTTCGACAAAAAGAAAAGAAAATAGTCCTTTACTTTGCACTCAAAGGAGTTTCCTCTAATTTAAACTGATACATATGAAGAAAAGGGATAAATTTCCTTAATGACAGTCTACAATCGAGCTGGTTGGATACTGCTCCTTGCGAAATTATAGGGCACCTCTCAAACACAAATTGTGTCTTTTTCCCGACAGCGAAATGAGGTCGTTCCTTATGCCAGATCCTTGTAATCTATGACTGGATTAATTTCCCAACCATCACCGATTGTGTTCTGTAAATTTTTACATTCAACGTTTGCGAGGACATAATTCCAAACACCCTCCGTAAGTGAGAGATCTTAATTAAAACCGAAACGAATTTCAGCATCGATTCTTTTCAAAAACTCAAACTTCAAGGAGGAAGAAAAACATCCCGACACACAGAGAGTATTACGAGACGCGACCATGGTATATTTTATTTCCAGTGACACCTTAGTGGGTGAAGGATATATGAGCATTAGAGTATGTGTGTGTGTGTGTGCGATTGTGTTAAACCCGTTTTTATGGCTATTAATTTGTCTGGTAAGAAGAAATTTTTGTGCAGTTTCCAGGATTTTCCTCCGCGCCGCTGTTTTTTTTTTGTCCTGACTTAACTATGTGCGGCTAAAGTCACTTATTACATTGTGTCTGCAGTCGTAAAATAATGTCGAAGGACTAGAAGAGTAACTGTGGCTCACATGCACACAGGCAGAGTGAAGTTGCTTAGCTCTGATAATTGAGTTGAACATTGTGCTAATTGCATTTGATCCTTCTGCATGGTGTACCGGGGCGTCGTCTATAAAAATGTCCTTAAATAATTAAATTTTTCTATTCTCTCCATATTTTCTTCGTTTTTGGCAAAAAAAAATACGATGGAGGATGTTTTTCTGCGGGTGTATGTGTGTATGTGTGTGTTGTGGGCGATGATCGATAAATTTCATCTGAGCAATTAGTTTGATGGCAACAGCAGAAGCGCAGAAAGGGTATAGAGTGGAAATTAATTTTCAATAAAACTTGGGAGCGAGATGTGAAGATAAGAAATGCGCAGAGTTTTAATTAGTAACGAAACGGCAAAAGGATGTAGTTGCCTTGATATTTTCGGCGGGGAGCATAGTGGGAGTTTCTTTTTTGTCACTTTGGAAGTTTCGGACACAGTATTTGGTCTCACTTAGACTGAAGGTGCAATGTAGAGAGCGAAACGCTGCCAAGTTACATAAGTAGACAGGCGACACGGTGCACTGGAAAAGGATGAAATTGAAAATGTTGTTCGCCACCAGAGAAATTTAAGTAGCAGAGAAACATCTTGATAGATATTTCGTCCTTAAGGTTTGGAGAAGGGGTTTATGTTATTTGGTCTCGGTAATAATGCCTGCATGTATTAGGTCTCGTTTATAATGCCTGGATGCTTGAAATAAAATTCTATTTTACGGTAGTATTTTGAGTTTTAACACTGTATACCAATCATATGATTCGAAGTCATTCTATACTCACAAGACGCTTTGGCAGTCCCAGATTGTGTCACTATTTCTGTAGTAAATCAAGTGGCTCCCAATACGCGGCAAAAATTCGCAATCTACTTGTAGAAGTTTGATTTGGTCTTACTTCAGCAACACAAATTATGTGTAAGCCACAAAGGCTCTTATGAGAACTTTATCGATTTGGGTAAGTTATGGCCGCCTGACGTCACTATCAACTCATGGTAATTTTGGTTCCGAGTTAGCTCATCACACAGGCACCCATCATGGGTCATTTTTTGATTCAAAGATTTCTTTTGTGGCCCTTCTTTGACTGGAATCCACTGTCAACTCATAAGCTGGTCAATGGTCTTAGCTTCAGCCACAAAAGTGGCACCCAGCATGGGGCTTGAGCTATAGAATCTTCCCAAAATATACGTTTGCTGTCCCAATTGAAGTTGCTCGAAACATAAAAAAGAGCTAAAACTAACAAACCATTATCAGATGCTCCTCTTGGAGTAAAGTTCGTGCTATGTTAACACATGACGTAGATACCCAACATGGCTTCTTTGCTACTTAAAAGACATTTTTTGTGGATCTTACTTGCTGGAGTCCACTGGCATTTTACAAGATGCTTTCATGGTTTAGGGTATAGTCATAAAAGTGGCGCCCAGCATGGGGCTAGCAGTGTTAACATACTTATTACATTTGTATTCCCTACTCGATCAAAATAACTCGTAACAAGAGTTTCTCAAAGCAGGGCTAAGATTTGCTAGAAATTTGTATGATGCCTTTGTAGTCCTTATTTAAGGTGCCCAACATGGGGCTCAAATTTATTTTTTTCAAAATTATGCTTTTGCGGCCCCTGTTCTCGTTAGAATCTTTGTTCTATTGGCTTTAAGCTTAAAAGTGACCGGAGGGACACAAGTCTATAAGCCATAATTTTTATGTATTAAATTGTTAAACGTTCTTTATTTAAGTTATACACATTCCTGTCTAAAACGAAGCTCCTAAGTTCCTTCATAGCCATTATCTGTTTGTAAGATGCTTTCGTAATCCTCTATTTGAGCCATAACTATGAGTCAGAGCCACGATTCGTGGATTAAAAGAAAACATGTGGCGCCCAACATAGGTCTTGAGTCAATTTTGGGCTCTCCTCATTAATTGTTTTTTGTTTTTACTGTTTTTAATTCGGTTATAATAAGCGGCACTGTTTGTAAGATAGCTCGGAATCATCAAATCTGAAAACATGCCATCGTTGGATTTGCACTATTTGTGAATATTGGTGCCTAACATTGGGCTCATACTTGTGTTGTGTACTTAAAAAAAGTGTTTTTTGCCCTTATATTCGAACTTTGATCAAAGTTGCCACTCAGCCACCAGATTTTTTAAGCTCGGTGATGACAAGAAGACCTAACATAGAACTCGAGAGGTTTATTTTTTCTTAAACATGTTTTATTGGCTAAATCAAGCCTATAGCGCCCCAATCTACTCAGACGATGTTTTCGTTGTCCTAACTTCTGTACTTAAGGCTGGCCTTAGAACATCGTGTTCAAAGTCAATCCCTGAGTAGGAAAATGAGTTTGGCGTTAGAGTGAGTTACAGTGGTGCCTAACATGGGGCCCAATTTGTCTAGATTGAAAATGCGTTGTAGGGGCCAACACTGCTTCTAGCATTTCATTTAGTGTATTTCTAACAATTAAATCGGGTTATAGGGCAAAACACCCTTCAAGCCTCTTTTCCCGTGAGAGAGATAGGGGCATTTTTAGAGTCAGCAACTAGACAAAAAATTGAACCATAGTTTTTTACTAGAGTTTTGAGTGCCACTATTGACTGCTGCTTATGATGATGTATCATTATAGACAATAATTTACTCCTTGAAACTACATTTATTCATTTTAATTCATTAAAAATTTAAGCACGACTCCTTTTTTTTTGCAGATTTGACAGAATCAAAACGAGTATAATACCTTGAGGTAAGCTTAAGAAAAAAATAGATATTTATTCCTTAATTTTTAATTTGTATTAACAAAAAAATTTAAATTCTTATTCCTTAAATTTTAAGGCTGTAATGATTTAGAGGCAAGGGAAGATAGTGGCAGTTTTAACGCATATAGAAATCATTTTGGTAAATTGCACATTTTTTTTTTAAAGAATCGAAAAAAAGGATTCGTAAGAAGGAAAATTTATTCCAAAGTTACGTTCACCGTGTACTTTTAAAACACTTCCGGAAAGGTTGCAGGGTAATACGCTGTCCGTGTATGGCAAATGTTATTTCCTTTAGGCTGTTAGTATGTCAACTCCTTTTTATGATTTTCGGATAATACCTATTTGCTCTCGTGTTTATTTGTACAAAACTGTGGAATGATATTCAGATAAAACGATCTAATCTTCTGGCCTTGACACTGCCTGAAGAACTTGCTTGCGATGTTTGAAAGACATTTGGGGAGATCTTCAGCATTGCAGTCACCCAGACCCGGTGAATGTTGGGCTTATTTGGGCTCCACGTTGGGCGCCTCATTTCAAATCTTGTTGCGAGCAGATAATGACTCTGACCCAAATTAAGATTACCGAAGCATCTTAGAAACAGATAATAGCTACGTAGCAACTTAAGGTCCTTGCTTCATTCATCATTTTCGAATGCCGCTTATCCTTTAAAAGGGTCGCGGAGCGAGGGTGGTCCTTCCATCGCTCTAGATCCTCCGCCACCAACTCAAGAGACTCCGGCGCAATCCCCAGGCGGGACTCAGAGAGGTTTTTTACCTGATCCCATTACCTGTTCCTTGGCCAGGGGGCGACGCGCTCGCATCTCGGCTAGCATGACCTGTCTAGGAAGTCTGTCAGAGGGCATGCGAAAAACGTGTCCAAACCATCGAAGAATCGATTGCTCCAAGTGGAGAACGTTGTACATTTTAATATATAAAAATTATGGTATCAAATCTTATATTACACCATTCACTTTAAGCGTATAAATTAAGCCGACTACTACCAGCAAAAAAATTAAGTTTAGCCCCACGTTGGCCGCTCTATTACAAATCATGTTAAGATCACAGAGGCATCTTATGAGATCATAGCAACTCTTATGCCCTTTTTTCGAAGGTTACTTCTATCCACTCAGTCCCAAGAACTGCCCCTTGTACTACCATGCAGACACCTTACTTTTATTTGGTTAGGAATTTCAAACGAAAGTAAGGCTTAATTTAATGAGGAGCTGAGATGCGCGGTTTTCACTACTTGAGCCCCAGACACTTGCTTCCTCTTGCGTTTTTGTTTGGCAGAAGAGGAGGCTTTGGCCGATGTTAGGGATTGGTTTCTTCAAGTGGTGGGACTTTCACCCACCTACCCTATTACATAGACACCGCCGAAAAGTCGACCGGTGTGCTTGCGACGTAGGACAGTTAAGCTTCTTTGCGCAATCAATCGGTCAGCTGCTTCCTTCTCCTCTTCCACTGCTTCTTAGTCAGGGGCAGCGCAGGGTCCACCTCTTTCGGAGCCCGTTCAACTATAAAGGTACCCCGAACCATACCGTCAGAAGCAGCCTCACATTCAGTTTGCCGGCAGAGTCGAAAAATTATCTACAAGAAGATTCTGTTTCTTACTTTTTCGTAAATGAATGTTGAGGCCTCCAGACGTCATGGCCCGACCGTTGCCATAGAGACTGCGGGTGGATTTTGGCATTGCCACCTGAGAGCAAAAAATGTAGGTTCTCCATTAATAAATGATTTTGGATGGGAGGGGTTGAAGGGGTTGATTTGGCGATTTGAGGTTGAACTCCGAAAACAAACTATATAGGGTCCGCGGGATCATCACTCCCGTCATCTTACCTGGGTGTGACACCCTTGCCTGTGGCTGCTTTAGAGTTTATGTAGACTGATTAAAGGCACTCTACTGTCCGAAAAGATTTATTCAAAGATACTTAGGTCTTCGATTTTCTGTATGGGTTGTCTATCAACAATTGCATCAGCTCGAGTATCTGTGAATTTTCGTGACATTTATTTCAAACCGCAATCAGTAAGCAGATCTGTCTACATTGCAGTAGTTATCCTCCTCTTCCTTTATCCTGAAGGGAATGAATTCTCTAACTCTCGCTATTACTTAGTTTCTAAACTCAAGGTTTGGCCTGCATTGTCTTTTCGAACGAGGTGATTCGAGAACCTATTACTAAGACGGATGTGATCTACGCAATACATACTTTTGGCTTTTTATAATTAGCAAGCCAAATGACATCAATAAACCTGTGCAACATATCACTTTGGCGAAGACAACACCAAATTATGTGAAAAACTTTTCCACTGTCTTAAAACACAAGAAACAATCGTCAAATTGCCTCGACTCAGCACGTTGTTCGACTTTTATCTGTTGAGTAATCATACTGCATCATACTGATCTGCATCAACGCATCAAAAATATTTCGAAGGTGGTCTGCAAATAGATGACTCTATGTTCTTACTAAGAACAAGGAGACATAAGTTGTTAAGATATTTGATGGTCAGCTTGGGTATCAGGACATGATGATAATGCGAGCACCATTGCTGGAGCGAGGAGCAGCAGAATTGAGGCTTAGGCTTATTGAACACTAGCAATTTTTTAAGGCATCAATAGTTTACTCACAATCCACGAAAGCAGCGCTCACATAAGCAACTTTTTGAATTCGCAAAGATACTTACACACAAACCCTGATGAAATATTTAACTGTTTGTTCTCTAAAATGTCGCCGAAGTTAAGAAAGAGTTTCATGGTATTTTTCAAAAACAAAATTGCATGTGTGCTTAAAAGGTCAATTATGACAACAGGCAACTAAAAAATCTGTGTCAAAACACAGATTTTAAGTTGCCGCAAACTGGTTTCGTGTCGATTTCGCATGTGTGCGCATTCCCATACAAACTCATAGGAAACAAGAAGGCAATTAAATAGTTGCGTGACTAAAAGTGTCATGTGTGCTATAAGCCTAAGGCTGACAAAACTGTTTCGTGGTTAGAATAGTCACAAAAATTGCTGTTGGAACATGACGAGTTTCAATTCTTCGTCATTAGAAAGCAGGAGGTTTGTAGCAAGACTGCTCGGTACATTGGGATTAATAACGATTCCAAAATCTTTAATGGTTTAATCATACTGAAGTCGGACAGAGGGTAGTTCATGTAGCTGCAAGTATTTGGATCAATTAGTTTAAAGGATTCCAGCTTGACCTTTGATTACTCCGTCGTTACTCCGTGATGATCAGCTTACTGAGTATTTTAAAAGTTCTTCCCTTTAAATTTTCTGTTTAGGCCTCAACCCTTAGCCTCGGTCAGACTGCTCAATTAGTCTTAAGCGACGTTCAGTTTTCGAATTCTATCCACTTCGAACACCTCAAATCTCAGCACACAATGCGACAGAATTCGTTCCTCGTCTTGCCAATTTCCGTCTTAAATTACTCGAAAGTATCCCAATTGCATGGCGAAAAAATTGAACTTATTTCAGGAATTCCGTGTTCGACGACTAAACGCTGTGCCCAACAATTTCTCATACATATGCCTGCAAAGTTTTTCATTGCAAGGACCTTACGTTTTTCCCATATTCGATGCCGGAAAAAAGTATCAAAAAAAAACCAACATTATTTCCATTAAATTTCCCAGAAGAAACGTCGTTATGCACATGTCTAAACTCAGAAAGGATATTCGAGAGAGAAACAAAAAAGTTCCAATTTTACAGGATTTCTGTATATTTCATTATTCACTAGTGAAATTCAAAAGATGGCTGCGGAAATGGAGTCCTTTTGAATACATTTGGTGCAGTTCACATGCACACGACCGTTTTGTTTGTTTGCACTAAAGATAGCCCAAATGAAAGGATAATTAAAATGTAACTAACTGGATTACTCGAGATTATTTCCACCGGCTGGAATTCAATTTTTTGTTTTTTTTTACTTATTTTGCTCTGGCAAATGCTTTCGGGAATAATTTTTGTGTCAAAGTATTCTGGATGTTGCCTTCTTCTTTTTCGTTTTCTTAATTTTTCATTCAATTTAGCCCCGCGACGTAGGAAGGATACGACTTTGTGTGTTAAGTTTTACGGTGCACACAGCACACCGCCTGTGTTGGGTTTTGTAAAATCTATTCAAAAGTGAGTCCGTCCTAGTTGAGCCATCATCGTCCTCTCGTCCATACATGAGATGACGATGATGAACATCTTGTGAAGGAAGAACTCACCTCTCCAGGTGGTATACATTTCGGATGGGATTTTTTTTCCCACTGAACTATTATAATTGTTGAATGAATGCAAACTCCTGTCGTCGTCGAAGGATACGGCCAAGAAATGTCTCTTGGACAGGATGGAATATATTCAAACCGTCCAGGGTGATTAAGTGTATCTAAAGGATGACAAGAAAAAGACGGGGAAAAAAAAACTCAAACTCTGTGATTTTAATTTAATTTCTTTACTGCACAAAACGTGTCCTCTAGATTCGTCGTCATCGTCGTCGTCGTCATCGTCCTGCTTGAATAGCTTGTAAAGATAAGTAAACGGGGAAAAATGGGGGATCCTTTTTGCTTAGTTTAATTTCCCATTTTTTTCTATGGACATCTTGCCATCTTCATCGTCTCAATGTCTCTACTGTCGTCTTACATTCATTAGGTAGATGCAGTGGCTCTGTACAAATTCATGTGCATCGCTGTGTATTGGTTGGGATCCTTTATCTACGGAATTTTTTTCGTCGCCTGGCACTCTACTTTTGGCCCGCGCTTTCATTTCGAGGTTTCCACTTCATGTTCTCTATTATTGCATCGGGAAATGTAACTAAAAGCTGCTACACGACACACACACACACAAGTGGTAAAAGAAGGACATTTTCGGGTGTTGTAGAATGTGGACTCCAAAGTCCCACCCACGTTGGCGCTGCTCCCATGCAAGATGCTGTGTGCATCTGAGCGAAAGAGAGTTATGATGCCTTTCACACACAGGATCTCAGTTTTAGTTTCATTTAAGGATACTTTTCGCCTCATACCTTGCCACTCGATTGCATAGGGATTCCTGCATAGTTCTTAATATATTTCTTTTTGCCTTATTTGGATTTTTTGGAAGTGCGCCAATGCTCTTTTCATTTGTGTCCTTGCTCGGGGATTGTGTGAGCCCTGCAAGGTGGTGTGTGGTGTGTTGCTCTACGACGACGAGTATATTGGCTGCGATTCAGAGAGGCAACATCTGCTCCGGTAGTTTGGTGGGACTTACTTGCAAAGCTTTTGTGTGTCGGCATGTGTATTCCTTTGCAATGCCTTTGTGTTTCGTCGTTTGCCTTTAACATCCTGTGCTATATCCTGTTTTGTGGGCCGCCTACCCTTATCGTTAAATTAGTGCAAGTGGTTGGTTAGGTACTTATTTTATTACGTTTTTGGAGATTTTTTTTTCTTCCTTTCGTCCTTCGTATTAGGCTGGCTGCTTGGAATGGATGCAATTTTTATTTCTTCCTTTGCGTTGTTGTTTTTTTTTCTGCTTCCATCTAGATTGTGAATTTTTGTGCACAAGATTCTCAAGGAAGTGCATTCTGGCTGAGGGGATAGAGAGCGGATGTTCAGTTGGTGGTCTTCGTGGGAAATGTTCCTACTCCTTTTTGTGACACAAGGCATTAGAGCTGTTTAATAAATGTTCTTCTATTTCAATTTAAATGTGAACAGGAGGAGTGAGGCCAATAGGGGTGCTGGGTAAGGGGGCATGTAAATTATTGGCCTTGGTTGTGTGCCAGCAGATACAAGAAGTTAATAGTTGCGGTTTGTGAAACTTACTTAAATAAGTCGTTTGTCATTCTTTATAGGGCAGTCGGGGAGGGGTAAAAAACGATGTACCTGTTTGCAGTAACTAGCTTAGGGAAGTTGTTAGTAAGGTGTGCTTATAAGCTTTGTAACCGCAACGGATTTTTTTCTACACTATTTTGACACGTGTTCCTGGGTTCTTTATGTCATGGAAGGAGACTGGAGTTTTGCTGAGCAAACAGTTGTTTACATTGAGCAGTACTTACCGACTAGCTGAAGGATTTTCAGGGACTTTAGCAGGGATATGTAACGTTTATTGAAACAAGCTTAAGTTGTTATTTAGTAGCGGAGTGTTTCAGCCCAAGTTTATAGCTAAAGCTTCACAGAAAAAAGGAAATAGATTCCAGGAAGACCCAAAATCTAGTACCCTATCCTCAAATTGGGAAACAATATTATTCTACCACGTTCCGCATGTTTCAGGTTAGATTCTCAAATGCCATTCTTTAGCCAGAGATCAGGAGTCTCTAGCATTGTTTTCGTAGGCGGCATAGTTAATAATCCCAAAACTTATCAGTTTCATAGGCTTTCTTAGCTAATGACTTTCTCTACCTCGTATACATCTCTTCAGATAAAGCTATCTCTTCGCATAAATAGCTATTTCTTGGGTCTAAGAAAGCGCACTTGAGGAATCAAATCGTATCTCGAGTGACTAGGGCGTCCCTATGCCTCTATGGTATTAACAGCCACGAAAAGGTGGTACCGGCAATGGCCTTTTGCGGGCCCAATGGTCCCGAGCAGGTCACCAAGAGTTCGTCAAGGCCGTCTAAGGTTTTTTGGCAAACCCACAAATATACCACTTGGCTCGATGAAATATTGCATCTGCTCAGAGTTTCAAGTCATCTGGATTAGAAGGAGTTTCTCAGTCATGCAACTGACAAGGCTTAAGTCAGCTGATGTCCACGCTGAAAAAAGTATTCACTACAAACCTAGATTTAGCTTAAGTTGTAGTCATACTAAAACCTTGTGAGTTTATCACAATTCAGAATTCCAAAATAATATAAGCCTTCTTGCTGAAAAGCTTGGAGAGACAAGTTGAACTGCATATGCGCAAGGTTGCTCTTAGATCGCATTCTCTTTCTGAAATTTAGAAGCCCTATCAGCGCAGATAGTCCTGTTAAACTGTGTTACAAGACCTTGTAGGATTGAATGTGATCCAGACCGAAAGAAGTACGTGCTGTGCGTTTTCGTCAATATTGAGGGCGACCTTTGATAGCATGTGGAACGCAGTCAGACAAAAGGGTGTGGATGAAGCATCTGTTCAATGGATTGAGGAAATGCTTATTTTCTGCTCAGGATGCTGTTGACCAAGGCAGATTTTGTAAACAGGGGCCACCCGAAAACTTATCAATTTTAAACCGGAACATTTTACATTGAACGTGAGACGTACATCATATCGTTAAAACTGGACCCGACGCACAGTGCATGCTTGTAGACTCTCTTCTTTTGGCAATCAGACATCCTGGAACCTACACAGAAGGCTACGCAGATGATGTCCCCACATTTTTCGTATACTCAAACCTAGGAACGGACTTTCTGCTCCCATGCGCAGAGGTCCGTGCAACTGATCGATCGTGCACTTGGAATGGGCTTCCAATGAATCCCCTCAAGACTATGGTTGCTCTCATCACGTGAAAACCATCTTTCGCTAAAACGGGGGTGGCATCTTGTTCCATGCTCTTTGGAATTTTCGAGAATTTCTGCGATATACCTACCTTCTGACGCTATGACACCAGAATTTCTTTTACTACACAACTCACACGTCGACTTTCCTTAAGCAATGGAATCGCCCAGACTTTGAGCCACCAGGCTAAGAATGCTTTGGTTTTTTACGGATGTCTTCAAACTTAATCTGGAGGCTGAATTCAGTGAATCTTCTCAGGTAAATAAGATCTCGATGAGCTAGCTGGGCAGTGCTTTAAATAGGTTTTCTTAGAATGGCGCTGGGCCTGTCTGTATCTGTTGTCACGTTTGCGATTGACACTTGGATTTCTCTGAGGCACTAGAGCTCGTGAGCGTGATTGCGATGGGTGTACACTGATTAAATGACTTTGCCTGAACAGCTGTAAAAGGTTTTTCCTTCTTCCTATCAGGAGAATCGACTGTGGAGGTGGACCGGTTGTAGGCATGCTTTCGGGACATCAAATGCACTTTGATATGTAAGTCTGAAAGAAACCACCACTTGGCATGCCGATGCAACGGAACACTTCTTTTTTATGATTTTGGCCTTAGCTTGCTTCAGGTGCCTTATCTTTGGGGTTGACGTAGTAACTGACAAACACCTTAAGATCTTCATAGCCGAAGTTCCCTCTCATCTTACTTCCAAAGACGTATGAGAATGGCACTACAATAGACCAGTAGTTGTGTCTGAGTACTCCTTCAAATAAAATTAACCTCCAGCAGAAAAAAAAATCGACAAATCCCCTTTGCATCCCCTTCCCGGTCTATTTAAATCAGCGATTCATAAATGAACCGGGAAGGGGATGCAAAGCATAAAAACAGCAATGGTAAAGAGAATAGGATAGGAATAGGAATAGGAATAGGAATATGAATGGGAATAGGAATGGGTACAGGAAAAGTAATAGGAATAGGAATAAAAATAGGAATAGGAATGGGAACAGGAAAAGTAATAGGAATATGAATAGGAATAAGAATTTGAATAGGAATAAGAATAGGGTATACCGCGGTCCGTTAAAGATTGATTGAAGCTATTATATACGCTTTGTTGCATTTTTTAACTGTTTGTTTTTATTCCGGTGGAAACACTTTGGGATTAACTTTTAATCTTTCTTCATTAATCTGTGTTTGATGTGCAGTGCAAAAGCATCCTCTACGGAAGGAAGAAAATTTGAAATGTAGTTCGAAGCCAAGAACGGATTTATTTTTATTGATTTAAATCTAATTTCAATTATCAATTCACAGAACGACAGATTTAGGAAAATTTGATTAATTTAGAAATCTCTTTTTGGAAGAAGTTGGCCATTTTCACTTCTTTAGCTCAGAAGTGTATCTACTTAATAAAAGGTAAAATACATCCCCAACTAACATACTATTGAGAGTTACACGCTTTAAACGTAAAAATAGCTCTTATTAGACTCTTATAATGTTCTTGATGCTCTTCGAGCATAAAATCTTGTCATAAGATTCAAAAATGATCTTGTAACACTCTTGTTAAGGGAGTATCACTCCTGTAGCGCTTAACTTTTATAACAGTTGAATAATGGGCTCTTATAAGACTCTTGTTATAACTCTTGTAGAGTTTAAGTTTTGTAATAAAGGCCTTATAAGAGCTTTAATTTTGTAATAAGTTTGCAACTCTTGTAAACAGAGATTGGCTTTAATAATAAAATCCGTAGTCTTATAAGACAACTTCAATTCATTAGCCATCTTCTGTAAAAAAAAAATCCAACACTTTTTCTCACACTTTTAACCCCAAAACAGACCGAACAGAAGTATGACAATTGCCATTTGATAATTACACATCAGAACTGTTCTAGAATGTTACATTAATTACATGTAAGTGCTTGTAGCATGACAAACAATGTTTGTGGGTCTTTGAACAATATCAAGTAATTTTGGTGCCTTTTATTTTTTTCAGAAGCCAAATGCTTACTTTTGCTGATATATTTTTAACTGCACCAAGTTTTAGTACACCATAATGTAACAAACATCTTTTTGAAAAGATTATAATATAGTGATGCCATGACGAGACATAAAACACCATTTTAGTTTTTAAATATTTTTTTGTTCTCTTTTCATCTCTATGTTCTTATGAAACTATAAAAAAATTGATCTTGCAGCATTTTATCTTCCTCTATTTTTGGCAGAGGTAGCAATGAAAAATTAGCTCTTACAACAAGAGTTATAGTTTCCTTATCAGAGCCTAATAACTCGGATAATTAGGCCATTAAACGCTTGTAAGACTTTAAAGAAGACTCTTTAACATTTTACAAGAGTGAAATTCTAAGAGCTTTACTCTTGCACATAACTCTTTTGAGGCTCTTGAAGAGCTTTATTAGAGCTAAAATGTTAGTTTGGTCGTACGACACTCAGACAATAAGAGCAAAAGCAAAAAGGAAGCACCTGCTCATCAAATTTTAGAGCTTTAAACGGGAGCGGATCATTTTACTTTCAAAATTATTTGCTTTTCAAAAAAAAATCTTATTTCCAAATTCGACTGTTCAAAATTCTGATTTAAGCAAGAAAATATTGATTATTCTGCTTTTTTGAGCAAAGGAAAGAGAAAAACAGACAGGTGGATTGCATCAGGGGTGCGGCAGCGCTACCATACACATTTCACTGTATCGCTTTGTCAAAGATGAATTTCCAGAATTTTGAAAAGCAATTTTTACCCCGGGAGATTTTCGACCGCAACCGCATACAGGTATGTAGAAATCACAACTGTGAGTAGCTTGGGTTGTAGAAAAGTTTGTTTTATTGCAAAACTCTGGATTCGGTGTTTAAGTAGTTACTCTGAAGCGATGTTCATCCTCGCATACTCTCCCGAGTAGTATGACTAGATAAATAAATTCCAATCAAGCAAAATTGGATCTTTTGCTCATTTGACGAATAAATCAATAATGAAATCAATTACGGGACAATTGTTGGTTTTTCTCCAAAACTGTAGACAATAGACCCCACCGAAGCCTGAAATAGTCCATTATTTGTAAGCCTACAATAAGAAGAATCATCCAGGATAGTCTGTCTTAAAATAAGCGGTTGCTTAGTCAGCGTTTATTATCCATGACAGCGTCGGCCGACCATTAAATCTGGCAGTTATGGGTAAAAACTTGAGTTTCCCTCTTTCACTTCCTTTTCTTCCCGGTTTGATCGTAAAGGCATAACACTTGCGGGAGGAAGCTTTGATGTTTTTTTTGTCTATTTTCTTCAAATCACGCTTTAAAGTGTGTCTTTTGCATTTTAATCCAGCATAACCCTTAAAAAAAGCCACAATCCCACAATGTTTTTGGAAAGGTGAAGCTCAACTTAAACTATCTATAAGTTCTCCCTTATTCGCTGTTTCCGTAGTCGTATACTTCCCTCAGTTTTTTTTAGAAATGTGTAGTATCTCATCGATTTTCCCTACACCAACGGCCACAACTTAAAGCGAGCTCCTACTTGTGAGAACCATTAAAGGTCATCAAAGTGCCAATTCCCACCATCCCAACCGATCAAACCAACTCAAGACACCCCACATCCATTCAACATGAATAATCCATTCATTGGCATTCAATTAATGTGCATATCCAAATATTTACTACACTTATTGTCCAACAACTTGGGACTTATCCCCATGGAACGGGTGTGTGCGTGTGTGGGATTGCGTGCACACGAAAACCCCATTAATTGTCTAATCATTTCACAATTGCTTCATTAGCCCCCTTCGTTTAATTCAAATCGAAAAGCCACCCCTATGGGCGATATGCGATGGTATGGCGCGCAGCAGTGGATGCATATCGACGATAGGGCATTTCATCACAATCCGTGCACTGCTCGTCTTTATTAAACCCGCTTCGGGAATTCTTTTTTCCAATCGAGTGGGAAATTAATAAAAATGCACAAAGCAATTATGGGGCCATAAGCAGCGTTGCTCTTATCTGTTTGGGGGGATGCGGATGGTGCATAGTACAACATTAGGCAACGGATTGCAGTCAGTTGTTTTTTCTATGCTACTCACCCTCGGAAAGTTTATCGCTTTTTGTTCCCCGCTGCCATTTGGATTTATTAAAATTTCGTTCACATCACATTTCACTGATCTGACCCCGTCCAGCATCCCCGCACTTGGAAATGCAAGTTAACGACTGACACATTTCCATTAATTTCGAATTAAGCCCGATGCGGACTGTGTGGAAGGAAGACGGTAATTGGGAACGAATTTGTTTATTGGCCCGCCAGTCTGTCCGTTTGTCAGTTAAGGTTGCTGCTGCATGCGAACATGGGTGGTGTGTCGTCAAGGAACTGGATATGGTCAGAGGTAGTTGCGGTCTTCAAAGACAGATCGGATGTGTGGGAGCTGCCCACAAACACTTTGGGGAGTAGGTAGAGGTACATATCCATGCATTTGCGTGAATATTTCAGGAGATAGAAATCACCGCAGCATATTGACGACGACGACGATGATACACGATAGTCACCGCAGTAACTAGACGCACATATGGCATCTAATCGGATTTGGGACTCGGCACCGTAGATGATGCGCCGCACATTAATGATGACGTAAGATGAGCAGTGTCACATATAAGGAATGGGACGAACGCAGCAGATGTGTCTCTGATTAGTCCAAGTCGTGGGAGAGATGAGTCTTCTTTCGACCGACTGTCAAGGGGATTTGTTGTCAATGGTTTGTGTTGGCTGGTTGCCAAGTAGGTATGGACCATATAATGGTGCTGGAGGAAAGGTGAACTTGCGGTTGATGCCAAAGGATTTCCAAAAGATGGGGGTGAGGCTATAATCTAAGCAATACCGAAGGTCGTTTGACCCCTCTAACCAAATGTAATCAGGTTCAAAGGATTAGGATTTCTAAGCAAAAATATACTACGCTAAGGCATGTTAAGTAACATGGAAGTGATGTCTTTGATCAGCTATGGTTTGTTGGGCGGCATCAGGGATAAAGTCTGCCTGAGGGCTGGCAAGTTTATCTTTGTTGTTTATATTTTATTTATTTTTATTAACTCTTCGAAAGCTTAGCCGTAATAAATGTGTAGCGGAGCCGGGAGTCCTTAGAGAAATAACAATTAAATTTTAAACTTGGTGTATACATTGTTATAGGTATTTCATAGGACTAAAGCTATGGTTGGTGTTGTTAAACTTTGGTTTGAAATCATGATTTCTTAAGAGAATTATTGTTTGAGGAGCTCTTTTGCATAAAATATTACAATCGGGAAATAAGTTAGCTCAAAATCGCTAAGGAAAAGGTCTGGTTTTCCATGCTTTTTGATAAGGACGAATTGAAGATAAAACGTTGCATGTTTATATGGATCAGAGGCTATTTTGGCATTAGAATAGGGATATAAGATTTGAAAGTAGGAAATGAGGACAGATTTTTTTATGCAGGTTTGTCTCTTTGAGTCCAAACGATACGAGGGAGGTGAATTTGTCTGTTGTCTTAATCAAAAATGTATGTACCTAGTCTTTAGTTAAAACAATTCTAGCTGCTAAATATACAAAACTCGGTGCCAAAAGAAACATTAAATTGCATTAAAGGCGTCGACAGTGAAACTTAAGACGTAGGACTATACCTTTTTCACTCCCAAGGATACGAAATAACCTAACCTAACCTGTCCTGAATGGGGCCATTGATGCTTAAGTGAGAATTCCTCCGCTACATGCCCTCCTTCATAGGGCTGTCAAAATTAACTTCGAGACTCGATCGGCCAGCCATCTTGGGCAATAATAGTGTTGCTATTTTCTTCTTTTTTAAGTTATAAGTTCACCAAGCTAAGACCAAGAGTAGGCAAGGTAGCCCCAGCTGTTACCACGTAAAGGTATTTTAACACTTCGTGTGTAGTCGCAGTTACTACACTGGGCGTACACTGAACCAACTACACCCAACTACAGGAAGGTTGCAGAGATGAAGCACTACTTGCCTTTTTAAAGAGAAATATTATGTCGCGAATATGGTCCCATGTGCGAGAGGATATGTCCATGTGCGAAGGTACAACCGCGAACTCTGTACACGCTAACACGCGAACTTACTTACTTACTTACTTAAGGTCGCGTTACAGTCCAGGGTGGATCTGGGCCCCAGCCAACAAGCTTCGCCAGCCAGCTCTGTCTCCAGCTAGCCGCCTTCAGCTTCGCTCGCAAAGTTGGCTCAGGTCCCCTTCCGAATGCGCGCGGCACCTGAGTCTCGGTGTTCCTCTACTGCGCCGCCCCTGCGGGGTGGATTCAAAGACTTTCCGGCCGGGGCGTTGGTATCTACCCGCTCTAGTGAACCGGCCATCGTAGCCTTTGTATTTTGATTTTTCTGGCTAGACCGATGTTGCTGTACAGACTGTACATTTCGATGTTATATCTTCTCCTACCCTCTCCGTCTATTCAGATGGGACCATAAATCGACTGAAGAATTTTCCTCTCGAAGCAGCCCTGAAGTGTTTTCATCCGCCTCTGACAGGGTTCATGCACCGTAAAGCAGGACTGCGATCATGAGGGTCTTTTAAATGGACTCTTTAGTTGTTGGAGCGAGAGAGAGCTATGCTACTCAATTGCCTTCTTAGCCCTAAGAAACAGCGATTGGCAATAGTTATCCTTCGTTTGATTTAAGCGCTTCTGTCATTGTCAGAATAGATAGCGGAACCCAGGTAGACATAGTCCCTAGCTACCTCAAAGTTATAGCTGTCGATAGTTGTGTTTTGTTCAAGACGTGCCGGTGTTGGGTGTCTCTTCTTGATGACAGCATATACTTGATTTTGCCATCGTTGAGTGCTAAACACATGTTCGCCGCTTCGCCATAGTCGCAATACACCGCCTTATTCGCCATTTGCAATACTCACGAAGGCTTCACTGATAGCACGCCTTGTTCTTCCTATTATGTATATCTCGTTAAAAGATTGTGCCTTTGGTGTTGGCGATTGTTTCTCAGTTCAGCACAATGTTCTCAAGTATGATGTAAAAGAAGTCAGCGCGTCGTCTATTCTAAATCATTTTTTGACATCAAAGGGGTCGGTGATCGATGCACAGATTGACGAGATTGGCAGTGTCGGTGAGGTCTTTACCGACCTTGACGGAACAGCGTGAGTTTTCCATCGTCATCGAAGCACAAATTGACGAGTTTGGCAGTGTCGGTGAGGTCTTTACCGATCTTGGTGGAACAGCGTGCGTTTTCCACCGTCATCCATGCACAGATTGACGAGTTTGGCAGTGTCGGTGAGGTCTTTACCGATCTTGATGGAACAGCGTGCGTTTTCCATCATCATCGATGAACAGATTGACGAGTTTGGCAGTGTCATTGAGGTCTTTACCGATCTTGACTGAACAGCGTGCGTTTTCCACCGTCATCCATGCACAGATTGACGAGTTTGGCAGTGTCGGTGAGGTCTTTACCGATCTTGACGGAACAGCGTGTGTTTTCCTCTGTCATCCATGCACAGATTGACGAGTTTGGCAGTGTCGGTGAGGTCTTTACCGACCTTGACTTTCGTGCGTTGAGTTTTCCATCGTCATCCATGCACAGGTTGATGAGTTTGGCAGTACTAACTGCTAGACATTGCGCTATAAAGAAAGTTTGTGGGTATCGATTTGAAATTCCTGGGTTCTCTCAAGGTTTCCCCAAGATCTGCCGCAGTGTGAATATTTCATCAATCATGGACTTTCCTGGCCTAAGGCCACGGTGATATGTGGTTATCAGATTGTTAACAAGCGGCTTCAGGCGTTCACACAGAACAGCAGAAAAGATCTTATATGCAATGTTAAGAAGACGGATTCCTCTGTAGTTGGCACAGTTTAGAGGGTCTCCCTTCTAGCACGTTGCGCATCTTGTTAAAAAAGGAAAAACGCGAAGGCTATGTAGGCTCTATCATATCGAGCTCCAGCAGTCAAGGCCTTCTGACCTAAGCTCGGAAGCTACCAGAAAGATCGACCTCCATATAAAGGAGTACCTTTAAGGAAATAGTAGATGCAAGAGCGCTTGGTCAGCAAAATCAGAAGCAGCGTTCTCGTAGGTTCACCAAGGATGGAATTCTACTATGACCCATGGTAGAGATCGCCCTCATAGGTCGGGAGTTCTATTAGTTAGTAAATAAGTATGCCTGAGACACGAACTGGAACCTGCTTGACTGTAGGGAGATCAGCCGGTCGATAGCATACAGTTTGACGTAGGTAAAGCAGCGTTTGTTGAATTATTGGTGAGCTTGTAAAAGTAAAACAGTAGAACAAGGAATTAGAAAAGAGTTTAACATTTAACGCCAATGTGTTTAGGTGCTTGACACTTCCCCTTGACACATTATCAACGTCTTCTGGTCTGACATAAAACCTTCACTCTAATACTGTTTTCCTTTTTATTTTACCTATATTGGCCTTTGACAAAATGTACTTCGTATTATATTCAATTCTATAATCTATAAAGCTGTAAACTTCTGTTTAAAATTGAGGCTGTTGAAACGTCGAAAGCGTAGCTATCCCAAACCATAATGGTATCTATATGCCCATACAATGTTATCCTTAAGCCGAAACTCATATTCTCCTCATTCAACAAGCCCATGAATAAGCATTTCGAAAGCCACATTCCATATGACTTTTATAACTACCTAGTTGTGCCACAAAAGAAACACTTCCTCATAAGTGTTCCCATTCCCATCGCAAATGGATCAATAAAAGTGCTTTCTTCCATTGAATAATATCCCTTCCGATACCCTGCAAACGTACGCGTACTTGTACTCGTGTACACTTACCCCCAATTACATACTCCCGCATAGAGATTTTTACATTCATTCGTCCTGCACACAAATCCAAAGTAAATATATAAATACCCGAGCCAGCGAAACATGGTAAGGAATACGGAAAAAGGCCCTCCGCACCGAATCAGTTGGATGGGGATAGATACCCAGTCAAAAAACGAGAGGAAGCTACTCACATTCTATACCCACACCCGTGCAAATCCAATAACTGGCATCAAGTGTTTTGAATATTTTAGTTCGAGTGCGAAGCACCCTGTAATTGAATCTCTCTGTGCCCTGCCCCACAACAACATATACCCACAGTCACAGTGAAAATGATTGTTCGTTTCGTCGTTGTCGTCGTCGCAAGCAAACACCCAGAGAACAATAGAAATCACAATTTTGTGTACTCTCGTACAGAGCAACAATTAAATAAACAAACCACCAGGACTATAGTCAGATTCGGCTACCTACCATCCAAAGACAACAGTGCAACAAAAACAACAAAATAAACGCCAAAAAAATCTGTAACGTAAGGATGACTACCCGGGGGGGGGGGGGGGGGAGGGGCCCCATATCTAGATACATCTGTGGATTTTATTGATCCATTTATCCGCCACCATTCATTCTGTCTGTACTTAAACGAGAGTCGACTTTTTGTGAATAGTGCAACCGAGGGATAAGTACACTGATGATGAATACAGGATACGTGTCTATCTGTCTCCTTCTCTGGCTATTAAAAATAAAGTTGTATTCCACTCTTGGCAAAAAAAAACACACTCACGCGCAAAAAACAAACAGCAACATGAAAAACACTATATCTCTGGGGGATAAATGCATTTTTCATTATTGGGTCAGCAGATAGGTGCAAATACTGTTACAGGACAAGAATTCTCCTTTCATACTGTGTATACCCATAATCCAGCCGACAATCCGCCGCATTCCGTTTCGGAAACGAAACGAAACTAATTACGAACTTGACAGATCACTTGTAAATGCACAAAAGAGGATTTCCATTTCCATCCGTTCATCGATTGAACACACTCACTCACTCACGCACACATTGCCTAGTGGCCGCACCGGATATGAAGTCGCGGTATTAAGGCACCCATGAAGGGTATTTTATTTTTAATTAAATTTTTACTTTGTTTCTGGTCCTTCGAGCCGGATGATGATGAAAATATACATATAAGATTTTTTTTTTTTTTTTGCAAACATTTTTTGTTAATTGATGTTTCTACTTCTTGGGGGCTCTTTGTGGGCTCTCATGTGATATAAGCACTTCCGATTGAGGATTCAATTTGTGTAAAGTATAGTGTGGTATTTTTTTTTATAATTCAGTCTTTCATGGGCTCAGAGGAACAAAAAGTGCAGGCATGCAAAGAATCGGTCTGAGTTAATATATTTTCATAACCAAATTATGTACACACTTCAGAATTTTGATGCACCTGCGATAAGAGTTAACATTTCAAAGGCTGTCAGCGGCCTTTTAAGCACCCAACATGGCATGAAATCAGGTTGTCAGTGGAAGCCCTTAGGTTTTTACTGTAAGTTTGAAGTTTGTCGGAATTTCTCGTCGGTTTTTCTCAAAATTCAGGTTTGCAGATTAACACGGCTTGTGTTTTTCCCGGGGAAATTATCGGCTGTAGATCGGCAGTCCCAGTTAATTAAAATTTCGGGAAGTCGAAAATTATTTCCAAGTTTTTGACAAGGGTAACACAGAGTATGAGTGCGACCCTGGTTGACCTTAGTGATATTTCGAGTAAACGGACCTAAGCGCTTATCCAGTTTCTGAACTCCACTGGTTGTATATAGGCACCGACCTAATAACAATCTCAACAACCATCACAAACCAGGTTACACGAGTTGTAGTATCAAAAAGGCGCATCAAGTGCTACTTGGGTTCATTAATGAACCGCCACCTCCACCTACCTGCCAAGAGTACGACAGATCAATGCAATTATCTCAAGTTAAGGAGAGATAATCGCATCTTACCGAAAATACTGTGGACGAAGTTCGAGTCAGCTTAAGCTTATTACAGAAACTAGCGCTCTTAAGTACTTTTGAAATTGTGCCAAATGTTTTTCAGCAGTGCTTCACGGCAAGTAGAATAGCGATCCACCGCTACTTTAGATATATTAAATGCTGACTTTTCCTTAAGTTTTGATGACATTAATCCTTTTGCCTAAGGCAATACAGAAAGTTGAAATAACAAACTCAGGAGCTCGTGATTTGAATCTTCCTGAGTATACCCTTCGAGTAGCAGCATGAGAAGCTTCAACTATACAAACCTCTGTTTCTTCTGCCAGATATGCCAAATTTAGCTTGACATAGCGAGATCAGAGTCCATTTCAAAATCAGAAAAACAGCCAGCCGCACTACAGGGCCACTTTCACGCCTCCTAGTTTGGATACCGGCACACAGCTCTGTTTCCTAGGTAATAAAAGCAAAGTGTTGATAGGGCTGATCACTCCTTTTGATGCTTTGCAAAGGACATCCACTTCTCCTCGTTTTTAAGTGCGATGTTGATCAACTTTTGCAATCAGTGTCAATATCCAACCAGAGCAGCAGCGTCAACACGAGACTAGAAAAATCGTGTATTGATACACAATGGAAGCGAGAAATCGCGATGACTGTTTTGACTATGCAAAGTGACAGGACATAACACATTTGAGGGTTTTGTTGTCTACACACGTACGGTTTATTCTTCACAGTAAGTTTTGCTCCAGAACACAAAAAAATATATTCGTCAGCATAATCAAAGCTCACAACAGCGGATGTCAAAATAATCGACGATCTCTACGGGGAAGGGTTTTACAATTTTTCGAAATGGCCGGCGCGGCGTGCGAGATAGCGAAAACACTTGCACTGTGAATCACTCCATACATTGCCACTGATTTAAATAGATCTGACAACTCGCCAGAGGCTATGTCTCTCGGTCTATGTATGATCGAAACTGACAACTGAGGTGTTACAGCACTCATATTCATATGCTTCGCTTTATGGCTCGCTGAAATAGAACGTGAGAGTGAATCCAGCTTTAGTCCCAAGTGGGGCTCAATGATTTTTGGTGGCAATTTAGTGGCTCGAGAGGAGGTTTCCCTTCCTCACTTGCCTTCTTAGTCAAAAAAACAGCACCTGAAATGAGTTATTTTTCAATTGATCCTTTTTGCCTAAGCTTGTAGCCGAACTAAGGTAGATAGAGTATTCGCTCTCAAGGCTATAGGTGTCTTTAGTCTATATATCTAGGGTCCAGGTTGTCATAGATAACGAATTGTAAATTGTTGTAATTTTTGACTTTTTAATATTAAACCTGGTTTTGCATGGCCTTGCCATAGGGGCCGCTCTCCAATATAAGCAACGTTACCTTCGGTGAGCTTTTTAATTAAAGATAACTTTTGCCACTCAAAGTTTTTTTCGTGCAAATTCTTTAACAAACATAAACAGTTTGTTCTGCACATATTCCTTGCATACACCCATCTTTGCACCTACCCCAGATCCTCTAAAAAGTACAAGCAAGGCGCAGGAGTAGCCTAAGGAAGATAAAAGGAAATGTTAACCATTTACATTCTTCTTTTTGGCCCATGGATCCTTTACCCAAACATGGCAATATGTGGGGCAATATTCGACAAAGCTTTTGGGCACTTTAATGACTTTTCGAATTCAGGTATCGATTTAAAGTTTTTGGTTTTCTTCCAAGATTTTTTTGATAATGAGTCCGCGATAAGTCGGGATATGCAAACCCTTAAAAAGAAAAAGCATCGCGTGATAAAAAGAAATTAAGGAAAGAGGTGAAATTGAATATGATGATATACAAGGTACCCGATGTAACAAAAACACTGCGTGAAAGAAACACCAAGGCCTGCTCCCGCAAGTGTTATGCCTTCACGGGTCAAAGCAATGTCACAACAAGCAGAGTATTCAGTTGCACCCTGTCTAATATTTGAACTTTACCTCTTAAGCTAAAGAGGGAAGCAGAAGTTTTTAACCAGATGCAAAGCTAAGTTAGAAACCCTAACTTAGAGACCTTGACCAGGAAGCCACTCGTTTTAAGAAAGGTCCAGCTAGATTTTTCTTCCAGTTGCTGCTTTTAGTCCGCCCTTGACTAAAACCAGCAACAGGATTTTCAAGCCGGAACCCACTCTTCTGGCGATCGTTTGCTTATGCGGCACCTATTAAGCAGCAGCCCAGAAAATCTGCCGTACAAGTGAATATTTGGTCATTCAATACTCAATAGTGGCTCTTCGAATTGTTGATAAACGTCTTCCAAAAATTGATATTCTAAGGGCTAATTTTTTAGTGCGAGATCATCCGAGTTTTCTAGTTAAATGTGAGATTGCCCCAGAAATGAGTTTTTCAGTTAATCTTGATCCGGGGTAATCCTCGGCTTAACTCGCCAAATTTGGTGAGTTGATCCCGGATAAACTCTGATGAAAAGTATGAACTTCTTTGAATGTTTTCTCTGTGTAGAATGACAGTAAATTTGTGTATTTTTATGAATAATGACATCTGAGAACAACTCAAATTTCTTTTCCTGCGTGTTTCTATGTGAATTGATAGTTGGGAGAGTCAATAATTTCGAGAGTCGAAGATTTTGACAACTTTGTTGACGGCATTAGCTCTGCACTGAAAAACTGCTCGCTGGGTCAACTTCAGATTGGCTTTGCTACGGGATTAACAGGGCTGAGCTTAACTCAGTACTGAAAAACCGGGCTGAGTGGTCTTAAAGAAGATTTAGCAGAAAAAATGTTGAAGAGAGTGGTGGGTTAGGATAGCTCAAACACAGCTCTCTTCCTTGAAGATCGTTAAATATCGATCGTTAAATATCGCGTAAACTCTGCAAAAGTTGGTGCAAGCTCCAAACCAAATCATCGCGGGACACTTGAAAGGACCCGGCAGTTTCTCGTAAGTCATCAGTTAGCTGTCTTATTAGACCCAAGCTTAGGTATACCTTTTTCACTTCTTCACTCTCGCCAATGCCGATGGATAGAATATAAAACCCTGATTAAATGCCCCATTCTGCCTAAATCGGGGCTCGGTTATGATTATTCCCGTCATGGAGACTTCAGAAATTGTGTTTCCATTTTCTCAACATCGAATGCGAATTTACCGCTGAGATTTCTTGACCTGCTCTACAGTACACTTTTCAGTTCAAGCTTTTTTAAGCTATTTTCTTTTAAGTTTCAGTTGTTGTCACATCCCTCTTTCTCCATTTGAAAAGTCAGTAAGGTTCCTTTCCTATTTGTAGAGCTGCCGAGCAGTTCCTCAGCTTCTTGTTGTTTGGGCGTTGCCTTGTGGTATTCATTAGGCGTCCACTTCTACTCATGTGTGTTTCACCATATTTTTCCCTATAAACAAGATCAAAGGCACTTCTGTGAGCACCTGCCCAGACATGTAACAATTAACTTTAAATAACGTCCAAAGATGACAAGTTCCGTTTAAAAAACAGCATTGCCTGATTAGTTTCCTCCAAAACATCTCCCGAAAGCAGGGCCCTTTGGTTTCAACCTACATACTGGCTATTTGTTGTTCGTCTTAGGTCCCTAAGCATCAATCAAAATTTTGGGCAAGAACGTCAGCTTAGTAACCCAAAAAAACACCCTTAGCAATGTGTTGGGAGTTGGAAAATAGCCAACATTCCAATTAATTTAATTATTTACTATATTCTTATAGAACCTGTGCTGCTCGCATACATAATCAACACAAAACTCACACATCCGTCGCGGCACAATCTTAATGCGATGATACACTTAATTAAGTGTCGGTCGTACCTCGTGACGATCCAAAACCATATATGAACCTTCCAAATGTATGTGTCCCTCAATCAATACGTAATGAGTTTGAAATTGTTTTAGGTCGTGATTGTTCCGTTGACGACACACCCTGTGCGTCGTCCTCGTCCTTCACGATGAACACACAAGGGTGACTGATGGTGCAGGCAGGTAACCCTATCATCCAGCGAGTGTCCATGCATCATCTTTTGCCCAGCAATGACTATAAATTGGGTTCTAAATAAGCACTGTCATTGTTTTCGGCATCTCGTTCCAATTATACCGCCAGCACCATAATCTGTCCAACCACCAAGAGTGAGTACACCATACGTATAAGCCAGGAGGCGGGCAGGATGCTTAAAAAACCTGCTCCCAATTAATTGGGTCACAATGGGAATTTTCGGAACGAAGCACTCGCCTCTTCCTCCCATATCGGCTGGTGTTACGAGCTAGATACTGTCTCCTGCTACGCTGGCAAACATCATTAGCTAATATTATATGCATTAAATTTAATGACAGCCCGGTCCCTGGCACACATAGATACTGTACTGAACACCGCAAGCCATTTTAAACCGACCGCACGTTCCCGCTCTCTTGTGTCGTTGACGCTGTCGTTATTTGCTTATGGTCCCCGAGATGACGTTACTGTTTACCGCCCTGATTAAGGGGTGCGCGCCGTGCGAGAGATGGCTATCAAATCTGCACTCTCGTCCCAGTGCGCGGGTGGTGGTACACACAGGAACAGATGTCACACGGATATCATCCCCGCGCCGCCGCCGCCGGCGGTCGGTACTCATGCAGTTCAAAAAAAGGTATCACTTTCGGTACATTTCCCGAATCACAATATCTGCTGGTTAACACCCTTTTACAGCCTTGGCAAACAATTTAAGGCGACAGCAACACCTGACCGCGCTGTATACCATACCTACCCAAACCCAAGGCTCTCTAGCTATGTTGTAAATTCGTTGGTCCGTCGGTCGTTTGGTAGTTTGCTTGCCAACAAGGACACTCGAAGTAATTTATCCCGGTATTCCGCTTCTCTTCGGCTTTCAACTTATTTTTTTTTCCTTTCCTTTTTTTAAGGGACCAAGTAAATTGCCAATTAGAATGTGGTTGGGTGCTTGACCCTTCTTTTGTTTCGAGGCATTTTTTTTTTTTGCTGTTCGAGGGTAATGATGGGGTGTCGCCCTTATTGTTGGCGACGACGACGGGAATAATGTCCTTCTTGTTCGTTGTGTTTGCTATGACAGAGTGGGGGTCGGTCGATTCGCATAAAATATGGGACAAAAAGGGACAAACTCTCAACGGACGATCCTTTATGGCATTTCTACGCTTATTTTTTTATGGACTTGCTTTTAATTTGCGCGCGAATTTTACGCTTGGCAATGATAGCGATCTATGAGCGAAAGTAGGCGATGTAATTGAATTGCTGTGCTTTTTTGATTTTCCCGTTTTTTAATTAGATTATATCCTTTTGGGGGGGCTGGGTATGGTTATAGGACAATCATGCCTACACTTTAAATCTTATGGTTTTGTGATTTTGAATAATTTTGAATTGTGAGTAAAAATTTTGCCTTCATTTTTTTGCAGATTGATGATGTGACTGAATGACTTCTTCGAGGTGAGTGGATAAGAGATACATTTTTATATTGGCTGGCAAATTGATATAAAATTTTTGATGGACTTCGGGGTTTGGTAAGGGGGCGAGCAGATCAAAAGGTACTCAAGCAGCTTGAGAATGACTCTATAATAATTTTATGAGGCTACCTACTGTGCTGGGAATCCCTTAAAGTCTCTCAAATGAAGGGAGTTTATGTTTTTGCAGATTGTCCCAAACTTTGTTGGTTATGGATTGAGTTTTAGAAAGTTGAGAAAGATTTGGGTTGGACAAATTTGCAATGGATTCGATGAAGAGCATCATCATCATCATCATTTTCGAATGCCGCCTATCCTTTAAAAGGGTCGCGGAGCGAGGGTGGCTAAATGGTCCTTCCATCTTTCTCGATACTCCGCCACCAACTCAAGAGACTCCGGCGCAATCCCCAGGCGGGACTCAGAGACGTTCTTTACCTGATCCCACCACCTGTTTCTTGGCCTACCAGGGGGGCGACGCGCTCGCATCTCGGCTAGCATGACCTGTCTAGGAAGTCGGTCAGGGGGCATGCGAACAACGTGTCCAAACCATCGAAGAATCAATCGCTCCACTCGGAGAAGTAGCTGCTCAACATTGAGATTCCTACGAATACTGACGTTTCTCACTCTGTCCCTAAGAGTAACACCAGCAACGCACCTCAGGAATCTCATTTCGGCAGCTTGTACCCGCGATCTAATTCTTTCGGTCATTTCGATGAAGAGCATTCGGATCAAAAATTCACAACTGGCTTAGAGGAAGGATGAGAAAGTATAGTTGATTTACCAGTCTATGCACATCACCGACGACGGCAAAGGCTTTCCTTTTCGAATCTTTTCGTTACATTTATCACCCGCTCAAAACTCATTTGCAGCAGATCCGCCACTGCTTCTTTTCTGACTGCTGTCTTAGAACTGCCATGAATAAAACAAAATTGCCAACCAATCGAATAAACTAGGAATTTTCCAAGATTTTATTAGATGAGGGTTGAAGCGCATAACGAAGACTATAAAAAAGCTTTATAGAATCTTAGAGGAGATCTTAGAATAGAATCTTAGATTTCCAGAGACAGTACAAAATTGTTTAGCGTTAGCTTCAGCTTATTTTTTATTAAATCAATGAAATATTAGTCGCAACAGTTAAGTTTTTGGGTATTAAAGACAGACGTCTTAGCTCCACCTTAAACATCTTAGCATCGGCAGTAGCCTTTAAGCCTGCTCAAAAATCGGAATGCAGTGTGCAGTGATGCAGCTGGACTGTCTTTTGTTCTGATTCATTCAAATTCAAAATTTAGGGTTGGAGCTACGAGAAGCTTTTGATAAGTTCACAAACCGAAACAAAAGGCCCGAACTGTGACGCTCTGATGAAACTTTGAAGAACTATGACTGTCGCAATGATGGGACTGGTTTCCATCTCTAAAGCATCAATCTATGCATGTACTCTTAAGAGGCCTGGACATTTTGCTACGTTTTTGTTGTCCTAAAAGAAGTTCGTCGTTGCAGTGCTAGTCTTAGAAGCAAGCAAGATGCAAATGTAGTTTTTAGTTAGCAAAAGAGCGATCGTTTCTGCGAAAGAAACTGCTATCTTGGGTTTCGGGAACGGGACACATTTCTAAAAAAGTTCTTCAAAGTGCTTTTAAAAATGCTAACAAGATAGCTATGATTACGATTTTAAGTCTCGCAATCTCTTTACCAGGAAACTGGAGAAATCTAAGATGAAATGTGGCAGCAAAAAGGACTAGGGACTAGGGACTAGCCACATGGGCCGTCTCCGATAAAGCGGAAACCTTAACAAGCTAAGCAAGGTTCCAAGATACTTCAGTATAAGCGAAGCAATTTGGTGCCTTCTTATCAGTTCCTTTTATAAGGAGACAATAAGCTGCAACCACAGGTACTTGCCTCAACGGAGCTTCAGGTTTTTGCCTCAGTTTAATCACCACAAATTAAAGCGAATAACATTCTATTCTTTATTCCGTGTCTGCTTATATTAAAACAAAACCTTTTTCTTTTGAGGTAGAGTCTGAAGCTAAAAAGCCTTTGTTCGGTAATCAGCTTCCTTTCACTAGAAACTAAATTCCCCTCCTGTGGTCTCTGGTCATCGACGACCTACTTCACAAATTAAGTAATTTAGGCTTAAACATAATGGGTTACGCCGATGACCTAGTCATCATCATTAGGGGTGAAGAAGCAAACGAAGTAACATCACGTATGAAAAACGCCCTTAAGACAGTCCTTGACTGGTGCTCTAGAGAAAACCTTTCAATAAACCCTAGTAAGGCTGTCATAGTTCCTTTCATAAAAAGAAGAAATATCAACTTAGGTTCAATTTCAATTAACGACAAAATCGTTGAGTACTCCAATGAAGTCAAATATCTGGGAATTATTCTAGACAAGGGACTCACCTGGAACTCAAATCTAAACAGCAAAATCACTAAAGCTTCCAACGCTTTATGGGCTTGTCGACGTATGTATGGCACCACATGGGGAATCTCTCCAAAGATTGCTCATTGGATCTACACTATGATGGTCAGGCCCATCATAACTTATGTGCTTCCATAGTATGGTGGACTAAGACCACCCAGCAGACCGCCATCCTAAACCTCAAAAAGGTACAGCGTCTTGCGTGCCTGGGTATATCAGGAGCTATGCGGACGTGCCCCACAGCTGCTGTAGAAGCTATAATTGGGCTTACACCCCTGCACATTTTTGTACAAAAAATGGCAATACGCAGCATGGCAAGTCAACTACAAGTAAATGAGTTAAGTCTTAGCGACCATCCGGACCTGCTTTCACTTTTCTCTGAACTCCCGGAACTTGAAATGCACTGCACGCTTACAGACCGCATACAAAAAACTTTATGCTTCAACAGAAGGTTCTCCACGGAGATCCCTACTAGAGACGTATGGGTTAGCAATAACTCACCAAATAGCCAAAACGGCCTTAAGTGGTATACGGATGGTTCTAAAATGGGGTCGGGAGTGGAAGCCGGTGTTTTCGGGCCGAACCTGAAATACACTATTGCGTTGGGAAAATGTCCTAGTGTGTTCCCGGCAGAGCTCCACGCCATTCAAGAATGCGCCAGCCACGTATACATCTCTGGTATCAAAGGTGCAAACATCCATATATACACGGACAGTCAAGCAGCTATAAAAGCCCTTAGCTCGCACATCATTGACTCCAAATCAGTCATGCACTGCTTCAATACCCTACAAAAACTTAGTTCAAGAAACAAAACCAAAATGTGGTGGGTTCCTGGTCACGAAGGTATTGATGGTAACGAGAAAGCCGACGAATTAACCAGAAAAGGCTCGGAAATTTTAAGAGGGGAACATTTAAAAAAAACTCAATTTTCAAGTTTTTAAAATTTTGATAAATTCAGGCTACCCATATTAATTTAAATGCATAGTTTGTACACATTGAAAAAATCACAGTAGACCCCTAAGTCCTTCTGGAGATATGATCGAGACCGACAGGTGAATTGATAAACGCAAGTCCGTCCGTATGTGTTAAGTTTTTAGGTCTTTAAAATTGAGCAAGAAAGCTGAAACTTAGAGCATATTTTCGTTCGGCCCACAGCCACGCCCGAAATTGACAACCTCTTATTCACATAATTCACATTTAGTTCCAAATGCATTTTGGACAAGATAGACAATGCCCAGGAAATAAATTTTGGTGCAAACCAAAGTGGCCAGAAGTCTTTGATTAACAAAAACTTTACCGCCTACACTATCGACAATGCCCACTTTTAACATGTTATATTTATAAAAACCTGACTTCTTCTCGGAAAATTCATTCCAAGTCGAAAACAATTATATGACAAATATTGAAGACACATATCACCAATTGCTAAATATGTTACATACAACCAATTTAGCTCCGCCCACTTTTAGGTAGGGTTTTTGGAAAAAAAACTGTATTTTAAGCAATAATTTTCGCTTCTAAATTATTCCCTTACAATTTTAACGAGTTTAGAATTAAGTGACAAGATTCACGCTTAATAGGGTCTTAGTAGGAAATAATTGACTTTTAAGTTACTTCAATAGGCACGAACCTATGGTATAGTTTAGAGTAGAGTAGGGACACGAACCTATTGTGTAGAGTGATCTGCCTCACTCAGTATATCTCCTGGAATTAATGTAGAGCCTAAGACCAAAATTCAACTGTCAACTACAGGAACCTGTTGAAGTAAAGACAAAACTGGAGTTACCCGCACGACATGCAAAAAAGATCGCATTTGTAACTGGATGTGATTGGATGACTTATGAGATGCGTTGTCCCTTGGACTTGGGTATAAAACTTCTGTGTCCGAAATGCGTTCGGTGCGAGCTGTGCGGATGTGGGTTGTTACGGGTTCAAGTAGTCGGTTATGAGCAGTCCTGATAAGCCTTGTATTGGTATGGGTTATGCTTGTTGCTTATTTTAGTCCGCCCCGGACATTTTCAATACCCATCCCCACCATACTTGTAAGCGTTCCGCTATCCGCCACCTAGGGAGACGCAATAGGTGGGGAGTATTTGCAATTAGTTTCCCCTTAAAATAATCTGAGAAAAAATAACTAATATTTTGACAAAAAAGAAAAATTATTGTTCAAAATGTTTACAGCAAACACTCTATTGTTTTCTCCGGATTGTAGGTTAAGTTATCCATAAAAAATTCAATTGATTTTTAAAATATTTGAATTATTTCGCACAAGCGCCCAGCTAACTTAATCAAAATACAAAATGATTACGACAAACACCGAAATGTTTGCAAAAAAATTACCTGCTACACAAAGCTGATTTATTTCCCAACAAACATTTAACTCTCCTGCTTGCGAAACTTTTATGCGAGCGCTGCAAGCAGTTTGCTGTTAAAAATATATCAGGAAAACATTTTCCTGCTTCAATCAAATATTTATGCATCTTCTGGCAAGCAACCCCCGACAAAAACACTTTTATCAGCTTCATATATTGCTTGCGGCAAACATATTTTTTAGCTACTACAAGTCTAACGGGCTTATGAGTAACATAACAATAAGACCTGACAGGCAACAGTTTTTTTAACCTCTGCGCCGATAATCAAGCTGCCTTAGGTGTCTAGTAAAACTGTGAACCTAGGAACGAAGGTTTAGTTTAGAAATCACCTTGTAACTGGTTCACGACAGTGGGTAACGACAAGACGAAAAAGATAAATCGAAAAGATGACGATAGATCGTCTATTTTCTACTATGCAAACATCAGTCAAATTTCTCGGTTCTTATGGTTGATTTGAAACGCATTTCTACAGTTTCATGAAGTTTTTAGTTGCTTTGAAGAAAATTCGTAATAAACTTTTCATAAGTTGAACAGTTTTTGTATAAAATAGCTTTGCTCGCAACCTCCTGCTTGCACCTTCACCAAAAACAGACCCACTAAAAATTTTATCTTTCTGTCCACGAAAACCAATTCGCAACTCCCACAAGTTTAATTCAAAATCAAAATATTCCTCCAATCCCATTCATTTCGAAACATAAATACAACACCATAAAAAAAAGCCGGCAACAAAAAAAAACAAATTGTGAACTTTAATTTTGTTAAAAAACTTTCCAGGGTGCACATAACTTTTTTATTCCATTTCCTCTTGCCTCCTGCGGCCTAGGAAACAGGAAACAGCTGATGAATTCCAAAATTCACTGTCACCCAATTTGCACATCGGTTAAGCATGCCGACCATACCATCATAGACGTTGTTGTTTTTGTTGTTACCGTTGGTCCTCTGTTCAACGCTCAAGGCACAAAAATATCCTCTCGAACATCGAATTATACACAATCCGTCTATATACATCTATAAACGAAGAGTCAGAGTGAGACAAGACAATCCCCCGCCCACTATACTCGCCCAATATAGGTTAAAATTTATCGTTTTCTTGTACAAAATCCTTTTTAATATTCTGGTCCATTGAAACTTCTGGCAGCCACTTTTTAATATTAAACAAAAAAAAAACCTAAAGACTCGGAAAAGAAACACGGCATCGTCGTTTTCGTCGACGTCGTCGAAGTCAGAGCGAAAAAAAGGATCCGAAGATGTTGCAGAATGGAAAGGAAATAAATTACAACAACTCTCCGGCGTTGTCGCCACCCACCGTCCTCGCCTCCACCCAGACAAAACCACTGTGTGCATGTGGACTTTCTACAAAACCACCACCATCCTCCGTACATTAACCGTAATCCTATTTTGGGGAACATGATTGTCCTGAAAATCTCATTAATCATTTTGCGTGCACCATATAGCTGTGTATATGTGCGGGGGACAGGACATTATAAGCGCGTTGTATGGGATTTGCCATCCACTCAGACTCCCCCCCCCCCCCCTCACACCGCCCCAATCTCTGCCCGAGAGTGTCAGTTTAATCTGTTAATTTAGTTTCAGTCGCCCGGATGGGATGAAATTATTTGCAGAGAAGCCACTTAACCCAGTTTACCTATTGCCTAAGAGTATGTCCTTTTTGTAGTTACTCGGTAATGGTGAGAAATTTTCATAATTTTTTATTATATTCTTTTTGGCCGTGCACCATCCGCCCGCGTTCGGTCTATAGATTTGATTAATGGCCAAAACAAAGCCAAGGATATGGAGAGACGAAAACGAAAACTAATTAGAAACATACGAAGTCCGTGTAAAGTTGGCCCGAGGTAAGGGACAACAATTCCATAACACACCTCGTCCAGACAGTGTATACTTACACTTGGTCAGTTGGACACATTTTCGGGAAGCTTATAACGTCTGAATTGAACTTTTTCGTCCTGCTGTTCATGTAGGTATTGTTCTGGCTCTCCCTGGCTGATTATTTATGTAGAGGAAGTTTGTCGAACTTTTGCACAGTTTTTAGCCCTTTTTGTGCAGAGAGCCACATACGATACGGAAAGGGCGAAGGATGATGTCTTTCATGCGCAGAAGCTGAGTTTTTTGTTCCCTGCTATTTGGTCTTGTACGAATTTGTGGACAATTTGGCCAAATGGAAAATCTCTTAGCTCTTTTCTTCTGAAATGCCGTAGGGTAGATACCTTGGTGTTGGTTAAGGTTTCAAGAGAGACCGAAGTGCAACTGGAGGGGACTATAATGATCGGAAGTGGCAGCATTTTAATTAAGTCGCTTTGGAAAGTTTTTCACATTTTTTCCCCTTTTTTTAAAGTTGAAGTCATTGATCAAAAAAAAAATTTACTTGAGGTCTCTACTTCTCCAATCTCTTGATAGGCTTTAGGTGATCAGAAAGAACAAAACAGGGTCAACTAAATCAGTTCACCTGTTGTAGAGCGTTTTCCCTCGAACAACAAAACGCACTGCTCCTGACGAGTTCCTATTGCCCGTATTAGACCTGAAGTAGTTAAGATATTCCAAAGCCCTCGCGGAAAAACTTTCTGCCATTGTGACCCATAAAAAGCTTGAAACTTCTTAACTTTTTATTTGCCTTCAGGATATTAGTGAGTATTTTTGCTAGCGTGCGACGCCGATTGCTGTGGGTAAACCGTAGTTTTCCATCAGGCGCTGCAAAACACATCTGAAATTCATACGCATTGTATTTGTATCCGTTAAATAAAAAAAATGGCCAAGAGAATCCTCAATCCTCAGCTCGTAAAAGCTCTTAATGAGAGGATGTTGCGGGATTTAACGATGAGATAAACTATTACTTCCTATAACCCAGCGATACTAACTGTCTCTGTCAAGCTATTGTTTTGCCCTGAATGAAAAGCATAATCATTCCTCCTGTGATAGATGCACGACACCCCACAAATAGTTCCTATTTTCAAAGAGCACCATAAGAGAGCTACCAACCCCTCTTTGCAACCCTAAGAAGAGATAAAAGTTTGCAAACCAAAGAAAGCTCTACCCCAAAAAACCCAAATAAAAAAGAATCTCATTCGCAGCCAGAGAAGCCCAGCCTCTTTGCAACTCTTCATGGCAAATCGTTGGCATTCAGTCACAGGATGTGTTCGAGTTCAGTTGTAACGGTCCGTTCACATCCGTTTTGAAAATTCTTTTCATACTCTCTATTCCCCATTCGATGACATCAGGAAAAGTTAAATAAAAATTTAAATTCAGTGAAAAATAGTGCTAAAACACGTTGTGGATCGTATGTGGAACGTATTAACAATTTCCTCCATAACAATTGAATAATAAAATAGTTAAAAATAAATATACAGCTCTGCATGGTAACTCAAATTGCACATTACATCCGGACAGACACAGTTTGTATCCATACGCTAAGTGCAGAAGATAACAGGCGGCCCTTTAAGCGAGGGTGAAAAGGCATCCAGCACATACTAGCATCATCGCGGTTGCCACATAAAGTGTATCTGTGCATCTGTGTGTACACATTGTTAATGAACGTTTATGTGAAAACAAAATAAATTCAAAAAAAAAAGAAAAATATGTATAAATAAATGAAAACTTATCTCTCTGGTGAGGTTCATAAAGCTGCTTCGTGCATTGTGCACATGGGCATTGCCATTACTGCGTTATCTATGAAATATTGCCGCTGTTGCGAGTTAGATTCAGCAGAGTCGAGGAACTATAGTGAGATTGTGTTTTTTTTTAACTTCATTGATGTGTCAGAAAAATGGGTGCGTTCAATTAATAAAAATGATATAGAAAACGGAATAATTTTCGCCTATCAAAGTGATGTCATTAGAAAGAAAAATTAACTGGCGCCCAACGCTCGTCCCGAAAAACAGATGTCACTTCAATCCTTTCCGTTTTTGACGAAAAGCAAAACTTTCCAAAGTGGACATTTTGTGTACAAAAGGAACAATAATCCTGGCAAAAAGAACCGTTACTGTCTGCCCCTTTCACACCACCAACTACTGACACTTGTGTGAGTTTTTTTTTCCTGTTTGTATGTCTCTGCTTTTGTCGAGAGTTCAACTTGAAAAATCAATCAACAAGTGTGTGTGCTTATAGCGAACGAGGAGAATCGCGCGAGGATTTGTGAATAGTACGTGGGAATGGCTGATGTGGGCAACGACAAGGGGATGATGGTAGCCTTGCTGTGTTGGCACAAGGAGCGTTACACAAAGTGTGGAGTGGACCTGGAGTGTTAGAGTTTTGGAGGGCGATGTGGGGCCCGATGAGTGCCAACCAGCCACGTATACAATGTGAGTACAGAATACTCTGTGACATTACACTTTTTTTTTGGCTCCCATTTTATGTGTATCTTTTATGAGTGTGCGGTGTGTGGTTGTAAGACGAAAAAAAAAAAACGAAATAAAAACAAAATATGTGGAAGTGAAGAGTAAAGATACACACGTATATAAATGGACGCACATTTCAGTTATTGAAAATGCAACACTTTTATGCTGTTTATGGGTGAGTTTCGTTGGTTTTTTGTATTATTTTATGAGTGGAACATTTAAATAAAAATGCTAAGTGGACGGGGGTTTTTTTCCCCGAGACTTCTTTTATATATGCTTTTTTTAGGGTTAAAGAGTACTCATTTGTGTGAGCACAAAAGTCTCATAAATATACTAAGGCGTTGGGGAATGTTGTATTATTACTATGTTATGAAAAGAGCGTTTAAAAAGTTATGACGAGAAACTAAAGGGACTTTAAGGAGTGGGATTATATTTATATCTAGAACTGAGGCATAAAATAGTAAGGACGATTCCTATGGATTGCTGCATACCTATTATTGATTAGGGAAATGCCAACACTCACTTTATTTAAGTCGTTTAAAAATTTTCAACTCTAGGGACTTTACTTAGAGCTTTTAAGGTCAATCTCAATTCAGCCAGTCAGAGTTTAAATTTTTTTTTCTACTCTCGTAGTAAAACCATTATTATAAAATCCTTTATGCTGTAAAAATTATTTAAACCAAAAAGAACTCCTACAACACGAGCCCAAGTAGACTGCTGTCTTAAAGGGTCCTTCTAAGGGACTTATTGGGTCCTTCTAAAAAACTTAAGCCTTGTATTTTACTCAAATCAGAAAACTTAACGTTAAGCACAAAATTGAGTAATGATTCAATTCGATACCCGCAACAGAAGCTGAGAAAGGACTATTGGCTCTATATGAAAGGAAAACACTGCTTAAGAAAGCTCATGAGCTCATGAGCCTAATAAGCTCTGCTTATTCCAGACAAGAGCTCAGTTCTTTATTTAAAAAGCTTGCATCAGGGCTTAGGTTAGGTCTCCCCAGGGGATAATTCGATTGGGCACACAAGAGAAAAAGTAAATATGGTGTAAAATACGTTAACCGAAAATATTTAGAAAGATGATTGTTAGAGGCTTCACTCTATTAATAAAATTAATTATTAATTTTATAAACTTGTTAATTGGCATAACAAAAACGTTTATTAAATAAATCAAATAATTTATTGACTTTATGGTTTGTTTATTGGCGCAACGAAACGCCTTTCTTAGTTTATTGAAGCCAGAATGAGTTAAACCAGAAAAGAAGGGTTATCCTTAAAATTCCCAAAGGAAATTGTTCCAATTCCACCATGCGATGGTCAGTAAAAAATATACCCAGAGACTAATCTGGCTTTCACCGAGATGCAGTCCAAAAATGACAGATACATGCTAATTAGAGAAAACTGGCCATTTGCAGACTGGTAACCTTTCAAAATAACTGAGACTTGACACCATCAGCAGTGAAATGCTCTAGGACTCTGAGACATTTGAATTCTAAGGCCGGAAGACCTGGATCCAAGTTGTCCTGGTGACGAAGCTTGGCTCTTAGCACATTAACTCACGTTAAACAATTGATAGTGTTCCTTGCTTTATCATATTACACACCGTAGGCTGGTTTCCCTAAAAGACATGTGGAAAGGCTGGTACTTTGGTTTTCAGCTTGCATGACATGAACCATTCAAATAAGCTTGAGGCATACCGTGGGGGTGCCGTGGCGTAGTGCTTAGTGTGTGTGCTTACTACGCCGGAGGTCTGGGTTCGAATCCTGCCATCGTCATCAGAAAAAAATGACTTGCCCTTTTTCACGGCCCCCACTTCCGCGAGGATCTGACAAGCCCTCCGAGAGTACCTTTGTCTTGAAAAACTTCTCAAAGTGCCGTTCGGATTCGGCAAAAAATTGTAGGTCCCCTTGTATGTAAAGAAATTAACACACCAGCATACACTGTTGAGAAGTTGAAGTAAGGTTCATAAAAAATTCTTGGTCCATCAACAAACTAAGTATGGTTTGCTATGCATTTGGTCCAAGGACCACATGATATACGTGGTCGAGCAGGCCTACAAATTTTTCTAAGCTTTTCGAGCTCGTTTTTTTCCACATTTGTTATTTGCTCCGTTGTTCTTTTCGCATTATTTTTGTAGAATTGTCTTAGTAAAACTTAAACGTTTCCTAAATGCCTGTCGTCACTTTATCAGGGGCGATATCATTGCAGCCAAAAATTTCGACTCATTAAACGGCATCAATCGAAAAACTCCATCGCACAACGTCCACGATGATCTCTCAGCAATTCACTGCAAGAAATCCTTGTGAACAAACTACACTAAAAACAGAGAGATAGATTGTGAGAACCAAGGGAGAACTCAAGCTCTCGGGTCTCTCTAAAAGGAGCCAATCGTACCTTCCCTATTACATACTTTTGCAAATAATATTTTATTGGACTCGAATCGAACCAGGTTCTTAGCAATGCTGATCCCGCCGCAGGAGAGTTCAGTTCAAGTCCTATAAGTGGTGTTTTTGCACCGATGTGTACCAGAGATTCTGCTGTTTCATGACCCTTAAAGTCGCTAAGACCTAGGATATATAGAAGAAGACCGATTGGCAAGGTTGTCCTCAGCTAGTTTTAAACATGGCCATTACGCACTTAGAGCAAGCAGCTGTGTGAGAATAAGGTTTTGCATATTGTTTAGGGCAATTGTGCCTCTCCTTGAGCCTGGTTTATGTTGCCAGGACTTCAGACTTGAAATTGGACCAGTTCTTACTAAATATTCTCGACACTCCAAAAATAACAGATCCAGTCACAATTTTTATCTCAGAACAGTCTGTGTACCATAGATGTTCAAGCCGTAATGGTTTTGATTTGCGTTTTGCCCAGACTTCCCTGGGACAGATGATGAAGGAGAAATTGCTATCTTAGCCTTACTCCGGTGTCCGGTAGCATGTCACACAAAGGCTTGTTTAATGGACTTTCGGACTTAATATACGCCACTAAATGAAGTCCTTGGTAAGAATGGAGATCGGTGTTATCCGAATAGAACAGTGGATGAATTGTTGCAGTTTTGTTTCCATGTGTTTTGACGTAGACGAGTGAAACTCAGGCAGCCCGTCATGCAGCTAACAGCTAGAATTTGGTCTCGCCTCAGCTCTTTGACTAGTGAGTTCATTAGTCTTTGTCCCCCACACCAGCGTAGCATGGACTATGAGTGCTTTTACCCAGTAAAGTCTAGGGACTCCAGTTTCTATCTTAGGTTCGATACTGGATAGACGAGTTTTTGGTGTTCCTGTTTATCGTGTTTTTTTTTTTGGGGTTCCATTTTCCATGACAGTTTGGTATCCAGGACAACTCGCAGGTAATTGGCCTCACTTGAGAATTCTTCGGGTCACAGCCTACCATGCGGGTCGGTTGGAGAAATCCTGCTGTTTTGTAAAACAGATGCTGAAGTCGTCTTTTTTGGATTCACAGAGGGGTTTAGGAATTTCTGAAACCGTGCTTTCTAGTTAACCATTGACTTTGCTTCATAGTCAGAATGATTGCTCTTGTCCCACAACATAAAAGGAATTACTAAAAGTCATCATAGCTTAATAAGATTAAAAAAAAACATCTTTGTTTATGACCTTCATTTTGTTGAACATATTTTATGAGTTCGAAAAAAATCTTTCATTATTTCAAAGACACAAAAAGGTGTTTTGCTTATTTCCGGTATTTATACCTTACAAGCAAAAACAAATATTCATATCTCAAAAGCATATTTTCTCAAACCAAGGAAGCATTTTTTTAAATCAAGAAATCACAAGCTGCCCTCTTTTTAAAATCATGTCTACTAAAAACAAATACAAATTTACTTATTTTGAGGCTACGTTTCTTTCTTGAAAAGGTGTTCCTCCATAAAATCAATCAGTGCGTTGAACACACAGAGACCAAAGAACACCAAGTGTCATGGCGGAAACTCTGGTGGCAAGTTCTAGCCTCAGCCGACTCAATAAAATAGGAATTCCGAATTGGACAAAAATACAAAATATGTATCACCTGCACTCAAAAAAACTTTTGGTAATGTAATAATTGCGGTGAATACCAGAGCATTTGCCTTGCATTATAAATTTTTACGTAACATATTTCATCTTTTCCCCCAAGCAACAAGCACATTTTTGAAGAAAGTTTTGTTATAAATATTTTCAGCAAACACTTTTTTGCTTTTCCAAAAAAGTAAATAATCCTGTGAAAAAAGGCAGTTGATATTCCACAAAAATATCTTTTAAGCCCTTTAAGCAAACATTTTTAAAAAACGGCGCGCTAAATTCTTTCATACAAAAAATGTTTACTGGAAACATGGAAATGTTTGTAAGAAAATTGATTTCTTTTCGAGCAAGCACTTTACGTTGCTGAAATAAGCTATAAACGAGCGTCTTAAATTTAACAGAAGAAACATTTTCATGCTTTCAGCAAATATATTTGCTGATTGATTGAGACGAAAATATTTTTTAAGGGTTTAGTTGGACCCAACTAAACAACGTAAGCGAGCTCTTAGCTTATGGTTACATATTTTTTACATGCTTTTTTTTTTAATTTCTCTCTTCATAATTTTTACAATATTTTTCTAATATTTTCTTTATACTATTTCTCCACCGATAATTAAAAGAAGACTAGCGGGAGACGATTAAAATAAATCCCAAAGTGGCTCCATCGGACAAATATAGGATTAATTTGACACAAAAACTCTGTTTCTGTCATTTTGGCTCTCAAAATAGAGTGTCGATGTCATTCGAGTGTCCAAGGATCGAAAACGATTAACTCAGTAAAAAGTCACAATAAAAAACGTACAGGGACAGTTTCAGTTTCCTTTTTTCATTCTCAAACTGTTACAAAGGTGCAGAAAATAGGTTTGTGAATAGGGTGAATGCGATTTATGAGAGGATTTATTTTTAATCGCTTGCCGAGAGGATTTAAATTTGTATGGTAAATCGCGTGATTTGAAGAGTTTTTAATAATGATTTATATTAATCGACGATTAGTCCTCGGTCGAGACATGGTATTAAGTACACTTACGACGTTTTAAACGTTTCTTTGGCGCTAAATGATTCGCAAATCTTTACGTTTGAAAGTCATGTTTCCTTTCAATTAGAATAGGTTTCGTTGAGTTTGTCTACACCACTGATGTTCAATTCAAAATTTTAAAGAAAATAGCTCTGGCCAACTAACCTGAACCATGAATACGTCAAGAAAAACCTAGAGCGGGTTTCATACAAAACACAAAATGAAGGAAAAAAAGACTCGAAGCCTCGTTGACGCATTCACACCGGTTACGGGTTTTGTTTGACGTTTTAAACAGTTGCTATAAAAGCCTCTGCTTTTGTAGTTTTAAAGTTTTTGCGGTGATAAACTAATTTGAAGCTATCAGCGTCATTCTCTGCTTATCAATTAAGAGGGTTACCCTGAAAAGTTTTTTCTTTTGTGTGCTTCGACAGATTCTTGAAATCCTGTGGAACGTATTCAATGAAAAAGTTACAATTATGGGGAAAATTTAGACAAGGTTTAAAAAGATAAACAATAATAGAAAAACGTGTGCGGAAGTTTTGTTTCGTGATTGAGCTTAGCGTGTTTTTGCCAAAGGTGTGCAGAGGGTACACGTCTGCATGATTCTGATTAATTAAAACTTGAGCTTCAGTATGGGCGTCCCAATTAGCTTCCAGGGTTGTAAACTATGAAAATAATGACTATCCAGAATTCCCAGCCAGTTGCTTGTGGAGCTACAGTAGGACTTGTCACAGTGCTCATCATTGATGAGAAATCCAATTTAACGCGTTAATCCAATGTCCACCCTCTATTTGGTCCTCGGACTTGTTTTTTTTTTGACTATACACTTTACTACGCGAATTGGCTACTTCCGTAGGAGGCCCACCACCACCAGCAGTATAGCAGCTGCTGCTGTTTCTGATGTTCGATGTGATGCTGGACCGAAGCTGTATTTTGTCGGTTAGCCTATCTGTGATATGTTGGACCAGAAGGCGAGGAGAGCTCATGAGATATACTATCTATACTAGATAATGCTATGATTCCCATTGTCGGCTGTGTATGTGTGTGTGTGCGTTTGTCTATGACAAGTAATTTACACAAATTACGAACGCCGCTCCAATTTCGAATTGGGGCGGCTCTGGCATGGCGGTATATCTGCCTTGCTGGTAGTATGCAAGACCACAGACCGATCGCTACCCCAGAGGAGGGCTAAATATTCTCGACTCGACTGGAAATTGCTCTTAATTTCCGGAAACTAAATTTTGATGGCATTTACGTTTGTTTGTTGTAAAACACTCTCGATGGAGTGGGCCTATCTGTGTGTTTGTGTATAGGCTTGTGCTGTATCCTAGGGACAGTATGGTTGTGCCACCATCAGCCAGACAATTGTTTTTGTTTTTAATAGCGAACAGGCATGTGGTTTGTTTGGAAACATAATTTTGTCACAATACCAAGTCTGCTGGGGTAGAGAAGAGGTCTGTGGAAATATGGCTGTGTGGTTATGTGACACTACATTTGCATTTTAATTAAGCGGGACCAACGAACTTCTGGTGAACATTTTCCGTGATAACATTGGAGGTTGTTGAAAAAAAAGAGACTTTATAACAACTTCATTACGAGAAAATAATGTAACTTGCACTAGTTTATCCTCCCTTTTATCATCGAAACGGATTCAATTCACAAACCATCGCTCTTCCTTAATCCTTCTCTGATATTATGTGAACCTATGGTTTCGGTTTATCAGCAATTTTTCTCCATTTGTCAATACGTTACGTACCTACATTCCACAAGTAAAAAAGGTCCTTCCATCCAGGGTCCAGGAATAGGAAAAAAAACAACTGTCGATTAATTGGAATCTTCTCCCTGGGGAAACATTTCGAGGTGTTGGCTGGAAACGTATATAGTTTTCCCTCATTCTTTTTTTTCGGGTTGTCCAAACAAAACTTTAACCAAAATGCTATGATGTCCAACATTTGATCTCCACCAGAGTAAAATTTACTACCGGAAGGGATGTGAACGAAAAAAACGAAAAAAAAAAACGAAGCGCATCCTGTCCCCGATCCATTCTACGGTATCTGTCAAACAATTCCCAAAGTTATCTCCATGTCGCCGATGCTGGTGTTTAACATCATCCCTGGGGTTTGTGTGAGAATGTTTGCAACTTTTCACTGGACCGCTCCGGCTACCATCGCCGGCTGCCCCCTCCACACACCATCTCCGACCAACATTTTACAGGTGAATATATTTTTCATTATCAATTAAATTTTTTCCTCTCCGTTCCTACACATAAAAACCAATTGAGGGTAGTTGGGGCTGGGGTTGTTGATAGAGACAAGGTATCTTCATCGTTTTTTTTTTTTTTTCCGGTGGACGTAAAATGAAAAACCCTAGAAAATGTGTTTATACATACACAAAATCACAATGACATCCTACTGGCACGGAATGAAACACGAAAAGCGGAGTGTGTACGGGTGGATTCAACCCCATAATACCACCCCCGTACCTGCCAGGGTATATTGCTTTAATTCCATGCTAAATAATTGAATGAAAATATGCATAATTGATAAAGTTAAGTTATGTAATTTATATGCACTATGGCTGGGCTGACTCTGGCGTTTGCGTGTGTGTATATCTCTACATGTGCAGCTTCAGAGGGATGAAATTTTTCGAACACGGTTGATGGGGTAAGCGCCAGAGACTTTTGTAAAAACATTTTTGGATGAGATACTTTTCTGATGCTGGTGGTGGCTTGGCATCTGTGTGACGCAAAAACGTACGAGAATGTGGTACAGTACGTAGAGCTCTTTTGGGACAGAATCAGTATATGCACATGGAAGAGGTCGTTATAGTGCCGCTATACCAAACATGTACATGTACAGTATACACATTGGTTGTTGGCGTGTCGTAGTCGTGACGAAAAAAGTTGAAAAGAGGTTCCAGGGGCAGTAGTTGCGTTTAGGGAATGTTTTCACAAACACCCGAGATGTGTGTATTTAATTTAACTTTTCGAAGTAAATATTCAACACCAACCACAATCGTGGATTTTTGAAGCTAATGCATTCGGGGTATTACAATAAAATAACAGTTGCGCACAAAAGTGGCGCAGTCGGTTGCAACAGTTGCATTTAAAAACTGTCTATCGACCTTTTGAAGTAGTAGTTAAGAAGTCATATGCAAGTCCTTGGTTTTCTTTTGATAAATTGCCTTAATTTGCTCCTGTTATTTATATTTTTTAAAGAGATCTTTTGAGAAGCGCCTACAAAACTTTGCACGAAATCAACTGAACTGGATTCCTTACTTGTCTTACAAAATTATGGAATTTATGCATTTTCAAAGCTAATGCGGTTCAGTAAAATTGTGGAATTAAAAAAAGGCATTAATTGCGTTAGGAAGTGGCGCAGTCGAAGCAATAGTAAAGTTCAGAAATTGGGTAGTTGAAAAAAGATCTACAATAACCATTGAACAGTATCAAATTAGTCTTAGTTGAGTCCTAAAGTCTCTCATAGCGATTGCTAATAATCTGCAAACAAAAAATTCCATGTTCAAGATGTGTTTTTTTTATATGCGAAATTTTTTTTTTACAAAACTTAGGACAAATTTAAAGTATACCTAAAGATACAAGACCACTACCACTTAAAGTGTTGCTTGTAGCTTATTTAGAGATTTATTTAAGTTGACTGAAGATGTTGATAGTTCCTTTCTTCTATTTTTAAGAATTCTGGTATGTGCCGTAGATTTAAAATTGGCGCAGTCGAACATCCCTTCCCCCACTCCTTACTAAACCTTTTCAAAAATAATTTTTTTTCAAAAGTTCTATTAAAAATGTGTCTTTTTGTTCATGGCGAAAAGTTGCGCAGTCGATTCTGATACTGATTTTTATGACATTTTAAAATGAACTTCTTTTAATGGATATCGTGCCAACACAGCATTTCTTAGACAGCGAGTGGTGTTCATGTGTGGTGCAGTCGCCCAGTCATGATAGAAAGTTAAGAATAAGAATTGGCGCAGTTGAAAGGTTATCCGAATTCAAGAGAAGCTGTGATTGAAATTGGAAAATTGTAAGAATTAGTAAATAAGTCTCACTAGAGTCCTACAGATTAAGCTAGTTCTTAAGAACGAGCAAAACTTTTATGTCTAAACTATTTTTGGTAAGAACAAATTCTAATGTTTAGAACATTTGCCTGCTAAGCCTGCTTTAAAACATCGAACTTCATTATTGGTTTATAGAACTTCTCGGGCGTTAAAGATTGGCGCAGCCGGTGGCTGTTAAAAAGCTACAAATTGGCGCAGTGGATACTTAAATTTACCTTAAATGGAAGTAAAAAGTCCAAATAGATTTCATTTAGATAAAGAGATTCCTTTTAAACATGTAAGTTTCTGCTTAGTGCTAAGTATTACCTATATCTAAAAACCAGACTTTTTTCAACTATCAGGGTAAGAGTGCTTAAGAATTGTAAACCTGCGGACCTTGAGGGTTCAAAACACTTCTGGATTCTTTTTAAGCATCATACTAGATGGCCGAAATGTCCTCGATCATGTGAGCTAGGTCTTCGCAGACGCACTATGGTTCGAATTGAGGCAATGGAAAACAGCTTTGTAGGGTGCAAAAGAAACAAGACCTCGGGCTTGAAGACCTTGATTACTTCTGAAAGTCAAGACTTTTGAAATGTTTATACAAAGATTTTTAAATAAGACACTTATCCAATAAAGGTAGGTCTAGAAAGACAGCCTTTTCACATAGGGAAATGGATCTTGAAATCGGGTCTGTATCTGTTGGTCATATTTCAAGGCCTTTTAAAATGTAATTTAAAGAGAAAATATGCTGTTGTATGCTTGTTCCAGCCTGAGGAGCGAGAACTGGTCCATTCTAAGTAGCTGCAAGACACAAGAACAAGCTATATTCCTCAATGAAGTTCTTAAAGTTATAAGGCTCTGAAACTAGAAAAGAAGGTGATTTCCTTTTACTGTTACTGCAGTATTTTTAGGTCATAAGGGTTCTTCTTGCACCAAGAAACCTGTCGATTTCTGGAAACTTCCAAGGATCTCATAGTCCTTTAGTGGTATGAGTTAACTGTTCGACTTTTTCTAAACCAATCGTCTATATCTGGATCGTTTCTCACCGAATTTCTAAAACTCCAACAAATTCACCACTCAAAGGTCTGTTTTCACAGAAGTCAGATTGTTACATAACTTTCCGTTCCACTCAGTCGCTCTTAGCACCCTGTTGGGTATTGACAAACTCCAAACAGTGACACCCCAAACCCTTTCACATCATCCGACACACCAAGCCGCTTCACTTCGCAAACATTTTCTACAGAGTAGTGGCTGCCACTGAAAAAGGCACCTCTCTGCCTCTTCATTTGACAAAAATGATAAAATTAATTCAAACTTTACCCAAACTTATATCTTCATCCGGCACAGTAAGCCGCTTCACTCCACAAACAGTTTCTCAAGAGGAGTGACTGCCATTGAAAAAGTCACCACTCCCTCTTCATTAGATAAAACTACTAAAATATACTCGAACCTTGCCCAAACCGTCAAAATCATGCGATGCACCAAGCCACTTCACTCCACAAACACCTTCTACAGAGAAGTGACTGCCGCTGAAAAAGCTGCCAGTCTCCCTATGCTTTGATAAATTTTTTAAACTTATTCAAACCATTCCCAAACTTTCATCACCATCCAACACACCAGGCCCCTGTATACACAAACAATCTCTACAGAGCAATGACTGTAGCTGAAAAAGCCTCCCCTCTCTCTATATATTTGATAAGTCGGCTCAAATTATTGAAACCAGTTTTAAACTTTTATCACCATACTACACACCAAACCGCTGCACCCAGCAAACACTTTTTACAGAATAGTAACTCCGGCCAAAAAAGCCGCAACTGTCCAAATTTTTTTAATAAAACTGCTTAAATTAATTCAAACCTTTCCCAATTTTTTCACAGTAACTAAAACCTCAAGCAGCTTCACTCTGAAAACACCTTATACAGAGTAGTACATACCGCTAAAAATGCTCCCACTCTCCCTTTGCATTTGCAAAAACTACTTAAACGAATTCTTCACCGCTTCCCTTTACAAAATTGTTTTTACAGATTAGTGACCGTCGTCAAAAAAGCCTCACTCTCCCTCTTCATAATATTAAAACAAACCCATCCTAGGCCTTTATTATCAACCGTCACACCAAGCCGCTTTGTTCCACAATCACTTACTGCAGGTCTTGCTGCAAAAATTCGTCTCTTTCCCTTCTCATTTCGTAAAAAAACTTAAAATATTTAAGATACTAAAAATGTATTCAAACCTTTCCCAAATGGGTTTGTACAAATCGTTTTTTGGTTTCATCATCGACTTTTCCTTCCTATATGAAACACCAGTTTGTTATTGTTATTCGTTTGTTATTCGCCTCAGTGCAAAATGTAACAAAATGCAGCAGGACAATTGGAGCACTGTACGCATTTTTTCTGTCTTTTAGTAATGCCGTATCACCGGGTATGTAAGTCGTTTTTCCCATACCTGTTGCCAAACCAGGTCGCTTCACTACACAAGCCTCCTCTACCGTGGCTTACGTCTCTAAATCGCAAAAGGCGAGAAGCTTCGTCCCCACTTTGTATCGAATAATTTAAGACTCCTTTTCTCTGTTGGCTCTTTCAACTGCAGGTATTGTAATACAAAGCTCTGGTTACAGCAAGAGCCATCACAAGCCGCTTCGCTCCACGAATACCATCCGAACTGGTGGTGACAGCTGTTAAAAATCCCAATATATTTTACACATTTTAATAACATAGTTGGGGTTTCCACTCGCAATTCTCGTAGGCAAACATTCTGTACCACACGGTATGCTTAAAAATTAAATTCATTAACCCAAATTCCCTACTTATCGTTTGCAATTCACCAGTGCTTTAGACAATACAAACTGCTCAAACTCAAGTACGAGATAAAAAGCTATAAGGTCTCTCCCCGGCTCAATCTTTTTGCAAAGCTCTAAGAGTGTCAAAAAAACGATAAATAAATGTTTAAAAAAAGCGCTGGACTGATTCGACAGCCTCGTGGAACTCCGCAGCAAACAAATAAACTACAATTGTTGATTACCTACAAAACCAGCCAAACTAATAACGAAATTCTCATAAAACAAAAGATCATTAACAATACCCAATTTACGAGTTTAAAAACAAAACAATTTTCGTTCATCCGTGGCCTCTGCACGCGCCATAGACATTGAAAAAAACTGAGTCAAATATTTTCAAGCGATGACTTCATACTACGGGCTTCTGCCCCTGTAAAACAACCAACCTCAAGGTATGGGTACTTCCAGTTTGACGATATACTCAGACATGGTAAATTCGTAATTTCAAATTCCAATTTTTGATTTGTTTAGAAATCATTTATGATCACTTCTCTCGCGCGCTCTCTCTCTGTCTCCATGGTTTTCTGATACTGAACGTGCTACAAAAATTATACGAAATCGCCCTGTTACGTAAACAATTTCTTCCGTTCATCTAATGCTATGTAAACAAATTCGAAATACATCTCGAAGGCAGCTAAATCACGCCGATACCGATATCCTGGCTCTTGTCAAATATACTCAAGTTTTCTTTTTGCTGTTGTTTAAAATTCACTGCCTGGCAACAAAGACTCATGCAGAATCAATGTGCGAATCCTTTGAATCGTATCAAAATTTTATCATAACCTCCCTGGATATACATAGGTAACGAGAACGCTCTGTGAGGAGTGCGATACGACTGGACAAAGTCATACATATGTAGATTCCAATGCTAATTGATTGACTTTGGTTTTGTGTTTGTGCAATTTCTTAGACAGGAGAGAAGGGGAGCGTAGCATAGGTATAGTCAGCAGATTTGACTGCCTCTGGCTTGTATAATGACATCACCTGTGGGGACAAGGACAGGGAATCTTTCGGTCATGTTTAGAAATCCAATCATCCTAAAATGTTAGCAATGCTTCCTTGGGGCATTTTACATTCATCTGAACGGAATTACCATTTAGGATTTATTTAAACAATTCCTCTGCCAGCAGAGAGGAATGGAGTATAGGCAAAGGAGAATGCATTCATATTCATAAGGAATTGTGTGCGAAGACGATGCAATTACTCATGAAAATCAGTTAACGTCCTTATAGCATAATTTGTGGTGTACAATTGGTTTATGAGGATATAACCATAAACGAGGATTGCAATATATGGCGCAGCAGTGTTGTTTAAAAGGGTATTAAAGCTATAAGAGACTCATCAGAGAGTCGGGTTCCTGTTAATGGCTAATCCTGTTAATGGCTAATTAGCCATTAACTAATCGCGAAATATTGGTGCGAAATATTTTGAAAATACGAAATAATCTTCTACATCAAATTGTCGGTCTCACCAGAAATGGCAATGACAATAAAAAGCGGCGCAGTCGATAGCTACAATGGAGTTAAGAAATAATGCAGTCCAGGTAATATGTAATCCAATCCATTGTTGGTAACAAGTAAATCCTAGCCGAGCCCCTGGGTTTATTTAGGTTCTCGACTAATTTACTTCTTAAAATACGAAAAGTAAAACATATTCTGAAAACTAAATTTTTATCGTGTGGGGAAAAGTAATCGTCATTTTATACGACGTTAAGAAGTGGCGCAGTCGCTACTGCAGTAGAATCGAAAAAGATAAAATGAATTTTTTGTCCATTTTTTTTTTGTTTTAAATGAGAGCAAAGTAATTTCAAAATAAAACCTCGAACATCAAACTCAAAAGTATTTTCTGAAAAGTCTATGGCATTAAGAAGTGGCGCAGTTGGTGACCGTAATAAGGACAGGTGCTTTTTCTGGTGGTGCAATTATATATGTATTTACTTCGAACTCGAAATCAATAAATACTACAATATTAAAAAAGAATATATGACTAGGTACATTCTAAACTAATGATGAATACAAAATATTTCAAGCCCTTGAAGATTGACCTAACTACAATTCTTAAAAAGGAAACAATGACGCCAAACAACAGTGCTTTTAAAACACGTGGCAGTTAAGGCAGTTAAGGCAATATGTGCTCAAATAATTGATGTCTGATCTTCTTGATCATTCTTTCAGTTTATGCCTAGCTTGCTCTCAGAAACCTTCGAGTTTTGAAAACACAAAAAGTCGGAAACTGAAGCGAATTCGAGTCGGGAAAAAATCTGGCGTGATATTATAAAATGGCGCAGTCGTAGAGAATCGTTAGGAGACTTTAAAAATGTCCAGTTTATTTAATTCCAAACTTATTATAAAGCAAACGTAAAGAAATGTAGAAAAGCCCTTATTTCTCTGCTAATATCTGACTAAAGCTTTCGTTTTAAACGCCGTCGTTCGAATTCTCTTTTGTGATGAAAAATTCATAAGACTAGCCTAGGACTGCAGAAGTAGTCAGGAATGCTGAACAATGAACAAGATTCCTTATTCATACCACTGTTTAAAGAAACGTGGACGTTCAAAAAAGTATGTTGTTTTTTAATGCTTATGGCATTAAGAAATGGCGCAGTCGTAATGGGTTTCAAAGATCGCGTGGTTTTTGAATCGTTTATACAAATCTAAGAACGTAATAAATGATAAGAAAATCTGAGAGCATGATAAATGATTAAAACAGGATGTTAAGAAAACATAAAGCTTAATAGCACTATCATAAAAGATGGGTTCCAAAAATGAAGCCAATAACGCTTATGGAGGCCGCATCGGACATTTAGTTTACTTTATTTATTTTTAGTTTTTTTACTTCTAAAATTTTATGATCTTTGCATTCTCTAACCAGAGAAGGGATCTTACTAGGAAAATACTATTACTTTTTCCAACAACAGCAATCTCAGGGCTTGAGACGATTCCTAATGTGCTGCCCCTCGACTTTGAAATGCAAGAATCGCCGCCAAGCGGTTTGAGGCTCTGTCAGACACCCTTATGGATTCAAAGCTTATTATTTGGTCATGCGGAAATTTTACACAGCCTTATTAGGAATCGACACCTCCTCCGACTACCTTACCCCTTATTTTGACTTCGAAACGCCTTTTTACTGCATGTTTCCTAGTAGAGATGAGTGGGAAACGGAGATAAGTGCGAAACGGAACCGCCAAAAAATTTATCGAATGCCATATACACAGATGGGTCAAAAATGAGCATGGGCAAGGGTGAGGGTCTTTATTCTGAGAACCGCTCAAATAGAAAAACCAATAAGATTGCCTGATTCTTGCAGCATCTTCAAAGCAGAGGTCCTCGCAGTCGAGGAACCAGCAAAGCCTTCTGTCAAAAAGGGCAATACCAAATGATGATATCACCATATTTGTAGGGTGATGGGCAGCCATAAAGGCAATAGCTGCCATAGAAATCAAATTCGAGCTTGTTAAGTGTTGTCGCAAAGAGCTTAAGGTTGTTGGCTCACATGCGTAAGACTGTGCCGGGTTCCTGGCTACAGGAACGTTCGAGGCAATGGAAAAGCCGATGAGCTTGCACGACATACATCAGATCTGAAACCTCAACGAGCCCTTTAATGGATCAAAACCCCACTCTGTGACCTCAGCAGGCGGGTGGAAAGCAAGATCCGGATGAAAGCAAACACAAAGTGGACATCTTTATCCACCTTTGATATTTCAAAATAAATGTGGCCTAAATATGTTCAGTCCCGAGTCAGCTCATCAAGAGTGACAGGGAGACTCTGTCGTTACTAGTAGTATACCGGTCCCGATCTTCTGAGACATCATGCCATGAAATTACATCTTTACAATGACTACATCTGCAGAGTATGTGGCGAAACTGATTGCTGCGAGGACACACCACACTTTCTTTATCCTTATCCGAGTCTAAATCAGTTAAGGAAAATAACTTAAGGAAGCTACTTCTTCCAAGACATTTCAGAACTTTCAAGCGCACCGCTAGCATGTCTTTCCATGTATGTTAAATCAAAAAGGTGGCTTAAGAACTTAACACGGCGTATAAGAAGGAAGTGAAAACATCCAAACAGCAGCAATGATCTCCCCCCTCAGGGCACCACCTCAGGAACCTAACCTAATCTTTCCTCCGTTTGAACCGTGGTTTTGGGGCCATGCAACAATTAGTGTATCGATTTCGATATCCAATTGTTGGAGGTTTTCGGTCTCACAAACGGTGATGAAAGGTAAGAACCTTAGCTTGTTACCTAGAAACTCCTAAAGACCTAAATGTTTCCCAACTCTTTCCCGTAAGCTTAACATCAGCCCCTTATATCTTCCAAGCAGCCTGTCATACTCAGACATCAATTCGGTCGCACCCAGTTAACGACATAGTTTGTCTCGAAACTATGCTAAAAAGATGTGGTCTAAAACCATAGCCTTTCGGATAACCATGTGCTTTAATGCTCTGTAGGCTCCTTAATAAGGTCATTTCGGGAAATGACCTTATTAAGGATGACCTTCTCCTGCCTTTATTTCTATATAAAGGATTTATTTCTTTCCTTTCCTTAAGGACTTCCTTTATTTATTTATTCATTTAGGTGCTTTAAAATGTCGTCACAGGTCAAGAAAAGTAGGTTCTAGCTTCTTATACCGCGAAAGCAGTCTTTTCTACCGGTTCGGTAACTGAGAGATCTTCTCATGATAAATGTTACTCTCAAATGAATTTTCAGCTCGACTGCTCAGCCTCGGGCCCACGACCGTGGAAGTACACAAAAGTCGATGTCACTAACCACAGGACCTTTATCTAATATTTCATATCTATTTTTTTTTTCCACTCCAATATCAAACCAAACTAGACTAGAGTGGCGCAACAGCTCGAGGTAAACCAGGGCCAGCTTCTCCACGTTCGCTTTTAGCTGTTCGGCAAGACATGATCCTTCTAACTTCACCTACCTCGGTTACTAGTTCAACCAATTAAGCTATCTTTGACCGGTTTTTTTCTCTGTCCAAATTATAAAGTGTTCTTTTTTTATATTTAAACAAAAGTAGACTAACACTTGCACCTGTAAAGAGGTCATTTGATCTGAAGTCGTCAGACTTCTAACTGTACTTCCTTAACTTCAGTCATTAAACGCTTCTGGAACAAGACATGGATAACCATTGCCTTCCTTTCAGAGTGTCTCTATAGTAGAACCTTTATTTTTCGAAAGCACCAGCTGCAAGAGACATCATTTCGAGCCACTGCCCCCGACAAAATGCGGGACACACCAGCTGGAAGGGAATGCATTTCTGTTGTCGTCACACAGCAGAACTCCTCTCATAAAACAGAAATCCGTGCTGCCACACCCACTTTTGCTTCTTTTTTTCCGTGATGATAGTTTTTATGTTTGGATTTCATCTCTCGTAATCGTGATGAATTTTAATTGTGACGCAGGTTTTTTTCTTTCGGCTGGTTTTTTTGTGAGTGTTATGTCCTCCTTTCGTTGCGGCTATTGTTAAACGAATGAAGTTGAATTTTCTTCCAAAAGGATAATGATTAAGCTGGGGGTATAGAAAAAAAAGAAACGAAATTAAACAGAAATCCTTTTTTTTTGTGTGTGCAAAGAAGTCTCATTGTTCGGGGCAGTTGATTCACATCAACAGCAGAAGTAGAAGACGATGATGCTAAAGTCTGCCTCGCTCATATAAATATCTTAGGCTGGCTGAAGGCTAAAGTCCTTATTTTTTTTATTGTGGATTTCTACCACAAAAGATTTTACTTAGATTTTTCATTTTTTTTTTTCTATTTTTTACTCCTTCGCTGGTGAATACAAAAGACGCAACAGCATCAACATCAGCTCAGTATAAAGTACGTAACGTAGTATAGTAAGCAGAAGTATTTCATGTTTAGTCCTTTTTGTTTTTTCTCAATGGGCTGGTGGGTGGGTGTGTGTGCGGTGTAGTGTATGGCAGTAGTAATGAAAAGTGCTCCAGATTGTCGACAGCCAGCAGCAACTCGCATTGTGTCGTCGTCGTTGATAGGACGCGCGAGATGATGGTTTTTGATGGATTCCAAAGAGGAGTTGAGTGCAGGATATTGGTACAATGCGCGAGTGGGTACAATGAAATTGGGACATACGACGAGATGTTAACTCGGTGATAAGGGCGTCTTGAGTTAAGCTAAAATTCATTCTGACACTTGCTTGAAGGGGTTGGGTAGGTAGGTACCATGGTAAGGACGATAGTAATATTATGAAATAATATTTTTATTAAATTAAGAAATTGTTGAGGCGGCAACTCAGTGGATGAGGACTTGATGATAGTGTCAATTTTGAAAGGAGTGCAACACTCCATCCTTATTGTCAATAAAAAGAATTTTAAATTTTCCTCGAAGCTTACTTAAATTTTTTGAGCACTTCTAAAAAAAACTTCTAAAGATAAAACTTTTCAATACACTTTAATACGTATACCAACATGAGACGCCATCTGTTGGGATGAAAATTATATTGCCGCCATCACTCAAAACCTCCCATATGCATGCCAAATGTACCGATGCCCCTGGCTGTGACACACACAAAGGACCAAGCATGTGTTACAAACAAATAATGAAATGAAAACTTTCCAAAGTCCTTCAAAACAAATATCCTTTCAAAAACAAAAAAAAAGAAGAAAATCCAAAAACTCAGCATCGCTTCATTTTATGCTTCCCTTTATGACAGATGATGTCAGCAAAAAAAAAAAAAAAAAAACAAAAAATGCAAGAATCAATGTGCAATCTGCAATCACTTCCACATATCCTTATATGTGCGCCCATCTAGGTACTCGTCCTACGTCCTCCATACCTTTGTTTTAAAAAGGAAGCCTGTTGCCGTCGTCGCTGCCTCTTTGTGCGCACCACTTATCCTTATTTTGTCGTCAACCCACCCTATTATAATAAAAGGACTATAAAACCCGAAAAAAAGAATAGAAGTCTATTTCCTTTGTTTCGTGTATGTACTCCAGAGCAAAACAATGCATTTTAGAAGTGTAATATGCACTCGGCTCGGTGTGTAAAAAGGATGTTAAGGATAGACGAGAAAAAAATTTAATTACTTCATAATTTTCTGGTTGATTCGGGACTTGAGAGTGAGTGCTCCGTTTGTGTGTTAATGACTGGCACAGAGAAATATAAGATCTCTACATTTTTTGCTTTTGTCCTTGTTTTTGCGGAAATCACGAATCATTTACACATTTCGCACAACCACCCCATGAGTGGCAAACAAATAGAAAGGGGGATATTTTTCTCCCCTTTAAGGACCTTATAATTGATTTTGAATTATTTTTTTTCTCTTTCAGGTATTATGCAAGGACGACAACAGTGGTTGACGGTGCGGAGTGCCGTCTCTTGTCGGAGAAACAAACCGTGATGTGATATGGGTGTGATTGTGCCAGGAGTCCTCGGCAAGAACAGGAATTGAAATGTAAGTCAGTAGAGTTGTGAAAGCCGCTGTACAATTTGCCAAGACGCTTGCTTAATTTGTCAAATTTCTAATCTGTCAGAGAGGCAAACACTCGGTTAGTAAAAACTTCAATCCAAATGTCATTTTGCGGGAGAGTTTTAAAAATTCCAACAAAATCTTTGAAATGTCTTACCTGAGTTTACATTGCAGAGACAAAAGTTATAAACGACTGCTTTCGCACAAGATGATTTATTGGAGTCATATATTTTTGAAGTGTTTTACTACTGTTCAAGTGTTCCCGGGTTCGAGTCCCAACCGGGGAAATAAAGGCGCTTTTACGGTCCCACCTTCACGAGAGTCTAGCAAACCCTCCAGAGGATCATTTCTTTATGAGGGACCACCAATTCATCGTACGGAATCGGCAAAAACAAGTGGGCCCCCCTCCAGTATGAGTAAATTGTGCCTCTGGTGCTGGCTTTTTACTCTCTAATTGTTACGTCAGTTTTCAGATGCTCCTGCATTTTTACCCTCAGAAGCAGAGCAGCTGCTTCAAATATCTCAACGTCATTATTGTGTCATAGCAATTTTACCGTCCAAAAATTTGGTGGCACTGGTGTTGGTTTCGGACTTTTCTACAGCCCAACTGACTTCTGTTGTATCCCTTTTGATACTTACAGGGCACGACACGCAACACAAGGTTTACCGCGAAAGTCACTAAACTACGGCAGTAATTTGAGCGTCGCCTCGTCCACTGTGTAAGGAAAAACATTGCACCTCTGGTGGTGGTACTGTAATTTCTTGGCAACTGCCTTTTCTAAATTGCTTCTTTTTTAATACTCATTAACCAGCCGCGCTTAACCCCAGAATTATGTCAGGGTCGGCGTTGTCATATACAGGTACTTTATGTCGTCAGTTAGCTTACCGAATTGGCGCGTTGTGTCTCTGGTGTTGTCTTGACCTTAACTTTAGTTGTAATTGATTTGGTATAAGGAATTCTACGATCATAGTACACTGAGTTCTGATAATGCTTGCGTCGCGTCGTTAGATATAGTGTACGACAGTCGTTTTCCAAAATGGGAACAGTGTGCCTCTGGTGTTGGCTTATGACATTGAGTTTTTTTTCTATTTATAGAAATAGGTTTTTGAAAATGCTGTAGGTACGAAGGAATCGCAGGAATCCTTGGAAAATCCTTGTGCGTCATCTATGTCTAATTTCTCTTAAGTTTAAGTTTTTAACTGGAATCAGAAGTTTGGTACCTAGGTATAGCACGGAGTCTTAGAGAGTAAAAGACGTGGAACCTTTATTTGTCAACATTAAGACTTTCGCTGAAGGGTTTACTTTATCTGTCAAAGGTGCTATTGATGTTATTTTACGCAGTTCTCTCCGGCAACACACCAGCATACATTGTTGAGAAGTTGGCCCTGGTTCACCTCGAGCTGTTGCGCCACTCTATTTATTTATTTATTTTTCTCTCCGGCATAACCTTCGAAAATACCCATATCCGATTAAGGTTGTCCGAACTGCTTTCATCGATTCTTATGAATTAAAAAACAGGCTTAGCTCGGTTTGCAATTCCGGTAAGCCGATCTGTATCAACTTTAATCACCATTCTTCGTCATTCTTCAAAGGAAGATCTGCTTTTCACCTATGCACACCCTTTTCAACTCAATCAATTTCAAAGAGTATCTTAACCTCAACACAATTTCCATGTGGTGTTTGTCTCTTCTCTGACAAATGTAATAATAACTCACACACGTGACCTTAAATGTCTGCCATCGATAAGAACGATAAGCGGACAATGTGGGTTCTGTTCTATGTCCTTTGCGAAACACAAGAACAAAACCCTAAAGAGGCAGCTCTAACACACACACACACATGGTCTTTTGAATATTTTTGTAATTCAAATTTTTCCACGATTTTTGGAATTTTTGAGGTTTTTCAATTTTTTTTTCTCTTTCCTTTTGTCAAACTTTAGTATGCAAACTCATCCAATATTCATGGGTCTGCTGTTCTATACTACAAAACACAGGGTGTTCGTTTGCTCTCCCTTTTTTGTCCATTAAAAACGTTTTGCATTTTTGTTCTGATTTCCGTTTTTTCCCGTATAGTTTTTTTTTTCGTATTCCATTCCTACACACACCTAACAATGGTCACATAATTAGGAATCAGGAAAGAGGGACACAAAAGCCAATTCATTCGAAATCATATCGTAGCGAGATTATTATGCAAGGATAATATGGATGGGAACGTTTTTCAATGCTCAATCGTTTTCAGTTAAACGACGCGGGTATAACTGTTTGACCTTTCCAACATGGCTATTTGGTATTGGCATTCGGTTCTGTGTTGAGTATGGGTTAAAGTGAAGGATACTGACCGGCAGACAGACAGATTATGTTGACCTGAATTGAATTTTAAAATAATTTTTAGACAGCTGCTGCTAGGTAGGTTTTCGGTGTCCTGCGGTCGGCCAATTTTTGAGATCTAACGCTGTTTTGAGATGTTTGCAGGAGATAAAAAGAAAGCGAAGTTTCTTTACACAAATTTCAAAATGGTGTTATCTTTCTAAATGGTGAATGGGGTAAAATTTAACTCCCCTCGATTGGGGGTGTTTCCACCGCACATTATGCAGAGATTAACGTAGGAAGATTAAAAGTCTCCACCGGAATAGTAATAGAAATGTAAAAAAAGGAGGCATACGTGAAGTTGAGCTCCTAACTTGACGTATGCCTCCTTTTTTTACATTTCTCAATGACATCACGTCATCAGCGCATGTCCTTTTAAATAATTAAATTAACTAAATTATTTTTAGTTGCCGCTGATTTTTTTAATCTACGAAACGAAATAACCCAAAAAAACAGAACGTCAAATATATCGTTGGGATTTCAATATCACAAAGTCGAAAGTAGACCAACTTGATCAACATCAACCAGCAGTTTCAACATTAACACCCATCAATATTTTGTAGTGAGCATGTGCACACCTCATTGCATTTCACTTTTTTGACAGAAACAGCCACATCCACATCAGCAGTAACATCAGCCGTTTTGCGCATCGCCTTCCGCCACATAAAAAACACTGCTGAGTTAATGATACCAAGCTGTCAATAATAGGTGTATTTGTTTTTTTTTTTCATCCAAAACAGATTTGTCTTGATGCGCGGATTAGTGTCCGGTGGAAACACCCTTATAGATTAAAACGACTCATCCTGTATATGCTGTGATAGATAGAAGAAATCAAAGCTACACTTTGAACTAGAGAGAGAAACAAAAAGAACTAAAAAATTAGGAGAACGAAGTTGTTTTGAGAAAAGAGGATGGGAAACTGTCGAGGTTTGCTTTTTAACCAGTTTTTCATTTAAGTGTTTGAATTTTCACCAGCGGACAAGGACGACGCGAGTAGAACATAGGAAGGACTTAGATAATACTTAAATGCGACAATTTTTGCAAATTGCGCCTTGTTTTTTCGCCACATTTTTAAGTACAAAAGATGGCTACGTCTGTTATTTATTTCGAATTTTTGTCGATTACCGGTTTTGAAAACTTCTTTTACGATTTATAAAATCAAGAAAACCGCAATTTAGATTATTTTCAATTAACGTAAGACCCTTTTTCCAACCATCTTCGGTGGAATTTGTGGCTTTTCTTGATTTCTGTGGACTTATCAGAAAGCGGTAAGACTTGATTTGTTTTTTATTTCGCTTGTTTAAATGGGTTCAAAAACTTGAGGTTGTAATTTTTGGTTTTTAATGAAGTTAGTTTTCACTTAAGCCATTTAATACTTTAGCCAAATTTAATCAAGATCGTCATAGCCGTCTATAAGTCTTTGAAAAATCGTTTAAAAAAATGATTTTAAGTTTTTGAGTCAAGTTTTTGAACTTTTTGAATACTCGGAGTTTGCTATAGTTTTGTACAAAATTTCAGAAGATGAACTATGCCCGATATTTATTAAAAAATCACACTTCATACCGTTTATACCAGCACTACCTTTGAACGTTTTTCTTAAACTCTATGGGCACCGGTTTTTGCATAAACTGAAAAACGAATTCCTTTTTTTATTTAATTTTTTAAATGGATTTCGAAAAATTTAGGTTATTAAAAAATTTTTAAATGCAGCTTGCTTTTTTTTTGTTCTTTTTGACTCTTTGTTTTTTAACCAAATTTGAACAAGACCACTTTTACCGTTAAGATAACACGAAAATTAAAAAAAAATTATTGAAAATGCTTTTTGCTTTTGAATTAAATCTCGGAAAGTTACGAAATAATAAAAAATTTTGAATAATTTTTGAAACGTGTGGCTTTTTCTTATCTGATTTCTCTTAATAACTCCGGAGATGGTACATATTTTTTCATGCATTTTTTGCAATTTTTTTTTTCGAAAATGCGTCAAAATGGCAACATTAAAACTGTTCCGGAAAAATATGACTTAAGCACATCCTTTGAGTTGTTTTATCCGAGTGTTCGTGTTCAATATTGGCTTTGTTCACTAAAGGCCGGTTTTTCAGTGCTGAGTTAAGCCCCAGGTTAGACAAAGAGCTGTTAATTCCGAAACAACACGAATCTGGAGTTAACCCAACGAGCAGTTTTTCAGTGCAGATTAAACTCCATCAACAAAGTTGTCAAAATCATCGACTCTCGAAATTTGCTAAACAAAGTTTAAATGCAGAGCAAATTTTGTCTTTTTCCTGCCATCGTCACCTGAAAAAAAAAACTTCTTTTTCACGGTCCCCACCTCCGCGAGGGTCTGACAAGCCCTCCGAGAGTATCATTTGTCTTGAAAAACTTCTCAAAGTGCCGTTCGGATTCGGCAAAAAATTGTAGGTCCCCTTGTATGTAAAGAAATCAGCATACATTGTTGAGAAGTTGGCCCTGGTTCACCTCGAGCTGTTGCGCCACTCTATTTATTTATTTATTTATAAATTTTGTCTTTTTGCGACTTACCGTTCAGAAGTTATAACGCGATTGAACAGACGGACAACGTAGTGATACTAAATATTATCTTCAATTATAATTTCACTCAAAGTCTAAACGTCAGAATATGTGTTCAGAATATGCATGTGTTGAAGGCTTAACTGTCATCCTCATCCTAATTGTTATTTGGACAATTAATTTACAAGAAAAAAATTTAGGTACCTAACAAGACAATTATAAAGAATAGTTTGTTGGATCAGGGATTGAACCCAGGAATTTCCGGTTCTTAGTCCGATGTGCTACCATCAACACCCAGGTCAAATTTCTATCTCTCGGGTGTCGCGACCTTAGATAGCCTACCTTCTTGCGTTCGCTATATAATCACGTAAAAACAACAAAAAGGTTTATTCTTTTTCAACGACCCTTGGCGTATAAAATCTGTCCTGAAATGCTCTCCATATGACTTTTGCATTCTGTACAAAACTGCTGGCAACCGTTGGCCTTTGCTCACAAAGGGCTGGTGTGCCTTTGACTTTATACCGTGAGTGAAAAGGATTCTGGGATAGACAAAGGAGGAAACTATAAACTTTCATCTGAAAATGGTAAGAGATTGTTATGACGAGGAAATGCTTTTTAAGAAGGCGTGAAGTTAGATGTTTTCGGCTTTTTTTGGTTCAAAACATCAAACTTCATTAAACATCGGAATTGGTGAAGGTTGTCATCATCATTTTTTGACAATCTCAATATTCTGGTAGTGAACAATATTTAGTTGCTAAAAAGCCTGAGATAGGCATTGAGAATAGAAGGCATGGTATGGACTGTTCTACCCACTGTTCTACCTCCCCGTTTACTATCCAGGTTGAAGAACTGGAGAATTTAATCTTAGTGATCATGAAACACTAAAAAATAGGTGACAGCGCCGAGGATGTTCCAAAGAGGTAGTCAATTTCCTAAATTCTTGTCACCACTCACCCTTTTGTTAAAGTGATTCTTTTTATACCCGACTGAGGGTATATAAATTTTAATGAATAGTTTGTAAAACAGTGAAATAATCACCGGAGACCCCTAAGACCTTTTAGAGATATGATCGAGACCGACAGGCAAGTCGATTAAGCCATGTCCATCCGTCCGTCCGTCCGTCCATCCGTCTGTCCGTATGTATGCAGTTTTGAGGTCTTTCAAATTGAGCTAGGAAGCTGAAACTTGCATGCAGCGTTACTTGGTTCTCATTTTGTACAGACAAAATATGAAAATTGAGAAAATCCGCCCACAATAGGCGTGACTGTCAGACAACCTCAAATTTGCATTTTATTTCAAAATACCTTTTGGTCAAGATAAACAAAACATGTGAATTCAAATTTTGGTGGAGAGCAATATCAACCAGAAGCCTTTAATAAGGCAAAAATTGGACCGCCCACTCCATTGACCATGCCCACTTTTAACATCTGAAATCTTTGAAAACCTGATTTCTCGGGAAATTCATTCTAAATTGAAAAAAAAATTTAATGACAAATATTAAAGATATTACCATTTGCTAGGTTTGTTGCATACAAAGCATTGAGCTCCGCACACTTTTAGGGGGTGTTTTTGGGAAAAAACTGTTTTTTTAAGCACAAATATTCGCTTTTAACCCATTTTCTCGTGTTTCCAACGAAATTAGAGTTAAATAAATAAATAAATAAATAGAGTGGCGCAACAGCTCGAGGTGAACCAGGGCCAACTTCTCAACAATGTATGCTGTGTGTGTTAATTTCTCCACATACAACTTACTTAAGGTGGTCTCCACATACAAGGGGACCTACAATTTTTTGCCGAGTCCGAACGGCGCTTTCAGAAGTTTTTCAACACAAATGATACTCTCGGAGGTGGGGTCCGTGAAAAAGAACTAGTCTTTTTGTTTCAGGTGACGATGGCAGGATTAGAGTTAGTTGATAGGAAATTAGAGTCAGTTGATTTAAATTTTTAGCCTCCGCCCTTATTTAGGGGCGTGGCCAACACAAATAATTGACATTCAGTACATGAAACAGACCAAAAAATTTTAAATTTGGTTTTGATGGGTAAAGAGGGTCGGGTATTTAGAAGTTCGTTTCAGACGAACTCTTGCGCTTACTTACTTGTTTGCTACTATACTTTTAGTAGCTCCTATACCCTAAAGAATACTCATGTGATCAATAGAGCACCTATCCAGACATGGGAGCTATGCTCCAGGTTGGACAAAGCTCGATAGCAAAGCAGTTTGAAGAATATGAAGCTATCGAGGCTTTAAGAATTTTAGTAACATCAAAATCTGCACAAATGACGTACTAATCCTCAGCTGCTAATTCTTTCATCACTAGAGGAATCGCGGAATGCATTTCGGATCAATAACACCATTTTAGCATGGTCGAATAACCGTACCTTATGGTAATGGAGTCATTTCAACGAGTGCTATTATATCAGTGTCCTACACAAAGTTCTGTAACATAAAAGCTGCTATGGCCTATGCGATCGTTATGCTAAGGTTTTAGGTATAACACGATCCGGCATTGAGTTTTGGAAGCACTGGGATCTTTTCTCTCTCCTTGGGACACTTTTTTGGACATTGGGTAAGAATTTATTGATAAACCTAGGTAGGACGAACTGAAATACTTTCCAGGAAATTAATATGATAAAGCTAGACGAGAGCTCAGCCATTAGGAAAGAAATGATCTTGCTTCTTATCTAATTCATGAGTCATAAAAATGCTGACTTTTAAAAATGTGTTTGATAAAAAAAAAACCAACAAACACCTTCCTCCAACATATTTTCGCAACGTGGCACATTCCTTGATGGGCACGGGCATGAGCACGTCTCATCTTCTTTACAATAGTCTCATATCATCACACTGTACCGAAATCTCACCATCATCGTCTGGCTTCTGCTGGCTGCCGGCCGTGGCGTCAAGATACACACCACTAACACGTCGGCAAAATTTTCCATCAAACATACGGCAAACACATGTTTGCGATATGCTTTGCCAAAAAAAAGTATGTAAGACCCAAAATTCAAACACAAACGGTCATACCTACTACCTTCGTTCTTGCGGATGGCAATGGGTCTTGTAGATTTTCCTGAGAGAAAAGAGGAATATACAATCACAATGATCCTGCAAAAAGGCTCAGCATGAAACCACTTAAGATGAAAACTCTCCCTAGACGTTTGCGTAAAATTGCCAATGCTTTTGTGTAGTGTTGTACAGGGGCATTTTGGTTTTCTGATGTGTGCGGCAGTGATAGGGGCGCGCAGAGGAAACATTTTTTGGTGTTACGCTGCGCCTCATCCTCATCCCACCAACCCTCTCTCACTCTGACTTTCACCCTCGGGCTGCTGTGCGAATGCTCCTCAGCTCAACACAGACACTCTCACTGACACGACAATTCATTCATTCAATTCAATTGAATTCAATTCAAATGCTGCCATATCGCACATCACTATACACAAGAGTGGTGCGGCGCAGTGCGGGGCGCGACTGCTACGCTCCTGTACTGTGTGTTCAAGAACACCGCGTTTTTCAGCACACAGTTGACGACAGTGCTCAGCCGGATCAGTTGTATTCGAATAGTCGTCGTAGTGGCAAGGGTTAGCTTAAGATTGTCGTGTGGTGGTTTCCTAGTGGCTCCAAGTCCAACTTTTACTGTCGGATATCTCAAAAGAGTATCTAGATAGTGTGTGAAAATCATAAAAACCTCACGATAAGTTTAACTCAAATTCATAAAATTTTCTCCAACGGTCAGTGGCCGTTGGCGGCGTGCTTTTCAGTGAATTCTGTGCAAAGTTCAAAATTTTTATTTCTTGTGTGCCACCCCGTGTCGTACGATATAAAACTGCTGGCCCCCATAATACACTCTCGTCCATGTTTTGTGTATGCATGAGTGATGTGTGTGATTTTTAATTGCCCCCAATCGAGTCCAATTGAAAAGCGAAACATTCTCTACAAGATTTTTGTGACAAAAGATACAAATTTATCTATACAATGTTCAAAAGTATCTTATGTGATTTATGGGGAAAAAAAAGTCGTATTTCATAATAAAATCACGAGTGTATGGACGAATCAGTGTTATCAGCGCATAACCAAATAAGGGAGTCATTCACGTCCATTATCTCGTTTTAGGGTAAGTCCACACTGTTACAAATTTTTATTTTTTTCTTATCAACAATCGTATTTGAACAATATGGAGAGATATGAGAGTGCTGGAATTACTTCTTGTAAAAGTCCCGATTTCGACCCGAAACAGACCGCGCCGCCGCCGAGGAGGAAGCAAATTTATTCAAATTACGTCAGTTATAGTCGCACCAGCCGAGCAGCACCACAAACGGAAATTCAAAACTTGTTGATGTGTGTTTGTGCTCCGTCCGTTGACGTGTGGGGAGGGCCTCCATGTGGAAGCTACTCTTTAACCATATTGTGTGCGCGACATTCCGGTTATCAATCTTTGTGTCGTCTGCCTCGTTTGTAGTTGTTAAAGTTTTTTTTTGCTGTAATGGTTGCTTCCCTTTCAATTTGGTTTTTCACTTTCAACACGAGAACGAGCCTTGGACTATGACCTAATTACAAAAGGAACGATTTCGATGGTTTTCGATTTCGAAACTTGATAAACTGGTTTGGACTGGAGTTGGAGATCCTATGAAAACTAGGAAGTGGCAAAGGTGCTTGGGACTTATGTCCTTTTTCTAAACTAGTTCGAGAAGTGGCATGCAAAGTTTTTGACGTATATATTTCTTAGGGCGGGTTCCTTGAACTTGGTTAAAAGAGTTTGGAGTAATGAAATGGTTTTTAGAATATTTTTCTGAACTCAAACTATTGCTGTTTTTTTTCCTGTCCCTAATGGCCGGTTGGAAACGTATCAGTCAGTATTAAAGTTTCTCTAGGGATCAGTTTTCCGTTTTTTTTTTCACCTTCAGACGAAGATCATTTTATTAAACTGAGCTATACAGATTATGTCGATCAGTTCCAACTAACATTGAGGGCATTAAACAAGTCGGAAAACAATTCAGATAATTCAGATCCATTTGAGTGTTAGAAATTTCATTTATACCTCTAGAATGCGCTGACATATCGATCTCCTTGGGGCCACTTTTTCAGTTCGACATAATCAAAGTTCAGGAGTTAAACAGGTTAATCCCAAAAATAAGTTTTTCAGTCAATTTTGATCTGCGGCTAATCTCGGTTCCTGTCGGCAAAATTTTGACGCTTTAACCATGATCAAATTCTGGAGACAGTCCAAACTTTATTGCCTGTTTTTTTCTATGTGAAATGCCAGTTGCTCTGTATGTTTCTCTGAAAATAACATTTAAGAACAAGTCGAACTTCTTATGCCAATTTTTTCTATGCGGAATTTCTGACAGGACTGAGAGGATCCTGTAAGATCAAAATCTTCTCTTACAGGACTTTTTTACTTTTTGACGTTATCTTTGAACTGTTCAAATGGTTCAAATTTCCGATAGAAACAATGGCAAGATAGTTTAATGTAATCTCCTAATTGATTGCACAGCCGTCTTTGTTTAGCTTAAACAGGGTCTAGAATTAATCCAAACTTGGCTCACAGAAAAAATCTTTCTTGGTTAAGCCTCTGTTAAATTTGAAGCTAGGAACACATCGTTTGGAAAACACGCAAAGGTTTCCATCATCAGTACGAAGAACTCTCCATGTACAGGCTTGCTTTTTATGGTAAACGAGGGCATAGCCAAGGATAAGCTGTTATCGAAAAAATTTCATATATCGTTGTCTTAGAAACACTTTTTAGAAAACGATGTAAATCCTCGCTGAAAATTCTAAACTTAATAGGTAATCGCCCGAAAAACTGTTAAACAATTGTTCTCTTAATTTTTTGGCGATTGACAAAAAAATAGCTTGCATACACCCAACCTTTCAACTACCTCAAATCCTGTACTTGCTTTTGTTTCACCGCCAATAGTTTTAGACAAGCAAAGATGTTGATCCATTTGTTTGTTTCTTCAGAGATAATCATTCCCCATTTGATGTTTCTTTTGATCACGTCGATCAACTAAGAATAAGAAGGCTCTTAAGAAGGCCTGAAATATTAGGTCAAATATTGTAAACTTCTAGCTAGAGTTCGCTACTTGTGTTCTCTGACTTCTTCCATAACTTGCTGCCACGATCGACTTCAGAAGCTAGCGACAGACGGGCGACATAAAGGTATCAACGGTTTAAGCGAGCAGTCCAACCCAAAAAATCTGGCTATTAGTTGGTCCTGCAGTGCGTTAGGGACTAACTAGACCTGAGACCTTGTATTCAAAAAGTAACATTTTGTCACAAGAGGCTTAAACTTTTTGACAAACCCACATGTCGGAGGTATGGTGTTCAAGAGAATCTAATCCCCGATTTACTTAAAGTTTACGCGAAAATAATGAAAAGGATTCAAAGGTTTTTATGATGAACGCAGAGTGGAAGATGTTTAAGTCGGAAGATTTGTTAAAAGGAAAATGCTCACAATTTTCAAAGTTAAAGTTCCCATCACACAGATAAAGTTTCTAGCTTTGCGGAAGAAACATGGTTTCATTCCAGGTGCTGCATCCTTAAAGAAGTTCGATTTAATTCTCCGAATGTTGACTTGTGCCATCACAAAATTTTGACAAAACTATAGACTTTCAATAATGGCTTAATAAATTTGAATAAAAATATTTTAAGCAATATCTTATCACTTTTTTCCTTCTTTCTGCAAGCCCAGATAAAAGTAGATTTTTTCTTAAAGTGTCGAGTTAAATCCCTTAATCCTCGCTTGAGATTGCGCTCAAAGCTATCGAAGTCGAAGAAATTATGAGGACAATGATGACTGTCTTTACTTATATTTAAAGTAACTCGGGTCAGAAATGGAACTTTATCAACAAACTTCTCACGCGAGCTCTATCTCCGGCTTCAAAGTCCCCTTAGACTTGCGTGCGCTAGGTCCTCTAGGTACTTTTTCATCATTACAGGATGGGTTTGAATTTGCTGTCCCCACTCTTCGTCTATGCAAACGGGACAATAAATGACCCGAAGGCTTTTCCGCTTGCAGCAGCCTTAAGGGTTTTCATCCACTTCTAATAAGGATGACAAGTTAAATTGCTCAAATATACCCTACAGACCAAAGTCATCAGAAAATTGGACTGTTTTTTCCTGCCTAACATTTTGGGATCATGACTTCCTTTTCAAACATCCTAGACATCATCCGCGATCTTGGACACGATTGGAGCAAGTGTTCTGGCATCCATGATAACACGATCGTTTAAATTAACGTTTTTTTTTTTTTACAAATTTCGTTTCACATCAAACCTGGAGGACGGGATCCACTCAAGTTGACCGGGCTTTCGTTCTCGCCGTGTTCTGTTTTATTTCTTGCTTTAAGAAAACTGGACGGAATAATAGGAGCACACATGCTGCACAGAGCTGGATTGTGGGAAAACAAAAAGACTGTATAAAACGGGCCAGTACAGAAAATTTGGAGGTCCTCCCTATGCCCTGCCTGTTGGGTAGGCTTTATGCCTCCCATTTGACTTTCGTTTAATATAGAAGTTCTAAACAACAGAGAGTGTGAAACCATAACTATGCACTCGGTCTCTTATAAAAATATCGATGCGATTGTTTTTGTCAAAACCGGTTCTCAGGGTCTTAAGTGCTGCAGGGTCTGTAAAAGGATTTTGCGGACCCGCACAATATTCAAACTGGATTTCAATCATTTTATCATTTTATCAAGTAGAATTAAATCATTTTATCAAGTAGACGAGGCCATCCCTGGTGCCCCTGTTGTACCTCTTTTGTAGAAAGACATTCTTTAAGTGAACCAAAAAAACTCAAATTGAGTAAAACCTTGTTCCAAGATTAATTCACGCTGACAGACTCTAGTTTCAATGTGTCAACGAAACCCGCATTTCTGCTGTTAAGTGTCGCAGACTTAAAATACTTACGGGATTATATGGTGGAATATCATTATGTCTTGGGTAGAATAAACCGGCATTCAAGTAAGGGTATAAATATTCATCGGTTTTGTTTCCAAAAACCTATATAACCGTTATATGTACAAAAGACATGCAGTTTGGCAGAGTCTTTTGTCATCTTGATTGTTTGAAACACAATTTAAAGCTGCAGCCTCAGCTCCTTTTCAAAAGTATTCCATTTTTCTGTCATTTCTAACTAGGTCAAAAAATCGTTATATTTTTTCAATGGGAACCGTAAGTTTTGATAATCTTCGACACCCACCAAATCACCAACAAAAGGGTCCCTTCCGACTTTTCATTTTACAATAACCCGCACCGTCATCAGTCAACATGCTTAATCAAATCAAAATTTAAATAAACAAAACGGAACCGTTTTATAAATTCTAATTAGTAGGGCTAAGCACGTACGCATTGACGTACCCTCTACGGATAATAATCATTCACTCACTCACCCCGTTACAAAAAGGACAGGAAGTAAGTGTGTAACGAGTATCCAAGTTATGAATTTAATGACATACTGTAGACGTAGAGAGTATATTGCTACTATTGTCCACTTTTGATAACGCCGATGCCGAGCCGCAATGACGCGACGACTTGAAGCGGTCATTGTATGCACTCTGACCAGTTATTCCCAACGGAAAGTGAGGAACTTTTTAGCTTCCGTTATTGTGTTTAATATTCCTAATGCGGGCTGTGGAAGACTCCACAATTTAACGTCTAACAAATAAATCTGTGACGAAAGACTTGGGAGGTATATGGTATATTTGGTGGAAGTCATGATTTCGAAAGAGGAGGGAAAAAAGTGAGAATGATGCCTTGAAGACTAAGCAAGTTCGATAATATGGGAAGATCGATGCTTATGTTAGTTCTATGAAAATCATTAGCTTATATGAAATGAAGAGACTAAAACCAACTGAGACACCAAATGTGTCCTAGATTGGCCATGAAAAATGATGTTGGAACAGGTCGAGGACCTCTCCTGAAGATTGCATTTAAGGTTCTCGGGCAGGTGGGTGCAGAAAAAGGGGAAGATGGAGGGAATACCTAACCTTCCTTACTGAGTAACCGAAAATGGATCTGACGTTAGAAACGAACTTAAAGAGCCAACAAGAAATCCAACTGTGGCGTGTTAGAACGTAGAGCAAGCAAGAAGGTTGAGCTTGCTGGGCCAACAACATCTACCTTGCGTGCCTCCCCTGAGATAAACTTTCAAAAGGTATCCTTGGCCGAGTGTAGTTCTGGTTGACAAGGGTTTATAAGGGCTCAACTTTCATTGGTATATACCGCGTATTGGAAAAAAGATTCGAAAACTCGATCTTGACGATAGAAGCAATGTTTCCCGGTATGTCTCTGAACCCTTTGTTGGAGGTGATCTCTATCAGGACTATTATAAGCGCCTTGCAAGGCTTTGCCGGTCGTAACCCACTGCTTTGATACTGTTCACAAAGTGTCTAGTAAATTCACAACAATAATAAAAGATTTTTAAAATAAATCCTCGCTGACGTAAAAATCTGGTCCCGACATTAGGATTATCAAAATCATTTTGCAGATTCATTCATGTTTTGGTTTCTTCCTTGCTTCAATAGCATTGACGGGAGTTATTTTGTGGTGAACCTGGGTTTGGAAATAGAAAATCAGTCTTGCACAAAACGATCTCCATAAATTATTTAACACTCACCAGTAAAGAAGCTTCTAGAACATGACACTATTTTTTATTAAAGTAAAGTCATTCGAAGCCTTTATAACACTCATTAAAATTGCACGGTTTTCGCTAATGAACCCAATTAAACATGTGGTCTTTTGTGATTGTCCAAATAAGGAACAAGTTCTAGACTAGGCCGCGAGAGAATATCCGGGTTTGGGGTAGCCATGTGTAGGCAACCTATTTTTTTTTTTTTTAAGTTTCGAAATATGCGTAAGTTTGGCGTTCGCGATCAAACCACCAGTCATCACACATTTTTATGCTCTACACTTGGGTAAAAACCACAAAAAAAAAATTGGTTGCATTAACAGCTTTTTTGATACTAACTAGAACAGAATTTGTTTTGGTTTGTTTACTAAAATTTTTTTGGAAGCATCTATAAAGCCGACACCATAAAACTGGCAAAACTGATGCAACAGTAGTGATTTATGTAACGCCTGCGAGATATATGGGCCCTTAGAAAACTTCGAGTCCGAGGGTAATAAACCATTGTCCCAGCCCCTTCTCTACGGCCCTGGCTGTAGAAAACTTCCATTTGTAATTTTTACCTTCTACTTAAATAAAGAAACGAGTTGAGGTTAATAATGAAGGGAACCTGTTTATGCAAAATCTGATTTCTCAAACTAACCCTGAATCAAACCAAGATTTGATGAACCCGAAAAAAAATTAATTTGAGTTTCTTCCAGGGAGTAGTTTTCTCAGTGCGAGGCAATTTTACTTTTGACATCACCGATTGTCTCAACTATAATCTCGCGTATAAACAGAAAAAAGAGGTTCATAAAAATTTTTCTCATAATTTTTCTTAAATTCCGGCGTTAATCAACCAATTTTAGTGAGTTAAACCGATATTAACCCCAGATCGGAATTGATTTTACGTTACTTGTTTACGTAGAGGGTTTCTGACACGGGAAGGGCACCTGTGAAGTTTTCAGTCCTCTATCCTGAGCGATCTGGCCACACCAAGAGCCCTGGCTTACACGATGTCTCTTTAAAACGAGGTTCGGTCTTCCAAGTCTTCCCGAGCTGGATCTTCTTGGCTAGTGTGTTTTTGTTACTGAGAACCTTTAGAATTAACTTCAATTTAACTACGAAACTCTGACGATATTGCACTGAAAAACTGGCCAGTATGGTATTGGATCAAAGGGTATAACTGGGTATCGAACCATATGCACATCCTTGAAGACTTCCACTTCAAAGGATGATTTTACAGTTTTTCCTCTGTCAGTATTTGCTGACCTCAATAGTGTTGAAAAACGAGACTCCATTCAATATCAGTTTTCTATTTCAAAGTAGGTCATATAGAAACCCTGTGAAAAAAGGTCAAATTGCAACATGAATATGATTTTTTTAATGATTTGGTTCTACCTTTTTCATGATAATAATTTCTGGTAATAAGGTTGCTCCTAGCCTCTTCAATTTTTTTAGAATAGTAAAGAATTTATTTTGCAAAACTTCGATGCTGCCATTCACATCCACTCTAGTCCTATGAAACATTTCTTTTCCAACGTTTCACGTCTATCCGCAGCCTTGGTGAATACACATCGATTCATTCGAAACCACATGAACATGATTAATTGGCCAGCCAATTACTCTTACTGGAAATGATTTCAATGAAGCATATACAACATCTACTACCATCCGACATCATCGAAGCACACAAAAAAAAAACAGAGAGAACAAAACATCAAATTACGCCAATTAATTCAAGTCTCGTCCCGTTAAATTCCATCGCATCCCCCCTCTGTGCCAAGGGGTGGTGGTGGAAACAGCACGAAAAATAAAGGGAACAACAATCAGCTCCACGCCGCCACCGAGTAGTAATAGTATAATCGTCATTTTAATCATCGCATTCCCCAGAGTAGTTTTTGCGGCCAGAGATCCCAAGTGAACCGAACTCAAATTGATAGCGATTAATCTGACATCCTTATCGCATAATGTATTACCAATTTGAATATAATTATAGACAGCTACCCGAATTCCTGTTCTGTCAGCCCACGCTAGGCTCGACGTCCTCACTCCTCATGTAAGCACTATAAATAGACCCTATGACAAAACAGATTGGTCCCTCATGGAAGACTCGGTTAAACCGGGAGCCAACATCCATTCCAAAAAAAAGGTTAGTCACCAATTTTTAAGCTTTTGAAATTTCTCGTGAAATGTAAAAACAGGAAGTGAATGTTTCTGACAAACATATTTTTTGATTCCAAGTGTGTGTGTGATCTCGCGCCTTATCTCGAACTTATCACCAAATGTTTATACTCTGATACTGAATGGCTCCACGAAGGCAAAGGGTAACCTCGCTTAGCCCGCGATTCCATTGTTGGCTTGGAATGCGATAATATATAGAAGGAAGACAGTTTTGTAAACTCACCACAAGGTGTGGTGGATCTCCAGTAGTAGTTGTCATTATCATAACCATATCTTTATCTGTCTCTCGAAAACAAACACAACCAAACACCAGAGCCTTTTTTCCTCGGTTGCTCTTGCTCATGGGCGGGAAGTGGTACCTACCTAGCTTGTTGGTTAGGAAAAAGGACACGTGTTGACACTGTTCTCTGACTGGTGGAATAGATACTTACCTAAGATTCGACAATGACCTGGAACAATTTTATTATTTTGATCTATTTGCATTTGCGCAGTCAGTTTTCATTTATCCGTAGGGCTTCTGCTTTGGTTCTAATTTTTTCAAAAACAGATAATGAAAACGAGTGAGTCATTTGCGTTGGTATGGAACATAGAAATGTCGATGGCCTGGTCTGGTCATTCAGTTTATCAGTAAAGTGTGTCGGGACTGGTCGATTTTCGAGTCAGAGCGTTTGAGATTGTTGAAGAATAATTTTGTTTTATAAAGGCAGATAAAAAATGTTGTCCTTTATCACAATGAAGTGTTTATTTTTAACAATCGTGCGACTTGTCATCACTACATTAAGATAAGACAATATTCTTAGGAATAGTTTTCGAAAACTCAGTGCTTATTGAATCGTTCTAGTTCGTACGTCAAAATTATGTTCCTTTGATATGTTCCTTGCTAAAATCCGTTTAGCAGACGGTGAACATGACACTACCTCATCATTCCACAGTGCTCGAAAAGTAAGTTGATTAGTGTCATGTCTATTTATTTATACTCCTGGACTTAGTTTTATTCCTGGACTTAAAACTGTTGAGTCAGACTTAACTCTGTGTCAAACTAAAAAAGTGATTGAACCCGACATAAAATCAATTTAGAGACCATTGCTTTTTTAGTCTTTCCGCCGTCTAACTGGGGTAATCGAAATTATAGAAAGTATAATCGACTCCGAACAATCCATGCCTTCTGTCACTTCTCATAGAAAACGGGTAACGAAGTTCGAAGTGTTCACCAGAGTCACCAAACTCTGTTAGTGAAAACGTAATTTTCCACAAAAAAAAGGAAAATGAAGTTCGGTATAGTTATCGACTCTTTCAACTAGTGAGTGCTTTAAAGCTCACTGAACGTTTCATTTCAGGGGTTGATCTTAGTTCACAGAAATACCCAAAGCAAATGTCATTTTTCATAGAAAAAAAGTTAAAGAAGTTCACAAAGCTCTCCAGAGTTTGTTCCGGGGGTTAACCTACCAATTTTGATGATTTAAATTGAGAATCAACGGATCGAAATTGACTAAAAATCTTTTTTTTTTGACAATCGAATGAATTTTCATCGAAAGTCTGGGCTATCTACCTACCTACCCTACTACCTCGGGCTTCTGAATGACCGATTAAGGGCTGATTTTTAGTTGCCGATTAAACCCAGCTTAAACTAAGATCTGTAAATCCCGTAACAAAATGATTGTGGAGTTTTTCCGCGAGCAGTTTTTCAGTGCAGAGTAAACTCCGTAAACAAAGTTGTCAAAATCTTCAACTCTCGAAATTGTTGCCTCTCCCTACTCACTGCCTCTCACTTTACATAGCAAAACACAGGTTTTTAGGTTTTGAGCTAAGCCCAGCTTAAACTAGGATCCGTAATAAAATGATTCTGGAATAAACCCAGCGAGCGGTTTTTCAGTGCAGAGCTAACTCCGTAAGCAAAGTTGTCAAAACCTTCGACTCTCGTAATTATTGCCTCTCACTTCAGAAAGAAAACACAGGAAAAAAAGACTTGACTTATTCCCAAATGTAATTTTTCACAGAAACACGCAAATCAATTGTCATTCCACACAGAAAAAACATTCAAACAAGCTCATACTGTTCTCCAGAGTTGATTCGAGATTAATTCACGAAATTTGGCGAGTTAAGCCGAGATTAACCCTAGATACAAGTTCACTGAAAAACTCATCTCTGGGGTAAATCTCAGTTTAACTCGGAAACTCGGATGATCGCGCACTGAAAAACCGGCCCTAAGAAGTTCTGGCAGACCTTTCAAACAGCTCTATTATCCCAGTCATTTTAAGTCAATTTTGTTCAGTATTTAATTTTGTTTTAATTCGCCAAATTAGGTGGGTTAATCCCGGATCAAAGTATGAGAGCATTTCGAGCATCGCCATTTTTTTCTATCTGTCAGCAATACTTTTTTACATTACTGAAACGAATAATTAAGAAATTTGATTTGGGTCGGTGGTACTTATGCAGATCGCTAAGATCATTATTGAAGAAAGCTCCCAGGTGAAGATTTTGGTTCTTAGAAAGAGCGGTTCTTATAGAAGAAAGCACCCAGGTGAAGTTTTTGGTTCTAGGAGAGAGCGGGGCATGTACAGAGAATGTGGAGAGTGGTCTCTTCTCTCTCCTCATCCATGCAGCTCCTGCAGAAGTCGTTGGAATAGACACCAAGTCTTAATGCGTGTCTACCTATCAGATAGTGTACTGTTACGACACCGATTGTAGCACTTATGTGCAATCTACTAAGAGCGATGAAGCTTTTGGAGCGGTTAAGATCTAGTTTTGTCCATATCTGTTTCATCACTTAACAGGTGCTATTGCCCGTTCATCTGAGATTTGTTTTTCCTATTGCATCCATTTTAAGCAAAAGTTTGTATGTAGAAATGCATGCCCAGGAAGTCTTTTTTAGGCAAGATTGAGAGAGTCGATTGGAATGTCCGGCCAAGTTGTGAAAGTTGGACTGCTCCAACATCTCCTTTAGAAATGCTCGGCAGTCTAGGGCTACTTTAGGGTTTTTATAGACTGATTCAATGGACTTGGTGGCATCCAAACCGTCAGAAAAGATTCTGTGTCCTGGGAAGATAAAACGTTATTCTTAAGCCAGGACAAGTCTTCCTTTGTCACCATAATTTCAGCTTGCAAAACACTACAATTATCAGGAAGTCGAATAGAGAATCTAAGATTAAGTCTTTATGAGAACACATGCCCCCACCTACTCCATCATTTGTCTTTGATCCATCGGTGTAAAAGTGGACCGATTCACATTCCAGAGGAGCACACTCATCCCAAGAGGACCTAGGGGGCATGGTCGTCTGGAAGTCCTTGTCAAACTGTAGACACTTTACGATACGAAGTTCCAAGAGGTTTTCGAGTGTCTCTAAGGGGTTTTTTCCCCTAACATAAGTACCTACTTGAACGTCATTAACTTGCTTTGGAACTTTTAGATATAACTCAAGTAACTGTCAAGTGGTCCCCCTCCCCCCCCCCCCCCGGGAGCTCAGAAATAGGTGGTAGAAAAGGTCAAAATCGGCCCATCGACACGCTTTAGGTTTGAACCTAGAGATCGAAAAAGGAGGAGGTTCGAAAAATATGAAAGGGACCACTTAGTCTTATAATGGTACTATAACCGGGCACTAATCCGGGATTAAGGCAAATCTTCTTTAAATCCCCCCGAATCTCGAGATTTTTTAAACGATTTTGATCTCTTCTCTTTCCTTTGTTGTAGGTATGATAAAACTTTGACTGAATTTGTAACTCGTCGTTAATATCAACCAAAGGGCAAAAAACAATATCTGTGCCACTAACAATCTGTTTTTTTTTTTAATACCTACTGAAGTTGACATTTTAAAGCAGGAACGAGAAGGGTATATGGCTGAATAAGGGAGATAGTTAACCGAAAAACTCTATTGACCTGTATGTTTTGTCAAAAATGAAAGCATACGTCAGGTTAATTTTTTTTTCCGGTGGAAACACTTTGGGGTTAACTTTTAATCTTCCTACGTTTATCGTTCCTACCGTTTGTATGCGACGCAAACATCCTATAACACTGAGTTCTTTAGACACTGACGCTTTGGAAATCAATGTTAGCCCGGGTGGATTACTTAAGAGTGTTCAACATCAAGTCTTTTTGGTTGAAGGGATTGCAGGTCCCGTGAGCATCAATTGCCCCGTGAGCCATCGTCGCCGCAAGGCGAATTCACGGCTACCACGTAAGCTGGTGTAAGCCCTTTCCTATGGCTTCATTGTCGTTTTCATAGTACTTTTCAATAGGTAAGAATAGGTTATTAATTAAAAATTTACCCATCTAATTAATTAAAATTTACTCAGCTTAAGATAATTTGAGTTTTGTGATCTTCTCACGCCTTGCCTGGCACGCAAGGTTTCTCATGAATTGAGGACATGTTTTCAAAACACCTTTGCAACCCGATCACTTTGCCGATTTGATTAGATTTCACTTAGCTTAATTGTATAGCTGATTGATTTATAATGACAAAATGTCTTTGATCGAACGCTGCAATTATATCTTTTGACACACAGCACCACACTATGCACACAGGGATTTGGTAATCTCCTATTCTGTTTCTCGAATATTCACTTTGTTCCTTAAACTCATAATACACACACAAGATGCGTTGTTGTTGTGTTTACTCTGACAACAAATACACAATTCGACTGGAAATTCGATTCAGAAACTCAGGTGCTACTTAGTCACATATTTACACAAGTCGAACTCGTCAAGCACATCCTCCCACCCGGCATAAATCCAAGGACGGGGAGGAGACTTCAACTGTTTGGCTGAAAACAAATAACTAATTGATTTCCATCACATGAATTATTTATCCCTGGATACGCATCAAATATATGATATCCCGCACTCAACATTCCATAACTGTTTCGCAATTGAATTGTGCATTTCATCGTCAGACCCGCACCAGGTCCTGTAGGGTACGGGACAACCCTACTGCTGCTATACCCGAAGCAGTAATTAATGGCAGCGATTATATAACGAGAATCCATCATTAATTTGATCATCATCATCATGACGATGGCAGTTGCTGTTGTAGTTGTTACAATCATCCTGTATCCTGGATGGTGCGCTTGAAGGGAAAATTATATTTACTCTCTCGTTCAGCATTCGCCCCTCAGATGCTTGTGTGGTGTGTCGTCAGACCCTCTACTTTAGCCCATCCGGCACGTTTTGACATAAACAACACAATCCTCTCCTACTCCGCCATGTCGGTTTGACACATGTGACGATATGTTTTGCATTTCGACGAATCAATTTACCAATTTACGCTGGATGTCTTCTTAACTTTTCCGCCCCACCGACTTCACCACGCTTTATGGGGCTCTTGTCTTCTTTGGGGGAAAGATGAATGTCTTTGGGGAATTGGGAACAAAAAAAAAAAGTATCTCCACACATGAACTAATTCCGCGCAAAGTGTTTATCTAGCTCGGTTTGAGGAGAGTACTCATAAATTGATATCTATACGTATTATTAACCCCATGAATTCAAGTGTGCTCCAGTTCGTCAGCCTCTTTCTGTCAATTAAATTTTCATCAAATTTTGTCTGGCACTAAACTTTTTTATAATCGCGATTCGTCAGAAACGAAATGTATCTAATAGGTTCACTCTTCTTTTTGTATATTTTCAGATTGACGAGGACGTTGGATTTTTCTATCAAAATGAGAAAAGCATACAGTTGAGTAATTCCTGCGAATTTGATGGTAAGTTCATGTATCCACCTCCCATATTCATCGGGATATCTGTATCTATAAGATGTGAACGCACGAGATGGTAATCGCTTTGTGATGTCCCGTGAAAGAATAAATCGAGATAGCTGCTACACCTCAAACTTCCAAGGTGTATGTAGGTACTTAAAGCTTTTATTTTTGGCACACAAAATCTTCCCCATACTCATTCCACTGTGCCATCCAAACAGATGGTTCGGATTGCTGCTGTATCTGTCAGATTGTTAATTTTTATGTTGTATTTTTGTCTGCACTGGGATTTATAATCGATTTGCGGCGTGTAAGAGGATTTCTGCTCTCGTTCTTTGCTCCCTTGGCATAGGTCCAATAAAGAAATAAAAAAAAATGCAAATACGAGAAAATTTGAACAGACATTCAAAGGTAAAAACGCGAAAGAAACAGAGACGACTTTCGTTTCTGGTATCCTGTGAAACAGCTGATTGAAGTTTTTCAATTCTCTAGAGGGCAAATGTTTAATTGGTTTTGTTCTTGTAATAAAAGATTTCGCTATCTTTAAGGCTTTTGAATGAATACCTGAGTAAACATAATGTCGAAACATTAATCCAGGATGCGTGCATTGTCCTGGTTTGTTCTGTCACATTGGGGATTTCTGCAGTTATCATCGTTTCCTTCTTTTTTTTATGCGAAAAATCACAGGAAAGAATTCTTAAATGAGCCCAACTCAAGCTCTTTGAGGAGACTCTCAAAGGAGGGTTTACCCGCGGGAACCTGCCATAAAACTTTACCAAATCGAAGAATTTAAGCGTAGACTAGTTTGGCATGTATCCAACCCTTTTTTTAACAAGATTAGAGTCAATATTCCTCATGCTGACCCTGTTTGTACCCTCACAAAGATTCATTCATACTTTACGTTTTTGTTGGAGGTTGCTACTATCCGATGGAGCACTCAGACATAACTACTGGTCCATTGTACTAAAGATTCATTCATAGTTTTCGAATGTGTTTGGTGGTAACCTGCTAAGCGAAGACGTTTATCCCCAAATATATCTTCCATTGCTAAACGACAAGTCTTACACATCTTTTTGTGTTGAAAGCGTCTTTCCACCTGCTTAATATAAATGGACCGCATCCTTGAACCCTATCGGGAATTTGAGTACTCCGAAGAAAAAAACAAGGTCCTCATTTAACTGGCTCGTTCAGAGACTTTAAACTATCCTTCAGTTAAAGTTTATTCTACAAGCACAGCCTACTGTTTGCCTTGTTAGTATAGCTGCAGTCAGACCTATAACCTTACTCTTAGTTTTCGTCGAAATATGCCAGATATTATGGCGTCTTTACAATTTCGCAACATACGTTGTGCCAGTAAAGCCAGTATTTCAACTCGAAATAGCGAACTTAAGGAATTTAGTTTTCACAATTCAAGCCGACAAGATGCCGACACGTCTTCACCCCCCCTCTATTATCTAATTGTTTGTACCTTCTATCCGCCACTCGTCAAGGTGCTTCACACTCCACAAAACACACACGCGAAACCAAGCTGATACTTGGCGCTTCTTGGAGCATCTTGGATCCTCAGGTTTGAGCCAGTGAAAACCAAACGGCTTCTTTCCAAACACATCCCCATCTTATTTTTCCTTTGTTTCAATATCATCTAGAGATACGGGTCTATTGAACCGTGATAAAAAGACTCTACAAAACATCTTCACCTAAAAATCCGTCTTTCTACTGAAAGGCTCTTTGTTCCCGAGTCTCTTAAGCCGTAAAACTCCAAGTCCATGCAACCACAAATATGTCTAAACAAAAAAAAAAGCCGCGGTTCTCGTAGCGAATTCCCGAACCCCAGGTTCTTGAACATCTGACATACAAAACCACTTCACCACACAAACATCTTTATGAAAGAAAGTCGCGGTGTTTTCTGACATTTCGTGATCCTCGAGTGTTTTGTACCACAAAACACCAAGCCGCCTTCTTTGAAAAACATTGCCAACTACGAATTCCGCCATTCTATAAAGAGCGTCTTAAATTACAGGTCTTTTGCACCACGACACACCAAACCACTTCACTACGAAAACTTTCCTACAGTGCTGTATATTTTTCAGCAACTTCTTTATCATCAGGTCTTTTAAAGCAAAACCTTTCATTCACAAAAAATCTGCACCTACTACGCCGGCCTTTTTCTGATAGTTTATCAATTCCGCGGTTTTTCTAACAAGACACACCAAGCCGCTACAAACGACAAACATCTCAATCTGAGGATATGCTCATTCTTTCGAAAGAATCTCTTTAAAGTCTCTTTCAAAGCCACCTTAAAAAACTGCATGACACATGAAGTCGTTTCACTCTTCAAAAGTCTCCCTTTACAAAAGCCGGCATCTTCATGAGGACTTCTAAGACACCAGACTGTTTTTAACCCCGCGACTGCCATGCTAACGCCTAACCCCAATTCTGGTTTTTCTCACTTATTTTCGACGCCTTCTACTTAAATCTTGGACCTCACTGGTAAGGATCAGAGGAATTAACTCCACAGTGGTCTAAAATAGCTAAAATCAGCTAAAAGCTTGTTCTACATACGCGATGTTCTGCTTATGAAACAATGCCTCTCGATATGGCCGCAACAAAGCTAATAGCTATCTTTACTAGACAATCTCTTTACAAAACTTAGGATATTACCAGAACAGCTAACTTATAAGCCTCCATGCACAGTCCAAGGACTTTACAGATAAGTGAAATTTGCCAGGTGTATATATCTTAGCTTTGTCATTCATAGTACAAAATAACTTTTGTGCGATTTGTCAGAACGCTTACACGATGCGAAGCTGTCTACATCTGTCCCTCCCATAAGACTAAAAAGTAAATCAAATCTATCTGACATGTCGACGAGGACAGTTTTGACGTTAGTGTAATAGCCTTTTTACAACAAGCGCGAGAGAACAAGCGAGAGTCACGGGCGATTTGTCAAATGCGTTTCCCTGTCTCGCATGCTGGCAATTTCGAAAATATGAAAAACTCTATCCGAGGTCGACGGTTATTCTGTCATTCGCAGTTGTGTGTTGTGAGACGCAGTTGAAGAGACGGTTCTTTTTTTCGAAGCTAATAATTGTTGTGAAAAATATCTAAACCATACGTGTCTAATAAAGTTGACAAATTTTGAGTCGTCGCGGTTTCTCGCTCTCGTTGTGAGTTAACATTCGAATTTTTTTAGTATCGCGTTGACGCTGCAACTCTGGTTTGACGCTGACTTGTTGTGAAGCAGCCATTAATTGTGACGCGTTTCTTGTTACGTATTCCTGATGCCTGTTTCACATCAATCAAGCGCGAGAGAGCGAGCGAGAGTGTCGGGCGAGCTGTCAAATGAATTTCAATCAATGTCAATGTATGGGGTGGTTAACATCCCCGGCGTTATTGCTGTGTCGCACGCCGACCTTTTCACAAAATCGAAAAACCCCTGCCGAAGTCGACGATTATTATGTCAAATGCTGTTGTGAGTGATGACACGCTGTGGAATAAACGTTTTTTTCTTTTTTCTGTTATGTTTTGTTATGTTAAGTTTTGTCACTGTGCAGTCAAAACAGTCGTCGCTGTTTCTCGCTTTCATTGTGTAGTAACAAACGATTTCTCTGGTCTCGCGTTGTCGCTGCCGCTCTGGTCTTACGTTCTCGCGCCGAATGTGAAACGGCTATTAGATGCCCCGCTACCCAGTCAAAGAGAGGAAAAAAATCTGCCTATTTCCTTGTTTATCAATGGGCTTGGGCTGACTACATCCTGCTCACACTTGTTCTTACACTTCACTTTTAAGTACTCAACGATTTTAAGAAAAGGGGTGAAGTGAAAACTTATCCTTTCTGTATGCAAAGAAGGGAGCATAACGAAGCTATCAAAGAATTTTTGGCAAGGCACATGTTATAAGGAACATCAAGAGATATTTGAAAAAGTTTCCAGAGCCAGAGTGGTCCTGACATGCTTTGGTTTTGAATAACTAGCAAAGGGAAATATTTTTAAGAAAATTACAAAACTGGCTTTTATAGCCTGTCCCACACACGTAATGTTCTGCTTGTAAAAAATTTCCTGTCTATGCCATAATACCAGTAATTTATAAAAATCATTATGTGCGTATATGCCTACCTACAATTTTGCTTTATCAAATTCCACTTAGATAGACTCCCCTATTCAAAGGACCTCTTTTCAATTCGCCGAACAATCGCATACGTTCCCGGAAAGTTTACCCAATTTCGATTACCAAAATTTTTAACGCATACCTGCCTCTAGTTTCGTTTGATTTTCATTCCCAACCTCAGCTAAATAATTTCGAATTCCGCACATTTTGAAAAACAAAACCAGCCCACGGGAGAAAAAATCAAAACCTTCCATTTGGCTGAACATCAATTCGGCAAATTACAACCAAAACTCGACGCGGCAATCTGTGCAACAATCCCAAAACCGCACTAAAATGTGGAAAAGTGCAAAAATTAATCGCGAAATGAATTCAATTACCAACAATCAACATTTATAAAAGCAAGCGGTCCTCGGAAAACTCGTCGACCCCTGTTATTTGCGTTTGTTTTTAGTTTTTTTTTTTTAATAAAACCCGCCACCGAAATTGTTTGGAAAATTTCAATTTTCATAATCTCCCCGGCTAAAACTTTAATCCAATCGATTGCAATACAGGATTCCATTGTGAATGTCCTTGTTTTTTGTCTGCGCTCAGAAAACCCTCGTCCACTCAACCCGTCAATGTCGATGTGTGTGTGCGTGTGTGCAGCGGAGTATAAACATCCTTCCTTCCGTCATCATCGAGCGGGTTGATCGTTTCGCAAAACTTTTGTTACTCGATTTCGGTCATCGACGAATCGAGACTGCCCCTTGTGCTTGATCGACTGGGGTGTAAAAATCAATGTTCAAAAGGACATAAAATCCACCTCAGAAATAATTTCCAACCACTCCACTCTTGGAAGAGGAATCCGTTTCGTTGACGTTTACCTGGTCCAGCTGCGCAACCCCAAACCATTGATGGTTTCGTTCGTGTCCTTTTTTTGCGATTTTCCAGAGTCCGGAAGAAACACACAAAATGGTACAAAAACTACGGTTTTAGATAGCTACACGGAATCCTGAAAACGAGTTACCTCTAACTGCCTCCTGATGCTGTCGGTATATCCATCTCTACATCTATATGGCGGTTAGGTTTAGGTATAGAGGTATCCTGTTTTACAGTTCATAGCTACACATTGAGGTGGAAATTTCATCCTTTATTCATTTTGTGGATTTTGTTTCAGTTACCCATGTTTGGCTTTACTTTTCTGCGCACACATGCAAAAATTCCTCTGTACAGGGCGGACGACAGGAATACCGACCGAAACGGTGAGGTCGTGTCGGCCAGGTATGATGTGTGTTGTGAATTCCTTAGATTCTGTGTAGCTGGACGATTTTTATCGCCGCAAAACTACAAGTCATATTTTAGTGGTCCTTTTTGTAGCTGTTCATCTCATCGCTTATCTGCAGAGCGGATGTAATTTTGTGTATTCTATCAAAAATCTGGTGTGTCCTTATCCAGTGTGCAGTTGGCACTTTTATGTTGGTATACCTATACGTAGCGCCCTCTTGCTTCATGTGCAATTAGTGCTGAATAAGAAAAAGGACACTCTACGAAGGCGGCGCTCGGCGTGTAGGGCGCATTTTGCGACTTGCCGTGTCTGTTTGTACAGGGATTAGTGGAAAATGGGAAAGAAATGACTCGCTATAAATTTGCCTTAATTGCCCTAATTGGATTCCTTGTTGGCCACCCGGGACAAGCTGGAGACAAAAACCCCCAAGCACACATATACAAAAATTAAATGTAGTCCAAGTTGTACCTACATACCTACCTACATCTACTGCCTACCTATACCAATATGTGTAACGTCATGGGAATTTTCATCCTTTTTATTTTTTTTTTGCACTTAGGTGGTAACAGTCCCAACATAACGTGCGAGGAAATAAATTGAAATTGATGACTTTGTATGATCTTATATCATATTTTCCAATTTATTTCCTGGAGATGACTTACTTTCTCCTTTTTGTATAATGGTATAGGGATATGCAGTCCTTTGCCTTAATGAAAATTAGTTTCGTTTTTACTTTCCTTGACGTAACGAATGATATTAATCATTTGCTGGTAGGGGTTTTTATTTGTATACCTTTACCTACCTACCATCACAGATGGTCACCAATGTTTTTGTCTCGTGTCCTGTCGATTTTTTCCCAGGTGCGGCATGTCCTTACTTATATGGGATACGTCCTTCGTATGGTATACTGCATACCTACATCTTTTGTGAATGGAAGACAAACCCGCATGTGTATCCAGTTGCGGATTAAAGGACACGCGACACCCTTATAAGAAGAAATCACAAAGAATGTCTTTGAAAGCCGGTAAGGTGCACGATCGTCAGCTGCCATTTGCAGGATGACATGAGCCCACATATGTGATCTCCGAACATTCTGATCATGGCAAATAATGAAGATAACTAGGGATGCAGGCCAGTCGACATGTACTCGACCAGACTGTCTCCTGGCTATGAATGTGAATGTAAAGACATTTTTGTTATTATTTTGAATGCGGGAGATAAATAGAAGGACTCTACCTTTTTATAATAATTTGTTAAGCCGTGACTGACATTTAAGCTCTGTGCATGTTTTTAATTTAATTTCCTCGAATGCGACTTTTTTATTTGATGATATAAAAGTAATAAACACTATACATAGCGTCTTATTAAATCACTTCAAAATTAATACATGACTGCACGACGACTGCGCCATTTTTAAAAGGTAAATATAACTTTTCGAAAAAGTTCCTGGGCAGGTACCAGCCCTGCCCTTATGTTTACAAAAAAGAGCAATCGTCTGGTAAAACAGACAATTTTTCTCCTTGGAATCTTTGTGAACTTTCGCTAAGCTGAATGCTCACGATGTCATCGTATTGCAAAATATTGATATCGGGAACTAATAAACTCAAATTAGACCTCAATTTTGATCTAAAGAATGATTAATTTTGATCAACTGCGACATTTTCTGATAAGAAGTATTCAATCCCTTAGTTCTTTTTGCTACATAAAAAAATATTGAAATCTTGAAACAATCAATCAGATCTGTCCTGATTAGTAACTGTCCGACTGCGCCACTTTTTGTTAGAAATCTTTACTCCATTCCTGTTTTCATCCAAATAATACATCGCATCGACAAAACTGTGTGATCGCAAAAGAATCATGAAAAGCGAATGAATGTTTTGAATTGCAAAAAGTAATTTTTCAAAAACACGACTGCGCCACTTTTTTGTAAACAATATCTGGTCTAAAGATCAAAATTATGCATGGAAAACAATGTTCTGAGTTTGTTAAACTATAAGCTAAAATCAGCCCTAACTAAGCGTGTAATAAATTGTAATGAAAATGCCCGACTGCGCCACTTTTCAATCAGTATGCCCAAATTCATAAGTTCCCTGGGTAATTAATGATATCACAAATACAATCAATCAGACAAAACGAATTTACAATCAAATAAATGAATTCGCATGTCGAAAAAATTCATAGTTAATGAAAATTAACAAAAAAATTTAAAATTAATGATTCGTTTGAAAGACTACGCGCTTGCACCCCTCTCTCTTTTTCAGCAATCTTTATCCCAAATTCTTCACTAACCCACCAGTGATCGTGAAACGATAAACTGAAATCAGCCCTTGTTTTAATTAGCATTGCATAAGGAGTAATTGGAAAAGCTCGACTGCGTCAGTTTTAATCGGTATTCCAAAATTTTACAGCGTACATAATTTATGCATGAGATCATATAATAACCATTCAAATCAGCTCTAAATAAAGTTCGAATTGCAAAAATGTATAAAAAATAACAATGAAACACTACGACTGCGCCACTTTTTTGCAACAGACCATGCTTTAAATAATTTGTTTTTCTTGATATCATTTTATTGAAATTGTGAAACAATCAATGAGCTAAGCTCTTAATTGAATTTGCATATCTAAAAAGGATAAAGCACGACTGCGCCATTTTTTTTTTAATTCATCCGTCATTATTAAATCGTTGAAAATCTGTTCGATTAACTACGAAAGAGTCCAACTGCGCTACTCTTTTAGTTTTGAGTGTGTATTCCAAGCCGCTGCATTTAGATCCTCAAACAGTAGATCGCATTGCAGTACACGCACGCAGTGCAGCAGTCCGACTGCGCAATTTTTTTGTATTTTATTTGTAACCCCAGCGATATTTTTTTATCGCTGCTACATCGATGTCATTATCAATTGCCGGAAAATTGATAGAAAAAATAATTCTATCGGCCCCTAATAGTGAGTATTCCAGAAAAAAAAAATCAAAAAGTACGACTGCGCCACTTTTTCTTAGTTATATCTAAAACCGGGTCTTATATTATTCGTTGCTGTTTCTCGCCTTACTCGGGGAATAACTAACTTTTTTAAGGTGGCGCTACAGTCCGGATGGACCTTGGCCTCAACCAACAAGCGAGCCAGCTCTGACCCGGAGGCACTTGGTCTGAAGCTAAATAACATACGAAGACAAATGTCACAAAAAAGCGGGACCTAGAAAGGTTAAAATTGAAAATTATTTAGCTTATGCAAAGTTGGCGAGCAAGCTAAATGGGGCAGTTTAGCTCCTTGTCCAACAGCTTCGACAATGTGGTTTTTACCAGCAAATTACTTTTTAAAATACTTTCTAAAAGTGTGAAAAACGGTGACTGCGCCACTTTTTAACTTTAGTTTCCAGCTGCCAAAGTTTTCGCGTAAATCACTTAAACCAAATTTAAGGTGTTCATTATCAGAAGTGTCTTTTAAAACATTTTTATTAGAGTGGCATTCAAACATGTTGCTGCCTAAGATAAGAATTTTGAACACATTTATTATAAAGTTTGCAAGAAGGATGAGCGTGGAGAAAAAAACTGCAACTGTAGTGAGGAAATTTATTTGGAAATTATTCAAATAGCTTTCACATTCTACAGCAAGATATAAAGACGCAACTGCGCCAATAGAAACCACACTTGTCTTAATGACGAAATAAATTGGTCACCAATGTCTGCTTGAGATTTTAAAGTTTCTTAGCAAAACAATCATTAAACATAACGACTGCGCCAACTTTTGTCTGCTTATGCAAAAAGTTTGCAACCGAAGTAGGAAAGAGAAAAGACAATATTTAACTATTTTCCTACATAAAAGTCAATGTACTATTTGCATATATTGGCAAAAAAATTTCTTTATTGGCGATTTTTATAAAAACTTGACTGCTCCTGTTTCTGTAAGTCGTTTCAGTTTTAAGTGCTTAATCGTTTTAACACTGATTCGAAAGTCCTTTTATATTTTGTCATGCATAACATTTTTTTAACGAAACATGAAACATTTCGACTGCGCCATTTTCGTTCGAAGGCTTTACGACATTCTGAATAATGCACGTTAGCTTCTTGTCAAGAGGTTGAGATTTTTGAATTTCATTCAAATTTTTAGTTAATGAAAAAATATGAAATAGCGACTGCGCCACTTTTTGGGTCTTTTGCAATACATCACAGTGTTTATTTTTTTGGAATGCGTATTTGCGTGGCATCCAAAAACCCCATTTGTATTCAACTTTAACTTGTAGTTCATGGGAAAATTTGAATAAATCCAGTAGATGTTAAGCTTCAGCACTTCGTCATACAAGTAATGGCTTCAAGCTTGAAAACAACTTTAATATAGTGGTTGCATCAGTCATTTCTGCACAGATTATTTACCCTTCCAAAAGATTTTAATGGCACTGCACAAGGTTTCCTTATGCTTTCCTTTATTTTTTTGCTCCATGTCGACGACATCGATGCCCGTGACTACACTATGACGACGACACGATGACAACGGAAAGGTTGTTGCATCCCTGCTTCCTTGATAATCGTTAAGCCGTGAAGGCAGCTAGGAAAAAAACCAACCAGGAAGAAAATGAAAACCTTTTAATGATCTTCGTAATTATGGCAGTTTTGCGAGGATTTTCCTCAAAAAGACACATCAGCAGCATCTATATTTCTCACGAAGCCAAACTAACGATCTAGTGCAGCTACTATGTTTACTGTATAGACAAGAGTAGGTATCTGCGAGGACGAATTTTTTGTTAAAGTGCTCAGGGCTGTGTTCATTAATCGTTGTCATCGTCATCGTGTCGTACATTGTCGCACATCATCAAAATCCAAAGATTTAGCTGCTGGTGCGAGATAGATTGTATCATTTTTTTTGCCGCACCAACTCGTCTATAACTTGTTCGCGTTTTTTTTTTTTGGGCCCGCAAGGCAAAAAGGAAGTACGGATAGGCACCCTATATACGCGAAGCTGTTGAAAATCAAAAATCAACACGACTCATAAATTAGAAAGAAAATTAAATCTACTTTCGCAGTGGATTCCGAATTCGTCGCCGGCCGCCACGTACCCATATCTATAATGTACCTAAGTGTGGATTTGCATTGCAAATTAAATTTATTTATTTTTTCAGCTTTGCGAGGAGCAAAAGACAACAGCGAAAAAACACAGAAAAGTTTTTTTTTTGCTTTTTTAAATCCATTCTGAAACAACAAACAAAAGCTATTTTAAGAAACGGTGCCGCGCGAAACATAAAATCGCCCCGTGTCTTAAAACCGAAGAGGTGAGAGTCCGTGATCCGAGTGAGTGTTTGGGGCGGTGTGTGTCTTTTTTTAAAATATCTTAATGAGGTGAAACTAGACAAGGAAAAGGTTAAGTATGGGAATCCGAACTTGATGGCAAAATTAGTGCATTGCCATTGAGAGCGGAGCGTGTGTGTTCTCGACATTCCTATAAATCGCGAAAGTGTTTTCGAAAACATGTGTTTTCCTATTTTAAGAAACAATACGTGCGCTGCGGAACTTTGTCTGGTTGAGAAAGGTGTTGGGGGTGCTCCAAGTGGAAAATTTTTAGCTTCTGCAACTTGGCCATAAATTGGTTGTAAACTTTTTTTCTTTTTGCGAAAATCAGGATTTAATGAGACATTTTTTAAACCCTTAATTTTGAGACAAATCCGAAGATAGGTACAGAAAAAAATGCACTGTGCACATCTACTAAAAATCGCTTTCTAGTTAAGTCAAACTTTTCGGGGATACACCACGTACTAGCGGAGATATCGTGGTTCAAAGTTTGTACTAAGGGTACTAATATACACTGGGCAATTTTCAGAGCTCATATATCTATTTTACGTCAACCCTTTAGGTTTCGAAACCTCTGTTTATTATGAATTAATTTGCATAAAGCCTTAACTTCCTTTGCTTTGCTCAAAAGTACAATCAAGCTTGAGAAAAAAGCTTGTCCCAGTTTACCTACCATGATTTGGATTTCGGCTTTGCTTGAAAATTTCATTAAACGCCTGACTTATCCTTGCAAAGTGTGTGGGTATATGTCTTTACCAACCCACACCCTTGGAATTAAATTCATTCAGAGATTGAGAATAAAACAAGCTATTTAGGTCCATATGTATACAACAGTGACAATAATGATAACTACAATAATAATACCCAGATCGAGTAGGTACATCTGTCTGGCTGAGATACTTTTTGCCTCCGTCTTCGGGCTCAATTCACGTTAACACACCACCATCATGCGCTCAACCAACGACATAAAATGACACGAAGAAAAGAGGCGACAAGACCAAAAATGTATTTGTGTACTGTATAGGTACCTAGCTACCTATCCAATATAGATATGTATTTACAGAAGAAAAATAATTTGAATTTCAAAGTCTCTCTGCTTAAGATTTCGCCCAGCAGCAGACAGACGAGACGGCAAATACTCTGTGCTCCCCTATTCCCGGCATTCGTATTCCTTTCGTATCTGCATTTATATTTGCATTTGGATTTACATACGAAATACAATACGATATGGTCTCCCTTATCTTAATATAGGGGTCGACATTGGCTCGACGCTGTTGAACCTATTGTAGATAGGTATACAGAAGTAATTTGAATAAATTATGTATGTTACACGGTGACACAGTGTGCAAGATTCACTCATATTAGAGACATTAAAACAACAAAAAAGTAGGTAAAAAAAATCTTAGAAAGGCTTTTGTGTGTCAATGTCCTCTTTTGATTTTCTTATTTCGGTCCTTGGTCCTTAGAGCGGAAACGATTCGGTTTGTTTATTCTAATAAAAAAAACTGGTCTTAGAGACCGTAATGTTCCCAAATTGAACGTTGATCTTAATGCTACATCCAAGGGAAAATCCCTATTGGCGTCTCAACTGGCCGCAACAAGACCCAGTTATTCCAAGATTTTCTTTTATATTTTTAATTTCAACATAAGACTCACTTAGTTGAAGCCCGTTTCCTCAATTAGATTATATGTAAAACTGTGTTGGAGCGGAGTATCCAAACCTGTGACTAGAAATGCCGAAAATTGTACCAAACATTTTATAAAAGAACCAACCACATTGAGTTTTGTAAATGACAGCATTTGACAGCGAAAATCCACACCATCCGTTGGCTCACACTTGACTAAGCTAACATCATTAAAACTCAGCAAGATAACTCTCCCTCCTTCAAAAATCAGAAGTTTTTTCTGTATAAAAACAAGCTTCGAGTAACGTAGACAGAATATACCTACTGAAAGTTTTGTATTGATGGCCTTAAACGATTACAAGCAAACCACACTTTTGTAGGTTTAAAATCTTATGCAGATTCGGAGAGGATTTGTGTGGCCAATGCTACAATGGAAGGGTTTTCCATTGCCAGTCCCTCGCGGAGTTCATGTCGTAAAAAAAGTTTAAATTTACCCAAGTAGAACTTGAATCAACGAAATTCGGTCCAGTAGTCCGAACACTAAACTAGAAACTAGTGAAGCACGGCGCAGTGGCGCCCAACGTGCAGCCACTATGTGTCGTCATTACACCAAACACCTAAAGAACTTTCACTGGAAACGTAGATTCTTGATTAAATATAAGAGAGGAAGTCTTCAAACCGATCTTACAATAAAGATCGCTAAAGAATTTTTTTTCTAAAGACAGAAACATCAAAGGCTATTTAAGCTGTTAAAGGCTTCATTAGGTTCAAAAACTGTTGTTATTGATCCCGATTATTTTCATGCTGCTCGACGAGTAAGGTGGCTAAAAGGCGTTAACTTTCAGTAATGCAAATTTAAAAGGTTGTAGGGAGTAACAGGTTACGTAAGCGAAAAGTGGTTAGTTCATGTGTTTGGTCCGGATGGAATTCACTTTCATGCTGGAACAGGGTTTCAGAAAGCTGATGAAATGTTGAAAAGACACTTCACAGGGAACCAACTGAAAGCCTACTTAGACCACCCCAAGGAGAGCCTAAAGCCGTGTTCATAGTAAAAATCCGACTATAGTCGAGTCGATGTGCAAGTCTGTCTTCGTTCTCGTTGCGAAGTTAGGAGACCCTTAAAGGTGCACGTGTGCTTGTCGGTTCTTCGACCGAAGATATTGACCATATCGACCTCTGAAATGTAACAAAAATCAGTGCGGAAATCTTACAAGACTGCGTTTTAAAGTTTAAAACACTTTCGAACGTTTTAGCCAGAATCGAAAACGCTCTTGACCAACAGGCGCAGATACGCTCTTGATAGATTTCTTTCTATTTAACGATTTTTGATCGGTGTAGATAAAATGGCTACAGGACGTCGAATGCCAAAGTACATTGTAGTAAATGCATCAAACCAGGTGCCAAAAAGAGCTGTCGGCAAGGTAGCGTTCTGTCCCACCTATATTGAGTCCGCCAACGGCTCACATCTACAGGGAATCTTCCCACAGTAGTGGTTGGTGTGCAAAAATGTCCTTTGGATCTATAAAGCAAGATCACCCCCCTCATATGCATTCTTTTTTGGTGATCGTGGCTTTCGCGGAAAAGTATTACTGACTTTTGAAAAACTTCAAAAAATAGCTTCTCTAGGCTATACAGGGCTGCCTTCCCTAGCACACCGGGCTGTGCATTATATTCTCCGGCGAGGCAGGGTTCAGAAAAAGATCCGAACCCTGCATACAAACGTTTCCGCGGGTTCCCTCAAGGGCAGATACTTGGACCCTACAGATGAATTATTTTAATGTGAAGAGTCTTTCGACAGCGGAGCGAAATTAAACGCATCCTTTTTGCTGTAGCCTTCTGGAATGAGTTACTTTAGGCTATTTAATTAAAATTCATAAGTTGGTTAAGGTTGGTTAAGACCATAGCAGGGCCTAAACTCTCGATCAGGAAGACTTCACGATTGCGAAGAACTGTCAAAACACTGTGAAACGTTTGAAGGCGTAGATCCGAAAAGAGGATCTAGGTTAGTAACCTCATTTCGTAATGCTGCTTCTAGCTGGGCTATGGCGATGTAAGGCTGGACCTGTAAGAAAAGATTAACGTCCATTCCTCTATGCTTTGGGGATATGATCAGATCGTACAATTTTGGTTAAAAAGTCTTTTCATTATATATGAGATGATCTAAATTGACCGGAAGGCTGCAACGTGCTCAAGCTACAGAACAGAAGAACAATGAGGCACCATAAGACCGTTCCTTATTTTTCGACAATTTCTGATAAGAACTGTTGCTCTAAGGCTAAATGCTTGGTTTAGTTACTACTTAGAACATTTGTGTCAAGAGTTTTATCGAAGCCTTGGGCTAGGAACTGTCCTTCTTATAGTAAGCTTCCGTTCAAAGCGATATGACTATCCGTAAAAAGCTTAGGTATGTCACGAGCAGAAGGAGGAAAAAAAAGAATATGTTCTTCTAAGCCACAAAGCCAGAAAACACCAAAGCTTTTCCCCGTAGGTGTTATGCCTTTTTGTAGGAAAAAAGCAAACATTTTGTTCAGGTCCAATTCACAACCAACAAGAGGTTTAGTTTATTTCCCACATTTACTGTTTCCCACTTAATTGTCAAACGAAGGAAACTTGAATGACAGACGCCGACTGAGAAGCCTAAAGGCCTAACCATAATAGCCTTAGATGGACTTGAGTCGGCTTTCCGAAATGTCCCATTACACGCAATTTATATGCCACGACTATTATAGCCGTTTGCTCAATTTCGTTAGGTCTTCGTTAACTTTTGCTCCCTTAAGTTTAGTCCCACTCAAGTCAGAGGTTCAGCACGGAAATTTGACAGCTGGCTAGATACACACAAATTTCATACGATTTTCGAAACGTTTGCTGAAGTCTATTATGGGCACCGTGGGCATTTGGAAGAACTTGAGTGGGATTTTCGATGTATTTTGACATTAGGTTAGTCCCACTTAAGTCTATTGTGGTTGAGGCTTAAGATTAAGAGGCAAGTGGTCCCAAGTAGTCAATCTTCTTTTCTTTCAAATGCCGTAAAGTCGCCGACTTTCTCATTATTACGGCGGAATTACGACTTCATGACCCTGATCCTTCTCCTTACGTAGAACTTGAGGCACGCCGTTCTTCAAAATTTTAATATTTTGTTTAGGTCGGAAAACGGACAAAAAAACATTTGTAGAAGCCTGTTCGACATTCGTGATGTTCTGCTAAGCTACCAGAACTCACCTTTGGCCTCAGAAACAAACCGGTGAGGGTTCCTTCTTGAAGGGTTTTGCAGTAATAAGAAGTAGATTATAGCTTGTCATTTTACGTTACGTTCTTAATAGAAGACTCAATACAAGAACGAAAGAAAAGTGACAACGTAACGAAGAGTCAAAGGTTTTCTGCAGTCTTATTTCGCCTGTGAAATCAAGTGGGTCTGTTTTATTCTGTTAGGAAAACGCAAACCAAAATCGAAATTAAAGCTCCCATTTTAATAATTCACCTTTCTTACTGAACCACTAAGGCTCCGTCTTTTCCTCATACTTGATTCATCTTATGGTCAAACTTTAAGCATAAAAAAAGCTCCCTCCACATCGCATAACTCCGCACATGCAGTAAACCCGCCCTAATTATGTCTGCTCCCTTACGACCCACCTTCACTCGTTTCGTACTGTATCCCAGAATTCCCATTGCTAATAATTGCAATATAATATCCTTCATCATTTTGCCGCTGCTCCTTGTTATTCCCAGAGCACCGTATAAACTGCTCGCCAGATAGCATACCGCTCATCTTGCTGCATATTACATTTCCCAGGCCAACAAGCTCCACTTATAGCTGTATCTACTCCTCGAAAGCGATCATGGCACAGACACGAACAACGCAAGGTATCCTTGGTATCCTGGTGCGCTTGCACAATTCAAAATCCAATTGAGAATATTGAATTTTAATCGGCAATACAAAAAGGAAATGTAAAAAAATAGAACGCGTCAAGCAAATAAGGAACTCCCAGTTTAGATTTTTATTTCCATTGATGGGTGTTTCGTTTGCTATGATACACACTCGCACAAAGTCGTATCTTCTGCAATCCTGACGATATAGATTTAAAGGAGCTGAATGCGCTCCCTCTCTCTCTCTCTTAAGTGCAGGGAATTTATTATTTATCGTGTTACAACGTCCGTGCGCCACTGCTGGCAGTTTGATTTGCAATTTTCATAACTTCAAGCATTAAGCAGTATTTTGTGTTCGTCCTTGATCCTGGTCCTGGTTGTTATATTTTATTTATGCATATTTCCTGCGCTCATTCGCTTTAAGCATTAATTTTTATTATTTTTGTGAATTTATTAAAAAAATAAAACGTGATTTCTTTTATATTTGCAGACGCCTGTATAGTGATGATGATTCTTGCCGAATATTGGTCCTGGCTAGGGATTAATTCCAGTTGAGTAGTCCTCATATCTTGCCCGAAAGGTATATGTAAGCTGTAAGCTCAATGGCAACAGTGCAAATCATTTTTTTTCTACAAGCCAACACACAAAGTCTGGTAAATTATTGATGTGATTTCTGCGCGAGTAAATATGGCAGACGGGATACTCGCACAGGAGTTTTGTGGACAAAAAAAAAACACTGTGATATTGGTCAAACAGGGGAACTCGGCACACAAAGGTATATTTATTTAAATATTGTTTTTTTTTATTTTAATAAATTTTCACTTTCACCTGACGAGTGGTGTGTTTTGTTTCAAGATTATTTTTTATTGAATATCATAATCCTCGAAAAATATTTGCATGAGTAAAAATATTCCTCTCTCCAGCTCAATTTGTGCTCCAATTTGGTTATCATACTGACGAGTATTTAAAAAAAAAAGAATCATTTATGACATGCGGATTAACGAACGGCCTAGGTAGGTAAATGCCGCTTTTGATAAGTGCTGAATGTCACCATTCAAAAATTGTTTCAAAACCAAACTGTTGGGTATTTTTTTACAAGACCGAATAGTGACTGTACCATACAAGTGCGAATGGGAGCACCGGTGTATTCGTACCCTTATCATTCTCTCGCCCCGTGTGATTTTGATAACGACTGGACGGAGAACTGATAAGGGCTCGTGTCACCATTTCAACATGAGAGACAGGAATGAAAATAATTTTTGTTTTCTTAAATTTATTAACCTACTGGCCTTTTTTTCTATTTTTGCAAGAATATCAACTAAACTGACGTATGGGCGGGTTACGAATATGCTAATGAAAGGTCAAGGTCGTCGTTTATGGAATTTACTAAAAAAAATTGCGGAAGTCCAATGAAGTGACATTTAAGGTGACAAACGGAATATGTTTATTCTACCTATGATGTGGCGCAACGTTAAACAACGCACGGATCAGTTTCAATATAAATCGAAACTATACTAGAATCAGCTGAAGAATTAAGCTGTAACTCAAACTTTCTACCCAAGAAGAAATTGTCGAAAAAATAGGTGAAGCAAAAGGACTACACAACCGCATTCATAAGGAAGCAGCGAATCCATAATTGCAATAAAGAAATGAAAGTGAGCTCAAAATAAGTGGGAAAGTGCAACAGTGCGTATGTAAAAGCTTCAGTCCATCTACGACGGATTGCAAAATACCCGACCATACCACAAAAAAAACTGCCACGCCTCCAAAAAGTGGGCGGGATATAAAAATATAGCTGTTGAATGCTTTATACTAGGTGGTTCCGTACATTTCGTCCCTAAACTCCGCCTTTTTAAGTAAAAAATTACCTTTTTAATGCCACGCCCACAAAAGTGGCCGGAGGCACACACAATATCTGCATTAAAGTTAGAAAATGCGAATATCTACAACTTTTGTCGTAAAAAAACTTTATAATTTTTTGTCAAATTTCATATATATTTATTGAAAAAAAGTCAATTTAAGCTAAAATCCATTAAAAAGTGGGCGTGGTTGATTTTTTGCTACTTCAAAGACAATTACAAGGCGTTACGTAGCAAAAATGAATGTGCTAGCGCCATTGTAGCGTAGCTTAAATTTGGCAAAAATTTTATTTTTAAATTAGAGATGAACGCACATACAGGCCTGTAGTGGGTGTGTCTGTGGGCGGCTTCAGCCATTTTTCAAACTTGATCTGAAGGACTGGACTTCCAGCCAACCCATCAAATTTCAGCTCTCTACCTTAAAATTTAAGGCCTAAAAGTTGTTTACATACGGACGGAAGGACATGGCTTAATCGATTCTCCTGTCGGTCCTATTCATATCTGTAAAAGGTCTTAGGGCTTAGGGTTACAAACTATACAGCAAGCTTAATATACCCTGGGTCGGGTATAAAAACCTTAAAACACATTTGGGATGATTCCTATCAAAACTGACTTCGATGACGGTCTGAGAAGTTTTCATTATATGGACACAGTCTTACGGAGTCGTCTTTAAAGATTTGATACTCTGAACTTAAACCTAGAGTGAAATGATCGACAAGTTTTCTTTTTGTTAATATGGAATCATCTTTCTGGTATTCGAAAAATTTTTAATGCAAGCTCGGGGATGCAGCAGATCTTAATATTCTTTTTAGTTTTATAAGATTTAGCAAGTCGACTGATGTGTGTTTACTAGTAAGCCGCTATCACTCAAGAGTTCGTTTGTTAAGATCTTCTTTTATTGGTAACCGATAATTTGTTTTTCACGCGAAAAATATTGTTGAGGAGAGGGAAAACTTCTCCTTCAAATTCGCCATCATCGGCTAACTGTATTCTACATTCCTAATCTTTTTCTAAAACAGAAAAACGTTGAATAAATTTACAATAAAGTTGAAAACGTATCTTCAAAATTGCATCCTTGAGGTAGGTGGAGCTCGAGATTAAACTTGTTGTTTAATATTAATTTTTGCTAAATTTTTTCTTAGACTCAAACCCGAGCGTTCGGTTTTAAAAAAAAATTAAAACTGGGTTGCAGAATTTGACAGCACAGCTATACACATTCTAGCTAGCTCGCTTAGCTCTTCTAAGGACCCAAGTCATACAACTCATTTTTCGATCTTCGATAGCTATAACCTTAGTGGGGCAAAAAAGGATCTTAGGGAAAAGATGTTTAACATAGTTAGGATCTTGTTTATAAAAAATTACTAATTCATTGAGACCCTTTGGGATAATTTACAAAACATGTAAAAAGGCAACTCAAAATTTGCAGGTGGAACGGCTTATCGCTTACGAGAAGGAACTTGAACTGGTTACGGACCTTAAAAGTATATAAACAACTCGATACATCGGGCATGTTCTCAAATAAGTGGAAAGGTTGTGGACCAGACCTGATCTTCGGGTTTGGTGTCCCACTTACCATTACCGGTGATAGCGTGGTTACTCACAAGCCTCGGGTTGTTGGACAATGTATTGTAGCTTATCCGACCTTGTTCCTAGTTCAGGTCATCATAATCATCAATTTCTTATGCCGCTTATCCTTTAAATGGGTTGCGGGGCGAAGGTGGCTAAATGGTCTTTCCTCGTTCTCGAACCTCCGTCACCAACTCAAGAGACTCCGGCACAATCCCCAGGCGGGACTCAGAGAGGTTCTTTACCTGATCCCACCACCTGTTTCTTGGCCTACCAGGGGGGTGACGCGCTCGCATCTCGGCTAGCAAGACCTGTCTAGGAAGTCTGTCATGGGGCATGCGAACAACGTGTCCAAACCATCGAAGAATCGATCGCTCCACTCGGAGAAGTAGCTGCTCAACATTAAGATTCCCACGAATACTGACGTTTCTCACTCTATCCCTTAGAGTAACACCAGCAACGCACCTCAGGAATCTCATTTCGGCAGCTTGTACCCGCGATCTAATTCTTTCGGTCATTACCCAAGTTTCATGACCATAGATGAGGGTCGGAACGAACACTGAATTAAAAACTGAGATCTTTGCTTTCACTCCAAGCTGAATAATCAGAAAGAAGATCTCCAAATAAACTCTCATCCAATATAAATCTCTGCACATTATAATAATCGTTAAAAATCCTCATCAACCTTTCCTGATGACCGACCAACGCGGTTCCTTTACTATTGCTCCAGCTTGGCCAAGTCTACAGGACAACTCAGTATCACTCCTTCCATCTTTCGTGAAAAAGACCCCGAGATACTTAAACTTCTCCACCTGTTTAAAACAGGAGTTTAAGTATCTCGGGGAACTCCATTTATGTGCAGGGTACACTACACAGGAGTTCGGGAAACAATCATCACTTCCGATTTGTTCACGTTTACTTTCATCCCAGCATCACCACAGACTGCTGCAAACCTAGCCAGTGCTCGTTGAAGTTCCTCTTTGGATGATGCAAGGATGGCCAAATCATCTGCGAAAAGCAGATGGCTCATCCTGATGCCAGCCAATTCGAAACATTGCTCGCCAAGACTGCGCTTCACCATCCAGTCCATATATGCTATGAAAAGGAGCGGCGACAGAACTCTGCCCTGGCGAAGTCCAACGCGCATACCAAAAGGACGGGATTTGACGCCATTTATCCGTACACAGCTTCTGCAGTTTCCATACAAAGACTGGATGGCTCTCAGAAGAGGTCCACTCAGCGCATAGTCCTGCAAAACTCTCCACAGTTTTTCCCGAGGGACTCGGTCATACGCCTTTTCCAGATCTATAAAACACGCATAGACCGGTTTGGCATATTCCCAAAGTTTCTGCAACACAGAAATTTTAAAAAGCTCTCCTAAGAAATTAAGTTTTTTGAGTTATTCCGGTTATCTTTATGAGCGACGCCTGTACTTCTTCGAATAACAAAGAGCAACAAATTTCAGTTTTCTAGCTTAAACAAGAGGTTGACAAGGGGCAACAGTGCGTATGCAAAATTTGCAAAATGCCCGACCCTACCTAGCCTCCAAAAAGTGAGCGGAATGTGAAAATGTAACTGTTGAATGCTTAACACTAGGTGAATGCTTAACATTTTGAACTAAAACCCCCTCATTCAACCCAAAAAAAAAAAAAACTTTTTTAAAAGCCACGCCCACAAAAGTGTCCGGAGACATATCTATTATATCAAAAAAAAGTTAGACAATGCTAATATCTACAACTTTTGTAATACAATCTTTTTTTCATTTTAAGTTAAAACTCCTTAAAAAGTGGGCGTGGTCAATGTAAACGCCAAACTTTTTCTGCTGCTTGAAAGGCAATTACAATCAGTGTGAAATACTAAAAATCAGTGTGCAAGTACAATTTTAACATGCTAATGTGTGGAAATATATTTTTTTTTAAATTAGACATGGTCGTACATACAGGCCTTTAAAGGGTGTGTCTGTGGACTGTCAGTCAACTTACAAATTTTCAGGTCTATAGACTAAAAGTTAAGGCCTAAAAATTGTTTACATACGGAAGAACAAATCTCCTGTCGGTCTCGTTTATATCTCTAAGAGGCATTATTAGGTCTGCGGTGATTATTTCACTGCGTTACAAACTATACATCAAGCTTATTATACCCTGTATCACGTATAAAAATAAGGGCTAAAAACATGTGACATACAAACAGACGCACGAACACGGCTTATTCGATTCAGAATTCAGTCTCGATCAAATTCCTTTAAGGTCTTGGGGGTCTTCCATTATTATTTCACCGCGTTACAAACTACCTGACAATCTTAATATACCTCCTATCCGTCCGTCTATCTGTAAGTCACGTCATGTTTTAAGCCCTTATTTTTCAAGGTAGAAAACTGAAATTTGGTGCACTTTGTTATCCATAGCAATAGATACAAACAGGTCTGGGTTCGAATCCTGCCATCGTCACCTGAAAAAAAAGACTTGTTCTTTTTCACGGTCCCCACCTCCGCGAGGGTCTGACAAGCCCTCCGAGAGTACCAATTGTCTTGAAAAACTTCTCAAAGTGCCGTTCGGATTCGGGAAAAAACTGTAGGTCCCCTTGTGTGAAGGAATTAAACACACACAGCATACATGGTTGAGAAGTTGGCCCTGGTTCACCTCGAGCTGTTGCGCCACTCTATTTATTTATTTAGATACAAACAGTACAAACCAACATAACTCAAAAAAATTGATTTTGCAGGAGAGGTTTTACAAATTCTGAGTTGCAGAAATTTTCGCACAAGTGTACAAGTGTAAACACTTTTGAAATCCGCTCGCAGACACGCCCACAATCGGTGTAAATTTGCAACTACCTCCAGAGTTTTCAAAACTGTAAGACGTCTTAGAAGGCTGAAATTCGACACTTATTATCTCCTAGTGATGTTAAGGCATTGGTATACAAAAGTAAAATAAAGTCGCTAAACCTTCCGTAGTGGGCGTGGCATTGATTTAAAGGTCAGGCACATGTTCAAATGCGTTTTATTCAATATTTCTGCTCCAAATTGAAAAAAATTTACTCAATATATAATGTAGAAAACACTATGTTCCACATTTTGTTTCTTTAGGTCACGCCCACACTTAAAGGCAGAAGTGATGAAAAGCCTTGAATTTTCCTTTAAATCGCAATTTTTGACAGGCCTAAGCCTAATTTATGCAAGAATAAAAAATAGAAATAAAGAGTTTAGGTAAACGAGACTCCGTTCAGAATTCATGAAAATATTGAATTTGAAACAAAAAAAATATTTTTGCTTAAATTTAAGCGAAACCTGGAACTGTTCACGCCCCTTTTAACAGTTTGCAATAACCACAAATGGTCGAATAAGAAAAATAACAGCAGTAAATTACAATGTGGGATTGGATGGGGTAATCAATGGTCCGGGTAACGGACTGTAACTTCTGGAAGCACACTGTAGCACTTACTCACTGGTTACACACCTAGAGGGGACTTAAATTTTTTGTCGATTCCGAAGGACGAATGAGTGGTTTATTAAGAAAATTGACATTCTCGGAGGGCTTGCCAGGCCCTCACGTAGGGGGAGCCGTGAAAACTTGACTGTCGGGACCTCGTGAACAGTAGTCCTACACTCTAGCCACTGCACCAAGGCACCCACTAATTAAATATAAATTTATCTGACCTAAAAAATATAAGGTTCTCCCACATAATTTTGTGGGTCTACAAAATTGTTGTTAATTTTGATTTTATTTATTAGCACGTTCATTCACAAAAAAATAGGAGAATATTGCGTTTATAACGCATTTTCCTGATAAAATTGTGCCTTCCCAAAGTAAAACAACTGGAAAAGTGCAACAGAGCCAGTCCATTCAGTCATAGTGAGTCAGAGTGAGAGTGAAAATCCTAGTGGACAAAATTTGGGAAGAAATATGCCGTTTGTAGTTAACCGGTAGGGCACGATCCTGTTAACTTCACCTTTCGTTCAACCAATTAAGCTATTGGCTACCGGTTTATTCCTTGTCTGAATTCGACCACGTTAAAAGTTTTGCCTTTTCTTCCTAAATAGGTCTTGCATGTAGCTGCTACGAATGTCATATAAATGACTTGTGTAAGGCGATTTCATGGAACTCTTTTACCCATCATGCAATATGAGTTTGGCATTTCAGGAAAAAGATTGAATTTCTGGTTGCCATTTACAATGTGTCCTTATGAAACTTAGGGTGGCCCTTAGTGTGTTCTTTTGTCGAACATTTGCCTGTGACTTTCTTCACGGATGAAAGAAATCATTTTAAAAGAAAAGTTAATTGCTTCTGTGTATGTGGATTATGAACTGCTAAGGCGAGCTCTGACATTCTTAATGGATATAAAAACTGACTTGTCATATTTATCTTTTCTTTCCAGAGGTATATTCTCATATTAGAAAACTTGGAACTGAGACGTTCTTTGGCCCTAAGGTTAAAAGTGACATAGTGCTAAATAGGCCTCATGACTCTTTACCTAAGCGAGATTAGGCCTGATATTAATGTTCGTTATTAAAAAGCGTCATCATGCCAAATTTGGAAATTGGGCAGAATGTCTTTTGACCCAATTTCACGGCACCTTTTTACGCTGGCATTGAAAGTAAGTTAAACTCACACTCAAGAACTGTCACTGGTACGCTTGTGTCAGTATAGATGGAGAAGGAGGTTAAATGACAAGCAAACTCCAACAACCGAAAAGCAGCTGGATGAGTGACCTTGCCCATGAAAATATGATGTCAAATGTTTAGGAAATTTCTCAGGATATTTTATACACACAAGAAAACTTTTCATAGAAATAACACCGGGCCTGGTACTACGATTACCTTCAATAAATTAAATAACAGAGAACTCAAGAACTTTTTTCTATAATACTCAATAAAAGTCCCATTCCCAACTCGGTAAAATCTACTTCCTACAGGTACCTTTTCTCTTGCTTTCTTGATACTTATAAATAAAATGTTATGAATTTTTGTTGAATACTTAAGTAGGTAGATATTATATACTCATACTCTCTTTTTCCATACTGCTTACCTAATCAACTAATCCACTGCGTCATCAGCAGCCTTAAAATGACTTTAAATGTTTTCCTGCCGCCTTTTCCCAATTGCCCTTCTGGCCGGGCCATAAATAATACGAAGCATATGTAAATTCTTAAATAAATTTGTCACAAAAAACCATAAAGGCTATCCCCATTGAATGCCAAATGAAGGAAATAGGCAAATTTCCCTAAGTGATCTGATCCTACCTTCAAATTACGCAAATTAAAAATCATTTTGAGGGCGCGCAGCAGAGCATCCTCGTCCTATTCGCTGGAAAATCATTTATTATTTAGCCCGCAATCGTATTTGCTTTTTGCTGTTCTTCGTTTTCGCATTACTTCACCACACCTCGCCTCGCCTAAGGGACATCCACATCGGCTCAGCAAGCCAGCGAGAAGGCCATAATCATCACATAGCTCATCCCCAGGAGCACCACTAAAAAGGACATTCGCAACGGACGAGGAGCACTTGAAAGGAAACGAGAAAACAAACCCAGAAGAGTAGGTATAGATGACGGCCAAGGAGGAGGCGAAATTTTCTGCCAAGGAAAATTCACAAATTGAAATTTTATTTCACTTGTGGCTCCTCGTCCGGCCGTGTCGTGTCGTAGAAAGTCCTTTTTTTCTGCTTTCGTCTTTGTTTTTACTCCCATCGGCTGTTGTTTATGCTATTCTACGAGAACAAGTTCGATAATAACTTCGTCTCTTCGCATCTCCCGTCGGCGAACAGGTGATTTTCTTGCTCCTTTTCTGACAAAAACACACACTCACATCAAGGATTCTCAAGTTACGTGCAGGAAAAAAGAGGCATCAAGGAAAAACGGGAGGGAAAAGAACTCAAGAACAAGAATTTACTGCACTCTCCTCTTCATTCGTTCTGATGGTGTCGTGGGTGGCGACGACGAGTGTATCTGGAACTATTTTATGGCCGAACATAGACATTGATACAAGTAGGCAACTCTGGATGTCCTGCAGCAGGCTCCTACGCTCATACATTATATACATTTCAATTTACTAAAGAACCTCGTCCTTTATCCTTTTTTTTTCTGTGTCTTCTCGGGGAAAATGCGCAAAGGCTAGGCATATCCTTGGCGAGGCGGCCTTCTCGCCAAAAAATCGTTGTCTATGGCTCGAAAGGATGAAAAGCGACAGACTCGCCGCGCCGCATGGATGCCATGAAAAAGTCTCCTTCTGGGAATCGCCTTGCGAGCTCTGAGAACGAGTAGGATGAAACTCGATGGATGGTAAGTGTGGAAGTGTACTTCGCTCCCAGAGGTGTTCAATTTATTCTCATTTAACCACATTAGCAGCGGTTCGTTTTACGCCTGCACGAATGCTGGAAATTAACGCAAAGGACTTGCGGGGGTGGGCGAGATGGAAGTTGGCGAAAATTTAGTTCTCTTAAAATATTTTGCGAAAATAAATTCCTTTTGATTGTGCTTAGAAGTTGTTGGGACTTTTGTTTTTGGCTTGAAAATCGACATTTTAGAGTACCTACTACCCGAGTTGGAGGTGAATGGCATTTCACAGTGAGGCTATTTTCAATGAACAAAAGGCAAGTTTGAAGGATACTCTTGTGTACATAAAGTGAAGCCTTAATTCCTTTGTGGCACTTGAACATTTAAAAGCTTTAATTATTATTCTATGGGAAGTTCTATTTTTACCAGTTTAGCAGGTGGTGGTGCAGGTGGAATCCTTTGAAGGCTCTCAAAGGCGAAACTTGTACAGTACGTCGTGTTATAGTTTGTATTCGTATTTAAATTTTCAGGCTTTTTACTATGGAAATGTTATTCAAGAAAATTTTCTGATTAAGCCTTTGTGACCTTAATCGAACTCACTGAAATTGTAGAAGGATTTCCGTTCTTATTTAGTTTTAAAAGTTAGATGCTGTAGTGAGTTGAGGCCACTTTAATAGGGATAAACAAAGAATGTTCCATATCCAACCGCGTTAATTATGAAAGCTGCAAAAGGCTATCAGTCTTACTTTGGAAAATATCCGCAGCTTTCTATACCAGACCCAGGTTTTATTAATTTTATTGTATAGTTTGTAAGACAGTGAAATAATCACCTTAGAGCCCTAAGACCTTTAAGAGACATGATCGATACCGACAGGTGAATTGATTAAGCCATATCCTTCCTTTTGCATGTGTGAAGGTTTAAGGTCTTTTAAACCAATCTAGAGCTGAAACTTAAAGCACAGCTTAGTTCTTATGTTGCATAGACAAGGTTTGGTTAAATCCGCCAACGCCCAATATTGTCTTCAAAGTGAGACAACCTCTAATTCAGATTTTATTTCAAGAGACCTTTTTACCAAGTTAAGCAACGCATATGAACTCAAATTTTTGTCTATAGCAATTGCGGCTAAAAACCTTTAACACGACGACCATGCTCCCTTTTAGAGTGTTATCTCTTAAAACTTGATTTCAAACTTGATGAAAAGGCAGGTTTTATAACAATTTTATAACGGCTCTATCGAAATAAGTTGAGATATTTTTTTACTTAGACCCCGCCCACTTTTGTCACCCATAAATATTCACGTTTAAATATTGAAGATTCTGTGTTGGTGGGTTAATAGGGTCGAGTATTTAGAAGTTCATTACAGACGGCCTCTTGTATTTAAATCAGTTTATGGATGCTTATGCTGCTTACGAAATTTTACAATAGAATAGACAAGCCTGTGTATGTAAAATGTATTGAAAAATGTGTATTGTAAAATGTACTTGTTTTTTTTTTAAAAGTGAAAGTATTCTGTGATATCCGGAAACATGAACAGTCCTAATGAGCTGGGAGCTGTACATGAAATATCAAATAATTCAGCTTGAAGCATGCCATTTGTTATGCGTTGTAAGCTTGTCAAAAATGGCAATGGTACCCTAAAAAGCATGTGCTTACTTTTATGTCAGTCTTTTAATTTGATCGCCAAACTGTTAATTAGACGATAAAAATGCAATGACAAACATGGCACATCTTATAGCAAACTAAGCTCTTGTACGCAGCTACACCATCACTACGCTACACTTGAAACTTCAGCTGCACATTCTGATGAGGCCTTTATACTCGATGTGCTTTATAACCCTCTACGTTTTGTGTATAACTCGTGAGGTCCTTGAAAATATCTGTCAAAAAAATTTGTTTTCTAGTCTTTTGAAAATTAAATCTAAAATTTATTCTATGTCTCCACCGACAATTAAAAGAAGATTAGCGGATAAAATAAATCCTTAAGTGCCTCCATCGGACAAATATAGGATTAATTTGACACGAAAATTCTGTTTCTGAGATTTTGGCTCTGAAAAGAGAGTGGCGATGTCATTTCCCAGGAGCGAAAAACGACTTCCTCAGTAAAAGTCACAATAGAAAACGTACTTGGGACATACCTGTCGCAAAGAGACAGTTTCAGTTTCTTTTTTTGATTCTCAAACTGATAAAAAGTGCAGAAAATAGGTTTGTGAATAGGGTGAATGGGATTTATGAGAGGATTTATTTTTAATCGCTTGCCGAGAGGATTTAAATTTGTATGGTTAATAGCGCGCTTTGTAGAGGATTTAATAAAGATCTATATTAACCGAGGATTATAGCTCGGTGGAAACATGGTATTACTGTGTATTATGTTGGCTTTTTAGTTTTTCTAATTATAATAGTTATTATAACATTGTTTCTTGTTAAAAAAAACTTAAGTAATAGAAAAACAAGTGGGACAGTGCAACAGTGCGTATGCAAAAGCTTCAGTCCATCTACAACGGATTGTAAAATACCCGACCATACCAAAAAGAAAACTGCCACGCCTCCAAAAAGTCGGCTGGATATAAAAATATAACTATTGAATGCTTTATACTAATTGGTTGCAAACATTTCGGCCTAAAACTCTGCCTTTTTAACTAAAAAAATCACTTTTTTTAACGCCACGCCTACAAAAGTGGGCGGAGGCACATACAATATACACATAAAGTTAGAAAATGCTAATATCTACAACTTTTGTTATGTAATATTTTCTCAAATTTATTTATACTTATTGAAATACAGTCATTTTAAGCAAAAATCCCTTAAAAAGTGGGCGTGGTTACTGAAAGGGCTAAAAATTTTCAGCTATTGCAAACACTATTACAAGGCAATGTTTCCTACCAAAAATGAATGCAGCTAAAATTTGGAAAAAGTATTTTTTAAAATTAGAGATGGTCGCACATACTGGCCTGTAGTGGGCGTGTCTGTGGGGGGATTCAGCTAATTTTCAAACTTGATCTGAAGGACTGCACTTCTAGCCAACCCACCAATTTTCAACTCTCTACCTTAAAATTTTAGGCCTAAAAGTTGTTTACATACGGACGAAGAGACGGACGTAATCGATCCTCCTGTCGGTCCCATTCATATCTCTCAGAGGTCTTATGGGTCTATGGTGATTATTTCACTGCGTTACATACTGTACATCAAACTCAATATACCCTGGGTCGGGTATAAAAACTAATGTAAAAAACACGTCTCATCCGGAGTGAGTAAAGTTCTAAAATCGACAGGTACCTACTTAAGTTTCAACGCAAAATCAGCCCTTAGAGCATGCACGATGCTGTCCTCCTGAACTCCTCGACTCACCAACCCAGCACACCTAGCCAACGAACTGTCGTTGTAGTCAGTCAACAATAAACTGACATCTATTTCGAAATTCTACAATAGCAAAGTTCCAATAGTAAATTATTAAAAGGAAAATTATAAGCCGTTTTTGTATATATACAGCATGAAAGCTGACTCTGACAGTTGCGGTTTCGTTTGGCAGTCCGTCGAAAAATGGAAAAAGGACGTCTTATGGTATAACTATTTGTCCGTTTCTCAATACTTTTTTTTGAAACTTTTGCAGACCAGAAATTGAAAAGATCAATATTGGGTTTAGTAAACCCTATTTTTTGGAAAATATTGGCCCCTTCCCGGTGACTGACAGAAACCTTTGTAAGCATGTGTCAAAAATAAAGTTGAAAGATAAAAGTTTATGGAATGTATTTAACAAATTTTCACTAGTTTTTAACTTCAGATGTTTTCCGCAATCGAATAATTATATGTGACAGGAAGAGAGAAACCAACCTACATATGTAGCTTATAATAACGAGAAAGTAGGGAGTTTTTACCGGGCGACAAATGTTTGTACAAAAGGTTGATAGCTGCCTCTGACAGTGAGAGTTGTTTTTGAATCTTTTAATTGTGAGCATCGAATTCGATGTAAAAAGTAGTAAAATACAACTAAACTTTTAAAATCTAAGCGGTAAAATCAGAACAATTATTGATTTTATAACTTAATTAAGTTATAATAGGAGCTCCCCTCATACTATAATTCATTACTAATTTATACCGAGGGTATGTGCTCCTATTTGTCCTTGGCTGAAAGAACTCATCCTTATAGCACATTCTGTAGTCCAGTTTCACGTAGGAATCTGAGAATGAGAAGTGTGTCCAAGGTGGGTATCTCTCTGTCTGGTATCTGGTATTGGTCCAGACATTTCATTCTCTTGTGGCCCACAGGATTGCAAAATGTGTCCCGGAGTTTCGCTAGCCTCATCACAAAATCTGCAAGACGGTTCCTCCGTTACACCAATTTTCGTTAAGTGTTCCCTGAGTTTACAATGCCCCGCTAGGAAACTTGTGAGAGTGCGTATATTATTTTTACTAAGGCCGATGCTTGCTTTGAATCTTCTCTGGTTATAGTTCCTAGAAATTTCTTTGCTTGCCTAAGACCTTGAAGGCTTTCCCACATTTTAGCTCGGTTTGCCTTCTCTCCTTTCCTTAATTCTTCCTTGAGGGTGTGTTCCCCTATCCCGCAGAAAGGTTCAGGTCCTATGAAGGGACCTGCTGCTCTTCGTCTTGCTAAGGAGTCCGCTGCTTCGTTCCCCTCTATTCCAACATGGCCAGGTACCCAGTACAGGGTCACTTTATTGACCTTATCCAGATCATTATCCTTCATGATCCAAATGCTCTTGCACCAGTTCCATCATCAGTTTTTGACCCATCTGTATACCATTTGATGGTGCTGGGATGAAAGTAAACGAGAACAAATCGGAAGTGATTGTTCACGTTTCCCGAACTCCTGTGCAGTGTACCCTGCACATAAATGGAGTTCCATTAAAACAGGTGGAGAAGTTTAAGTATCTCGGGGTCTTCTTCACGAAAGATGGGAGGAGTGATACTGAGTTGTCCTGTAGAATTGGCCAAGCTGGAGCAATAGTAAGGGAACTGTGCAGTAACAGAAAAGCTGAGCTTGGAGTGAAAGCAAAGATCTCAGTTTTTAATTCAGTGTTCGTTCCGACCCTCATCTATGGTCATGAAATTTGGGTAATGACCGAAAGAATTAGATCGCGGGTGCAAGCAGCCGAAATGAGATTCGTGAGGTGCGTTGCCGGTGTTACTCTAAGGGATAGAGTGAGAAACGTCAGTATTCGTGGGAACTTTAATCTTGAGCAGCTACTTATCCGAGTGGAGCGGTCGATTCCTAGATGGTTTGGACACGTTGTTCGCAATCCCCCTAAGAGACTTCCTAGACAGGTCATGCTAACCGAGATGCGAGCGCGTCGACTCCCTGGTAGGCCAAGAAACAGGTGGTGGGATCAGGATTGCGCCGGAGTCTCTTGAGTTGGTGGCGGAGGATCGACAACGATGGAAAGACCATTTAGCCACCCTCGCTCCGCGACCCTTTTAAAGGATAAGCGGCATTAGAATATGAGGAAGAAGAAGATGATGATGATGATGGTGCTGTTGCTCAGTCTATATGCTGTGGATTCATTGCTCCACCTCTTTTTGGTGCTGAGCTTCACGATGAAGTTCTTTTCGAAGCTAAACTTCCTCAAGGTTAGGTTAGGTAAGGTTGGAAAGGGTTGTTTGCAACTAGTGCAAGTTCACTCAGTGGCCAGATTGGCCCATTGTGATTACCCTTGTGAGGTAGACAAACATGGTTGGAAATATGTCTTACTAACTGAACCAGCCTGATCTTTTGATAAATCTTTTTAGGTCAAGTAGTGATATTCCTGCCAGGTCGTCCAGGCTATCAAAGAACCTGACTTCTAAAAAGGTTAGTCGTCGTTCTTGGAGAGCTGGGCAGTGGCAGAGCAAGTGTTCTATAGACTCTATTTCTTCTTCATCCCTACAGCTTCTGCAGAAGTCGTTGGCAAAGATTCCCCCCATTCGTGTAGCCATGACACCAATGGTGCAGTGTCCCGTGACTACACCAACGAGTGTTCTTATGAAATTTCTATTGAGAGATAGAAGGGGCGTTGTTCTTTTTAGGTCGAGTACTGGCCATAAGCTGTGAGCTATGATACAATCTTTAGACTGTTGCCAACGTTCACCGGCTAGTTTGATCGTGTATTGATCTATAAGACTTTTGGCTGTGTTGAACGGGAGATAAACCCGTCGGTCAGCCATCGTTATGTCCATATCAGAACCTTTCCTCAAACTGTCATCCTTAGGGATAGCCAGAAAGGGAAGTTTATCGAGAAGTGCGTCAAATGCCTTCGACCCAATGCACCTCTCCCTTCCAGTCCTCTCTTTAGCCATCCTGAGAATCGTTTTCCTAGCCGTTGTCTCAACCACGATGTGTAGTGGTGTCAGTTCCAAAAGCACTTCAATCGCTGCGGTCGGACACGTTCGCATAGCCCCGGTTATGGAGAGGCATGCCAGTCTTTGCACTCTGTTAAGTGTTTCTCTCGTTGTGCTCAGGCTTGTTCGTTTTGCCCATACTACTGCTCCGTAAATGATCAACGGTCCCACAATGTACAGTGTACATCCATCTTATGATGTTCGGGGTGCATCCCCAAGATTTACCAGCAAGGCTCCTGCAGATCATAAGAGCACGAGTAGCTTTACTGGCGATCTCTTCTGTGTGCGTTTTCCAGATGAGTTTACTGTCTAGGGTTAAACCTAAATATTTTACCTCTTTGACTAGACCTCTTTGACTTTGACTTTACCTCTTTGAATAGATTTCATTTGAGTATTTCTTTTCCTTGTGAATGGTACTATGGCTGTCTTAGCCGGGTTAAGATTAAGCCCGGCTGTGTTGCACCATTTTTGGACGGTTTTGAGTGCTCCTTGAATAATTTCACAGAGCGTTCCTTCAAGCTTTCCCCTGGCAATTTATACTATATCATCAGCATATGCCTGACAGCTGATGCCTAGGTTGGTGAATGTATCAAGTAGGTCATCCAAAACTAGGCTCCTCATGAGTGGTGACAAAACTCCTTGTGGGCACCCTCTTGTTGTGCTGATCTTGATAATTTCCTGCGATGTATGTGTCTCCACTGATCTTGTGCTCAGCAGTTCCTGCATTCATCTGGCAACTGTGCTATTTACGCCCTTCCTATCTAGGGCTCGCCTGATGGCTTCGTGTGACGTATTGTCAAATGCCCCCTCGATATCTAGGAAGGCACAAATTACTGTCTCTTTGGTGTCAACAGCATTTTGGATTATTTCCGTCAACTATGATATAGAGCGGTCTCGGTAGATCTGCCCGCTCTGTACGCATGCTGGCGGTGGTGAAGAGAGAAGTTGTTTAGCACTTTTTATTGTTTTTAAAAGAAACGATGTTAAGCTGATCGGTCTAGAAGACTTAGGTTGCGTTGGGTCTTTTTTTCCCACTTTTGGAATAAATACAACCTTTGACCGAAGACTTTTTTAAAACGTTGGAGAGCTCAATCGTTTTTTGATGAGGTAACATCGTCTTAAGAACCAGGGCTGCCTTGCTGTCAAAACTCGACCAAAATAAAGAACTCGTTAAACTTCTAACTACAATTCATTCTCTCTTTCCCTCACGCCATGCCACCAAGTTTCCGATCAACCTTGACTCCTTTTACTTTGGCCTTTTTATTTTTTATTTCTCGGAATGAGAAAAGTAGGCGTTTCTCTTGAATTTTATATTGGAATCTTTTAAATACTTTTCCACTTATAAGCCGTTATGAATCGGTGAAGGATTATAAATCCATTAGGGTCTTTCCATCCTAAAGCGGGTGACCGGTATACAGAGATTAAAGCCAATACAAAATCAAAATTTTGGCCCTTCGTGCTATAAAGTAATGAGGGAATTATTACTAAGCTGATAGTGTTAGGTGTTACTGCGAACGAACTATTCCTCAATACAGAAAAATACACAAATCCGCTGACAGTTAGCTGTGCACCCGGACGACACTTTGAGAAGTCTTTCAAAACCAGTGTTACTCTCGGATAGGTTTTGTAAGACCCCCACGGAGGTGGGGACCGTGACAAAGAACTAGTCTTTCTTTTTGGTGTCAGAGGTAGAATTTGAACCCACACCTCCTGCGTAATCCTCCTATCCTGGGTCCCAATTAAGCCCCTCATTTTAAACTCGAATATAAAACTACTGACCCATCTAGATGCAAAATAAAATATCCCTTTAGGTAGATCCTCATACTTCAATTCTTTTCTCCTTTATAGGATACACTCAACGGCAATCCTTTGGCTTAATATTTTTCAGACTAAAAGATCTATTGCGTGTCTTTGTTGAAATGAATTTCCATAACTTCAATGGCAAGTTTGCGATTCAACTGTTTTTCTTTTTCATCTTAATAATGCCATCCGACAAAAGCACAAACTACCCCCCTCAAATACCGATCCATATTACATGTGTGCGGATGCAGACGACAATATGCCGCATGTTGATGAAACCTGCAGGAGCAAAACTATTCCCATAACTTACAACTTTCTGTAGAGACACAACCGAAAGATAGAAAATAGAAAACCAAAATAAACATCAGTATCGAGAGCAAGGTTAATGGGAGGGAAAAGGATTTGTTGCGAAAGGATAAAAGCTTCCACCAACTGTTCTGCAACTATGTGAACAAGAATCGTTGTCATCTTCCTATTGTCACACACACCCTTCACCGCACGTTGCAGAGAACAAGCAGGGTGGTACTGGTACAGCTATATCAATCCGACATGCAAATAAGGACATTTTGCATTTAAAGATGCGCTTGTTAAGCATAACCTCGTAAATGTTTTACGATGATATGCTGCTATAATAAATCCAAACTGACTTTCGTCCGTCAGTGGTTCATTGACGCTGGATATTGACTGTGATTCCAATTCCAGAGGAGAAATAAAATAAAAGCTAATAAAACTGGATCAACGCCGGGCGCTTATCCTTTCAAAGTGAATTGACCTCAATCCCCGCGCGCTAAATCATATTGCAAATACATAATCCTTTCGAGGTACTTACTATGGCAGGGATGCCTGAGCTGTGCTCTGGAGATGTATCCACTGTGTGTATGCAATGTGCAGCACACCATCAGGAGCAGTATAGTGTCTCTTAAAGCGATTTCAATCACGTGCTGTTGCCACGCCACGCCATGCCACGTCGGGGGAAAAACAACACAGAAATCCTCTTTGCTTTACCTTTGCCAAATCGAAAACCACACCACATTCCATCATCCAACTTTGGATGATGATACCGACTACGGGCGGATGGGTGGTGCACTACGACGACGACGATGGAGAAAAACAGCAGCAAAAAAAAAGGAAAAACACACAGGATATAGCTATACCAAAAGGACTTGGCTAACATTTTCCGCTCGTTATTACCGCGCGCGTGCACTCAACCGGCAAGGATAAACTTTTTAAATCAAACAATTAAATTCCCCACGCTTGTCTGATTTCTGGCAGAACCAAAGGACGAACAGAATTCGGAGAAAAAGGACACGAATAGATGGCGAAAACCGCGCACCAACCAATGGAAACCTTGTTGAGTGCCTTACTTGAGCCGCCGCCACCGTCGCGTCGCGCCGCGGCCGCACCGCTGCTGCTAGCCACTGCTTTGCGGTAGTGAATGATAAGCTGGTTGTAGTGGGTGGGTCCTTTTTTCGGCTCAAGTTAATTTTTGTTCACCCCATTCCAGCAAGTCCTGGCGTTCTTTTTTTTTTCGTTTCATTCGTTTTGGCTAAAATACACTGATTTAGTGGTGTGTGCTGAGGGCTTTTTTTTCATCCTTAACATCGCTTTGTGAACCGTTAACGGGGTATAAATCCAAATCCAATTCAAGTTATTTCTGCAAGAATGGGATTAGTTTATGTGTGATTGGATTGGAGCGTAAAAAAAGAGTTCTCCCTCGTGCGCCGAGTTAAATTTGATAGTTTCTACAGGATTTGTAGAACAATTGGTTTAGTAGAGCTGTTGGGATGTTTAAGGATTTATGCACATAAAACGAGATGTTTTTGGAAGAGTAAGCGCGTTATCATGCAAAACAGTTTTGGCGTCGGGGTCTTGTGTAGGAGATGAGTGCATTGGAAGCTTGAGTGTAGACTGATTTTGGAATAACTCACAGGATACCAGGGATTTTTAAGGGGTGCCAACTATTTGCCGTACTGTGTTAAGAACATTTGAAATCAAGTGAAATAATGCGTTCTTAAGACGAATTTGAAATAGCCATCAAGTAGACAGGGATTGAGGGAAATCGTGGTTTTGTACCTTTATTTTGTTGGGTTAATATAGGTACCGGATCTTTTATTGATGAATTGAAAAAAGGGAGAACTGTTTATATTTCAAAGAAACTAAAAATCCTTTCTTATCTAAGCAAAAAGGATTGATTCGTGCATCACATTCAAATTCGTTGGTTATCATTATGGTCCATTGAGTGACGTTTCAGGCACCTTACTTTAATGAATTTAGTTTTGTCCTCTTTTGAACGATAAGAAGGTGCTACTGAAGAGCTTGGATGTTCGGCGTTCACCATTCTTGCTAGGACCCATACGGGCAGCCTTCAGTCATTCTGCTGACATAGAAGAGAAGATGCAGCTGGCGTTATGGATAAAATTGTCTGCACCCATCGTAGTCACACCACTGAGACTTGTGCTTAAGCGAAACTCAAGTGCCAAGGCTAGACGTGACTACAGATGCAGGTATGCACCCTATGCATACTCGCGGGTCCTGACAAATCTTCCTCGGAATCTATGCAATCTAATGAGAGATTTAGTTTGCCTGGATGGCAATGAAATATGGGACTCAAACAAGTTCCACTGCCGACCAAATTTAGCCAAGGAAGTTCAGTCTTTCAGAGCGCAGGGAGGGAGGGTTCCGTTTGTTGCCCTCCATGTGATCACAATAAAACTTTAAAAGAATAGGACATACGTACAGAGAAGTAAGCTCGAGAGGTTCACACAATACAGTTCATGTAATCTTGTTGGTAACGATGAGGAGAAACAGTCATCGATCCTTGGGAAGATCATAGGATCACCTTTTTTGAATTCGTGGTAGATTATAGGATAAATTCATGCAAGCAAAGTCGTACCAACTTTTCAAATTCAGCTCGCTCGTTTTGACATCAAAATAATGTTGTTGTATAATCCAAAGTTGTCTCGACAGAGACTCTATGTTAAACGTAAGGTTTTAACAAGTTTCCATTGCACGAGTTCAGGGCAAATTAGGGGTGCAGAAAAGTTATCTCCCCCGTAGGACATACTTCTTCTTTCTTCTTTTGTTGGAGGTTGCTACTATCCGATGGAGGTACTTACGAGAACGCAAAATATACGGCCTCAAATCTAAGCCAGATAATCCCCTATATAATAAAGCGCTGTGTGCGTAAGTATGTCAAGTACAGTCGCCAAATAACAAGTCCAAGTCGTGTGGCTCGGTAGCTCACTGGGAGAGTGTTCGGCTCCCGTTTCGTTGATGCGGAGTTCAAATCGCGTCGAGGGGCAGAGACATTTTTTTTAAACAAATTCTGCAATGTTCTTATTTCCTTGGGTTCATTGGAGTTTCTAACATGTTAGTACCGAAAAACGGAATGCTTCACCTTTAAAGTATTACTCCAACTCCTGCCCACTTTCTCAAGAATTAAAGATTCCTCCAGCTCCTGCCCACTTCTTCCAGAATACCTTGGGCTCATTGGAGTATTCCTTTGGTTCATTGGAGTTCCTGGCCGGGTAGAACCGAAAAATGATATGCTTCCCTTTTATGATACCCACTTACCCCAGAATTCCATGGGCTCATTGGAGTCTTCCTTGGGTTCATTGCGGTATTCCTTGGGTTAATTGGTGTTCCTAGCCTTTTAGTACCGTAAAATGATATGCTTCCCCTTTTTGAAGGATCCTTCCAGCTCTTCTTTTGAAGGATCCTTCCAGCTCTTGCCTTTCTCCAGAATTCTTTGGGCCCACAAGAGTATTTCTTGGGTTCATTGGAGTTACTAGCCTGGTAGTACCGAAAAATTACATGCTTCGCCCTTCTTTGGCAGAACCGAAAAATGATATCCATCCCGTTTATAAAGTATCTCTCTTGCTCCTGCCACTTCCTCCAGAATTCTTTGGGCTCACAAGAGTATTTCTTGGGTTTATTGGAGTTACTGGCCTGGTAGTAGCGAAAAATTACATGCTTCGCCTTTATAAAGGATCCCTCCAGATCTTTCCCACTTCTTCCAGAATTCTTTGCGCTCATTTCAGTATTACTTGGGTTCATTGGAGTTCCTGACCTGGCAGAACCGTAAAATGATATCCATCCCGTTAATAAAGGATCTCTCTTGCTCCTGCCCACTTCCTCCAGAATTCTTTGGGCTCATTGCAGTAATACTTGGGTTCGTTGGAGTTCCTGGCCTGGTAAAACCGAAAAATGATATCCATATCCCGTTTATAAAGCATCTCTCTAGCTCCTGCGCACTTCCTCCAGAGTTCTTTGTGCTCATTACAGTAATACTTGGGTTCATTGGAGTTCCTGACCTGGCAGAACTGAAAAATGATATCCATATCCCGTTTATAAGGGATCTCTCCAGCTCCTACCCAATTCCTCCAGAACTCTTGGGGCTTATTACAGTATAACTTGGATTCATTGGAGTCCATTGCCTGGTAGTACCCAAAAATTATATGCTTCCCCTTTATAAAGGATCCCTCCAGATCCTGCCCACTTCCTCCAGAACTCTTGGGGCTTATTACAGTATAACTTGGGTTTATTGGAGTCCATTGCCTGGTAGTACCCAAAAATTATATGCTTCCCCTTTATAAAGGATCCCTCCAGATCCTGCCCACTTCCTCCAGATTTCTTTTGGCTCATAACAGTATAACATGGATTCATTGAAGTTCCTGGGGTGGTAGAACCGAAAAATGATATGCTTACCCTTTAAAAAGGATCTCTCCAGCTCCTGCCCACTTTCTCCAAAAATCTTTTTGCTCATTACAGTACAGGTTCATTGGAGTTCCTGGCCTGGTATTACCGAAAAATTATATGCTTCGGAAAATTATAAAGGATCCCTGCAGATCCTGCCCACTTTCTCCAGAATTCTTTGGATTCACCAGGCTAGGAACTCTGGTATGCAGTACCGAAAAATTATATTCTTCTACTTTATAATACAGATAATGGAGCTTGTTTCATTAAGGTGAAGGATATAATTTTAAGTTAAAAGTTAAAAGTACAAAGTTAAAAATAAAAAGTAAAAAGTTAAAAGTAAAATATATAAAGTTCCTAATTATGTGACTAGGTGTGACTGGTCGGATCGCGTAGGTTTGGGTTGGGCCCAGGACAATTTTTTATTTTAATCGATGTGTGCTTTGTTGTTCCTGTCATACGACAGGCTTCTTTACTAGTCATGTAAATATTTTCTCAATATTGACCTATTGACTTCCAGCAAGGATGCTAGAGCTACAAACTCAGCAGCCTAAAACATCAGACAGTCGGTTTCTTTGTTCAAATTGTATGAGTAAACTTCAATTTCGGGCCATTGTAACTTATCTGTCAAATCATTTGAAGTATGTAGAATAAATCAGACCATTTATCCTGAGTTTTAATGGAAGAAAAAATTGACATTTTGATCCGCAGGACACACACAGACACCCTTTTACATATGATCCACTGTGTAACCGTGCGTGAATTCAAAATCATTGCTTCTGTCAACTATCGCACAACCAATATGTCATGATGACAGATTTTAAGATGTGGAGGTTTTTGAGTGAGTATTTTCTCTCTCATAAAAAGGGTAAGTGGTACCCATACCAGTATCCAAACTACCTCGACCACGCGTCGACATTGGAGATTTGAAAGTTACCAAAGCCTCGCCATGCAGATGCCGAAACCGGAAAAAAAAACAATTGATTACGCAGCCGCATTTCAGTCCACTAAGAGCAGGGCTCAGTGACATCGTTTGGTTGCGGCTTTTGAAAGGAAGTTTGAGAATATGTTAAGACTTCATGAGCAAGCAATGCAAAGATAAGCCTCGACTCACCTCGTTGCCTGCTATACTTTTTTGGCCCGGTGTCCAGAGAAGAAAAAACTTGAATTGGCCCTCAATTGGTGGGAAGTGGCTGCTGAGTCAATGGCCTTAATAGCTGCTTTGGCTTTAAATAATAAAGAACAATTGCCTCTCTAGGTTATTTGAACTTAAGACATATTTTGCACGATCTCCCTAATCACGGAGAGGAATTGAACTTGACAACCAGGATCAGGAAATTAGAAAAAACGCTAAACAGGTCATACTCGATGAGGTTCAAGCAGGTCGCCTTTTGGTACGCCTAGAAACATGGTGGGTAAGCAGATGGAGAACCTCTCTACCGCGTAGGGATCGCGCCTGAGACTCTTAAATTGGTTGGGGAGGATCGTTAGGGATGGAAGGACAACCTGGCTGCCCTTGCTCAGCGAACCAGAAAATGATTGCGATAATGACAATAACCCAGGATCAATCCGTTTAAAAAGCTACAACTTTTGTCCTCTCTCAATAAAGATGAGCATAGAAATTAGTTACTAATAATTTGTTGGCTTAAACGATATTTTGAAAGATCAAAACCCTTCTGGGGTTACTGGGCCCCAATTGGGTACCTCTTTAGGTGGCGGATAGGGTAATACTCACCAGATATGGTGGGTACCGGTATAGAAAATATCCGGTGCGGACTAAAACCAGCAACAAACGAAAAATCCAGGAGCGTCTGTCTCAAAATGAGCGGCTTCTTGGTTGGCGTCTGCTATCCAGGTTAGGTTCGGCTGAATATAAAACACTTCTTTCTCTTCCAATACGCAAATTCAATGAACAACAATTAGATGCACGCCAGATGCACTTATGAAATACTGCTCTGCTAGTAATATTAATGCTTTTCTCCGTAAGGGCATAACACTTGCGGGGGTAAGCTTTGGTGTTTCTGAGCAGAGTTTTCATGTTCTGTACTGGCTCATCAGCATTTGCGTGTTAGATGGAGAGTTACTTTTCTCTTCTACCTTTTCTATATTCAAATTCTTTCCGCTCGCGATGTGCTGCGCATCTTAAACCCTTAAGGTAGCCACAAAACTAAATTGGTCGAACAAGGGTCACGTCCTGGGAATACTACAGGACGTCACTTCTTATTTTACCGCTGTAAAGGCATTTGATTTTGATGACAAAAAAAAAATCGAAGCTTTTAGAGCGTTAAAATTAGGAGTAAACCTGTATTGTTCCCGGGTAGTGACCCTTGGTCGACCTATTTAGTTTTGTGGCTATTCAAAACCATCATTAATTTAGCAATAATTCAAGTGCTAAGGATGGATGATATCTTATGGGATCTCCTAGGGCACCTTAAATACCTAACAAGTTAGTTTTTCGATTGTTAGAACCACTTCGTTTAGAGCCTTTGTTATTTTGTTTTGCGCGGGATGTTGGAATCTTTCAAAGACAAAACTGAGCCCGTACTCAGCAACAGTGTGGGATTTCTACCCACTAAACCATACTCTCTTCCTATCCTAGCGAGATCCTCGCAGCACCGCCCGTAAAGCATTTCATCGCGAGGGGGAACTTTAGCCTTGTACGTTGGCTACAACCTGCGCTGCATTTCGTTCCCGTTCGTGTCGTCGTTGCTCTTTCGTAATGATAGACACTGTTACATTAACTGCTTCTCAAGCTTCCTGCGCGCTCAAGATATGTCTGATTGTGTTCTCAACTTGTTCTCAAATTGTGCTCTCTTGTCAACTGAGTTGTCAACTCTATTGAGTTATGTTCTTAACTCTAGGTTAAGCTTTCACGAAGTATTTTCGCTAGCTGCTTATGATCTTTCGTGATATCGGGGACAGTGAAACATTGTGTTTTCTGCATTTTCAACAGCTTCTGTGCACGTTGGTCAGTAGGGATTTTTTCATCCCCAAATCTGTAGAGATAAGCTCTAAGACCATCCATCCATGACCATCCATCCATGTGTTAGGTGGAAGTTCAGCTTCATATGCTTCCTATTGATCCAAGAGTCTATATTAGCGCTTAATCTCTGCGTTTATCTACCTTTGTCGGATGAAATCCATCTATCTTGCCATTCTTCTAGGGTTGTTGTCAGTGTTCGTTGTTGCTGCTGGGTAGCCTTGTCCTGCCGACAAGATGTTTGCATTCAACTTCTTCGGCGAGGAGGTTTATTGGCATCGTTACACCTACTGCGGCATCGAATGAGCTTGTTCGGAAGGCGCTGCTCGATGCATTGGTTCTGCAGACCGCCTCTGTTTTTCGACTCTTGAGGGCCTATCTCATGATTAGATAAGGCATTGAGTTAACCTCTAAGTAGCTGTGACAGGTCCACTTGAACACCTAGCTATCGACCTTGGGGGACAGATAACAAAATGATTCCCTCTAGCCGCTAAGAGGCAATCATTTAATTAAGCATGGCACAAACTTAATTTCCTGATCTATCTTGATCTTCAATGAGAATTTCGGCCTATTTGAAGCAACTGCTAAACCCTATTTTTAGAAGCTGAACCTTCAGAATCGTTCAGTTTCTAAAAACTTGAAGCATGTGCTTTGCATCTTTTCTGCTGCAGGGTAACTGCTATGAGTGATCCTTTGATTTGTTTTTGCTGACTGTTTGCCTAACAGGTTGTGGCCTATCCCATAATTCCAGGGTTTAGTAGTGGGGCCTTTTCTCTAGATCTTCCTCTAAAGTTGATGAAACAGTTTTCTCATTTTTAACTCACAGCAAGTTGTCAAGAACGCCTTTGGAAACTGTTACTAAGAAGGCTAATTGGTCTAAAAAACATGGGTTTCAGAAAGTGTTGACGCTGTTCCTAACGTTTGTCACTCGATATCGAAAACCTGGCGATGTTTGATGGATTTGAAAGCTGCATATTAAAAAGTCTGTAAGAGAATCTCCATCAGGGAATATTCTCTGTTTTAAAATGTGCAACTTTATTTCCTGGATAGATATGTCCATTTCCTGGAAGTCTATCGTCCACCATTTATATCGCTAGTCTATCCCAAGGTTCACCTGTATTTCGCCTTCTCTTTTTTTATTTTGATTTCTTATCTTCCATACCTATCAATTCTGTCAGAAATTTAACTACGGGGTCTTATGGTGCCCTAAAACTAGCTCTGTAAGCTGGTAAGTCTATTGCAAGATCTGGCGTCTTTTACCAAGGGCAGCCAAAAACGAGATAAATTGCTTTAATCTCAATTACAGAGAGGCCTGAAAAGGTGCCACCTTACAGTATATGTAATGTATGCCTAAGAAAATGTCACGACACATATGTGTACCAGCTTAAACCAAACTTTGAAACAGCTCGGAGCATAGATATGCCTAGGCAGCACCTCTTTGATAAAGGTAAATAAAAGAAGGTGATTTAAAATCTTCAGGTTCAGCTCCAACTGAACTTGCCTTACTTTGATATCTAGGACACGCATTTATGAATAGCTCTTTGTAGCCTTGTCTTGTAGGTACCTTCACTTCTCACTTCTCACTCCCCACGTCTACACATACAAACTCCGCAAAATTTAGGAAAATTTGAGGATTCTCTCCAGAAAGGAGCTTCGACTGAGAGATGCAAATTGTCAGAAGATCCTTAACTACTCATTCATCCTAGAATGCTGGAATTTGAACCACTTTTGATTGTCCTCTTGACTAAATAATTTTTTTTTCATCCCCGACTTCCAAAAATCTGTAATTTTATGACTTGTGTCTCGTTGGTCTGGTGCTGGACTTAAAAGGCTTTCGGTATATATTTTTTTTTGTTTCTAGAACGTCATGGTTTCTTGCGATGTGACAATTGCTAAGAAACTCCTTGTACTTGTACATAGTTGATATGGAGAAGTTTTGATCTTTCTGCACATCAAAAAATCGCTCACCAGGAACCCAAATATTTGAAATTCCTTTATTGAAAAAAAAAAAAAACAGCAGTATGTTGATCTGCTTTAAATGGTTAATCTACTTTGCAAAACAGAACACAGCTCCATGGCCAACTCCGCAAAAAAGGAATCTAGCAAAAGACCAGTAAATTTCAACCGCTCACTTTAAGGTTTAAGGGTCTCATTTGCACCTACTCTAAAGCAGTTACCACACCTTACCGCACGCGCTACCAACTAAAAGTACCACGTTCACTCTGTCCATACGTGTAAATTCGTTCCAAGGCACAACATGCCACCTTTATTCCATGAGCTGTGCCATGTTACCTGCCGAGCCAAAGGAAATTTTCACACTATCCGTAAGGGTGCCCAAGAAAAAAGCTAAATCTCCAGGACACCATACTCCTAACACCATTTCGACCTGCTGCTGGAAATGTAAACAACATGCTCCTCTGCCATTGTGCCACAACTAAGTATGGTTGATGGTCTGTTTACCCGTTCCCCATGGTCGTCGCCCGGAAAAATTAATGCGACCTGACTTATTTGCAAAGGACGAGACGAGACGACGACGCGACGACGGGTAGGTAAAGGTACCTTCGTACGTACCTTACCTAACCTACTCTCTTTCTCGCACCATGTTGGATTCTCTTTTAATTTCCCGCACAGCATATGTGTGGGACCTAGGACTTTCCTTAAGAATGGGCTTCCTCGAGGAGAGAAAATATTATTCCACCGCTCGAAAAACAAAATGGAAAGGCAAACACAAGAACCACGTCGAGGACGTCGGCATAAGGACGGTTGTCATTGTCATCACAAAGGGTTTCAGCACGAATACCGATGGTTGGGAAAGAGTCCTGCTCAGCTCTCAAACCCATGATGGAACCTCATCATAATGTCGATTATGTGCTGACGGCAAGGGATGAGGCGAAGAGGGGTGCCTCGTTGTGTGAAAGTGTGAAGTTTTTAAAGTTCATCCACAACAGAAAATATCCATCTATCCCTTGTATCCTTGTCGTTTGCCATCATTTTCGTCGTCATACATACACAACACCCCGTGAGTCCTTGTGCGCTGTGTGTACTGAATACATGCATTGTGCTGATGGTGATATCCGCCCCTTAATCAGACTGTAACCTATTTGTATAAATATTTTGATGATGTTGTGCTCTATTGCTTCGAGGTGATAACACTGTTTGTCTTCCGCCTCAGCCGAGATAAGGGATGCTCTCTCCTCAGTCGGTGCCGCACAATCCGAGCGCTCCACCTGAGAGTGAGAGAATCAGCAGCCAAAACGCTTTGCAATTCAGAATATACCAAAATTGGATGACAAAGATTTTCGGAGACATTGTCTGCGCTGCTCCTGCATACATTAGAAGAAGGAGACACACCGCACCACACAACAACAAAGCTAATGACACATTCACACTTTAATAGCAGATTGGAGCGTTTTATCTCTGCCGAACACCTTCTTCTTCATCATTGTCACATGGAAGAGGCACTCGATGTTTGACCACAGATTCGACAGAAATTTGCTGGATGAGATATGTACTTTCGGCACCGATTCGGCGAGCTCCAGCAACTGCATATGTCAGCAGCAGCATACCGACTGCGCCATGTAAGGACGAGGGGTGCTTTTAATTTATGTTACTGCTTCTAATAGTTTGTTGGTCATTGGAAATGGGAAATGATGCCTGACACACTCCTAATGGGATGGGCACTTTGTGGCATCCATAAAGTGGCTGGTGTGTGGTGCGGACCCAAATGTGGCACAGGGCGGAAGACGGGCGGGTTGTTGCTTCACACAGTTTACAGTCGGATAACAGAGCCACTTGATGTTGAATGTGATGTCTTCAAGTGAAGTGAATATATCCGTTTTGTCTGCTCAGGTGATAACTCATTTTGTATATATAGGAAGTCGTGGTTGCTACATGGTAGATCGTAGAAGGCCTCTTAAGGATCGGGGGCTGATGTCGTTTACCATGCCAGGGGTGACAAATGTCAACGACGACGAAACTGGAAAAATTCTCATTTTCGTAGAAGGGGAAGAGTCAAGCGTAAAGGTCTTTGGGGAAATATTTTAAAATACAAGCCAAGAGGGGTATAGGCATAGGCAAGGCACATCATAGGTGATTGATTTATGTATCCTTTTTAATAAATTGAAATCCATGCTGGGCCTTGAGGAATCACAAACAAATGTTGAAGATGTTGCTGATGAGGACTTGCTATTTGCTTTATTGAAAATTTTATATGACACACATACAAGCCATGACATTTCGCAAAGTGCGGGACATTTGAGATATAATCTTGAAGAGATAAAGGATGTGAAGAGGTCATATAAAAATTTAGGGAAAGCGCAAATTGAAAAAATAGAAGGGTTGGAATAAGAGCTTTTGTTTTTTGGAAAACGCGCTGCATAAAAAAGTTGTGTTAAAAGAAGATTTATCGATTCAAGAGAAGACAGTTTAAGATATCAAGAAAGTAAAAGGCCTGAGTGGGTGAGAGGCTGCTCTTTATTCTAAGGCCACGTTAAAACAAACTTGAAAAAAGCGACTGATGATATTATAAGTTCCCAGGTAGGGATTTTGGGGAAAAGGAGACCCATGTGTAAAATCTCGATTTCGGCACTTTAAAGCTTCTAAGGTAAGGTAACTTATATATAAGGCACCAGCCGAGAAGGGCAGTAATACGAGCATTTTACCCTTAGATTACAAACCTCCGTCGAATCGAATAGGGCTGGATTTTTTCTTGATTCTTTTCGTTTGGTTTCCCATGTTTTCTCATTTTCTGCTGACAGCCCCAAAATTAGGAATTCAAAGCGAATGTTAACGAAATAAAATGTATATAGTCACCCTCCGTAGTAAAACCGAGAATAGTTAGGAAAAACCTTCAAGTCGTTCAAAAATGAGTCTGCCTGGTTCCTGAATATCTTGGAGTGGCTCCCAAATGCTTCAAATCAAACAGGGTCTGGGCCAGCCTAAAAATAAAAACAGAATTATTTGTCTCATTTGGCTGCGCTCAAAGAGAAGAATGAATAAGTCATCATGGTCCGTACTCTATGTTTCGACCCGAAGAAGAATATAACCCTTAAAAATTTTTGGGGTTGTATTCTTCCTCTTTCGGCTACCGCGATGATGCTAAAAAGCCCGTGTACACTGGTGTTATATGAAAACGTCCCGAGAAGCGTCAGTTGTACCCAATTGAAACAACTTACTTTGGCCCTTACTATCAAGCCTAGTTTTTACTTTGTTCATTAATGGTCGCTCCCGAGAAGCAGTAGTTGCGAGAGACGAGTAAATATACATTGGCTCTTCCTATTTAGCTTTGTATCCGCCTTCATCATTCCGGAGAAGCGAACGAGTTGGGAACGACGAGTGAAATATACATTGACACTTGTTGTCGAACCTTGCAATCACTTTCATCATAGATTGTCAATCCTGAGAAACAGTAGTTGCGACCGAAAAAAATTCCACACGTTGGCTCTTTCTGCAAGCACCAATTTTCTCAATCGATGGTCCGTCTCGAGAAGTAGTACTTGCGACCGACGATACAATACACATAAGCTCTTACTGCCGAGGCTTGTATCGCCTTTCGATGGTTACTTCCGATGGTTACTTCCAAGCCGAAATTGCGACAGGCGAAAAGAACATTTATTGGCCCTTGCTGCTTAGCCTAGCATCCACTTCCATCATTAACGGACGCTACCGAGAAGCACAAGTTGTGACCGACGAGTATTATATTGTTATGTGGCGACAAGAAATAAAACAACATGCAGGAGTCGCTGAATGCACCCATCGATTCACTCTACGAACACACCCGCTTGATTCACTGCACAAACATACCCAACTGTCATTCCAGTCATTTGACAGCAGACTACCGTTTGAAGTTCGAATGTTCGAATGACAGCAGACTACCGTTCGAAGTTCGAATTTGATATCGAACTTCTCCGCCATGGATTTCAATGGAAAAGTACCAATGGAAAGTTGCCAGCGTCGAACCGTCGAGAACATGGTGAATTTGTATAAATACATGGATGACAGCCTCGGACGGGACAGTGATATTTTAAACGTTGACTTGTGTAAATCGGCCATTAAGTAAATAGTGATTGAATTGAAATAAACTGTTGAGTTCTAAGTAGTGAAGTTGAATAACAGTGTGATTTTAATTTAAATAAGTTTGTTTGATAAATGACTAAACCAGAGAAAAGCTTAATAAGACATGCGATATAGAGCTCATCTTAAAGATCCGAAAGTTGTAATTTCGATTATGCATAGTTACAAAACTGTGCAGTTAAAGAAAGAGTTCGTCCTAAAGTAAGGAAAAAATTCTTTATAAAATGCTAGGAGGGGGGCAGTGTGATACATATTATATGTTACAGTGTCCTATAACCATTGGAAAAATTATGTCTAAATGCTGTTTGAAGGTTCCGTGAGGGATATGCAATATCTCGCAAGCCCGACTACCAAGCTGCCATTTACCATAAAATTCGAATGGGCCCAAATCAGGACAAAAAACTTGAGATTTATAGAGACATTCAGTAGAAAAACGGGTGAGCTACAGAAAAATAAAAAAAAAAATCCTTTAGGTGATTAGCCGTGAAGCGACAAAGTTTCCTTAAGGCCTGAGAGGGGAGCAATGTGACACAGACGACTTATCGCGCTTTATTTGCTGCCATTCGTAAAAAAATTTAGTCTCCATGCTGTTTAAGTGTTCCTAGAAGAACGTACATAGTCTAAAAGCCGATAATAATCAGTCAAGCAAGAAACAAAATCTTCCTGCTAGGCCAAATCTAACTAGAGACTCGATCACTATTTCAACTTGAAGATTTTTCTAGTACAAACGTTTCTAGCAAAGGGTTATGGATAGCAGTTATACTATAAAGATAGAGAAAAGGCTTTTTCTGAAGCAAGAAAAATTTCTCGATATAAGCCTAAGGCCGCGGTGTCACAAGAAACAGGAACAGAAGCAGAAACAGAATCTCATACATTGGCAACTGAAATCTCAATTCGCAGAATGCTTTTTGCGTTGCTAATGAATGAAATTCTGTTTCTGTTCCTGTTCCTTGTGGCACCGCGGCTTAAGAGGGCAACAGTGTGACGTACATCTGTAATAGTGTCCTATATTATCTTTACTTTCAACCCTTGGAGAAATTAGGCTCCCTCAAGTTTGCAGGTCTCTAAAGGACGTGCACAATCTTAATAATCTGACCATCAAGCAGCCATGCACATATACCTAAGCCACGAAATCAAAACAGGCTGCAGGAAAATTTTTTTAGGCACAGGTATGACCAGAATAGACGAAGACACATGAGAAAGACGAGACACACGCAGTAACAACACACTTCGGCTACAAAAGAGTTTAATAATTAGCTGGAAAAGGTAGTAAATTATTCTCCCTTTAGGCGTAAGAGGCTAAGAGGGGAGCAATGTGACACAGACATTAATATCGCGCTCCACATCCGCACTACTATCTATGCCGGTCCGTCAAAAACCCGATAATCAAACAACCATTTACCAAAACCCACTACCTAAATGAGTCTTTATCAATCCTTTTGCTAGACCATAGCAAAACTCAACAAGTTACGCAATTGTCCCGAGCTCAAGTCAACCACTACGAAGCTCTAATTTAGTTTTCATTTGAAAACTCCCAAAGAGGGGGAGAAATCCGAAAAAAAAATCAATCAGCATTTTACAGGTAACTACTCCAACTGCCTTTCAGGATCAAAGAACACCGTCAACACACCCTGAGGAGGTTCTCGTATACACCTCGGGGTGCGGGGGCAACCTCCACTAAAACAGTTGGTATAGGTAGGTACACAGTCTGCCCGCTGGGTGCATTCATCTTGCATTCAAAGCGAAGCACTCGGCACAAGCAGCACCAGAGCTGCATCGCACAGAAATCCCTTCCTGCTACAAACGGAAGGGAAATTAAAGGTTGTTTTTGTTTTTGGGATCTTGTTTTTTTTTGTGCTGCTATTTTCTATTGAAATACTGCCTCGGGAGCAGTATACAACACGAGGAGGGGGATGATGTGAGGGGCAACGTTGCTGCGTCTCTACGAATGAATGAGTCTTTCTGGCTGATGCTGGTGCGGTGCTCTGCACCATTACACGAACCACCTTCACCAGCAGAGCGCGCCACAGAGTGACTTTGATTTGGAACCTTCATCCAGCTGCATCTCCGACTCACTTAACCTGTACAACAGAATCATCATAATCGTTTGGCTTAGTTTTTTGTCGAGGTGGTAGGTGGATGCTCCTCCAGCTCCAACTGCACCTCCTACACATCGAAAGCTGCATGTTTTCCGAAACCAAACCGGGCGGTGTGTGTGTGTGTGTATCTGCAGTAGCAGCAGAGAGATTTTTTCCAATTAGTCTAATTTGTTCCTTCCGCTGTTGTAGCCGTTGCAAGCTCACAAACGCTGCCACAGGGAGGGCGGCTATGGAGATACACTCCATCAAGAAGGGTGGCCTGGTCTGATGGTCTGTGTTTTCTCTTCAGCGACCATCATCGCCATCGGAGCGCAGCAGTTGTAGTGTGCAGTTTGCAGCAGCCAAACAGGACAGCTAAAGAATGAATGAATTTATCTGCGAGAGGGAAATGCTCACAATCGCCTTACAACGGAAGTCAGTAGATTTATTGAGGTGAGGCTCCAAGTACCCGGAACGGAAGTACCAGAGATAGGCTAGGCACTGACTGCCGGCTCGACACAGACACACAACACAACTCGCAATGCGGGTGAACTGCGATGTACACAGCGTTGCTTGTAATTAATGGACACTGGACAGTAATGATGTTTTAGGGGCTGACATGCAATTCCACGGGTGTCTCGGCTCGGCATCGAGTGTGCCCGTGTCCATGGGGGTGAGATTAGGAAATTAGGAAAATTGTCAAAACTTAATGGGCCCTTCCGATGGCCCACATTTCCTGAGTCCATGATAATCATATAATGACGATGTGTGACACTTTGGCAAACTTGTGCCGCACCCTCACACCATCATCGCGCGCGTCTCACCAATCATCCGTTCGACTCAATCTATCAAATCTTAGCAAAGGGTCAACAATAGTAGTCCATTAAAGCCGGAGCATAGTGTCAGTGCCACCACAATTCCTCGGAAACTTGTCAATATTTATGAAAAGGGTTGAGGGTAGCCTGAGTGCGGAACACCAAAAAGAACGCAACCCGCAAGGACAAGGCGAAGGCATCAGCAGAAAGAGTATACGGAAGGAAGGAAGGTTGACACATTCGCACGGTTGGCACTCACTTAAAGAATGGAAAAGCGCATTTTAATCATGATGGATGGTTCCGAGCCGGTCTCCGGGTGTGTGTGAGTGTATCTATATGCGATGGGGGTAGTGCGGCCGGCGGAGTAGTTTTGTGTGGAACTTTCTGAGGGATTACCGGAGGCTTTGGACGATCGGGTAAGTTTGAATTCTTCCATCACCGCACATCGCTTTGGGTTTGTTTGTGCGTTCGCTTCCTTGGTGTTTTGTGTATGATTTTGTGGGCCAAGATTGTGCTAACCAGAAGGAAAGTTTTCGTTGGCATATTGATTTATTGTCGAGAGTGTTTTAGGGTCCATAATCCGGGTGTGGGGGCGGGGGATTTATATACGGAGCTTAGGGAAAGCGAGAGTATCTGCGGTTAATGCGGCGAAAATGGAAGTGTATCGATTTGTACCCGTTGAAAGGGGAAGAATAGTTAGGTGCTTGGAGTTGAATAGTTCTACGAGGCGCTGTGTTCTTCTAATACTGATAAAGTTTCTTTAAAGCTTGCAATTGAGACTTTTTGAACAATTTTTCGAAAGAAATTTTAAAAGAGAGTCAGCAAACAGAACGAAAATCTTCCCTTGCAATATTGGAAGAAGGCTGCTGGTACGCATGTTGATTTTGATGTGAAACTCGATAAGTATCTCTAGGGTATCATGAAGGAGTCTTTCCGGCATTCTGTATAAATCGGTACAGACCCTGGGTGTTGGGTCTTAAGATCGAGGGATCAATGGTCTGACTGCTCGCATTCGGTAAAGGGGCATCCTGGGGTATGGCACTAGGAACTCTTCTGGTAAAGATATACTCCATGCAAAACCACCTCTGTAACATCATTGACGAGAACGAAGATGTAGAGTGCAGAGCACAAGATATGTGGGATGACCTACAGCGAACGTGCATAGAGGAGGCCAAATCACTCCTAGGGACTTCAAAGGGCCACCGCAAACAGGTCAATGAAACATGGTGGTGGTCAGATGAGGTGAAACTAGTGATCAGTGAAAAGAAAGCGGCATTCAAGGCATGGAAGAAATGCTCCTCGAACAACAGAGATGAAATGCTTCGCCTGGAATTGGAATATAGACACGTCAAGAGTCTTGCTAAGAAGTGCGCCGAGGTTCAAGCAAAGAGAATGGAGAGCCTGTATCTGGAATTGGAGCAAATTTCCTCTTCCTCTGCTAAAACACACTAGGCCACACAGGATCTTCGACAAAACACCTTGAATAAAGGGGCTACAATCTTCAAAATCGCCGCCAAGGTTCATCAACAATGCTCAGGGACAGCTTCTTGTGGATGACGACAAAATTCTTCACAAGTGGTAGTATTGTGGGGGACTTTTGAATGAACAGTTTCCCAGGCACCACTTTCCAAAAGAAACTACTCCTAACCGAGAAGATGTACCAGACATCACAGTCGACAAGGTTAGGAAGGCGGTTAAGTACTCCAAAAAGTGAAAAGCGGTTGGGCCGGATCAAATATCCTCAGAGTTCTGGAAGAAAATAGGAGACAGCGGGTCCAGATGGCTCACGACCTTCATCTCCAAACTAATAAGAGGGGATCCAGTGCCTAATCAGTGGAGGGAAAGTTATCTCCTTCCTTTGTTTAAAGGAAAAAGTGATACACGAAGCTGTGATAATTACCGTTCTATCAAGCTGATATCTCACACAAGTGGGTACGTGATAGTAGACTGCGAAAAATAATAAGGCTATCTGAGGACCAGTGTGGGTTTGTCGCGGGCAAATCAACCACTGATGCAATCGAAAGTATTAGGATCATAATGGAAAATATGACCAGCACAATGGTTGATTTTGAAAAAGCTTTCGATAGACTTCTACGAGATCTGATATAGATGGCGCTAATCCGCGATTAATATAAATCTTCATTAAATCCTCTACATATTACGCGATTAACCATACAAATTTAAATCCTCTCGGCAAGCAATTAAAAATAAATCCCCTCATTAATCTCATTCACCCTTTTCACGAACCACTTTCAACCCTTTTCAAACACCTTTTTAACAGTTTGAGAATCGAAAAAGGATACTTAAACTGTCCAGGTTTGACAGATCTGTCAGAAATACGATTTCTATTGGGATGTTTGCAAGGGGAATATTTTTTGGAGCGTGTAAAATGACATCGCCACTCTGTTTTGAGAGCCAAAATGACAGAAAAAGAGTGCTCATGTCAAATTAATTCTATTTTTGTCTGGTAAAAACACTTTGGGATTTATTAATAATCGTCTCCCGCTAATCCTTGTATTATCGCCGGTGGAAACATAGTATAAGAAAACAAGGGGTTCCAGAAGCCTACGTGCGGATGATCATAGACATGTATGATGGAGCAAAGACAAGAGTAAGATGTCCTTGCGGAGTCACCGATGAGTTCTCAATTAAAGTCGGTGTACACCGGGGAAGCGTCCTAAGTCCTTTGCTTTTCATTGTAGTCCTTGATTTACTGCTTGAAGGAAAACTGACGGACCCGAAAGTACATCAGTTATTCTTCGCTGACGATGGGGCCATCATAAGCGAATATCATACATCCCTGCAGCGAGCACTTGATACATGGGTGGATGTTTTAGAGGGGAATGGGTATCGTATTAGCCAAAAGAAGACAGAGTACCTCTGCTGCCCCTTATCTGACCCACCCGAGCCGATTACAGACATTAAATTGAATGGAAATGTGCTTCCCAAGTGTGAAAAGTTCAAGTACCTGGGATCTTTAATCAATAGCAAAGCAAACTGTGATGACGGCATCAATCATCGCGTAAGCGTGGGGTGGATGAAGTGGCGCGAAAACTCCGCCATCTTCTGTGACTGCAAAATGCCCCCTAAGCTGAAAGGAAAGCTCTACACCGCAGTTGTGCGTCCGGCGCTTACATATGGTTCACAATATTGGACAGCGTATAAGAAATATGACAGCAAATTAACGGCAGCTGAGATAAAGATGCTTCGCATGACAGCAGGAGTAACAAAGCGAGATAGAATAAGAAGTACGAAGATACGAGGAAGCTCCATGTAAAAGAACCTATGTCCGGCTCAGTTGGTATTGCCACGTTCAAAGGAGAGATCCCTGTCAAAAAGGCAATGTCAATCAGCGCAATCGCGAAGGAGAAAGACCTAAACAGAGAAAGACCTAAACATTCATGGATCACACAAATGCAACGACAACACCATTTATTTGGCTCAGTGACGAAGAGATCCAAAACCGGGTGGCCTGCCGGTATATTCTCAGGTCAAATCGGCGTACCCCACAAGCGGACCATTAGGAATGCAATAGAGTGGGAGGGTTATGATCCATCACTTCAGATTACAACCTCGCGCCTAAATGACAAAGAAGAAGAAGAAGATTGGGCACACATATAAAGCAACCAAGGCATTTTTTGGCAAAATAGTTTTGAAACTACAAATTCGACCTACCCCTGCCTATTTTGGAAAAAACTCACAAAACTTCATAAAAATGCCCGAACGATTGGCTCCAATACTGGGGGACCTAATAGTTAGAGTAAAATTTCAAATTTTCATAAATCAAGAACTATTGGGAACTTTCGGAAAAACTATATCAAACTTCGAATGTTCATCAGACGAAGTCGTAGTTGGAGATGTAAATTCAATCGAAAGTTCCGACGTATCGACTTCGGAGTCAAAGCTCCGTAACATCTTATATGGCTGCCTGCATTTTGTCTGGAGCCTAACGACGAGCTTCATAAGCAATGGCAGGTCCTGAATAAAGTAAAGTCTAAATTTTGAATGTTTTTAATAGCTCCTTCCTGTCTATGCAAAGTCGGAAATTCTTTCAACCAAACAATTTGCTTTGGGTAGTTCCATGCAGTCACTCTGGAACCACAAGTTGTAGGTCGAAATAATCTGTCCATCAAACTGCTGTGTGGCACATCGACGAGTTGTCGATAAAACGTCAATAAATCTGCGCCAATAAATGCTTTGCCTACGTCGGCAACTACTACTCGACATGTAAAATCTCTTCTCAGTACAAGTTCCATAGGCAGAGAGTAGTTGGTAGTCGGTTGGTTTATATCGACGCTTAAGACGTTAGATCACTTAAACGTCAGGGCCTTTTAGTCAGAGGCTATAACGACACGAAAAAGCGGGTAATGCTGTCGATACTGATAAATAAAGTCCTTCATAACCCTAAAATTCATAAACTTCATAACCCTAGAATTGTTCGTTTCGTAGACACGAAGTAAAGTCTCTGAATCTAAGAGAGTCCGCTTAGGGACAAGATTATAAGGAGCGGGCCCTAGCTCACGTTGACCTGTAGCTTGATTTTTTATTTGTTGGCGAAGATTGAATGAGCTTTTGTAAAACTTTTGTCAAGATGGCCTCCAGACTAAAGTCGACATTGAAAACAAAAAACTGAAAAGAAAACGAAGTCGGTATTCATTTTAAGATGAGACTTTGACCGCACTAGTGATCCTCATCGATTTCTATAGGTCCTAGAAAAAATTCGCTGTTCTTGGAGCTGACACATAAACGAACACATTTATTACAAGAATTTCTTACCTACACGCTTGAAAGGATGTTCAAATAATTTCGTCCACCCATATGTACCTAAAAATTGCTGCCACACAGCTACCACACAGGCAGGACCCTTACCACACTAGCCGCTGATTAAAAATTAAAACTCGTAAATATGTCGTTTCCTTTCAAGTTACTCGGTGATTTAAGTGGCACAAAAACCAACAGTAGCAGCAGTGCACCTAAAGCGATCCAGTTTAGATGCGAAAAACTGGAGCAATTCTTGTACCCTTTCCCTTAACGGTCCCAATTGAAAGGGCGAAAAAAAAAAACTGTGTAAGGGTGAATTGTGATTTACGGTCTGTTATGAAGATTACATAAGTCGGAACGATGCGACCCCGCATCGTTTGTGTGAAAGGATCTAGAACTTCTCTATTGCTGTTGCAATTCTGTACTTCCAGGAGGACCGCCCCCGCCCCCAAGCTCCAGCTTCTTCTGGGCCCGTCGTCGTTGTCGTATTCCTACTTTGATTGAATTCTCGCGCTGGTCTTTTGTCAATGTTGCGAACAGGTAGCGAGATTGGTTTCTGATTTATTCCGCTACCATTTCGATGAGGGTTGAGGACTCTACTCTAGCTATCAATACAGTGAAGCGGGACTTGCGGTAGGAGGTCGGTATATAGGTAGTATAGTAGCCGGAGGCTGACAAGAAAGCGAGTATTGATTGGAAATTATAACAGAGAGGAAATTTACCGGAAAATTGACTTGTAAGGGAGAAAGATTGAATATCGACGATGACTTGAACGAAAATTCCAAAACATACACCCACACAGAGAAGAGTTCATCCACCCAGGAATAGAAATGTTTATGTCACTTTACGAAGCTGAACGAGCGCAATTGTTTCGCCCAGAAATGGACGACGGGGACGAGGACGAAACCGACGGCGGCGACGTCGACGGGGAGCAAGCGAGGACGAGCTCAATGCGGGCGAAGGAGTTTAAGTGGCGAAAAGTTTCTTAATTTCCCGTAAAGTGATTTTTGCTAATTGAGTTGCTCGCCAAAGGGTCCTCCTTTCCGCACTCTCTTTGGGGGCAAGCAAGGATTCGCCTGGCCTCCGTCGTCGTCCGTATCGTGTTACTTTGCAGATGATGGTGCGATGATGGTCCTGGGAAATGTTTTGCATTTATATTTGTAGCGTTGTGTATCAGTGTATCAGTATTTTAGTTGTGTTATGCCTCCGAACTGTGTTGAGGGAAATTAAAAGTCAATGATGTCAATGGCGCAATGGTTCACTGAATGAGTTGCAAAATGCTTTTATTGTTGTTGCGTTTCGTTTGATGGGGGAATGTAAGCCAATGTGGATTCTAATTAAGTTGTTTTTAAGAGCTTCGAGGAAGTTAAAGTCTGCTAAGTGTGTGTACAATTGCATAGCTCGATTATAATGCCCCCGGTCTTTAAACGGTTTTTGATTTGAGACTGTATTAAAGAGCAGTAGTTAGCGAGCTTCAAGTTTTACTAACCACTTACCTTGAGTCATTATACTACTGGACCAAGAAGGTGAAGATAAAGAAGACTAAGATAAAGCAAGTGTTTCTTATAGAGAACGATGCGGACAGAACTTAGCACAAGCTTCAAGTTATACATGCTGCTCTTACAAAAAGTCTCCCAAAAGTGCTGCCTCAAAAGAGGTAATAGTTCCCTGGGGTAGACAGTTTTTTGACAGTAACCCATTGAAATAATGACCGTAAGACCTAAGACCTGGTTAAGACATGTCTGTCCTTCTGTCCGTATGTTAACAAGAAACAGGTTACTGGAACGCGAATTGAAAAATTTAAGATTCGCGAAGCCCTTTGTTATGTCAGAGTGACTTTTTAGAGACGATAATGGAAACGTACAAATCCAGCGTATATGAATGAAGAATAATTTCAAGTTGTGAACAAGAGTTGTGGATAGGGCCACCCAAAAATTCCCTTGGAAAGCTAAAGGTACTGGAAGGTACTGGGTCCCTTCCAGGAGAAGCCCAGGAGTACAAATTAAACAAAAACCTGTCCATGAAAGAGCGTCTTGGGCAAAGCTGTCCACAGTCTTATATTTCAAACAAGCTTACGAGGTTTATACCTTAAATTAAGTAGGTACATTACACCTACACTGGTTTAACCAAAGAGTCTTTTCCTATATTCCATTGGATTTTTTTTGTTGTAAATTCATACCTTTCGCCGTGTTTCATATAGAACGAAATATATTTTTACCTTAAGCAGATATAGCCAATTAGGGGATCTATCGAATCCCTCTATTTGCGTTTGCAACATTACGGACTGGATAAATTGATTGATAGAAAGTTAAACTGTTCCTTGACTAAATTGTTTTACTTCATGTGAAATCATAGAACAAATCGGGCTTTAAAATTCTATTTAAGTAAAGTCCTTCCCTAACGACTACATAATAGAAATATACACTCAAGATAAGCGCACTAGTCATCATACCAGCATGCAATTCACATAAGATAATCGTCCTAGGGCAACAAATCTCCATCCTCAATTTACGTCTTTTATGCCATAATCGTATCCAAATTTTGAGTGTGCAATGTGCATCCTATGAATTTAAGATAGCCGGAACCATAAGAGCGATAACGTAATCGAAAACTTGCACCATGACCATGAAATGTGGACTTTTGCTATTTTAATGTTAACCTATAGCTTGAACTGAACAGTTCGTTTGAAAGTCAATAAATAATATTTGTTCTGAGTTAATGAAAGTGTTTTATTATTGTTTAAATAAATAAAATATTGGCCTATCAGTATTTAATAAATACTGTTCTAAAATTCAGAAGTGGGATTTCGTACCTACACTCAGGTTTAAGTTTTAAATTCAATTGTATCGATTTCGGCATTTTTTGTCAGAAGAAAATGTGGTAAATAGAGTTATTTGGAGAAGAAAAAAATCTAAGACGCACATCAGCAAGCTGCTGAGAAGTGAAATTCAAATCGAATGCAAAGTACTAATAACAATTTAAATGAATTAAATTTCTGTGTTATAAAACAGCCTTAAAATAATTTGATTGTGTTTTTAGTGCATTTTTCAGAAATAAAATGCGAGATGGTCACACACACACATTTCCAGCTGACAGAACTAACTTTTAAAACATAAAATTTAATTAATACAGATCCTCTGTGTTGTTGAGGATCTTATCTTATCTTATACAAAACTGATAAGATGTTTGTATGAAAGTTAAAAAAAATTTAAGAATCCGTAGCCTTACGTAGTTAGTGTGACCAGCTTGATTTTTTCGCAACTTAAACTTTTATTTGTTTTTTATAATCCATTTCCGTGGCTTTTAATCAAAGCAAGCTCGTAAGCTTTAGGTGCTTGTGGTTTACGCAAGTGTTTTTTACAACTTTGGGCTTTAGCTACCTAACTAGGTGACTATATAGGTTAGATTTTGCTCTTCAACCTTGAATTTCGCGTACCTCCTATGTTGTGGTCATCGATAAATATTGCAGATAAAGACTCGACTTCATGGTCGTGCGCCACTTTACTTGGCGCCACTTTTTGTCTAGAAAATACAAACTAAAAAAATATATCTACAAAGCAAAGGTGTAGAAAGACCGATAAAATCTCGAAAAAAAATTATCGAAGAGGTCTTCATCCTGAATATATGAAAAAGCTTTATTTCGCTTATCTGGATATGTGAAAGAGAATTAAGATTAACTGCTGAGTTTGTCTTCACATTAAACTATAAGTTTAACTATGATAAAGTTTGCTAATTTCAAGAATTACGAAAAAAAGTTTTGTTCTACTCTTTATACGATATTTTTGTATTTCTAAATTTATTCCCATTTGAAATTAAGAAACAGATTTATGGAATGAATGTTATGACGTGTCTTTGACGCTATCTGGCTTTAAACTTACCTGTTTTACCCTGACTAGGACTTTCATTGATTTCGGTTAAGGTCCTCGCGGTCCATCTGGTTTTTCTAACATGTATAAGGAAGGCTACTCTGTCCATTATTGAAACACACTGACTTGTGGACCTGGGATTGGTAGCTATCGGCTGATGTAGGAGCCTTCTATCCGGACCCATAATCCTTGCGATCTTCACTTGTACAAAGCTGACTAAACGTGACTGGTTTCTTACGTCTTTTTTTATGCAAATTGATTAAAAAAAAAATTACAATATTTTTAAGCAAATTCATATATTTGAATATGTGAGATTTTTGTCGTTGTCGATTTTTTTTTTCTATGGAAAATTTCCAGATATCCATAGAAACCAGAAATTTTGTATAGAAAAAAAAAAAAACAATCGACAATGACTAAAGTCGCATGTATGCGCGTATTCAAGAGATCATACTGCCCTCATTCCCTACTACCTTTCTCAATCACGTCGAGTCTGTCCTTTCTTGATGTTGAGGCTTTTGGTGTGTTCTTTTCAAAACCAAATATCTCTTATCTAAAGGATTCGTTCTTTTCCCGTACACCAGAGCGAAATCGTACTAATGCACACGTACTTTCCAACTCGAAAGACGTCAAGTGTAAACTTACTTACTTACTTAAGGTCGCGCTACAGTCCGGGGTGGATCTGGGCCTCAGCCAACAAGCTTCGCCAGCCAGCTCTGTCTCTAGCTAGCCGTCTCCAGTTTCGCACGCGAAGTTGGCTGAGGTCCCCTTCCACTTGCGTGCGCCACCTGAGTCTCGGTGCTCCTCTACCGCGCCGTCCCTGCGGTGTGGATTCGAAGATTTTCCGGACCGGGGCGTTGGTGTCCATCCGCTCTAGATGACCCAGCCATCGTAGACGTTGTGTTTTGACTCTTTTGGCTAGGTCGGCATCGCTGTACAGCCCGTACAGTTCGATGTTATATCTCCTCCTCCACTCTCCGTCTATGCAGACGGGACCGTAAATCGTCCGAAGAATTTTCCTCTCGAAGCAGCCTAAAGTGTTTTCATCCGCCTTTGACAGGGTCCATGCTACTGCACCGTAAAGCTGGACTGGGATGATGAGGGTCTTATACATGGACACTTTAGTTGCTCGAGAGAGGGCTTTGCTACTCAATTGCCTTATTAGCCCAAAGAAACAGCGATTGGCAAGAGTTATCCTTCGTTTGATTTCAGCGCTGGAGTCATTGTCTGAAGTCAAGTGTAAACACTAATCTCGAATTTTCTACACGGTGATAGAATTATGACTGTTTTCTTATTTGACAGAGGAGTCTGAATGGGGCCTTAATTGTGTACGGAAAAGTGACTTCTTGACAGTATTTTGCTGAGAATTTGACTTTGACATTGAGTTTTTTTTGCAGCAAGTTAAATCTACAAAATGCTGTGCAAATCAAAGAAAAAAAAACGGCAGCAATTTGTTAATAGCCTTTCATATCCTTTTCTGGAGGAATAATTCTCTGAAGATAGATATTGAAAGCCGAACAATCTACTCAAAAAAAAAACCATATCACGTCAATTAAAAAAATGTCGAAACGGTTTGACCAATAATATGACGTCTACATGTGATGCAAAGTTTTTCTTTCCTTACATAACGAAGCTGAGTGTTTACCAAGCTGAAATTGTTGAGAACCTAGACCGAATTCTATTTTACAGCTCGCAGTAGCAGTTCGGTGTTAAAAGTTATCGGACATAATTTACCAAATTTTATTTGACAGCTCACTGTAGCAAAATCATGCAGGTACGTGCTGCATGGCATCGCATGGCAAGCTATTATTCGGCCTCGAATGTTTTTACATTAAACGCAGTCGTTATTCGCGGAATCAATGCACTCAAGTCCGCCGACAATAGTGGTCAAAAGACTCCTGGCAGGGAAGCTATTTTCTCTTGTATTGCAAGAGTATCAATACTTGATTTGGTCCTTAAAGTTGGTTAATTTAGAAATTTGATGCAGCTTCAAGTTTTTTAAATCTGATGTAAGCTTTTAGCTTTAGCTCATCCAATGCAGTCGGCTGTACTTAATCCAAACAGTGTGGTGAACTGAAAAACTTCCGCTTGCTGGACAATTGCGCTTTTAAGGATGCGCTTTGAATGCATCGTATAAATGAACGTATAAAAATTGAGGGAAACTTAGATATGTCTATTCTTTTTCATTGCCGTGACTGCTATGTCGTCGGACTAAGAGCCATCGGCTGACCTCTCACAACCAGGCACACTGTTTGTATTTACAAGTGTTCATATGAGGGGAGCTTCGATTTGTTGCCAATTCCGACGCCGAATTGAGCCGTTTCTCATCGCAAGTGATATTCTCCCAGAGGTTTCGTAAACCATTGCGGAGATGGGGACGTGAAAATAATTTTTACTGCTCTGGTAGGGTCGTAGTCCAACACTCTAACCATACTGCGCCACGGGTGCATACTATCGAGCTTACTACTTCTAAACACAGAAGTCAGTCAACGTTCCTACCGAAAGTAGAGCTGATACTGCGAAAAGTCATGTAGCCGAATAATAGTGCTGACGAAACGAAATGTGAGGAGTCCTTGACAATACACTAGTAAAAATAACCAAACTTTGCGCTGAAAATGTCTTAAGGCCTCGTTTTAAAAAATTTCTTCACGAGAGATGTAACTTAAATTTCCGTTAGCAGCAGAGCTTCTCAGTAGCCACCCCACACAAAAACAAAAGAAATCACTGACTTAAGATGACACGCAGCTGTCCGATGTAGACCTGACTTTCAATCAACAAGTTTCTTTAGTTAGCTCTGCCCTTAATAAGCTGCCTTTCGTTTTATACGAAGTATCTGAGATTGATTCCTTGCCTTTTCCTACTGCACCGGTCCAGCGAGGTGGATAAAAATATTTTGATCTTTTGAGATTTTTTCTGGGCCAAAGAATTCGTGCTGATCCTTAGGAGATGACCAAGCCATCGCTATAGTTGAATTTTAAATTCGTCGGGTTAAAAGGTGTCCGCTTCGTTGTTATACCACCTCGGCACCTCACCACACAAAACCAATAATCACCTGGAGAATTTCCCTTACGCCTTAGAGAAAGCGATGACTACTTGAAAAAAAAAAACTTTATTTTGGGGCAAACCCAAGCATAATTTTTTTTTTCTGTTTCGAAATTCGCACTAAAATAAATAAACTCGTATTTAGGAATTCGTATTATTTAGGAATGTTTGGGAGGTAAGAATAAGGTCCGTCGAAACATGCTAGATTTTTTTCAGCATCAGAACTAATCTCAAGAGCTAGAAATGCCATTTCATAATAAACCCTGCAACTATCATCGGCAGATAAAGATCTTAGAACTATTCACAGGGAAGCATGTCTTGTTTTATAACTAAAGTTCTGAAGAAATCTAACGAGATTTCAATTCTAAAATATTTTAATGCACACAAGACTTCTACACAACCTTTGCAGTAAAATGAAAATTTTTCAGTCTTGGAATTGTGCTAAGTTATCCATGGCTTAGACAATAATATGTTGGAATAAAATGGAGCAAAAGTGTGTCCTTAAAATCTTTAGAAATGTTGAATCCTTATTTTCCTTTCCTCCGTTGCGAGTATATAATGAAGACCAGTGCACAACACAGAATGTCATCAGCATTTTTGTTGACCTGACAAGGATCTATCAAGAAGATAAACAGCAGCTCATCAACAGAAATGTTTAAACCAAGCCAAGTCCTTATTAAAAACATAGACACGTTTATGTAACAAAATCGTAAATTTATTAAAGTGTTTCAATCAAGTCCTTAACAAATTAATAATAAAAAATAATTATTTTAACCATAATTTTGCTTAGTTTTTTGTCTTATGTTATAATATTTCCTTGTGGGCTTCAGGATCCAATAGCTCCTTGCGGATTGACGAGTTGGCTCATGTTTCATAGCTTCCAGCAACTTTTTCTTCCTGGCTATAAGCAAATCGATTAGTCTTTGTTTCTTCAAGGCGGTCTGATGTTTGAAATAAGTTCGTCTAATTTGATGGCCAAACGAATTGTCTAAAATTAAAAAAAAAGAATAATTATTATTATATGAAATTTTAATTTTAAATTAAATTTTATTTCAAATAATCATCTTTGCAGAATTGCTGTGGCCTGAACAGATGCGAATAAAACTGTTTTGAAAAAAAAAATATTGGATTTTGAACTGAATTTCCCGAAAACCAAATGGAAGGATCTATAATATCCTTCTAAATTCAAGAGCAATTCGCCTCAAGTGTAAGAAATCGACATCTAAATCAAGTATCCACAACCACTAAAAATACTTGATTAGAAAATTTATGGCATTCTTGACATTGTGATATATAATCACTTTTAAGCCCTGCGTGATTGCGAACGGAAACGACTCATGGACTTATGGGAACTCAAACTCATTGATGTGCACATGTAGCCATTTATCTGTGGTAAATGGTAACAGCATTTCTCTAGTGCTGATAGGGCTGCACTATTTTTAATACTTAAATATAAAAAAAAAATTGTTCTTTTATCGCTGCTACTTCCTCTTTGCCAAGAAAACAAATTTTATGGACACGAAGCAGGATAAACATTTTAATGATATTCCTCGAAATGTTATAAATAGGACATCAATTGTGACAAATCGTTTTAATGTTAACCTGTAGCTTGAGATGAACCAATACAGATCACCAAAATATCAGTATAACCCTGAAGCCCTAAGAACTATTTAATAAAACATTTTGATGTTAATCTTTATTCTTCATGGAATTCAGAGAATGGAGAATTCCGTATTTGAATTTTAAGATTATCAAGCGATTGACTCAACCAGCTACACAAAAGGTTAAAATAGTCTGCAAGAAAATTTAACAAGAATGTAACTTCTCAATATTTACTTTTAGCTCAATTATTACAGGCTAAAAACAAACAAATTAATCAAGGCTAAGAAATCCCAATAATTACGGGAATAGGTAATATAAACCCTGTTTCCACCGCCCATTAATCCGATAGCTAAATGTTCATCAAATCGTCCATAAAAAAATATTGTGGCTATGACCTTTTGTGCACGAATTCAATTGCGATAGCTTTGGACGTTGACACTTTCAAGCCGAACAATAAAAAGTTCGAGAATTTTGTTCAGTCAAGGTTCAAAGATCCCAATTATAACGGGAATAGGAAATTTAAACCCTGTTTCCACCGGCCATTAATCCGATAGTTAAATGTTCATCAAATCGCCCATAAAACTCGGGACAAATCATACAATTTAAAATTTCCCCAGCAAGAGATTAAAGATAAATCTCTGCATAAATCTTGTTTAACCTTTTCGTAAACACCTCTTAACCCTTTTCACACTCCTTTTGGTGTCTTAAAAGGCGAAGCTAAAACAACTCGCGTATGACGGATCTGTCTCAAATAAAGTATTTTATTGGGATTTAGAAATTTTTCTTCATCCTTGAGAAATGTCACTGTTTTTCGATAGCTAAAAATACAACAACAGATAATTTGCATCAAGTTAATTTCATCTTTTGAAAATACTTTCAAATAGATTTTTAATATTCTTTGACTGATCTCATTTTAACGACAGTTGCCCAAACATAGCCAAATGGTCAATAAAACCAAAGGTCATAAGACCGAGATTTATTAAAAATAAAATCCGCAGTGTCTCCACCGGACAAATTTACTCTTTTGTTGTTATTTTAGATCTCAAAAAAGAGCGACGACGACATTTCTCAGGAGCGGAAAAATTGTATCGTTGTAAAAATCCAAACATAAAAAATTATTTTTAATGGATCTGTCATACATTGACGGCCAGTTTTTTGTGTTTCCTTTGTGAAGTCGAAAACTGTTATAAAGGTGTGCGAAACGGATTTAAAGTGGCAAAAAAGAGATTTGTGAAAAGGGTTAATGGGATTTACTAGGGATTTTTTTTTTCATTACTTGCCAAGAGGATTTAAATTTCAACGGTTAATATCGAAAAATGTAAAATATTAATTGAGAATTTATGTTATTTGCGAATTAGCTTTCGGTGAAAACACAGTATAAATGAAAAACACTAAGTTTTTTAAAAGAGTGGCTTTACCGCCAGTTACCGCCAGTTACCGCCAGTTTTTCTGTCGTCATTATGTCACCAAGACATAGTTTGCCCCACATCTGCAGGCGAACATATTCATACATCATTCACAATACACCAGTATCTTTTTGTGACTTTGTTTTGGTATACAAAACAGAAAACCAGCTGGAAAAAAAATTTTGAATGGGAAAAAAATTCGCAGATGTGAATGACTTCTTGGTTTTCAAATAGAAGCTCTGGTTCTTTCACTGCTTCTGGTCCATTTACTGTAAAACACTGGTGAGAAATGTCGGTTCACGACATGGTTTTCTATTTAAACAACGATTTTGGAAAACAGAACTTTTTTTAAAAAGAAAATGTTCCCGAAAATTAAAGAATGAATAAAATTTGTCATTTTCGGCGATTAAAATGATGTAAAATAGGATTGGAATACGTTTAAGAAAAGGCGTTTTCGGCACACGGAAATGTTTTTTGAATGAAGTGGTTTCAAAAGCTGCTTTAAAAACGTGGGACAAAAACTCCGCAGCGTGATTTTTCGGTTAACAGAAAATGCTAATCGAAGCAAATATTATCCGGTGAAAGTTTGATGAGTTTCGTTAAGAAAAATATATTTTTGAAACTGCTACAGAGCAGCTAATACCATGTCTTCACCGAATTAGAATTCGCGTATTAGTAATACGCGATTAACATAAACTAATCTTCTATAAATCTCGGGTTTAAGCATACAAATTTCGGCATAAAACTTAGCATAAAAATTCTCTCATAAGTCTCATTCACCCTTTTCGCACACCCTTAGAACAGTTTAATGCATGAAAATGAAAACTGAAACTGTCTACGTATGACAATTCTGTCGCAAATAGGTTTTTTATGGAGAGTTTAACAACGAAACTGTTTTTCACTCCTGGGAAATGTTGTCTTTACTCTCATTTAAGAACCAAGAACATAATTGAGCTTGTGTCAAATCAATCATTTGCTTTTCCGGTGGAGACACTTTGGCATTCATTTTTTATCCTCTTTCGCTGATTACAATTTTATTGCCGGTGGAGTATTACAGATAATATTTGTTAATCTGCGAGCTTGTAATTCTTTTCTTTTGTTACAGGAAAAAAAATAAAAAATTAGAAAATATTCGTTAAATGTTCTTTTTCTTTTCACCTTTACAGATCATGGAGAAGATGACGCTGCGAGAGCTCCATACCGAGCTGAGGAAAAGGAACCTTCCGATTAATGGCACCAAAAGAGTTCTCATTAGCCGAATAGCTGTTCACGACAAAAAGCTGGAAAAGCAGACTGGATCGATTGAATCCCCAAATGAAACGCCACAAGAGTGTCCAACTATCACCGAAACTCATGAAGATAACCAAGAAGAAAACGAAACCCCGAGAGAGGATGTTTTGAGAGCAAGAGAATTGGAGGTTCTGCAGAGAGAAAGAGATTTACTGGAAAAGGAACGGGCGCTCTTCAAACAGGAACAGGAACTAGGTCATAAACTTAAGCCTGTCCCCTTCAAAGCAAGAATGCACTGCAGCATCAAGGACATTGCAGATGCGTTGCCAATCTTTTGGCCCGGAAATATTTCTTCGATGTCTGCCGAATGCTGGGTAAACCGAGTCGAAGGTTTGTCGAGAATCTACGAATGGGATGAGAAGGCTCTATTGATGGCAGCAGCATCGAAAATGCACGGACCGGCAAGATTTTGGTGGGACACAACACAGGAGGTTTCCGTGTCATGGAGACAGTTAGCTGCTGGGCTTAAGGCGAACTTTCCCCATCAGCACAGTGAGGTCGAGACTCATCAGCAACTGGTGAGGAAGGTCAAGAAGCCACACGAGACAGTTGAGAGTTACTGCTTTGAAATGAACATGTTGGGAAAGCGTATAAACCTCTCCGATAAGGCGATCATTCAGTACATACTCAGGGGGCTGGGTGACCCCCAAATGAGTTCAAGTCTTGCATCGGGAGACTTTAAAGACATCGCTGAGCTTGTTGAGAAAATCAAGTGGTATGAAAGCATCAGATCGAACTTAAGCCGGGACCAGAGTTCTTTTCAAGCAAGATGGGAACCTCGCTGCTATGCCTGCAACCAAATGGGACATTATGCCAGGCAGTGTGGGCAGTCTAGAAAGAGACAATGGCAGCCTAGGCATGACAATCCCTTTCACCGCCCTCTGAAAATGGAAAAACCATTCGACAAAGACTTTCGAGTGAACCTTATAAGCGACAACATTAAAGGTGACTGTTTTCGGAAGATTGTAACCATCCACGGCAGACACTATCCTGCTCTGCTCGACTCGGGGAGTGAACGCTCCATACTCTCACAGACGGTGGCTACGGAAACAGGAGTGACTCTGGATGAGTGCTATGCCACTTTGCATGGTTTCGGTGGTGGCAAGTGCAGGACTCTTGGTAGAACTTCGTGCATCATTCAAATCGATAGTAGCAGATTTCCAGTTGAGCCTCTGGTTGTAGCAGACGAGCAACTCTCAGAGCAGGTTTTGATAGGAAAGGATATCCTTAACAATCCTGCATGTGAAATCCATAAAAATTGTGATACGCTCACTTTACACAGAATTTCTGATAATAAGGCTTTTCCATCTAAGAGGTATCTAACAGCTGACGACATCCAAGTTGGACCCCATATTGATCCTGACGTTGTTGCTCGACTGCTGAACAAAAACCGAAACTGCATCGCTTTGAACCAAAAAGAACTAGGACGGACAACTCTTGTTGAAATGGAAATCGAGCTGATCAAACCAAATCCGATTGTACATCAGCCTTATAAGGTGCCATTCGCCAAAAGGCAAGTCCTTTCGTCCATGATATCCGAGCTCATCGATATTGGAGTCGTTAAGGAATCCCGATCGGAGTTCGCATCACCAGTGATCTTGGTGAAGAAAAAGAACGGAGACGACAGGATGTGTGTGGATTATCGGAAACTGAACCTTGTAACCAAGAAAGTAAGGTTCCCTCTTCCTTTGGTCGAGGAACAACTCAACAACTTAGCGGGCTACGAATTCTTTATTGTCTTGGACCTGGCCTCAGGGTATTACCAGATCCCTATAAAAAGGGAGCACACCCACTACACAGCCTTCATTACTCCCGATGGTCTTTATGAGTTCACCAGTATGCCATTTGGTCTCGTCAATGCTCCATCGGTTTTTCAGAAACTCATGAACAATTTGGTGCAGCGAATGAGGCCGGAAAAGATCGTCAGCTATATGGACGATGTGGTGATACCGTCCAACACTATCGAGGAGGGCTTGAAGAAACTCGAAATGTTCGTAAAAATACTCCAAGAAGCGAATTTGACACTGAATCTTAAGAAGTGTACCTTTTTCAAAAAAGAAATTGAATTCTTAGGTCATGTTATCAAAAACGGTACCATCCAGCCGGGAAAGGGCAAAACCTTGGCTGTTGAGAGGTTTGAGAAACCAACGAATGAGCATGAAGTGCGGCGATTTATCGGACTGACGAGCTATTTCCGAAAATTTATTCCGAACTACTCGCAGATCGCACTTCCATTGACCAAGTTGACCGAGAAGAGCAGCGCCTTTAAATGGGGTGACGAGGAACAAGCAGCCTTTGATGGGCTCAAGATGTCGTTGTCTAGTAGTCCTGTTCTCGCATTGTACATTCCTTCAGCCGAACACGAACTACACACGGATGCAAGTAGCCGCGGAATCGCTGGAGTGCTGCTGCAGCGAGAAGGTGACCAGCTGCGTCCTGTTGCTTTCTACAGCAGGAAGACTACAAAAGAGGAAAGCGTTTATCATAGCTTCGAGCTGGAAGCCCTCGCCGTTGTGGAATCCTGCCACCGTTTTCGACAGTATTTGCTGGGGAAACATTTTCTCGTTGTGACAGATTGCCAGGCGCTAAACACTGCCATGAAAAAGAAGGAATTGGTTCCGAGAATCGCGCGTTGGTGGCTGAAGATGCTCGAATACGACTACGAGGTGAAGCATCGTGCGGGTAAGCTTATGGCTCATGTGGATTCGCTTTCAAGGAATCCCTGCGAAAGTTCTCCGCCTTCGGATGTTGTCGATATGAATGTTATGAGGGTAACAGTCAACATGGATGATTGGGTGTACACTCGGCAACAGGAGGATTCTGAGACGCAACGCATTTCTGAAATACTGCAGCGTCAGTCGTTTGGAAGTTATGAGAAGCAGGTCCATTGCGATTATGTCCTGCGCGAGGGACATGTATATCGTCTAGTCGATGGGAAGCTTCGACTCTTTCTACCAAAGGGAAGCAGAAATCGATTACTACAGGAGAATTGTGAGAAGACTTGTCATTTAGGAGAACGTGATTTGCTAGAATTTCTTAGCTCGAGGTACTGGTTTCCCAGGATGACACAGTTCGTAAGGAAGTTTATGAAAAGTCGAGTCGGGAAGGAAGAGTTATAAGAAACGTGTCCAAAAATTGTTGCTTGAAATATCATCATCATCATCATCATTTTCGAAATGCCGCTTATCCTTTAAAAAGGTCGCGGAGCGAGGGTGCGAGGGTTGTTGTTTGAAATATGAAAAATTAATAAATCATACATTTTTGGTTGCATTTTAAGCGAGAATAATTCAAGCCAAGAAAAATCTAAAATAAAATAAAAAGCGAAAATTTCTTAAAGCTGTTTGTGAAGAGAGGTTGGAAAATTTAAACTTGACTCCATTTGCAAAAGGTTGAAGTAGGTTTTAGAACATTTTTTGCTGAATTCGCTTTCAGGTAAAAGCACCTTAACGTTTCGACAGTAGAGGCTGTCTTCTTCTGAGGAACTATTTTTTACGATATAAAATTGAACATAAAGCACGGGTCGGAAATACAAAAATTTGTTTTCAGCACTTAGAATATTCTCTACCTCCGGACTCAAATTTATTTTGAAATTGCAATTAAAAGATCGCCTACCAAGTTCTCCTCTACATTGGTTTGGTTTGACTTGACATTCCATAGTTATGCTTACATGCCATAAGCACCACACTAGAAAAAAAAATTCACAAGTAAGAAGCCTTATACTTGTGGTTGTGTGCAAAAATAATACTTCGCACCTTTTATTTACGATTAACAATACCAATACACCACACACGGAAATCACTAAGGGCCGGATTTTCAGTGCAACATCTTTCGAGTTTCAGGGTTAAACTGAGATTAACCCCAGAAATTAGTTTTTCAGTGTATTTGAATCTGGGATCAACCTCGGCTTAACTCACCAAATTTTGTGAGTTAATCTCGGATCAATTCTGGAGAAGAGTATAAATTTCTTTGAATGTATTTTCTGTGTGAAATGGCAGTTGCTTTGCGTGTTTCTGTGAAAAATTACATCTGAAAATCACTCAAACTTCTTTTTCTGCATTTTTCTATGTGAATTAAGACTTGGGAGAGTCAATTGTTTCGAGAGTCGAAAATTTTGACAACTATAATAACGGAGTTAATTCTGCACTGAAAAACTGCTCGCGTGGTTAACTCCAGATTCGTTTTGTTCTGGGATTAACAGATCTTGGTTTAAGCTGGGCTTAACTCAGCACTGAAAAACTGGCCCTAGGAGAAACAGGGAAGATATCCAACAAGTTTACTAAAGTTTACTAAAAGGGAAACCTTGGTTCTTTTTACTTTTTCAAAGTTTGCGGATACCCAAATCTTCGGTACTTTTTACTTTTATGACTACGTCACATTGCCCCCCTCTTAAACTCATTCGTTCAAACAAATGAATCGGAAGTAGCGATGTTAATTGTCGAAACGGAATTGCTCAACATAGCCTCTTGATCCATGTCAAATCCAATAAACAGCATCGCTGATGCATGCAAAGAGATTGAGCCCAACCCTTTATTATTTATAAACGACATTTTGTTTTTGTAATATGGGCGCCAAAATTATATTACCAGCAGCAAATATTGACGCCTTTTTCTATATCGTACGTACTATCCTGAACGTGCTATCCCGCATCATCTGGATCCCTCACATTATCCCCCTCCTAAGTTCATTCACCTGTTAAAAATAAAAAAAAAAATAAAATAAATAAATAAAAAATAAAAAATAAAATTCTAAACGAAGCTATGTTATTCAGCATCGCAGAATAGATTTTTTACGCTAGGTATATTCATTTTATAGCACAGTTTGTAACGCATTAAACTATAGCCGAAGATTAAGTCCTTTGAGAAGAATTTTTGTGTGTAAAAGTTGCAGCTAAAAACCCTTAATACGATGACATTTTTCTGGGTAACACGACTAAGATGCTATATAATTGTGTAACAAAATAATACTTTGCACTTTTTTGCAGTTAGTAATAAGAATAACCAATAATTATGCCCCCAGAAATCACTGCGTAAGCACGAGCATCAAGGATATCAACCTTCTTTACAAGATATAGGGAAACTTTGCTTCATATGTTCTAGCATAGTTTGGATATCCTCATTTTATATGTTAAACCTTATCAAGAGTCCTCTTATTGCGTACGGCAAAAACCTATAACTATTCGTATCACTCTTTAACGTCACATTGTCCCCCTCCTGAACTGATTTGTCATACCAAAATCATCCGAGATAGCGATGTATAGGCAAGAAACATTGTTCAGCACTAGGTTTCACAGACTCCTGATTCTTGTCAAATCCAATAGACAACAGCGCTACAAGGTAATAGCAAGCCTGCAGCTATAAATGACTTTTAATTATTATAATGTGGGGTGTGCTAAAATCCTACCATGAACAGAAAAACTAAAATTAGAGATCGGTGCGCCTTTAATCCCTCGGTCCCTCTTAAATTCATTCAGTTAGTGTAAATCGTGATTTGTTTCCATCAATAATTATTGCTTTTTCCACAGACAACGCTATATATCCAGAGCGTGAATTCGTACCTCGAGCAACGAAGATTGCCCTATATACGACCTTTGCCAACTATAATGTGTTATGTTTTAAGGCGCCGAAAAATAGGCTCTTTTTTTTAAGGCTGTTCAAAATATCCTTAGCCAAAGAAAGGATATGCGTTTTTCTCAAACACAAGGTTTATTAATTACCTTTACGGAGCCTTCTATTCAGTGACATAATTCTAGATTACAAACTGCGAATAGGCCACAAAAGATGGGTGGGTATGAAGAAAAGACACCGACATCAAGCTTTCAAACTCATTAATCATGTACCTGAGGATCAGCCCACTAGAAGACGATCTTACCTAAGGTGTTGGGGGAGGAACTCCGCACGCTCGCAGTGCCCAACTCGAAGCTATGATTTACCCCAAATTGTAGTTATAAATAAAAGTGAAGAAAAAGAATGCACGATCACCAAAAAGTATGCAAAAACAACAGAACCATGATTCAGCGATAGAGATTTGTTACGATTTTACTATTCACTATCCTTAGGATTTAACCCCAGCAAAGATTTAGTATTAACGTTTACATTTGTCAAATACATCGAAAGCAAGAAGTGATGAATACGATCTCCACTCAAGTGGTTTCGAATGCAGTGAATATTTTTTTAGAGGAGCAGAACTTTAAGAGGGGGGTAATGTGATGTGGTTTCATGATAAGAGCTTTCGTTTTTAGGTTCCACAAGATAAAAAATAAACAATGTATGGAATTATGAAACACAAATTGGTATGAACGTATTTTATATATATGAGGTAGCCGGAAATATGACAGAGTTATTGCAAAGAGATTTCCTTACCACAAGGATCAAGAAGATCTCAAATTGCTAAAAGTTTTATTTGAACTACTTTTGTCGGCGTTGTGACCAAGACATCAGAATTCAGTCTCCTTCTTAAATTATAACAATAACATGGTATGGCTTTCGTTTTTCAAGCAGCTATTCACTGATGCTCATTCAGCCGGGGCAACCATGCCTTTTGAGTTAATCTTTCCTTCATTTTTAGGAAAAATTTTTGGATTATTTATGATGAACATCACTGGAGTCCATAGCCGCGAAGCAGGTAATTTTTTTCTAAACTTTTGAAAGGATTGTTCCAGTTTTTATACCCCATTCCATAGGATAGGAGGTATATTAAGTTTGTCACATAGTTTGTAACACGGTTAATTAATAATGGTAGACCTCCAATACGTTAAGGGCATATGATCGAGACCGAATTCTGAATCGCCGTCCGTCCACCTGTCTGTATGTCACACGTTTTTAGGCTTTAAATTTTAAGCTAGGAAGCTGAAATGGTACGTAGGTTCACGGTTATCCGAAGCAGTACAAATGTAAAAAATTTTCAAATCCGCCCACAGACACGCCCACAATCGGTGCAATTTCGGAACTACCTCCAGAACTTCCAAAGCTGTAAGACGTCGTCAAAGCCTGAAATTGGGTATATATTATCTCCTATTTATTGTTAGAAACAAAAAATTATAACTTGATTGATAATACATGGAAATAATTGGACCACGCCCCTTTTCAAAGGTTGCACTTTTTATAAAATGTCAAAAAATAACAATAACATCAGCATTTTACAAAGTGGGATAGGATGGGGTATTCAATAGTCCGTTTCACGGACTGTAACTTCTGCGTGCACACTCTAGCACTTACTCACTGGTTTTTGCATTGAAGAACCAGAAATCTATGATTCCAAAGAACCATTTTGGAACTGATCGTTTAACCGTACCGAAGTTAAGTCAGCTTTTCGTTAGTATTACAATTCGTAGAGTTCGGCAGGACATGATCCCGCAACCTTCACCTTTCTTCAGTTTTATCAACGTACCTGAGAATTCACATCCTTGGATGCTCTATTTTTAAAATGTTGCCCAAATTAGTGTTTCAGCTTCTAAAGGACTTAAGAACTTAAGAAATCACATAGGACTTTCGGCATATACCGGCGAATGCCGAACCTCAATATCTTCGTAGAAAAGTCATTTAAGAAGAACCGGCATGAGCCTGGCTCTACTTCACCAGATTTACAGCCGAATAATTATCACACTCTACATCTACAGCAATCAGCAAATGAAAAGAGCTTTCGCGGGGAATGTACATAAAAGGCAAGACTTCACAGAAAAATATCAGAGATGAAAGAAGTTTTTTCCTTAAAAAAAAAAAACAGAGAGAACCGAAACTCCTCCACCATCGCATCGGTTCCATTCAACGTTAAACTTATCCCATTCGCAAGGAATGTGCGCCTTGTGCTGAAATTTTAACGATAACATTCGAAAGTATTTAAGAGGCGACAATTATTATGCGGAGTGTCGAAATAGTCGATTTCGTTCTTTTTTTCATGCTGGTCCTTGCAGATATCCTTGCAATTTGAAAATAGCTGTCTGCGGAATGCAACTAGATTTTTGCTAGTCAAGCAGTAGGAACAACTTATGGCAAGTCTCATCGACCAGATAATGGTCGAAAAACGAACAAAAAGTAAAAAAAAAATCCTTTCGTTGGAAAGGATTTTTTTTTTTTCTTTCGATTGTTGATTCTCGTGTCCTTTTTGCTCGTCGAGATAATTATTTCAAATTACGGGGACGAGTCGGGATGGTGGAAATCATTTTATTGGGCAATAACTTTGAATGGCTCCAAATAGGTTGCTGTTGCCTCTTGCCCTTATATCCTCACCGTCTTGTCTGTGGAGAATATTTTTTTTTATGGCTGGTGTTCAGTTGCAATGGAATAAATGGGGCAGCGACGTTGCAGGGAGATTATTTGAGAATGTCATCAAATTTGGGGTAATGGAGCGACAACTTTAACAGTGATAAGGAAATTTAATTAAGCAATACACATTTTGAGAGGTCCTGCGATTTAGTGCGGTTGTGAGGATAGGTCAGGACAACTGATTGGAAAGGTGTTTTTGAAGGAACCTTAATCGATGCGACTTCAAAGAACTAGAGGACAAAAAAAACAAAAACAGAGGCCGGATATGGCAAAACTTTCCTGTTTATATTTTAATATTTCCAAAATTAAAAAAGACCTTTAACTAAAAAAAAGCAAAAAATCCTTATTCTGAATTAAGAGCGCAAAATTCAAATTAGAGCTAAAAATAAATTGAGAGGAAAACTATTGCAACAAACCCTTACTCTCGATAGCGGGTGATTTGGTTCATTCAATCGGGTAATTTGGCGCGTTACACTTTATAGATCATTGTTTCCTTAAGAAGTATTTAAAATTATATTGTTTTTTTTTGTATCGCTTTCAAAATAAAAATGAAAAACTAAAACCAAATTATTGCAGGGAATACAGGTGCAAGAGACCACTTTTGGCAGGAAGACTGCCAAGTACCCTTTTCTTTTCGCAATATATTCCTCTCCCTTTTCTGCATAAAAGCTTTAATCACAGTCCGCTGAACCACCAGATTTATCGTCAAGAGACACGTTCTAATACCTGTCGTCAAAAAATGACTGAACGATTTTAGGCTTCGAAAATTTTGAGCGATAGTACTGGTTTTCATTCGCGTTTCCATTCGCTTAAAATAAAAATTCAAATTTCGCTGTGCCATTTTTATTGTGTAAAGGAGCGGTGGCACAGTGGTGCAGTGATTTGATAACTGTGCACCAGGTACCAGGGTCGAATCACGTCGTTTCTTACATTCAATTTGGCCTGTCTCGGTGCTTGTGAAAACCTAACCCACCTTTGTGAAACTCATTCAAAGAACGGTAGAGGGTGAGATGTCACCCCAGCCATATTACCCTCGTCAAAACTCCCGCACAATAAAACAGAAAAAGATGTAATAACAAAGTTTAAAAAATAACAGAGATAAGTACACAAAAAACTGTTTAAAATATAGAAGTTGTGGAATTATGGGCCGCATATGCGCTCGGCATTTTTCTGTCTTGTTTGCGTCACATATGGACAGTTTTATATTCAATGAAGAAACTTTTTCGCATACCGAATCGCAGAATGAATTAAAAATGAGAGGAATGGATGGACACTTTGTAAACACGTGCCTTTTTGTGATAAAACGATCTACCCACATTTTCCTGCATGCAGCCATATATTTATATGCGCCATTCCCATGCGGCTAAATTCGCATGTACTACTTGCATGCAACAAACTTCAATGTCTTGCACCACAGCTTCAACAGCTTAAATTTAAATCAAAGAGAAGTTTCAGTAAATGTAGGTCGCAAACTTTATGGTCATGGTCTATACTCTATGTAGAGCCTGTAAAGCTCTTAAACGCGGTCTACGGTTACAATCTGCCCTAATTGTGCAAAAGCCATGCCGTTTCAAAAAACGAGTTCGCTTCGAAAGTTATCAAATCCCTCTTAAACCCATATCTACTAAAATTCAACCACCTCTTCCTTAAATCATCTTTTTTCCGCCCTTTATCATATCCTTCGTCAAATTTAAGGAAAAAAAATGAAATAAAAATTAATAAATTCCATTTCAAAACTGTCGCTTGTTTGCTTTTGTTCGACAACAAAACTTTGTCCACAAAAATGTTCATTCATGTACGCTGCCGGTTGTGGCTATTTGGCCGCCACTGCTTTCCCGCAAGTCCTCATAACCGCTGCCACCTCGTGTGTCCCGCAAATCTCAATAAATAATATCGGTATCAGAGAAAAGTGAACACCATAAAAGGAAAAATCGGGCAGTGTTCCAACGGCACTGCCAATCTGCAAAGGGAATTCGTTTACCTCATTCAATAACCATAAGGAGCGGGCTGGGTGGCCGCATCGTCCTTGTGGCGGACAGTAACTATAGGGGATAGCTGCACGCTATCTATTGGCTGGTCCGCCTTCGCCGCCGCCGCCGCCGACGCCGATGACGATGAGGACAAAATTGGAATTCTATTCGGTTCGATATTTACCCAGTTCCGCATTCATCGTTCGAGTATTTCTCGGAAAATATTACAAAGCGGAAGCCCTGTCCGCCTGCACAGCCCCCGCACACAACTTTTGACTCGGTTTCTGCGTTTCTGTGTCTGTATCCTTTGGGAGCAAGGACAACTGATAGCCATATAGTCAGGTGGGTAAGTGGTACACTCTCGTACATTATGAAGTCATCGTTTTTGTTTCACTAATTCACGACAGGACCCGCGCGCGCCGGCCGTAACGCTATCACCGCGCGAGCTGGGCGAATCCCCAGCTGAGTTCCTTGGGCGCTCTCTGTTTACTGATGCTTTTTGCGTGCGTGTCCTTGCGCGCATATATACACACAGCGCCAACTCATATCCCCGATGCGAATGCAGTCACTCGACGTGGTCGTCGGGAAATTGTTTGAAAATTTAATTAATGGATGAAAGCAGTCGGGTGTTGTTGGCTCTGGGGTTGGTGGACTTTGGGTGGTTTCCTGTGAAGGCGCAACGCTATTTGGTCAGTGTAAATAAAGGACGACGCGCTGATGCCACTTGGCCCATCCACGGGAACACAGTCGGTGTCATCGTTTGGTGGCTACTGAGCAGCGATGTGTGGAAATATATAGAACAGCTCCATGCAAAACATTTTATAAACAGGAGGCGCGGTCGGTCAGACCACGTAGTTGCGGTTCGTATAATTGAGAGGATGTTTTTCGCGGTGGCAGTACTCGTAGGTCTCCTGTCGACACAGAAAACAAATGGTCTGTCGAAGGGTTGCAATGGAAGTGTGTATAGGTACGTGTGCTTGTGATTAGGGCCGGCCAATTTGGTGTTGAGAGTTTTGGATTGCGTCCAGATTTGCGCGGAGATCTCGTCTGAGTTTTCCCCTTGGCGATTCGGAAAGTTAGTTCCGGCACAGAGAGGAAGAGTTATGTAAGAGTCTTGCAATAGTGGCAGGGCGACAAAATTGGGCTTCGGGGCTCCGGCTCATGGCTGAAGTTTAAGTGGAACAAGTCACTTGTAAGTCGCAGTTACAGTGGGACCAAATGGCAATAAGTGGGAGAGTATATTGTTAGGGAGATTTTTCTAGGTTTGCAGTTATGGTTGCGATTTTCGACCACGACAGCAAAAATCGTCAAAATCCAATATCAAACTTGCACATCCTTAAAAATAGTTTCATAAATCAACAAATCACAGCTTCTTCAACAGTGCCAAAACACCTCATCCATGTTTTCAATGCAATCATAAAACTTTAAGGTTTTCACGACTATGCCATCAAAACTTTTCCTTCTTTCCCGGGCCCTTAAGAGGGTTTTTAAAATCTCAAACACATAATCACTTTAAGGATAAAACAAAGAAGCCGATTAAGAGGAACACGTCTTCTCCAGTTGAGAATTATTGGAGTTTTGTTTTATAAGTGACAAAAAAAAAAGAAACTCTCCATCCTCTTATCGATATACGCACGCATCCTTAAGGAAGTGTACTTTTGAGAGAAATATGGGGGTTTTCAGGTTTCCCGATTGGGTTGAGGTTTTGGCTTAGGCAAGGAGAAGCTTATGGCACGTAAACACGAGAGCTTATTGGTGTTTGCATTCATTGAGCATTTGGCTAAGGATGATTTTTTCAAAAAAAATTGGAAAGTTTTTTATGCTTTAATAACTTATCTGAGGCTCTGCGTAGGCCATAGACATAGGGTGTCAATCTTAGTCTTATAAACTGGACAATGTGGTGCAATTGGTATTGGATTGGACTGGCGGATTGATAATGAAAAAGAATGCTGGACAAAGGTCGTTACCGCCCTAATTTAAATGTAGATTTGTTGCGCGCGGGCGGCTGATATAAGGCAACTTGATTTTTTTGGGCTCATTTTAATTTTTTACTCACGTTCTAATAGAGAAAAGACGTGACCTAGTTCGTGTTTCCACAAGCTCTTTAACGAAAGCTTGAAGAAATATTCCTCTCACGCTTAAAGATTGTCTTGAATCATTAAAGTAAGAAAAAAATAAACAAGGACATCTTTTGTCGATTCGGAGATGGAACCAGCTGATGCAATGTAAGAGGATCGATGCCTGAAGCTCCTTCAAGTCGTGGGAAAGAATTAAAAAAATTTCAAGGATTTACGTACAGCATTATTAGGAAAATGATTAGAGCTCCATTTAAAGTGATTTAAGCTATTTCACAAGGCCTGTGCTGCTCTTATTTAAAGCACAAACTATAAATAGGTCAAATCAAATGATCTCGATGGCTGCTTGCGAAAGATTAGACTGTCAAACCGTCCTGTACCATATACCGGTCTCATTCAAACCACGGTTTTTTTTTTAATTGGTAGAGCTCACCAGGTTTGACTTGAAAGGTGGAAGCAGTGTAGTCGTTTTCAAAGAGCGCATAATGTGTATTGTGGTATTAGCTGTTTGGCTCCCAGTTTTTTTTGTGGATTTAAAAAAGGAAATTACAATACGTGAAGAAACTTGATCTTGGGCCTTGAAAGCACAAGCTCACCCAAAACTCTCCACAGTTACTATGGAGAAATATTTTTCAAATCCTTTGATTGTAGCCAAGAGATAGCTTTTGTTTTGAGAACAGCTGCGAACAGTCTACGGATTTTGAACGGGTACAGGTACAGGGTTAAGGTGCAAATGCATCTCACATTGGAAGTCCGTATCCAGTTCATGATTCGCTCACTTTCCTTGGTAGCTCAAATTCTTTTTTCGTTTTCCAATATTGAGATTTGCTGCCTGCACGAGCCCACGAAGACTAGCAGGATTCTAACGGCCATTTCTCAGCACTTAACTTTTTTGTGAGTTCTACCGGAGCATGAGCGTGGAAAGTAGTGTTGGATTACTATTCATGAGGTTCCGGGTTCGAGCACCGAAAATGGCAGTAAATGGTTTTTTTTTTAAAAGTTCCACCTTCCTCCGAGAGTATCATTTGCCACGGGAGGTCTCTTAATTCGCCGTTCAGAATCGGCAAAAAATTGTAGGTCCCGTACATGTCTAAGAAGACATGGAATGGGAGCCATTCATCTAGTGCTGGTCGTCAGTTGAAATTTGGTTCCAAAGTCAAAAGGGGCTCCATATTCTGCTGTCGAACAAACCATCGGGAGAACAGAGGTTCATAGAAAGCTTTTAGAGTCAACACAACAGGTGCCTTCTAGTTTTAAAATCACGTTGTCCTTGTTTCTTTCCGTATGGAATTTTATAAAATGTGTCTTATTGTATTGTAAGAAATCCCTTATATTTCATTGTGAAGTTATGTCTAGGGAACAAGCACCATCAAGGTTCACTCGCAGTTCTCTTCGGGTTCCTCATGTGGCACTTGCCCTTCTGAAAAACTTTTTTTGAAATTTCTTGTCCTCGTAGTGGAAGGTTTCGTTGACGAAGACATTGAAAATTATTTTGTCACTAATCGTCATACAATCGAGCATACAATTTTGAATATTTCTATGTAAGGGATGATTTTCAAACCCATTTTCCACATAATATGTCGCGTCGTAGGACGCTGTTCGATGCACGAAGCGTAGACAAGTCTTTATTTCACGTTGAAAACCTTTTCCGAGAAGGTTGTTAGAGCCAAGTCTTTGTCGGTGCAACTTCTAGGCCTCCTAAGGCCTGATATGTTCTGGATTAGAGTTTCCAATGCCAAAGCCTATTGGGTTCAGGAACACACTTTCAAAAAGTTCTTGGGCCAAGAGACAAGAGAACAATATTACGGTAGGTTTGTGGGTCATCAACGGCTTTTCTTGGCTTGAGAAGCGTTATGATCTTCAATTTCTCATGGTAGCATTACAGATCTTGAAACTGGCTCAATCAAACTACCGCCTTAATTCTGGCCGCCCAATATGCTTTGATTAGCCAGATAAGTTTTAGTTTTTATGCAGGCGAAGGCAGTATAAATGGTAGAACATTGCTTTAAGGAGGTAACATGATGGATTAGTTCTTCGTAATTTTTTTTTACTCCTGGTTGATGTGCCTTGAGAGCCTAGCTCAATCTTTTGAAAGTTGACCGATATAAGCAGTCATCCTATTGGGATCGGTGCTTGCCCTTATGCCAGGCATGGCGGATTTATTTACGAGGTTGGTTTACGAGGCTTGCCTTTCGGCGTGAGTGTTTGGGGTCGACGCTTTTGACCGGGTACATTTACTTTTTTTTTATGTTTTTGTCTAGAGCTACCCTATAAGCTCATTAGTTAAATTAGTTTGTGTATAATGCCTTAAAGAAAATGCGCTAAAGAAGTTAGCGCACTTTGGCAAAGATGTTTCTTATGTTAGGCTTCCTGTTGCAAGCCCTACTGAAGTTGTCACATGTGTGCACATCCACCAGGAGCAACCAGGAGCAAATCTAACCAATCAAAAAAAAGCAGACAAATGTAGTAGATCTGCAACAGTAGATCTTGGTACAAGTTCAAGATTTACTGTTCCAGGCCTTTCGGGTATTGTTGCTGATATAAGACTTTCTGCTGCAAGCTTTACTACAACTTTTACAAGTTTAAGGCCCCAACATATTAGTCAAAATTCGGCCAGCAATATTTAAAAAAAATCTAAGGGCCTGTTTTTCAGTGCGAGATCATCCCAGCCTAGGAGGTAAACTGAAGATTACTCCAGACAAGAGTTTTTCAGCTAATTTCGCTCTAGGATTATGCCTCCTCCTCTTCTGCGCTCGAACTTTGAAGAAGAGGAGGTACTTTTCCGCATTTTTTTCTGAGAAAACTGTAATTTGAGCAGTCAATAATTTCCAGTTTCTATTCTGCACCAAAAAAATGTTGAGCTAATTCCAGATTCGTTTTTATCTCTCTCGGACACCAGACTTACGAAAAAAAAACTCCCACGGACTACATTCGTCAAAATTTATATTGAGAACCTCTATTGAGTACTCCAAGTGGGTTATGCCTTCCTACCTACAGGCTTCCTGGAGATGTCATCAGGAATAGGCCCCATTGGTAAGCCACGAAAATGAAGTGGCTATAGACGAAGCTAAAAACCCCGTCTGAGGACCGCGCCTGAAGAGCTCTAGATGATAGCGGATGATCGAGAAAGACGAATTCAACTTCCTTCTGACGCCAAAGAAAGACGAGTGGTCAAGGCCGTTACAGATTACGTTCTGTCAAATTAAGATGTCTATTTACTCAGACATATTCGAGAAACTGAAAAGATTCTAGTGTCTAGGAACTGAAAAACAAGACCGTATTGTAATTTCACGAGCCATTTCATAATTTTAAGCGCCAAATTGACCAGTTTAATGCTGAACACCGAATAATATTCCCTAAGCAAAGCAGGTGGTAAGTCTCGATAAAACAAATTTGAAGTCCGCCGCAAATTTGTCTTAAACAAGCATAGAGCCAAATATTTAATAAATGTCAACTTCTCCGTTTCAAAAAGCCAAATACTTTGGTAGAATTTAACTCCTCCCTCTTAAACAAGCAAATGATTTCGGAGCTACATAAATTGAATTGCGGCCAAACTATTCAATTGTCAAAACCTTTGTCTACTTGTCAAAACCTTTGTCTACTTGTCAAAAAACCTTAATTTACTTAAAGATTTTTGACTGAGGCCTAACTCCTCCCTTCTTTGTCAGTTTACTTCCAATTTCAATTGTTTCTGTTGTCAATTTGACTCCTCCCCCTTAAAAAATCAAAAATCTACGAAACCTCAGAAAATGCCTTCGTAAGCTCTACGAATAGGCACCCATAAAGTTCCACAGCTAGATTCGACTAGGGCCTTTACTCCTCCCTTCTTTCTCAGTCTAGCTCTGTTCCCCATCCATGGGGTTTTCTAATTCACTCGTTGGTATCCAAAAGGCTAAAACAAAATAGTATATCGATGCAACCTCAATTATTTCAGAGTTTTTTAATAGATTTAACGCACTTTAACTCCTCCCTCTTAAGAAAACAACGTATAGGAGTCTAAATATTGTCTGCTATCTGAGTTGCCTGCATTTTCGTTAGCAATGCCCTCAACTTTACAGCTTTGCTAACGAAAGCCTTACAGCTGGATTTTCATGACACTTAACTCCTCCCTCCTATGTCAGTTAACCACAGTTTTTGGTACATTTGGCGCTTTCAATATACCCGCTCAACAATCCGCAAACAAGTTTCTAAATCGAGGTAACTTCTTGTTTTCTTCTCTCGAATGGGCTAAACTTATGAGATGATGTGAGGTATGGAATGAGGTAAGATCGATGCTAGTTAAAGCAGAGAGTTCTTCTTAACTAGTTTATTTCCAGCATATGCAACCCAAGGGGCTTAACACATGAAAACTTTTTCATTAACGTGTAGATATAGTCACCTCTTTAAGTAATAACTAAACCCGCATCTTTCAACAAACTCAGCCCAGCTAGGTCTAAGTATCTACAAAGTACCTGAAGTTACCATCATCACGTTGGTATATTGGTCGACTGTGGTAGAACTTCTAAAGAGAACCGCATATAGTGTGCAACTCTCTCCGCTTCTTGTTAGAGGAAACTATTATTAAGGCCAATATTGCCATCACCATGTGCTACTAATAAATTCCCTATCATCATCACGTCACTATCGTGTTCGTCATGACGACCGACGAATCCCAGTACAAAGTAGCATCATCATCTGAGCCTAGCATTTAGGTACGAACATCGCAACATAGTGGCATAAGCAGGCCAACGCGGCGCAAGTAGCCAGGTCAAAACCGAACCAGAACCCCCCAATGATGGCGAGATGCAGGAGGATGAGCCGTTTTTCATTTATGTCCATTTCCCATGTTAAGTAAATATGCAATATCCTGTCGCTTTCAAAACATTTACACAAACCAACACTCTTGGATGTGTGTGCATGAATGTGGATGCGGCCTGCAGGCATCCACCAGGCCGATGTATCCTATGCAGATGCTCCCTGTACATTCAATGGCATCATCATCATCGGCAGCGGCAGCAGCATATGTACATGCTTTTGGGAGCTTCATCCTCTTTATTGGATTGGCGTCAGCACAGCAGTAGCAGCAGCGGTGAAGGAGTACAACTACTAGTGACGTTGGTGGTGGTGTTGCCCATGTTTACCGGGCGGTGTTTATGGGTTCGTTATGCCCCACACTGAAGCCCTGCACACTGGGCCTCCCGATGATTCTTTGTAGTTTGCATGCGGATCCAAAGTGGCTTGGCGCTGTGTTCCAAAATGGGTGGCGGCTGGCCTTTTCCCAGTAATTTGCTTCCTCATTGCAGAGGCCGGTCGGTACTGAAGCCTCAAACGTCTGCGAAGCAGTGTGCGGTAAGAATGCGGGCATGTAGTGCCGATGCCGATGCCGATGCCGAGTGCCCTTTTGGCCGAGGCCGTGCGACCTACTTCCACCACATACACAACAGTCGGAGAGGAGAAATTTTGGGAAATGAAATCCTAGCTGGAGGATACTTGATCCCTGCAAGGAAACTCATTTTGTTTGCCATTTCCTGAGCGCAAACGACGAACGCCGACGACGAGCAATCCCATTTGCGGGCTGCATTTGTTTTCGGCCCGGCAACCATTGTTCGGTCGTTCTGCCAACCGTGTGCGAGTCGTACCGATCCATCTGCAGCCGCATGTGGGAGTACTTTCAAGGACACTCTTCCAAAGAGGATATTTATTTATTTGGCCACCGCCACTTAAGTTGGCAAGCGATTCCATTGTTTTGAAGCCGCCTCGTTCACATGAAACAGCCGTAAGTATGTCAAAGTATCTCTGGAGCTACAATCCCGACAGAGCTGCACACACTCGCATAAAGGATTTTTCTTGTTTTATCCGAAACTCCCATAGAGAGATTGCTCTGGCGCATTTGTAATTAAATTAGTTTGGGGGGGTTAATCGGGCTCCATTAAAGTTTATCGGCCGCTCCTCTTGGTCTCATTGAAACTGTACGCTGTAACCTGGAAAATTATGTGGAAAACTATTAAATTTCATTCGCCCGGGCTCTTCTATCCAGCCCGGGTGGGGGGCGGTAATGGACGTACGTGACTGGACTTGGGGAACAATTTATGCGTCGGTAATTCCTTTGGCTTTTGATGATGCCGAGATTTTTTGGGTTAAAAACTGAGAATGGCCCAAGTTTACGGTATACGGATGAAGATGCTGTGTGCTCTGGGCTCTCCTGCTTTATGGGGTAGAAGTTGGGAATTGTGGACCGAGCCCATCATGAAAGTGACGTGTAACGGGAAATTGTTTTAAGGAATTCGAAAGTGCGAAAGTTGTAGTTGTAGTATAGGTATTGTTTTGGGATGTAATACTCATAGAATTAAATTAAATTAAGTTTGTGTGTGCGTGGCGCACAAACGGCCGAAACCATCAGGACGATGTGTGTGAGTTATTTTTTTTTTCTCGAGAACAATTTGGTGTGGGATTTAATGAAGGATGTCATTGTTATGACTACATTTTGAGACTTTTTGCTAGTTTTACGTGAATTCTTGGCAGAGGTTTCATGATACTGAAGGATCAAAAATCGATATTAGAGATGTTTGTTGGTTGCGTTTGCATTAGTTGGAACTAGGATAGGTGTTTTGCATAGGTATACATTTGCGTTTGAGGTATAGGCAAGCAGCGGTCAAAAGGCGTCGGTTTTTGCGGTTTCTGGAAGAATTCCAACGGTTTTATGTAAGTCGCGAGGGGAACTCAAACTTTATACTTCAAAATTCGAAATGACCAAGGATTTCTTTATCATCATCGCACTTTTTTTTTTATTCTCGACAGTCGCAATAGACTTAGTGCAATTGAGCTATGATTGGCAACTTCACCTCTTTAGAAATGAATACGATTTCTTTAAAATTTTAATGACTAACCTGCTTAAAGGCGTTTTTGCAACGACTTTTTTTTATCCGCAAACGTCTCCCAAGCGGCTTATTTTAAAGGTCTGCCAATTTAGTCGATGTCGGCTTTTCTTCAAGTAACCTGGAACGTGAAGACCTCAAGCTCTGTGCAATGTCAATCGCAACTTCTGCATGCATTAGGCCGGGAGATAGGTAGATAGATCCTCGAATATTGTTGGTGAAACACCAGTGAAAAACATCTTCTGCTCTATTCCAGTAAAAAATAATATAGAAAAATTCAAATGTTTTCGAAATGTTGAAATTAATTGCTCTGAAATGGCCACTTCTCAACTCTTATTTAACTTAAGGTGGCGCTACAGTCCGGAGTGGACCTGGGCCTCAGCCAACAGTCGCAAAACTGTCGAATTTGTATACTTTCAAGTTGGAAACGAAGCCATCAGGGAGGCCAAAGGAGTCAGTTAAATATTTTAGAGTGATGCTGGACAATTAGCTGAAAATACGAAGAAAGCGTCGAAAATGCAGCTAGGGGTGACCGTGATAACGTAGGAGAGTTCTTCGCTCTAGAGTCGTTGCCTCAGTCCTACTATACGCCACTCCTATCTGGATGAAGGCAATGCGGACGATAGCAAGTAGGAGGAAAAGGTCATCAATGTGCGTTGCGAACAATCTGCGGCTTTCGAACCATCTCAGATGATGCCGATTTTGTAATAGCAGAAATAGTTTCAATCCGCGCTGCTGAAGTTCTTAGGATACTACAATAGAAAAACACTTTACCAAGACGATAGCAATGCGAGTAGGGAAATAAAGAACGGAAAGAAAGAACTTCTGTTGAAGTCTGTGCAGGAAGCTTTAGTATGTAGGCATATATCGACTGACTTGTCAGGAAAGGGTATACGAATCGTGCATGCCAACGGTACAGACCGTTGGGTTCGTATCTTGGGAAGATCCCTCATCCCTCTGTTGCCAACCAGGAAAAAAAAGTGACGTTTGTCGTTTTTTATTATGTCGTACGTCGTACATCGAATGTGAAATGTGTTGTATGTCGAATGTCGTGTGTAGTGTGTCGTATTACGTGTGTCATGTGTCGCATTGTCTTATGTCGTATAGTGTAAGTCGTATGTCGTATGTCGTGTGTCGTATGTCGTATGTCGTATAGTGTAAGTCGTATGTCGTATGTCGTGTGTCGTATGTCGTATGTCGTATGTCGTATGTCGTATGTCGTATGTCGTATGTCGTATGTCGTATGTCGTATGTCGTATGTCGTATGTCGTTTGTCGTATGTCGTATGTCGTGTGTCGTATGTCGTATGTCGTATGTCGTATGCCGTATGTCGTATGTCGTATGTCGTATGTCGTATGTCGTATGTCGTATGTCGTATGTCGTATGTCGTATGTCGTATGTCGTATGTCGTATGTCGTATGTCGTATGTCGTATATCGTATGTCGTATGTCGTATGTCGTATGTCGTATGTCGTATGTCGTATGTCGTATGTCGTATGTCGTATGTCGTATGTCGTATGTCGTATGTCGTATGTCGTATGTCGTATGTCGTATGTCGTATGTCGTATGTCGTATGTCGTATGTCGTATGTCGTATGTCGTATGTCGTATGTCGTATGTCGTATGTCGTATGTCGTATGTCGTATGTCGTATGTCGTATGTCGTATGTCGTATGTCGTATGTCGTATGTCGTATGTCGTATGTCGTATGTCGCATGCCGTATGTCATATGTCGTATGTCGTATGTCGTATGTCGTATGTCGTATGTCGTATGTCGTATGTCGTATGTCGTATGTCGTATGTCGTATGTCGTATGTCGTATGTCGTATGTCGTATGTCGTATGTCGTATGTCGTATGTCGTATGTCGTATGTCGTATATCGTATGTCGTATGTCGTATGTCGTATGTCGTGTGTCGTACGTCATATGTCATATGTCGTATGTCATATGTCGTATGTCGTATATCGTATGTCTTTTGTCGTTTGTCGTATGTTGTATGTCGTGTGTCGTATGTCATCAGCAAAGGTCCCGATGGCGACAGCACGTGAAAAGTTATTATTTTATAAAGGACGTATAAAAGTTACCAATAGACTCACTTCACAAACATACCCGCTCGATTCACTAACCGAATATAGCAAACTGTCATTACAGTAAACTGGCATTCTGACTATCAATAACTGACAAACTGTCATTGGCAGTAAACTGACATTCGAATGTCCAAAAATACAAATGGAAAACTAACAATCAGGACATTTTTTGAACGACAGATTGTCAGCGTTTTACTGAACGTTTTTACAGATTTCATATACCGTGTTGTTTAGAAAATTAGCATGCTTTGACAAATTTAGTTTTCGCCAAATTTAAAAGTTAAAAAAAAAATTTGAAACCTTTTGTAGATTTGAAAACACGTGTTAGTAAAAACCCATTGGTTTTTGGAATAGTCATTTTGTAGTTTGCTCCCCATATTGCACTCTCAACATCGGATACAATGTTGTATATAACGGTCTTTGTCAAAAACCTTGGTCCATCCGATTCCCCGCGAAAAGACACAAACACTAAACGTTGGTACTTTTAAACAACTTAATTTTCTGCTGCTGTATATTTTTTTGGGTTATTTAGGTTGAGAGCAAAACCAAGTAGGTATATGCTGTCATCAAGAAGAGAAACCCAACACCGACGTCGTGGACGGAACATTACCATATCTAGACAGCTCTATTACCTTGAGGTAGTAAGCGATTTTTTCTACCTGGGTTCCGCTATCAATTCAGAAAATGACACCAGTGCTTTCAAAATTTCGTAGAGGGTGAAATGGAAACCGCGCCACATTACCCTCCACGTGTACCGATCTCGATTAGACAAATGCTATATTCAATATTTCTTTCGTTTTTATTTACGCATAGACTTGGAATGTTTTCGATCGGACATTTATATATAAACTTGACAGATACTCGCCAAAAATTTACACAAAACAGTGGAAAAGATGTTTGAAATCGATAAAAAAAGGCGCAACTTTTTTTTTTCTTCTTTTTTGTAGTATAAAAAAGCTTGGGAAAACTGGGCCCCTATGAGTCCGAAACGAAGTACGAATGGAATATTACGTCCAAAGACATATTTTGGTTGGAAGGATATTTAAAGTGCGCCATTTTCCCCGATGCGCAACCTACTTTACTCTTTAAATTGGCTTCAGAGCTGATTGAACCATGTGAAAATTTTAAAATTTCAAGAGTCAACAGCTTATTAAACTGGGTACAAAAATACAGAAAAAATACAATTCCTTGCCATGAATTTACAAGAATATTGAAAGGATGTTCCAACAAAATACTGCTACGAAGTGTACTTTGCAAGTAAAGGATGCACGAAAGCCTACAAATCACAAAGTTCCCGCAACAGTCTTTTAAAACGTTGACATAAACAGCGAGTACCAAAGGCTTAGACATGATCTTAAAGGATTTGCTTGTAACTTATAGTCCTTTTACCTCCAGCTAACAACATAATATCTTAAATAACTTTCCTAATTCGCCTTAAAGAAGAAAACACACCAAAGTTTTGCGCCCAAAGCAAAAGTTTCCCCTTGTATACACACGACAGTCATTCAAGCTCAACCGTATTGTTGTGGCATCTAGTACAAAACTCATATCGAATGAGTTAATTTGAATAGTCGAATTAGCCCGCGCTCCGCCTTCGGGCTGTGTGCGGTATATAAACCCCAACCTTTGGGCTCTGTGCTATCTGCCGCTGCTGCTTCCTTGCGGCTTAATTTTGAAATCTACTATCCTTTTGTTTAATTGTGGTTTTCTGTGTATTGTTTCGCTGTTTCTTTCAACCTTTCACAAAAATTCCCTTACCCTCATCCTGATGGCATCGCGTTGTGGCGCATTATCATTCCTCCCTCCCCCTGCATACAAAAAACAGTGCAACATCATTATCACGAAATGTTGCGATTGCTTGCAACTGAAAATGGCAATAACAGCGGTGGCCTCATAAACGCAAGCCACTCAACCGAGCAAGGACCATTCTAAGCACCCAGCGTGTGTAGCACCATCTATGAACTTTATTAATAACGTTTTCTGTACCGCAGCTCTCAAGTTGTTGTTGCGGCGATAGTTGTGCCAGATAGCTATATAGGAATACCCTTGCAAGGATATATGAGAAATTTTCTAAACCCATTAACACAATAAGATGGATATACTCGTTCTAGCTGTGTTTTGAGTTTCTTTGGAGTCTTTTTTTTGTTCGCCTGTTGGATGACGAATGAAAGGGCGTAGTCCTTGTTGTCATTGGTTAGAGATGGTAATTTATGTAGGAGATACTTTGGGGTATAAATGTCTTTGAGGTCCTTGACATTTAAGTCTTTAGTTTTGTTCGAGAAAGAAACGGAAGAGAAACGGCCACTGATGATCCCTGTCTACAGCATGTGACGAAACGCAGAAATAGTCCACTTTTAAGAACTCTTTAACCATACTTAAATTCTTGCATTTTACAAAGTGTCGCAAGTCATTGCCACCGTGTCTATACGTGCCAACAACCGGTGTGTCCTCTCTGTTGCCGAAAACCCATTTTTAGCTAGTGAACTCATAAATTAACCTCGCCGAGCGCAAAAAGGACACAGCTGCAACAAGCGAAACGAAAATGCATCGCAGCTCCTTCGTTAAGTAATGACCATGCACAGCATAAGTCCACTACCGCACCAGTGTGCTCTCCGTATCGCACCTTTAATGGACACCAAAAGGTGTGCTACCATAGCCACTGACTGTACAGTGCATCAGTGCCGTTCCTCCATCTATATATGGGGACAAAGTATAAAGGAAGACACCCGAAGCACTAGAAAGACAAACTTCCCGAAAAGGGAAGTGGACAAATTGCAAAATGTTACAGATATCCCAGTGCAAAAGAGCACGGAACCGGCTACCAGTTGAAACGCAAATGTGGTCATTTGCGGGTGTAGTTTTTTTTTGCATCCTTACCTCCTTCAAGTTGTCATAGTTTCCGACAAAGGATACGAGATGGAAAAAAAAATCCGTCGTCCATTCGGTAGCATATGCAGAGCACTTTGGAGGATGCGATTGAACACGATGACCAGAGCAAAAGTGTGACACTGTCCCTGGTCATCGTCTTCTGCAATCCCAGGAATTGACAGCTCAACAGCATCAGCAATGATCCTGCACAGACAGGCACACACACACAGAGGACAGCAAAGTGAATGAGCAGCAGAATGTCCAGGCAACTGTGACTCCGGCTGTAGGGTGATTAATAAACAGATAACAAGCTTGGCTTTGCCGGTCGTGTACGTGTCATCACCAGTGTGACCACACGCATGTGATAAACCCCAACTGATGGGTGTTTATCCTCCTCTCCCCATATAACTACCCGAGTCAGGATATTATTTAACCCGATATGAGTGGCGAAATGTGCAGCGAATCGGAAGAGCTTACATGTGTTTTTGTTCGCGCGAGTACCCATCTCTATAGGTACCTACCCCACACTATCCTTTTTGGTGCGGCATCCTTGTCCCGGACAATGGCGCGATTTATTACATTATCAATAAAGTGAATAAATTTTGAGGTTATGCGGTGTGTGATAACTGAACGTGGAACGATCCTTGTGCGCTGCTGATGATGGCGGCAATGTGTGGACTCGGTCGATGGGCTGTTAATTAAATGAGTGCCCACTCACACGTTGCACGGTTGTGTGTGAAGGGATGCTGCACCCGGTGTGAGGGGCTGCAAACACTAGAATAAAATTAATTGATTAAAAATTGCCACTTTCGCTGTGGTGATGACCAAAATGAACGAGTTCAGAGGTGAGTGGGTTGGTCAATTCGCATCGATTGTTCGAGGTGTTTGCGTTCACGGTTGAAGAGGACTTTTGAAAAGGATAACTTTCGATTAGAGGGAATCTTTTTTTACCAAACTATTATAGGATAAAGCGGTTGCCTCTATGCAAGAGGTCAAAGGATGCAACATTTCGCAGACATTTTACTCCACACAGCACTTGAGTCGCCAATAAACAACAAACGCAAATTGCCCCAGTCTCCTGCGGCCTTATGCAGTCCTGGAATCACGTGCATACCTCCGATTAAACCTGTAAATTCCCGCAGACACGACCGGCCAAAATTTGAATCCTTATGCATAATTGATAGCCGAAAATCGTCTTGTTCTTAGTCCTGCTGCTCGATCTCACCTTTGTTTATACAATGCGAGTAAACACACACTCCCACATCAATCCCATTAGACATGCAGGATCTGGTGCTATGGCAGAGTCTATAGCGAGCCACCCTCTCGATTCCGATTGAATTTACTATCGACGCCGGGTTGTAGGTTTCGCCAGCAGGTGGAATTCCTTAGAGTGTGGCGGTGCGCACAGCAATAGCCCATGAAATTTATTGTCCCAACATAAAGTTGCCAAAGTAATTGCGTCGAGAAGATGTGCTCGAGCACTTGATCCAGGACTCCCGCTCGGTGTCTGTCTCACAGTCAGACGTAAAACAAACCGATAAAGTCATAATTTTTCGTCAAAATTGCTCCAAGAAAACACCGAAGACCCGCCTGATATGGTGCGGGTACGGGTAGGTATACAGAGAGAGCAGAAAAAAAAGCATTCCACTATACTCGTGCAAGGATCCACAGCCTCATTTGAATTAATTATTAAACTCAATTCATTTCAATTCGTTTCATTCGGAAGGGATATATAGAGCGAGCGAGTTGGGCGCCATGCAGTTAAATCGATTTCTCTGTTTCATTTAAATTCCTTCGTGCATCCATGGTTGTGTATGTGGAAGAGTCATCGTCGTATAGTGTCCTTTGAACTATACTACATCGCTGCACAAGCTCGTCGTGTGTTGTTTTCGATTTTTTTTGGGGGTTAACTCAGAGCTTTTGGTGGAGCTTTCATTACAACCATGAAGCACCACCCACTGTGACGTGAGGAGAAAAGAGAAACTACTGCTGCTGTTGTATCCCATACCAAACGTGGCCAGAACACAGCGTGCCACAACAACAACAACAACATACAGTTATACGTATTCGTAGAGGGTGCGAAAAGCCATTCGGGTTAATTGTGCGCGATAAGTGTCATGTCCTTGTGCGGGATGGGTGACGGTGACGGCAGCCACGTCGACACGGCGATGGCGGTGGTGGCAATGGCATTAAAATGGGATTTGTATCTACAAGTCCGACACAAATTTCAGGAGATTTTCGATAGCCATGTCCTTTTTGTGCCGATTTTGTTCGGCACGGAAATCCAGGGTGAAGGGCAGCCTTATATCGAGTTGGATTTGTTCTTTTTCTGTTGGGGTATTCCCTAAGATGTTCTTTTTTTATGCAAAGTCAGGTTAATTTTTTTTGATTATTTTGTTAATTTAAAAAGCATTTTTAACAAGAAGGTAAATTAATCAGAAAGCTAACCGAACGCATCATTGCTATATAAAGCGGCAAAGACATACGAAATTGTGTATCACATTCGACTTACCTGAGCTTTAGTTTCTCTTTCCGTCTTTATAATCACTGTAGTCTTTCTCACGGTCTACTGTTTGTAACACACGTAACACGAAAAGATAATGGTAGGTCCCAAGGCCTTAAGGGCATATGATCGAAATCGAATTCTGAAATGGCTATGTCCGCCCGTCCGTCTGTTTGTTTTATGTTTTTAGGTCATGGGGCAAATCACAAAATCCGTTACGGTATCGGTCTTCGTACAAATAGTAATTCCGTTTCGCGAACAAATCGGGATCATGAGACACGAAGCCTATTGAAACTGAATCATTTGCTCCGAATTGCTTATGTAGCAGAAGATTGTTATAATTTGTGCTAAGCAATAATGTTATCCAGAAGTGTGAAAATAAAATAAATACCGTCGAGTATGAAGACATTACGCCGAGCGGTCCGTAGGCTTTTGTTAAAATCCAAGCTCATCTGCATTGTGCAGTTTGTGTAAGATTCTATTTTATTATTAGTTTGCTTAATCTAGAATAAAGGCTGTCGAAAAACTTTTGCTGATAGGGCAAGTTTTTAATATACACGCATTACGGTTTAATGACAGTTTAAATATATTGATAGTAAAAAAGACAAAAACTAAAGACTAAAAAAATATTAAGTTTTTATAAAAAAATCTAATTTTTGCAAAATATTGAAAATGAAGCAAGAAAATAAGGAATGGAAAATACAAACCCATTTTCAACGTGTCAAATTCGGCGGGATATAAAAATATACATAACTGTTGAATGGTTTTTACTAGGTGGTTGCATACCTTTCGGCGTTGCATAAAACTCCGCCTTTTTAACTAAAAAAAATTACTTTTTGGCGTAGTGGTTAGTGTGTGTGCTTACTACGCCGAAGGTCTGGGTTCGAATCCTGCCTAAGTCACCTGAAAAAAAAGACTTGTTCTTTTTCACGGCCCCCACCTCCGCGAGGGTCTGACAAGCCCTCCGAGAGTATCATTTGTCTTGAAAAACTTCTCAAAGTGCCGTTCGGATTCGGCAAAAAATTGTAGGTCCCCTTGTATGTAAAGAAATTTACACACCAGCATACATTGTTGAGAAGTTGGCCCTGGTTCACCTCGAGCTGTTGCGCCACTCTATTTAATATCTACAACTTTTGTCTTAGAATTTTTTATCAAATTTCATATATATTTATTAAAAAAAAAGTCATTTTAAGCTAAAATCCCTAAAAAACTGGGAGTGGTCAATGAGAAGGCTAACATTTTTTAGTCACTTCAAAGACAATTACAAGGCAATGATACATACCAAAAATGAATGCGCTAGCGCCATTTTAACATAGCTAAAATTTGGAAAAAGTACGATAAGCCTTAAAAAAAAGCCGACGGACCGCTTCGTGTATGATTTCACAATTGACGGTTTTTATATTTATATGACTTCTCTTAATAACATCGGCGATAAAAGCGGAGGGCACACGTATTTTTATGCTTTTTTTAAGCAAATTTTCTTTTATGAAAACGCGTTAAAACGGCAGTAGCGTAAAGGCTTGGCACCCCTAAGGAAATTTTGAGTTTGAACAGATATAACTTTTTTATTTGTTAGGTTGCGATAAACGTTTGTATAGCAGATTGTTAAATGGAATATTTTTTGTTGCTAAACATTAATAAACATAAACATAAAGGGTAAGAAAGTATTAATTATTGATATAAGTATATATATATATTATTATTAATTATATAACGGGTGATTTTTTAAGAGGTTGAGAACTTTTTAAAAAATCTAGATCTAGGCGGCCAATTGACCGGCCCGAAACGTGAAATTAACTGTTCACCAAACTCGCCGACCATAAAATGGAAGCAGCGCGCGATGAACATTTCGAACCGAGCACGAATTTTGATAGTAAAATTCAATAATTTGCAAGCGTTGTTCATTTGTAAGACGATCCATGGTTAAATTGCAAACCAAACTTAAACTGTTTGACAGTGACACAAGGTACTAAACACACGTCAGCTGTCAAAACCAGTGTTGCCAAAACCAAACCAGCTAAAAAATCACCCCTTATATATTATAATTATATATTATAATATATATAATATATTTAATATATTATAATGTAATGCTTAATGCTTAATGTAATTATTAAATATATATAATTATTTGCACTCGAGGTGTATAACTCCCCGATATAATTATTGGCACTCTAAAAGGCATAACTATTGGCACTCCGATACAACTATTACCAGCAAAAAAAAGTATAATTATTGGCACCATAAGTCTAAACTAACAAAAAAACTGTTAATTTGGCGCTTGGAATTCTTTTTATATTATAATTAATGTAAAATATTAAATAATGTAATTTAATGATTTAATTTATATTTTATATACATAAAATTTTATTTTGGTTTAATGTTAAAAATAGGTAAATCATTAAGAAAATATTAAAATTGAAAGAGAAAAATGAAGTTTTCATACTTTAATGTCAAATGAGCCATATTTTGTTTACAATTACATAGCTGTAAGTAAAATAAAGCTTAATTGTAAATTTAAAATATTATTCCAAGCTTGTTATTTAACGCTTTCTATGTAATAAAGGTATATTGAAGCGGCTTGCAATCAAAACCGGCGGAAAGTACAATTACTGGCAGTCTTTTAACTACAATAATTGGCAGTGCCAATATCTATAGCTCCATAGGATCCAATTATTGGCACTACCCTGCCAATAATTGATACACATTTTTTTCTGGAGCCAGTTATTGGCACCGCTTTTTAGCGGGTGGGTAAAGAATAGCTAAAAATGGCTTGTTTTACTCATTGACATTGTAAAAAATAATGTTTTAATTAATATCTAATCGCTTAATGTTGTACAAAAGACTTTCTAGTAGTAGCCTTAACCAAAACAAACGAAATTTTGTATTTATTTTGTTAACTTAGGAGACTCAACTACAACTTGTAAAATATACCTAAAAGGGATTTGAAATGTCTAAAACAAAGATACAGAAGTGAGAAGAATAGATGTATAAAATAGATAAAATATTAAAATTTTTAATTCGACCCATAATAATAAAGAAAATCCCTGTTGAATGCAGGGGTGCCAATAATTGGGTCCAAAACAGGGGGTGCCAATAATTGTATCCTTTACGCTATTAGGACTTTTTCTAAAAAATGTGACTTGGGGTTTTCATTTAGTTTGAGTTGTTTTATAAGTGTGTTCAATATTGAATTTACGCACTAAGCCCTTACCAAAAGCTATGGCTTCAAACACTTCCAAAAACGTCATCCATTTTCAACTCTTCATTTCTCAAAAACCTTTCAATATTTTCAAAAATTTTAGATTTTTTTGTAAAAGTTCAATATTTTCCTAATTTAAGTTTTGTTTTTCTTTTTGATGCCTGCTTATCTTTTTAAAATAACATTGAAAAACCTTTAATCCAATTTCCCAAAAAAAACTTCTAACTGTAATAAAACCGTTTTTTTTATGTTTAAATAAATTGTCCTCGTTGGATTCTCTGATTTTTACCGCCGTTTAAAAGCACATAAAATTTTGGCTTTCTGTACGAAATGCCGTTCAGAAGTTATGACGCGATTGGACGGTCGGAAGGACAGATGGACGAACACCGTGGTGATACCATTAGAATCCCTTTTTCCGCATTTTTGGACGGACCGCTAAAAAACATAAGCAAAAGTTTGATAAAAGTTGGACGATTTGGATAAGCAGCTATCCGCCTAATAAATTAAGTTCTAGAAATTTCTCTTGTTAATTTTTCACTGAAGGGGGGATTTCTATATCTAAATTCAAACACCGAATGTTTTCTTTTAGCTGACTGGCAAGACAGTTCTACGGCCAAGTGTGTGTTTAATAGTGAGTGTGTCGAGTCGATGAATGCGTTCGAGCTTTACAAAATACATGCATTTTGTGGCCACATCAAAATAATTTCGTTTTTAATTTCTTATCAAATTTCACGTAATGCTCTCCACATCATGTGTCACGTACTGCACCCATTTTGCAGCATAAATTGAGTTCAAATAGCATTGCCTGAAGTTCCCTAATGCACTAGAAAACATTGACAGTAACATTCACAAAATATTGGAAGCTTATAGCAGTGCACTCCTCGAAATTTGAAAATAAAATAAAGAGTATAAAAAGCATACATGCCTTGTAGAGAAAAAATGTAATCTTAGGATCTGTAAAAATTGGGGAAAATTTCATATTCCGCAAAATACAGACCGGCCATATTCAAATTGGTTCTTAAAGCAAAGCACATCCCGACCAAAATAAAGACAAGGTTTACTCACCTAGCAAAGAAAATTTAATGCTAGACAATGATCTATAATCCATATTCTGAGATGGTATTTTATAAATAGCTTAATTTTAAAGAAGGAGGGAAGAAGAGCTGGTGTCTATGTTTTGACAATGAGTCTGTCTTGTTTAGTGACAAAAAACCAAAGTAATGGAATTCTAAAAAATCAGATTTTTCATGTTTTAGAATCTATATGGAACTGCCCTGCGGAGAACACCTTATAGGCGGAGAGGCGACAGCAATAAATGGAGCTCATAAGATTGAAGCATGCTTCTCTCAGGTAGATTATAATACTCTTTGTGGTGAGCATTTTGGTATGGGGTTGCCTGGCGTCAACCTGTCGAGGCGTTCAGAAATTTGTCAGTTCCATTACGAAGTTTATGCCTGTTTGGCTGCATAAAAAACGAACAGGCTTTCAATCATTAATATCCCAGCCATAAGATGCGATTAGGTTGTTAGGACCCATGCGATTAGGACCCAGCCACCTTAGAAGGCTAAGGTGGCTGGGTCGTATAGAGCGGATGGACACCAACGCCGTGGAAAATCTTTGAATCCACCTCGCAGGCACGGCGCAGTAGAGCAGCACCGAGACTTGGGTGGCGCACGCAAGTGGAAGGGAACCTCAGGCAATTTCGCATGCGAAACGGCTAGCTGGAGTTAGAGCTAGCTGGCGAAGCATGTTGGCTAAGGCCCAGGTCCACCCCGGACTGTATCGCCACCTTAAGTAAGTAAGTAAGTCCTGTCATCCGGCATCCAGCCTTTTTGCACAACTCAGAGTCTATGTTAAACTTATCGTGCTTATCGGAATCCTTAGATTTTTACAACATCCTATCTGGGGCTTTAATAAAAAAAACCTCAGCGCGCTTTGAGCGTTCTGCCAGTCATTCTGGTGTAGCCCAGCCAAAAGCGTGATGTAAATTTGAATTGGTCAAATGGTGGCTTAATTGATTTAAGTAAAAAAACTAAACTGATGGTATTCCTTTTGAGTCTTACCACAAAACGTTCAAACAAAAGTAATAAAGGACTTCCATGCCCTCCAGAGGTTTAACAAGAGTGTACGGACGTTTGGATGCCAAATGTCCATCTTGCAGTTTGTTTCAGCAGTTTTCTCAGTTCTATAACTGGGGATTACGAATTATGGATGTTTTGTCAGCAACGTAGTTGTGTTTCAACACATTCTACTACCCAAAAGAGTCTTTATTTTCTGCATTTAAGTTCAATAAAATGGCTTAAGATTGCCGTAACCCAAATGTGTCCGCACTTTATTTGATTTTGTTGACCACTCTGAACCCCAGGATGATCTCATCTAACAAGTGGAGTTTACACGTGTTTAAACTTTAATGGTCCATTCGACATAATCTTCTCCCCGGACTATAGCGCAACCCTTGCTGTTATCCATATACAGAGGTGACTTTGCGCCTTTGCACCCTGTCGCCAGTCTGTTCTTATGGTCACCTGTACCACCATTAACTGTCATTAAACACCTCTGGTTATGGGTTTCGCAATTAGCAAACCAAATCACTGTTTAAAACTGCTCGTGCGCATAACACTAACTGTAATGAGCATAAGACACATCGTTCATTTTGCCTTTTTAATTGACAACATAAAGCCTGTTCTCCCGCACCCACGCGCGCGTGTACACATATACAGGACAGGATCTCCTTAAACAGATGAGTATCCTCAAAGCGACAAACTCCGATGGGGAAGTGTTTGTGTGTGCCAACTTGCTCATCGTCATTACAACACTGTTTGGGTTCGGTTAATCATGACTCATCTTTACGCTGGTTTTACTCGTTCCAGGATTCGTTTACAGATTTTCTTTTTTTGTTTTTTGCATTTTCGTCCTTTTTTGGTCGGGGGGAATTCTCATCAAAATTTTATGGTGAAATTAACAAATCTGTTTACAAATTTATTAAAACGTGGAATGTGGTTGTGTGCACTGTGCCTGGAGTGTGATGACGACCGACGACGATGCTGTCGCAGGGGGATTTTGTTGGGGCTCACCTTTTTGAGTCTTCCACACGAAAGTGTATACATGTGTACACCATCTACCGATGACAGTGTGTTGTGTAGAAGAGGTACGTCCTCTAGGTTATACACATAGGTATGCGGCCCCTCGTCCCCTGGAGACGAAAAGATGTTCCATGCTACTGGTGGTGACTGAGGCAGGAAACTTTTTGAAGAAGATTACCCGGCAAACGACTTTCGAACCCAGTTTCCATTTTTGAAGAGTTGTGCATTGTTGTTGATGCTCGGGTTCGGCTGTTCGGAGGTTCCTTAACGTGTTGTTGTACAACATCCTTTCTAATAATAATCGTCTTTAAATTTATGAACATAATTTCCAAATTAGGGTGACTTAAATTTTTAGTGACATCATATTGCAAAGGTATATGTGGCAGGGGCGGTTCATGCATTAACAGGAATTTCGGCGAGCATAAGTGGGGCAAAATTTTGACGGAAGACTATAGATGTGAGGGTTCGGGATGATAATGAAAATTTATTGGTTGTATTGTTGTGGAGGCCAAATTGGAAAATATGTTTGTGAAGTGACGTCAATTAATTGCATTTTTTCGCAATTTTTTTCTGTCTGGTCATGGGTGTCAAGCCCTGTTTGGAGTCCTTGTCAGAGTCACTACTGCCTCCATTTATGCGATCTTGAGTATTCTGTATACTTATCCTGGACCTCAAAGAGTAGGTAAGCCACCATGGAACCCCGTGCACGGATATTTCAACACAATTCGTATATTCTCAGGTTCCCATTATTTACGTGCACGATGCAACCCACGCATCAAACACGCGGGTTCAAGGGTGTTTTAGCCTTTTTTAAACATAGTCATAGCTTACTTGAGCCTGAACAAAAAAAACAGCACCCGGATATCCTTGCTATAAAGTTAAACCCCAAAATTAATGCAATGATTCACGTGCGACTTTTAATGAAATGCAAAATTAAAACTCCATCAGCAATTCACTTTTATGTGTGTCCGAGGGTGGGAATCCAGAAGAGCCTCATTTTCTAAGGGTTCCCTTTGTAAAAAAGTGTTTAACCAAATGTGTGTGCCGCAAAAGAATAAACAACAAATGAATAAATAATCACAAACATTGTTGTTTTGTGGCCGCCACACATCCTACGCTGGTCAGCCGCAGGACATGGCCTACAGCTAGCGCATGTAACACATTTGCACAATCCCGAGATACATATGGAAATGTGTTAATTAAAATTTTTGCGAAAAACCTATGAAATTTATGCACTTCCACCCCACACTCAGCCCCCATGTCCTTGCACCGATTGTAAAATGGAAAAAACTAAAAAAAAAAAAAAACGCTCGAGATGAGTAGAAAAAAAGAACGAATATCCTTTTAGGCGATGATGTTCGTTCACCCTAAATTACATGTTTGAAAATAAATTGCGAAACTTGTCCATGCCGCATAATATATTATTTACTTTTTCGGCCCGGCCGCAAAACATCCTCCACGCCAGAGGAAACAAAAAAAGGAACCGTTCATTTCAACACTGCCACAGCACAGAATTCTGAAGAATTTATATGTATTTTTCGCATTTCGCCTCGCGTTGTTGGTGCGCTCAGTCCCTCGGTTTTTGCTCGTCCTTTTTTCGGGTGGCCAGGATATAATCATCACCATATTAAAGCATGCATGGTACATTACACTTTATAAATGACGATGCTGGGGAAGACGGCAAAATCAGGATCAAAGGACTTTTTCTGCGTCTTCCCCGCATTTAAGTACTGCAAAAATATGGACAGTGCACCAGTCTGGTGTCAGTGTGTAGGTAGCTACAGGGAAATTCAACTGCAACAGTCATTATGGTAACGATGACGTAATTAGACAAGGAACGCAACGTAGTTTGCCGCTTGAGATAGGCAGCAAAATGTAGGAAGGGGGCAATACAACGTCCTGCTTATACAGGACAATTTAAATTGCAATCACTGCTGAGGTTGATTCTTTAATTTTAATTTCGCTTGTGCCATGAAACGAGGACAAGCGAGGCGAAATGAGCAACTTTATGGTAACAACTCGACTTGAGGGATGCGATGACTGGGCACTGCAATGGACGAGGTCAACTGGTCGGGCCCAGGCTCAGTCGCACTCTCTGGGTCTTGTCAAGTTTTAGTGAATTCATCGTCATTACAAGGTTGTTGTTGTTTTTTTTTTTTTTGGTGAAACCACCCACTCTCTGTATGTACTACTCAACAACAAGGAAAAAGTTTTTGTATTTTTTTTCAATTTTTCCGCTTGTAGATACTTTTGCAATGATCACCATTTGGGGGCGGGGTGCCATGATGAACTTTTTCAATTTCGCTAATCAGAAATCCTTGCTCGGAAATCCACTCGGGCTCTGATGGTGAAATGAACAACAGGAGCAGTCAGTCGGGCGAATGACAGTATATACGAAAGATGAGCCAAACGAAATGTGTATGATAAAACCGAGCAGATGCTGAACGAGGAGTTGGACCAGATGAGGATATTCACATCAGGACGTTGAGCCAAAAACAAAAAAAAAAATTTAGAACGATTAATTCAAAAGATGTGCCTTTGATGGGTGGTGAAATCACAGGGGGTGAGAAGAAGGAGCAAAAAACCCCGTCCGTTTTAACTGTCATGGGGTTGATGTGCCCCAGATTCATGCTGCAGTTGGTTCCGGGAGTCTATTATACCTCGGTGGACATTTGGCTTCTGCCCTAGTAATTTTTTCAGTTGTGTTTTGTGTTGATGAATCGGAATTGGAGCGTAGCAGAGACTGAAGTTCGCATCCATCAAATGCCAAATGCACAAAACCAAAGAAAAAAGTGCGATTCAATGTTTAAGTAACTTCAAGGACGTGCGTAAATATTCTTTCTGTCAAGGAAGTCCTTACCTACTACATTCATAGGAAAAGGGCAAGGATGCACCTTCATTTAAGGTTTTCATAACTTCATTATAGCATGGACCCTGTCAAAGGTGGATGAAAACACTTTAGGCTGCTTCGAGAGGAATATTCTTCGGACGATTCACGGCCCCGTCTGCAAAGACGGAGAGTGGAGGAGGAGATATAACATCGAATTGTACGGGCAGTACAGCGATACCGACCTAGCCAAAAGAGTCAAAACACAGCGATGGCTGGGTCATCTAGAAAGGATGGACACCAACGCCCCGGCCCGGAAAATCTTCGAATCCACACCGCAGAGACGGCGCGGTAGAGGAGCACCGAGACTCAGGTGGCGTACGCAAGTGGAAGGGGACCTCAACCAATTTCGCGTGCGAAACTGGAGACGGCTAGCTAGAGACAGAGCTGGCTGGCGAAGCTTGTTGGCTGAGGCCCAGGTCGATCCTGGACTGTAGCGCCACCTTAAGTAAGTAACTTCATTATACCCTGCAGAAGGGCTTGCAGGGCAAGAAAATCGACCGAACAATCTGGTCAACGGTAGCTCAATTGGTAAAAAAAAATATTCGCCATGGGTGAAGTTGGCAGGATCGTTCCCGACCAGTGAAACCAAAAGCGGTATTTGCTGTCGGCAGTTTCCTAGCGCAATGTGGACAGCTTGATTGTTTTGTTGGAGCTTTGAACTGTTGCTGTAGGTGTCCCAAGCTGTAACAATTCCAGCATCTCTTGTCCCCGAGAGGTGTTCGTGTTTTGCCTCCTAATTTCGGTGCGTCTAACATGCTGTATCGTAGCAATTTCCCTGATGCGATGGCTTCCTTGCGAAGCTTGGTCTGCTGCTTACAATTTGTGGATAAATGCAAGTGCTTCAGCGAGGGTATTTTACCTGCCATTCTTGCAGAAATTTGTAGCTTTCCATCCAAAATGGCATTAGTAAACGCATGGTTTGCCAGCGCGTTTATAGTTTCCCTACTGGGTGTAGGGATAGAACAAATTCGTCAATCGCTCGATGTTGGCTTGCGACTGCTGAAACGTTGTCTAAACTCTTCGGTGCAACTGGACTCGTTAAGCTTGCTGCGGTTGATCATCGTCAAACCCCATCGCGAACGCCTTGGCCATGGCATCATAATCCCTTTTCTGTTCCTCTAAGAGCAAGTGTGAACGCAATCGAATTCTTTTCATCCCAGTTGTTTGTTAACGCGTTGGCCTCGAACAGCCTCTTATACATCGACCATGACGTCTGACTATCAAAGACTGGAGGCTGCGGCGTCGTGACGTAAGATATCGATGGAATATTCCTCAACCCACTGTTTCTTCACGTTGTCTTGTCGAATTTTTTAGCTATGAGTTCAAACTGCTGTCCTACACTTTCCACCTGCTTGCCGAACCTTTCTTCCAAGTTGCCCAGTTTTGCATCAAATATGTCATCCACCGTTTGAAGTCTTTTCCCGAAGAGGTTGTTCTACAAATGCGTACTTTTCTTCATTTTGTCCAAAACCTAGTTTCGTCAAAGCATTTATTTTTTGTTCTTCCTGCCCCTTTTCTAACGTTTCTCCAGATGCGTGAAAGTGAGCATTTCATCAGTATACCTCACTACACTGTGTCTTGTTGCTCTAGTTCCACACTATCAAGAAACATCGTATAGAGATTTCCGCGCCTTCTATGGCGAAGACATCCTGGAGTCGGAGCAACTATCTCCTTTTAAGCCCCAAAATCTGGAGCTTTCTTTTATCGAATTCTCCTTTTAACACAGCTATTGTCAGTTCTGTGACGTTTCTTCAACCATCGATATAAAATTTCCTATCACAATCAACTTGCGCCTTATAACGGTTCTACAAAGTTAACCTTCGAGTTAACATCGTCACTGTTTGTATAAATTTGTTAATTATAAATTTTTGGGGCAAGGAGTCTGAATCTCCAAAATGAAATCTGTATACAATATCTCCGGAAAATTTCAATAAAAATACTGTTTGGCTAATTAACACACATTCCGGAAAAGTCTACTATTGGATTTTTCTTTTATTCCCAATTTTTGACACCAGTGTAATATTTTTTTCTGGGATTCATCGAATAAAACACAATTTCAGTTTTCAATTTTCATTTTATTTAACTCACCACTTAGAATTCAACACTTCATTTCAATTCAATAACTTTTTACTTTATATCTCAACCTAATGCTCTGAGTCAATCAAAGGCTTAAATCATAAATTACTGAATTACCAGATATTAAACTTTGGACATTTAAAAGCTTTGCCCACAAGCTGAAATTGAGGAATTAACCCATCCTTGAGCAATTAACCAACATTTGTCTACAAATGTGAGTAAATTCAGCAATTCGTCATTTCCATGCGATTTCGTTTTGAAGCATTTACATCAGCTGATCGCGTAAGGTAAATTGTTGTCGATCTTCTTACACGTATTCACAGACACGGAAATTTAAAGCTTTATAAAAGGGTGTTTTAAAAAAATGGGTGTTAGGGGAGGGTTAGAGTGACGCAAGTTTAATATTCTAGTTATTCAGTTATTTATGGTCATGACTGAAGCAATAGTTTCCAGCAATCAAAGAATTGAAGTCAAATGAATTTAAATCTTTTTTAATTGCTCCGCAAGTCAACTTTCAAGTTAAATGACAGCAGTAAAAGACTTAGTGACTGTAAAAATGACGTGAATTTATTGAAGACAATTGACTAAAAGTCTTGAGTAAGTCAAAAAGTACTGCAGTCTTTTAACTTGCCGCCACTGCACTGACTGCTTTAGTTAATTTCCCAGTTAGAATATTCTGAATGACTGGTGACTGGAATTTTTAAGTCAAACTACTTAGTCAAAGTCTAACTTATATTCAAAGACTTTAATCTATCGACTCTGACTTATTTGACTGCAGTCTTTCTTCACAACTCTGGTAGCTTGTCATTCGGGAAAATATACAAAATCACCATGTTCTAGCAATTTCTCATTTGGTAATTTTCCATTGGAATTCTTCCACTAGAGGGCAATGGAGGAGAAATTTTCTCTAGTCGAATGTCAGTTTTCTGTCAGTTGAGTAAAATGACTGGGTGTGCTCGCTATGTAAATCGATTGGTTTATTCGGCGACTCCACACAATTTTTTCACACCTTTCAACGGTATGACTGTTTTATAGCTCGTGCAAACAGGGTAGCTGACACCCAACATTGATTCAACCCTGTTCTTAATGGTGTTGCACTTGCGGTACTATCGCCACTGGTTTTTGCCTTCCGGGAAGAGTTCATGCAAAGCGGGAATATCTTACTTATGCGCTCTATGTACGGGCTCCAGTTGTGCTGTGGCATCCAACATTGGGTTTCTTTCACTAAGCGGTTCGCAGTTTCGTCTCGTTGGAAAGCCGTGCTCTGAATTTAATCATGTAAGGAAAATGGTGAGAGTCTTTATTTGACCCTTGGAAATGGTGAGAGTCCATATTTGACCCTCGTTCACATTCAAGACTTATTGAATGTGTTGGGTCGCTGTTCAAATGGTTTATTAAGACGGTGGAAATCCGCCTGGAGACTGGTTTAACTTGTGGACTCTGGAGCATTGGGAACCTAGTGTTGCTTATTTCAGTGTTCAGAAAAGCTTATTTCCGTTTCTTTTTCGTGAAGGCTGTGCAAACTTACTAATCTGTCGAAGATAATCTCGTTTCCAACTTAAGCATCTTAGTGTCCGAGAAAAACTTTAACATCGTACTCCGGACAGGCCCCAAAGGCTCGATCCGTCATAAAATTCTTTCATTGAATCTTTGGCAGAAAGCCCAGCAAAGCCTCAAGTCTGAGGTAGTTATAGTCCGTGACTGGTAAACCTTCACCACTGGATCTTGTAACCGCTATGTGCATCCAATGTACCATGTGTGGTTAGTACCCATTTGCTGCTGGTTAACAACAAGACCTCCTTCTTGGAGTTTCGTCAACAAAAATTAAGGGTCCCAAAACGATTAATTTCGATAATAAGTGAAAGGAGGAGACAGTCTTACGCTGTTCATGGTTTATTGAAGAAGAAAGTAGGTTTACAAGAACGACTTAAAATATAGCTAAGTGAGTTTCGGAAAGGTTTGAACGAAACTTAAAGCTACGAGCGAAAGCACTAGAATGAATTTTAAATTAGAGATGTGCTGATGTGGTTTCTGTTCTTAGAGATGTGTTTTCTGTTCTGAACTCTAGAAAAAGTACCTACTTCCCTCATTCTACTCGATTTAAGCGAAAAAACCAATGAAATATGTATATTGAAAAAAGGAGACAGGTCGAACCCTACAAAGGTTCATTATAGGTATCCTCACTTCTTACTAAGATAATCTTAAGACCTTAAAAGGATCACAATTCAGGTGAAAACATCTTAAGTCACTGTTATTCAGATTGACGCAATTCATATCCCATTTGGCACCAAAACAATTAGTAAAATTAATCCTCCTTCACAACACACACACACACTCGAGTCTAGCACAAAAAAAAAATCCTAAATAAAAACACAACCCAACAATTAATCACAGCCAAGCCATATGCACACAACCGCACCGCGAGAGGACCCCAACACAAATATGTATACAACACCACTTTGAAAAAAGCCAAAAACAAAACCTGAGAAATTTTTGTTGACGAAAGTATATTCATAGGAGTTCGAAGGACTTTTCCACGCCACCACCTTTTCGCCTCTTCAAATAAAAGCTAGAGCACACACAAGCCCAGCAATCCCTGCGAAAACATGTGTATCCGGATGTTGCTGCGAATAATTAGCTCCTTGATGGGATGTCAATCCGCCCCTACAACGGCTATATACGAAGACATCTTCCCGGGCACCGCGCACGCCGCACGCAACATCTCCAATCATCATCATCATAAACATCATCTGTTCGTTTTCTCTCGAGCTGAGCAAACAGCAATGCGTCATCCGCTCGGTGGGTGGCGGTGGCTGAAAGAAATTTTATGATACAACGATGTCCTTAATTAAAAGGAAACTCTTCCTTCATTACTATATTCCCGTTGCCGGCCCGTTCGTTTCAAGCCCCGCTGCTGGTCCGTATTATCGTCCCTGCGCCACGCAGTAAGAATATACCAGAAAAAGAAGAATGTTTCTTCATCTTCGAGTCCCAGGACGTCGAGGCCCAGACCAGGCAGGATGCGTGCTCTATTTATACAAAAACTTGTATTATTCTCGACGAGATTAAATTTTCAATTTAAGCACAAGCATCCCTCGGCTTTATGCGTATGCGTGTATGTGTCAAACTATACTAACCGGAGATTAATGCCACGGCGATGGCCGGAAAGTAGGCGCACTTAACCCACCCATTTACAGGACTCCAAATGGCGCGTTTATAGTGTTTTTCGGGGCACGGGATACGGAAAACGGAACTCGCCTGTCATTAGTTAGAGTTTTTTTTTTCACGCCATTTAACGAGCGATTCGAGCAACACGGCCCTCGGGAGGGGTTGTTTATGCCCAATGCCCCACTGCGTGCCACAAAGCAAAGGGGTTGCACGATTGATTTACACTCGACCATTGCCGATGGCGAATTAAATTTACCATCATCGAATTATAGCGCGCGAAATCTGTCGGCGGCTCTGCGGTGCGAAATTAAAACTCAATTTTCGGCCTAGTTGTGTAGAGCCCGCCGCCGCCGGCCGGCCGGTAGCAGGTCCTGGTGGTGGGCAAAATTTGCATAAACTGGAGCGGCACACGCTCGCTGACGGTCGATATGAAATGTCACACCAATTGAATTCATTTGCTGTCGACAATGCACTCGTATGTCGAAATATAAGTGTGGCTGTGGCGTCTGGTGGAGATTGGGTTGGGGCACAGGTCCTTTTTGATTGTTTTTTGTCTGTGCAGCAGCGCGTCGTCGCCATATTGCGATTTGGCCATCTAAATTGGTAGCGTTGCTATTAATGGTTGAGCTGAAACTATGTTTGCAGGAATATAAGTGTCGTTTTTCGTGACATCGTGTCCTACTGCAACTGGTGTAGCGCAAAGTGCGATATAGATATCTGAGGGTTGGTGATGGGTATCCGGAGAGCTGTTTTTTCATCAGCGAAAACCGTTGATGAATTTTGTTTTGCATGATGATGTCAACACAATTGGATATCTGGAACATTCTGGATGCGGGCGCAATATTTTATTATTTCAAATGTGTACAGGACTACATGGTATTGGGGCGAGTTTTTTTTGTTTTTATTGCAAATATGACAGATGGGTGCGAATGGAGAATTTTCGCCAGCGATAGAGAATTTTGAGGGATTTACTTTTAACAATTTTAGGTTAGTGGACAAAAAAAATTATTCCAGAAAAAGGGTCAACACAGCAAGATACACATGATGAAACTTGTGAGATCCAAATCTACATACAGACAACAGAACACTAAGAAAATTGCACAGAATATTAAAGTTTTATGCTTGGAAATAAATAGATACTTTCAACACGGCTTTGAATGCCGATGTTCCGCAAGGAAGCATTATTGGTCCCATTCTATTTACCACTTTTAGAATGTAAGAGATAAAAGCAGATTTTTCCGACGGAAAAAGTATAAGTCAATGTGTGAACAAAGAATCAGCCTGGGTTAAAGCTGATCCAAATTACATGGCGTTCATGCAAATTTTTTTGCCACGCCTCCTTTAAGGGGTTCAATTCGCAAATACATTGAATTTTGAACCAAACATTAACATTTTTGGGTATATTTTTAAACGAAACTTTTTTTTCTCGGATGTACGGAGGCTAAAACTCCAAAATCTTGAAAAAATTCCAACATACCCACTATGGCAGGTATAAATACCGAAGAAGCCGATATTGTTTATGCCCGATTTCCACGTGCTAAGAAACCGCACTTAGTTATGAGAGTGAGAGACACTATGAAAACTACCAAAACTCACGTAGTAGTAGTAAATTTTCGCTCTCTCGTTATTCCGTTTGACTATACAACTAAGATAACTTACAAAGTTGTCTACGCTTCCGTAGTGTTTATCGCGTTGGGTAGGTGGCTATCCGGTGAATGTACCTACTGAAACCTTCAGTTCGAGCGACTTCAGCCTACGTCGCTAGATTGAAGGGTCTTGTTCTTCGTCCCTCCTTTTTATATCGTTAAGAGTCTTGTTTAGAGTACGGATCAGTTAATTGTCGCAATGAACATGAAGACGACCATTTAGCTTTCGAGCAAAGTTTGTTACCTCTTCCCTCACAGTAGCTATTCCTAAATATCTGTGAATATAACTATTCCTTTCTTTATATACCATGGAGCATTTAAAATTGCTCTTAATGTCTTGTTTTGGAAAGTCCTGTTGCAGACATGGACATGTTGCTCGGCTTGGTACAACCCCAAAGTTGTACACCTTATGTCCAGGACGGCTTTAAAACCTGCCTGCACAAGAGCAGTTTGTTATAATTTCGAAATATTTTCCTATAAGTCAATACATTTCCCTGAGCCGGATTTCGAGCTCGTCACGCTTCTTCTTAACGTGAGTTTTCCACCCGAATTTAGCGTGTAGGGTTATTTCTACATAATTCACTTCGTTTGCATAAGGTATGATCTAGGTATACAGAGTTTATGAACAGTCTTAATTTGTTTACCCTTCTGTACGTAAAATTGGCATGCGTTGACTTCTTCTCGTTAAGAATCGAGAGCAGTCCGACCATCTTAAGGTCTGTCTCTTGGTTAGAGTAGAAGCTGAGTCGGACCGAAGACACTTCCCTGGGGTAAACCAATTCGAATTTGCTTGAAATTCGAGTATTCAGTATTACACCTAACACGAAATAGTCTGTTTTCGTGATAGTTTTTCAATATACTAAACATGTCTTCGGGCAAGCTTTGCCGTAGCTTTTGTATCAAAACTTCGTGCCATACCGTGTCAAAGGCTTGCGATACGTTGAGGAAAGCACTTGAGCATACTTTTTTCCTTCTAGGGCTTTTTCAATTTCATGTGTTATTCTCTAGACTTGATCTTGTGTGGATTGTTTAGGTCTGAAACCGAACTGAAGACCCGGGATCAAGAGTCTTTCTGCAATAATTGTAAGTTGTAATTGCTTCTGCAGAAGTTTCTCGAATACGCTCGATATTATTATCGACAGAAGAGATATGGGCCTATAAGATTTTTGTCATTTGCGCATTTCCCCGGTTTGCCCATTGCCTTGGAACGCATAGAAGTCTAAGAGGAGCGATGGTCTTATAAAGAAGCTTGATTAGCACCCTTTTTGCTAGTTCTCTCAGAATTTCATCAGTGATCAGGTCGTAGCCTTACTACAATTTTAAGTTTGCGTATTGTCTGTAGAAGTTGAACTAACGAAACGTTTTCCATTTTAAAGCTGAAAGGTTCCGCGTTGTTGTTTTGAACATTAGCCAACGGCGGACCGTCGAACGGCTTAAATGTTTGTTCTTAATGTTTGGCAAACAAATTTGCTTTCTCTTCGTCTCCTTTTGCCGATTCGCCGTTAGCTTTTTTTGTTGGTGCCGAGTGGATTATAGGTTTCTTAATGGACCTTTTTCATTCAGGTTTCTGCTTTCCACAGCGAGAAATCTGAGCTCCTAACCGCCGACAAGCCTTCAAGGTATTCAGTGGTCTCTCACGATTTTTATGATCTTGCAGAATTTCTTTTAGCTTCATAGAGGGGTTGTTTAAGAGGGTTTTGTCTGGGGGTTCCCTCCTGCTCTGCCATTTTTTACGCGCTCTTCTCTTTTCACGAATGAATTTTGATTTTAAGTGGATATGTTGTGCGTACATGCCCGTCGGTACTTACTTCGGTCTTTTGGGATAAAGTGTTGTTCCAAGCAGCGCTTGGAATGAATTGCTTCGATGAATTTGTCAACTGCGTCTTCTAATTCGAATGGAGTTCTCAATGACACATTCAAGCCAACATCCTCGTTACAAGCCTTGCTGAAGGAGTCCCAGTTCGTCTTTTTGTAGGCTAATCAAGGAGCTCTTTCTATCTTCGGTAGGCTTCAAGACAACTCCTGAGTGGTCTAAGTAAAGATTATAACACTCTTCGACTCGCGTAAGGTATTTGCGGTACCCTTTAGCTATGAAGAAGTCGGCAAGGTCGGGCTCTTTGTTCCTGTCAATTGGCTAATACGTTGGCTTTCCCGTGGAGTAAAAGTCCACACCACGTTTCACACTGTTCTTGTACAGTAATCTCCCTCTTGTTTATCGCATATCTTGAGCCCCTTCCGTTAAAGTCGCCCCTAATGGTAAAATTGGACTCAACGAAGTCAGGCATACGAGCAAGATAACCTTTCATTTTGGGTCCAAACCTCTTTTTAAGGTGAATTTCCACAAACACGCAAATATCAATATCGTATTTCCGTCTATTTTATTCGGAAGGCCATTCGCATTCCATGTAAGTATTTTAAATAGCTGTTTCATACTCATGTTGTTTTGCAAGTTTTTTGAGGTTTGAACTCGAGCTTGCCTAGTTTGTGAAATATTAACTTGTTAATTTTAGTCTGATTCTCAAGTTTTCCAAAATTGCAATGAGGAGCTGAGACACCGCATCTGTTGTGGGCGATCTTGACTTGTTTTCGTCTAACGCAAACCTTTGCGTATGATTTCGGTCCAACAAGTTAATTTTTTTTCCACTGCACTTAAACTGGCGACGGTTTTTTTTTGTAGGTTTTACTCTTTGCTCTCCCAATGTAGATATGTTATTTTAGGGGATTCTCGTCCCTTTTTCATCTCTATGGCTACTTAGCATCCTCCACAGGTGTCGGTAGTGGGCGTCTTTTCTTGACCCATAGCTTGTACTTGGTTTTGGCCTCGTGAACTGCTAAGCCCACATGTATCTCTTCCCGCTCAATACGAATGAAATCTTCCCTGTCATCACGGTGTGTTCTTTCAATTGTGTGAGTCTCGTCTTCGTAAGCGAAAAATTGTTTGTATGAACTTTTGAAAGATTGTGCCTCTGGTGCTGGCTCTGGAGTTCAGCTCGATTTTCACAAGTGTATTTTTAAGGAAGTCACATGACAGCGCGGCACATTGTCTTAACTCGGCAAGGTCTTCATCGATCTTGGTAGAACTGTGTGAAATTTCCATCGTTATTCCGCACAAACGATGCTAATACTATAGATATTCCCCTATAAAGATCGTCTCTATACAGATACTGTCTTCTGCGACCTTAAATTCGAAAAAAAGCTGGTGCATATTGATCTGAAATTCTGGATTTTTCGCAATATCTACCGTAGTATGGGTAATTGATCGATGCTTATTTGGTCTGTTTAAGGTTAGCATTTGGTACTCCTTTTAAAAAGAAAAATTTAGACTTTTTTACAGGCAATGGTAGAAGAAATAAGGTTTTCCTATAAGACTGAACATTTTGTTATCGCTGTAAATCTCTCCTTACAAGACTAGCACTCTGATTACATAATTTAAGCTCTTATTAGACTTTAATAAGACTAGTTGAAGTCTTATAACAAGAGTCTTATAAGAGCAAAATAAACTCTTGTTTTGAGAGTTAAACGTGGTACTGAAGAGTTAAGAGTGATACTCCTTTAAGAACAGTGTTACGATACCATTTTTGGAATCTTTTAACAAGATGTTGTGCTCGAAATGCATCAAGAGCGTTTTACAAGAGTCTTATAAGAGCTATTTCGACGTTTTTAGAGTGTTAATCTCAGGAGTATGTTAGCTGGGGAGTCAGACTGGCATCGTTCCATCAAGCTGCTTACGATCACACCACAGTATTACAGAAAAGATTTCCTCTCATTTTCTATCCAAAAAAGAGCTTTCAACTTCACTAGTACTTTAACTTCGCTTCGAAGAACTGAACAAATACAAGAGTCTGTCGCTCTGGATTTCTTCCTGCGGCACCTGACTGCTTAACTTTTTTCCTATGAAGCAGTCACCACATACCCGGTGGCTCGCTCAAAATATACAGGAACAAGTTTAGAATCTCATCTGACCATAATTCAGTTCCCAAAGCAAATCAATTCGATTTTCGAACTCGAAAAAAAACCACACACTATCCCTATCCTATGTTAATGTATATTTCATGCAACTAATTACAAAATTTCTATATAATTGTGTAAGTTATTTGGAAGCCACGATCGTCGGTGGAATAATAATCATCACTTTTGAAGTAAATTACAAAGGGTCCTGGAGCGCTATCTAAAAAGTAAATCAATTTCATCACGGGATTCTAAGATAAACGTTAAGCCAAACTTACACAGGGCCGTCGTTCCTTGTGACGAAGTTCCGCAGAACAGTGTTGGTGCTAAGGTGCCGTACACCGGATGCTGGACAACAGCTTCAGGAATAGTTAGGTAGTCCTCGTCTTTGAACGGAGTATTAATTACCGAATGACAATCTGAATCATAGCCCAAATTGTTGTTCTCATTCGGGAGATAGAAACTGCCGAATCGAAGCCTAAAAGTATCCAAAGAAAACACGTTAAGCAATGGCATATGGGTTTACTCTTTAACAGCCCTGGTTAAATACTTACTGGACCGCCGAGTCGCCAGCGAGCCGCTGAAAGCAAATGGCGTAGTCCATGAGGGGTAAATATGGCCCAACAGTTCCAGTGGCGGTTCCACTGTTGTAATTGAATGACTCCACGGTACCCGTACGGTCGGTGAAGTACTGTGTGCAACCACGCGGTGCCAACATTGCCAAATCGTTGTTCTGCGAGACGAAGAGATTCTTCAAGTCCTGCATGCCGGCGTTCTTTGAGAATGGCAAAATTCCCCGGCGCGTCGTAGCCGTCGGGCACTCAAGCTGGGTGACAATCAGGCGCCAACGCGCCACAGCATCCTGCGTAGGTAGGTTGAAAATCAAATTGACGTTTGAGTCACTGCCGCCGTACACGTCAAAGTCCACATATATGTGCTGGCCACTATTAACGCCACAAAGAACCAAATTATTGACGGTCATGCTGTCGATGCAGCTGTACGTGTCAGCAACTCCGTTCGACACTACCGTTGGCTGCGGCAAAACGAACTCCTCGAAGTCGATCTTGAGCTGACACACTCTGGCGCTGTATGGCTCGAAGGTGTACGTGCATCTTGAGGTTAAGGTAGTGGGTGTCTGAATCAGGGTCCTTTTAAGACTTGATACTCTGCCACATGCCATGTTGGCTGGGGGTTATAAGATTAGATTGGGGATCTCGAAAGAACTCAGGTAAACTCACTTTCACAGCAAACTCCGTACGTCGCACAGTAGCCCGATATGACGCCTCCGTTACGCATACAATTGAAGCGAGTCATGCAAGTGCCAAGGTATCCGGACTGCGTTGTGCAGCTGTTTTCGTTGAGCCCCGTCTTGGTAACTCGGTTGCGTTGGTATCTCCCTGTCCGATTGGCATGTGTTTCTAATCCAAAAAGCTCATCAAACGCTCCCACACATCCCAGGATAACTGCGAGCAACAGCAGAACCTCACCACCGAACCGATCGATATGCGCCATCGTATGCACCGCGGAATAGATAGTCTTGAACTAGTTGCTGACGTGATCGGGTGAGTACTTTTATACCCACACGTCAAGTCAAGACGTCTTCACCTGTTTCGTAGGGTTCAATGGACACCATCGGGCTAGAACAATATTGATGCCGATGACACCACCATGACCGGTGTATGGCCCATTTTGCCGAGTCAATATTTGCCCAAAGATGATGGCCCGTTTTTGTCTTTTTAGGCTTAAATGGATTTTGCCACCGGAATCGAAGCACATTCCATTTCGATGGCGCGGTGGTGTTGCAATCGATATCGGGGGTATGGGTGCTGATAACGCCGACCGATAGTTGTTGGGCTCTTGTTGACACAATTGCTCTGTCGAAAGAGCGAGCACGAGTGTATCTGCAGAATGTATCTCGCGGGGTGTCTACCACCCGCGATGGAGTGCTAATTGGGGTACACAACTTTCGGGCGGAATTTTAATCGGGTAGCCGTACACATTGCTCATTGTTCCGCCGTTAGTTTAACTGAACTGCGGTGGTTATTGGTTTGTTTGCACTTCTAACCGAAGGCGGTTCTGTATCTGTTTGCCTAGGCATTAGCGATGTTTGGCTTTTTACTTTTTTCCAGATTGAAGGTTCTGGTCGCGCAGCCGTTAAGAAATCGTATAATATTGACCGTTTACGGGAAGATGCGTGTGATTGAGAAGAGCGATAATTGAGAGGTCTTCGCGCATGTGCCCTCAAGTGGCGTGGGAGGTTTCAGTGTTTACCCAAGGAATTATGAAACTCTTGATAATTTAGTGGGAAGTGAAATTGTTTTTCTTTCCATTTCTTCTTCGAATCGCAGTTCCATTGGAGCATAAGGTATCTTGAAAAGAAGACCCGCCTCTTCCCCCTACCCCCACATTAACAACTGACTCCCACTCCCATTTGAAGCTTACGAATTTCCCAGCGCATGCAGCAAAGGGCTAGCTATATTCTTTTCTGATTAAAACTAATTTTTTAAGTCTGAGGATGTCCTTTTTAATTAATGTTTGTCCTTCTTTTGTTTAACCACCGATTAAAGGACATCAGAGGCGAAGAGTTTATAAAAGCAAAACCGCAAAAGGGATCCCCATTGGGTATGACGAGACTCACGCGATTCGCATATATTTACAGTACACGAAAGGAGGAAAAAATGTCAAATTTGTATCGTCCTGTGCGGCGACGGTGCTTTACCTTGCTGCATCCCTCTGGATGGCGGACGCTTTGGTGTTATTTCTTTTTAATTTCTACCGCCCGGAGCCAGCGAGAGCCAGTAATTATTACTGCTACTTCCTTCTTTGACTTTGGCTACACCAACTGTTGACGATTTTTAATGATTTTGCTTTTCGAAGCGCGTTGGCTTTTATTTTTGGCGCCTGCAGCAAGAAAGCACATTCAAAAACAGGGTTGCCACTTTTTGGTTTAGTTTAAGACAAAATCTTTTTGCGTAGGAGCAATATTCTAAGGCATCACAAGAACGCCAAGGAATAATAAATCTTTTCGCTCCTGTGTTAATACTCATGGCTCACTTAGACCAACTTCTCGGTCCATTGTGTTTGTGTCCATTCGGGAACTTTTTTCAAACCTAACAAAAAAGAAAAATACGCTGTTAAGCTCAAGGGGCCGCTCTCATGGACCCATCCGGATTTGTATACAAATCTTAGGCTCTCCTTCGGATCCACTTTGCTTGGATCTTCGCGCTCATTGAAGAAGTAACTATAACGCTGTTAAGGGCTGAGCATTCGCATAGCTAGGTGACGAATAGATTCAAATTTTTTAACGTTCCACTCTGTGGTATTTATTGTGTAGTATGGTAAGCTGCTTTGAGTGTGCATCCACAGCGGAGTACCCCGTAAGGACTCCTAAGAAGTACTTGCATATCCTTGTGGGCTAGTCCCGTCATAAATATTGATCTATTTTTGCTCACCAGCTCCCTTGTGTGTCTGCACTTTTCAAGTTCTGCCCAACGTTGGTAAGTTGAGTCAGTTTATATCTTACGTCCTTTCAAACTCAGCAGAGTTCTTATAGATTTGACAGCTTCAGAAGTATTCATCCCTGATCCTGGATCTTGCAGGCTTACCGCTTCTTCCTTTTCCGGGATATCGGTGTGAACTAGTACCCAACACAAAATTACAGTATTGCCAAGTCATAACTCGTCAAAATTTTTCTACACAGTCTTACAGCGCTCGACTCCACCACGTTTGACTCATGGCTGTCAGAGTAGGTGGTACTGGTCTTTTTTCGAGCCTATGATTTTTCAGATCAGCGGCGGCTTGGATTATGGCCGCCAACTCCGCCTACAAAATACTGCAGTCGTCGTTGATCTTGTTGATCTAGTCGTTGTTCTAGTGTCAGAAGACTCTTAGTGTCCTGAAGGATAGTTTTGCCCTTTTCCTGGTAAACAGCACGACTTCCTACAAGATGTTCTGGGCCGGGGCGTGGTTGTCCATCCACTCTAGGTAAACCAGCCATCGCAGTCGTTGTATTTTGGCTCTTCTGGCTAGGTCGGTTTCGCTGTATCTACAGTCCGCTCAGTTCCGTGGTATAACTCCTATTCGCAGACGGGACCATAGTTGAAATTTTTGTTTTAAGATTATTTTTGAATTTCTTAGACGTTTTTGTGTGGCTTAACATAGATTTCAAATGATTGATTTGAACATTATTTAACTCACCATTTATTCTCTTTTCACAGGGAGGAATGGGAAAATCGAATTTGGAAATCTCGAAATACAGAGAAGAAATTAAGCAACATTTTGGTATTACCAATGCATTGAAAATGTATGTCCGACCGACACGTGGTGGGTTTTGACGATTGTGACTTTCGGCGGAAGATATTAAATCAACTTTGTAGATGGCGACTATAAAGCTAATTTAATATCTTTTCCCATTAAGGGCCGGTTTTTCAGTGCTATATCATCCGTGTTTCGGAGTTTAACTGCGATAAGCCCCAAAAATGAGTTTTTCAGTGATTATTGATCCACGATTAATCTCGGCTTAACTCGTCAAATTTGGTTTGTTAATCTCGGATCAACTCTCGCGAACAGTATGAACTTCTATGAATGTTTTTTTCTGTGTGAAATGGCAGTCGCTTTGCGTGTTTCTGTGAACAATGATATCTGAAAATAACTCGAACTTCTTTTCCTGTGTTTTTTTATGTGAAGTGAGAGCTGAGAGTGTCAATAATTTCGAGAGTCGAAGATTTTGACAACTTTGTTGAAGGAGTAATGAAAAACTGCTCGGTTAACTCCAGATTCGTTTTGTTACGGAATTACCAGATCTTGGTTTAAAAAAAACCGGCCCTGAGCGGTGCAAAATTTTAAATGTAAGTATTTTTAGGCAGCTTAAAGTCTTCGCATTTTTGGCGTGATCTGAATTAAGCCTTAGATATCCCGACTTAGTTTTGTCTTGCCAAGATCTCTCCTTGGGCAATGAATAATTTTTCCTTCCCTGTCCGGATCTCACTGAAAAGTTAAAACTCGATGCAGAATTTGATTCCACTTTTTTTCAGTTAATCTATTTAGAGCCATCGAGGTTACCAACTTCCATTCACTTCAAATTTGAATTCGTTTTACATTAACATTTACATTTACATATAAAAAATATATACATATAATTACATTTACATAAAAAATATGTATACCACTGATGCTTTATTATGATAAACAGAACAACCTTTTTAAGACCCATTCGTATTTTTTTCCCTCTTGCAAAGTCTTTGAAAATATGTTGCATAATTAAATCTAGAACTTTCAAAACGTCAATAAATTTCTATTCTTAATATGGCAATCTAAGTTCCAAATTATGGCAGTAATGAATAAAATGATTCCATTACACTCTGCCCATTTTTTTATACACAAGTGGCATCACTGTTTCCCCCATTCCGGTCGAAATTTCCCTCTTGGAAAATGTACATCCTTTGCTTTGCATTTGCAAAATTGAGGGAGTTATCACTTATTCGAGCAGGCAAAAGATCTACAGTCGTCGTTTAATCTAAATAAAGGACATGTATGCATATAGTAGCAACTAGTAGCTAAACGGCTGTCACAAACTCAAGTGGTGAAATGAAATTTAATTCACTAAAAAGCAAACATTTGAAGAATTTGTCAAAATGCGAAGTGCGCGTTAGTCCCCTTAAGTTGGTCATCCAGTAGCTGAAAAAAAACAAAGTTCTTCGCATGAGGTTCGTATATAGGATGGCGACATCAACGCAAGGAAGATTGGGGTTATTTAGAAAACGCATTAACGCAGTTAACATACACGGATTTCCTTTTTGCCCAATGCTTACCCTTATGAAAAAAAAGTACGAATGATGCGATTGAAAACTTTGCAAAACTTTCTCTAAATAGATATGAAGGGTGATTGTGTTTAGGCATGCTGGGTTATGTTCGCATCAATCACGCGAGCTGAAGAAAAGCGTAAATAGATGCTCTGACCATAATTTAGAAAATATAAAAACAAGGCAGTTTTCTGCGGCAATTCGTATATATATTTTCAATACCATCAAATTAAAACACTTTTTTTTTTCTAAAAAAAAAAATGTTTTTCCGTTAATCTTCTTCCTTTTAGGGCCGGTTTTTCGGTGCCGAGTTTAAAATAAGGTCTGTTAATCCCGCAACAAAATGATTCTGGTGTTAACCCAGCGAGCAATTTTTCAGTACAGAGTAAACTCCGTAAACAAAGTTTTCAAAATCTTCAACTCTCGAAATTATTGCCTCTCCCAACTCTCACTTCACATAGAAAAACACAGAAAAAAAAGTTCGACTTATTCCAAGATGTCATTTTTCACAGAAACACGCAAATCATCTGCCATTCCACACAGAAAAAACATTCAAAGAAGTTCATACTGTTCTCCAGAGTTGATCCGAGATTAACTCACCAAATTTGGCAAGTTAAGCCGAGATTAACCCTAGATACAAGTTCACTGAAAAACTCATTTTTGGGGTTAATCTCAGTTTGAGTCGGAAACTCGGAATGGCGTTAATCTCAGTTTGAGTCGGAAAGATGATCTCGAACTGAAAAACCGGCCCTTAATGGATTTTGCTTCCAGCACAACTTGCGCTTCTTTTTCATGGTCATTCTTTATGTGTTATGAGCTATACTACTTCGGTCTCTTTTTTTGAAAAAAGTATTTACAACCGCCTTCTGTTTGCCAAGTGCTAGGCCTCCCAAGGCCACCCAAATAGTATTTTTCATTCAACTTATCTGAGGATTTACGACTCAGCGCCAAGAATTGTGAGAGATGCCTGTCCATAACTTTTTAACAGTAAAGACAAGGTTTTTGAAGGTTTCGCAAATTACGATAATATTACATATTTTGTAGCAGCTTCTGGCGACCGTCATCATCTTTCAACACTTCAATCCACCCAGAAGAAACAAGCACCCCACCCACTTGTTTAGGAGGCTCCCTGAAATTATGTCAGGAAATTACGCCAAAAGTGTTTTGAAAAAAATGAAAAAAAAAAAAAAAATTGGTGCCAAATTTTTGGTATATAATAAAACGCCAAAAACCCATTAAGGGAAATATGCCTAAATAAAGGAAACCACGCCAAATTTTTTGGAAAAAGAGCCACAAATACTTAAAAAGCTAACCGAACGTATCGGTGCGAAGCTGAACGTATTGGTGGACGCTCCTATGGCAAAGCCATATAAAACTAAATTTAAAATTGAAAAAATTCGCAGTATTTGTAGTCACACCTATGTGCCCGGATACTGTTGGTTCCAAATGCTTGTTCTCTTATGGAAAACCGTACGAAGAGTTGTCATTTAATGTCAGCATCATTATAATAGAAAGGTTCCTGACGATATTTGCCTGGCGGCGTTTGAAATTATCAAAGGACTAGCCATTATTGGAATGTTTGTAGAATTGCTGCAATTCTTTACTTTTCAAAAGTCTTACGCCCAGCCCTCGCCGCCGGAACGAACGATGCTACTTTTATTATGGATGGGTAGAACACGCAAATTGATGTCGTCTACCCGTCCGTAATTGTTGTTTGAATCTTTTCCAAGAGGGAAACGAGAAGGAGTGTCAATAGCGGCGCGCGATATATAACAGCTGACATTACTGCCGCCTCTTTGTTACGGACAAAATTTCAAAAGTTAAGTTCCTGGTGGCTACAGGCTCAGCCGTATCTCCACATCGTAAATTTGAGCCATCCGACTATACACTTATCACACTCAACAAAATCTCTATATCAAAATACATATATTTCGTTTTGTTGCCTTGGCTTGACAGTCAAGGGCTGTGAAACTATGCACGAAAATTCTGGACGAGTTATCCCTTGGCAACACTGTAAGTCTGTGTTTAGTGCCAGGTCATACCGATATCCCGGGAAATGAAGAAGCGGACAAGCTTGCGAGATCTGGGTCGGGGATGAATGCATCTCTAGACCTCAAATCTATAAGAACTTCGCTGAGTTCAAGGGAAGGAATCTATCGCCAGCGGTAAAAAAAAAGAGATCACTATTTATGATCGGATTGGCCCGCAGGGATATCTGAGTACTCACGCGAATCCTCACGAGGTACTCCGCTGTGGATCTATACACTCTCACCGGCTAGGCCTACATCATAACGATCACTGCAAAAGCTGCCGGGACGTTGAAGAAATTGTATCCGTTCGTCACCCCTGCTATGTGAATGCCCCAGCCCTAAACAGCAATAGGCGTAGTACCCTTGGCAGTTACTTCTTCAGCGGCTTGAATCTCTTAGTAATGTATATTTAAAGGACCTCCTAAGATTTTTACACAAATCCCGATGGGTTCAAGAGCAAGACACTCTAAGCTTTTAACGCAGCGATTTATTTCTGTTTTTGTGTTAAGTGTTAAAAAGGTTCCCAAATGGAAACAATGGACCTATACTGCTGGTCTAAGTGGCACCTGACTATTTTTACTAGGGATCGGGTGATCGACCTAACCTAACCTAACCTGGGCCTGACAGTGACAAGTATGACATTATTAGCGCTTTGTGGTGACAAATGTCAGCAAGCCGATAATCTGACCTGACATATTTCTTATAGCAAACTTCTTGTCGGTTTTGGTATTGGTAGTTGGTACAAGGTAAATTGAGCTGTCTTCTTCTTGGTAACAATTCCTAAGCGACTTCATTGTATACTCTCCACCTCATCTACATAAGCCCGGGACGTTCAATCACTGTAAAGTTTCAAAGTACAACATTTTGCTCTCTTGAGAGCTTTCAATCATATCTCGATAGTATTTGACGAAGGTCTCAAGAAGACTTACTGTCACTTGGGCGCTTTTCTGGACACAAATTCGTTTTCATGACGTTTGGCACGAAGAGCGCTGAACAAACTTTACAGGGATTTTTCGGGGAGACCACAAGCTGCTTCGAATTATTGGTTTGATTACGTGGACTCAGCGGTTACGATATGGATGTCAACGTGTTTCACTTAATGCGAGTTCGGCAGGCTTAAGGTTAATTCTTTGGCTCATTTGATTTCCTTAGTGATTTCGCCAGTTGACTTTCTTAGTCAGCTGAATTTACGGTCCGGGGTGCACCTGGGCCTCAGCCAACAAGCTTCGCCAGCCAGCTCTGTCTCTAGCTAGCCGTCTCCAGTTTCGCACGCGAAGTTGGCTGAGGTCCCCTTCCACTTGCGTGCGCCACCTGAGTCTCGGTGCTCCTCTACCGCGCCGTCCCTGCGGTGTGGATTCGAAGATTTTCCGGGCCGGGGCGTTGGTGTCCATCCGCTCTAGATGATCCAGCCATCGTAGGCATTGTGTTTTGACTCTTTTGGCTAGGTCTGTATCGCTGTACAGCCCGTACAGTTCGATGTTATATCTCCTCCTCCACTCTCCGTCTATGCAGACGGGACCGTAAATCGTCCGAAGAATTTTCCTCTCGAAGCAGCCTAAAGTGTTTTCATCCGCCTTTGACAGGGTCCATGCTTCTGCACCGTAAAGCAGGACTGGGATGATAAGGGTCTTGTACATGGACACTTTAGTTTCTCGAGAGAGGGCTTTGCTACTCAATTGCCTCCTTAGCCCAAAGAAACAGCGATTGGCAAGAGTTATCCTGCGTTTGATCTCAGCGCTGGTGTCATTGTCTGAATTTAATACCCTTTAAAAAATGGCTTAAAGGATCAGATAAAAAAGGCACATGAAGCGTTACCTGGATGCGGCAGCTCTTTCGAAAACTTTTTGCGCATTTAGCGACGGGCTGCTACTGCATTCTGGTTCATCAGAATGGACAGTGCCTGAATGGACAGTGCCTTGGGAGCTGAACTTAAATAAAAGTCTCACATGGCTGGTAGTTGCTCTTTTATTTCACCTATAACAGCTGAGCTAAACGAAAGTACAGCATCTGTGACAGTGAGCCAATTGGTAACAACTATGAGGCAAACACATATTTTTAAGTTTATGTCCAGAAATTTTATAGAAACTGGTGCACTATTTAAGAAAAGAAGCCAATAAGCCATCGCCACACCAGTTTCGATGCCCAGACTTTATTTCTTAACTTCATTTCTCGTCTGATGTTTTGACAATATCTCCGTTGATACACTCCGAAATGATATAAAAAAAACTTCGACAAACTCGAGTTCACCCATGGAACCAGTCCGGGTTTTATCTTCAAAAACTTTACAACTGCATCTCATGCGTTTTCACAAGATGGAACTCTTTCAGAACGGTAACGCGGCTGCCTTACGAAGGTAATTTTTTGGTGCTAAGGCCGGGCTCTGTTAGCTGTATTCCAATTGAACTGTGACCATAACTTGACAGAGGGGGTGACATATTCTTACACACTTTCGCCCTTACTCATTGGTTTCTTGAGACTGGGCTTTTGTCTTAAAAACTCCACGTTTCTTGCCCAACGTCTGGGTAAGCAGTTTGTACACCATATTTTTAACTATATTTTTCGAAGACTGACTAAAAGCTTAGTTTTCTTTTCCAACTTATTACGAGTTTCTCAATATGTAGTTTTTTTAGAAAAATTAAAAAAGAAGACTTACAAAAGCCCAAGATCTCATAAAGCATTTGGAAAGGTAAACAGGGTATTATAGAGGGTATTTTCTTGACTTCGGTATCTAGGAATTTAGATCTCAGTGCTGAAAGAAAAAGACTCTTATACCAAAACCAGACTATATATTTTTCTCTATTTTCCCAATCCAGATTTTACCATATTTTTAAGTGGCCCTACGCTCTGGTTACCCAAAAGACGACCACAAATTTGTGAAACATTTTAGATCCTTTACCCTCTACAAGGAATCCAATGGGTTTCGAACACACTCTCCCTCCCCCGAAAGTGCCCACACGATGTCACCGAAAAGACCATCATCATCCTGCCGATGCAGAAATGCAGCTGCCTCGGATGACCAGACAGTAAATCACTTTCACAGAACTAATGCAGTGTCAAATGCATTTCCTAGGAACACAAGGAAGGAGCGACGCAATGTATATAGGGAAAAGGCACACACAACTCACCAGTAATGAAGATGGGCGCTCTTGCATTCAACCCCCCTAACACCCAATACTCAGAGTCCGTTGCACTTGTCATCGCTCCACATACTCCATGTTAGGACACACAAATATAGAGCGACCATGGACCCTATACTCTAGAACTAACGCAAGAAAGTGGTTTTATTAAATATGCACACCTCTATACCCTCTATGGGGGGCGAGGACGACTGGAAATTTTGTAGCAATACCATCCGCCCCCTGTTATACGAAACTGCATATCTTTTCAGCTCCGGGCACCGAAAACTTTCCACAACACTCTGGCGCACGATATCTTTCTAATCGCATACACTGCATCTGCAGACGGACCCTCGAAGTTGCAGCAATGTCACACTTCAGCACTTTTGTCCCTTACATCCTGCCAGCTTAGCTTATCCCCGAAAACCACCCATCGATTCATCTGTGCTCTCAGCATTTTAGAGTGGGTGGCTGATGGGTGGGTTTTTAAAGTGGGCGCCCCCCTCTCGCCACAAGCGTAACACTGTGTTGACTGTTTGCGGGAATTTCGTGATTAAAATATTTGCATACTCTGGGTTTGGAGGAGCTTTGAATCGGTCCCGGCTTTGGCCGGCTGCAAAAAAATCCAACACAGTCCGCAGGCGGCAGAAAGTTCCCCCCACCACACTCTTGCCAAGGGTGCATGTCGTAAAAGTATATCAGTGCACCCGAGAGGGTAGTTGGAAGTTAAAAAGCTGGAACGAGAATAATTTCGGTCAACGCAGAGGTCACTGGCGGGAGAGTCTGATGTCGGAGTACGCCAATTTGAGGGAGTCGGTGGTGGTCTTGTATGTGGTGGCTGGCACAGTGAATCGACCTGGTTTTGGCGGATGCTGCACCACAGTGATTGTGATTGTCACTGCCAGTGTCACTCGTCGGCTGGGCCAGTAGGTTTGTTGTGTACTCCTTTGTCTGAGGCTACGAACGACGAACTGTTAACAAGGGCGAGTTGTTTGGGCTCTTGTTGGGCGGACGGGTCATTCGGGCGGTGACATATTACAGATGCTCCTCGATTTGGTGGCGGAGTCTTGTCGCTGGTATAACATAAGGTCGAGAAGATGGTTATAGCCTTAGTTAAAAGTCGCATGCGCAAGGCCTTAAAAACGCGGGATTTTTCCTTAAACTTAATACTGTTCGTTAAAAATCTCTACTTTTCCATTTGGGCTGGTCGCATATAATTCAGGAGCTTATGAAAGACATCATCGCATAAAGTACCTACACAGTAAAAGCTGCCGGTTGTCAAAGCTAGGTATGGCCGTAAAAGTGTTTTTAACAAATTCTAATGTCCCCAAGTGTTTTTACAGAAAAACGTAAGACGCAATTTAGCCACGGTATCAAGGTCTGGAACTCTAATGTAGTTAAAAAAAAAACAAAAAACCTTTAAGAATAACTTTGAGTGCTTTGAATTCTTAATTTTGTGACTTACCTTTTTTCGCTGATGAGAGATTAGCCAGTGTCCTTTGAACATTATCGTTATTGCAGTTATATGCCAACGTAACGTTAAGTCTGAATGCTGCTTGCGCTTTGCTTCGAGTTGGTTCTTGCAATAAACGGAAGAACGAATGGCAACGGAAATAAAATAAGGCGCTTCACAGACCAACAGCGCGTTATCGTACTATGAATTCAATTAATCAAACATAATTTCAATTATCTATTAACTACCTTTTCTGCTCCTTTTGGTGTGCACGTACACCGATAACCTTTTAGTTAACATTTATGAAAATAGGTAAACTTTGGTTCTGAGTATAGTAGCATCAGACTGCGGATTGATTGATGAAATACACTGCTTTTTCTGCTATATAGAAACTTTACTAAACGCTTCAATGTCATGATCATATACTGATTTTGAAAGTCAAGATCAGCGAATAGTGCTGATCTTGAAACAGCTTTACGATTTTATGTTATCAGAGACATAGACAAACCTTTTACTTTGAGCCCCGATGCCTTTATATTTATGTCAGATTTAAACAAAAATACCAAGCATGCCTCAGAAATGGTGAAAGCCATCCTAACCGATTGCTCTTGAGGTACACAGACTCATATTTGCAGTCGGACGTCACAACCAAGGAAATGCGAAACTTCGCTATTGGGCCCGTTTTCATCTTTAACTATGAAGTGAAAGAAGCTGTGCCTAAGCTTCAGTGCAACAAATAATCTGATGCTGACTTTGATGGATAGCCTATGTGTCGAAAATTTGGATAAGAAATTGGTTGGGAGTATGCACCCGCTCTTGCTTAATAATGGTCGGAGGAAAGCATGCATTGTTTCCCCAATCCTCAAAAGAAGGAGACTCTCTGAATACTGCAAACTACAGAGGTATAAGTCACCTTAAGATCGCAATTAAGCTCTTTTCAGCTGTGGTATTTGAACACCTAAGGCCATTTGTCAAAAATCTTGTAGGTCCATATCAGTGTAGCTTTAAGCTAGGAAAGTCCACCATCGATCAAATACTCGGTCTACGGCAGTTTTCTTGGAGAAAACCCAGGGACTGCAAATTGATACCCGACAACATCTATAGAGAAAAAGACGAGCTAGCGCAACTGTGTTTTGCGCAACAACTGTGTTTTGTGATCCCTGCCGAAGGATAATGGCAAAAATGTGTGGGGTCCATATTTCCACCACGAACGAGACCTATTTGGGTGAAAAGGCTATCAAATATGGAGCAATTTTAACTAGATATTCCAGAAAAGAAAAAACCTTAATTTTCATATTCATACTTAAAAAAATTTCTCCATATTTGATAACATTTTCATCCATGGGTTTCGTTCGCGGTGATTTTGACCACTTTTACCCAATAACCTTTGTCAGTTTAATGCAGTATGACGACGGAAAACTCACGCTGTTTCGTCAAGATCGGTAAAGCGGACCTCACCGACCTCTTTTAAGTCAAAAAAGGATTTTTACGAGGTGATGCGCTGTCACATAACTTCTTTAACATCATACTAGAGGGAAGCGTAAACACCCGAGTTACACTTTTTCAAAAGTCAGCTGTCCTTGGAAAATATAGGGTGATGTCAGTGAGTTCTCGTCAGTGTTGGGGTGGAAGCGACGAATATGAGCTTCGCACTTTATGAGGGCAAAACCAAATAGTATGCTGGTTTTGAGGTCAAAATTGGTCAAAATTCTGCCGTGGTTAAATTTATTTTTTGTAAAATTTTTCTTCAAAATTTTGGAAATGCAAGTTTTACAAAGCGACATAGTTAAATAAAGGTTGGTAAAGTTTTAAGGGCCGATGTTGAATGTGAACCACACCTAAAAGTCAAGTTTTTTTCTGCATTTCATTTGACATTTCTCAATTTCAGACTAACTCAATTTGAACCATGGAAAGATACACAATCGAGCATCGCATTAAAGTTATTCAGGCTTATTATGAAAATGGGCGTTCAAATCAAAATTCATATCGTGAGCTTCGTAATTTTTTCGGTCAATTTAATCCTCCAAATGTGCGTACAATCGGAAAAATTGTGCAAAAATTTGAGCAAACCGGGTCTGTAGGAGATGTGAAAGCACCAGTGCATGCTTGTACAGCTTGTACTGCAGAAAATATTGCTGCTGTGCGCGATAGTGTGGCTGAGGAGCCCGCCACCTCAACTCGTCGTCGTGCCCAACAATTGCACCTCTCACTCTCGTCGTTGATGAAAATTATGCTTAAAGACTTGCATTTACACGCTTACAAGGTGCAATTGACGCAAGAACTAAAGCCTCTTGACCATTTCAAGCGTCGTCAATGGTCAGAATGGTGGCAAAAAATGGCAACAGTGGATGACTTGCCACACAGCTAACGAAACAATGGCTCTTTTGCGCGACAAATTCAATGGCCGTGTTATCTCACGTGGTGGTGATGTCAATGGGCCGTCAAGATCATGTGATTTGACACCGTTGGATTTTTTTTTTTTTTTTGGGGTTGTTTCAAAGAAAAGGTGTACGTCGGTAAGCCAGCAACAATTCAAGAGCTGAAGGATGAGATAACTCGGGACATTAACCGCATAGAACCTCAATTATGCTTCAGCGTCATCGAAAATTTTGACCATCGGATCTCCATCCGCCGAGGACGCGGCGGCCGTTTGGCCGATATTTGTCCATACATAATTGAACCATTCCAATCTTATCACAATAAAAGGAAATGACAATAATTTCCTAAATAATTTGTGTGTTATTCAAAATCAACATCGGCCGTTAAAATTTAACCATCCTTTATATTTATGTGGTGGGGTGCCGTGGCGTAGTGGTTAGTGTGTGTGCTTACTACGCCGGAGGTCTGGGTTCGAATCCTGCCATCGTCACCTGAAAAAAAGACTTGTTTTTTTTCACGGTCCCCACCTCCGCGAGGGTCTGACAAGCCCTCCGAGAGTATCATTTGTCTTGAAAAACTTCTCAGAGTGCCGTTCGGATTCGGCAAAAAATTGTAGGTCCCCTTGTATGTGAAGATATTAACACACACAGCATACATTGTTGAGAAGTTGGCCCTGGTTCACATCGAGCTGTTGCGCCACTCTATTTATTTATTTTTTATTTATATTTATATGAACCTTAAGCCCCAGCCTTATTCTTCTTTAACTTCAGAAGAGTCGAAAATTGCTGTACTTGAAAAAATTTTTAACTTTGGTTATAAAAGCAGAATTTTAAAGCTTAAGTCAGAATTTCGAAAAAGCAGAATTTTTAAAAACTAGCAGAATTTTTGAATTAGATATTTTTAGAAAAAGCAAAATTTTGAAAGCAGAATAATGACCCGCTCCCATTATGCTGTCAACAAGAAGAGACACCCAACTTGGAGGGAACTGCGAACTTTGTCTACGTGGGTTCATCGATAAATTCAGCAACGACACCAATGAGGCTTACTGCTTCTTCGAGATTAGAATGCAATTTCGTAGCAAAGCCCTCTCTAGAGCAACTAAGGCGTCCATTTACAAGACCCTCAGCATGGATCCTGTCAATGCAGATGTTAACGCCTTTCGCTGCTTCTAGAGTAAAAACCGGCGGGTGATATTTTGAACCATCTGCATAGACGGAGAGTCAAAGTGGAGGCTGCATACATACGTACTGCTATACCAACCTATTCAGAAGAGTCAGAATAAAACCACTGCGATAACTGGGTCACCTAGAAGCGATGGACACCAACGCAGCGGTCCGAAAAATTTTCGAATCGACACCGCAAGAAAAGCGCAGCCGAGGAGCACTGTGTGCAGAACTGGAGGCAGATTGGTGGAGACAGATCTGGCCGGCAAAGCTTGTTGGGTGAGGGCCAGGTCCACCGTGGACCCTAGCGCCACCTAAAGTCAGTAGATCGGGGTCAATTTTGAGCTTGTCCAGAACCCCAGATAGCGGACACACGTCATTACCTGATCCAAGAAACGCAGAGTTTGCAAAATTTCAAAATTTAGTGGAGCTGGTGTCCCTTAGCTTGTGCAAGCAAGGGCAGGATCATTACATAGGAAATATTCCGGTGTATAGTCGTCCTATCCACAAGTAGGACAGTGGTAGGTAGTGGCTTAGGTGAAGCCTTACACATTGAGTACAGAGCGCAAGCATGATATGGCCCGAAAGGATGCCTGCAAACAGACTTCAGTCTGAGACGTAGAAGAGAGATAGAAGTAATTATGCAAAAAATTGTAGATGTTCAGCCACGCCAATGAGCGCTGTGCTTACGAGAAACCCAAAAACCAATAACGGCCGTGACGACAGATGCATGCACACCCAAGCAGGTTAGGATCCTGCGAAAATGCGTCTTCTGATAATTGCCTAACTAGCTTATCCCAGAACTTACTTCCCCGGAAGCCACTAGAGTAGCGAGAATCTTCGCTTGGACAGGAGTATATTTACCAAAGGCGTTAGTGGCGTCTCATGTATTCGCTCTCGACAAAAACTCTAGCACATAGCTCCTATCCGATTTTTGAGTCATCTGTGGAAACACGATGGTACTACATCCCTGGCTGAGAGTCTGGTTGAAGCAATAGTCCTTTGTCTGAGGAGAACCGATGTGGTAGTTTTGTCGCAAAAAGATTTCTGGTATCATTGAGTCAGAGGGCGTCAAGCCCACTTTTTTTTTAAATTAAAGACGCGTTGTTTGAACCCTTTACCTTTCTCCGAAATCCTGTTTCACCAAACAACTGACGCACATAAGAGGAGTAATCTTTCCATGGCCGTCCCCATAAAATCTCCTTTTTTTTCGGAGATAAGTCTTTTTACTGCCGGAATGTGGTTAGTACTTTTTCGGTTTTGGATTTGGACTTCATGTTGGGACGTCAGGAATTTCTATCCAGTCTCGAGAAAAGGATCTCTGCGCTAATACCAGACAGCCCCTAGGTTTAAGCCAACAGAAAGAACGGTGACATCATTCACGAAGGCTTGTATGTATATAAATATAAAATATTTTGTAAATTTGGTAATTTTGCTACACTTAATGGGCTTTTTCTTACACACGTTCGAATCGTGTGACAACTTACAACAGAGAATGTTAAAAAAATCGCCGAACGTCGATGTTTTTCAATTTCTTGCAGTCTTTTATGACTTTTAGGACATAAAATATTTTGTTAAATTTGGCAAATTTGCTACACAAAGAGGGTTTTTTTCTTCGAAGCAAGTTCAAATTGGCTTTAAAAGAAATTTTATTCAACAACGTATGACAATGACAACTCACAACGGAGAATGTCAAAATGATCGCCGAACTCGGCGATATTTTTTTTAAATTTTTGAAATGATTAGTGTACGAGACGGCCTGCGAAAGCGCTGATAGCATTATGTGGATCACTCCATAAATTGCTGGTTGATTGAAAATAATTTGAGAATTCACCTGAGACTCTCGTTCGCTTATTGTGAAACAGCCATAAGGGTGAGATAGCTAAAACTTCCTGAGGTTTCAACCAACCAAGGACACTAATGAAAAGGAAACCCAACCAATGGAAATCCGTTCGTCATACGTGTATTCGGCTATAGGAACCTAATAAATACGCTCAACGTTTCGCTGAAAGGTGCGAAGAGCTTGACTTTAATCTGTTTAACATAAATAAACAATGTTCATGTGCATGGGCTGCCGTGATCCCGAAGCGGAAGAAGATGTGAAACACCTCCTCTGCCAATGGTCAAGTGCCAGTAGGTTTTCAATTTCTAGGCTAATTATTTCTTGAGGATCTGGACGAGCTTGCAAGAATACCGGGGACGAATATCGTGAATTTCAGCAGGTTCTCCGGCTGGGCCAAGTTTCTCTTCGAAGCTCAGGATACTTCAACTAACCAATCATCATATTTATACTAACATTTTTTCTATGTCTTACAAGTTTTTTCTATCTCCCCATAGGGTGACGCTAAGAGCCTCATAGGCCTATGCGAGCTGGTGGCTTTGGCTGCCAGCAACGCTATACAACCTAACCTTAATAAAAAAAAGGTATCAAAATTGCTGGCGCCCCTCTATGTCCTATCAACCAGCACTTTTATTTCTCATCAACCAGCACCTTTTAAAGATTTCACTCAATGTGAATGCAATTCGTGTAACCATTTCACCGAAACACAAAAAGTGCTCCAAAACTCCCATATCGTCCCTCATCTAATCTAAACAGTTTTCTTGCAGCAGCACCGCAGCTAATTAAATTGCCGTGTTCCAGCGAGCGCTATCTTCGATAAGACCTCCCTCAGTGGTAAACAGAACTAATCACTATTCTCGCTCGAATCGCACACAAAAATCTTGTTCAGGAGCAAGATTGTCATCTCGCGGAGCATGAATAAAACCTCCCAGGTTTCAAGATCAAACTACAGTTCTTTTCCCGAACTACTACCAGAATGAAGTTGTTCACGTCGATTGGTGCTTTCGCAATTTTGTGCTGTGTCGGCCTTGGTGAGGCAGCCACTTCGGTTGTTTGTGGTGGCTCGAGTTCGTCAAAGAACATCGCCCTGATAAATCCCGCCATTCCGCCAAGGGTGTGTGAATACTCAATCTCGGCCTACAGCAAATATGTGTGTCAGGTAAGCTTGTAACTGATGATAAGGTGCACCTTAATTACTTTTGATCGACACGCATTTTTGTGGTCTTGCAACTTTACACAGTTGCGCATTGATTTCGCCATGACATTGGCCCAACCATCCTTGCCAGACGCCAAGAATGGGCTCGACGTTCCCGATTGTGTCGATGATTACCTGCTGATTGGAGACTTGAAACTCTGTGGTGTTGAGACATCTCAACACGTGTACGTGCCCTTCAATAGATCGGCCGGCATCAAGGACATCGACATAACTTTCGTCACAGCCGCACGAGGAGGTGGTTCTAAGCTGCCATCGCTCTACTGGGACCTTAAGGTCACCCAATTGGAATGTCCAGCTGGAGCGGCCATCAGAAGTCTCGATCTCAGTGATGAGAGTGAACAACCTGAAATGCGTTCGACTATCAAGGATGGATTCTTCGTTGCGCCACCAGGCTGCGATCAGTATTTCCCTCACGAGACAGGCACCATTGAGTCATTCAACTACAACAACGGAAATGGCATCTATCCTTATAACTTGAACTATGCCATTTGCTTTAGAAGGACTACCGAGACCGTTGGTTTGTTGTAGGTGTTTGAAAATTCCATTTTAACAGAACCTTTTTTAAGTTAACCTTACGGCCTTTGTAGAATTAAGGGTTCAGACTTCAATCTCGGCGACAAGGAAGACGAAAGCAGCATTTTCACACAGACTGACGATCATTGCTATCCCCAAGTGTTCACTGAGGGACGCGCTGACAACTATCTCATGATTCCACAGGCAACAGTCCTCGAGAATGATGTCCGGGCGAGCTACTTCTGCGGGCACAGTTTGGACGGATACAGCATTTTGAGTGAGTCTGACCAAATATTTGGGTGGATTTTCACTCTTGTAAAACTGGGAAATTCTCTCTTATTTCAGGCACAAACCCGGGACCATTAATGATGGTATTTAACAGCGATGGCGTCTACCATGAGGGAATTTCCTCGCAGGGCTTTTCACTCAAATATGAAATTCTTTCCGATTAGAAAAAGCTTAGTCAAGCTTTCAAGGTAAATTTTGAAGAAATAAAAGCTTTGTGAATAAAAGTTCTTGGTTTCTGTATTGACTAAGGGAGAATGTAGGGAAATTTTACCTAGTTGCTAGTGCTTTCTCTGGTTCATGTACGAAATAACTTTTACCCAATCTCATAACCGCATTATGGTATCCAGAAATTATGGTATTTCCCTACTATTATAGTAGTTCCTTAGCAAACAAACAATGGAAACAGACTCAAAGCTTTCCTCAGAGGACATAATGCCAATGAGGTAGAGTATTTTGTTGAATGACCCTACTTGCATTCGGCTCAGATGTTATATGCGCCTCGTACACGTTTGCATGTTGTTGCAGGCAAAAAATATTTTTTATTCCTGCAAATGTCTCATAGTGCACTTGATGTAAACTCATGAATTTTGTGTACACGACATAATAGGCGGCTTGCATCCAATAAAGATCCCTTTTGAATGAGGCTGCACACCCGGCAGAGCTATGTTCTAGTTTCGAATATTGACATACAAAAAAATAATTTCGTAAATTAACGTTTTTAGCACAGTTTCTATTTCTGCAAAATCGTCTCAAAGCTGCACCACCTACTTATTGTTAGCAGCAAAAATCTGATCAGGAAGAGGACCCGTCTTTAGGTGACCTTTGTTCAATTAAATTGTTCAACACCATCATTTTTGTTGCTTGCATCCGACTCAGCATTGTTGTTGGACACCTTCTCGATATCCCAACTCTTATGTATGATATATTTTAAGCAGGACTTTGCTCTGGAATTTAAGGCTCGATTTTATTACTAAGAATTTCAGCATGACTGTTCTTTTTCTGCTTGCTAAACTCCGTCTTTCCCTAAGCATCCATATAAGGTGAATGGGTTAGGCGCAAGCTGAGATGATTCGTACGACACGACTGAAAGTCTAATCATTAGTTTCAACCTTTTTCGTACATCACTTATACGTTCTGTAGCACTTTTGACACCAATGTAACAGTTTTTGACTGGGTTTATCTAGGATTAAATTGATTTTACTTTACGTAAATTTTATTTATTTTATTTTACATAAAACAACATCGAATTACTTTATTTATCATATCACAAAATTCCTTAAGTTCAAATTGAAATAACTCAACTTCACCTAAAAGCCTTTTAAGACACTGAAGAAGTTTTCGTTGATGAATAGTTGATGTTAAGTAAATGTTAGGGTATGTAACTTGTTTATTAGTGGTGGTTGGTGAGTACAGGCTCAAAAAATTATTACGTTTTGTCTCCACCACAACATCACATCACATTGTCCCCCTCTTAGTTTTGTTCGTACCAAGTAAGCACTTAATCATTGTACAAACGATGTATTTATGGCCGAATTTCATCTTTGCACTTTACTCTTATTCTTATTGTTATATTTTGTCTGAGGTTCTTTTAACGCACCCCACGGGGCACTTTATTGGCTTAGTACAAGCTTTAACTTAATTCTAACTTAAACAATCTAAACTTACAACTAAAACTCAAGTACAAAGAGAGGGAGGAGGGCGATGGTTGAGGATGTTGCGAAGAATGTATTTGTTAAGGTGTAGATCAAAAGGGGAGGAGTTGGCGTTGCGCAACTTCTGGACATTGGCTCGTAGAAACCGTAGTTCGTGCGTTGTTCCGAAGTTAATACGGAAGAGGGGCATAGACCGTAGCTGCCGAGGACTAGTATTGAGGGTTATCATGTGCAGCAGTGAGGGGCAGTCAATATTTCCGGTAAGTAAGTCATGGATGAAGAGTATATCAGCAACCTTCCTGCGATCTTCAAGGGATTGTAGGTTGATTAATTTCAGACGGTCGTTGTAAGGGGGTAGATAATAGGTATTAGTCCAGGGAAGACCACGAAGGGCGAAGCGAAAAAACTTTCGTTGAACTGCCTCATTACGCGAGACGTGGATGTTGTAGGAGGGGGACCAGACTTGGCTAGCGTACTCAAAAAAGGGCCTAACGAAGGTAGTATAAAGTGATTTGGTAACGTAGGGATTAGAGAATTCCTTCGACCAGCGCTTGACGAAGCCGAGCGCCGAGTTGGCGCGTTTGATGATGCTATCGATATGAAGACGAAAGTCAAGTTCCCTGTCACAAATTACTCCTAAGTTCACTAAAGAGTCAACTATGGCGACAACTTCGTTCCCAATAGCGTATGATCTGGCAGGTGAGGGTAAACGCTTAAGAGAATAGGTTATAGCTTGGCATTCGCTGACATTAAGCTTGAGGAAATTGATTGTTGAGGAAATTGACACGTAATTTCGAAGCTGTTTAGGTCGGATTGTAGAGCGAGGGAATCGGCAGGAGACGATATATGCTTCGCCATTTTCATATCATCTGCGTATACCGAAAGCAAAGAGTGCTCGATGATAGAGTTGACGTTATTTATCATAAGAATAAAAATTAGTGGGCCAAGATGGCTTCCTTGGGGAACTCCTGAAGTGGCATAGATTGGGTTAGACAAAGAAGATTCGAAGGTAACAATATATTGTCGATCTTCAAGGTAGGATTTGAGTCATAAGACTAAACCAGCGGGGAAACCGAGGGCAGTGAGAAATGTGGTGAGAGATTTTGTCAAAGGCCTTGCTGAAGTCAGTGGCAACAACGTCGACTTCCTTACCGTCCTCAAGAGCACACAAGGATTGTGAAACAAACTCGATTAGATTGGTGGAAGTCGATCGAGCTTTCAGAAAGCCATGTTGGTTTGGAGAGAAGATTGATTTGCAGTGAAATGATATTGTATCGTAGACGATGCTTTCAAAAAGTTTGGGTATACATGACAGTTTGGCGATTGCGCGATAATTGGAGACTTCATTCTTTTGTCCTTTTTTGTGAGGCAGTTAAAGAGCTGATGAAAGACACCTTGAGAAATTGAACAACGAAATGAGGCAGTGAGAGGTTGGAGGAGATGGTATGAACACTTTTTCAGTGTAGTCATCCTTTAAACTAAGAATTTTATCTGTGACTAGGGCGGGAGTTATGTTAAGAGTGACAAGAGACGTTTGGGGGCAATCATTATCGAAAGTAATCGTAATCTGGTTGAAGGGTCAGGTTAGTGAACGATTGACTGAAGAAGTCAGAAAAAAAGTTGGCGACTACTTTGGGTTCGTTAGAGGATGCATTGAGAAAATTAAAAGATGAAGGATAGCTGTCGGATTTTCTTTTTGAATTGATGAAATGGTAAAACCGCTTTGGGTCTGAGATGACAGAGGCTTGCGAACAAAACTTAGTTTCTTATTTCATAACCACACCGAAAGGATCAATTTATTTATAAGACAACACTTCTTTAATTTCAAATCACAATTAATTCAACTTCACCGCCTACAATTCGAAATATTACTTTAATTCCATCTTTTTTTCTCTATCCCTCGATTTAAGCAATTTAAAGGTTAAAAAAAAAAAAACTTAAACTGTGGGAAAATGGACCGAGTTTTCGAACTTCGCTTTTGGTAATACTCGACGGGTATTTTTTTACTGGAAGGGGAAATTTTATAACGACATTCGAATTTGGAATGACAGTTTGCTGTCAGCTGACTTGATACTGAAACGAGAAAACACTGGTGCCTTTGAGTCTTTTCTCGCCTTAGGCTGTTGCTAGCTTTTATTGCCTAAAAATTTTTCTGGCAGGACTATTTTTTACCCTTGGTCCCCCTTGGATTCGATGCTTCCCAGTCCCTTGTGATTTCTAATTTCTTTTAGATTCCACAGTTCGTTAGTACCTACCTACAGGCTCGGATTAAGCGATGCCATAAGACAAAGGTTGATATTTTCTTTTGAAAATATCAGTTAGTTAGAAAAACATGGGAAACACCAGAAACGGTAGTGTGATAAAGGAGTTTGTTTGATAGGTCCATATCAGTGAGGTCTTAGGCAGGAAAAGATCACCAACGATCAAAAATATTCACACTGCGGCAGATCTTGAAGAAAACCCAGGATTTCCAAATCGATACTATAATCACCTCTTATCAATTTCAAGGCCGCGTAAAACAGCCCAGCGAACCACTGGAAGAATGCGTTCTTCCCGGAGAACATTTCGCGAATTTCTTGGTTTCTCTTCTCTGAAGTGAAAAAGAGAAGACAAATAACGTTTATGATTGTTGCTCTTTCTAGCACCGAAAGTTTCAGTTCAACGACGAAGATGTAGAAAAGAAAGAAAAAACAAACATTCCTAGCAATATGAATGACGTATGAGAGCGAAGAATTCAAAAATGAAAACAGTCTAGTGCGCGTGCGAGTAAAGTTAAGTGGCGAAAAATTAAAATTTAATAAAAATATTCGGGGTTAAAAAATGATAGTATAATAAGCAGCAATATTTAAACAAAAGTGCAAAAAACAAGCAAATGAATTTTGCTCATTCCCTCTAGCGTTCGAATACGGTTCATCCTCAAATTCGCATTTCGTTCCCTTAGTAGTGCTTAAGCGAAACTTTTGCGAGTCTTCCTCTTACGTTCGCCGCGACGTCAACCATTCTTTCTTTTCTACATCTTCTTCTTCGTCGATGAACTGAAACTTTCCGTGTGGAACATTTGGTGCTAGAAAGAGCAACAATCATAAATGTTATTTATCTTCTCTTTTTCACTTCAGAGAAGAGAAACCAAAACATTCACGAAATGTTCTCCGGGGGGAATAATAAAAAAAATCAGAATAGTCATTTTATGGATTTTAAACCAACAAAAAAGACGCAGAAAAAAGCTGAAAAAAGCGTTTCCCCTCATTATCTCGGTAACAGTAAAACTTGTCGAAAATACACTCAACAACATTTCATATACAAATTAAGCAATTATTGTACCCTAAGCCTTTAAAAAAAGCCAATGGATCGCCCATTTTTAGTCTTTTTTTTAACTACCAATCTGTCAAAGGTTGACAGTATTACTCTCCTAGTCTTATATTCTTTATACCTTTTCGTCCCCCCTCTCAAAATGTTAGTCTATGATGAGTGGTATACTGACCCTTCAGGTACTTTAGTGGGAACATCCTGCGATTCCCGCTCAAACTTAATTCGAGAAAGGAAACTTCAATTACATTCAATATCAAATTCGGAAAGCTCATTACGTCCAATTCAATATAATCCTATTTTTGTATTAACCCAAGCAACACTAATGGGCTCTCATCGAAACAGCTCGTGCGCTACAAAGGAATAGCGGCCCAGGTATCCATCTCAACAATTTATCTTTGCAAAAAAAGCACGGCGATACCTATTGGACCCTCGTGTGCCACATGCTATCTTGCCCAATTCTTAACAAATTTGATTACCAGTTCAAGTTCGCTAAATACATCTCTCCCTCTATGAATGCAAAAAAAAACACATATTTTCCTTACAGTCCTCGCAGACGAGCACATAAAAACCCAATCCGCACATCATACCCCGTAAAGGGAAGATCCTTAATTTGTTTCATTTTGAAATGTTATTCTCCGTTCGATTTACCTTTTTCTTCTTGTTTATCCTGTGTTAGTGGAGCATTTTAATTTGCTTCATTTCCAGGTAAAGTGAAATGCGATAAATTTCAACTTAGCGAGATCCAAGCATTTTTCCCTTTGATGTCTACCTGGAAAATATATGTATACAGATGAGTTAGGTAGGTACCCATATACAATACATTGCGATTGAGGTGCCTCTCAAAGGAAAATCAATTTTTCTTCCTACCCAAAATTGTGTTCCTTTTGGTAATTACGGCACACGGAGACGGAATAAACACCCCACCAATCCGATACCACATCCGGCAAAAAACATAAAAAAAAAATATTTTGAAACAAATTTGCGTATGTTTACAGATGTATCTTCTGCTTATATTCACATGGTGCGGGTAAAGTTTAAATTTCAATCGGCCAAAGCAGTGATGTGTCGGAAGTTTGTTTCTGCCAGAAAAAAAAGCAAGATATCCAAGTGATTATTTATTCAGCGATTATGATAATGAGATGGCAAACAAATAGCAGTGAAGTGTACCAGATGAACTTGTTGATTATGGGATAAAAGATATTAGGAGAAGAACAGATATTGAAATGTATACTTTCAATGGAGCAAAAAGTGTGTGAAGTGGCAGTAGGACGAAAAGACTGGTGATGAGCTTGAGTCTTTCACTGGCCAAGAACGGTCCATGAACATTGGGTATTGAGCCTATTTCCGCTAGACATAGAACTGTTCTGTTATTGGATTTTATTTGTGTGATAGACACAGCCATATGACTCTTTATTTTCTAAATTAACAATACTGAATTAACTCTTAAGTTTATTACTAGGTCATCCACCAGATCGACACTATCTTTCTTTCTCAGATAGAAATAAAAGAGTGCAAATGAAGAGCACCAGTGAAAAATAAAGAAAAGAAAATTTATCAAAGATTATTTTATGAAAATTCTTATTTAAAGTTTTCTAAAAATTTAGGTCGATAATTTGCGCAGTTTTGGTGAAGTAGTCTAGCAAGCTCCTTCCTTTGTGTGCGTTAAGGATTCAGAGACACTGCTGCACCTCCATTGTAAATCTACGCTCAGAAATGGCTGTATCGAATTTCCTTGAGAATGGGACATCGTACAGCCTTTATATCTCTGCTTTTAAGTGTTTTAAGCCCTATAAAAGGACTTGGACCTAGGACATTGGACTGTGTGAGATCAAATGATATTTCTGCGAAATCCCTTCTCAAGTAGCACACTCTGAAACCATAAGCCTTTGTTTTTGAATATTGGTGTTATAAGACACTCAAAATGCTCTTCAGTAGCACTAATGATTTTGCAAGGTTTCGTTATCGTACCATTGGTGCTCAGCTTGTTAACTTATAAAATTGGTCATAGAAACGTTTAGAGCACCACAATTATAAAACTAAAAGTGCCAGCACTGAAAGTCTTGTGCTGAGGGGTAAGATTCTATAGCGCAGGTTCTGTAGACCTTTTTAACACCTCTTTTCTATTACAATAGGTTTGACACATCCGAAGTTCTACTTTGGACCTTTATATAGCACTTGCGGGTTGCCAAATGTCATTCAATAGAAAACAATGTAATTGACAGAAATTTTTGTGAGCAAATTTCAAGCGAAATATTTAGATACAAGAATTTTACATTATTGATAGAATGATATGAATTTTAACAAGATACAATTTTTAGGCTGGTAAAATATATCACACAAAAATATGATTTCTAGAGAATATTCATGGGTTTCATACGGCCACCACAACGAAACCCCTGGTTTGACGATGAATGCCAGCAAGCACATGCAGCTAAACAGGAAGCATATAAAGCGGCGCTGCACAGAAGGACTAGAGCTGCTCGCGAGCTCTACGAGCAGAGGAGGAGAGAGGAACACCGGCTTCTCTGAAGGAAAAAGAGAGAGCACGAGAAGCGCGTGGTTGAAGAGATAGAGAGATGTTACAACAGGAATGAGGTTAGAAAGTTTTACCAAAGGATCAAAAGGTCCTGCCAAGGGTATAAACTTCGAACTGAAACCCGTACGGACCACCAAGGGAACATCGTTGTAGAATCGCAGTCGGTGCTGATGATTTGGAAAGACCACTTCTGCAGACTGTATAACGGCGAGGACGAACCAAATACCGCTGTCAGGCAGAACGAGCCATTCAACCCGGGCGAAGACTTTACCGACGAAGCATACGACCGGTACCGCCCACGCGACCTGGAGGAGGTGAAAGTAGCTGCAACAAAGCAGCCGGAGCAGACGGCCTAGCTGCCGAACTTTTTAAATCCGCTGGCGATGAGCTGGTTAGGAGCATGCACCATATCATCTGCAAGATATGGTCGCAAGAAAGCATGCCCGATAAATGGAACCTCAGCATTGTTTGCCCGATCCTGAAGAAAGGAGACCCTCTGAGTTGTGCAAACTACAGAGGCATAAGTCTTTTTAACATCGCATACAAGATCTTTTCTGCTGTACTGTGTGAACGCCTGAAGCCGTTGGTCAACAATCTGATAGGCACATATCAGTGTGGCTTTAGGCCAAGAAAGTCCACCATCGATCAAATATTCACACTGCGGCAGATCTTGGAGAAAACCCAGGAATTCCAAATCGATACACACCACCTCTTCATCGATTTCAAGGCCGCGTATGACAGCATCTATAGAGACGAGCTATATAGCGCAATGTCTAGTTTTGGCATCCCTGCCAAACTCGTCAGTCTGTGCAGGATGACGATGGAAAACTCACGCTGTTCCGTCAAGGTCGGCAAAGACCTCACCGACCCCTTTGATGTCAAAAAAGGATTTAGACAAGGCGACGCGTTGTCATGCGACTTCTTTAACATCATACTTGAGAGAATTGTGCAGAACTCTCGCGCCAACACCAGAGGTACAATCTTTCAAAAGTCCGTTCAACTACTTGCATACGCAGACAACATTGACATAATCGGTAGAACAAAGCGTGATGTCAGTGAAGCCTTCGTGAGTATTGGGACGGAAGCGGCGAATATGGGTTTAGCAGTCAATGAGGGCAAAACACAGTATATGCTGTCATCAAGAAAAGACACCCAACACCGACGTCTTGGACAAAACATCACCATCGACAGCTATAACTTTGAGGTAGTAAGGGACTTTGTCTACCTGGGTTCCGCTATCAATTTAGACAATGACACCAGCGCTGAAATCAAACGAAGGATAACTCTTGCCAATCGCTGTTTCTTTGGGCTAAGAAGGCAATTGAGCAGCAAAGCCCTCTCTCGAGCAACTAAAGTGTCCATGTATAAGACCCTCATCATCCCAGTCCTGCTTTACGGTGCAGAAGCATGGACTCTGTCAAAGGCGGATGAAAACTCTTTAGGCTGCTTCGAGAGGAAAATTTTTCGGACGATATACGGTCCCGTCTGCATAGACGGAGAGTACAGCGATACCGACCTAGCCAAAAGAGTCAAAACACAACAGCCAACTTCGCGTGAGAAACTGGAGACGGGTAGCTAGAGACAGAGCTGGCTGGCGAAGCTTGTTGGCTGAGGCCCAGGTCCACCCCGGACTGTAGCGCCACCTTAAGTAAGTAAGTAAGAGAATATTCATCCATTTTTGTTAATTTTTCTATGTACACTAATTAAAAAGCTACGCGAACATATCGTTGCCTTAATTTGGGCCAGCCATTTTTAATATGTTTGTAGAATTGTAAATTGTTGTTACAATGTTAAAAGTTTGACATGAAGCTAGACAGTGCTACATAAAACTCAAAGTTTCTTTAACATAACGCAAAAACCCTAAAGTGTTATAATGGTGCTATGCGGGCTCTACATAAAACCTTTCATTGTTTATTTTATGCTATACATATTTAATATTTTAAGAAGTGCATTGTTTATTTTCGTCCTATTTTAATAAATTAATCGTAGAAACTAAATGCGCACCTTATTTTCTGCTAATTAATTCACTCCTTTTTTACTCATTAATTTCATTACGAAGTTATTTATGCAAAAACAACAACACTTTCACTGGATAAATACAAAAATGTATGCATACCCAAATAAAAGAAAAACCATACCATGAAAGTAATAGGTGAACACCATGAAAATGTCTGTATCAACAGATTCTTTTGAAAATGTATTGACTGCCACATTGGTTCTATAAGAGGCCGAAGTAGAACCCTTTTTGCACCCAACATAAGGTTCTATAAAGTGTCAAACCTTATAGGTTTTAAAGTGTCAAACCAATTTCAAAAACCTAAGATTTTATGATGTGGTGCTCTAAACGTAACGGTGGCTATAACAAGAGCTTCGGTTTTACTTTGATTGAGAACCAGTATAAGTAAACGCAACAGTAAATTGAATAGCCTTGGTCTGAAACCATCAAATTCTGAGATTCGTATCGAAAACTTAAAAAAAATCAAAAATAAATTTTTCTAAATATTCTGGCATTCCACAGGACCATAATCCGCAACTAAAGACCAAATCTTGTTTAAATCCCCACTAAATCTCGAGAGAAAAATTATTCCCGTAACAAATCTCTTCCACGCCTGAATTATCAAATCAAACCTGAGAGAATTCTAGCTGTTCAGTTCGTGTATTCCTTCCATTCCATTCCTTTGTAAATTTAAACAAATTAAAATAAATGTTTCAGTACCAAGTATACTCATTGTGGAAAAGGGAGAAAAGTACATGAAAACAGAACGGCCTTGTTGGCCGAGGATGAGAAGTTTTTGATGAAAGTCTGGGCGGAAAAACTCACGTTTACAAGGAGTAAGAGGAGCTGGTGACGAGATTAAGATGCAATTGAGAAATGTCTAGAGCTAGAGCATATACATAAAGTTAGTCCTCTTTTTAGCAGTCCGTTCAAAAATGGAAAAAATTACCTCTTATGATGGTATCCCTACGTTGTCCGTCCGTCCAATCCTTTTATAATTTCTGAACGCTGAGTCGTAGAAAGACAAAATTTTGTGTGTGTCAACACTGTTGAAATAGTCAGAGAATAAGACAATTAATTACAGTTTAAAGTTTCGTGAGAAAATGGATAAGGTAAAAGTTTGCTGCCAAGAACTAGAAAAACGAAACTCAGAGGTAGTAAATACATATATTTTATCAAAAATTTAGTATTTCGAAAATATCGAAAGGGTTTAGAAATATGAAGAGTCGAAAATAGATGGCATTTTTCACAGTGGTTGACGCCATAACTTTTAAACCACTACGTGCACAAAGCCAATATTGAACACACGTATACAAAAGCTCAAAGTGAATCACGTAATTAAGTCATGTTCAAATACTGCCATTTTAATGCAATTCGAAATCCCCCCTCTACATCCACTACGGTGTTATCTAGAGAAATCATGCGTATAACGTGTTAGAAACTATCCAAAACTTTAAGGAAAACTAAAGGAAATTTTGAAGATTAAAAACGTATAAAATTTAACTCGAAAACATAAAAGCATGATAATCTTTTTTTTTAACAATAACAGAGCGATTTTGGTCAGATTTTGCTTAAGTGCAAGGCGAAAAAAGAGAAAGTTAGTTGCGCCCAAAAAATCGAAAATGTCGTTTTCATCCTCAGATTTTTTTAAGTCTATTAAAAAACGGAGTTAAAAAGATCTTGGTTAAACACTTACGAAAAAATCGTTGCCCATAGAATTTAAGAAAAACAGCCAGGTGGTTGTGCAACTGGAAGAAACTTTAACGGAAATTAAAAAAAAAAAATCGAAATAGTTGTTTTATAATTTTTAAATTAGAAAAATTATAAAAAAAATGTCAAAAGAACGTGTGTCTTCCCCTCCGTCTCCCAAGCGGTATAAAGAATATAGTCCACCTTCTGAAATATTATACAAAACTATAGCAAATCGCGAATATTCAAAAACTTCGGAAATTCGACACAGAAACGTAAAATTATTTTCGAAAACTGTTTTTTAAAGTTTCTGGTCTCTTAGCGGCTATGACTTCCTTAATTAAATTTGTCTGAAGTATGTAAAGTTAACAAGGCAAGCTAAATGCATTAAAAACATTTCAAAATTACTCAAGTTTTTAAGCCGATTTAATCAAACAAAGTAAAAACAAGTGGGAAAGTGCAAGAGTTCGTCTGTAACGAACTTCTAAATACCCGACCCTCTTTACCCATTAAAACCAAATTTCAAATTTTTTGGTCTATTTCATATACTGAATATCAATTATTTCTATTGGCCACGCCCCTAGATAAGGGCGTAGGCTGAAAATTTAAATCAACTCTAATTTCGTTGGAATCACGAGAAAATGCGTTAAAAGCGAATATTTATGCTTAAAAAACAGTTTTTTCCCATAAGCGCCCCCTAAAAGTGGGCGGAGCTCAATGCTTTGTATGCAACAAACTTAGAAAATGGTAATATCTTTAATATTTGTCATACAATTTTTTTTCAATTTAAAATAATTTTCCCGAGAAATTAGGTTTTCAAAGATTTCAGATGATAAAAGTGGGCATGGTCAATAAAGTGGGCAGTCCAATTTTTGCCTAATTAAAGGCTTCTGGTCGAAATTGCTCTCCACCAAAATTTGAGTTCATATGTTTTGTCTATCTTGACTAAAAGGCATTTTGAAATAAAATGTAAATTTGAGGTTGTCTGACATTCACGCCAATTGTGGGCGTGGCTATCGGCGGATCTTCTCAATTTTCATACTTTGTCTGTACAAAATGAGAACCAATCAACGCTGCAAGTTTCAGCTTCCTAGCTGAATTTAAAGATCTCAAAACTGCATACACGCGGACAGACGAACAGACGGACAGACGGACAGACGGACAGACGGACAGACGGACAGACGGACAGACGGACAGACGGACAGACGGACAGACGGACAGACGGACAGACGGACAGACGGACAGACGGACAGACGGACAGACGGACAGACGGACAGACGGACAGACGGACAGACGGACAGACGAACAGACGGACGGACGGATGGACATGGCTTAATCGATTTACCTGTCCGTATCGATCATATCGCTAAAAGGTCTTAGGGGTCTACGGTGATTATTTCACTGTGTTACAAACTATGCATTAAAATTAATATACCCTCGGTCGGGTATAAACAGCAGGTTTTACCGTTTTCTCAGAAATCCATGTCCGAAGAATTTTATAAAAGTGGCCCATCTTGGTGTTTGTGAAATAGAAAAAACGTCCAACGGCAATTCGAACAAGATTCGAAATTGTAGTTTTTTTAAAATGAAATTTCAAAATAGATTTTATTATTATAATTTTTCTATAATAAAATTTAAAAACTAATTAAAAATTGCAATAAAGGCCAAAAAAACGTGTGCCCTTCCCCGTTCGCCCTTAACTAGGCTAAATTTATAAACGCTAATAAACAAAAATTTTAAATTATTAAAGGATTTAGTCAATAATAAGAAATAAAAAAGAAAACTGCAACAGTTTTGATTTGTAAATGGTTTCCCAGATGTGCTTAAAAACACTTTAGTTGACTTACCAAAATGATGCCGCTATCAAATTTTCATACGGTAAGTCTTAGGCCACTTTTTTTATTTACTTTAACCTAATTTGACGCAGATGCACGTTGGGCGGACAAAATATCCAAGTTGCATGGGAGCCGAGAAAACTCACCTTTACAAGGAGGAACTAGTGGAACGCAAACATGAAAAGTACTCTTCGGAATTTACTTCCAATCTTCCTACATAAATCGCAATTTAATGTGCGGTGGAAACACCCTACAAGTGGTCATAACGACAATGATCAAATTTGGTTAAAGAGAAGTATAGCCTCAAAAATGTTTGTATAGGGTACCTTTTGTTCTGGGTTTTTAATGTTTTTCAAAAAGCCGTTTCTAGCTTTTAACTCTTTCTTAAAAAGTCTAAGCTAAAAGCAATTAAAATCACAATTTTTTTTACCGACATCTTAAGACTCTAAACACAGAATAAGTTAAAAGAAAATGTTCCACTTCTTCAGCGGAGGTTTCCTTCCTCTATTCTAAGTAACAGTAATATGTATACTATATTCTGGAGTATCAAGCCAAATAGTTTTAAAATTTCGAATCAATTTCGAATTGCGTTACAACCGCTATGACGTGATTAGATATTCGAGACAAACAAATCTAAGAGGGGGACAATGTGATGTGGCGACAAGATGTGAAAAGACACGCAAAAGTTACTGAAGATTTACTTAGATGACTGATTGACAGTAAGGTTCGTTTAGTGAATCAATGAGTGCATTCAGTGACTCCTGTTCAATGTTTTTGTTTATTTATTGATTTTTGACATACTCTGATGTTGCTTCCATCTCGAGTCTTCTAAATAACTAAAGCCAACTGTTCAAAACTTTCTTAAGAATATCCCTGTAACAGATTTGACAACGCAAACATCAAGGACACTTTGTTTTCCTGGTCCTAAGAAACAGCAAACACTTAGCGATAAAAACTCCCTTTTAAGCAGCAAAAGGTATTCCCTTCAAGGGGTCACTAAAGTTCAAGGTTCGTACGCTCGTGGTGATAAATTACAATTTTCTGCAATTATCCTAAAAGGCGTACTTGAGAAGGTTACTCTGCGTTGTCTGCGTTTTGTACTCCACTTTATTCTCCTCGTGCGTCTTCTAACGAAACGGTCCATACGAAATGTGTTTAACGAAATTAATGTTTATCCCCGAATGCCTGCGCCCGCCATCCCTTATGCCCGCCCAGATGAAAGTGTAAAAGTTTAAAGGGTAACTCGAGCCAATTTAATTATCAAAAGCGACAGTATTCGAACTGTGCGTTGGCGGACACCTAATACTCGTACACCTTACATTACAACGTCCTTTGTTCGGTGTAAGGTATTTCATCCATTTTGAGTTTAATTGATGTGGTTCAAGCAGCTTAGGCATCGTACTTCGCATCGCATCGTGTATCCCTAACACATCTGAGGCATGCCATTAAAGGAATTAGTACCATGGGAATAAATTTTACGAGATTTCTAGTCGAAAATCTCTCCTCGTGAGTGAATATCAAACTATGGATTAAAATTATCATCGGTCCCACCTGTGTGTCTGACAAGTTTACACATCTCGAACATAAATCCCGGCCTGGTGATAATAACCGAGCTCGTATGCGCATCTATTAAAATGGAATAAAATCTGATGATGCGGAATCCTTCCACAATACGAGGAACACGCAATCTCACACAATGGTGTTTGGTATATCAAATTGAATCGCACACATAAAACAGAAAACAAAAAGGATGTTAAATCTAAACACCATGAGATAATCCGGCATTTTTACATGTGTGCAAATGCCGCCCATCCCTGCGCCCCGGCGAAATGAATCCGAATGGCTTTTTTGTGAACTTTCTTTTTTTCGGGACCGACATTTTCGCTTACATCTTCGTTTGGTTTTACGATTATAGCACCATTGTTATGGATCCTTTTTTTCGGCTCATTATCTAGACCATTTAAGGTGAACCATTTAACGTGTCGTGTCCTTGAATTCTTATGGTGGGTTGTTATACGCTACTTGATGACCCAATGATGTGTATGCAGTTCAAACACAGGAATATTGGGTTTCAAACATGGCAGATGATGAACATTTTTGTACTCAAAATAATAGGCGCGATAAAAGCCCTTTTTCGTTGGCCACTTCTGGACAGACCCATGTTTGCTAATTGAGGTGCGATTCTTGTTACAAGGTAAATCGACCGACAAGCTTCCTCCCACACGGTCACATAAAGGAATCCCTAAATGTTCAATTCTGTTAAGGATAACACAAGTTAAAATATGGTTCATATAACATTGGTAATTAAGGACGACACACAAAAGGGATCCATCTCGTTATTTGCTAGACAAATCCTATTAAATAGACGACAACGTCTGTCGCCCCAAGTGTATAAATAGAATAGAAAAAAGTTATCGTATTACGCCGGCTTTTATTGAAAAATATAGAAATAAGGCAATGGGACACAATATTCGACATATCAGTTGCTGCTTATAAGAAAATCCAAGAACGCTTTGTATTTGTACCCAAGATTCTTTATTGTGTTTCCCTAGCAAAAGATGAAATAAAAATTCCAACAAACGCAACTATGGAACTCATCTGCGCCCTAGACATTGGCATCATGTTGACTTTATGTCCTTTTGAAGCTGATTTTTGACCTTGTATACGAGGCAACGCATCCCTTAAATGAGGAATTTTTTCGCCTAGACAACGTTCAGTTTTTATCATGATGTATCAGTTATGTGCTAAATTGTGAGAACGTATTCCAAGGAATGAACTTGTATAAATAAAGTCTGTAAATAAGAAGCCGAAACATCCGTTTTCGTTAAAATTTAAGAAGCTCTACAAAGAATTGCGCATTACCAAATATTTAATTAAACCTGCTATTATGCGGGTTTTAAAGAAAAAGGACTTAGGGAATTTGAATTTACTATAGGAAATTTTATGTATTGCCTAAGAAGCTTTCCAATTTTCGGGTGAAAAATTATTATAGCAAATTTTATGTATGGCACAGAAAATTTAAAAATTAATTCATTGATTCACCCAAATGGTCAGAGAGTGTTTTTTTAAGTCACAAATTGTAAACAATTACGAAAATTTTGCGAAACATTTGACCAGTCGGGAATCCGTAGCCAGCAATATTCGAAGATTGTGACTGTGGTGCACCCACTAGGTTTTACTTTTTACTCAAAAGAAACACAAAAGTAGGGACCTACTTAAGTTCTTGTGACTTTTAACAATGAAAATATTATGGTAACATTAAAGTCACACAATTAAAAGTTATAAATGACATTTAATTTGAAGACACATAGCAGGTGGTATACGCAGTTAAATTAAGCTTGCATTGTATAAATAACTTTATAAACTCAAAATCAAGCTGTCAGGAAAATTTAAAAATAAGTCACAAAGATCTACTTCGCTAGTCAAGGCAGTGAAGGAATCCCACAAAATCTAGAGAAATACATTTGAAGTACCTGGTAAAATATTAAAAGTTAAAAGCAGTACTTATGTAGAGTGACGTTTTTTATTAAGCACACCAAACTGCAGCTCTTCCTGCCATATAGTTCTGGAAAGCATGAGGACATAGTTTAAAAAGTAGGAAAGTACTGAGGATAAAAACGGTAAGCCTCTTTCTTCTTACCACAAATCAGTAAACCTTCGGTCTCCAGTAAGAACTACAAACTCAATGAGCTCAAATTTATGTCGTTATTAGTAGACATTATGACCCATGAATGACTCTTGTTTCTAGATAGTGGGATATGTTAGATTATGTTACCCAGCATCTAATGGTAAATCCCATGACCTCAAGGGCATAATTGTAACCCAAATTGTGACTCGAATAAGCCATGTTCGTTTATCTGTCCGTAAGTATGACACAGGCTTTAAATTTCGTACTATAATCCTGACACTTCATATCTAGATTCCGTAAGTCCTGGAAGCAAAATAATAGTGTTAAGTTTATTGAGCAGTTGAGCCTGTGCCCGCCAGCACAGGAGGATTTGAAACAAATTATGTTGCACATAATAACCGAAAATACGACATCTAAACTCAAACATTTTTAGGAAACGCCCTCCCTCGGCCTTTTTGCTCATATTTCGGTTTGATCAAAAAGTAAGTGCTGCAGTGCGTATATAAAAGTTGCGATTGGAATAGGAATAGGAATAGGAAAAGGAATAGAAGTAGGAATAGAAATAGGAATAGGAAAAGCAATAGGAAGAGGAATAGGAATAAGAATAGGAATAGGAATAGGAAATTCCTATTCCTATATAGGAATAGGAATAGGAAGAGGAAAAGGAATAGGAATAGAAATAGGAATAGGAATAGGAATAGGAATAGGAATAGGAATAGGAATAGGAATAGGAATAGGAATAGGAATAGGAATAGGAATAGGAATAGGAACAAGAATAGCAATTGGAATGGGAATAGGAATAGGAATAGGAATAGGAACAAGAATAGCAATTGGAATGGGAATAGGAATAATAATGGAAATATGAATAGGAATAGAAATATTAATAGAAATAGGCAAAGAAATAGGAATCCCAAGTAGCACACTCTGGAACCATAAGCATTGGTTTTTGAATATTGGACTTATAAGACACTCAAAATGCTCTTCAGTAGCACTTATGGGTTTGCAAGGTTTCGTTATCGTACCATTTGTGCGCAACTTATTTACTTATAAAATTGGTCATAGAAACGTATACAGCACCAAAATTATAAAATTAAAAGTGCTAGCACCAAAGGTTCGGTAAACGTGGTGCTGTAAACGTTCCTAGCACTCAAGTTATATGGAAATAAGTGCTGAGGGGCTAAGGTCTATAGCGGAAGTTCTGTAGACCTTTCTAGCACCTTTTTTCTAACACTTTAGGTTTGACACACCCGAAGTACTACTTTGCACTCTTATATAGCACTTGGGGGTTGCCATAAGTCATACAATAGAAAACAATGTAATTGACAGAAATTGTTGTGTAAATATAAGAAATTTTCATTTTTTATAGAATAATATGGAATGATATGAATTTTAACTAGTTTACATATTAGGCTGGAGAAGTATATCATACATAAAAATTTGATTTCAAGAAATATTTCATGCTTTTATGCTGTTTTTTTCCATGAACATTCATCAAACAGTGTCATTCTGACACAGCGTATCGTTGCTTATATTGGGGCCAGTCATGACTATAATGCTTGTAGAATTGTAAATTGTTGAAATTTTTCACTTTTCTATGTTCTAGCTGGTTAAATAAGTTAGGTTTAGGCATTCTTGGTCCAGCACTTCAAGTATTTTATCAGCTCACTGAAATGCTAAGGTAGAAGTTTAACAGGTATTCTCCTTGGGGTTTAAAACTGTTAAGGTATAAACTACATTCATGGATAAAATAAAAACAGCCTGTAAAATATATATTTCAATTAACGTCTGCCATGTCAATAATTTCAAGTAGTCAAAATATCGTATATCCTAAAAGAAAAGAGAGCGATGGCAACCCTCAATAAATTAGCACCATGTTTGACAGAAAACACAAAACCTTATTATAGTTCTACATGAAGCTAGACAGTGCTCAAAAAGTTTCTAAAAGAAACTCAAGTTTCTAAAAGGCAACGCAGAACACCTTAAGTGTTACAACGGTGCTATGTGGCCTCTACATAAAACCCTGCACTCTTTATTTTATGTTATATTAAATATTTCTAGAAGAGCATTGTTTCTTTTCGTCCTATTTTAATAAATCATTCGAAGAAACGAGATGCGCACCTTGTTTTCTGCTAATTAAATGCACTCGGCTTTCTCATTAATTTCATCACCATTTAATATGAAACGAAGTTATTTGTGCAAAAACATCAACACTTTCAAAGAATAAGATAGAAATGTGTGCATACCTTACTACAATAAAAACCACACCATGACAGTAAAAGTGTGTGTGCTTAAAATGTATTGACTGTCAAAAAAGTTTTATTAGAGCCCGAATTAGAGCCCTTTCTGCACCCCAAATTAAGTTCTATAAAGTGTCAAATCATCCTTATTGGGGTTTTGTAAAGGGCCCCGTTACTTGTATAAAACCAACTTCAAGAACCTAAGGTTTTATGATGTGGTGCTGAAAACGTAACGGTGGCCAAAGCTAGAGCTTCTGTGTTACTTGGGATAGGAAAGGAATAAGAATAGGAATAGGAAAGGCAATAAGAATGGGTATGGGTATGGCAATAGGAAGACGAATAGAAATAGTAGTAGGAATAGGAATAGGAATAAATATATTTAAGTTTTTTACGGTAGGGCGACAAAATCAAGGTTTCGCACTCGTTTGAAAGAAATTCTAAATCAAGCTGCCTATCTGTCCGCAATAAGGATATACCGTCAAATATCTTTTCTAGTACAAACATTTTAAGGGAATGGGAAAAGATCCTGGATATTATAGGCAGGACTCTTCTCTATATGATTAACTAAAGGCAAAAGGCTTTATCTCACTAGGTACGGTTAAGGGGCCAATCCATTTTCTGCTGGTGGACAATCTCTAATGGCAAATGTTAACTAATAGCGCTTATCAAAAGAATTAACAGGGAACGTCACGCCTTCATTATATCTCCAGAGTCACAACCACACTTCCGTTCGATCCAAAATTGTCTGGGCAACAACAAGACCAAAACTGTGCATGCAGCAAGAGGGCAAGGTATCGTTATCGTTTTTCGTTATACCAGATGTCAAGGAACTAATATCGACCTTAGCAATAAAAGGAGTAAGAAACCTAAGCGACTTTAAACGAATAGGGGATTGCAAACGTATTTTTTTTTATACCTGACCCAGGGTATATTAAGTTTGAAGTATAGTTTGTAACGCAGTGAAATAATCACCGTAGACCCCTAAGACCTTTTAAAGATATGAATGGGACCGACAGGAGAATCGATTAAGCCATGTCCGCCCGTCGGTCCGTCCGTCCGCCCGTCCGACCGTCCGTATGTAAACAACAAACAAACAAACAAGGCCTTAAATTTTAAGGTAGAGAGCTGAAATTTGGTGGGTTGGCTGGAAGTCCAGTCCTTCAGATCAATTTGAAAATTAGCTGAATCCGCCAACAGACACGCTCACGACAGACCTGTATGTGCGACCATCTCTTATTTAAAAAAAAATACTTTTTCTAAATTCTAGCTATGTTACACTGGCGCTAGCGCATTCATTTTTGAAGTAGTCAAAAAATGTGGGCCTTCTCATTGAACACGCCCGTTTTTTTAACGGATTTTAGCTTAAAATGATGTTTTGCAAAAAATATATATGAAATTTGACTAAAAATTATATGACAAAAGTTGTAGATATTTGCATTTTCTAACTTTCATGTGTACCTAGTATGTGCTTAAAAAAAGTGATTTTTTAGTTAAGAAGGCGGAGTTTTAGGCCAAAATGTATGCAACCACCTAGTATAAAGCATTCAACAGTTATATTTTTATATCCCGCCCACTTTTTGGAGGCGTGGCAGATTTTTTTTTAGTATGGTCGGGTATTTTGCAATCCGTCGTAGATGGACTGAAGCTTTTGAATACGCACTGTTACACTTTCATGTAGCATTTTTCGGCTTCGGGCGATTGCGTTTCGGGCGATTTTTTACATAGCCCCGGTTATCAGTTTGAAGAGGGGAATAGCCAGAGAAATTACAAATTATACCCCTCGAACTTAAATTCCTTTCGGAATTATTTGGAGGTATGACTGTCTAGCAGCGGCCCCAAGGATGAGAGATGGCTTAACTGGTGATATTATCCTAAAATATAGCATTATTAATTTCCCCAGTGTTATGTCTTTCTTGGGTTAGAGCCCCATGGGATCTTAGCAGATACTTAACAGCTTAAGTGTCTCGTCACAGAATCTGCAGAGAGCTTGCTCAGCAATGTCAATTTTCTTAATTTCGCAATTAGGGAAGCCTGTAAAGACATGGAGGTTATTCTTCCTATGCCAATGCATGCTGAGAATATATTGCGGTTGTGAAGCCCTGTAGCTTGCCTTATACATAGAGCCTAAGCGTTGTTCTATTCTTGGTTTGTGACCTGTTTTCTCTCTCTAATTTTCCGATTTCTTAAGGTATTACCTTCTGTTCCGAAGAAAGGCTCTCAAATAGCCACTCTTTTAGCAGAGAGATGGCAATTTTTCATTCCCCTTTATATTCCTACATGGCCAGGTGTAGGGAACATGACCCTTTATGACCCTGTTTACTTCTTCTACCACACACGTTTGAACATTATATAGGAATTAAGTGCCATAATGACAGGCAGACTATGTTGCAAGAATTGTAGCTATTTCACAGTTTGTGTAGTTTCTATCATAACTTGTCTAGTCTATGGCGTAGATTTCATCCTGATGGATGCGGGTATATAATATTGTCTATGGGGTCAGAGTATTTGATTCTAGGCCCAAACTCTCCCCCTTCTGTTCCTTCAACCGTTCCTAACCCATCTGCATTATCATTGTCTTGTTTTGTTCCTTGTGTTATAAACTGTGGATATATTGCTCCATCTGTTTTTTCACTAAACCTCACAAGAAAGTTCTCTTGAAAGACAAACCTTCTATAGTAGCATCATCCCTCATTAATACCAGGAGTAGTAGTTTATCGCGACGTGCATCGCGATAAACTTTTCCTTTTTTTTTATTCTCAGGTCTGCTTTACTGGCATATTCCTCAACCATAAGATCAGCTCCATTATCAACTGAAGCAAGCCTCAAGCAAACCATTCTCGAGTTGTTCCGAGTCCTTTTTGTATAATTAACTTAGGGTCTCTTAATCTCCTACATAGCTACCATGGAAGCAATGATTATGTTCTTGTTCGGGACAAATAAAACTAAGAGGGGGACAATGTGATGTTGCAACAGGACAATGGTCAAAATTTCTCCATATCTAATGACTTTTTCACTTACATAGGTCCCCTACGTGGTGGAAATTTGAACCAAAACCCACACATTGTCCTTTGCCTGTGACAATAATATTGGCTACATCATCAACGTATGACTGACATTTTGTGACTAAGTCCAATAAGAACTCTTAACACAACTCTCAGTTGTGGGCATTCCCTTGCCGTGCCGACTGTGTTAGTACCTTGTGTTTTAAGGTCTTTCGTCCCAACTTCCGAAATCAATTCTGTCTTCGTCCATCTCAATCTGGTTCGGTTTGATGTGGGAACTTTGTTTTGCCAGTAAACACTGAAAGGACCTGACTGCCAACTGCAATCGCTCTCTTGAAAGGATTTTTGATCTTTTCGCTTCGCTGCGTTATATAGCTTACCCAAGCTCGGTTAAGGGTTAGGCAGATTCTTGATGTTACAAGGAAACTTATTTGCCCTTTACGTTTTTCCTGGCAGCCAGCTTAAAACGCATCTCTAAAGCTATGCCCACACAGCGTGTTCTATTTCAAAATTGTAAGCTGGGGTGGAGCTATCCTAATATTAATATGCTCACTATATTTTTCAAGAGGCGATTCAAAGTGTTCTCAGTTAATCTCTGTCACCTAACAGGGCTAGTTGTGTATTGTCTAAATCAAGAGCTGTTACAGTACGAAAAACACCCTTTGTCCTAGTAACGATGCAGGCACTTATCAAAACAATATTTAGAGAAAGGATAAGTATAATAAACGTACCTAGCTACCTTCTAAGTTTACCTATTTACGTTAGTAGGTATGTACCTTACCTCCCTCCTCAATCAAGAGCTGAATTTCCTCTTGAGTTTCTCCATAGAGCCAAACACTTAGAATTCTATTTAAGGACTTCTTCACAACATATCTTTTCGAAGAGATTACGTCTTCTGGTGTTATCCATACAACCTGTACCATATTTCCCGAAATCTTCACTGCAATAAATTTACAAAAGAAATTTCGCTTTAAGTTTGCCGAATATCATTTATTATTCCTCTCATCGAGCGGGTGTGTTTATTTTAAAATTTTTATTGGAATATTCAAACCCCAGCAACGGCAACATCGTTACGCCAAAAAGATGTTTGTTGTTCTATTGAAACTTTTTGTTTACCTTTGAATATATTGATCACTTCATCATCAAATCGAAAGTGTATAGATAAAGATACTCCACAGTCGGTGGATTCCATTCCCCAAAGGGGGCGAATCATATCAATAAAAATTTTATGAATAATATTTCAAATCTCTGTAGAAACAGCGTTTCTGCCCTGTCTCACACGCCACATCTATCGCACCAGAGCTTCGTGTGTTGAGAGTTTATCTGTCTTCAGATACAATATTTCCACCAGCATCAGCACTCCTATACCAAGGACACGACTTGTCGACCAGAGAATTCCCATACTCCCTGGCGATATAAATATGCTGCAAAGAATGCCACAACAATGGACAACCTGTTGAACTATTCACGATGATAAGGAGCACGTGCCCGGGTTTTTTTTATCATTTTGGCGCCCTGCCATATACGCACACTCCAGATGGCTTTTACTCTCAAACACAACACAACCTTCAAACATTTTTCTCTCTCACGCGGATAGCGTAAAAGCTCCCGAAAGCTGCCCCCAATAGACAAGTACAAGGCCCTTTTGCCGGCACACTATGACGGTGGGTGTCGTTTCCCACCATGTCATCGGTAGACGCCACTGGCACACAGCACAGCACTTGTCCAGTTCCAGTGTGTCGTCACCAGCACAGTCGTCTTCGTGTGTCGGTCGATCGGGAACTAGAAATCGCATCTTCAAGATACTTTCAGTCGACGTTAGACACTCGCGATTAGACGAGGTTAATTGCGCGAACGGCAATCGAAAAGAGTCGCCGCTGCGGGTGTTATATACGCTGCTGATTGCTGTCCATTCAATCTTTTATCTGTGCTTTTGATTGCTGGTGTGATGAAGTGATTGCAAATTTAGTTCGCAGATAGGTCTTTGGTCAAAGTGCAATTCTAGTGTCGAATGAGTGAGGAAATAAATCCATCTATACCAAATCCAAGTGCAAATAGTGTCTGAGTGCAAAGAAATTCAAATGTGTAAATCCAGGGATATTTCGGAAAGTCTTTCCATTGCCACTACACTGACGAGGATAACCATTTAATAATCTATCGGATTTCAAGGTATACACCCTGGTTATTTATTTATCAAATCCTGTTTATCCGGAGGTCAAAAGGACCTCTTTACTATTTTTGTGCGATGCGAAAAGAAACATGCAAATTTGGATTTTTTTTTTGTCATCATGAATACACACATACATTTGAATGGGAGGGTTTTAGGTTATATGTGAAAAGGACACGCATTATTATTCCGGAAGGACGGAGCATAGACGTTTTTTGTTGGACTCTTATATTTTTGCGGAGCTGATTTGCAAACGGATGTGAACCGTTTGTGGGATGGGAAGGACCAAGTGTGGGATGGGTACGATCCTGGTTGCTGTTCTGTGCAATCTATCGACGTTTGCAGAGATTAGGATATAGTTTCAGTAATTTAAATAAATCTGAGTTAAAAGGAGATTTGCGAACAAAATTGGTTGGATCAAGTGAAAACTGAAAGGAATTGTCTGGAGAACACTTAAAGTGCTTGCGGGAACATCTGCATGTTCAATAGCTAAATTGGGTCGACTTGAGGAAAAGTATAGTTTTGATTAACGTAAACTCTTTACTCAGTGCTTCGTTTCTACTTTCTGTTAGAAAAGGAATTTGAAGAAAATGAAAAGAAATTTGGCGTGCTTTTTCCATAGTATCCGTTTTATATGGCCCTTTTAAGAAATACGTTTGCAATTTTAATAAAATAAATTTAAATAAAATAAAATAAAATATCAAAAGTAAGCAAAACATTTCTAAGGCTAATTGGAAAAAAAACTGATCATAAAAGGTTTTTTTTATACCCATTAACAAAATAAATCCTGGGTCATAAAAAGGGCCGCATTCAGAACACCTTACGTACTATGACTTTTTGGTTAACGGCCTATAAGAAAAAACAGCCTCCAGCTGAGAGATCTTTTCAGTTGGAAAGGTGACACGTCTTAAATGGAAATCTTTAGAGATAGAAAAAGTAGTTTTTGGCAGAGATATTAGAAAAAATTAATAGACCTTATCACCAGGAAGAATTTCGATTTGGCGCTTGTTAGAGATCAAAGGTGACCCGGTGTCGTGGCTACAAGAAAGAACTATGCTATTCGGGCTGGTGACTAGAAAAGTACCTACTTGACTTACAAAAGTTGATTACGACTCGTTTTTCTAGATGGAAACTTGATTTTGTGACAATAAATTGGCTTCAGGCTTAGCCAAGAAGCGCATAAAATATGCAAACGGTTAAAAAACAGGGATACAATCTACAAAATTTAACCAATGATTTTTAAAGAATGGCCTCCATTTCGAAATGTACACGTTCCGCTCTTAAGATCATAGCTGAGTTCATCTGAAAGCGAATATGACCTCATTCCCCGACGTGCAACAAAATTTAACAATCCTACGATCAGGTGCATCAGTGGTATCTTTAGTCCTAAACCAGAACAATGCAAAACATTTACAGAAACAAAAAAACTTATCTTAAGATGTTGAAATTTGATGTTTTAGATTCTTGATTAATCATCCTATGATTTCCAAGACTGGCGAGCGAAGCAGACGTGTTACTTAACAAGGGCAAGGAGGAATTTTTATATCAAAAGCCAAATTTTCACACCCTATCCCATAGGATAGGAGGTATATTAAGTTTGTCACATAGTTTGTAATACGGTGAAATAATAATGGTATACCCCCAAGACCTCAGGGGCATATGATCGAGACCGAAGTCTGAATCGAATAAGCCACGTCCGTCTGTCTGTCTGTATGTTACACGTTTTTTAGGCCTTAAAATTTAAGCTAGGAAGTTGAAATTTGGTACATAAGTTCATTGTTATCCGAAGCAGTACAAGTTTAAAAATCCTATTTATTGTAAGATGCACAACATTAAAATTAAATCGGTTTACCTCCCCTAGTGGGCGTGACATCGATTTAAATGGTGACTTCAATTGCATTTAATTCAATACTTTTGTTCTAAATCGAAAAAGTGTCTCCGAATATATTATGTAAAACACACTTAGTTCTACATTTTGTTCATATAAGACTTTGGGCCACGCCTACAGTTAGAGGCAAAATTGAAGAAAAACCTAAAATTAAGCGGAAAAACCTAATTTCGACTGGCCTGTAACGTAATTTAGAAAAGAATATAAAAAAATTAGCAGGTAAAGTAAACGAAACTTTATTCCAGATTTCGTTCACACAAAGTTTTTAGCCACGCCCGAGTTTTAAGAGGCCGATTTTTCAAAAATATTGAATTTGAACCAAAAAATTGCATTTTTACGTACATTTAAGCGTAACTTGGAAGTTACCACATCAGGAAGAAACCATATCAGCTGATATAAACAAACACTGACATCTGATATAAATAAATAAACAAATTAATGAACAAAAAATACAGTATTATTGAAAGCTATTTGATTATGCCACGCCCCTTTTGTATTGAAGGTGGTCTTAGCCCAAGTAGCACTGGTTTTTGAATATTGGACTTATAAGACACTCAAAATACTCTTCAGTAGCACTAATGGTTTTGCAAGGTTTCGTTATCGTACCATTAGTGCGCAGCTTATTTACTTATAAAATTGGTCATAGAAACGTTTACAGCACCCAAATAATAAAACTAAAAGTGCTAGCACTAAAGGTTCCGTAAACGTGGTGCTATAAACGTTCCTAGCACTCAAGTTATAAGGAAATAAGTGCTGAGGGGTTAAGTTCTATAGCGCAAGTTCTGTAGACCTTTCTAGCACCTGTTTTCTAACACTATAGGTTTGACACATCCGAAGTACTACTTTACACTCTTATATAGCACTTGGGGGTTGCCATAAGTCATACAATAGAAAACAATGTAATTTACAGAAATTGTTGTGAGAACATTTCAAGTAAACATCTAAACAATTTAAATTTTTTATAGAATGATATAAATTTTAACTAGATTACATATTAGGCTGGAGAAGTATATCATAAACAAAAATTTGATTTCAATAGATAATTCATGCTTTTATGCTGTTTTTCTATGAACATTCATCAAAAAGCTGACACAGCGTATCGTTGCTTATATTGCAGCCAGTCATGACTATAATGCTTGTAGAAATGTAAATTGTTGAAATTTTTCACTTTTCTATCTTCTAGCTGGTCAAATAGCCTGTAAAATATATATTTCAATTAACGTCTGCCATGTCAATAATTTCAAGTAGTCAAACCAACGTATATCCTAAAAGAAAAGAGAGTGATGGCAACCCTAAATAAACTAGCGCCATGTTTGACAGAAAACACAAAACTTTATAATAGTTCTACATGAAGCTAGACAGTGCTACATACAACCCAAAATTTCTTAAAGGCATCGCAGAGCACCTGACGTGTTACAACGGTGCTATGTGGGCTCTACATAAAACCTTACTCTCTTTATTTTATGTTATATTTAATATTTCAAGAAGAGCATTGTTTTTTTTGTCCTATTTTAATAAATCATGCGAAGAAACGAGATGCGCACCTTGTTTTCTGCTAATTAAATGCACTCGGTTTGCTCATTAATTTCATCACCATTTAATAAGAACGAAGTTATTTGTGCAAAAACATCAACACTTTCAAAGAACAAGATCGAAATGTGTGTATACCTAACTACAATAAAAACCACACCATGACAGTAAAAGGTAAACACCTCGAAGTGTGTGTGCCTAAAATGTATTGACTGTCAAAAAAGTTATATACGAGCCCAAACTAGAGCCCTTTCTGCACCCAAAATTAAGTTCTATAAAGTGTCAAATCATCCTTATTGGGGTTTTGTAAGGGGCCCCGTTACTTGTATAAAACCAACTTCAAGAACCTAAGATTTTATGATGTAGTGCTGAAAACGTAACGGTGGCCAAAGCAAGAACATCTGTGTTACTTGGGAGGCTTACATATTCTAGGTGCATTTATAACGCATTTTTGGCGATTTAAAAATCAAAAAAATTGTCATGGGCAGGGAAACAATTCAGTCGCATTCAACAATCGACCAGGTCTATCGAGTAACAAACGAAGTCGAAAAAGCTCTGGAAGCGACGCATCGCAAGCCTTCGACAAGGTGTGGCACGAAGGCCTGAAGTACAAGTTAAGGCTAAGCTTACCAAAAAAAACTCTATAGAATCTTAGAGTCTTACCTTGAAGACAGAATCTTTCGTGTAAGGTACGAAAATGAGGACTCGGAATTCAAAGAGATAAATGCCGGTGTCCCGCAAGGAAGCGTTCTCGGCCCAATATTATTTTTACTTTATACAAGAGACAAACCCCACGATGAGGGAACAATTTTAGCTACGTTCGCAGGCGACACTGCTATTCTCGCTATTGATAAGACAGTTGAATTATCAACAGGGAAACTCCAGCGCGCTTTAGACAAAATATGCGACTGGACGAAGAGCTGGCGAGTCGTCCTTAACGAGATAAGATAAAGATAAACAACAAACCCTTATTCCTTAACTGAATGAATTGGCTTATCGGAAGATTTTCGAAACTAAGCGTATATAACAAACTGCTTTTCAAAATAAGACAGAGCAATCGTTAATGCTCCATGGAACATATGAAATAGCGATCTACACCGAGATCTAGGAATCGCGACCGTGTCTGACGAAGTAACAAACTTTGCTCGCAAACTTAGTACTCGTCCTTGCGGACATTGCAACAATGAAACTATCCGAACTTTGGATCAGACAAATCTTACGCGCCGACTACAACGAATGAGACCGTTAGATCTAGCAGCATAAGATGAAACCGCATAAATTGACGGTATTGTAGGTGCCTTCGTTGGAAGGCAACCTGCCACACGCGATTACTACAGAAGCTTGAACTACTTGTCAAGGAAACTTAGTCGTAGTCTGACGAAGCTTTTTAGTGAGTAAGAATCTCACATTACTATGAGCAAGGGCGTTAAGGATCTAAAATTTAGATCCTTAATTATGTGCCCGTTGTAAGCACTCGCGGAGATATTTGTGTTAGTATGAGTTAAGGTACCTCAAAGTTGGTGCGTTTTTTTAAATTCCCAATAAATGTTAGACTCATACTGTAATACGAATAATCATACCCCAAAGTATTCGCATCGAATTATAAAACAACCTGTATTTCTTATGTGTTAAAATCTTTAGGAACTGCTAAATATTGAATTTCAGCTTGTACTGTTTTGAAGGCACTGAAGGTAGTTGCATATTTAGACCGATTGTGGGCGTATCTGTGGGCACACTTAGATTCACATTTGTTCTGCTTTGGATAACAAAGAACTAACGAAATTAAAGCCACTTTGCTCACAATGTAAGGCCTTAAAATATGTGACATACTGACGGTCGGATGGACTGGACATGGTATTTCGATGCAAAATTCGGGTCGGTTTAAAGGGTCTAGCTACCGCATTTTTATTTAACTGTGTTGCAGACTATGTGACAAATTTGCTTCCATGGGATGGCGTTTAAAAGTTAGCCATTCAATTCTGCTAAAGGGTCGTACTACAAAGAAAGTTTTGCAACTCAATTAAAAAAATCAACTCAATCATGCAACTCTCCAATCATCAACTTCCTAGGAACTTTGTGTTTTTATGGACGTCTATTAAAACGACATGTCATACAAAATCGATTACCTACTAAATGCTTAAATTATGGTCGGAATCACTTAATGTATAGTTTTTTTTTTATGTACAGCAACAATAGCTAAGCTCAACAATTGAGTACCTATAATAACCCTTTTAGCACACAGGTAAACAAAAAAGTGCATAGAAACCACTTAATCATTATGCCGGAATAATTTACCCAATGTACACATCGAGCCTAGTAAACACGTGCTTTTTTGTTGATTAATTGTTTTTTAAGCTCTTCATCCATAATAACAGGCACACAATGCGTCCCTATACTAGAAGAAAGGAAAACAACATATTCCAAGTACTTTGTGCGAACGAAAACCCCCACAAAGATTGATAAGCCAATAAGCTGTCGGGCTTATATTGAATACGTTTTGGCTGAATGTCTAAAGGGCTTAAAAATGACAGGATCGACATTTTTAAGCCCTTTAGATGCGCGACAAAAACAAAAACGTGACGAATGGCTATTAATCAGGTTTATTTTTGATTATTACTTATTTTACTTTTTTTTTATTACCTACTTTAATTTTTGATCATCTGTTAACCCTATAAGAGGTTGCCTTTTTATACCCCACCCCATAGGATAGGAGGTATATTAAGTTTGTCACATAGCTTGTGTAGCCCTAGACCTTAGGGGCATATGAGCGAGACCGAATTTTGAGTCGAATAAGCCATATCCGTCCGCAGTGTCCGCCCTGAAAGTTTATGCTATGGAGCTGAAATTTCGTACGTAAGCTCCAAGTCATGCGAAGTGTTAAAATTTTCAAATCCGCCCACAAACACGCTTACAATCGGTCTTAATATGCTGCAGAGCTTACAAAACTGTAAGACATCTTAAAAAACTGAAATTTGGCACTTAGCATCTCATAAATTAATGTAAGAAACAAAAAAAGATAAATTTGATCGGTAAACCTCCTCCAGTGGGCGTATATTAATTTTAAGGGTAAATACTTAAAAGCATTTTATTCAATATTTTTCCTCCAAATTAAGAAAACACTTAGTTCTACATTTTATTCTTAGAAGAGCTTGGGCCACGCCCACATTTGGAGGCATGATTGATGAAAAACCATAAATTTTCCATAAAAAAGAAATAAAAATAAGCATTTTAGATAAACGTGATTCCGGTCTAGTTTCCACTCTTTAAATTTTCAGCCACGCCTACTTTAAGGCGTCGAATTCACGAAAATATTGAATTTGAACCTAAACCAGTGAGTAAGTGCAACAGTGTGCATGAAATAGCTTCGGTCCGTCTGTAACGGACAGCGGCATACCCTATTCCTATTCCTATTCTCCTTTCCATTCCTATCTCCCTTCTATTCGTATATTTTCTTGTTTTCAATTCCTGTCCCGTTACCATTCATGCATCATTTTAAATAGAAAAAAAAAATTATTCCTTATAAGTTTTTGATGATTTTTTTTTTAAAGGGGCGTGGCATGTCCAACTTCTTTAGCCAAAAATTAATATTAGCATAGAAACATCCAAGTTTGCATTGAAATATCCACGCGAAAATGTAATTTTTTGGTTCAAATTCAATAATTTTGTGAAATTAACCTCTAAATGGGCGTGGCCAAAACTTTGTGGGAATTAAATCTAAAATAGTGTCCGGTGTACTTTATGTGCTAGATTTTCTTTCTTATTCTTTCCCTAGTACAGCTAAAAAGCAGTCGAAATCCATGTTTCTCTGGAAATTTATGGGTTTTTCTTGAATTTTGCCTTTTAAATGTGGGCGTGGCCCAAAACTTTGTATGAACCAAATGAAGAACTTAATATTTTCTACATAGCATATTAAGTAAACATTTTTGAAACACGATTTGGATTACAAAGACTACACTTTCAAGTGTCACTCACTACACTTGACTTGTAATCGTAATAAGATACTAAATAATAAATTCCAGCTTTTCACGACGTCTTACAGTCTTGAGAGCACCGGAGGTTGTTGCACACTTAGACCGATTGTGGGCGTGTCTGTGGGCGGATTTGAAAACACTTGTATTGCTTCGGATGACAGAGAGCGTACGTACAAAATTTCAGCTCAAAATTTAAGGCCTAAAAATTTGTGACTTACGGACAGACAGACGAACATGGCTCATTCAACTCAGAAGTCGGTCTCGATCATATGCCCTTGAGGTCTTGGGGGTCTATCGTCAACATAGGAAATGTTACATTTTCGCCTGTATCAAACTTAATATACTCCATTCCTGTGGAATAGGGTATAAAAATTACATTTTTTCTTACATTCAAGCGAAACTTTAAGATATCAAGTTTGTTCGCGTACCCGGATATCTCAGAATATATTTAAATATTTTGCCACAACTTATACTGCAAAACCGTTCTCGTTCACAGAATTGTCGTATAAGAGAACGGCAACTAGAGAGTACGTTATTTCCCCACTCTGAGCAAACTTAAAATTTTTTACAACAAATGATTTCTTGTAGTAAGAAATTTCCAAGTTTCAAATGTCTAATCTTGACAGTTGACACAAAAGTTTTGTTTACATTTTTTGATCTCGAGTTTCTTTTTTTGTTTTGCCGTTTTTTTTTTAATTTTGTCGGTAAAATTAGTAAAAAAGGTGAAACAAAGTGAAGAATGTTTCCAAAATTCATTTCAGTGCATTTAAGCCGTTCAATATCCTTTCGGCGATTTCAAGGCAAATTCACTGAACAAAAAGTTCAAGCGGTGCAATCATGCAAAAGGCACAGATATTTTTTTTGTAAATGAAGGCTTTGTGGCAGCAGTTATGTGAACGGTAAGGAGGAATCTACCAGTACTGAAACATAACTTTAAGAATAGATCCTTTTATGGTTCCTTTATCTTTTAATAACATATGAATAATTATAATATTGTTTGCTCTTGGTGTTTGAAAGAAACAAAAAACTCTTTTTTACTATAAAGCCGTTCCCATATTTTAGAGCAATTTTCATCTCATGAATAGATTTTAAGAGAGAATTTTCCGCCACTACAAATAACTTTCAATTTGATCTTTTACTACAAAAGTACGCGAACCCAGCAATCTGTGCTAATATTGACAGTTAGTAATAAGGGTGGTTGGACCACACCCCTTTTCAAAGTATGGTCAAAAAATAACTGAGTAGGAGTAATTACAATGTGCGGTATATGATGGGTTGTTGCACGGTCCGTTTAACTTCTGCGTACACACTGTAGCACACACTCACTGGTTTAAATTCGCAGTTCGCATAAAGTGACTTTTTTATAGTAATCTCAATTTTTTATTTTACCACGCCCCCAAAAGTGGGGTCTGGGCTAAAAATTAAAATCAATTAATTGTTATTTCGTTAGATTCATCCCAAAATGAGTTAAATTATATCGGCAGAACAAAACACTTTTTTCCTAAAAACGCCCCCTAAAAGTGGGCGGAGCTCAAAACTTTGTATGAACCAAACCTTGCAAATAGTAATATCTAAAATATTCTTATTTTTTTTCGATTTGGAGTCAACTTTCCGAGAAATCGGGTTTTAAAAGATCTAACATGTTAAAAGTAGACATGGTCAATATTGCGGGCGGTCTAATTTTGCCTTGTTAAAGGTCTAAGGCCAACATTGCTCAGTACCAAAATTTAAGTGCCTTGTCAAATTTGAACAAAAGGAATTTTGAGGAAAAAAAATGTAAAGTAGAGGTTGTCTCACATTGAAGCCAGTAGTGGGCGTGGCCGTTGACGGATTAAGCCAAATTTTACACTTTGTCTGTGCAGCAGAAGATCCAAGTCGTGTACCAAGTTTCAGCTCTCTAGTCTGATTTTGTAGACCTAAAATCTTCACACATACAGACGGACGGACATGGCCTAATCGGTTCACCTTTCGGTCTCGATCATATCTCTAAAAGTTCTTAAGGGTCTACGGTGATTATTTCACTGTGTTACAAACTATGTATTTAAATTAATATCGGGTATAAAAATATTTCTAGTTCCACATAATGGAACAATAATTATTATATTTAAGGTAAGCAAATTGTTTAAAAGGTAAAGGTAAAAGGTGGCCTTTGATTTATTTCCATCTCTTCCAATTCATGGTCGATAGCTAAATGAAATGCATTAATACTCCTCGACACACACATGCTATATGTAGATACAATGCACTAAATGATGTCCTTTGATGAAACACTCATATAAAAGTGCGCGGCAAAAGTAACGTAATTAATTGAATTTATCTTTTGTGGTTGGTATACCACAAAGGGTAGCCATAGAGTGTCAAAGGCATTCCTATAAAAAAGTTGAGGAAAACAACTCCCGCAACATGCATTGATAGGCGCTAAAATAATTATTTTACCTTTAATTTTTTTTTACTTTAATAATTTCAAGACAGTAGAAGTTTGGTTTTGTGGTTTTACCAAATTAAATTAAGATTTTGCACATCTGAAAGGCATGTCAAAAAAAAATCTGGCGGCCTTCATGGGGATGTCTCTTATAGCTTTAGTTAAATAAAAATATTGGGAGCTCGTTTGTTGGTTCAGGTGGAAAATCAAGTTTAATTCTCATTTTGGATTTTTTCGTAGCATCTACTTTTCCATGCATTCCGAAAGGTTAAAATTCTTTTCAAAAACTACCTTAATTCTATTGAAACAAGTTTTCAACTTAATATTTTCGTTGAATTTCTTCCTTCGTGTAATTAAACCTCAGCAAATAATGCCCTAAAACAAAAAATAAAATAAAATCCTCAAAATTAAGATAAATGTTCAAAGTTAAAATACGACTTAGGGTCTAATCATAGCTATCATCGGATTGCATCATTGAAAAATTTGTTTTCATGTCTTTAGACGTTTGAGCAAGCAATGTTGGCTGTTATTGGTATCAAAATGAACAAATGAACAAAAATAAATAAATTGCGTTAAGAGTTTTATGTAAACTCGCTTTTACTATTTCACTGACAGAAACCGATTTCAAGGAACAGCTGATTTTGATTTGTGTTTTTGCGACAAAATCGATCCACTGAAAAGCATTACATTCTCTTTCTAGTCTCAACTGTCAGTTTTCCTTTCAGTGATCAACTCCAACCTCAACGCCTGTAGCTGTTTGTTGGCACTGACAGAAATTTTCAATGATTATTGCTATGAAAGACTTGTCAGAAAACCGAAGACATAGTTCCAATGATTTGTTCCAATGATGCTATCCGATGATAGCTTTGATTAGACCCTTAGGAAGTAATTGAATAAAGCCTTTCTATTTTTAAAAATGGATCACCACCACATTGTCTGCTGCACGATTTGTCCCTAATCAGGATGTCTTATTTTATTCTGCCCTGCAACAATGGCCTCCTCTGCCAGGTTTATTAATAATCTGCCTAAAAAAATAAATGGAGCCCTCATTTTAAATGCTTACAAAGCAACGGAAAAATATTTTTTTGGTTTAAAATACCTTTTGTAACGGTATTCTACGTGAGAATAATCACGTCATCAGAACTTGAACTGTTTTTCAGTTCAAATTACCAGTGCCGGATTAAGGTAAAGTGCCGCTCTGGGCCCCACATTTTTGCCGCCCCCTGGGAGCATATATCAAAAAAATGCACCTAAAGAACTACTACTAATGCACCTAAAGCCACGACTTAATTCTATGATTTTCTAAGGCAGTTTCCACAGGGGAGGGGGCACATTTTGGTTTTATTTTTCGATGTAATATTTTTGGCTTTGCATTCCAGCATTTTACCAGGCGACTTAATTTACACTTTTGATTGAAGGAAGCATGTCAGGCTCGGATTTCTAGAAACTCTACACTTGTATTACCTAAAAATTAAGATATGTAGTTTCAGACTGTCTAAGTGTCTACCTCGCAATCTAAGGACTTTCGAAATATGAGGCATAAAAACAGGCGGACTCACAATTCCGTCTCGATCATATATCCGGTCTTGGGGTTCTGCCATTAACGCTTTAGATTTACAAACTTCTTATTGGACTCATTAGAATCAAATGGTATAAGGCGCTTCGACAGTTAAAACAAAACTCCTGTCTAACATGACAGAGGCCACAGTTATGCCCAAGACCGTGCGAAAGCTTTTGTCTATTCAAAAATCTTGAAAAATCAAAAGGTCTTTGGCGTTTACTATGTAAAATGCAATTTTTATATGTAAATTAGGAATTGATTTTTTTGCTTTTAATCTCTTTCTTTTTAATTTGCCGCCCCCTCAAAATTGCCGCTATGGGCCCGGGGCCCAATGGACCCTAGGTCTAATATGTCTCTGAGGATCACTTAATTTTAACGATATTTTAATTTCATCAAAATATGAAGACTTTTCTTTAAGGTTTCTACCCCGGACCCCGGAAAGTCCACCCGGACTTTTCTACAGTCCGGGGTGGACCTGGGCCTCAGCCAACAAGCTTCGCCAGCCAGCTCTGTCTCTAGCTAGCCGTCTCCAGTTTTGCACGCGAAGTTGGCTGAGGTCCAACTCTTTCTTAAAGATCGGGCAAACAATGCTGAGGTTCCATTCGTCGGGCATGCTTTCTTCCGACCATATCTTGCAGATGAGCTGGTGCATGCTCCTAACCAGCTCATCGCCAGCGGATTTAAATAGTTCGGCAGCTAGGCCGTCTGCTCCTTACAGGCTTCAGTTCAAAGATTATACCCTTGGCAGGACCTTTTGATCCTTTGGTAAAACTTTCGCGCGCTTCTCGTGCTCTCTCTTTTTCCTTCAGAGAAGCCGGTGTTCCTCTCTCCTCCTCGGCTCGTAGAGCTCGCGAGCAGCTCTAGTCCTTCTGTGCAGCGCCGCTTTGTATGCTTCCTGTTTAGCTGCATGTGCTTGCCGGCATTCATTGTCAAAGCAGGGGTTTCGTTCTGGTGGCCAGCACTTCAGAGGCGGCGTCTCTGGTGGCATTTTGGCAATGTTGCCACTGGCTATCAATACTTGATGCTGGCTGCATAGTACTTCGTAGAAGGTTTTGAGAGACTCGGTTAGAGAAGGACCTGGCGATCTCTTTCGATTGTAGTCGGCCGACGTCAAACTTCCTCACAGTATTTCCATTACTTGGCGCTGGTCGGGATATCCGCAGCCGTACCTTGGCTACAACAAGGTTGTGATCCGAGTCAATGTTGGCCCCTCGGAAAGTTCGGACATCCATGATACTGGAGGAGTGCCTTGCGTCGATCGCAATATGGTCAATCTGGTTGACGGTTGATTGATCGGGAGATCTCCATGTCCCTTTGTGGATATTGAGATGAGGGAACTGTGTACTAGCTACCACAACGTGTCGCCCCGCAGCAAAGTCGATCAGCCTAAATCCCTTCCTAGCTTGGTCGTGTCGTGCAGGCTATGCTTTCCGACAGTACGACCAAAGATGCCCTCCCTTCCTAGCTTGGCATTAAAATCGCCCAGGACAATCTTAATGTCGTAGCTAGGGCATTGCTCATAAGTTTCGTCCAGGAGCTCGTAGAACATATCTTTGGTCTCGTCATCTTTCTCCTCTGTGGGGGCATGTGCGCATATCAGGCTAATGTTGGCGAATTTAGCCTTGATGCGGATCGTCGCGAGGCGCTCGCTTACAGGGTTGAAGCTCAAGACTTTTTGCCTAAGTCTGCCTCCAACAACGAAACCACATCCAAATAGGCGCTGTCTTTGATGCCGATAGCAGTCGCCGTAGGAGATGTCGCAGTTTTTCATCCTTCTTTTGCCCGGCCCGTCCCACCGCATTTCTTGGATGGCAGTAATGTCTGCCTTGCAGTCGTTAAGGGCCTCCGCTAGTTGCTCGGCTGCACGTGGTCTGTTAAGGGACCTAACATTCCACGTGCAGATCCAAAGCTCGTTGTCCTTTTCTCGTTTGTATTGGTCGTCAACAGTAGATCCGTCCGAATCCGAGGCTTGTTTCTGCTTCGTGACTGGTGTTTCTTTACGTGGCCGGGAAGTCACCCCGACGGCACCCCCAACCTGGAGGACCAGATCTTTGCTTGGCCCTAAGGACGGAGAGCCGGATAGCCCGCACCTTATAGGCCTGAGCTCCGAATACGTCGTAGTAGCCCATATAAGGTGTTCACTAAGTAGTTCGGCCTGACTGGAACTATGGACGCCACCGTTGATTCCATCTGGGGAATTCCTCCGCTGCCGTCCGGATGCAAGGAGAAGTGGGAACACTCCTCACCCCCCTCTCTTATTATAATTATTCATAATAACTATAAAATATGAAGACTATTTGATAGTTATTTTCTAGTATATTTTTCATATCGATTGTCGGTAATTTCGGTATTCTTTGTTCAAATTATCGATATATAATAACCAATCCAGAAAAACTTCCCTTTTTTAAAAAAGAAACCAAATAAACAAGCCTTGTAGGAGACGTGGAATCGGCTTAGGTGATCTATGATAAGTGACGTCACAAATCACAATAATTCGTCCTCGTAAACTGTGATCACCACAACTTTCTTGTGACAGTTCCCGATCAATCACCGTCAGTTTTCAAACTTTCTCGTAATTTTGTGTTTTTGCCTGCAATTAGGCTGACTTTCTGAATGTACAAATAAAAATCAGTGTTCTTACATCAGAAAGCCTAAATAAAGCAACGATTCGGAACAATATTTTTGTGATCACCTTACGAAGACGGATTAAATGGTTTGATCACATTGACAGTCACAAAATGTGAAAATCACAGATCACCATAGCCGATTCCACCCTAGTTTTTTAGTTATTTAATGTTTAATGAACGGGAGGGGGATGGAAAACAAAAAAAGAATGGGAAGCAGAATAGGTACAGGGGTATAATCTGCTAAGGTGATCTATGATAAATGACAAAGGATAAATGAAAAAGGATTCTGATTTCAATACTCTGGACAGCCCCATATACCCTATCGATGGTTTGATCGAACGCCCATCCCTACTAATGGGGCCCAATCTAACAAATTGACCAAAGATTGGACGCTTGAAGGTACGTCTCCCGCTATACTCCCGATTGTGCGTTGGTCCTCCGTTGAGAAGAGTTTCCACACATCTGATGAGTTTCTGGTTCTTTAGCCTTAAGGGATTGCAAGCTAAATTAAGCAGAAAATTTTAATTAAAGTCTCCTTAATCTGCCCACTAGAACTGGCTACTTAATCTGCCTACTAAAACTACTGGAACTTCGTTTATTTCTCCAAATACCTCATAGCCCTTTGCGATTTTAAGACCGCCAACAGCCTGTAATTTCGTATTGTCATGCCCCGCATTATAAGTGTTATCACATATACGAGGCTCCTTTTTCTTTCTTTTGCGGGATAGCGGAAGCAGGTGCATTCGATCGGTTCTTAAACTTTAAATGATTCAAACCTTAAATTTATTATTTTAAGGGGGGCAAGATATTTGGTTTAATTTTAGAGAGATTTTCAGGATTTTTTCTTAAAGTTTGTATCCTTTTTCTAACAACAACAGTTTTTTTTACTGCCTCCTGTCGATTCAGACGAAAGCTCTACACATTTTATATTTCGAAACAGCTGTACTACTCGGCTTCACTCGGTCTTCACCATCACTTTTAAGTGTGGAATCCATTTAGACTCAACCCCGTGTTGACGAAAAGGATACTTAACACATTGGCCTTTTCATGTGGGATAGAATGTTTATTAGTATACGACCACTTAATGCCCATTTCCCAGTCAGTCATTAAACTGTAAAGATGTGTCTTCCCAAAGCCATATAAATATTATCCACTCCAATCCTACCGACTTGACTATGGGTTTCGTTAATTAGCGGAACAACAACGATGTTGACATCATCCAACAGGCCAATGTCACCGAACACGAAAACCAAGCAGCTAAATGGAGCATCGACAAGGAGCAACCAAAGAAGCTCGGATGGGGTGGCTAATGGAAGAAATGTTAATCGGCCCATTCCTGGTATATGATGTGGAAACATGCTCCGTTACAGAAAAACATGACTAACCAAACCGCAAACAGCCAACAAGTAGGTAAGCTTCATACGGGCCTGTAAGTGAACGAGCAGCGAATGAAGAAGCCAACGACTATAGAGATACCTTTTGGTCTCCGCGTAAGGCTCTGCCAATTAAAATACCAAACAGTTCAACAACCTGTTTAGCCTTATTCTTTACTTCTGTTATGGTCTGTTGCTTTTTTAATCCTTTCAGGATCACATTCATTTTCCTTTACTCGTTCAGCTCCCAAAGTGTTTGCTCGCCAATACAATTACGAAGGATAAGAGACACTTTCCACGAAATGCGACAACACATAAGCAGCCAAAACAAATATCGCCAAAAGGAAAAACACATAATTGGATATCCTTGAACGTAGTGTTTATCCTCGTTTGTCCCCCCCCCCCAAAAAGATTTCAACAAAAGAGCTTGAACCAACACAAAACCTAAAATAAAAAGCAAACGGATGGCTGGAGTATCTGTTTGGATCTCATTCACAGATTTTTTCCGTCTTAGTTATCCTGTTTGCATTGGGTTTGCTAGGTATACAGACGTAGGAAAGATGCTGTGTCCTTGCAGAGAACAACTTTATGAAGGACAATGTATACACGATTTCGGGCAATGGTCGGAGATAAGTCAATTATGTTTGCAATGCTTCCAGTTATAGTGTACGATAATAGAAGCGCAAATACAATTTTGGCCATCAGGAAGATCAGGAAGCATCTATTACATGTCATTGGCTACCTTGACCACCGACGACGACGATGAGATGATGATGACAATGATGGAGTAATTATTCGGATGAGACGAGATTAGGTCAAATGGTGTGCGTCGTCGGTCGTCTGTGGTGTAATGAATAGTTCCTTAGCCTGGAGGGATAGAATTAACGAGGCATAATTAAGACAGAGTCCAAGGATGAAGTTGATTTCTCAAACGAGGCGATATTAATATACAAATTCAAGCCGTAGGAGTGTTGCAAAACAGACAACTCAGAAAGGCCGTGGGCAACAAGCCTTACCTTTGTAAATTACTAATTTCAAAAATTAGGTGATAATTTGTCGACTGGAATCGAACCTGAAGTTCGATAATAATAAGAGGAAGTCGTGGCCGAGAGGGATGAGGGTGTTTTCTTATCCTTGAATGTAAATGTTGGTTGAAATTAAAGTAAAATAATTCTCAACTTCTCCTTTAACTAGCGGACAATCCAACTCATTTTCTTTAGCTTTGAATTGGGAGGTTTACTTCATGACTAAGTTTAATGCTTTTCATGCTTTGTCCATAGAGCAGCTTCAGTTTTTTTAGCATCCTGGACCCGGTTGGTACGGAATTGTATTATAAATTCAAAAATCAATTCTACTTTGATGACTCGTGTACGGATAATCCATTTTTGGTTTGACCCCATTTATCGTTTGGACTTTACGAGCTTTGTTCCCGCTTCAAGTAAAAAAGTGAGACTCTACAAGAGTGCCTTGGGCTCATGCCACCCATTTCGTGTAGCCGTATGAATTGCAGTAGAGTTGAAAAACCCTTCCATGCATTCACGCTACGCGTCGTTTATTTCACTCTATGATGTTTTCGTCCAGCAAAAAAGGATTAAAAGGAAACCAGTGAATAGTCCCCGTGGCTAGTATGGTCATCCTGGTTCTGGTAGGTGGGTCTCACTGGCGGTTCAAAAGGAATAAATCATTTAAACTGCCTTAACAAAGGTCTATGCAATCGTGGAAAAGTCTATAAATTCGAAAGTTGATTTCTATAACCGAGGCGGAATTTCTGCACGATGTAAATTCTTACGACAAAAACATTGTTAGCCTCAAAAATGAATTAAAACCGCATCATAGCGAGGATAGTTTTAGTGTTAACAAAAACTGAAAATCTTTAACTGCTTATTTTATTTTTAAATTTAAATTTATAACTTGAGCCGGGGTTTATTTATACTACTTTACGTATATATCTAAGCTTTTGTCCGCAATATATCAGCAAAGGAGCTTGCCATGTAATCGTTCGTGATGAACAAAACTAGGAGGGGAGTAATGTTTAGTGGCGGCGAGATGCAACAATTTTAAAAAGAATCTGCGATTAAGACAAATAATCCTTAAATCCCCTCTTAATCACGAGATTTACCATACGAATATTAACCTCTTCACGACGAGATTAAAAATTAATCGCGTATAATTAATCTCTTCCACGCAAGAATTCTTAAATCAAACCACAGAAAAAACAGAATTCTACGTTTTCTGACAAAACAAAGCAAACACACCATTTATTGACAGCTGGGTATCATGAACTCAGCAGTGTTTCTTGTGTGGTGTTAAGGGATGCACAGAATGGCTGATGTTGCTGTTGATGTGGATGTGGTCGTTCCTGTCAAAAAAGTTAAATGCAATAAAGTTTGCACACTGCAAAATAATTATGGATGTTAAAGTTAATACTGCTGGTTTATGTTGATCAAGTTGGTCTTCTATCAACTTTGTGGACCAAAATTTCAATCAATAGATTTGACGAAAAACAAAATGTCAATCTGTTGATTTGCGTTTTGTTTTTGTTTTTTTAGTTATTTCGTCGCGTATTTAAAAATTAATTTAATTATTTTTAAATCTGAGTTGCTCGATATAAAAAAAAACCTTGATTGCAAAGTGATGCGAAGATGTCATTGAGAAACGTAAAAACCAAAAGCATACGTTAAGTTAATCTCCTCAACTCCGGTGGAAACACTTTGCGATTAAATTTTAATCTTGCTACGTTAATCTTTGTATTATGGGCCGTGGAAACACTCTATTATCTTTCTTAACCTAATGGGAGAGGAAACTCATGCCCGTCAGCTGGCAGCAAACTGATATTCGAAATTTCAAAAAGGACCAGTGAAAAATTGCTAAAAGTATTTTCGAGAAGCTGCTTAATTTTGTATAAGTAGGCGGTTAGCTGAACCTGAGAAGGAATTGTATTTAAACCTTTGATTGGCGAACATTGACAAATTAATAATTCAATAAATAGTGCATTGCAATAAAGTGTTGAATAAGGGGTGATAAGTGGTAATTTCTATATTTGTAAATAGTTTTAAGAAAATTACCCAAGTTTTTCCATTGACACCCATTTAGAATTTGAATAGTCTGTTTACCAAAGAAAGTTAGCATTTATGGTCGGAAAACTGGGCATATACTTATAATATGAAAGCAAACTTCATTTGATTTCAGGTTACAGAGCGTACAGAATTGGTTAAGGCTTCCGTTGTAGGGCGTTCCATTTAGGGAAAGGAGCTCGCACCTTGCTTTGAAAATCAACGATGTTTCAACATAACATGGAAGTGATTTTCCAATCACAATACACTTAAGCGAGGATAACGCATACCAAATTTAAGATTCCTCCGAAAACTTTGATTTTATATGCTAATTAGTAAAGTGGGCGTGTCAGTGGGCGGCTTTCAAAAATGCTTACACTTGTACTGCTTCGGGACCTAAAAAGAACAGATATTATTCAAGTTCCTAGCTCAAAATTTAAAGCCTTAAAACTACCGACAGACGGGCGGACGGACATGGCTCATCCGACTTGCAATTCGGTCTCGATCATATGCCCTTAAGGGGTTTGGGTGATTTACTTCTGTAAGCAGATAGAAGTTTACGTATATAAGCAGAGGAAAGAGCAATATCAAAAGGAAGTTTTGCATGGAAGAACAAACTTTGGCATGCCTGGTAGCTTGCGTTAAAGTATAAAGTACAAATAGACCAAGAACCAACTAATTTCCCCTACATAAAATTTGCGTGCGTTTGTCTTATTGAGAACGATTCGCCAACAGCCGTATCATCAACCAGACCCGAACTCTGTTGTTGCCAAGATAGTCGTATCATCAGCGAACGTTGCCATGAATGTTTCTTCATCTGGGGCTATGTCGCTTGAGGGACAAAAACAGGTTTGGGCCAGGGCAACTTCCCTGAGGTACACCAGACCGCGTCATCTTTGTATTTCAAGTAGTCTATCCGTATTCAGCATAAAAGAGTCTGTTTTCCTTTTAAAGTCCTGCGATACATCGAGGAGTACGCTATAGGTATCTTTTTCATTTCTTGAGCTGTTTTCAAGGTTGGTTATTGGTTGGTTATTGGTTATTCTGGAGACCTTAACTATTGATGGGTGCCGTCTTGAAACTTTCGCAATCTAAGGCATTTAGCTTATGCCTGCTGAAGTTCAAATAATGATACTGTTTTCATTCTAAAGCGGGGAATTAAGCCTCTAACAGATGCACAACAGACCTTTTTGCATTCCCTGATCGCGTGGGGATATGCCAATTCGTAACTAAGGCGTTTCGTGGATTAACGAACGGCGTATGTAAAACTTTCGGCGAACCCTCGGAAAAACGGGCCTTCTTTTGAACGCTTTTTGTTCTTTATTTAAGAACTTTAAACACTGTTCGGGTAAATAGCTTCAAATATCGCACCCTTGTACTGTGGGCGAAGTGTTTTGCTAAGGACTATCATTCATCTTTTTTACAACAATATATGGACTGGGCGCTGAAGGTCCCACTCTTGACGAGAAATTTCCGAATATTAGGACTTGAGGGTAAGCCTTATTTGTCATGCCTTTCACACACAGGCGACAAAGCTATCATTCGAGCCCCGAATATGAGTATCTTCACGGTACATTTGACAAAATTGTAATCGTTTGTTATGACTCCGAAATGGAATTTCATATGCGCAAATTTACTGTTATCGATGTTTACTTTTTTTTTGTTCACAGTGCACAGTGCAGTGCAGAGTTTGAAAAGAATAAGTATGTATCACCTCAGCATAATCAAAGCCTGGCCAAGGCGAAGCACTTTTCAAAAAAAAAAAACTCTGCCTGAAGGTCAGCCCTCATCTTTGGTCGTGAAACTTTGGGCAGTGAGAAAATGAATAAGATTTTGGCCAGAAGCTCCGGAATTGAGATTTCCATGATGATGTAGGGAATGGCCAGTCAGTAAGTGCTACAGTGTGTACGCCGAAGTTTACAGTCCGTAAAACGGACCCTTGAATACCCCATCCTATCCCAATTTGTAAAATGCCGATGTTATTGGTTTTCTTTGAAGTGTTATAAGAAGTGCAAACTTTTAAAAGGGGCGTGGTCCAACCGCCCTTAATTACAAACTATCAATTATAAGATATTTCCACAGATATTTCCAAGTTACGCTTAAATGTACGTAAAAATGCAACTTTTGAATTCAAATTCAATATTTTTTAAAAATCGACCCCTATAGGGGGCGTGGCTAAAAACTTGGTGTGTAAGAAATCCAGAATAAAATCTCGTTTATCTAACCTGCTAATTTTTTTTTTTGTCTTTTCTAAATTAGGCTTAAGGCCAGTCGAAATTACGTTTTTCTGGAAATTTTTAGGCTTTTTTTCAATTCTGCCTCCAAGTGTGGGCCCGCCTTCAAAATCTTTTATGAAGGAAATATAGAACTATGTGTTTTCTACATAATATATTAAGTTGATTTCCAACAAAAATATTGAATAAAATGCATTTGAAAAATTTACCTTTAAATCGATGCCACGCCCACTAGGGGAGGTTAAGCGATTAAATTTTTATTTTGTATATCTAACAATAAACGCAGGAGATAATAAATACCAATTTTCAGGCTCTTAAGACGTCTTACAGCTTTGAAAGCTCTGGAGGTAGTTGCACAATTGCAACGATTGTGGGCGTGTGTGTGGGTGGATTTGAAAAATGTTTATATTTGTACTGCTTCCGATAACAATGAACTTATGAACTCAGCTCCTTAGCTTAAAATTTAAGGCCTAACAACATGTGACTAAAAACGGACATGGCTTATTCGATTTAGAACTCGGCCTCGATCATATGCCCTTAAGGTCTTGGGGGTCTACCATTATTATTTCACCGTGTTACAAACTATGTGACAAACTTCATATACCTCCTATCCTATGAGTTGGGGCATAAAAAATGGAGGAGTTCGTAAAAATTCGTTCAAACGTAGACGAATAATAAAATGCCAAAATTCACTAAAGCCTAAAGAACGGATGATCACGGCGGCTGATCAAGAAATATGCCGTGGGACCATTACACGGCCTTTCTTAACCTCTGTGTCCCTTTTAATGTACAAGCAGCGCAAATCACTTCGCTTGTGGTGAAAACTTAAAGACAAAAAGTAGTCTGCGTTTCCTTTAATCAACTTTGGGAAAGGCCACCTGCCGACTTCAAGCTTTGAATAACTTAAGCTTAAATTTTCTGAGCTTAAAATGTCTAGCTTGTCTTTTAAGAGAATAATTTTATTTCCTGTGAACCAGTGTTTCTTGGGTTAAGCCTGCTTTTGCTTCAATTTTCAAAGTGCCGACATTTTCTTACTCTTTAATTGGTTCGAAACCATCCCTTGGAGACCACTAGCTAAAAATAAAACTATCGTCAAAAGGCGCTTTATTCGGTCAAATAATTCATGAATAGTAAATTGGTGATATTAATTAAAAAGGCTTACAACAACAATACGTACTGCGAATAAAAAATTTAATTTACAATTCCAAAGTCACTTTTTGCAAGCCTCCCCCTGATACAAAAATATCACTTGCTGTTTCCCACACTTACAAAACCAATCCCCAATCATACAATACACTCCCCAAAAACATGTGTGTGCGTCCCACCACCGAAAAAAAAAAAAAAATATTTTCATTTCTGTCTGCAATCCTTAGTCTAGTATTTATTCGTTCATTTCAAAATATTTACACATAAATATCCACTTAAACTCATGACATAAAATGTCATCACCCCCAATTTCACTTTTAGTGAAATTACACGAACATTTCAGTTTGAAAAAGATTTAATGTTGAAATTTTTATTTATGAACATGTGCCTCAAGATGTATTATGAAAAAAAAAAAAATTATTTCCTGTCTTCAGTCAAAACGGGAAAAAAAGTTGTCAACTTCATTAATTTCGAAGTTTCTCTCTTTAGTACTGGAAAGTACTATATATACCTACTTAAACGATTTTTTTGTTGTTGTTCGTTTCGCCCCCCAATGTGATACACACAGAAAAAAAAAGTTGTAATTGGCCTAAAGCACTTTTACTTAGTGTCATACATACAAATTTTTACGACAAAGATACGGCCTAAGGGCCAAAGTATCTTTTAGAACTTTTTACGAGTGTAATTGTATCTGAAGTAATTACGTTTTTCCTTTTATCTTTCCATTTATAGCTGCATTTTTGTAGGAGATGGGTACACATATCTCTTACATTAGCTTACATCATGTTTTAGAGAGGTGCAAGAGATAAACCATATCCTATAAACTGCCCACAGAAGTCTCCGGACCAAGCTGTAATTCTTGGTAAAATCAATTTGGCTTCTATCACAGCCGTTGAGTGGCGAGGCGGCTTGTGGCTTCTCTATATTCCGGAAGAGTTGAAAGACCATAAATTGCCCAGCGTGTGGTCGAGCAGAAGGATCAGTAGGCGCTCTTGAGATATGGGGATGGTCATGATGATTTCATATGTGGTGCTTTTGGAATTGTACCAATTTCGGAATGAATAAGGAAAGTGACCTGCATTTCATTCGGCACCCAAGAAGACTAGACGTACTTCGTATGTTCGGCTCGAATTCATGCACGTGTCGATTGAAATGGCTCCGTTTCAAGGAGGAAGGTTCCCATAGTGTCCTTCCTTTAGCCAAAGTTTTCCACTACACTACTGGTATGGAATAACGATGAGAAAATTATTCTATCCCTGACAGGCATAGGTTGTCGAGATGTGTTCGATTACTTCAAATGTCGTTTGATGTCGTCGGGACAGAATCTTGTTATAGTTTCGTTCCTATGAAGGAAGAAAACTTTTTTCTTATAGATCTACTCACAGTTCCTTCCTGCCGTTGAAAGTAGATGGAACGTATGATAATTTATGTATTTGTTTAGGTAGGAGGAATCTAGTTGAAATACTATGAATTTACGCTTTTGTGCACTTTATGAGAAACGTGACATCTGTCAGAAAATCTAGGAAGCCCTTGATATCTTATATAGGCAGTTTTCAATTGTGGATATGAACTACACCATTCGAAATTTGGGTGGGTAGGTTCAACACATTGAGTATTAATATGTTCATATTTCTTTAAATGTTTTCCTCTTTTCAAAAGACGTCTTTTGACCAAAACAATGTCGTCCCATTGTTTTTTTTGCTTTTCTTTTAAAGTTCTTTCTTTAAAATAAATGCATGCTTCCCACTGAAGGGACTAAAATAATCCTCAAAACTACAGTTCCGAACAACGGAATCTGTTGCCGAGGTATATCGTAATAATGGCGATAATTTTTCACATGTTGCACCCAAAATACATTGCAATATTTTGGAATATTCTTTGGAAAATATTCTGATTGCATCTTAGTAGGCGTTTAGTTCTTACTTTTTCAATTTCAAAATGTTTTTTGCTATAAAGTATTGAAAACCTAAAATTCCCTCTACCCGCTGACGTTGCTGTATGCTTTTCTTTAAGATTTGTTATGATAAGATAGTAACTTTAGTTTTTACCTTGATCAGCTGGCACTTATCGAAGTTTACTAAATTCAGCGTGGTTATTCTTTTTGACAGATGTCAGTTAAAATATTTGTCCATATTACTTGTTAATCGTTTATTGAAAACTGTGGAACTGTTAAAGTGTTAAAAAACTTGCCAGACACCTCAATTCGTCGCCGAAGTGACGAGAGAGATGAGAGAAAAGTTTTATGTTATGCTTAAATACTGAAACGACTGCAAAGATCCGCACTTATTCCTAAAAAACACGTCGATAAATTTAACCTTAACTCTGGTCGCTTGAAACACATGGCGTATTCTTTTGAACGCCGAGCTGTCAAATAATACACAGTGTTCGCGACGATTCCAACGTGGTGTACACTCGGTTTCATTGTGTACAGAACGACAAATACTGCACCGGTGCAATCATCACGTTGAGTGTCAAATTGTTTTGACTTCATTTTGTTTACTTTTTTTCATTATGTAGAATGATTTTACCTATTTACTTAATATCATGTCTCCACTGAGCACTAATCGTCGATTAATATAAATCTTTATTAAATCCTCTACAAATCACGCGATTTACCATACAAATTTAAATCCTCTCGGCAAGCGATTAAAAATAAATCCCCTCTTCTGCACCTTTGTAACAGTTTGAGAATCAAAAAAGGAAACTGAAACTGTGCCTGTACGAAAAATATGTCACAAGAACGTTTTCTTTTGTGACATTTACTGAGGAAATCGCTTTCGCTCCTTAGAAATGACATCGCCACTATCTTTTGAGAGACAAGATGACAGAAACAGAGTTTTCGTTTTTTTTTTAAAGTAATCCTATATTTGTCCGATGGAGCCACTTTGGGATTTATTTTAATCGTCTCCCGCTAATCTTTTTTTAATTATCGGTGGAGACATTAAAATGGAGTTTGATAGTTTTGAGTTTGAGATATTAAGTTAGTTTTTATCGATTTCATACAATTTCAGTGGTAAAAAATCACGAATGAAAATTGAGTCGAAACGTCACTTCACATACACAATCAAAGCTACACCCAGCCTCCAGCGTCATATACGACGCTGACGAAGTTTCGAGTTTGGTGTCGACACCATTCGGAGTTCAAAAGAATATTTATATGAGCACAATTCCGTTCAGGTGTACGTGAAAAGAACAATTTTTGTCTGTATTCCACGCCAGTTTAACGATTCAGTGTTGAAAAGAATACGCCAACAGTTTCGTTCAAGCGTTTGGTTACCCTTAAAATGTGCTAATGCGTCCTACTCTAACATTCACAGAGTGTGCCTTTTCCGCCTCAACGCACCCACGGCTAATTGTTGGATGCGGCCCTGAGCCATATCGATATATGGGACTACTCACAGCGTTTGTCATCAAACAACGTCAATTTGACAGTTCCCCTCACGCTCGGACCGAACAAATAATGATCCGTAAGTGAGCAATTATTGCTTGTATGTCTTGTTAAACAAAATATGTAAGCGAGCAACACGGATTAGACGGGGGGGTGGAGAGGTCCTGATGCATTTTGGTCTTAAACTGCTGATACCTAAAGTGCGGATTTTTTTCCTTGCTGACAAAAAAACTTCGATACAATGCGGTACGCCCGATTGACTCTATGAAATAAACTGGTGACCTACGCACTGGATGCGATGGAATACAGCGGGCTGAACTGGTACGGGAAACCTCTTCATAAAACAAGTGATAAAATAATAATAAAGAGATCACGACGAAAATATTGCGTCAAAGTTCAAAAGAGTCGCACATAAGTTTTAAAGCTAACTAGTTTTTGAATGCTGTCAAGTAGGTTGTACGGTTGACTTTCGTGCACCTTCCAAGACGTGGGAGTAATACCACGTCTCCACCGGGAACTAATCCGCGATTAATATAAAACTTCATTGAATCCTCTACAAATCACGCGATTAACTATACAAATTTAAGTCCTCTGGGCAAACGATTAAAAATAAATCCTCTCATAAATCCCACTCACCCTATTCACAAACCTATTTTAGGCACCTTTTTAACAGTTTGAGAATCAAAAAAGGAAACTGCAACTGTCCCTGTACGACAAATCTGTCACATATACGTTTTCTATTGAAATTTGCACAACGGAAATCTTTTTTCGCTTCGAGTCAAAATGGCGGAAAAATGTGCTCGTGTCTAATAAATTCTTTATTTGGCTGGCGGGGTAACTTTGCAATTTATTTTACCTCGTCTCCTGTTAATCCTGTTTTTATTGCCGGTGGAGACATAGTATTACGCTCCTTTCACACTATCCGGATTCGACCGGACGGAAAAAATCCGAAAATGTATTGCTCCTTTCATACTTCACGGCGACGACTTTTCGCAGTCCGACTGCCGTTAATCAGCTGTTCACTGCGACTAAAATTACGGCGACCGGGCGGCGATCGAAAGCTCAGTGATACATGTTTTCAAACGAATGCTTTCACTTTGCACGGTTTTAAACCGTACGATTTTTATTTTTTGTGTGTTTCTTCAATAGTATTTGTTGTGTAAGTATACAATATTGAATATTCAAATAAAAATGCGACAAAAAAAAACAAATGGGACTGCGGCAAAAAAAAACCGTACATTGTGAAAAGTTTGCTAATTCGGTTTTTCGCCGTTCGGTTTTCTGCCTTCCGGTCAAAACCGGATAGTGAGAGAAGAGCCTAACAATCTCATTCAGGGTGTTTGATCGATTTCTCCTTGCTAGCCAGATTGAAGTTTTAAATTATTTCTTGCGTCGCTTTAGTGATCCAAATAATCGAATAAATGTGATAATTCTTCAATTATTATTAATTGAATCATTCAATTATTGATAATCGTGATAATGATAATTCATTCAATTTAGACAAGAGAGCTTGATGCCAAGCCAAACCCTGTCGAAAGCTTTTTGAATTGTAAAGCAGAATTGCTTTCACGCAGGAGATGCAACGAACAGTTCTACTTTTGAGTGAAATAAGTTATTGATCCACCAGTGGCCCTTTCACTAAGGCAGGCGCACTGTCGATCATAGGAAAGCTACCTTGATTTGAGATACTTCATAAGACGACTGCTTATTAACGTTTCCATGTCTTTAAAAACTATGTGCTTCGTGAATGTTTGCAGAAGAATCACTTTTCCTGACGAAGGGCCGGGCTTACGCTGTCTTTTTATCTGCTTTGTAAAATACCAGCATGGTAGGATAAAAAAAGGACTTTCGGTAACCTGCGGCTCACAAGCCACTTGCGGGACTTCGACATATTGAATGCGGACTCTTAAATAAATGCTCCTCTAGGAAGGGTTGAATAAATGTAGTTATAAATTAACTTAAAGTTTGCAACTACAAAAAATTTGTAATTTTTAGCAGCCGAGGCTGAAACAATAATATGGAATAAAGGATTTGTTACAATTTTAGATGCTTCAAGGACAGTCGCTTAGATGCTTCGCAAAAAGTGCCAAAAATTATTGAAAACTGAGCATTTTTCATAGAAAGAAAAGCTAGACTTTTTTTTTGCGATATTGCAAAAATTCAAGACCGAGGTCAAAGCCCAGCCACTAACCAGACCTATGTTCGTGAGAAGCTAATCATACTGTAGGGTAGGGAGTAATTATTAATATGACGTCAAAGAATAAAACAATGTCAGTAAAAGTTACAGCCAGATAAACAAAGACATAATTTGCCTAAATATATTATGTGGTGGGAGAGAACCGCAACTTCAGTGCCAACAAAACGATGCTTAATAAAGGAATCAAAAACTATAATTTTTACCATATGCAAGGGCAAGGTGCGTCAGGAGCAATTTTAGAAAATTGTAAAAATATTTGGTGGACATTTTGACCAAACTCCGTACAGTTTGGCCCAGGGTATTTTCCCAAAAACTTTTTTGGCTCACTTTTTATTTCAGCACTTAAATGTGTGGCGCAAAAATTTACGAATATGTTTTTAGTATTTATCCTACAGGATAGGAGGTAGGTATGTTAAGTTTGATTCATATTTCAAATTTTGAGCTATAATTTTGAAACTTCATGTCTGGTTTTTATACCCCATCTCATAGGATAGGAGGTATATTAAGCTTGTCACATAGTTTCTAACACGGCGAAATAATAATGGAGACCCAAGACCTTAAGGGCATATGATCGACACCGGATTCTGATTCGAATGAGCCATGTCCGTCCGTCCGTCTGTATGTCACATGTTTTTAGGCCTTAAATTTTGAGCTAGGATGCTGAAACTTTGTACGTAAGATCCACGTCATGCGAAGCAGTACAAGTGTAAAAATTTTTGCAATCCACCCAAAGACACGCCCTAATCGGCCTAAATGTGCAACTACCTCCAGAGTTTTCAAAACTGTAAGACGTTCTAAAAGGCTATTTAGCATCTCCTAATAAATGTAAGACACAAATTTAATTGGTAAACCTCCTCTAGTGGGCGTGGCATCTATTTTAGAGTAAATTTTCAAATGCAGTTTCCTCAATATTTTTGCTGAAAATTGAAAAAAAACTTGCTTAATATCTTATGTAGAAAACGCTCAATATTTTGTTGATACAAGACCATTCATACTTTGGGCCACGCTCACATTTGGAAGCAGCATTGAAAAAAAACCTAAAAATTTTGCAGAAAAACTTAATTTCGACTGGCCTTGAGCCTAATTTAGGAAAGCATGAAACAAAAAAAGTAGCAGGTTAGTTAAACGAGACTTTAGTCCAGATTTCGTTCACATAAAGTTTTTAGCCACGCCCCTTTTTAGGGGTCGATTTTTCAAAAATATTGAATTTGAACCAAAAAATTGCATTTTTACGTACATTTAAGTGTAACTTTGAAATATCTGTGGCTTGTAATTAGGGCCGGTTGGACCACGCCCCTTTTCGAAGTTTGCATTACTTATAAAATGTCAAAAAATAACTATGCCATCAGCATTTTAAAATGTGGGATAGGATGGGGTATTCAACGGTTCGTTTTACGGACTGTAACTTCTGCGTACACACTGTAGCACTTACTCACTGGTTTTTAATTATATTAAACTTGAGTTGAGGTTTCGAGAGCTGTGATAATGCCTCACAAATAATGTGACAAAACATAAATATTATTAAGTTTTATTAATGTTTTTCATTGATGTTAAACTATAGGCGAACCATGAACTATGGATAAAAAATAAATAAATAGAGCGGCGCAACAGCTCGAGGTGAACTTATCAACAATGTATGCTGTGTGTGTTAATTTCTTCACATACAAGAGGACCTATAATTTTTCGCCGAATCCGAACGGCATTTTTGAAAAGTATTTTCAAGATAAATGATATACTCTCGGAGGGCCCTCGCGGAGGTGGGGACCGTGAAAAAGAACGAGTCTTTTTTTTTCATGTGACGATGGTGGGATTCGAGCCCAGACCTCCGGCGTAGTAAGCACATACACTAGCCACAACGCCACGGCACCCCCCATGAACCATGGAAGCTCTTATTAATATAATTTCCCTATTGAGTACAAATTGTTAAAAAGCCCAAATGAGTATAAAAAGTTTTTTTGTTGTAAAAATCGATTTTTTAATTAATTTTGCATATTCTTTTCGAGCCTTAAATTTGAAACGGCAGCCCCTGTATCAAACATTCGCGAAGGTAGAACCTTGGAAAAAAATTACTGTTCCGATCGGAATCACGCTTTCTTATAAATAGTTTCCATGCAACCACCACGTCCGCATAGAAGCATGCGCGACTTTTTGATAGTTGAATGTCTCTCTTATGAAAATCCGCATCTGGTGATGAATGTGTTGCCTCAACATGCCTCAACGATTATTATACAAAATCTAGGATTTTTCGCAACTTCAGAGCAGCATGCAAAAACAACAATTTACACGTAATCATGAACTAGGCTGATAGCGCGTCCTAATTAACACATTACAGATATTTTTGTACATATAAGGCTTGTGTTGGGAAAAAGCGCCTACCGTTTGAACTTCTATAAGGACATGAGCTCATAGGATAGATCCATTTCTTCGTCTTTGCATGCATAGCAAGACACGTCAACAAGGTGTCATACAACGCGTCGCTTATTTCCATCGAAGAATCAAAGCAAAGCCGCTTGTCGGATCCGTCGAAATTGTTACTTCTAAAGAAGGGACATCGGCGATTTTTTCTTCTCTCATTTCCTTGGCAACATCTGCACCATGTCGAAGCATTCCATGGCCCGCTCAACTGCATTGCATAATTCACTCATTCCGTCGATGTTCCCTGGAAAATCACTGCTAGGGACATCAGCTCCTATCCTGCCTCTTGCACCCAGCCAGCGCTAATACCTGTATACCCAACATTCCGCTTTTTTGTGGCCTTTTGTCTTAGCCAAGGGACTCCTCCTAACCAACGAGCAATAACTTATGAAACTGCTTCAGATAAATCTCTTTCACATGGGACGCCTCGCAATGTTCGTGTGTTTTTGCAGCGCACCGCGCCGCACACACGATATCAGGAAATGTGAACAAGGTAAGAAGTCTCTTTATCATTCCCTGATCCACGGCATCAGAACCAGGAGAACACATTCTGCTCAATGGTTTTCCTGGACTTACGTCGGATTACGCACTGCTATTCAGGGTGGCTACTGTGTGTGTGCTACGTGACAGCAACTCCATGTCGTCGTCGTTGTCTGATGGGCCTGGAATGTTCACAGACCCTATGGCTGGGATGGCCATCGGCCAGATGGCTTCTCAATTATTGATCGAAAGAAAATTGGAAATTCCTTCAAGTAGACGAGAACCACTTTGTATCCGTTTTTTGCGCTATTTCGATTCGAGACTGGAGAGGATTATCCCTAAATGGAAACGGAGTAGACAGTAAAAAAAAAAGCTGCAATTATGAGGAGACACACAGACCGAGTGCACTGGGGACTAGTGTGAACATTATTTATTTAATTAAGGTGCCACAGGCGGAGACATGCTTTGCTAATTAATTTTATTGTGCACTGGACACAGGACATCCTGAGAATGGCTACATGAACATCTTTTTGTGTTGAGTCCGGTAATAAAAACAGGATGATAAGTACACGACTCTTAAGAGGATTTCTTGAACATGATAGGTAGGAGCACATTTTTGTCTTTAATCAATAATAATGACTTATTAAGCGGAGTAAATAGATCTTTGTCGTCTATAACAGTGGATAGGGGAAAAAGGCAACTCTCCAATGTCTGATCTGAAAAGGTGAGGATTCTTCTTCAGAACAAAAAAAAGCAAATAATTCCCGATGTCTTTGAAGGGATAAGATGGCACTAAGGCATCCCAAGCCACAAGAAACGAATGTGCTCCAATTCCAAAAAAATCGATTGTAACAACTTCGTTATCCTTACACATCACACCCAACTAGCTCGTCCCAGCTTTTCCGCTGAATATCCGGAGGTCACTTGGGTGTGCAAACAAAATCAAAGCTTCCCAGAGTAACTTCACGCGTAAATTGCACTTCGATACTCCATCGCGCCAGTGAAATCGATATCACACATCTCGAAATCAATCTGGCACACATGGTTGGCAAACAAACGATTAAATGAGAAATCGATTGCGAGTGCATCCATTCGCAAGGATACACGAATTTGTGTACACAACCATCCAATCATCGAATAAATATCCTCAATCACTTGAGCGCGAGATTTGTGGGATGAAAGTGATTCCCTTTGGTGAAAACGCTGTTATCGAAGAAAATTTTGCTGTCAAAAGTTAATTAATTCAAATGTTCTACACCCGCGCCTAAAAAGAGTGCGTTCAAGTGGTAAAACTCCCACCACTTAAGGTGTAATATCTACTCTTGACACGAAAAGGAGTCCAATATCGATCCTTGCCTGAGGTAATGGAACTCTGTCATTTGAGTGATTAAACACGATTCTATGGTGGGTGACAGACTTGTCAACAGACAGACAAATTTGAACACGCTCCTTAATTGCTTCTCGCCAACATGGTGTGAATGGCTGACAGATTGTGAGGAGTACCTATTTCCAGCTGAGTTGCGTTCAAGTTCCGCTTTAAGGCAGATGCCAATGGCTGGCTAAAATTTGTATGTCTTAAAATAGAACTGTTGATAGAAATGTCGCTGTGAAACATTGAAGGAATCATGCAACTATGTTGTCAGTCTATTAGCATAAAATTCTTCTTGAAAAAACGACCATCACCACTTGTAGCTTGTCAACCTAGTTGTCGTGATGTTCAAACGATGTTTGCTATGGTGGGCGGGCGTGTACGACATAAGTCTTGTGTTCTCATTAAATGGTGTTCAGGCTTTTAAATACCCTGTCAACATGGCTAGCGCGCTGCGTGGCATCGCATGACAAATTGATATTTTCATGCTAGGAAGCTACGCGAGTATGAAAGTAACGTAAGTAAGAGCCATGCTTTTGAGGAGAAGTCAAAGTTCATTAAAGGTTTGGTTATTAAAGTGCTGTCAACATTTTTTGGCTTACTTGAGGTGTCATTTTTTATGTTAGCAGAAGCCACCTCGAGCTGTTGCGCTACTCTATTTATTTTATTTTTTAGAAGCCACGTTACCAGCCACACAACCGACCTTAAAATATTCAATAAATGGAGTGCCGCAACAGCTCGAGGTGAACCAGGGCCAACTTCTCAACAATGTCTGCTGAGTGTGTTGATTTCTTCACATACAAGGGGACCTACAATTTTTTGCTGAATCCGAACGGCACTTTTAGAAGTTTTTCAAAACAAATGTATCACACGGAGTTTTTGTCAGACCCTCGCTGAGATGGGGACCGTGAAAAAGAACGATAAAGTCGCTATAAAGCCTGCAAAAGGAAGCTTTATACAAGGTAAAGCCTCTATGAGGCCTGCAATAGGAAGCCGTATAGGAGAAAAAGATTCTATAAGTCCTGCAACAGGAAGCCTTATACAAGTAATATTGTCTTCAAGGACTGTGACAGGAAGCCTTATACAAGTAGTATCCTCTCTGAAGCCTGCAAGGAGAAGCCTTATTGAAGTAATAGCCTCTATAAGAAGAAGCCATTAATAAGTAACAGTTTGGGTAGTGCCTAGAAAAGACTGCCTTATACAAGAAACAGTCTCTGTTATACTTAAAACAGGAGAATTCAGACAGCAAACAACATTCAATCTAAAGTTTCGGTAAAGCCTTCAACAGGATACTTTACACAAGCAAGAGTTTTGGTAATGACTGCAACCGGGCTTTATACAAGTAACAGTTTCGATAAGGCTTGCGACAGGAAGCTTTTTACAAGTAACAGTCTCTGTGAATCTTTCAATAGGAAACCTTATGCAAGGAAAATTACAACAGGAAGCAACATGAGCAACACTTTCGAAAAGTCTTGCAATAAGAAATTTTATACAAGTTATAGTCTCGCTAAGGCTTACAAGGAAAAGTCTATGCAAGCAACAGTTTCGGTGAAACCTGCAACAGGAAACTATACAGGCAACAATTTCGGTAAGGCTTGCAACAGGACGCTGGTAGCAGCTTTGGTAGGGCTTGCAATGTGAAACTTTATACAAGTAGCAGCTTCGGTTAAGCTTGCAACACAATGCCTGCTACAGGTATAGTAATACCGAAAATTAAAGAGAATGTTTACATTCTGCACTAAAATACGTAAGCTGCTACAAGGCCTTTTGGAATAAGTAGACTTCCTTCAAAGTAACAGAGGAGATTTTCAGAATCTTATCCCTCTATAAGGCCTTATTATACAAATTGTGTCTGGAATGTTTGCCTCGGATATGATCGACAAGTGTTATAGAGGCCTTATTGAGACAAAAGCTTCCCAAAATCGAAAATTAAAGCCTTACCGAAGCAAAATTATTACTGGGAGCACCTCTAATATAACCTACTCGAAAATAAGTCCAACTAAGGAAATATTTATTAATTTGTTGGGGAATTAAAAATTGAAGCCCAGACCGGACTGATCGCCGTTTTTCATGAATTTCATGACAGCTGTTCCTGAGGCTGCACTTCAAATAAGGATTCGTGGACGGACAATTTTCGTAATGCTCATGCCCAAAGACAAACCCCTTTTCCGTAAATTTGGCTGTTTCACATAAGGAGCGAGGGTCTCGGGCGTGCTGTCAAATGAATTTCAATCAATGGCAATGTATGGTGTGGTTCACAATACCGGCGTTATTCCTCTGTCGCGAGCCGACCTTTTCGAATAATTGAAAAACCCTCGCCGAGGTCGACGATTTTTTTGTCAATCGCTCTTGTAAGATATAACGCGCTGTTGAGTGGACGTTTTTTTCGAAACTAATACTTGTTGTAAAATATAAACCACACATTTGTAATAAAGTCGACAAATTTTAGAAATTTGTTTAGTTTTATCACTGTGCAGTCAAAACAGTCGTCGCGGAGTCTCGCTTTTTGGTTTGTATTAACAAACGATTTCTCTGGACTCTCGTTGTCACTGCCGGTCTGATTTGACGCTCTCGCACTGAATGTGAACGGCCATTTTTCAGCCGACGATACCGCGGAGCACTTTCTCTGTATTTGTCTTACTTTGCTCAGGTGGGGGATTTCAGGGCTGACGTTTGACGTACTGATAGTGAGTGAGTGCCGAATGCCAAATCCATAGCTCTTCATTACTGAAGCTCCTCCTTATCTTTCTTCGTAAGACTAAGAACAGTTATGTCAGATATTGCATGACATTGTAATGAACAATGGACCAATAGTTGTGTCTAACTGATCCATCGAATAGTATCTAATAGCAACCTGCAAAAAAACAAACTTTCTCAGTCACCAGGCGGAATTTTGAACTTCGGCCGAGACCTTATTAAGTCAAAAAACCGACAATGGTTTCCAATTCATTTTCCTCGATATAGAACGGACTCGATGCTACTTTCCTAATCGCCAAATTGAGAGTTTTACTGTACCTTGAATTCGCTTTGTGCAAGTTTTTCAGTACAGAGTTAGACTTAAAGCAAATTTGTATATCAAATAAAAACCGTTTATAAGAATGTCATATTAAATATGACCACGCCTACAAGGGGCGGTTTTCGCTTATTTTTTAAATGCCAATCACAATACATTTAAGCGAGAATATCGCGTACCAAATTTCACCTTCTTACGAAAACTTTAATTTTTCATGCTGACAAGTAAAGTGGGCGTGTCAGTGGGCAGATTTCAAAAAATTACACTTGTACTGCTTCGGGACCTAGAAAGAACAGATATCAAGTTTCAAGCTCCTTGCTCAAAATTTAAGGCCTAAAAACTACCGACAGACGGACAGACATGGTTCTTTCGACGCACAATTCGGTCTCGATCGTATGCCCATAAGGTCTTGGGGGTCTACGGTGATTATTTCTCTATGTTACAAACTATGAATCAAACTTAATTTACCTCCTATCCTATCGGATATGCTAATGAAATAATTAGCATTGAATTTTTCAATGTCAATGATTTTTTTTCCATTGGTATTGGGTACTGATTTTTCACTCAACGCTTATGGTAGCTTTCATTTCCTTAGTGAACTAATTCATTGCTCCCATCTCTAGTCTATGAAGTATAATCAACCTGTGATGGAATTGCGAAAAAGTGAATAAGGTTGCCAAGGACTGGTTGGCTTTGTGCTTAGGACTTAGAGAGACAAAGACAGCCACTTTAATGCAGATAAAAGGTTGCTATCTCTGCTCAGCAGGGACATACTTAGACGGTCGAAGGTTCATTGCAGAAAAGGGCAACCGTTTTCGGTGTAAGCCCACTACAACAAAATGGTGTAGTCCAATGAGCATTCTTAAACGAGGAGGAACCGATTTTGGTAAGCTCAGAAAAAAATTTAAGTCCTTTGAGTGGCTTTCCATTTAGTAAGTTCTCCTTGCAATTCAATACTCCTTGAGTCACTCATTTGTTGCTCTTTAAGAATGCGCTTTTGAGCTATACTGCCTTAATAGTGCTGAGTCGTCTTAAACGAACTCTGTGATAACTTAAAAGACCTGACTATAATGTAGATCACAGCTACATATGCCACCCTACATGTGACTTCCCTTCACTTTCAAATTTATTCGACTTGTAAAAACCACCTCATTTTCACACTCCTTATTGACTGAGATTAATTTTAGCTTTACTGCGCTTTTATTGCATGTCTTCCTTGTAATTGAATTTAACGACACATCGATATCGCCCTCCGTGTTGCACATACGTGAGTCATTAATTTATTCCTCGTCAAATATGTAGTTTAATTCCTTCCAGCCCACACCCCACAATGAGTGTATGTGATGGGTGCTATTGCCACTGGAATTGTATACACATCCTTTGCACAGCAAATCAACTGTCTGCTTTAGCTGTCTCGAGCTACCTCTGCACTGCAATAAAATCGTGTGGTGTTTCATCTTCATCCATTACACCACGTAATTGCTTGCATGTGGGCGGAGTGCAGATTAATTCGTCACCTGAGTAAAATTTCATTACACCAAGTAGTATGCTCCATGACTTCTGATGTGTGCACAGCTATGAGGAAACAATCTTGCAACCGAAAGGTGCGATAAACTCGAATAAATCATTTTGTTTACATCAGTATAAGTTTGGCCTTAGGCGGAACTATATATACAGCAAAGCATCTAAACATCGATCACTGATCTTTCACCGACCGTGTGCGTCTCCACAAGTGGGTCAGAAGACAACATTTGACTCTCCATCTCCGGCCCACTCGAAAATTGGACGGAGTCCACCCGCACGATCAACGATCACAGACTTGCAAACAAGATCACCATTCACCCTCGAGGTGTAATAAACAATTTCAGAATCTGCCTTTATTACTCAGGGCTCACAACATTTGTCACCTCAGATTTTTTCCAACCAGATGCGAATGCGTGCGGCAGTTGTCGAATGATCGCTGGGAGGAAATGCCAAACCAGTTCCGCCTCAGAATCTGTCCATCCGTCTTCCCTACTGGAGCCATATAATCTGTTGAGCAACATGCTGTGCAGCGCGCTGCGTTTATGATGTCTTGCGCCACCGGGGCCTTCACGATCTTGATCAACGATCGTGAAGTGGACTTATAGTTGGGTGCTTCAAACAGTCAAAGCTAATGAATTTTAATGACTAGCCTCCGCTTAGTTGTGGTCACGGTCAGATTTAAGGGCCTATATCTTCATCTGCATACCTGGCGGGCTCAAAAACTACTTCGGACATCTTCATTAAGAGAAAAATAAGAGAGATCACATCAGGGTGGTGGTGCAAAGTCATTCGTTGTTAATTGGACACAATTGATGGTCAATTTATTAAAGACATCAAGTGTATCGTTGCGAAAATTGCCGTGAAAACGAAAAGAGTGTCTGCTAAAAAGGCCTGATTGCTTGTGGAAACATAATATTTTAGTGAGGTGAGTCCAAGTGTGGGCATCATAAGTTTTTATGGCCGCACGATTATAAAGTCTTCAACTAATTGACTATAGCTCAAAGATATTTTTGCTAAGTGTCCTTGTCAGCTTTTATAGTTTTATTTTTGTCGTTAATTAACTACAAAGATTTTACTCTTCTTGTCCTTAGAACAAATTCTTGCATTTGGCTGGATTAGCAAGAGAGTGGGTTTTCAACAGATGGGAGTTCTGAATTGTTTTTAATACTCTCGTCCTTTTGCATAAAATCCTTATGATGAACGCAACCGTTTTTGTTTTATTTCCGTGTTCATACTTGAGAGTTTATCGTGGCTATTCAATTAGTGTTTTCATGAGCCATTATCGACTTTACACTCGACTGACTTTTCCCATTAAAGCAAGGAAAAACAGCCAACGGAACGACGCCAAATTGAATTCAAGTCCATGGGACTTTCAGAGATGCATTGGCCATTAAAACGCTGGCGGCCAAAAAGGTCTGCTTCAAAAGGTCGTTGAAAATATTATTGCTGCAAGGTTATACCTTCGGGAAAAATTAAAACAATTAGTTTTCATGTCACATAAAGGTAATCTATTACATTCTATTTTTACCCTTTTCCCCGAAAATCCCTTGTATCAATTTCAATTAGTAAAACGAACCCTTCCACCAGCAGTCGTCAATTAGAAAACCTTCTGTTTTTCGAACCAAAAATCATGTTGTACAATTAACCCGAAATGTAACCAATTTGACCCTGTCACCGGCGAGGAAACATCCAATCGCACTTCATTAACCCTCGTTTGCCATTAAATTTTGATGTCTCTATTAGAAAAGGTAGATCAGAGTGACTCTGTAGGTACCTTTCATTGGAATTCCCGAAACAACAAATTGCGGTTAATTCAAAGTAGGCTGCTCATAAATAAACGATTTTGCTATATTCCTCAAGCCATCTCGGGGTAAAATTTAAATAAATTCCAAATTCCACCCATCACTGTGTAAGAAATTAACTTATTTCCAAAATCCTGTTGGGAGGAGGTTGAGGAACATCTGCCCCAGGAGGATCCTTTTCAAAACACACACACACACACACACACACATATTTTATGGCCGCAACACATTTGGGGGTTATCGGATGTCTGTTTGCGGAATTTCAAATATCGTATCGTACTTCTCCTTATCAATCCTAGAGACGAAATACATTTTTTTATGGTTTCTCCCTTCGTCCATCCTTGATGACATTACATTAGTGCGTGTCGTTTACAAAAAAAGGACAACCACACAAATGGTTTCTTTTCTTACCACTTCGACAAACATCAGGAGAGAAAAATAGTCTCATTTAGCCTGAGCGATCGACCCCTCAAATATCCTTTTTGGATGTCCATTATGAACAGATGCTTCCAGGAGCGCTTGACATTTGCAGGAAGTAGTCAACCTTTCCGTCATTAAAGCGGAATTCTACACCCAAACGAGTAAATGAGAGCCACACATCCTGCGAGCCATCAGTATGTGTCAGATTTTCTCGTTAAATACCCTATGTTTCGTATTGGTGCAAAAGATGTGCATCATGACAATTGACAGAACTGTCACCTTGTCATGTTAAAAACACTGCCTGACATTTATACCTCGACTTCATTTTCGGTGACCGCATTGAATAGCTGTCATTTTGGTCGTAAAATTGCCTCAACACACCCGACACTCCCGTCGATAATTTCTTGATGAGATTTTTATCACGAATTGTGACAGAAAATGCAACTTGCATGGGCATCGTGCAGTGGGCATTAAGATTCTGTGCAGCACTTGGGCAATTGAGTTTTATTGGTTTGCGACTGCTCTGAGTGGATGCAAAAGTCATCGCCATTTAAGTAAAATGACAGTCAGTTGCTGAGTTGAACGAATATGGATGGTGGAAGTACCTATATACCGGATATTGAAGAGACTTTATTTGATTTGAAATGATGAGCGATTTGAGTGGTTGAATCAGGAGAAAAGTGTCAATGTGACATCTGCTGTAAAATATGTGTGAACATATAGATTTTTATTGGGACGATGATAAAGACAGAAAGGTTACAAAGAGAGACAGTGACGATATTGACTTTAAAGATGTTAAGGGCAGATTGTACTAAGTGCTTAGTTTTGTCATTCCTTGAGACTGTATGTCATTTTGGCATATCTGGGGCAAGCCATGAAAAATATGTAAATAGGTACACCTCTTTGTACGGTTGAAATAATATTAGACTGGCTGCCACTTTTACCGGCATTTGTCAGAAAATATAGAGTCTTACCAGCTCTTCTAGTACCTTAACTGCCAGTTGTCATGCACTTGATTTTCTTATGTAAAAACACATTCTTTTCTGTAGCTTTACTCACTCAAAACTATGACAAACACATTATTTTTTGTCAAAAATTTTTACGTGGTAGGAGGACTTGTGTTGGGGATTGGGAAGTGGAAGCTGGTGAAAAAGGGAGCTTTTACGAATGACAGAAAGTGGTGGGGGGTCTGGGGATAGTCCTCCTACTTCCGAACAAAGTATGACTGTTTTTCGCGAAAGACTAAAAAAAAATTGACATTACGTCCAAAATGATGTCATTTGCTAAAGCTCGAATACATTGAATATTTGATTTGGCCTTTTTATCTGTCAAAAAAGCTGGGTTTTTTTTTTTTTTTTTTTGTTGCTTAAGCTAGAAAGGGAGCTTTCACGAATGACAGAAAATAGGCGGGGGGGAACTTGAGGATAGTCCTCCTTCTTTGGAACAAAGTATGACTGTTTTTCGCGAAAGACTCCGAAAATTGGCATTACGTCCAAAATTATGTCATTTGCTAAAGCTCGAATTGAATGTCTGATTTGGCCTTTTTATGTGTCAAAAAAGCTGGATTTTTTTTTTAATTTCTTTTGTTGCTTAAACTAGGAAGGGAGCTTTCACTAATGACAGAAAATAGGGGGTGGGGGGGAGCTTGAGAATAGTCCTCCTACTTCGGAACAAAGTATGACTGTTTTTCGCGAAAGACTCCGAAAATCGACATTACGTCCAAAATGATGTCATATGCGTAAAGCTCGAATCAATTGAATGTCTTGTTTGGCCTTTTTATCTGTCAAAAGAGCTGGTAATTTTTTTTTGTTACTTTAGCATTTTCAGACATTCGAAAAAATAGGCATAGAGCTATGAGCTTCCGAGCAGATCTAGTAATTCTGTGCAGAGCCGCTTTATATGGATCCTGTTAAGCTGCATGTGCTTGCCGGCACTCACTGTAAAACCATGGTTTTCGTTGTGATGGCTCTGTGAAACCCAGCACATTTAGAGGCAGCATCTTGAATAGAATTTTGACACTGATGCCACTGGCTAGCAACACTAAATGCTAAAGCATCACTTTCTTGTACAATTGAAAGAGGTTCGTTTGGAAAAGAACCTTGCGATCTCTTTCGATTGGGACCTTCCGACATAAAACTTCCTCAAAGCAACTTCCTTTCAATTTCTAAATAATCATAAAATTCTTGGCGTTAGTCGGGGTATCCGCAGCTGCACGTTGGCTACAACGAAGAAGTTATCCCAATGTTGGGCCCCTCGGAAGGTTAGGACGTACTTGATGAGGGTCTTGCGTCGGTCGTAATTCGGCAACCTGGTCGACAATTAATTGCTCAAGAGACCCTCATATCCCTATGTGGATGATGAAATGTGGGATCTGTGTGGCCTTAGCGTCAACCCGGCAAAAACAGAGCAACACTCGAAGGCGCAGCTCTTCATCTATCTAAAAGTGCCAAATATCTAGATATCATCCTAGACACGAATCCAAACACAAAACAAACAGTTGAAAAAGCGTCCTTAATAGTTAGCAACCGAATATGCGGGCAAAAATGGGGTCCTTCCCTTAAATATCAAACTGGCTCTCTGCAGCTAAAGTAAGAACTATACTCACGTATGGATGCTACGTCTGGTGGCCAGCTATAACCAAGTAGAAAGATATCAAAGCCTTAAGGTACAAAGACTTGCTTGTCTCGTCACTACAGATGCTCAGAGATCTACGCCTACCATGGGGCTAGAGCCAATCCTAAACATCACGCTTATAGAACTCTTCATAAAAGAAAGCGCCGCCAGAAGCGCTATAGGATCCACTAGGATGCCATGTAGGAATGACAAACTATTATAACGACTTATCTTGACTTTAATCAAGACTTCACCATTCACATTCCCAGCCGAGAAGACTGGAGGCTTAATAATGTTATAGCCAACTCCGAGGTAGCGATCTTACCAGAAGGTTCCAGATGACGTGAGGGTACTGGAGCAGGTGTATGTTCCGACAAACTCGGTATATTAACAAACAGAACACTGCTGAACTCGTGCAATATGTATCTTCCAAGCCGAAATTCCAGCAATACTGATAGCCGCCGAAATGGCGGTTCAAGCAGCCAGCCTTAATCTCAGTCTCAGTCTCAGTCTCAGTCTCAGTCTCAGTCTCAGTCTCAGTCTCAGTCTCAGTCTCAGTCTCAGTCTCAGTCTCAGTCTCAGTCTCAGTCTCAGTCTCAGTCTCAGTCTCAGTCTCAGTCTCAGTCTCAGTCTCAGTCTCAGTCTCAGTCTCAGTCTCAGTCTCAGTCTCAGTCTCAGTCTCAGTCTCAGTCTCAGTATCAGTATCAGTCTCAGTCTCAGTCTCAGTCTCAGTCTCAGTCTCAGTCTCAGTCTCAGTCTCAGTCTCAGTCTCAGTCTCAGTCTCAGTCTCAGTCTCAGTCTCAGTCTCAGTCTCAGTCTCAGTCTCAGTCTCAGTCTCAGTCTCAGTCTCAGTCTCAGTCTCAGTCTCAGTCTCAGTCTCAGTCTCAGTCTCAGTCTCAGTCTCAGTCTCAGTCTCAGTCTCAGTCTCAGTCTCAGTCTCAGTCTCAGTCTCAGTCTCAGTCTCAGTCTCAGTCTCAGTCTCAGTCTCAGTCTCAGTCTCAGTCTCAGTCTCAGTCTCAGTCTCAGTCTCAGTCTCAGTCTCAGTCTCAGTCTCAGTCTCAGTCTCAGTCTCAGTCTCAGTCTCAGTCTCAGTCTCAGTCTCAGTCTCAGTCTCAGTCTCAGTCTCAGTCTCAGTCTCAGTCTCAGTCTCAGTCTCAGTCTCAGTCTCAGTCTCAGTCTCAGTCTCAGTCTCAGTCTCAGTCTCAGTCTCAGTCTCAGTCTCAGTCTCAGTCTCAGTCTCAGTCTCAGTCTCAGTCTCAGTCTCAGTCTCAGTCTCAGTCTCAGTCTCAGTCTCAGTCTCAGTCTCAGTCTCAGTCTCAGTCTCAGTCTCAGTCTCAGTCTCAGTCTCAGTCTCAGTCTCAGTCTCAGTCTCAGTCTCAGTCTCAGTCTCAGTCTCAGTCTCAGTCTCAGTCTCAGTCTCAGTCTCAGTCTCAGTCTCAGTCTCAGTCTCAGTCTCAGTCTCAGTCTCAGTCTCAGTCTCAGTCTCAGTCTCAGTCTCAGTCTCAGTCTCAGTCTCAGTCTCAGTCTCAGTCTCAGTCTCAGTCTCAGTCTCAGTCTCAGTCTCAGTCTCAGTCTCAGTCTCAGTCTCAGTCTCAGTCTCGGTCTCAGTCTCAGTCTCAGTCTCAGTCTCAGTCTCAGTCTCAGCATAGCGCGCCCTTTTTCGATGAGAATGCGAGGCTAAAGCTGAGTATTGTTTGACACTATTGTTTATCACAGTCAGCTAGGGAAGAAAAATGACTGACATAAAAAATTAACTGGAACTTGCAGCTCAAAAGAGCCATCGTCTGACCTCTCTCACAATCATGAATGGTGTGCATTACATGTGTAAGGGACCTAAATTTTCTGACGGATTCCGAACGCCGAATTGAGAGGTCTCTCATCACAAATGATACTCTCAGAGGGTTTTTTCTCAGTCACTCTCGGAGGTGGGACACCGTGAAAAAAACTTTTTTTTCCCCGGTCGGGATTTTAACCCGGGACCTACTGTTCACGAGGTCCTCACGTGGCGCATAAGAGGCATAAAAAACGAACAAGTTCTTTGAAGTTTTTGTCACTTTTAGCAATTTTTAACCGTCATGTCTGAAGTTGCGAAACTTTAGTATTTCAGCTAAAGCTGTCGCCTATCAGCTTCAACTACAAATTGCGTCAAAGCAGATTTCGAGCGTTACAGCAGGTTTCGAGCGTTAAGCCAAAAAAAAGTTCGTTTCACGCCTCAAAGGTCTATTTTTAGCGCTGTCAAACTACAATGTCTGTCAACTTCCAAAGTGCGCGCTGCATCGGAGTATGAATTGGGTTATGAATAGAACTTCATACAGAATGACAAAGGTAGATTCGAGACTAAAAAAGTCCAAGAATCCCAAGAAAAACTTTTACAATGGTAACGGAAAACAGTTTTGAGCTCCAAACTACTTCAAACTGGGGATAAAAATGTATGTAAAGACAAATAAGCCTAGAGGGTCAGATATAAAAAGATTGCGAGTATGATACGTTGATGAAAGGCAAGACAAAGTGCCTATTTTATCTTGTTGCAACCGAACAAACAAAGCGCTTTACTTGATAAGATATAGTTCTTCTGAACCAAAACTGCATTTGCAGAAACTCAAATCTTATCGTCAGTCTTATTTATAGGCTAATTTATTTCAGTTGCTCATTTGTCTTGAGTAAACTCTTAGACAAGATTATAAATAAGTCCCTGCCACTTATACACTCTTGTGCGCAGTACATACCTCACAGAAAGTATCATGCTAATGAGCTCTTATCTTCACGTCACCAGCAGCTCCCCAGATAGTGGGTGAACGTCAAAGCCCCAATAACACGCAAAACATCATAAAACATCTTAAAATTATCATTTAATTGAGGGCAGATTCCCATCAGCCAGCCCCTCATAGTCGGGCTGCATATCTGTCGAATCAAAACCCAGATTCCCGCGGTCGTTGAAAGTTAAATTTACCAAACTTGGTCGGATGTTGTGTACACGCTCTTTGGTCAATTTAGAGGCGCTAAGCCGTAGACATTTGCATTTTATAGCCGAGTCATAAAAGCACTTGAAACGTGCCTTGCGACCGTAGCTCATAAAAATTCCACTCAAGAGTAGGAAATCCTTGCAATAATTCGTATATAATGTTGGCAGGCGGCTTGGCTAAACAGTAATTCATCTGGCCTATTTGAGGCGCATGTGTATTTTTACTTACCTATACTCCTGTCCAAGGCCTTGCGGGTTCCCTCCGTATAGGTGGGCAGCTCCATATCAGTACCTGACGTAAATTTTAATCGTTCCAGGTACAACACAAGCGCTGTAATCGCGTATTTCCGCGAAACCTTTTCGTGGAAGCTCCAGGATATCCGACGACCCGTGTTTTCTAGTCAAAGTGTAACAAAAATTGAATTATCCTTAATTGGAGGAGTATTCTTTGTGAGGTGCACACGTAGAAGAAGTGCCCCATCAATTTCACATGAGCTCGTAAATAATTCGTGCATTGCGCATACAGAATTTCAAAAGGGGGATGTGCAATTTTGGGCAACATTATAATATTTTAACGCGCAAGGCATCAGGATTTGGTGGAGTTTTAATCACAAAGAAAAACTACCCGCTTATATGTAGGTTTTAAAGTGGTCTTTGATTGAATTATGGACTTGCAAGTCAACCCTCATCTCGTGTCAAGATCGACACAACTCATTTGAAAAGAGGCCGCAAAAGGCCATGAACTAAGCTAAAAACTATTAGTCGAAACTCATGGAACTTGGGAGTTGGGTCCAGCGACGTGGTGGGAGACTTACCAAATGCTCCGTCTTGGCCATTGTTAGCCTGTCACAGTAAAACCACGAATAAAGTTCACCATCAGCCAGAGGGATTGTACGCGAACCTCTGTCAAAATTTGCGAAATTTTCAAGGCACTTCGCTCTTGGCCAAATGCCAAGTCACGGCCTTCCGCTGTCATGGAATCCATCAATGGTGTGTGATGTGGAGTGCGCGAAACTCACGTCGCTATTGAAGAGTGCTCCATCATGACGTGTGGGTTAGGTAACCGACGACGGCGTTGGCCCATAACGATATATTGACGAACGATAGAAAAGTACTTGCTTTGCATTTCTTGTGATGCAACCGACTTGATAAAAAGATTTTATAATGGGCCTCCAGGTATAAATATAGCAAGGCGCAATACCACTTCCCTAAGGCATAACCTGATGGCTATCGTATTCCATTAGTATGAATATTCAGCAAGAGGTTTTCTACTACACTGATAGGCAAAAACTGGAAGCCGCAATTGTTGATCAGACATAATTAATGGTTTCCCTCATTCGTCCGCACATCACCGCAACCGAGAGCGTTATCGAAAAAAAAACAGCAATTTAGAAGTTGTTGATTGAATAATTGGAAGCGATAAGATACTTGGTTTGCGGAATGATGGTTTGCAATTTTTTTTTTAATATGATTGGCGGTGAATAGTAGGGCTGCACTTTAGTGGCTCGTTGACCATTTAAGAAAAACAAATTCAATCAATGCAGAGAGCATAGCAATATCGATACCAAGTGTCGATACACTTAAGCAATAGTTATCGGCAAGTTATATTTAATTTTCGTAAGGAGCTCTTTAAGCTTCCATTTATAGCTGTAGTGGCCCCAAAGAAGTTTTTCAGATCAAACCTGCTCAAAAGGTATTCTGCAAATTTTTGATATCTTAAAAGTTTTTTAGCCTTTTAGACTAATTTGAGCTGATGTTATGTTGCTGTGAAGTTATTTTTTTAGAAAACGATCGACTGTACCAGATATATCCAAATATTACAAATTTTGCAGATGCCAGGTTTTATAAAGTTATTTTAGGTTATAGAGATCTAGCCTACGCTTAATTGTTTATGCTCAGATGCCTACTCGAAACCCAATGTTTCTAGTTACTCTAAGAAATGTATAAAATATATAAAATGTATAAAATAAAAATAAAAATGGATCTTGGAAGAATAGATTTTGTGGTCGTATAAACAAGTTCTTACTTTATCGAAACGAAAGAACTTTAAAGTGGTTTTCCCCAGTAGACTTAGCTCAGTCAAAGGTTATGTCAAATTTGGTAAGACCTACGTTGAAGGCCATCCACATAGCTTGCATATTTCGCTTAGTGATAAAATTGGTCTATTGTCTCCAAGCTCAATCCCCAGAGCCACAATTGATCCACGATTGACCAGCTGCCACCGTTGATCTGTTGGCTGCTACAATCAACCCATCAGGAGTTCTCAAACCTATTAAATCCCTTTTTAAATTTTGGGATTTTGCCAACTGTGGTGGTGTTAAAGCAGGTCACATAATCATCTGCAGCTTAAGGTCTAATTTCTAAAGGGTAGAAAAGCAAATTTAATCCTAATCTTTGAAGTCTCTAATTACAGTCTATAGGGCTGAAAATTTAGCATCAGCCTCCGTAAGTTTTACATAAATCTAACTGGCTTTTCTAAAGTCCATTTGCCCTTTACAATTCTTCATTGGATTACTGATTTAAAGTTTTTAAACTACGTTCCGATATCCTTACTTGTAGGATTCCAACCTTAAAAATTCAGAAGACTCTGTTTTTCCTGACATTGCATTTTACCATACGTTCAAGTATCAATTCAAGTAATGATACCTGTTTTTTGATACACGTAAGCCAGTTCCAGATATTAAATTTAACGAAAAATTCAAGCCAATTACAAGTATTCTAACACGTGTTTATCACTATCATTAAACGAATCTTCCTAGCGGCTTAGAGCCTTGAAAGGATGATCATAAAGGGTTTAATCTACAAGGAAAGCTGCCACACTTTAATTGTTTGGAACAAGTTTACCGTAGGTCCAAGTGGAATTTAGTTGTTATTTTTATGCTTATATATGTACTTCAGTGTCCTGATTACGAATATGTTATTAAAAATTGTCGGTCTCATTTAGTTTAGAAGTTATAGCTATTCAAAGTTTCAATTTTTCCATACAAAATACCTCATCTTTGACTTTTAATTTCTGCCTAAGAGTATGCTATAGAAATCTGACAAGGTTCGCTGTAAAATAAATTTGCTTTTGGAGACAACAGTGTTTGGGTGGACCGCTTCGCGGGTTTAAAGGATTTCAACCCCCTTTTTCGCAGGGTTTAGCCGCTCCCGCGACTTCGTCGCTCCGGTAAGGGTAGGTGCCAGTTTTCTGGCAGGCGCCTGTAGCCATTTACGGGTATGTTAAAGTTGGACTTCTTTTGAACTTCTTTGGCTTATAACTTCTAAACTAATCGAGACGACAATTTTTAATAGCATATTCGGAATCAGGACACCCAAACCCATATATTAAGATACAAAAATCCAATACATTCATTCCACTTGGACCTACGGTAAACTTGTGCCAATTGCTTAGAAAAGAATCCTGTCCTCAAAGAAATATTTATCAGAATCGTAGCTGATAAAGAATACTTTCCACGACAACAAATTTTACGAATCTGGTTAGAATGACAAGTAAACGAACCGCTCAAGTTTGAGATCACGCATGTAGAGTCAGAGTTAAAAACAAAAAAAAAACAAAATCAGACAATGAACCCAGCTCTGAAATGAACCGAACGATTACTCTTGCCAATGGCTGTTTCTATGGGCAAAGAAGGCAATTGAGTAGCAAATTCCTCTCTCGAGCAACTGAAGTGTCAATTTATTAAGACTCTCATCATTCCAGTCCTGCTTTACGGTGCGGAAGCATGGACCCGGTCGAAGGCGTATAAAAATACTTCCGTCTAGAGGACTGATTTTCGAATTCAAAGTTATTAAAACAATTCTTTCATTAATTTTAAGCTCGGTACTGTTATAATTGTTAAAATACCCGACAAACGGTAAGACCTCTTAGAGATATGATCGAGACCGACAGGTGAATCGATTAAGCTATGTCCGTCCGTCCGTCTGTCCGCCTGTCCGTACAGTTGAAATTTTTAGGTCTTAAAAATGAAGCTAGGATGTAAAGACAAAGTGTGAAAAATGGTTAAATCCGCCAAACTCCACGCCCACTACTGGCTTCAATGTAAGACAACCTCTATTTAAAATTTTCTTTCAAAATGCCTTTTGGTTAGTGAGACAAGTTAGACAAGCTAGACAAGGCGTAGGGACACAAATTTTGGTACAGAGCAATAATGGCCCGAAACCCACAATATCGACCATGCCCACTTTTACCATGTTAGATCTTTTAAGACCCGGTTTCTCGGGAAGTTTACTCCAAACCGAAAAAAAAACAATTATATGGCAAATATTAAAGATATTACTAGTTGCAAGTTTGGTCCATACAAGGTTTTGAGCTCCGCCCACATTTAGGGGGCGTTTTTAGGATAGAACTGTTTTTCCCGATATAATTTTCGGTTTAGACCCATTCTGGGATGAACATAACGACATAACAATAAATTGATTTTAATTTTTACCCCAGGCCCACTTTTGGGGGCGTGGCCTATACAAATAATATATCAATTCGGGATAAAAAATTTTAAGATCTAGTGCTACACGGTATATACGGTCGGGAAGTTTACTATTCTTTTTATACCTGACCCAGGGTATATTAATTTTAATGCATAGTTTGTAACACAGTGAAATAATCATCGTAGACCCCTAAGACCTTTTAGAGATATGATCAAGAACGACATGTGAATCGATTAAGCTATGTCCCTCCTATGTCCCTGCTTCCTTCTATTTTATGAAACCACCACTTCAGTCCAAGTTAAGCAACTTGAATGACTTTAGCCGTATCTCAAAAAACACTCAATATTTCTGATTCGTTATTTCAAACCCCGGAAAATTGGCACCTTTATCCGTTACCGAGATAGTGAGGCGGACAGGCGTTTTTTTCCCCCTTTTTCTGCATTTTAAGGATTTAAAATCAATAAAACGACTATTCGGAATCAGAATCATTTTTCGAATTTATATAGTTTTTTAATTCTTTAGGACTTTGCGCTATCAATGGGTATTTTTTCCCAATACTCTGGGCACCGGCTTTCTAGTAAGCGGTTATAAATGCAGGTTTTTTTTATTTGCTTTTTAAACCGTAAATAAAACCGAAATTTTCGAAATCTTAAAAATTTTAAAAATCTCTTTACACGTTTTATATGCAAATAAAATTTCATAATTCAATCGGTATTACCGTTAAAATACCAGAATATATTGAAAAAATTATTTTTGAAATATTCAAAAACATAAGAACAGCTTAGAGCTAAATTAAAAAAAAAAAACTGCTAAAAATTTTCTTTAAATTTTCCAAAAATTACAAATAATTCTTAGGTTAGGTTAAGTTGCTCACGTTGCAAGCTCACTCCGTGGCCAGATTGGCCCATTGGTTACCCTTAGGCAGACAAACATGGTAAGACAAAATGTGTATGTCTTACTTACTGAACCAGCCTGATCTTTTAATAAATCTTTTTAGGTCTAGTAGTTATATTCCTGCCAGGTCGGCAAGGCTGTCAAAGAACCTGACTCCCAAAGAGGCTAGTCGTCGATCTTGGAGAGTTGAACAAATAATTCTTTATAAGTGCTTTTGTTTCTAACTTATAGCCTACGAGATAATGTTGAAGGCAAAAATTATTTCACGAACTTTTTCGAAAGTACGTAAAAACTGCAGTTTTGAAACTGTTTGAGCAAAATTTGATTTCAGTATTTTCTTAAGTTGTGATTGCTTTATAATATCGGTTGTTGGAATAAAGAGTTTAAGGTGTTCCGACCTCAAACACATGCGAACTGGTCCATATTTTCAATTCGTTACATTCTTTATTTCTCAAAAACTTTCTAATATTTTCATTAAATTAATGTTTTTCAACCCTATTGTGGATATAATTGCTTGATGTCAATGTTCAATTTTCTTCTTTCTGGCTGTAAACTTTTCAAGGTGAGCGCGAACCAAAACACTTTCTAACCGTGAAATTCAAACTGTAACTTAACTGTTATGTCTTATGTGTGTACAAAAAAAATTGCACTTATGCGTACTCATTTTTTACGGACCTTATAAGTGTACCAAATTTCATCTTTTTACGACTCATCGTTTAAAAGTTACAGGTACGGAAGAACGGACGGACGGACGAACAGCGAAGTGATACATAATGGTCGTTTTTCCGTTTTTGAACGGACCGCTAAAAACCAAGGAAATAGTTGTAAGTTGCTCACCAAATTTTGCCAAATTTCTTTTTGGCAAAGAAACTCTAATAGCAACTTTTATTTCACTTCCCCCCCCAAAAAAACAGCCCAGGATGATCACATAAGCGGAGCGGTCAGTCGACTTTTTTCAAAAATTAGTTGTCACACAAAAGTTATATGTTTAAATTATTGAATATTTATTTAAAAAAAAAAGGAAAAGTGTCAGATCCTTTTTCCCCAAGAAAGGAAAGGATCACAGGCTGATCTTCACGACAAAGATGTTAAAGGGTTTTGTGAAGAGATCGTCAGTTTAAGTAATTGCGATCAAAATATTTTGGCACAATTGAAGTGTCTCAAGGAAGGAGTAAACTGAGAAACCCAGCTACGAGCAATTCAGTGCGGGGACTAAACACCATCCGAGCTTGTTGAACAAGGACAAGTCTTCAAATGACAGTAATATGTATAGACCGCACTCCCTAACTCAGTAATTGCTTGGTAGCATTGTACTAAAATTAGGCGGCAACTAGAGGTGGGTCCATAAAGCCTGTATTGCACATATTTAAGGAATAAATTATAGAATTTCTTTTAAAAATTTTAAAAATAAAAGGTGCCAAATAGTATAAAAGAAACAATTAAGTTTCACTGCAGGAGTGATGGTTAGGTCATCAGTTGGGCACCATCACACCCTGCCCAAAACACAACCTTCACCCGATTTCACGCTGGGTTTAAGGAAACCTTAACAGAAATATACCAAAACGTCCCATATTATGTTGAATCTTCAACAACATTTATCTTGCTTTAAGTTCGTTGATAACATCTGATTCAATACAACAAAATCAATTGGGCGCCAAAAGGCCTATCATATTTTTAATAAATAGAACTCAAAACTTATTTGCCAACTACTCGAAATATAAGAAGAACTCAATAAAGTCAATAAATCTTTTAATCCCTTTCTTTGGCGCCAAGTTTCCTATACCTACTGATACAGAGCCTTGACATTTATAGGCTCAACTATTACTCAATGTCGTCATACAGAAAACAAAAAGGACACAATGTCCTCCAAATAATGTTTTCCTAATGGCCATTTCTCATTTAGACATTATACCTAATCCCCGAAACAAAATAAATTAAAATCATCGCTCGTATAACCCACCACAACAATAAATCTATGAAACAAAACAACATTACCTTCGAAAGTATCCACCGTAATTCAATTTCCCGATCCGTATCCCGTACGCAGGCCCCGGTATGTGTTGTTCCTATCATCATAAAGCATTTTTCATAGCCCAAACCAATGGCTGATTCTATATAACCTGGCGGCCCGTATGGCAGCATTAGAGCCGAAAACTTCTGACATTTTTCGTTTCAAACATAGAAATTTACGAGCGTGCCATTTTCGAATTCTATTTGATCTCGAAAATATAATTTAAAACTTCGGAAACCAATAAACGTTTCGACAGCAACTCGCGTGTGCGGGTGCTTTGGAGAGGGTTAAGGCTGATGTTGATTCTATTCTGGCCGTGAAAGACGGCAATCTGAACCTCGTGTATAGAGCTTTTCCCATATTGATGCCATCTCGTGAATGTTGATGTCTTTTCAATAGCTTAAACGGATGTGATTCGATGGCAAAGACATGCGTGGATTTAGGGCTCGAGGATAAGGACATCGCACACAAAAGCCCAAGCCCACTTGTTGCTCGCTCCCTATACATCTCTGGAGAGGCGATTGTGTTTAGGGAAATGATGCTTCGCTTAGATTGAATTCAATTCGCTTTATTTGATTTCTTCGGATGGTATTTATGTTAATGTGAAAATTGCCCGTAATTTCTTTAAATTGTCTGTTTTCTGCATTCCCCTGTGTGTTTGGGGCAACGCTTTATGGTTGTTTAGACGGGAGCGGCTTTTTGGGAGATTTATGCGTGGCAGCCCTTGAGTATCTATTAACGAGGCTATGACTCAATTTGGTGTTCAAAGAATGCCGCTGCTGTTGTTTCAAGTGTTTTGGGACGGGCGTTATCTTTAAGCAATTTTATTTGGTCTGGGCTTATGAATAGAAGGCATCTTTTTGCCCCATCAAATCATAAAGCAGTTGTGTGCTGCTAAGGATGAAAACGAACTTAAAATGTAGTCAAGGGAACCTATATCAATTGCTTGGATTCTTAGGAAAATCGAAAGGCGACATAGTCAACCTGAATGCAGGCAGCATACCAGCTATCAACATGCAAGTACCTACAATCTCCTTCCTAGAACCGACAAGGAGCCTCGTCCTGGTACCTATGAATAGAATAAACTGACACTGCAGGCAGTGACTACCTACCAGCAGCATCATCTGATGCAGTGAGATACCATCACCAGCGAGGAATGAAACACGTTTGGTGTTATGTACACTTTGCATGTCCAGCTGATCCCTTCTTATCGGATTTTTGTTCTCCTGCCAATTAAGCCGAATAGAGGTATGAGCTTGGGCAGCGATTCCTCGTGAATTGCCAGACCACCTCATAATCTGATTATAAGTGGGCTATTGTTGGACACTGCACCGTCAGAGAGGCTACTTTACAAATGGAATGAAAGATCAACAGAACTGTTTGGAAGTACGCCATTATCTGGAGACATTATACAATTAGAGCTCATGTCTCCCGGCAAGTATACATCTGGAGGCTGTAATGCTGTCATCGCCCCTGTCTGCCTGTGAATGGTAATGAACTTTCAAGTCGTTTCCAACCATGAATGCAATATGTGTATATAGATGCCCTGGCTGTTCAACATGGTCTTTTTTGTTTTGCGACTTTTCGACACACGCCGCGTGGGCAATTTATTTTACTGCGAATGAAGTATACAATACCAGGCCAAAGATAAATGGCTGCAATAAGTTTTTCTTGTGTTTCGAAGCTAATTTGCTTAAAGCATTGTTTATCATGTACAATTCAACACCTTGGCTGAACGTCAGTATAATGAATGGAGGGAACTTTTTAAGGATAAATCACCATGAAGCAAGGAGTTAACAAGATGGAAACATTTTCCAAATCGATGGAAAATTATTTAGTTGAAATAATACTAATGAACCTTGTTACCTACAGAGGCAAATAAACGAATTGATGAAATTCTATTCGACAAAATTTGGGTTTTCGGCAACGAGACCGATTTTCAGGTTTACCTTAGTCAAGTCTTGGAATCTGCAGAGGCCTTCTTCTGTTATATCAAGTCTCCTGTATAGTCTACTTGAGTCTACAGTGCATCTTTGGAAAGAAACAACTTTTTTGAGGTGTAACCTTGGCTGATGTTTTTCAAGCTTGTTGGCAAGATTTTTTTTCACTTAATCTCAAAGCTGGTTTTGTTGTCAAAATTTCTGACATGCTCTGTGTTATGCTGTCTATGGTGATTTTTCACCCAAGTGTTTTGTGGTTTTTGGACGAAATCGTTGAGTATTCCAATGAAGTCAAGTATCTGAGAGTTTTTCTAGACAAAGGACTCACTTGGAACTCACACCTAAACAGCAAACTCACTTAAGCATCCAACGCTTTATGGCCCTGCCAATGCATGTAAGGTACCATCATTGCATTTATACAACGATGGCAAGGCCCTCCAAACATAATGCTTCTATATAGTATGGTGGACTAGCACCACCCAACAAACCGGCATCGCAAAACTCAAGAAAGTACAGCGTCTTGCATGCCTGGGAACATCAGGAGCTATGCGGACGTGCCCCACAGTTGTTATAGAAGCAATAATTGAGCTTACTACACCCCTGCACCATTTCATACAAAACAAGTGAAAAACTTCTATATACCCGACCCAATATACCGTGTAACACCAAATCTTACAGTTTCTGGGCCCGAATTTAATATTATTTGTATAGACCACGCCCCCAAAAGTGGGCCTGGGGTAAAAATTAAAATCGATTAATTGTAATTTCGTCAAAATCATGACAAAATGCGTTGAAACCGAAAATTATTCCGGAGAAAAACAGTTTTTTCCTAAAAAACCCTTAAAGTGGGCGGAGCTCAAAACTTTGTGTATGGACCAAACTTAGCAAAAAGTAATATCTTAAATACTTGTCTTAAAATTTTTATTCGATTTTGAGTGAACTTTCCGAGTAAGTCGGGTTTTTAAAAATCTAACATATTAAAAGTGGGCATGGTCGATATTGTGGGCGGTCCAATTTTTGCCCTCTTAAAGGTTTTAGGTCATTAATGCTCTATACCAAAATTTTAGTTCCTACAGCTTATTAAACTTGAAAAAAAGGCATTTTGAAAGAAAATTTTAAATAAAGGTTGTTCTACATTGAAGCCAGTAGTTGGCGTGGCCGTTTGCGGATTTAATCAATTTTCTACACAAAATAAGAACCAAGATTGAAGTGTGTCTCCAAAGTAGTTTGAGCGTCCTATCTCAATTTTAAAGACGTAAAAACTTTGCACATACGGCCAGGCGGCCAGAAGTGCAGACGGACAGACGGACAGACGGACAGACGGACAGACGGACAGACGGACAGACGGACAGACGGACAGACGGACAGACGGACAGACGGACAGACGGACAGACGGACAGACGGACAGACGGACAGACGGACAGACGGACAGACGGACAGACGGACAGACGGACAGACGGACAGACGGACAGACGGACAGACGGACAGACGGACAGACGGACAGACGGACAGACGGACAGACGGACAGACGGACAGACGGACAGACGGACAGACGGACAGACGGACAGACGGACAGACGGACAGACGGACAGACGGACAGACGGACAGACTGACAGACGGACAGACGGACAGATGGGCAGACGGGGACAGACGGACAGACGGACAGACGGACAGACGGACAGACGGACAGATGGACAGACGGACAGACGTACAGACGGACATAGCTTAATCGATTCACCTGTCGGTCTTGATCATATCTTTAAAAGGTCTTAGGGGCTACAGTGATTATTTTTTTTGGTGTTACAAACTATGCTGAAAGTAAATATACCCCTTGTCGGGTATAAAAAATTGAAAAATGCATGAAAAAACGTGTGCCCGAAATGTTTTGAAATTTAAAAAAGGGTCAAATGAATGTATGCCCACTCCCCCTCTATGACTAAAATGGTATTAAGTATAGTTTTGAAATAAATAACAGGCACAGCCCATCTCCTGAAGTTTTATAGAAAACAATGGCAAGTTTCGGATATTAAAAAACTTCGGAGATTTGACTCACAACTGTTATAAACAAAACATTTAAAAAAAAATTAAAGCTTCTTGGATCTTTACGGCAATAAAGATCTTGTATTGATTTAGTTGAAGTATGAACGGCTTAAAGGGCAAGCGACCCGCGTTTAAAATTTTCAAAGTAACTCTTTCACACCTCAATTTCTTGGGGCCATTTAAGCAAACGAAATATAACCAAGAAATATTATGTCCTTCCGTCTATCTCCGTTTCGTTGAATTTTTCCAACTTCTTCAGGGGCCTTCGTTTATCACAATGAGTCGAATACGCTGGCTGGAAGTATGTATGTTAACATTACCATTTATCAAGCAAACATGGGTCGCTGCATGCTTCTGCCTAAATCATCAACAGCCGCTTTTTTAAGCGCGGCTGCTAATCCATCCTTCTACAATTTACAATTGGCTTGTGAGCTTATGAGCCATACCCAAAGGGGTCCAAAAGTTTTTTTTTATAAGCTTTTGGCCTGTAGACTTTTTACTCTGCTTCATGTTACGAGGGACTTTTTCGACTACCTATGGAAAGTGAAGTTAGATAACTCAGTTAAGAAATAAAGCAATTAACGGGAGAGGGTTGGGGAGGGACTTCATTCTTAACCAATTCCAATGAAGAAAATTATAAATACGAATTACTTTTTCTTATGCTCTTTAAATGGATCGAAGCTTGAGCCAAGCAAGTGCCGATATAGAGGACCTGCGCAATAATTTGCCGATGTCAGCAATACCCGGCCCTTTTGCCAAAGAAGACTTAAAGTCTATATCTTGCCGGAAGCAAGTTATAGTTCGACCCTGTAAAGGATTTCAAGAAAGCGTTCAGGTAGGTACTTAAAAGTGCTGCACATGCTTGGGGCTACATCTCCTAGACTTATGATCCCGGGCCCTTTTTTCCACCCTTCCCCCAGAGTCGATCCTATTGAGCCATGCCAACTATACACTTATAACAAGTCGGCTAATATGGTCTAACTCATACGGGAAAGAGGAGGTGACCTCAAATTGTTTTTGACTCGCAATCTCCTGAATTAGTCGAAGATAAAGGAAAACATAGATAAGGTGAGACTGAATTGGCAGTATGTATCTGAAAAATGTCGCCAATTCCTGTGGTTTGATGACGAGTCCATTAACCTTGATGAACTGTTTAAACATCTTCTTTAGAGACTATTGACAGTCCGGGGTTACTTCAGATTTTACAGAGATTTCCTTGGAATAGTCTGAAAAACTGTCTGAAAACTCCTAAATTCGGAAACGTGCTGCATGATTGTACGGGAAAATAGTCTTTTTTAGCCACAGTGGTGATGAGAAAAAAAATTTACATACTCTGCCCAAACACTGTCTACATCATATCTCGACCTTCATTCAAAACAGTAGGAGACTTTTAAATTGCAAATCACATCAATTGACCGACATTTAATCGGCCTAAAAGATATCGGTATTGAAGAGATTGGATGACCACAAACCACTTTCTGATTATTCAGCTTAATAGCACCCGCTAGTTCAGATCTCTTCCCACCCAAGTGGTGCTCGTCACCTGATAGGATTTCCTCAGAGCAAAAAAACAAAAACACTTTCAAAATCCAATCAATTGGTCATCCTAATCCAATTCAATTAAGTGTCTAATGCTTTGCGCCGCTATTCGCCGGCTGGGACAACTCTTGGCTCCAATTCCTTTATAGAGCTGTCTCATAAACTCTCGGATTTACTTAAGCCTAAGTGGAGTAGATTGTCAAGAAAAAGTTGTCGTGCTCCTTTCATCTCTCTGGCATAAAGTCTTCAAATTATGGCCTGATGGTGAGAGATAATTTCGAAACGTCTTCGACCCCCCTAAACAGCCACAAAGCTATAGAATAAGCCCCAGATGACAGCGCACAAGGAAACATGCGTAGCCTGCATGTATTCAATTGTATCCAACGATTACTGGGGTGACAAAAAAAAAAAACATTTCAATAAGCACACAACTGGAAATGATAAGACGTTTCACTTTCGAACACAATCCAGATTCAGATAGATTCTCCAGTTGTTGCGATTCGTTTTCGCATTCATTGATTCAAATTTATTCCGCCGAGTCACAGAGGGGTCGTTTGTCTGAGGCTTGTAAGTAAAAAAATAAATAATTTTTTCAATATTTATTCTTTTCAATATAGGGGGTATACCTATATCCAGTGGGATATGCAAATTGACATGTGCGCTGAATGTTTTTGATTTGTATATGAATTAAATCGAAATGATGTTTACAAATATAGACGCCATTGAGGATACGGATAAGTAAACTTTTTTTCGGTAAATTGGGTAAATTCTGTCGAAGCATATAGTCGATTGCCTGGGCGTGTAGTGTGGCAAGAAATGTTTTTTTTTTTGGTTAAAAAATCTATTTTCAGACGACCGAACAATTGTGTGGAAGTTGTTTACATAAGTTTTTTGAAATGTCCACTGATTCATAAGAAAAGATTTATCAGAGAGTTCCTTGAGCTTTTTTTTTAATGCCTTGTTCCCAAGAGATTTATGCCATGGAAACGGCTTACAGGTGACCCTTATTCGTAATAAAAACTTTTACCTGTTGTCACACCCTTAGTTTTATTTCCTCCACTGCCATGTGATATCAAATTGCATTTTGAATGAAAACAAGGATTTTGCTTTCACTGCGGCAGGCTGATGCTTTCCTTAGAAACTAAAGCCCAACTAATGCCGGATCTACCATAGACGCCAATTTATTTAATCCCTTACAATTTGTCTGTCTTTGTCTACGGCCCTTCTACCCACAAAAGGGATACAAATGGCTTAAATTTTCTAATTAAGGTTCTAAATACCCGCCCAAAGGAATAAAATTGAAACTGATTTGGCAGCATGAAAGTTTATGACATACAAGAAATAAAAAAAAAACGAAAAGTGTCCTTCGTCGAAATGAGTTTCAAAGCTCACCCTCTAAAGGTCGGGCAGTAAACGTAAAACCCTTCTTTTATTCCTTGTGATATCCGGCAGTAAGGGGGTGTGCGATAAATTCAATCGAGGCATGCGTCCGCACCGTCATGACATATTTGCCTGACATTTTACAGAGCTGAGTACCCATAACCACCCATCTTTATGCAGAGCCGTAATGCTTTATCATTCTACACTTAAACGTCTCATTTCCCTAAAAGGGATTCAATTTCTCACTTTCATTTCCACGGTGATCGGGTGGGGGTGGGAAGCACTCGATAACGCACTGTGAAGGAATCCATCAGGTACTTGGTTGCGCTTCGTCACCATACTTAAAGGCGCGTAAGAAGAAGGACTTCCTGTCGTACACCCATACCCACACAAGTTGAAAATGATGCGGGAAATAAATTGCTGTCGCGCGACACAGACGATATATTATTCGTGTAATATACTTGAGGAGAAATATTGTTAAATAAGGTGAAGTTACAATTACAATCGCGATGTGTACAAATTGCTGCAATGCTTATCGGTGTATCGACATGAATGAGCAAATCATAATGGTTACCCGAAGGATATGCAAAGGATGATATGCAAAGGACGAAGACTAATCTATTGGAAAGAGTTCTGTTGAAAACAGCATGTAGAATTGAAGAGGGTTCGTGTATCTGACGTTGGTAGTATCAGTGCCCTCACTGTGTAAATTAATTTCCGATTGTTTAGTAATATTGGCAGCATAGATTTTATATGGCGGCCGGAAAATTTAACAAAACAAATTACCCTGCAGTAAATTTACCCTGCAGTAATATGACGGGTGCAAAACTAAAAAAAAAATTACCCTGCAGTAAATTCCTTACAAAATAATAAGCCTTAAGACTTGTGTTTTTGTATCATAGATACAACATCGATACGGTCCTTATAGAAAGACTACTTTCAACTTCCTGAAAAAGTGATTTAGAATAAAATAAAAAGTGTGTAAAGTTTTCTGGAAAATACAGCAGAAAATATTAAAGTTCAATTCCAAAAATGTGGTGTGAAAATACGACAACAAAAAAATGTTTTTTCTTGAAATGTGAAATACGCAGAACAAATTAATAATGTCAAGTTACGTACCAAAGCTTGAAAAGTTTTGTAGCGAGGATTTTCGAAAATGAGTGTATTTTGGTTTTTTTTTGTACGGACAAAGCAGCATATTGAAACAAGTAAAAAAAAAACTTATAAATTAGGTGTTATTCGGGTATTTAGAAGTCGGTTACAGACAAACTCTTGCACTTACTTAATTCTTTTTCCTTTCGAATAAAGAATTCGAAAACATATAAATGGGAAGGGAAAAAAGAGTAGTGAGAAAAGAAACGAGAAAAGATAAACGAAAGAAAGAAGAAAAAATTAAAACTAATCTAAGTATTCACTTAGAGCTGACCAGCAAAGCACCTACTTAAAAATGCGTTCTTAAAGTTATTTTCTTCAACTATTTGCTTTATCCTCGCAGCAAACGAGTTCCAAAGCCGAATGCTATATACAAGGAATAGATGTTACGAATTCAGATAGTTAAATGGAGGTGTAAAAAAACTATGCGTTCTGGCAGATTGGTAAAAACTCAGATTAGGGTAGAAGTAACCAGGTGCTTGCGCGCTTAAAATAGCTTATGCCAAAAAAATCCAGTTTCTGACACTTAAGAATTACAGTAGGTTGACTTTTGAGACTTTTGCTTGGTAGGCATAAACATGATCATACTTACGAAGATCATAGACTTACCTAGTTATGTCATTCAGGTAACCCGAAGTTTATGTTTCGAGTGGAAGTCTATTTTAGGGTAGACAAATTCTGCAAATGACATTATAGGCACTAAAAAAGTTTTTACCAACTTAAGCCTCATTTGGGTCGCAGTGTAATCACTCGACTGTCATAAGACCCTTAGCGTTCCATTTATGCGGCCAACAACAAAGTTAGCATGTTTGTCACAGGATAAGTTGGATGCAAGTTTAAATCCTACCGGTAGCAGTCTTTTTAAAAGGGATTTCAAAATCCAGTACATACGAGTGCAGGAATTGTTCGGCACAGAACGATTGTTTATGAAATAAAAGCGCCTGGGTTTTACCAGGGGCCACTGGACTCAACCCAAGAATGGATCGCCCTGAGATCTTCATTAACACTGTACATTAGATCGTCGATAAGATCGATCGGCCTGGACAAGATTATTTGTATTATCTGCATAAAGATGCAAAAATACGTTGTTGCAAGTGTTTGAAAGATCATTTATGAACATGCAAAAAAGTATCAGTCCCAAGATGGAACCCTGCGGAACACTTGTAATAATAAGTTTTGAGTCTGAACTTTTATCACTAACTACCACTCGTCGAGTTCGATTTGTGAGATAGTTTTCTATAAGAAGCGCAGCACTATCATTGAGCCCATAAAAGGATTTAAGTTTTCTTACGTAGAAGACTCCGTCAAAGCTTTGGAGAAATCAAGAAGGCAAAAAACTGTCAAAAAATCCTTATCAAACTCAATTCTTGTATCATCTAGAATTTGAACCATAGCTGGAGAACAACCTGCTAGATTCTGGCTGGAATTGCGACAAAAGATTTTCCGATTCAAGATGATTAACGATCTGAGCCGCAAGGATTTTTCCAAAACCTTTGACAGACAGGGCAAGATACTGATTAAACGGTAGTCACTGGCTAAAAGTGGCTGAGATTTTTCAGGTGGTATTTTAGCAGCCTTTCACTGACGTGGAAAAGTTGATGATGTAACAACAAAATTAATTACATATGTGTAAGAGAGCTGAGGAAGTAGGGAAGAATCAGTTTAATGACACGAAGAGGTATTCCGTCTTCGCCCACGGGATTTGACCTTAAATGTGCAACTCTTATAAGCACATCATTTTCAGTAACTGTCTGGAAGCTGAAGCTACTATGGCTAGAGCTTTGGTTGGTAACTGGTAAGACAATATTCATTTGGCATGTTCGAATAATTGCATATCAACAAGAAAGTGATCTTTCCTTCATATTCCGTCATATCCTTACTACAAATACCACAGTATTGCGGATTTGCACAAGTTTTTTCGGGGGCAGATGCGTGCTTTTGCTTAGTTTGGAGGAAAAGTAGTTCCTTATAGCAAGCCTAGTGATCCAGGTTGCTTGATTCCTGGCAAAACGGTAATTCAACCATGTTCTGGTTTTGGATCATTTCTTAGCTTAGTGTAGAGCTTACGCCAATTTTTGATAGATGCTTGAGAGGTATACGAGGGCCACTCTACGTTTCGCATTCTCACAGTTTTCACTGAGACATATTTATCAAGCAGGTCAATACTATAGATTGGACAAATACTCAAGCTTGGTGTCAATATCTGACATTATTACTTATAGCCTCATTATCATTAGATATATACTCCCATAAGAAATAAAAGTGCGATATGCAGAATGTTGTTTCATCTGAAAAGTTGTTGAATATAGAGCTAAAAGGTTTTGGGCAAATTCGCACCATAAGCAGCACTATAAGCGGTAAAACCCCTTTGGAATTTTAGTTAGTGGATCCGGCGTTATTTCGCTCGGCGTTATTGCACGCTTTTCACATGTTTCTAAACAAAAACGCCGAAAATTAGACAAGAAGTCGAAGAAAGGCTTATTCATGTGATACTCCAACACATCGAAGGGTTACCGCATCTGGATACCAGCTATGCGAAAAGTGGTGATTGTTAGTGATGTCATGTTTAGGGAAACAGAGTATACAGAGTGAGAGACTCTGTTTAATCCTCGACAATAGTTTTGGCTGTCGACACAGAAGAACAACCACAGGACGATCTTGGTCAAGGTGTGACTGGAGTAGAGCATGAGGAATACCGGAATGCTGCAAGCACATAGGAAGCCATAGAATCACAGGAGTGTGATTCAATGGCTTAAGTGTTGGCTACCCCAAGGTTATGATACTGCATTCGGTCTACTTGAAAAGCCACAGAGCTTTAAGGAGACTATTTCCTTCAAACAAATGTAACACTAACAGGAAGCGATGGCAGATGATACTCTAAGCCACAGCAAAATCATGCATAGTATCTAGCGTCTTCTCCTGCTGACAGAAAAATTACTGGTAACAAATGGGTGTTCAAAATAAGGGATCTAGGCGCTGGAAAACAATAGTATAAGGCAAGGCTGGTTGGACAGGGTTTTACCCAGGAGTACGGAAATGATTATGAAAACATACAGACCGGTAGCAACTTACACTTCCATTCGATCAATTCTTGCTGCAGCGGCCAACAAGGACTCAAGGGCTGGTATACAGAAATGTAAAAAACTTCTGTAAACCAGGCTTAAGACTTGTAACTCTGAATAAAGTGTTTTAGTCTCTCACTATTACTTAAAAAAAAAGTCGGCCGTCTTTTAAATCCTTAACAAAATTTTCTTCAAATCTAACTTTCCCTAAATGGTTATAGAGATGCCCTCAGGTAAATTTTTTGGTTTTCTAAACGCAGTTTTTTGATGGAATATGTTGCTATAAGCATGACGACAAGGCTCTGTGCGCCCGTGGAGTGACAATATAAAGGCTGTGTCAATCGTGACTTCGATTAACCAAAGTTTGGAAAACTGAAAAATATAACAGAGCAGCGAAAAAAAATTCCACTTAGGTAAATAAATAAGGGTGCTACAGGCCTTTCAAGGCACTGTTCAAGAACAGTCTTTAGGTCTTTAAAGAATCAATGCCAGAGTGACACTTTAAACCACGTTTCGCTTGTTTCATCATGATGGTGATAATGATTCTGTTGATACAATAGAAGTTCGCTCTTGACCTTGCCATAGCTTTATGACTTCGCGATTATTTCAAAAAAAAAAAACATAAGGACAAGGAATTTTTGATACAACTCTCTTCAAAAATTCACATCAGCAGCTTTTTGTGCCAACTGACGAAATTCATTTTATTAAATAAAAAAACATTTAACTGCGGTAATAGCTTTACTCTCCAGACCTATAGCCAACGGCAACAGGTCCTAAGTACTTCCACTTAATCTTCCACGAATAACAACCATAGCATCGCAAATAAACGTGACTTGAACTTGTCTGCCCACGCTTTCGAAATCGTTTTATCATGATGAAGAAAAATTACAAATCTGTTAGTTGAAAAATGTGTGTAGCAACTGCCGCTTCCATCAAGTGGTCCAGTGATCCACAAGTGATGGCATGCAGCCATCAATGAACTGATATTAATTGCGAAACAAGTTCAATTTATCTATGGATACACGAGAGATAGACTCTCATGGATCGCCTTAGATACGTATCTTGTAAATGGAATACAAATGATTCATTAATTGAGATTTATCGGCCGGTTTAATGCAGGAAAGCGGAAAAAATCCAGAAATGCAAATTCTTCAGGGTTTTTGAACCATCCAACCTGAATCGACATGACATGGCTGCTCTTAGAGTCACTTTGAATTAAAGTTTGAAATGCGTGCAACAGATGTGTCTCAGGTATGGAGCATTTGAGAACTTGAATAAGCAGCATTGTTGAGGTGTTTTCCCAGAGTTCCATAAATTTCTGTGTGAGTTGATATTGCTCTTGAAGGTTTCTTGTTTATGACTTAAATTGTATAAAGTGGCCTTGCTAACGTGAATTTAAAAATGGATGCTGCCATTGGGTGGGGCACTATAGAAACGCTTTTGTTTTATTTCATTATCCCAACAATTAACACTCCAGATACAGGGGAAGCAATTTATCTTCCGCGCACTTGAACAAATCGCAAACAAATGAACCAACTTTGAAATCTCCATTTGAGCCAGCAAACAACTCGAACAGAATGCAGCACAGACCACCCACATGGATTGGCTGGGAACGTGGTGCAACCAGCCCAACTTAATCCGCACATAAAATTCAAATCCAGCCATGCGACTGTATCATAGTTTTAGGCGCATACAGTACTGAGTTTTTCACCCCTGCTCATGTGAATTTCATTGCATAATAAAAGGAGCAGCAGCAATACACAGTAGAGGGCCATTGTTTTTATTTCGAAACTTTTTCACAATAGCTAGCTGGCATCCCAACAGTTGGGGGAAGTCATTCCACTTGCTGTAATTTGTTCACATGACCTGGGGACCTCCACCCAGCGAGTATCCCATTTATCCTCATTTTTCACAACAGACGGATGAACATAATCCAATTCAACCCTGAGAGCGGCGAGGGGTTGGTTGTAATTTGTTGCAAAACGAAAACATACAGCAGTGTGGACCTATGAACATCCGTGTCCGTGTGGTCATGTGTATCATAGTTTTAAGGACAACACAGTAGGGGAAAATACTCCTCAACACTCGTTTTGATGCGAATATCATTGGATGGTTATGCAGTATTTCATAAGAACCCTGCCAAAAAGATCTTATTCAAAACATTCCGTAATAAATCCTTTAAACGAGCTGGTTTATGAACACGTTAATTCATAAGAATAGCTAAGATGTTTTATACTAATATGTCGAAGCAGTAAGTTTTTCAAATATTAACTTAGTTTAAGATTTATAATGCCGATACAGTCTCTTTAACCAAGGATAATAAAGGAGCTTACTGTCATTAAACTATCAAAAACAACTTCAAGACTAAGTAATAAAAATCAAGCTTTGAAGGAGCAGGAAATGGACGAATTATTTACAAGTAGATTCTTAAGCAGATGAATAATAGAAGGTGTCATAGAAGGTTTTGGGACTTCAAGAGAAGAGATCACTTTACACATTCTCTGCACATGCCCCGCTCTCTCTAAGAACCGAAATCTTCACCCTGGAGCTTTCTTCTATAATGATGTTAGTTATCGTAGCACGACTGACTCAAAGCGTCTTTTACGCTTTATTAGTAGTTTAAAATGGCTCAACGAGTAGGCAATTTTTCCAGATCCACGTGGTATGCACAATGGACCTACATAGGTCTAAGTGTGTTGCGTTCTTCGAACCCCTTGAATCTAACCTAACCTAACATTTTTGATGCGTCGAAATTCTTTTAAGCTCCACCTGAAATCTAGCTTTAAAAAATTGCTTTTCCAAATTTCGCGTTGCAATGTCACTTTTGAAATGCCACTTTTACAAAGTAATGCAATAGTATATGTGGGAAGCGAGCTGACTCCAACAAAATGCCTGCTTACAATCCTAAGGTTTCAAATGTTTTTAATTTGTCCAAACAGTTAAGGTGAAAAACTAACTGAAAAGGAAGAATTCATCAGAATTTTGTTGCCTGAAAATTGAGCTGTCAGAATTCTTAAGTTATCTGACAGCTTGACCAGTCAAAGCAATTAGAAATGACTACAGTGTGCATCGACTTATTGAAGCAGTTTAAGATCTCTCATAATTCGTGAACAATAAATAGGGAGACCGACTGACTAAGCCAGCACCAGTGAAATAAGCTCCTTTAACATTACGCATGAGATTTTTTCTTCCATAATGTTATTAGCATTCTTATTAAAAACCAGTGAGTGAGTGTTACAGTGTGTACGCAGAAGTTACAGTCCGTAAAACGGACCGTTGAATACCCCATCCTATCCCCCATTGTAAAATGCTGATGGCATAGTTATTTTTTGACATTTTATAAGTAATGCAAACTTCGAAAAGGGGCGTGGTCCAATCGCCCCCAATTTCAAACTATTAATTATAAGATATTTCCACAGATATTTCCGAGTTACACTTAAATGTACGTAAAAATGCAATTTTTTGGTTCAAATTTAATATTTCTTAAAAATTGACCCCTAAAAGGGGGCGTAGCTGAAAACTTCATATAAACAAAATCTGGACTGAAGTCTCGTTTACCTAACCTGCTACTTTTTTGTTTCAGGCTTTTCCAAATTAGGCACAACGCCAGTCGAAATTAAGTTTTTCTGGAAAATTTTAGGTTTTTCTTCAATTCTGCCTCCAAATGTGGCCCAAAGTTTTGTACGAACAAAATGTGAAACTAAGCGTTTTCTACATAAAATATTAAGCAATTTTTTTTTCAATTTCGAGCAAAAATATTGAGTGAACTGCATTTGAAAATTTACCCTTAAAATAGATGCCACGCCCACTAGAGGAGGTTAACCAATTAAATTTGTCTTTTTTGTATCTTACATTGCTTACGATGCTTAATGTCAAATTTCAGCCTTAAAAAACGTCTTACAGTTTTGAAAACTCTGGAGGTAGTTGCACATTTAGACCGATTGTGAGCGTGTCTATGGGCGGATTTCGATGACGTAGACCTCACGTACGAAGTTTCAGCACCCTAGCTCAAAATTTAACGCCTAAAAACATGTGACATACAGACGGACGGACATGGCTCATTCGATTCAGAATTCGGTCTCGATCATATGCCCTTAAGGTCTTGGGGGTCTACCATAATTATTTCACAGTGTTACAAACTATGTGACAAACTTAATATACCTCCTATCCTATGGGATGGGGTATAAATATTGCCTCAAACCTTTTAGGATTGGGGTGTCCGAAAAAATTTGACTTAATGATAAATTTTTCTTGTTAAAAAGGGTAAATTTTCAAACGACACTGACCGGATAATTTAAGTATTCCAGACTTGTTAAGGCTGATAAGAACAAAATTCATACTGGCCACGTTTCTTTGCCTAGGTATTCCTGTGTGGAGCAGTATTAAGGATTGCTCCTGGACGTAACTTTATTCTTTCTTCGTCTCTACTCATTTCTTGAGTGCAGTCGTTTAAGCTTTTATCAATTTTTCATTAAATGTTCCCCTAGATTAGTAGATAATGATGGGAAATTAACATTCGCAACATTTCTTATCTTTTTTTGTCAAACAGACAATTGGGTGTGTATCACTGACCCTAAGCTTATATTAACGAGACACGAATCCACCAGCATATGGATGTTATAACGGATACTCACCTTGAAACAAAGTTTCCAGTGATTATAGGGTTAAGCCGCGACATTCAGCAGACTTAATTTTCTACTAATCTAATTGTTCTCATCTACTGGCAAATCCAATTCACTCCATCGTCTATGACAGTTTCTTCATTTTTTCATACCCCTTCTGTAGGCACGCTAACAGAGAGACTCAATTAAACTCTTACATAAAACTCAGTTTTCTGGATCACTTGTCTTGGATCCCCTCAATTCGGTTGATCAACCTGAACTGAGCGAACAGTCTGCCGACGAGGGAAGACTGGAAAATTGCGAGGGCAGTTTTTAAGCCGTATGCCGTGAAATGGGGCATTTCTATGCTGAAGCCATTCAAGGCAGCAGGTGGGGATGGCATATTTCCAGCACTGTTACAGGAGGCAAAAAAAAAACATGCTGGCACATCATAAGCCAAGCGTAAGCTCTTCAGCTGTACCCAGGCCTACGGTCACATACCGGAAATCTGCCGAAAAGTTTCGAATGCCCGACCAAACTCCTATTGCCTTTATCAGCCTCATATCCTTTATTGCTAAGAGTCCGATTGATAGACATGTGTGTGGCATGGCACTGAATAGTTCTCCTCTAAGCAATTCTCAACTCAATATCCCTATCCATTGAATTTACCGAGTGAGTGCAACTTAGTTACGTAGATTATAGACTCCATCGATCGCAAGGAAATCTAGCAAGAACTAGCAAAATGCAACTTTATCGACTTTAACTGAATTCCAGTTCATAGAAGTCTTGATGGCACCGAATTAGCAGACTCGCTAGCGGAGAAGCTGCACTGCTGATAGAGCTTAAACTTGGAATCAGTAAAAGACTCTTCAACACACATAGCTTACAGTGTTGAGACATTAACCCTGGTTCACCTCAAACTTTTGCGCCACTCTATGGTTCTCTTGCTCCAAAAAATTACATTCCAGATTTCCCCCAGGAGGTTTAATATGCTGACCAACCGTGACAGAGTTAATTTAAAGATCCTCGCTGGAACTTCACGCAAGCTGAAGAAATATTGCCGTCACATCGCCTTTTCAACGGACTCCATAAGCAGAGTTTGTCTTGAGAAGAATTAGCCCTCTCTACACATACTTATGTATAGACTGACTCTCCTGCCTCCGAGGAAAAATATCCTAGGCGAAAAATCATTTGGCATACTTAGGGAAAATCCTTGTCTTCCTGACTGCCATCGGAGTGCCGGAGGTGCGCCAGGAAGGCTCTCTCGACTAAGAATCTGGTCTACTCGTTCTAGATTCCTCGCCCTTGTTCTTTGAACGTTCTTTGTTAGTATCTACCAGTTTGTTAGTAACAAATATTAGTACCGCTTTTGCTGTAGTCAGTTAATGGTAAACGGTATGAGGTATTGCAGATAGTTACTCAAATGTAGCTTAACTTAGAAGACTTTCATACCTTAGATTTGATCCGCTTTTATATTATGGCAACTCTGTTCCCCCTGGGTGCCATTTTATTGGCTTTTATATTCTTAAATCCTACTATAGTAGTTAGTGGTGTCCACATAATATTTTCTGAGCTAAAACCTTGAGCCTTGTTCTTAAAATATGATATTAAAAGTTGATTTTGATTTTTCCGTTTTGTCCTTTTTGGTTGACCACATTCCCTAAATGGTCCAAAGCTTGTTCTAAACACAAATAAAATTAAAGATTATTCGAAATAAATAAATGAATTAAAGTATTGGTAAAAATTAACAAGCATACAGAAATCGTTAGATATAAGCCATTCCGTAGGTCCATTTAAAAGAAGGCTCTACTGTAAAATGCAAAATTGTCGTAGTCTTCCCCTGTCTCATAAATAAAGCAGCTCAAAAGTATGCTACATTTTCTACCAACAATAAATTATCGCGTAAAAACTCGTGTTGAAACTTGGGCTCAGTGAAACTCGTTCAATTTGATTATTTTGTTTCATACTTACAGGCGGTTCTCCCACTTTAGCATTATTTCTTACTTTCATTACTGATGTTTTTTAACAGCACAAAGGATCCAAAATCTTACTTTTCTTTGTTAGTAAGCTATAGATGCCGGGATAGCTAGAGAGGTACGAGGCTTCAGTTTCAGATCAGGACCCTACTGCAAGATTAAGAGGCGCCTTTCTTACCATCCTTAGGCGATTCTTTAGCGTTAAGCGTACACAAACATTATGTATGCATGCAAACGACATACTTTTTTATGCACATTAACCTTCCTTATGAAACGAACTAAAATAAACTCTTTTAAAGATTTTTCAACTTTGATTTATTGGGTCTTTAAACACTGACTTGTAACAAAAGCCCCATTTCTTATTTGACAAAACAAAAAAAAACCTTTAAATTAATGCCCTAAAATTAAATTTAAGCTTATGGGTCAAACAACCTAACTATTCAATTTGTATAACAATACTGAAGTCATTAAGTTGAATGAAAGCACTCAAAAAAGGACTCAAACATATCTTTTGCACAATTCATCCGTTCTCCAATTCAATTGCAGTAATTTGTTCATGTGACCTAGAAGCTATAGTAAATCAAGTCCACCCACGATCTGCCTACACAAGCTTCCGTCCGATTTATCCTCTTTTCAAAAAGCACACAAGCATAGCTCTACTCGAAACATAATCCAATTCAACAATTTCGTCCCCAGATGGGGTGGGCGGAACACTGCAGGAGCTTCGCCTTAATCACTTATGGGACAGTAGATAACCTTACAAGAACATTTGCATTCACATTGCTTTATTATCCTGTGCGCCATCGGATGCAATTAATTTAATTCGGCTTACTGGAGCTCAGTGCATTGAAGCGCTTAACACTTCATCACAAGCTGGAGGTTCAGTGGTAGGGTTAAGCAATTGTTTCGAGTTGAGAAGTCATACCCCGCAATATGTCAACGTGTGCCTGATTGTGTTTTAATTTTCCTTTCGTATTCTTTTGCAGGCTTTTTTTCTGGGACAAAGATGAGCACAGCCAGCCCTTTGGCAACCTTATCAGCAGCCGAGGAGGAGGTAACCCAAAATCCATTAGAAAGGCTTGGAGCGGAATGCTGGGAAAGGCTGAACAGAACAACGACATCTGATTTGCCAACAGGTTGGTAATGACAGGATTCCTTGGAAACCCCTTGATCCTTACACATTGCCTTCCGAAATCTTCACCCGAGATTTGTGATTTTTATTTATTTTTCTCTTTTTTTCATTCCGCAGGTAACTACTGTCCCGGGGTCTGGGATGGCTGGCTCTGTTGGCCGGATACACCACCTGGAACGACTGCTTACGAAAGATGCCCACCGTTCATAGTAGGATTCGACCCAACGAGTAAGTTTTTGTTTCCTTTTCACAAAATCCTTCTTTCACTGATGTGCCATTTGACCTTTTGATTTCATAAAGGCTGGAGGGGGGTCAGTAATTATCCCTGGATACCTCTGTGTGACAAAAAATATTTTTCGGCTTTATCCCTTTAATTTCTTTCGTCTATTGTTTCAATGACATCGATGGTAACCTTGTGACATTGTGATACCTCGTGCACACAATGGCAACTGACAAAATAACAAATTCATCTCGAAATGTGTCAATTTATTTGTCAATGAAACGTATATTTTATGGATACTTGTGCAATGAAAATGTTCCTTCATGTTAATAAAACCGACAAAAAGCACATTAAAAAAGGATCCGTTTTTTGTTTCCTGTCATTGGGAAGATGTGAGGAAATTTAAAGCCAAATTGACACTCATGGAGTTGAATCCAATGTTTTATGACCTCTCCTTCTCGTGTCGGTACCTTATGCTGTGTGGTAATGTTCTACTGCTGGTGCTGCGCCTTTGCTAATGTATGACACAAGTAGCGATAATAAAATGACATTAGGACGAGCTTGTTCAGTTCAGAATCACATTAACGTTGCGTATTGTTTCCGCATTTCCACGGATGCGACACATGTTACACGAGCATTGTCAAAGGACGAGCTTTGAGGCAAGTAATAGTATGATTTTATTGTCAATGCATTTAAGATAAATATTTATTGAGTATAGGAAACATTAAGCTTTTTAAACATTAAAGATAATTAAAGAAAGACGTAAAACTTAATTAAAAAGGTCCTTAAAGCAATGAAATTACTTTTGCCATGAATTTTGTATACTTTAGTATGAAACGGAAAAAACAAGAAAATAAATCTTCGTTTATTGCAAACTTTAGGGCCTTAACTTTCTTAGGGAAAACGACCGGTGGAGTACTAAGCGAGTGAAAAACGAAGTAAAAGACTATAACAATGACTCAAAATTTTTCGACTGGTCGCCTAAGCAAAGAGCAACAACTTTAAAAATAAAAAAGAAGTAGACCCTTTTTTAAGAAAGGAGGCAAGAAATAAATTGGCTTTCTGAAGGCCTTGATATTAAGGTGATATGATGCAAAATATCCTGGGAACTGGTACTTTTGCTGTCAACCAGTAGTTCGCTTGTTGCTACGAGCTAAGAAAAATGTCCCTTCACATGGTCCAAAGGCTTTCAGCGCCGCGGAGAGCATAATAACTCAACCACGCACACTTACAAAACAGGATGATTTTTGTAGCGAAAGCTTGGTGATCGAAGCTCCTTCAAAAGTGTCATATCAGGACCGCCATAATAACATCAGTCGCTACCTGAAATATTTCGTTACATTTCGCTGGATAACAGAAGTAACGAATCCTAGTCCTAGCAGCGTCTCGACTTGTCATCAAAAAGCGAAAAATCGTTTAAGAGACGCTCTTTTGGTTTCGAAAGGGGCTAAAGTCCGATTCAGCAAAAGCTTTTCTATTTCTAGGCCTTTCGCTTCATCAAAGTTGTTAATAAAAGTGCCTTAAAATAAGGTCATAAATTAAAAAAGCCATGTAAACAATGCGCCTGAAAACTGGAAGCTGCAAAATTTTGTTTGTTTTCTTGGGTAACATGGTTGGGTAACATGACTGAGAAACATATTGTTCCTCTTGTATGTTCTGTCACAACGCTGTTAAGTATCGTAGTCATCTCGAGCTTATCTTTGATACTTAAAGCTTTATAAAAGAAAGCTATAAACAAGCTGGGTGAAGTATATTTTAAGGTTGAAGGCGTTGTGCAACTCAAAGTTGTTACTACGGCTGAAGGGACTTTCAGCTTAAGAACATGCACTTGTTTCCCAGTCGAGAAGCATAAAATACATAATTATTTACTCCCAAAAAAAAAAGGAAAAATTGCTCCTTTGGGGATTCTAAAAAAACAACAGAGAAACCCTGTGCTGAAAAGTTTCTGAAATTACTGTCTTATATGATTTGGCACCCAACGTGGGGTAGAGACAGAGAAACCCTGTGCTGAAAAGTTTCTGAAATTACTGTCTTTTATGATTTGGCACCCAACGTGGGGTAAGTGTATGGATCTTACAGAAACAGTACAAACCGAAACTAGATAGTTCATCTTATAAGTTTTAATCGGACTGCTGGCTGCTATTATTCTAGTTTGGAAAAAAATTTCCTCCAAATTTCGGAATTTTGAGTCTTTTATGTTCCAATTTTAATGGAAATTTTTTTCGGGATCTTCATTAACGGGATCAGCCAATTACCAAAATCGGTAGGTTGTTAAAATAGGCACTATAACGCCAATTTCCCAAAATCGGTAGGTTTCAAGCTGTCCTAAATGACCCGTGTTAGGCCTTTTTAACCATCTTCACACATTGCTTTAAGCATTTCTGGCCGGATTTTACCAAATGCTGCAGACTTGCCAGCTTTTAGCGATTTAATCGCGTCAGTGACTTCATGCACTGTGCAATCTATTTCCACCATCATTTTGTCAGCGGTAGGTTGGATTCTCTCTCATCTAGGCCCCATCAGATGGTCTTTCTTATTTGAAAGGCGTTCATCGTCCTTGGATTAAAATCCTTGTGCTATATATTGAACCTCTTTCCTTTGAGACGGCGAAAACTCTGCCTCTCTTATTTGTTTTTCTTTAATAGTGCTCCCAACTCATGCTTCCAATCCATATCTATTCCTTGGTTGTTATGATACCAGTTTGCAAGTTTTTTTGCATTATTTTATCGGGGTTGGGAAGTCCTTACATTAAATCCACCTCCACACATTTAAGGCTCTCTTCTTCTCTTTGACAATTTCATTAACTCCTGTTTTTTTTTTAAATGCCGTTTTTTTTACACCCCTAGTTGCTACACACCAAGCCGCTTCACTCCACAAATTCTTTAATTCTTTGATGTATAGAGCAATGACTAAAGCTACCGATTATTCGTCAACATTAAAAAATCCAATTTCTAAGTGCTGCCAAATTGTATAAGAAGATGTGGAGTGACATGGTTTGCAGTAACTTCCCTGTATTCAAGCCAATCATAAGACAAATTCCAAAGCCCTTATTCTTGGGTGATTAGGCCCAACTAGCATTTTAGCTCGTATAAGAGTCTACAATAGCCTTAAAAGAGTTATGCAATTCCAAGAGTAAAGCTCTTGTAGAGTATTATTTATAAGAGGCTTACAAGCGTTAAATGCCCGACTTATAAGAGTTATAAAAATCTGTTAAGTAAACTTAAACTCTTGATGTAAGAGCTGTATTCACATTGCTATCTCTGCCAAAAAGAGAGAAAAGAGCTACTTTTTATATAAAGAGCCAAAAGAACAATATTTATATAACATAAAGACAAAATCAGATACTTTGAAAATAAATAAAATCGATTTGCATGATGGCGCCTTATATCTCATTATGACATCACTTTTGATTTCAAACTTCGAGAGTTAAAGAAAAAAAAGGTTGAATTTAAATAAAGTCAATTTAAATAAGTTGTTAAATAATTAAAATAAAAAGGTGATTGATAAATCTTCGTTGTCGAACCGTTTCGACGAAATCCAGGCAAAAATATTACAATATTGAATGATTGACACTGCTTGGCCGGGATTCAGTTCGCCCGTCACCGTTATTCAGTCTGCAGAAACGATTTTTCTAAATTCTCACTACCGATTTCGGTAATCACTTAGTCCTTTGGTAGAACTGGCAAACCACTTTCCTGTTGGATAGCATCTCTCTTTAACCGCGTGCTTCTCCTACCCTCTTTTGTTCGTTGTGGCTAGAGTTTTTCGCGCTTCCTCTGCTCGAAGAGCAGCTCAAGCTCTTCTGTGCATAGCCCACAGCTGCTTTACATGAGCTTTAGCTGTATGTATTTTCCGCCATTCATCGTCCAACCAGGAGTTTTATTCTTTTATAAAATTAAACCTGGCCCATAAGAAGCGGCATCTAGGATGGCATTTTGGTAATGATGTCACTGGCTATCAACCCTTTATGCTGGTGTTTTAGGACTTCGCAGAAGGTTTTGCGAGATTCGATTGGAGGAAGTTTACCTAGCAATCTCTTCCGATTGAAGCCTTCCGACGTCAAACTCCCTTACAGTAGTTCTGTTTCTTAGCGTTGATCGAGTCATCCGCAGCTGTATCTTGTCTACTAAGAGGAAGTCATACAACTTGGTCCAGCAGAAAGTTCGGGCATCCTTGTACTGGATAAGCATCCTTGCGTCGATCCAATATAGTCAATCCGGTAAACGATTGGTTTAGCGTGAGATTTTCATGTGGTTTTGTAGGTGTTTAGATTTTTTTTTCCGTGGGTAGGTAAAAACCTTCATAGGCACTATGAGAATCGAACGCGCGTGCTCATAGTAGTGTGAGATTCTTACTCACTAAAAAACCTCCCAATCTTTGTAAGACTACGACTAAGTTTCCTAAACAAGTAGTTCAAGCTTCTGTATAGTATTCGCGTTTGGCAGGCTACCTTCCAACGAAAACACCTGCAATACCGTCATTATGTGCGGTTTCCTCTTACGATGCTAGATCAAACGGTCTTGTTCGTTGTAGTCGGCGGGCAAGATTTGTCTGATCCAGAGTTCCGATTATTTCGTGGTTGCAATGAAGTTTGCAGAGAAGTTTGCGAGCAAAGTTTCTTACTTCGTCGGTCACGGTTGCGATGCCTAGATCTCGATGTAAGTCGCTATTTCTTCTTTCATGGAGCATTTACGATTGTTCTTAGTGTCTTATTCTGAAAAGTTTCTAAAATAGATATGTTGCTTGATTTGGTACAACCCCCAAGTTGTATACCGTACGTCCAAGATGGTTTTAGCACTTGCTTATACTATAGCAGTTTGTTATATACGCTTAGTTTCGAATAACGTCCGATAAACCAATTCAGTTCTCGTAGCTTGATTTCAAGTTCATCGCGTTTCTTTTTAACGTGTGGCTTCCACTTAAGTTTTGCGTCTAGTGTCATGCCTAAATATTTCGCCTCGTTTGCGTACGGAATTTGTACCGAGTTTATAAATAGAGGTAAGTTGATTACCCTCTTGTAAGTAAAATTTAGATGCGTTGATTTTGTCTCATTTAGGAGGATTCGCCAGGCCTTTGTCCATTCGCATATTTTATTCAAAGCGCGTTGGAGTTTTCCCGTTGATAGTTCGACTGTCTTATCCGTAGCGAGGATAGCCGTGTCGTCAGCGAACGTGGCTACAGTCGTTGTCTCTACTTGAGGTACATCTCTTGTAAAAAGTAAAAACAGTGTTGGACCGAGGACGCTACCTTGTGGAACGCCGGCTTGTATTTCTTTGAATTCTGAGTATTCGCTCCCGTATCTCACTCGAAATAGTCTGTTGTCAAGATAAGACTCTAAGAGTTCATACATTTTTTCCGGCAAAACTTTCCGTAGCTTATATTTTAGGCCTTCGTGCCAAACTTTATCAAAGGCTTGGGATACGTCAAGAAAAGCGGTAGAACATATCATTTTCGCTTCTAAGGCTTTCTCAATTTCATTAGTTATTCGATAGACCTGGTCAATTGTTGAATGTTTGACCCTAAAGCCGAATTGGTGATCCGGAATCAATCGTCTTTCTTCAATTATTGGTTGCAGTCGTTTGAGCACAAGTTTCTCAAAAACTTTAGATATAATCGGCAGAAGCGAAATCGGTCTATATGATTTTTTGTCGTTCGGGCATTTCCCTGGTTTCGAAACCATTATTACCTCTGCGACTTTCCATTGCCGTGAAACGTATGAAATTCTCATTGATGCGTTTATGATGTAGAGAAGCTTGACTAACGCTCTTTTTGTTAGCTCCTTCAAAATTTCCCCAGTAATTAGGTCATAGCCTGGAGCTTTGTTATTCTTCAAATTTCGGATTGTTTGACGAAGTTCAGACAGTGTCACGGTTTTCATTCGATAATTGTCTAATTCCGCATTGCGATACAGATCGTCAACCAACGGCTCCCCGTCAAACGGTTTGAATGTTTCTTCTAGATGTTCTGCAAATACATCTGCTTTCTCTTTGTCGCCTTTTACTCATTCACCGTTATCTTTTCTTATTGGCGCCGAGTGTACTATGGGCTTTTTTAATGGACTTCATGGCTTTCCAAAGTGAATAGTTTGACCCTCTATCGGCAGTCAAGTTTTCGAGGTAGTTGGTAGTCTCGCGACTTTTAAAATCTTGAAGTAAGTGCTTTAATTTGTTAGATAGCCCATTCAGAATGGTTTTATCAGGAGGAGATCGAGACAAATGCCACCTCTTTCGAGCCTTTCTCTTTTCGCGTATGAGCTCTTCAATTTCGCGCGGGTAAATTGATCCGCTTTTCCTTACTCCAGTCTTCCGGAAAGAAGTATTGTTCCAAGCAGCGTCTTGGATAGTTCTAACGAGTTTATCGACTTCGTCTTCTATTTCTAAAGGGGTTGTAAGTGGTACATGTAGAGATACATTTTCTTTACAGTATTTCCTAAAGCCATCCCAGTCGGTGTTGTTATAACTAATAAGAGAGCCTAGGCGCTCTCTCATTTTTTGCTAGACTTCCGCCGATTTTCAAACGACTGCCGAGTGATCCGAACAGAGATCATAGCCTTCTTCTACATTTGTGAGGTGGCGTGGAACCCCTTTTGCGATAAACAAGTCGACAGTCAGGTACTTTGTTTCTGTCGGTTGGCCAATACGTTGGCTTTGCCGTCGAAAGGAAACCCACGCCACGTTTCATGCTAGCTTTGAAGAGTACTCTTCCTCTTGTTGAATTGCACCGTGATCCCCAAAAGGTGCTTTTCGCATTAAAGTCCCCGCCGATGATAAAATTCGACCCTAGTAAGTCAAAGAGGGGAGTAAGATCGTCGTCCGCTAGCCTATACTGTGGAGGAAAATAACTCGAGGCAATATTATAATCTAGGTGACCTATTTTTACCGATACTGAAGTTATTTGCATAGAGTCAAGCTCAATTTCTTCGTTTTTGTAATGCTTAATGCAGTCTTTGATGTAGTGAGAGGATCCGCCTCTCGAATTTTCTGATGGATGATGCGCGTGGTAGTCGATGGAACCTCTAGTTTTGGGTCCGGATCCCTTCTTAAAGTGTGTTTCCGAAATCTGGCATAGGTCAATATTTTTCTTCCGTAGAAATACTTCTAGTTCGTCGATTTTCTTTTAGGAGGATGTAATTGTAAGTATGTTAATGAGGATTAACATGTAAGTATGTTATTGAGCTTCATATTCATGATCTGTTATTCGTTTTGCGAGGTTTAAACTCTAGCTCGCTCAGTTTGTCAAATATTACTTGATTAACTTTAGTTTGTTGCTCAAGCTTTTCCAATATCATAAATAATATTTGAGATACCGAATCTGTTGTGGTAGGTTCTGGAGGTTTGCTTTTGTGCGACGCGACTTCAGCGTACGCTCTTGGGCCGATGAGTGATGATTTTCCCTTTGTACTTGGACCGGCGACGTTTTCTTGCGGAGTTTGTATTTTTTTCCTTGTCAATCTCGTATTTCTGACCGATTTTGGAGTTTTCGGCTTGTCAGCTCTAGAACGTTTTGGGGTTGTGGCCCTATCTACGATATGTTGCTTAACAGTTTTGTGACGTTTTTGTAGCTCTATTGCGATTTCGCAACCTCGGTAGCTCGCCGGGTGACTTCAATACAATTGGCGCAAGTCGCTAGGGCCTGACTGCTTACGTTGCAATCTTTTGAAAGATGTCCACCAGCGCATTTGACACATCGCAGTTCTTTTTGGCAGTACGCTTGAGTATGTCGGAAGCCTTGGCATCGCTTACATTGAGGTACTAGTCTATTGCCCTTTCGCTTGGGCTCAATTTTTACCCTGATATTTAGGATTGTTTTTATTTTATATATTTCGTTTATGTTTTCAATCCTATCGAACGTCAGCATGAAAATAGGAAGACCGCGCTTGACCACGGTGTCTTTTTCTCCTTCCGTACGTTGTTTTTCTTTCTTAAGTATGTTCACGGCATCAAGAATTTTAAAGCCTTGGGCTTGAACATCTTCAACAATTTCTTCCTTCGTGCAGATTGGGTGAAGTCCCCTAGCGAAAACCCGAAGCGGCTTCTCGAATTTGTTTTCGTAAGTACCATTGTACATTCTCGGTATTTAATTTTTGCGAAAGTGCGCGATAGGCATCAGAGTCATCGACATTGACTTTCCATACATTATTTCGTAGAGAAATTAAATTATACTTCGTCCCCAGAGTATTTTTTAAGATATTTCGCAGCTTTCCGTAGTCTGCCACCCCAACGACATTTATTGCAGGCGGTCGGCGAATTTTTTCTTCAATTTTCGCTGTCGCTTTTTTTGACGCGGTTGGTGTTTCATCGTGTTTATATACGGCCTCAACTACTGGCGAAGACCCAATTTTTCGTTTTTTGATAGACCTTTTCTTAAGAGCCGGATTGGTTTCACGTGCAAGCTCTTCTTCGTCTGTCACAAAATTGCTTATGCCTTGAGGTCGGACTATGCCGTTAGAGGGGCTCATTTTCTCTCAAATCAGCATTTTCATCGCAGTCAAGTTTTATGTCTGAGTTACAACTGAAACCCGCGACAGCAGAATAATTGTGGGCGGTAAGTAAATTGCCCGATTTTCTGCCGCATGAATATCACCTCACAACGTGAACGAAAATGTTTCCTGTGATTCCTGTCGATTTTGATAAAAAACAATTTTTGATTTTCAAACGTTTTGTCAAACACGCAATACGCAAGTCATAAATTTCCTGGCGATTACTGTCAATTTTGAAGAAAACCTTCACTTTTGTCGTTGAAAAATTAAAATTTGATTTTTCTGTCGTGCGGTTTTCAAACTATTGAAAAATGTTCGCAAACGAAATCATCATCGTTCAACTAGTCGGTCAACGATTTTGCTCACGATTTTCAAACTTCATAAAACGTCATCGTCATAAAAATGAGGAATAGGTCTTATAATAATGATGCGACTAACTATACAATACAATCCGATACTGCAGTTATAGTATGATAGTGACAAAAGGGAATGGTAATAGTTTAGGGAACATTTTTTTTATAATTTTTTCAATAGCTTCAAACACTTTTTGCAGTTTGTCCCAGCCCAAATATAAAAGAAAAGGATATTTTATTTTTTTTTGAAAAATTAAGAGGCATTTGGCTCGCATTTTTTGGCCACAACAATTTATTTCGATAAGATCTTTTTAGCTTTTAAGTTTATCTTTACGACCTTATGCATGAACAGTATCTTATGCAGCATCAAATACTCACGAGCGGGAGCGTTATTCATTGACACCACTACAAACTTACACAAATATTATTAGGTAAGTTTGTGGTTCGTGCGATTAGCAAGTGCAGGTGGTTGAACTGGGTGGTTATAGCCTTGTTGTTTACCACAAATATGGTAATTTGATGTTTTTCAAATTATCTTTGGATTTCAACAGATTCCATAACTTTGTTTCTTTAAATTTTAAACCCTTCAAAATCAACATTAATCGATTGACAGTGACTTGTCATACACTATATCAGGATTAAATTAAGATGCTCGTGGATTGACAACGACAGCATTGTCTGTTTAAATTTCTTAAATAACGCCTGAATCGTCAGTTTTGTCAATTCCAACGTATTCATGCGCGAGCTAGTCCCATTCAGACAAGAGCTCCTTTGAAGGGCACACTCATGTCAAATTACAAAAAAAAAAAATCGAAGAAGAATTCATATCGATTCCTCATCCACTTTGTAGAAATAAGCTTTTCAGATTTGATTCGATTGACAGACCTCCTCCACCATAAACCTCGTGAAGGGACTTGAAAACGTAATATACCATTGTCCCGCACGCCTCTACTGTTGCGTTCAATATGAAACATTGACTCGGAAAAGATGTATCTTTCGCTTAAATCCATGTATGCGAGTTTAACCATAAAACAGGCCATGATCTCACTTGAGTATCGACTCCGGCTAAGCCCATGTTTCATAGCAACATCAATTACGGCCAGATTTTACGAGTTCAATCTTGCTCCACAATTGATGTGTCTAAAGTCTTTCCTGAAATATTTGAGGTTGCTTTTCTTGTTCATCCCCATCGATTTATGGTAAAATCTCACATCTGCCATTAGTTGGTACGAGTACAGCGAGCTGTGTATAGACCACACATGCTTCCGTAGCATGTGTCGCATCCTTGCACGTTCGTGTATATAGCTTCGTGATTCCTGAACTTTGCGCCTACAGGGATCGATGGTATAAAGTGCTTCCATCTGCAAAATAATGTACTCACTGATGCCGCAACTAAACACACAATGTTCTCCCCCCATTCTATCCTTTGTCTCGGTTCATTTTTTCACAATGTAGATACTTATCATACAAGGATATACCTATACATACTCGTTCAATGCTTCATTGCACTGACACCGTTTGTGTGTTTCGTTTACAGGAACCGCCCACAAGGAATGCCTGCCGAACGGCGAGTGGTTTAAACATCCATCGAATAACAAGACCTGGTCCAACTACACGACGTGCGTCAACTTTGACGACCTGGAGGTGAGGCTCGCCCAGACGGAAACGCACACACACTTGAGTGTGTAAATTAACCATATTGTCTCGTCTATTTACAGTGGAAGAAGAACATTAATTTAATTTATGAAACCGGCTACTGTGTGTCGTTGGTGGCCATCCTGCTGTCCTTGGCCATTCTAGGATACTTTAGGTAAGTGCACTATGAAGCGCGTCACTCGTGACGAAAGTATCTGTATTGTGTTACATTGGTGGGGTTTAGTCATGCTGAACATCAGATACGGAAGTGACTCTCTGGAGAGGGTTGCGGCAAAGTCTGCTGAATCTCGGGTGTGGTAATTGATTTTCTTTTACAGAATTGGCTCAAAGAATTTCATTTAAAATTGACGGGACGGAAGATGAAGGAACACTCCTTTGTTTATGGACATCTAGAAAAAACATTGCGGTGGGACGGCTTCCTGCGTCTATCTATGAATGGGGGGCTGGCGGTGGCAAGAGCATATTTCAAAAGGTTAAAGTCGAAGCCAAACTAAATTAAAGGGAATTCAAGATGGCACACACTTTAGAGAGCGACCCTTGCGATGGCATGCAAAGTGTTTTCGAAAGGGTTGCGATGCAGAAGGGATTAGAAACGAATCGATTTTCGAACGGATAATGGAATTATTTTTTTCCCCCTCGTGTCTTGGTCTGGGTTTTTACTTATACAACAGAATTTTCGTGGAAATTCGTTGATTAAAAGCAATAAATCCTGACAGATTGTGGGCTTTATAAAGAGAAGTTTAACTGAGAGGACTTAAGGACTAAGAGGATCTATCAAAACGGTTGAAGATTAAGTACCTTTGCAATAAACTGATGGAATTTAATCGGCGTTTGAAAGTTGGATTAAAGGTGTCACATCGACGCTCATCAAGTACGGTAATAAAACTGTCAGTTTCGGTTATTGACGGAGGAGAGTTTAAGAGGCTTGCTTTCCTCCTAACTGAAGGGCTGTTGTTTGAATTGGTTTTTATTTTCGATTCGTTGTTTAAACCTCTTCAAATGAATTATGTATTTCCTTTCCGGACGAAAAGAGGAAGGTATAAAGACAACGAAAATGTGTCGGGAGAAAATCTACCAAAGTAGAGTGTCTCGGCGTTGAAGTACACATAAGTAGGCCTACTTTGTGGGAGCCCTGGGCTCGAATCCCACTTCTGTTATATGAAAATAAACTTTTTCTTTTATAGTTTCCACTTCCGGGAGGATATATGACAAATCCTTCAAAAAACGTCTACCGAAAAGCTTTTAAGAATTCCACTTAGATTTGCCTTTAATATTTTGGTTCGGAACTATTTCATTTTATATTTGCAGATGACCGAAATGGTAATTAAGAAAATACCTGGAGCCTGAAATGCTTTTGAGGATAAGACAGCAGTCATCATTCTGAGTCCCAAACGCCAATATGTTCTTATTTAAAAGGATACTTAAGAAACATAGATTTAAATCCAATATTTTACTTAGAAATTTATCGTCCCTTATTTTAAGATAAATTGTCATATTCCTCTTTTATCACCAGCACACATTGCAGGTTACCATAGCGAAACTGTTTCAAATTCAAAAGTGTCACCGCATTAAGGAAATCTAAAATTTCCTAATCCATAACACATGTCTGATCAATATGCCATAAACGAAAGTGTTATGACCCAGTTTTTCGGTGTCAGGAAACGCTTTATACAAACACAAACATATTTTCAAACAAAAGAAAAAAATGTTACGTATTCGCCAGAGTGTCTCATTTTTGTATGACAAACTCACTTTCCGCTATTAAAACCCACTTCACCCCCACATAAGTGCTAATGTAGAATGCAAATCTAAAGGATAACACTTATGTTTTTAGGAAATTTCAAAAGCAATCAAGACAGCAGCCAGTATAGAGCGTGCATGTGTGGGTCGGCAAGGTTGTAAGATTTCTCCTCTTAATATTTCCGTCAAAACTTTGCGCACACAATTTACGACACTAATTATGGTACCGGGGAGGCAGGGTATAGAGCGAATGTTTAATGGTGCACTTTTCCATCCTCTCGCCTTTCATCAAGTTTAACAGAGGATATAATAAGCATTTTCTGGTAGATAAACTGCTCGAAAGAGCTTGGTGAACTTAAAAAGTTATTTCACTTATTCGAAAGTGCATTTTAATAAAGGCTTTGATGTTTGAGTACATTTCTGGAAAAAAAAAAGACTTTAGCGTCACGGTACAGCGCAAGTTGAGCAATTACAAAATTGAAATCGTTGGGATATGCGATCCTAATTGAATTTTAAGAGCTGTTTCAGCACACCATGTGAAGTTAATTGAATGCGAGGAGTACCAATATAGGTATCAGAACTATTCAGAAACATGGAAGCTATGTGTGTCAGGAAAGTTTTCAGATTAGTTTTCCTTGCTTTCTTATGCCGAAAGTTAAATGATAAAGTTCTAACGATATTGCAGCTGTTTCCTGGATTGGATATTGGAACGACTCAAGTCATAACTTCAAACTGAGTTACGGGGGAATGGCCAACAAGTTCTTGTGTTATGACAAGCAAGCAGTGGCTCATTTGAAGCAAGAAATTTCGTGTTATTAAACGAGTAAAATCCTCATGACAAGAAAATTTTCGGATTAATCGCGTTTAAAACTATTTTTAATGAGTACAATTCTAGACTCACCATGAACGTTTCGCTCAAGTTGCATTGAGCGTGGTCATCGGGAATCTGAGTTGAAACGTGACGCAACTCAGTTTTCGGATTAATCGCGTTAAAAACTATTTTTAATGAGTACAATACTAGACTCACCCTGAACGTTTCGCTCAGGGTGATTCCCGCACGGACAGACATCCTAAGAAGTCCTTTTCCTATTTGGGGACGGGCCACTTAAAACAAAAATTTTACGTATTCGCAGGGAATTTAATTTTTCTTTATTGATCAACTTTCCGCTATTAAAATCCTTTCATCCACAAAGTGCTTAAGGAGACTTAACTTAAGTCCTTAAAAGTGTACACACTCACTTGCAGGAATTTAAAAAAAAAAAACCATGACTGCAGCTATACATCTGGCGCATGGCGAACAATTAAGTGATAATTTATTCGGTTTTGAAGAGGTGACTTAGCGGAAAGCACTCACTACTCGTGCGTTTTACGCTCAACGACGAGAGTTGTCAAAGGGTTACACAAATTAGGTTCCATCAACAAAGTACTTTGTAATTAAGTAAACCTTGACGGATTAGCTTCAACTGGCACTTTAGCTCAATGTTAAATCTCCATCATTGAGCTAAATATTGCGGAGATTAAGTGTAAGTTCGGGGACATCTCCGAAAAATTTGTCAACAGACACGCCTACTACAGACCTGTCCGTTTAACCACCTAATTTAATAAACACTTAAAGCAAATTATGATTATGAGACCGTCCGCATTATCGGCAGAAGCGATATGGCGATATCTACATTTCATTTTGACATTTTCCTGGTTTTAAAATATTATGACATTAGCCAATTTTTGTCTAAGTGAAGCGTTTCCTATGGAGAGTATGTTGAGTATCTTTATTTGAGTACAGTGCATCAAAGATCTCTTGATTGACGAGTACTTTGAATTCCTATCTGCCGTCAAGCCCTAAGGGTTAAATTGAATTAAATGTATAGGGTGCGAGTATAATACCCACTTGTACTGCGACCTAAAAGATCTATTGTACCCCTTTACTTTGATCTAGGTTCTTAGAGCTATCTTTACAAATCTGATAACCTCCCTCGATGGGATGTTTTCATAGTCTTTTCCTGTTTAATTGGGTATCCCAGTAATTTAAAATCTGTGAAGAGCAAGAGCAGGACACTCTATCAAAAGGTGCTCTATGGAGCACCTTCCTTTTGTTTCTCCACAGTGTCTACAGATTTCAGTGCTGCTGTGGCCTAATTTGGATAGAAGATAGTTACATGCTGCATGTCCAGTAAGAGCTCCACATAACAATCTTAGATCGTATCTGTTGAGTTCTAGGGCTTCCTCAGCTCTTTTGGGGTTGTACCTGAGGAATTTTTTGGAGTGTTTGAGGCCTTCCAGATTATTCCACATTTGTAGACATATACTGATAGTCCAGTTTTTAATTTGATGATAAATGTCTGCCTTAGTGAAACCAAAGAGGGGAAAAGGCCCTATAAAAGGAATCTCAGCTCCCCATTTGGCTTGAATGTCGGCTTTTTCATTACCCTCATAGTTTTCGTGTCCCGGCACCCAAATCAGCTTCACACTGTTTTTGGTAGCCAGTTTATTTAGAATCTGGTGACATTCCCAAACAGCCTTGGAGTCATATCTGTCGCTCCTTAGAGCTTTAAGAACTGCCTGGCTGTCCAAGAATAGTGAGATCTTCACATTTTTGAGATTTCTATTATAAATGGGCTGCTTCGTTAATCGCAAAGAGTTTTTTTTTGGCTTGAAAAATTGTGGCTTCTTTACAGAGAGGTATGTGTTTGTGACACCTCGGTCCAACTATACCAGCCCCAACTCCACTGCTTGACTTCGACCCGTCCGTGTACCACTTTTGGGCATCATCATTTAGCCAATGTGGATTGCTAGTCCATTCCTCTCTTTTTGGGATTAAGATTTTGTAGTTTCTGCTTAAGCTTACAATAGGGTCTATGATATCGCTGAAAAGTGTCAGTTCCCTGACCAGATCCACTTTCTTCAGTATCTCTAGATGCCCTCGTAGATTACCTTCTTTGTATGTATATTTGCGTTGAAGACTTATAGCCTGTCTTGCTGCTTCTGGCTGAACAGCTATATATGGTGGTGGAAGGCTTAGGAGGACTTCCATACCAGCTGTGGGAGTGGTTCGCATAGCTCCAGTGGTAAAGATGCACGCTAGCCTTTGCAGTTTGTTTAGCTTTCCTACGACTGCCCGCTGCTTACACTTTTTCCACCATATGGCAGCGCCGTAGAAAATAATTGGCCTGATCATTTGAGTATAGACCCACAGGCTCATTTTGGGATTGAGTCCCCTAAGGGTTCTCAGCCCTAAGGGTACTCAGTGCCACACGCCTTTTGCCAGCTGATACTCGTCTCATTTCACGAATTAATTCTTCAATTTTGCTTCAGTAAATTCACGAACTGCGTCTTTTAAGGCGAACAGGATTTTCAATGACATATTCAAGCCAAAACCCTACGAAAGGCAAAAAGTTCGTGTTTGTATTGGATACTCTAGGAATGAAATGGCGAACTTTTGGCACGTGACGAAATATTGCACGTTAACAACTGAGAAACCCGATTGCACCTATGAGTTGACAGCATAAACTGTCTTCGTCGAGATTATAAAGTGTTTCCACCGGACACTTAATCCGCGACGAAGATAAAATTTCCGCTGAATCCCCTCTAATTTAAGAACTTCATTATCTTCACGAAGAGATTTAAAAATAATCACGTAATTAATCTCTTCCACAACATGAGTCTTAAAAGGCTATGTCTCAAAGCTGCATTGCGTCAACGTTGATTTGACAACTTAAATTCCAACACATTCAATTCAATGGGATCTATCGCAACGTTGCTTCTATCATCAGTCTTAACACTTTCTTACGTACGAAAGTTTTGAGAAAGCGAAAAACTCCACACCTTGAATTTTTTGTGCTTTTTGACGTTTCTCTGAAGTTGCCTGTTGAAGTTTCGCGATGTTTTGTGCCTTTGTTGAATTGTTATTATTTTCTATGGTTTTCAATGGTCTTTGCGAATTGTATATTTTCAACGCGGTTGTAAAACAAAGGCCACATTACGCGACGAAGCAAACGGCAACGGAGCTTTGTGACATAGCCTTAAATCAAACAGTCCAGAATTCTACGTATTCTCTTGTTTTTCAGACGGAACCAATCAAATAAATCTTTTTTGACAGCTGGGTATCATCGATTCAACTGAGTTTATTTAATTTTGATTTCGAGTTGCTTAGGAGCCAAAAAAAAAACTCTTGTTTACAAGGAGATGCGCATATTTCGTGACGACTGGACATTGTCATTTTACACCACAGGATGTCTCCTCTTAATGAAGATTACCTATTCTCCCCTTTTACGGTGTAAACACTTTGGGATTAACTTCCAACCTTCCTGCGTAAATTTTTTGTTTAATGTGCGATGTGTTGTTGGCACTGAACTGTTTATTTTTAGTGAATGGTACGGGGCTCTTAAAAGGCTCACCATCCCTGCTATAGACGTTCCTTCTATTTTCGCTAGACTTCCACCCATTCTCGAGATTACTGGTAGATAATTGATCTGAGGCAAGATCATATTGCATTATGTTACTCACTCAGGTCATCAGGTCATCTTTTAGATATGAAGATTTCGACAAGGATAGCCTTTTTATTCCTATCGGTTTGCCAACACGTTGAAGAAAAGTCTCACCGTGGAAGAAAGGTCCTTTACTAGTTTTATAATATTTCTGTTCAGTAATCTGCTATCTGTCTCTTGAATTGCACCTTAAAGCCTTGAAACAAAACCTTGAAACAAAATTATAAAACGAAAAAAAAATTGTTTACTTACCTCGAGCTGTTGCGCTTTTCGTCCGTTTTTAATCAGCTCTGTAGCTGTCTAAGCTCACATTTTGCAACAACAGAATTTGTTTATTAGCCGCTGTTTCCAGGGCTTAGTTGCCAGACACAATACTTCAGCAGAAAATTGATTCGTTGTTTTTGTTTTGCTAATAGGCTTATAGCATGTCTCCACCGCGCACTAATCCTTGATTAATATAAATCTTTATTAAATCCTCTACAAATCACGCGATTTATCATACAAATTTAAATAATCTCGGCAAGCGATTAAAAATAAATCCTCTCATAATTCCCATTCACCCTATTTACAAGCCTATTTTCTGCACCTTTGTAACAGTTTGAGAACCAAAAAAGGAAACTGAAACTGTCCCTGTGCGACAGATCTGTCACAAGCACGTTTTTTACTGTGCATTTTACTGAGGAAATCGTTTTTCGCTCCTGGGAAATGACATCGCCACTCTCTTTTGAGAGCCAAAATGACAGAAAAAGAGTTTGTTTTCGCGTCAAATTAATCCTATATTTGTCCGATGGAGCCACTTTAGGATTTATTATTAATTGTCTCCCGCTAATCTTTTTTTAATTGTCGGTTAAGACATATTATTAAGTCTTCCCCATAGCTGTCAAATTTCAGATTGCCAGAAATTATTGGAATTTTTCATAAAATTGCGTTTTAAGCAAAGCCTAAAAAATGTAAAAATTTTTGGTATGCAGAAATGTTTTTTTCAGCAATTCAGCAAATCGGAAAGTCATTATTTTTTACATATTAACAAATTACCATTTAATTCGCTAATGACCTGTGAACGGCAGAACAATGTGCTCTTGAAACAATGCGGAAACTAGCAAACATTTTCAAAAATTCCATTAAATGGTTTTTTTTTATTTTGTTGGTCCATTCAAACCCGACATCCTGCTTCGCGAGGACTATTTCAATTCTAATTTACCTCAGTTCGAGCACGCACGCCGCCAGTCATGTGGAAAACACGAAGTTGCCAAAAGGTGTCAACACTTCAATGCAATCATCGCAATGTCATCCAATTAGCAGCGCACCGCACAAAAGCCATTCATTCCGAATTAGGAAACAAAATTGGACAGCCTGTCCCGCCGTCACGTCGTTTCCGCAATAGAGTCCCATTCAAAATTCCCCAATACCCCCAAAGCAATCCACGGAGCTGCTGCAGCAATTCCCATAACACATTGACATACTAATTACCATCGTGCACTCGGTTCTTTTTTTCACAGGTCTCTAAAATGTGCCCGGATAACACTTCACATGAACCTATTCGCGTCGTTTGCAGCCAACAACTCCCTGTGGCTCATCTGGTATTCGGTGGTCATCACCGATACGGAGACTCTAAAAGCAAATCCGGTAAGTTCAGTTTGATGGACCCAAACTCCACCCACATACGTCCCGCATACTAATCGAAAATTCCAGCCCAGCTGTATAGTCCTGCACCTGGTGCTGCACTACTTTCTTCTCACCAACTACTCGTGGATGCTGTGCGAGGGTTTCTATCTGCACACGGTGCTCGTATCGGCCTTCATTTCGGAGAAAAAACTGGTCAAATGGCTGATAGCCTTTGGCTGGGGCTCACCCGCCATTGTTATGTTTATTTATGGACTTTCGCGAGGCCTTGCCGGCGAGGGCGAGGAGGTTGAACAGTAAGTATAAATTTCCGCCATCCTCGTGGTCGTCCTTTCTGACTGACACAAGTCGCTTATCATTTGCGTGACAGTTGCTGGATGAACGCGACCGCTTATGTGAATATACTCGTTGTACCTGTGTGCTGCTCTATGCTGCTGAACCTACTCTTTCTGTGCAATATCGTTCGGGTGGTGCTGTTAAAATTGAAGGCTCCTGCGAGCATACAGGGTAGCAGTGGGCCATCGCGGACGGTCCTTCAAGCTTTTCGGTAGGAATTGATTGCGTTTTTTTCTATTCTTTTTTTTTAATAATAATTCCTTGTTACAGGGCAACCCTCCTTTTGGTGCCGCTTCTGGGGTTGCAGTATATCGTGACCCCATTTCGACCGGATCCTGGACATCCGTGGGAGCATGCCTATGAAATCATTTCGGCCTTTACCGCATCGTTTCAGGTGAGTTTTGGGGATTTTTTGTTGGCTTCTCTGTCAGGGGCTGGGTTATGTAATTCATTCGAGGGGGAAATTAAGTTTTGCTTTTTTTGCGGCACCATCCGGTAAGGGAATACTCCACCAAGCAGGACATGTTTTTTTAAGCTCTCCGGGAATTAATTAAAACCCGACCACGTTGGCAAGGAAACTCACCCAAAAAAAATTAAGGAAGCTGGAGAGGCAAGCACTCTGTACTCTGGCCAGAGGCGTTACAGATGACTTCATTAGCTGGATGAATAGGAGCTGGTGTTAAGCGTCCGAAGAGTTGGTTTCCATGTTTCGGTAATGTTACTTATTGGCTGCTGTGTTGGGGAGTCCTCGCGATTCAAACGATAATTTATTCTGTTTTGCGGGAAGAAGACCTTAGCGTTTTTTTTAATTAAGCCAATTCTCATGGAACTCACTAAAGGGACAAAACGTTCATCCCCCGAGCAACAGAAGCCGATTGCTTGATAACAAATTTATAGATTCCCTGTAGAAGTGCATTTCTTCCACTGAGAAATGCAATTTATTTTTCGATCCTTGCAGAAAGTAATGCAATTCTGTGCTGCGCTTTTCCACCTCGTTTATCCCTTTGTTCAATTTAACGAAGCATGGCGGTTCTATTTATTTTCTTGGAGAAATTGAACAAAAGGATACAGCTCGCAGGTGCATTGCATTTCAATTTCCATTCGTTTGTATCCTTGTTTTTCTATTCATCAAAATGTTTGTCCATTTATTTTCCTAGTGTTTAATTGGGCGTTCAAATGGGAGGTGAAAATTTATTAAGATTAGAAATTTCTCGAAGGGCAAACACAAATATAGAAAACAAAGAAATCCTTGAGGGCTTCATCGATATTCAATTAAACGTCCTAAACTCAATTAATAGAATAGGCAAAAAAGACCGAAATCCTTGGTAACTGTTAATATTGTTAAGGGCTGCCCCAGGCACGTTCTTTTTAATTATAATTTTTGTATTTTTTCGGGTTTCGTGGCAGTGGGTTACCCACCTAGAGGTCCTTTTTTGTGGTATGAGAGAATAAAACAAAAAACCCATTGGCAAGTTGGAATTTGTTGATTGTGGCTAGAGTGCGGGAATAAGAACGGAATAAATATTGAAACCTTTTTCGGGTTGTTATTTTGGTTTTTATTTAATTTCAATTTGATGAGGGTAGATTTAAGTGGTTTTATTGCGGTTTACAGTTGGTAAAAATATGCGAATATTTCAAAGATATTCGCGGTAGGGGGCTGCACACGTTTTAAAAGTGGTCTATTTTCATTCGCTGCCTGTTATACAGTTTAAGGCATACGTTTTGAGAACCAAATGAATCCTGAGCTAAATACAACGCAATTGTCACGTTTAAATTTATATTTACCGACCACAATGTTTTTCGAATCCTGTTAAATTTCCAAATATGAAAAAATATGATATAAGACTACTCAGAGCTTGTTTAGTGTGTCAAAGCGCACAAGAAGTGCCTGGTTGAAGAGATAGAGGCATGTTTACAACAGGAATGAGGTTCGAAAGTATCAAGAGAGTATCAAAAGGTCCTGCCAAGGGTTAAAAGATCTAACTGAAGCATAGTAAGGATGACCAAAGGAACATCGTAGTGGAATCGCAGTCGGTGCTGAGGATTTTGAAAAACCATTTCTGCGGACTGCGTCCCCGCGAAGAGGAGGTCAGGCAGACCAAACCATTCGACCCGGGGCGAAGACGTTACCCACGAAGCATACGAACGATATCGCCCACCCGACCTGGATGAAGTGCAAAGCTGCGTATAAGTTTAAGTGCAACAAAGAAGCCGGAGCAGGCGGCCTAACTGCCGAAATTTTAAATCGGCTGGCGATGAGCTGGTTAGGAGCATGCACCAGCTCATCTGCAAGACATGGTCGGAAGAAAGTGTGCCCGATAAATGGAACCTCAGCATTGCTTGCCAAATCCTCAACAATGGAGACCCTCTGAACTGTGCCAAATACAGAGGAATCAGTCTTCTTTAAATCACATTCAAGATCTTTTTCTGCTATACTGTGTGAGCGCTTTAAACTGTTTGTCAACTTTCTGATAGGCACATATCAGCGTGGCTTTAGGTCAGAAAAGTTCAAATATTCACACGGCGGCAGATCTTTGGACACGCAGGAATTCCAAATCGATACCCACCAACTTTTCATCAATTTTGCGGCCGTGTATGACAGCATCTATAGAGGCGAGCTATAAGGCGCAATGTCAAGTGCTGGCATTCCTGCCAAACTTGTCAGTCTGTTCAGGAGTACGATGGAAAATTCATGCTGTTCCGTCAAGGTAAACACCTCAGCGAACTCTTTGATATCAAAAAAGGATTTAGACAAGACGCCGCGCTGTCATGTGACTTTTTTCACCATCATACTTGAGAGAATTGTGCAGAACTCACGCACCAACACTAGAGGCACAATCTTTCAAAGTCTGTATCTGGGTGTCTTTTCTTGAAAACCAAGTGTATGGTTTCATCAAGAAAAGCCACCCAACACTGACGCGTCTCGGACAAAACGGCAGCTATAACTTCATGATAATTAGGGACTTTGTCCAACTGGGGTCCGCTGTAAATTCAAGCAACGACATTAGGGCTGAAATGAAACGAAGGATAATCAATCGCTGTTTCTTTGGGCTAGAAAGGCAATTGAGTAGAAAATTCCTCTCTCGAGCAACTTAAGTGTAATTATAAGGCTTATCGCACACATGACACTTTTAGTCGCGCAACCATTTGATTGCCTTTTTGTGTCCTATGAGCATATATGGGAATGCGCACACATGCGCAAGCAACACGAAACCAGTTTGCGGCAACTTTTAAATCTGTGTTTTTCCACAGATTTTTTAGTTGCTTGTTGTCATAATTGACTTTTTCAACGCGAACAGCTTTGTTTTTGAATGCTGCCATGAAACAATTAAATATTTGATCAGAATTTGTGTGCAGGTATCTTTGGAAATTAAAAAGTTGTTCAAGTTAACGCTGCTTTCGTGGATTGTGAGTAAACAATTGATGTTGTTAAAAACTGCTAGTGACATGACACTTTTAGTCGCGCAACTATTTGATTGCCTTTTTGTGTGCTATGAGCATGTATGGGAATGCGCACACATTTGCAAGAGACACAAAACCAGTTTGCGGCAACTTTTAAATTTGTGTTTTGCCACAGATTTCTTAGTTGCTTGTTATCATAAATGATTTTTTCATTTTATGTTTTGCCACAGATTTTTTAGTTGCTTGTTGTCATAAATGACTTTTTCAACGCAAGCAGCTTTGTTTTTGAATGCTGCCATGAAACTCTTTAATATTTTTCACTTTGGCGACATTTAAGAGTGCAAACAGTTAAATATTTGATCAGAATTTGTGTAGGTATCTTTGGGAATTAAAAAGTTGCTCATGATGGCGCTGCTTTCGTAAATTATGAGTAAGGATTGTGAGCCTTAAGGCTTATCGCACACATGACACTTTTAGTCACGCAACTATTTGATTGCCTTTTTGTGTCCTATGAGCACGTATGTGAAACTCTTAAATCTATGTTTTGCCACAGATTTTTTAGTTGCTTGTTGTCATAAATTACTTTTTCAACGCAAGCAGCTTTGTTTTTGAATGCTGCCATGAAACTCATTAATATCTTTCACTTTGGCGACATTTAAGTGTGCAAACAGTTAATTATTTCATCAGAATTTGTGTAGGTATCTTTGGGAATTAAAAAGTTGCTCATGTTAGCGCTGCTTTCGTAAATTGTGAGTAAGGATTGTGAGCCTTAAGGCTTATAGCACGCATGACACTTTTAGTCACGCGACTATTTGATTGCCTTTTTGTGTCCTATGAGCATGTATGGGAAACTCTTAAATCTGTGTTTTGCCCCAGATTTTTTAGTTGCGTGTTACCACAAGTGATTTTTTCAACGCAAGCAGCTTTGTTTTTAAATGCTGCCATGAAACTCTTTAATATCTTTCACTTTGGCGACATTTAAGAGTGCAAACAGTTAAATATTTCATCAGAATTTGTGTGTAGGTATCTGATATGGGAATTAAAAAATTGCTCATGTTAGCGCTGCTTTCGTGGATTGTGAGTAGACTATTGATGCTTTTAAAAACTGCTGGTGTGCGATAAGCCTAGCTTTTGTTCTTATCAGGGTTCTATACTGTAATAGAACCGCTTAAAAGCTACGAAAATGGAAACAAATCTAATAAATTAGGGAACAAAAAACTCAAAAAGTAAAGTCCAGTGGGGTCATATTTTTCCGTTACCAGTTTCGGTGAACGGAGCAAATTCTGGTGATTTTGTCCTTAATGCAATTTAAATTATGAAATTTATTTAAGCAAAATCTTGTAAAGTGATTACGTTCTTTTCAAATGAGACCGATCTGAGTGCGTGCTGGCAAATTAGAAAAAAAAGTCACGAACCACTCCAGCCCGAAGAGCCTTTATCGAAACAACTATGTTTTATGCATGTAAGGACCTTTATGTTTACTACTATCAGGATCAGTTTAGCAAATCACAATGTCCAGCTAGTAGTCACGGCACAGCTTTATTCCTCTCACGAGTTCATCAAGCACGCGATCCAGTAAACTCAAAGAACACCTTCTTTAACCCCCGAAAACCTAAAATCACACTTATGACTAGTCCATAAATACATGAGTGTTTCTCTTTACGTACTTATTCCGCGTATTTTCCTTACCCGCATTAAACATTCAATGCAATCCATAAAGTTTCGCCTTTAAAGCTGGGTCGTAACAAGCGAACGGAAATAGTCCTGGAAAGCGCATAATCCCAAACATTTTATTGCCACTTCTTAGGTTTTATATTCCTTGCTGCCATAAAGAGCTGTGTATACCCTGTCTCCTGCACTCCCTCTAGGAAAAGCAGCTGTCAACACTTTTGCGGCAGTGCGAGCCTAGGGACTACTATATAGGGATATCCTCTTTCTGTGTTTCCTAACAACGAAATCGAGGACAAAGTCGTCGCTCACTCTAACGGCTTGGTGTCATAAACATCCTCCTCTGTTATATAACTGGCTTGTCATAATTTCTACCGCGCCACCTCCTTCTTGTTTGTGTCCTTCAAGGATTTATTACAAGTTTCTTTTATTTCATTTCATTTGCAGGGGCTGTGTGTTGCAACGTTCTTCTGCTTCTTCAACGGAGAGGTTATTGCCCAAGTGAAGCGCAAATGGAGGACAATTTTCTACAGCAATCGTCCGCGATCGAACTCCTACACAGCTACTCAGGTCTCGGTAAGATTTTTTACTTTGCGTGTAACGCTTTGGGGTGGCGGTTATTGGGTGGTGGTTGGCGTCGGGTGGTGTGGCAGCTTTCAGGGGCTGTTCACCCCCGCCCATTGTGTGCTTTGCGTGTGCTTGCATGATGTGTGTTTGTGTAATTTACCAAGAGGCAAGTAATTAAGATGCGGAAAAACATCCCTAAAAAGGACAATGAGTCTTTCTAGTTTGTTTTTCCTTTTTCCCATGATACGAAGTCAACCTGGTGGACATAGCTCCGACGAGGCTGTAAGGACCCTCCTCGCGAATTGCTTTTTTTGCCCCTACCCTTTCTTTTATTTTGTTAGCTATTCCTAGGATGAGGGTGGAAGCCTTTTACCCAATCTCACTCCTCGCCTGGGGAAGAAAAAACTTTTCCAAATCAAACCTGCAAACTATGGGATTGTATTATGCAAACGAGGGCAACAACAACGGCGTATGCACTCGGGGAGCGCTAGGCAAATTCAAGGATAAAGGAAGGAATTCTGATTTTTTTATGGTCGGCGACAAGCGACGTCTGTACAAATGGCTTAGGATCCTGTAAACAACATTACATATTCATGACACACATTGTCAACAAGACGAATGTAACGCGTTTGCCTTTGATTTATGGTCATAGTGTAAGGCCAGGCTAAAAGACATTTGTTGGCCATATAGGCGTCGAACGTGGCATTGGCGTCGTTTGAGGCCAACTAGACAATAAATTTTCATGAGAAATCAAAGAGACATGAATCAAAAAGCAATCACATCACCATATTGAAACCGTCTCTAGGGCAGAGGTGGACAGCTGTAAGAAGCTGTTTTGTTTATTACGTTGGCGGGATGTGAGCTCGTTGTTGGGCTTCAATATGCGCCGCAGCAGTGATTGTCTTTTAATGGACAAAAGAAAGAATTTGGGACTCGGTGATTCAAAGACTATAGGTACTTTTATCAAAAGATGTAAAAGGTCCTTCATAAGGCGTTTGGCAAACTATTTCGACTAGGTAGACAATTGCACAGTGACCCTATTTTCTGAAATGAAATCACCAGAAGATTGCCACCTTGAAAACATTGTGTAGTTGAGAAATGGCAGCAAGATCATACCTCATTAATTGATTTTCTAAAGAATCCTGAAATTTGAGTTCTATCTAAGAATTTATTATTATGTTGTTACAGTATATTAGTTTTGAGTCCTTCTACTATATCTTTCAGTAATGCGAGGATTTACTCGACAATTTTAAACGCCTTTTCCAAGTTCTCACCCTCATCACATATCGGGCATGCTGACCCATGGAGAGTCTCTATCAGCTTCTCAGTAGCTATCCATCTTTTGCGTTTCTGTGCATGCTGCTTTCGAGATCCATGCATTCTGGCATCTGCGATGGTTTGATCCTTAAAAAAGAGGTTACGTTTTTCTGGCCGTCAAAAACTCGGAACCTTTGATTCGAAGACGTTTCTCTGGTTAAACTGCAGAACTGGCAGAAAAAGGATTTGCAGATCTTCTAGTCTGCCTTTCGTGAGAGAAATTTTGACTTTTGTATTTTTTTCAAACAGAGTTTGCTACTTTTTTCCCAGGGTTATTTTAAGACAAATCTCCACTCTTGTAAGGCGTAATTTGTGAAATTGATGTTAACTTCAATGTTGCTGTCTTAGTTAGTCTTATATTATCTCAAGACCAACCGAATCCCCCTGTTCTTCAATCTTCGTTAAAGCCTCTTTCATGGCACGGTTGGAGTGGAAGATGGTGTCGATTTTCCTACTTTATTATCTGCAGAAATCTGTTGAAAATTATGCCTTTCATGTTTATCATTGCAATCTCCGCTAAAAGGTTATCTCCGGAACTAGATGGCAGAACGTTCATAATACTGCATCGCATTGCCGAAATCCGGTGCATGTCTGGAACAGTTCCCAAACTGCACCTTGGCACCGCGAATTTTCTAATGTAACTCGACATGCTTTGATCGCAGTTTTGTTACAGTCTTGAATTTGGCCATCACCAAGTTGAACTCTTGACGATAAACGCTGTCATATGCGGCCTTCGAAATCGATGAAATGATAATGTGTCTCGAAATGAAAATCGTTGGTCTTTTCAAGGGTTTGTCTTAGTGTGAAGATCTTGTCCATGATCGATCTACCGGTAGGTGCGAATCGGTGTGTCGCAGAATGGATTAAGTTGCTTACAAAATATAAGCTTGATAGGATCTTATATGCGACATTTAGCAAGGATCTGCCTCAATAGTCTTGCACGATATAGGATCGCCTCTCTTGAAGATTTGGCAAATGGAACTGATCGTCCAGTCTACGGGCATACTTTTTGTCACCCACACTCCGTTAATGATGTGGTGCAGGCACCCCACCAAAGCATCATTTTAAAAGCTCCGCAGGTAAGCCATCAGATCCAGAGCTCTGTTTCCTAAACCTAAAATTGTAAAACAATAATTTCTTCAGTACTTGTTGTTGGGACTTTCTCTTGGTCGACTGGGATTTCGTTCTCTTCTGGTATTGTTTCTTCTCTCTCTTATACCTGTTTCACTCTTTCTGATGATACCCTTTTGGTTGCTGCTGGAAATGCTACTTAAACGCTTTAGCTATACCCTTGCTGGGTGCTTTAGTGACAATAGGTATCTTTCTCTATTCGAAGAGCCTCTATTACCTGCAGCCGATTTCTCGACCGTTTCAGAGAAGTTTTTGGTCTAGTTTCGATCACCTGACTCTTTGATCTCCTTTAACTGGGTGGGAGATTGCGTAGGCCCTGTCTGTCGTAGGCCCTGTCTGTCTAACCAATTTTCCTCCTTTCTCTTGGTTACACACTCTTCATACGCTGCTCTTGTTTTTCATTGCAAATTCTACGTAAATCAACTATTCAAACAATCATCATCCAAAAAAAAGACTTTTTTTTAGGGTTGGCTGAAAACAGAAAAAAAAGTTTATTCAGCCTCGCGTTGAATTTTAAGTCATAATACTGGCTGCACTGACTGTTGACGCCTGGTGAGAGTTAATGCAAAGTACAACTTTGACATCTTACTCCGGACAGGCACCGTAGGTTCTGTTAAGGAGGTTATGACTCATAAAACTCTTGTAATGGGCTACTGAGTCTTCAGTAAGGGCGTGTGTCTATATAATGCTGATGTTTTGGAAACTGCCTTTGATGCGGATCACAGCAAAGTGATCTTCAAATCACTAACCGGCCAGCAAATAACATACCTACCGGTTTGATAACATACTAACCGGTTTGAGGTCAATTTCTTTTGATTCAGGCGACTCTCCACGATAAATCCGCACTCCGCGCAGTCTTTCATGGCATCTGCAAATGTGTAGATCTTATCTTTTCATCAAACCTTATCCTATCCATTTACTTTCCTAGATTACAATCCCGGGTCTTGTTGTTGCTTAAGTAGGTATCAATATTGATAAAATCTTAGGCTGCTTGTTCCTCCCTCATAACCAGTAAGTTCTTACGGCGTCAGAAAGTTACACCTGCGGCAGTAACCCTCCTTGGGGATGTGAGAGCTGCCATTGACCCACTTAGGGCTGGTTTTTCAGTGCTGAGTTAAGCCCAGCTTGAACCAAGATCTGTTAATCCCGTAACAAAACGAATCTCGAGTTAGCTCATCGAGGTGTTTTTCAGTGCAAAGTTAACTCCAAACAAAGTTGTCAAAATCTTCTACTCTCGAAATTATTGACTCTCAGCAAAAGAAGTTCGAGTCATTCTCAAATGTCATTTTTCACAGCAAAACGCAAATCAACTGACATTTCACGCAGAAAAACAATTCACAGGAAGTTCATACTATTCTCCAGAGATGATCCGAGATTAACCCACCAAATTTGGTGAGTTAAGCCGAGATCAACCACAGATTTTAGTTCACTGAAAAACTTATTTTTGGGGTTAATCTCAGTTTAACTCGGAAAGTCGGACGATCTCGCACTGAAAAACCGGCCCTTAAGGGCTCATCCGCCATAATCTCTGTTCCAGTTCCCTGAATCAAACACCTCAAACAATTCGGGCTTATTATGTAGCTTATACAAGGTAGTTCTTATCCCGTCTGTTGACAGCACCGTTGAGAACTTTCTTAATTTACTTCTCAAGCTCAACAAGCCAGTTATTTTTATCTATTAAAGTGTTGCTTCCAAATCAACCTTCGAGCTTATAAAATCAGTAAGTCAAGTACAAGGGAAGACAAGACTAGTATTCAGGGGTTACCACGCGGAGGTATCATAACCATTGATGTCCAAGGTTGACGAGGATCAGTGCCTACCTTGTTCCTACAACACCCAACCACCAACATGAACTTTATTTGTGCCTTACATTCAATATTCTTGCGACTTATTGTTCAAAAGTTACAACAGGTGAGGATGAACAACGGAGCGATCCCAAAACACGTCCTTTTTTCATATTTGGAGGGGTCATTAAAAAAAGACGGTATCAACGTGAATGCCCCTTCTTGAAATAAAAATTCCGTGCGCGGCTATAAGCATGCGCTAACCACTTTACTGAACCTATGGATAGCTCAACAACTGAAGCTCATTGAAGCCATTCAAGAAGGGAATGGTCGAGTCCGCATGTTTAGAGCAAGAATAGTACAGGTAGGATTAAATAAGAGACATTTACACGAATTCGCAAAAGAAAGATCGACAGAGGGCAGCGTTATTCCCAAAAGAGGATAAACAAAACTCTGTAAGAGCTGAAAGAGACACTGAAAGAGAGACAAGATTAGAGCTGCTTCTCAACCCCAAAAAGTGGGATTTAATTTAAACTTAGGTTCGCAGTTATGGTGCACCATAGCCATGAAGGTCAATTTGACTTCTCTGTGAGCTCAGCGCTCTCTCTTCGTACCGATGCGCTGAGATGCAGTTAATAATATATCGGGCTGTTTTGCGCGAGGTCCCGGGTTTGAATCCCAATTGGGATAGTTAGAATATTTTCATGATAATTGTCTGAAGATAGCTCCGAGATTATCATTTTAATCATGAGAAACCCTTGATTCGCAGCACGGAATCGGCTACATATTGAAGGTCTGAGATCTTAAACACCGACTTCTAAGACAAAATCCAAAGTGTGGAAAAAACCCACCAGGGCACACAGCATGCATGGTTGGCCGAGGTTGTGAAGGCTCTTCTCAGCTTAAAGTACTACAGAAGTCCTCCGATAATGTGTTTTTAACGGCACACATATTACTCGAAACTTTTTTTAATTTTAACTTAAGTTTTTAAATTTAACAATTTAAATTCATTATTAATTTATTACAGAAAAAAAGTTCGGAAAATACAGTTTAAATATAAAAGCATTGGCAAACAGCTTACTATAATTGATTTTCGTTGTTATAATTTTCGACCTTGACACCATAAAATTTCTGTGTCAAATTTTATACGAGCTGAATATGCAGGGTGATGACACGCATAAGATTCGACATGTATATTTCCGATTGAATTTTTCCTTTAACATACAAAATGGCGCAAACAACTCACTGAAAAGAGATCGCAAAATGATTCACATGGCAGCTCTGAAATATGTCTACACAAAATTCAAATTACCAGGAGAAATTCGCATTATCAGGAGTTCAAATTATCGAAGGACTACTGTATTCACTTTTTTGTTGAACCCGATATAATTTTTTTACAGTCAAATTTGATCCGGGGTTAACTTCGTTTTAACTTGACAATTTTTGGCTTAGCCTATGAAAAATTTTGGAGAACATTGAGCCTTATTTTCCTATTTTTCTACGAGAAATGACAGTTCAGAAGGTCGATAACTTTGACAATGGACTGCTCGCTATGTTAACCGCAGATAACCCCAAAAACATTTTATTCCGAGATCCAAATAGACCTTGTTTTAAGTTAGGCCCAGTATTATGGCCGTTCACATTTAGCGCGAGAACGTCAAACCAGAGCAGTAGCGACAACACGAGACCAGAGAAATCGTTTGATAATACACAATGAGTGCGAGAAACCGCGACGACTGTTTTGTAGACTGTACAGTGAAAAAACATAACATATTTCTAAAATTTGTAGACTTTATTGCACATATGCAAATAGTTTATATTTCACAACAATTTTTAGCTTTGAGAAAAAAAATGTCTATTCAACAGCGTGTCATAACTTACAACACCGATTGACAGAATAATCGTCAACCTCAGCGAGGGTTTTTAAATTTTTCGAAAAGCTCGGCGAGCGAGACAGCGATCACAAGACAACCGGTATTGTGAACCACCCCATACATTGCCATTGATATAAATTCATTTGACAGCTCGCCCGAGAGCCTCGCTCGCTCTCTTGCGCTCTATGTGAAACAGCCATTACATTGAAAAATTGGTCCTTAATTATACAATTCACCTTAGGGTTAGGTGTGTGGATAGGATATTAATTTGGACACATAACTGAACTGAACAAATAAAAGACTGAGTGCCCCAGCAATCCAAAGGTGTTCTTGGCGTAACGTAGCACAACTGTCTCCAAATCTGCAAAACACTTAAGATGGATTCTTGAGGTATCAAAAAATTCCATAGGTGCTCGAAAAAGTTCTACAAGCTCGCGATTCAAACAGGACTTGTCCCACTATTTTTACAAGTATCCCGAATGGGACAAGATTACAAAGAGTAGAGATAAATTGCCACTGTTGAGATCGTTTTCGCAAAGGCAAATCATTAACCTGGATTTATGCATAAGGGCTTCAGATTCATCTAGGTCTGAAGTTTATTTAGGCCCGTGTCTTTTATGATTTTACGTATTTTTAATCTTCTGTGCAGTTGAACTTAATGATCAGCCCACAAGGGGACTATTTCCTAACAGGACAGTTAAAATTTTTGTGATTAAAATTTCGGCGTATGTAAGTTTCTTGAGCTTACCCTTTATATTCACTAGAAATTTTTTTCTCCTTGTTCTCCTTTTTCTCCTTGTTTCTCCTTGTAAACCTAGTGCTGTTCAATAGTAGTGGAATAAGCTTTGACCTGAAAGACAGGCAATGTAACAACTTCTTCTTTCATATGTTCAAATTCAGTTCTGAAAATTCTTAAAAATTGGGATCCACACCAATTTAACCTATGGCGGATAATATGGGTAAGTCCTCTGCAACGTCATAAGCTTGATGTTGAGTTGCTTACATTTAAGACTCGTCATCACTATGTTGATTTTTTCGCACTGCATTCATTACCCAGAAATAGTGACGCTACGATTTTGCTGAATCTTGCAAAATTCTAGTCTGCTTATGATCAACAGTGATCATATGATAGAGAAGGCTCTACGTAGTCTTGGCATTGTTATTTTTGATTTGTTCCAGAATTTTTCATGCAGCCATTTACTCCTTTCATGAGTCATAAGCAACACTGTAAGCAACACCCAAAATGTCTAGTGTGTACACATTAAGATTTAAGTGTTAAAACTAAAGAGCTATCCAGAGTTTGTCGTTTGAATAAATATTTTGTGTTGATTGTTATTTATTTATTTATCTTTGCACCTTATTCCAGGAAAAGAGGTAATTTGGTCCCAGGATGGGTTCAACTAAGCAAACAAGGCTAAACAACGTATTTTTCTTAAAGCTGAAACGTTTCGACTGCCCAAAACTGCTCCTAAAGAAAGAACATCACATGCATCCCCTCCTATTATGACCAATTGCTCTAATTTGTCTTCTCAAAGTTGATGTGTTTTTACAAGCAAACAAAAATATCAGCTTCTTGTGAATTCAAGGCTGGATTTCCTGCCTTCCTCGTTTTAAATCAGATCATAATAAATATTCATTAATAATTTATTTAAAGCGAACAAAAGACATACCTTCCTGCCAAAACTCCTCCTAAAAAAAATTTCGCCACGCCAGCCATATCAAACGATTCCGCGTCTTTCAATAATATCCAAAGTCCGTGCTTGCCAATTCGAACCGAAGAAAAACAACTTTTGTACACCTACCACTCCTCCTACTTATACCAAATCTATCCTTCAAAGAGCCCCAACCACCCGCACAAGGAGTTCCGCATCTGTTCGCGGGTAAAAACAACAACTTTCGTCCTTGGGCAAATTTCCATCGTTAACAAGTCAATTCCTCCCTAGCATCCCTTCGGGATGCTTCTCTTATTCGATTAGCCGGGTATTGCTACCATGCTTCAATAAAAAGGATTCTCTACCGAAATTCAATATGAATGCCCTATCTCCAGAGTAACGCCGCCGCCGGGGGGCAGGTACACTGCCCAAAACACACTTCTCATTAATAATTCACATAGCCCACTCCATCATTCCTTGCTTTTGGTCCTCACCAGCCATTTTGCTGTTGTTTTGTGTTAGTAATTAGAAAATCGTGCTTGTCTACCCATCACACCCGCACCAAAGCCATACCACATCCTTACAAATTCAACCTCCGATTTGTGTCCCTGTATTGCAACGTGAATTTTCTCAAAAATCACAGTTATTCTGATTGCAGTTCGTGCGATGTGGTCCCCCCATGCCGGGCGAAGAAAAGGTATGACTAAAGGAGATGTCATCGCGTCGCGCCTCAAGCGCAGTCCTCTCCGGAACATCAGCGTCGTCGGCAGCGGGAGGACATCATGGACGGTCGCGCAGCAACAGTAGCGCTGCGAAAAACTTCACCGGCAGTGCTGCCAGAATTTTCCGACGCAAAACCATCGACAACTCGCGCATCCGTCAACCGCTTATGGAAGAGGCGATGACAGGTCCCCAACATGAACAATCCCAGCAGCAACAGACAACTGTCAGTGCTAATAGTATTAAGAACGGTGGCAATGTCGTTGTGACCACAACTACAACGGCCAACAGTTCCTGCTGTACGAATAATAATCTCAATTTGGATGGCAACAAAATGGCCGACGACGCGTTATAATTCAAATCACACAACACTCTTTGTAATAGTTAAGTCCTGGCTGCGCCAAACTAACGCAACAAAAGAAAAATGCTGAATGTCGTTATAAGAATTTATTTGATTGTATTTTTTTTTTGTCTTGTAAAACTGTCAATCTATACATAAAAATAATATGTGTGTGAATATTTAGTTTATTTGTATGAGAATGTTTTTAAGTTTAAGCTGCTATCAATCTGTGTATAATGTGTGCTGTAATAGATATCATTTTGTATTCCATTATAAGGGTTTGCCTCGCTCGAAAGGCGAACGGGGAACGTTTCGACTTTGGTATTAAATATCAACTTCATGCGATTTTAAGTGAAACAAATAAATCAGGTTTTTATTGTACTTTTAATGTATTTTTATTTTTTATTTAAAAACATTTAATTTTTTAAGTTGAATTTTTTATTGTAATTTTTTAGGAAATATTGTTATGGTAAAAATAAAAAAAAAATAAATTATTTTATCTACCTTCAAAAGTTTTGCCTTTGTTTTCGATTTTTCTGAGTTTTTTTTTCAAGTTTTTATAACAAAATTCTAGAATAGAAGCAGCTTACAGAACTGACTGAAGCAGTGGCCATGTTGGTTGGTGGATCACTGCTACTCGGTTTGTATATGGAGTAGACTTTTAGGTCCTTAAGGTAGGTAGTTCTCGAATATAGATGTTTTCTGTAAGAATAAACAGTAAAAAGTTAAGGAAAGTTACTTGCAACTAACAAGAACAACAACCCTTTACTCGCTTTTATTTGTTTCTTCTTTTTATCCCAATAAGAGAAAATCTGACCTTGCCCCGGATTGCTATCCAAATCCATATTTCTTACATTTGAAATTACAGCAAATCAGGATGCTGGAGCAGGTTTTGGCTTGGTTTCACCACAAATAGAAGAGTGCTTAACTCGTTCTTGTAGTGTGCCTCGCAGAAATTAAAAGGTGAGTCAACAGTTGGTGTGAATGTTGGCCATCATTTCCTGAAAGCAATCGTAACTTATGTTTTTTTTTTCAAATATCAAGTACAAATTTATATGATTTTTTATTAAGTTTTATTATACCAAGTGTAATCTGCAAAAGTAGCATTTGTCATAGAAGTTGATGTTTTGAAATGAAACATATTTTTGAATAGTTAATCAACACCATTTCTTTTCCTGGATGTCTGAGACCAGATATCCTACACGAGATTCATGAAAAAGCAGTGCATCATGCAATGCAAATTAAGGACATAACATCGAAGCCCTTAATTCTTTTTGGGTCCGGGTGATCATCACATGACTTCGAAGTGCATTACTTTTTATGGAAATCCACCGACCGAGCCGCAAACCACTTACACCCGTCGTAGACACATTCCTTGCTCTGAATAAAAACTTGACTAATACGTTGCTTAATTCTGGGCTTAAAACCAATCGAATTCATGCAAGAATATCTTTATGGGCGATTGCAGGACGACAGGAGGACATGGAATACCATTGCTAGGAATGAAATGTCATAGTCATTCTTCGCTCATCCGAGGGGTAGGTTCTTTGACCCTAACAAACTCATGTCAGTGTTTTTTCTTTTTCGCGTCATGCTGTAAAGACGCAGCGAGAATTTCGCTTCAACCCTCCCTACCTATGATCGTCGGCCTCGCAGACGAATGATGAATGGCACAGCGAACACAGACAACTGCAAAGTACAAATTTTCTTTTTTGAATGAAGAGTAAGAGTTCCGGTGCGTAACCCAAGTAACATTTCTGTTGCGGTAAGGTTATATATAAGCTATTTCCCCTCCCGCAAAATAGTTTGTATGAGGCCTTAGTGAAGCCAATTTGGCGCACTTACAGAAACTGTTAAAGCCCTAACAGCCGTGTTAAAAGTTTCCTGTTATGCTTTACAGAAACCGGTGTTTGTATAAAGTTCCTGTTAGGTCTTATAGAGGCTGTTACTTGCATTAAGGTTTTCTGTTGCAAGCTTTACCGAGGCTGTTACTTGTTAAAAGTTTTTTAGCAGGCTTGTATAAAGTTTCCTGTTAGGCTTTACCGAAACTGTTACTTGTATAAGGCTTCCTATTGCAGGCTTTATAGAGGCTATTACTTGTATAAGACTTCCTCTTGCAGGTCTTATAGAGGCTGTTACTTGTGTAAGTCTTCCCTTTGCAGGCCTTATAGAGGCTATTACTTGTATAAGGTTTCCTGTTGCAGGCCTTATAGAGGCTTTTACTTGTATAAGGCTTCCTTTTGCAGGTCTTATAGAGGCCGTTACTTGTATAAGGCTTCCTGTTGCAGGCCTTATAGAGGCTATTACTTGTATAAGGCTTCCTCTTGCAGGCCTTATAGAGGCGTTTACTTGTATAAGGCTTCCTTCTGCAGGCCTTATAGAGGCTATTACTTGTATAAGGCTTCCTGTTGCAGGCCTTACAGAGGCTTTTACTTCTATAAGGCTTCCTGTTGCAGGCCTTATAGAGGCCATTACTTCTATAAGGCTTCCTGTTGCATGAAGAGTAAGAGTTTCGGTCAGTAAACGCTTATAAGTCATTAAACTTGGTCTAGAAGCATTTGATGAAATCGAGAGGATAACCGGAAGGACCATAAGTCTGCCCGTTACCTCAAGGCAAAGCAGAAGTATTTGCCAACCACTTCCAAAACAACTTTAGGGACAGGCCCCAACACATCTTCTAGAACTCCTGACGGAGGTTGAAACAGAAGTTAATAAAGGCCAAGTACCAGCCAAGGAAAATGCAGGAAGCAACAAAATCCAGAGGGGTTTCTACAAGGAGAAGGATTTATACAAGGTAGAATCTTGGGTATAATATCGGGACTATTGTAAAAAATAAACTACCAAATTCGGCAATGGGTTAGAACGTATTTTTCTTCTAAACAAGCGTGATTCAAATCCGAGCTTAATTGCCGGCAGACTCATTTCCTAGGTAGAATCTGAAGAAGATAGTTGCCCTCACGGGTCATTGCCTGGTAGCGAGGCATGCTGGAAGGCTTGTTGCTTCCATCAACGTTTTATGCAGAAACTGCGAAAAAGAGTAGGAGGAACATACCTTGGATCTTCCCGCCCTATTGACCTTAGGAAGATGAATAGTTCTATATGAATTTTAATGCAAAACCGAAAACCTTTTAGAGACTTGATCGAGACCGACAGGTGAATTGATTAAGCCAGGTCCGTCTGTCTCTCCGTCCGTCTGTTCGTATGACTGAAGTTTCTAGGTCTTTAAAATTGAGCTAGTAAGTTGAAGCATGGAGCGAAGCCTGATTTTCATTTTGTACAAAAAAAGTATGAAAATTATTAAGACTTGCACACAGCCACGCCCACAACTAACTTGGATGCAACACAACCTCAAATTTACATTTTGTTTTAAATGTTTTTTGGTCAAGTTAGACTAAGCGAAGGAACTTAAATTTCAGTGCAGAGAAATAGTGGTAAGAAGCCTTCAAAAAGACAAAAATTGGACCGCCCACCCTATTAGACCATGCCCACTTTTAACATGTCCGACCTTTAAAAACCTGATTTCTTGGTAAATTCATTCTAAATCGAAAAAAAAATTACAAATATTAAAAACAGCGCCATTTACTAAGTTTGTATCTAATGAAGCATAGAGCTCCGCCCACACTAAGAAAGAAAAAAGCTGTTTTTTAAGCATTTTTCGCTTTTAACGAATTTTCTCATGTTTCTAAAGAAATTCGAATTATTTCAATCTATTTTCCAGCTGTCGCCCTTTTTTGAAGGCGTGACCAATACAAATTATTAACGTAAACTATAAGAATTCAGGGTAAAAAACTTGAAAATTTGGTGTTAGAGGGTAATTTGGTGTTTATAATGAGCTCGCAAACACAAAAACAAAATTAATTAATCAGTATGCAAAGTATATTGCTACAACCCTTCTAGTATTTGACCCGGGAAGGAGAAAAAGCTTAGGAGAAAAGCTGCCTTTTGTTCGACCGACCCTAACCTGGATAGCAGACGCTGACTAAGAAGTCGTTCATTTTGAGACAGGTTCTTTTTGACTCTTTATAATATTTGACGATAATTATCCCATGTTTGGTGGAACCTGGGGACCAGGAAACCCGAAAAGGAAGATCTACAAGATCTGAGCGAGGTGACCAGGATCGATAAAAGCTAAAATAGTGAACCACACATCTCGTCTGCATTGCTTCTCATTGAAGTACATTGATGAAACTGTACTTGCTGCCATTTTATTGGAGGGAGTTCACACCGAGAATGGTAAGCCACATCCTAAACGTATCTACCCATTCCGTCACGGGTTCATACTGCTTACACCTGCGTTTAGGATCCTTGAGGTAAATTCTGACTTGAGTATCATTTAGGTACGGACTATCAACGAAACCGGTCATTCTTTTTTGGCTTCTCATTTAAGGCTGCAATTCACTGGCCCTCATGATCTAGTTGGCGTTTATGCTTACATCAAAAATGTTCACTGTCGCTCTCAGTTTATTCCCTCTGTTACTTTAATACAGCAACTAACCAACCCTAGCTCTCGAACTCTCAAGGCAAAAAGTCTTACAGGATTTTATTGGCCCCGATTACTGTTGATCTGCTGCAGTGTTTTTCAAACTTTTTGAATGCGCGACCCCTTAAACAATAAAAAATCTGTGGCGACCCCCGATCTACTACAAAACTTAAAGATAAGCCACTAAACAAAACTTTCTGATACCTTCACAAAAGAAAGGCGGAGACCAATAATAAGTATGTATTCAAAAGTTCAGCAGTTGCGTTGATATGTCATCATTTGGGTGAGTTTCATCAAAATTCAAATTGTACAGCAATGTCAGTTGAGTACGGAAGGATAATTTATTGAGATTATGAAAAGTTTTTAAAATTCTTGAGCTCTAGAAGCCGAAAAAGAGCCATTTTCTGGATAATTTTTGCTTTTAATTTTACGCTTATTTATTTTTGATATTTAAGCTCTCTTAAAAGCTTCAAGGGAAGGATGAGGGACAGTCTTATTGAGAAGATACGACAAATGATTCCTCTTAAAATTTCTTTGTATTCAGAGTTTTCGAAGAAATTTCTTCAGATGAATCAATGCGAGTAAACCATGACATTCTTTGCGTCAAGAGACACCTTTTAATTCTTATACCGCAAGGACAGAGATGGGAACGAAGTTAATGTCATTCCAACTGATCAATCGACCATCGATAAAGATAAAAAAGGATAAAAATCCGCACACCAAAGGGACGAGCATACTCTGAGCTCAAAAATAAGCCTTAAAATTGCTGGTGGGACTCGCCACTTCTTACCTTTTTGAGCACACGTATCCTTAGGGTGTTTTGAGCTCACGACCCCCCTTGTTTTTCTTGGCGGCCCCCCAGGGGGTCGCGACCCACAGATTTAAAAACACTGTGCTAGGGCTTCTTTATTAAGGGAGTCCCTCACTAGCCCCCCGTATCCTGCTGGCTCACACCAAACGGCCCATACTTAAAATCTGAAGCTCGTATCTTTAAATTCCAAGGCACCACCTTAGCTTTTATTCAATCGAAATAGTGCGTACCCGAGACAGACACTGGATTAAGGTATAAGAAATGCAAATCCAGTTGCAGTCACATCAGTGACTTTACTCTGGAAGGAAACGAGTGCCAGCGGCACTTGATCACTTACTTTTCTGACTCCAGCTTCCAGTGAACTCCTCTTCGGGTTTTCAAGTCAAGTCCATCCCTCTGGGTCATAACACTCATAACATTTACTTTTCCTGTCCTTCTCTGGTTTTCGAACTGAGCCCGACTTTCTGATTGTATTTATATGTCAAGATCAGTTTTTGTTCTACTTTTCGGGCTTCTTTTGTATATCCTCTCCACCTCCAGGGCAAACATGAGGGAAATCATTAAGCTGAAAGTAGGTACTTCATGAAGAAAAAGAGATCAACCCTGTTTCTTTTCCACCAAAAAGGAGCCGGTGCTAAAATTAGCACAGTAATGTGCAGAGTGCCTTATACGAATTAAAAAATTGCGTCATAGTAAAGTCGGGTGATATGGCGCAGGCGAAGATATATAACGGCTCACCTTAAATTTCCTTTCAACCAACATGTTTTTTGATACAACTTACAGCAAAGTTTTTTTTTGGCCCTCGCCTGTAATACCCCGAATCATCTCACCTGTGTAAAATGTCGCCTGTGTTTAATGGCACCCAAGCCATATGACATGGCAAAAATGCGCCATTTTCCCCTTTCGAACAATCGATTCAATTCGTTGCCATTTACACGGGCAGGCCTTGAAAGGAAAACCTTTCAAGGCCTGCACGTGTAAATGGCAACGAATTGAATTAATTGGTCGAAAGGGGGAAATGACGCATTTTTGCCATGTCATATGGCTTGGGTGCCATTTAACCCCAAGTAGTTTTGCATAAATTTGAAATTGGTTTTTATTAATTTAAACCCACGCCTTCCAAAACAGGTCGTATTAATAGGTAAGCAACGTTTCAGCAAGTAAAACTGATTCAAACATGATTTTTCTGCTTTCGATTTCTTGCTGATTTCTCCACTTGGACATGGAAATACTGGGAATTTAAAACCCACCGACAAGACTACATTGAAAAATGAGCAATAAGTAAATCAACTTATGCGCCATATTACCTGAGAGAGTGTACCATTTTACCCCCTCTTGTTTGTGTTGGGCTTGCAATAGTCTTTTCGTAATTTTTTATGCCCCAAACTGATACTTTCGTGCAATGACGTTATAGAGAAAACATGCGTATTAGTTTCGTTTAAATAGTCTCTTAGTTTTTAAAATTAAAAAAATGCCCAATATTCCCAAACTTTACCCTTTTTGCAATATTATCAATATCAACCCAATCCCCGAGAAGCACAAGTTGTGTACTCCTTAAAATAAATTATTACCAAAACAATTCAACATGAGGTACAACCCAAACTTAGATTATCTACGCCTGTAGCCTGGATCTTAATAGTAGCCAACTGTCGTTGGCAGATAACTACAGGGGACAGGTTGACTATACCTTTAGAATATGCCTTTCCGAAATGTTACCTTAATTTTTGAAGACAAAATTTTCCATTGAATCTAATAAATAAATTGAGACACACAATGCCAAAGAGTCAGGCTATGACCGATGCATTGGCTGAACTAGTTTTTAATTAAGGCCCAAGACTCAATCATGTGAATTCAAAGCCCAACAATCACTTGCCACAAAGAGCTTCCACATGACGTTCCCCCTTTCATTAGGCTCATGTGCGAATACGCGCTTCAACGCATCTCGTCTCAGAGGCAATTTAATCAACCAAAGGATTCACACACAAGAGAAGTCTGTTGGCATAAGTTCAGCCAGGACAATCTCCATAGAAGGGAGCCCATAATAAAGGCGACCATTTACATTCAGGTTGGCAAAGCATTCTCTTTAAAGTGCACTTACCCTGGGTGGGTATTTAAACCACCTATTCTTGCATAGAAGGATTCATGACACTCCTGGAGAAGACAAACTATATTGTGCAAGCATGTTCACTGGTGTATTGTTTGTTTTTTGGGCAAGAGCAGGGCTTTCCTTAAGTCCTGCCCCAAAAAGTGCCAGAAAAGCTTATCTAAGAATCCATTCGGATAAACAATTCACTAGTGGAATATTAAACATGCGCCCGCAGCCCGCCTCACCAGAGCCCTGGTATATTGCAAGAGACTTTGCAGAACTGGGTAGAAATTTTTTCTAAAACTTTAAATAATCCAAGGAGAGAAACCTTGCCAAAGTGCATCCCTTTTGGCGGATATAAGTTATGAGGCTGCGTTCAACCTTCCGCTAATCGCACAAAAACTTCACCAAGCAATTCGGAAGACTACGACATTCTCAGCGACAGTTTATCCGATAGCACTGTGCCGTGAGTGGGCGGAGCAGGGCGTAAATACTGTGAATGCATGCAGTCCGGCGAGATTCCTCTACACCCTAGAAAGTTTTCCCATCTGTTTTTCCTTTCCGTGACAAGAGTTCAGTGTTCCACAAAAACAGCAGCATCGAGGAAAAGAAAAACATTTTCCTATCGCGATGGACTTTTTCTTTTGCGCTGTGCTCTATTCACGTGCAGTGAAAAAGGACATCACTCGGAATACTTTGTTCCTTGTGACTTTTGAATGTAAATTTAAAAATGCACCCACATTCTTTTTCTTTTTTCTTTTTTTTTTAAACTAAAGTGGAGGAATAAAAAAATTAAATTTACATTCCGAAGTATACCTACACGCTTGTAGCAAGAAGTAGTTTCGGTGTTTTGTTGTAGATGCAGAAATGTCAGTCAAATAAATTGGATTCCGCTTTCCAGGAAGACGAAGGAGACGTAAATGGAGCGTTATAATCGAAAAGAAAATTGGGTGTGGAAAATGAGTTCCTTAAACATGCAACTTACACAATCGTTTCCTATTTGAAAACGATCATTAGATTGGCGTGCGGAGTCCTGTATTTCTTTCTGTTTTGGGGAGAATGCATCCAAACAAGCTGTTGTTTCCCATCGGATAGGCTGCTAAAAATTCTTTACTTGACAATATTCTTTGGAATCCATCCAATAAATGCTATTGGACTTTGAAAGGCAGAAAAAAAGAAGGATCAAAGCCAGATATGCCAAATGCCTACCCTTTTGCGTGCAAAGCGAGAAAACCTGAACCTAGAGCGCAATGAGGAAACCTATGAGCTGGAAATGAGGCCCTATTCACACACAGCCATTGACGCTTGTTTTAGGGTTGGAGTGATTGTTGGCTCAACCACTTTCTTTAAACCAGTGAGTAAGTGCTACAGTATGTACGCAGATGTTACAGTCCATAAAATTGAATATGGAATTGAATATGGAAGTTGAATACCCCATCCTATCCCACATTGTAAAATGATGATGGCATAGTTATTTTTTGACATTTTATAAGTAATGCAAACTTCAAAATATGGCGTGGTCCAATTTTTTGGTTCAAATTCAATATTTTTGAAAAATCGACCCCTAAAAGGGGGCGTGGCTAAAAACTTTATATGAACGAAATCTGGACGAAAGTATAGCCTACCTAGGTTAGGTTAGGTTGATGGATGTCCTTTTGACAATAGTCACGGCTTTACTTAGACCAGCAGTTGGTTCCATTGTGTCCATTGGGAACCTTCTTAATACCTGGAACGAAAACAGAAATAGACCGCTGTTAGAAGCTCAGAGTTCCGCCCTCTTGGAAATTGTATACAAATCTTAGGAGGTCCTTCAGATCTACATTATTTAGATCTTCGAGCTCGTTGAAGAAGTAGCTGCCGAGGATACTACGCCTGATGCTGTTTAGGGCTGGGCATTCGCAGAGCAGGTGACGAACAGATTCAATTTCTTCAACATCCCTGCAGCTTCTGCAGTAATCGTTATGCGGTATGCCTAGCCGCTCAGCATGTAGACCCACAGCGCAGTGCCCCGTGAGGATTCCCGTGAGTACTCGGATGTTCCTGCGGGCTAGTCCGATCAAAAATTGTGATCTCTTTTTGCTTACCGCTGGCCATAGCTCCCTTGTGTATCTGCACGTATCAAGCTCTGTCCAACGTAGATTGGTTCTACTCAAGGATTCAGTTTCTATCCTACGTGCTATCGAACTCAGCGGGACTCTTATGGATTTGAGGGCTAGAGATGCATTCATTCCAGACCCAAATCTCGCAAGCTTGTCCGCTTCTTCGTTTCCCGATATATCGGTGTGACCTGGCACCCAACACACAGTTACAGTGTTGCCAAGTGATTACTCGTCCAGAATTTCCCTGCATAATTTCACAGCCCTTGACTTTACCACGTCTGATTCCAAGGCTTTAATTGCCGCTTGGCTATCAGAGTATATGGTGATGGTCTTGTTTGCGGGGCCGTGTTTCTTCAGCTCGGAGGCAACTTCGGTTATGGCTGCCAGCTCCACCTGAAAAATGCTGCAGTCGTCATTAATTCGAAAAGATTTACCTAGACCCAAATCTCCACAGAAGATGCCCGCACCGGTTCCGACGTCCATCTTAGAACCGTCGGTATATACGGCGATCTTGTCATCTGCTGTAATGGTCTTATCTTCCCATTCACCTCTTTCAGGTATTCTGGTAGCGAATCTCCTGTTGAAGGCGAATGTCATAGGTAGGTAATCTGTGACTGGGGTGTTTGTGGAGGCAGCCCACTGAGTTTCCACAGAGGCGTGTCCATAAGATATTGAGGACCACAGTCCGAATTCCCTTAGGCGAACAGCTGTTTTAGCTGCCTTGCTGCTGCAGTATATGTCCAGGGGGTGAGGTTGAGTAGTACCTCCAGTGCCGCGGTGGGTGTGGTCCTTATGGACCCTGTTATACCCATGCAGGCTGCCCTTTGAACTTTGGTGAGGCTAGAGAGATGACACTTTCTTTCCGGAGCCTTCCACAATACAACTGCACCGTAAGTTAAGATGGGTCTTACAACCGCTATATACATCCAGTGTACCATGTTTGGTTGCAGTCCCCACATGCTTCCGAACGTTCTGCGGCAGGCGTATAGTGCCACCTAACCTGCTACTTTTTTTGTTTCATGCTTTCCTAAATTAGGCTCAAGGCCAGTCGAAATTAAGTTTTTCTGGAAAATTTTAGGTTTTTCTTCAATTCTGCCTCCAAATGCGGGCGGGGCCCAAAGTCTTGTATGAGCAAAATGTGGAACTAAGCGTTTTCTACATAAAAATTTCGACCAAAAATATTGAGTAAACTGCATTTGAAAATTGACCCTTAAAATAGATGCCACGCCCACTCGAGGAGGTTTACCAATTAAATTTGTTTTTTTTGTGTCTAACATTCACTAGGAGATGCTAAATGTCAAATTTCAGCCTTTTAGAACGTCTTACAGTTTTGAAAACTTTGGAGGTAGTTGCACATTTGGACCGATTGTGGGCGTGTCTTTGGGCGGATTTCAAAAATTTCTACACTTGTACTGCTTCGCATGACGTGCACCTTACTTACGAAGTTTCAGCACCCTAGCTCAAAATTTAAGGCCTAATAACATGTGACATACAGACGGACGGACGGACGGACATGGCTCATTCGATTCAGAATTCGGTCTCGATCATATACCCTTAAGATCTTGGGGGTCTACCATTATTATTTCACCGTGTTACAAACTATGTGACAAACTTAATATACCTCCTATCCTTTGAGATTAGGTATAAAAAGCTCAACTCCTCTCTTTCTGACAAAAATAAGTGCGAAAACGAACGTGGCGTGTGAAGTCCCTCAGGGATGTTACCTGACTCCAGTTCTATTACTTCGTACGCGTCTTACAGAGACCGATAATGTCGGTTCTTTATAAATGATCTTCCGTGATTAGAGCAGTCATTAAAGAATGTTCGATAGCATGATGGTAATTTTTGTGTACAATTGTGACAGGTCCATAGTCACCTACCAAAGGGCATGGTTAAACCCTGATTAAGTCGGATTTCCTCCAATCTTTTTTGATTTATATTAACTGAAGCTAAATCACCCCAGTCATACTGAGGTTCAGGAGTGGGCATGCTGGACTCTAAGAAGACTTCCTTCGGATAAAAATGCTCCCAAAATCCCTTGCAAGACATTAATCACACTTTTGCCCAGAGATTTTTGCCTAAAAATCTCCCTAACATGTCTGATCAATTATTTAAATTATCAGCAGCAGTTGCCTCCTTTAGTGCTGATTGCAAGCAATTTTTCCACGCACCACCAAATTATTTCATATCGCCGAACGCTGATTTCGATACCTCGGAATATCACCATACAGCGTCAGTGATTTATAGACTCTCATTTCCCTTTGGCAGCCGCATTGTTCTTACCTCTGTCTTCGCCATTTGTCGGCGGATGATTTAAAGCCTAGATTTTCTCGCCGCCAGGTGAAAATAATTTTCCAATTTTCCCTGTCTTTTCGGCTTCGCGGCGAACGATGAATACTCCTTAGATTTTCACCCCAAGGTCAGTGTCAATGGGATTGACTTCAACCAAGGACAATGAAATTGAATCACGGGCAGGTGTATAGTGAGAAATATCCTTCTTACACGAAAATAGCAGGATACTTCCTAATGACGCTTCTGAATCCGGCAAAATGAAGTACAACTCCCAAAGGAGCCCCAGCCAACGGGATCGAGAGACACAAAGCAATAAAAAAACGAAATCTCGAAGCAACATCCTCTGCTATGCATTATCCCCCACCTATCCTTGTTAGGAAGAACTCATCATTATCAAAACACGTCTCGTCGTTCCACGCAGTGTTTTTAAGGAATCCCTACATTCGGCACCCTGGGAGTTTTCAGCCACAAAAAAAAAAAAAATGAAACACAAAAACGAATTCTTAAAGGTAAGATAGATACTTTTATGTGTGTGCGTGCTTTTTTATTGCCCCTCTGTGGTTGTCCTGTGAGCCAAAAAATTTCACCAACTCCCCAATATAAGCGGATGACAGAACAGAGCTAAAAAGGTCACGCAAGGATGATTTAGGAAATGTTTTTATTTTTTCGTAGGTGTATACAAATCGAAAGTGAGTTCTGTAAATACTTTGCCAACCGGTTTGATGGGCAGGCAGGCCCCTAAACAGGTGGATCTAACATGTGCCAGTCTCTAGCTCAAAACCTCAAAATGCTTATCCTTAATAAAGGAAATTTCTGCTTAAAAATTGCAAATGTTTGAATAGCATCGGTGTGGGATTTTACATTCTCATAAGGGCTTTTTCGTGGGGTTCCTTATTCATGGTTATTTGGGGTAGTTTTTTTTTTCTTTGGGGAAATTTTGCTAAAATTGGAATCCCTTTGGCGGTGGTGGGTCCTGCAGGTGGGACGAAGCCGGAAAAACTCGTGCGAAATATTGCAACAAATCACGTGCAAGTCGTGTACACCCCGCACGGCACCCAACGTCTGTTGATAGGGTATACCGTATAAGGCATAGTCTCGCGTGGAGAATTTTAATTAAAACAGTTTCATCGGGGCATTCCCGATAAGGGGTATTTACGTAGGTGTAGATATATTTATGTTTTTGGTTGTCAGTGCGAAAAGGATGTTCTATTCTAAATGAATGTGGTCTTTCGCCAGGGAATTTCGTATGCAACAGTGTAAAGTTGGTGTGTTTTGTGTTAATTACTGCTTTCTAATCTGGGGAATGCAAATGTGACTATGCATAAATTAATGCTAAAAAGGGGTCCTATATCTCTCAGCTATAAGAAAATTAAATAGATCTAGAAAGGAGAAAGGCAGAGCTCCATTTCGGATGCCAAACTTAGCTGACATATATGAAACCTTTTTGTAAGCTGAAAAGGATATCTTGGGGTTTATCTTTCTTCTGTGGTTATTTAATGAGCTGTAATCCGACTGTGTTTACAAAGGAGTCGTGAACTTGTTAGCCTTGAAATTGAGGTTTATTAAGGACATTTGTCTGGTCATCAGAGAATTAAAATTTCCCCAGGGGTTAGACTGATGTGAAGCAAAGAAAGAGTATCTCCAATTCACAACTATTTTCTTTTACTTTAACTGCAGAATGAGGGTATGAAAATGAGGGTAAAATTGACCCACTTCGATATCCGATACATACCAATTCAAGCCATTTTCTCTGGACGAATCACTAGTCGAATGTCGGGCATTTCATGCCCCTCATAAAAGACAGATGCCCTTTTGCAAGACTTCTGGAGCAAGCATTTAGCACTTTCACGTTGAATGGATTCTTTTCAACGACAGTTTTGACATTATCCACGTGATTGTCTTCTGCTCATCTGGCCTCATGAAATGTTTTGGGATAAAAGACCTTGATCCATTAAGAAAATTAGCGTATTTTCATCCACACCGCAATATTTATTATCTATAACCAAAACTTATTACTATAAGAATTTTTGTTTCAAAGAATTTTGAAAAGCACGTTTTGTACTTAATTGGTTTTAAGCTACCAAGCTTAAGCTTTTATTCAATGTTTTTGTTCGAAATCGAAAAATTTTTACTTATTACGCCTAAATTTCGTTCACAATACATTTAGAACCACGCCAACTTTTGCAGGCAGAATTGAAGAAAAATATTGAATTTTCCAAAAAAACAAGGTATTTTCGATTGACGAAAAACTTGGTTTGGGAAAGAATAAGGAATGAAAATTAGCACGTAAGGTAAACGAGACTCATCAACATCATTTTTGATGAATACTTATCCATAGAAAGGTCGCGGAGCGAGGGCGGCTAAACGGTCCTACCATCGTTCCCGATCCTCCGCCCCCAACTCAAGGGACACAGGCGCGATCCCCCAGACATGTCTCGGGAATGTTCTTTACCTGATCCCACCTCCTGTTTCTTCGCCTACCATGCGGGCGACGAGCTCGCATCTCGGCTAACGTGACCTGTCTAGGAAGTCTGTTGAGGGACATGCGAGTAACGTGTCCAAACCATCGAAGAATTGATTGTTCCACTCGGAGCAGTAGCTGCTCAGCATCAAGATTCCCATGATTACTGACGTTTCTCACTCTATCCTTAAGAGTAACACCAGCAACGCATCTCAGAAATCTCATTTCGGCAGCTTGTACCCGCGATCTAGTTCTTTCGGTCGTGTCCCAAATTTCATGCCCATAGATGAGGGTTGGAACGAACACTGAATTAAAAAGTGCGATTTTTACTATCACTCCAAGCTCAGCTTTCCTGATGACCGGCCGGCGCAGTTCCTTTACTATTGCTCCAGCTTGGCCAATCCCACAGAATGACTCAGTATCACTCCTTCCTCTTTCGTGGAAAATACCCCGAGATACTTAAACTTCTCTACCTGTTTCATTGGGACTCCATTTATGTGCAGGGCACACTGGACAGGAGTTCGGGAAAGAACCATTACTTCGGATGTACTCACGTTCACCTTCATCTTAGCCTCACCACAGATGGCCGCAGACCCATACAGTGATCGCTAAAGTTCCTCCCAGGACGATGCCAGGATGGCTTATAATCATCTGCGAAAAGCAGATGGCTTATCCGGACGCCAGCCACTTCGAAAGTTTCCTCACCAAGACTGCGGTTAACCATCCAGTCCATATATGCTATAAAAAGTAGAAGCGATTGCAAACTGCCCTGGCAAATTCCAACGTAAACATCAAAAATGTGGAATTTGAAGCCATTTATCCGAACACAGCTTCTACAATTCCGATACAAAGACTAAATGGCTCTCAGAAGTGGCCCACTCATAGGTTGTAGTCCTGCAAAACTCTCCAGAGCTTATCCCGAGGAACCCGGTCATAGACCGGTTTGGCATATTCCCAGGCCTTCTCAAGAATAACCTTCAGAGTAAAAAGCTGATCGGTAGTGCCTCTGCCAGGCAGAAAGTCGCATTGCTCTTTCCGCAGCAAAGGCTCGATTACAGCTCTGGAACGCGCTTCCAACACCGTCGCGAATACTTTTCCCGGAAGACTTAAGAGAGATATACCCTATAGTGGCAATCGCGAGGTGCTTTCCCGCTTTCCCAAGCCACCTTAATGACACGTGTTAGCCGTTTTACACCTTCTTCACCCATTGCCTTGAGCACTAATGGCCGGATTTCATCAACTCCAGCAGACTTACGCACTTTTATCGTTTTAATAGCTGCAGTGACTTCATCTATAAAATATAAATAGAGTGACGCAACAGCTCGAGGTGAACCAGTGCCAACTTCTCAACAATGTATGCTGTGTGTGTTAGTTTCTTCACATACAAGGGGACCTACAATTTTTCGCCGAATCCGAACGGCACTTTGAGAAGTTTTTCAAAACAAATGATACTCTCTGAGGGCTTGTCAGAACCTCGCGGAGGTGGGGACCGTGAAAAAGAAGAAGTCTTTTTGTTTCAGGTGACGATGGCAGGATTCGAACCCAGGCCTCCGGCGTAGTAAGCACACACACTAACCACTACGCCACGGCACCCCACAGTGACTTCATCTACTGTAAGTCTATTCTCCACCCTAATCTCGTCAGCAATGGGACTGTCATCTTCAATGCAGAGCACTGAATCCCTTGGGGATTGAGCAGTTCCGAAAAGTGTTCGCTCCATCGCGTAAAGACGTCGTTCTCATTTGAAAGAAGCGCACCGTCCTTGCATTTAACCCCTTGAACGATATTTTACTTTCTTCTTCTAAGTCGGAGAATAGTCTGCAAAATGTCCTGTTTGCAGATCTGTAATTGTGCTCTAACCTCTTGCCGAACTTTTTCCAAGTCTGTTTCTTGGATGTTCTAACCGCCATATTGGAAGTTCTTCGCTCCTCAGTGTACCGGGCTCGAGAAATTGAGTTCCTAGATTGATTCCACACAATATATAGGCTCTCCCCTTCTGTGGCTTCTTGAACTTCAGGAGTCTTAAACCACGCAGTTATTTAATCACCACCAGCCGCCACATCAAGCCACTTCACTCCACAAACATTTCTTGCAGAGGCAATGACTGCCGATGAAAACAGCTGCCATTCTTCCTCTACATTTAAAAGCTCAGGTGGAATTTGTTCAAACTTCTCCGAAACGTGCGGTGTAAATCGCTCCCTGTTATCAGATTCAGCCACCTGTAACCTTTCCCATCGAATGCAGGTCACCAGTCTTGGATTCCGGCTGGGTGTCAAAGGAATACTGTCGCTAAAGCGCAATTTCCACAGCATTAGGTTGACAACTCTGCGCCTCTCAAAACGCGAACATCTCAAATAATTTTTTGAACATACGATGGTACCACATAGAAATCAATCAAAGATCTCTTATTCGAACTGTGCCGGTACCAAGTGTATTTATGAATGTCCTTGTGCGCGAAAAAGGTGTTCATGATGGACAAACCATAAGCACAGCAAAAGTTCAACAGGTTCTTTCCGTTCCTCTTTAATCCGGGTAACAGTGCCCCCATTGCCATTTTCCTCGTCTCTCCCCTCCACACCATATCCCAGTGCTCTTCCCAAGGCTGGATTGATGTGGGCTTGCGCTTCGGTTACCCTAACCTCTCCAACCCCCATGGGATCGCCAGCACATCATTCTCACTGGTACGGGTTTATATATTGCTTCGGTTACCCCTACCTGCCTCCAATTCGAGTTGCTTGGCGAGGCGAGTTGCTTGCAGTGCAGGTTTACACCGAAAACGGTTACCCTACATCAGCTTCTTGCCTGCCAATCCCCCCTGCAAGGGTTCACACCGAATCGGTTACCCCTGCACCTTCCCATCCCCGAGGATAATTCTTTGCAGAGAAGCAACAGGTTCGAACTTATACCGAAATTGGTTGCCCTGCTGGGCTCTCCTATAGGAACTATTCCTCACTAAGCCGCCCACCTCCTCCTCTACCTCAAGCCACCCCCCAGTCCGTATTAACAAGGCAAATTCCCATCTGGAGTCCAACAGTTACGAGACCACCCTTTCTTTAGGAAAGTCACTCACTGGTCCTTCTCAACTTTGCTGACAACGGTTCACACCGAAACGGTTGCCCCCAGTTTTCATTACCCGCGGGTATGTCTCAACCAGTTAAACTCTAGTTGGTGACCTTCGGTATAGGTTTATACTGTAAACGGTTACCTAGACCCCTCCCACCTAAACGGGTAGTCATCATTTAGATCCCGGGCTGGTAATTCCGGTCCTTCAAGTAGTTTCATATAATGGACCTCCTGTGGTCTAAGTGTGTTCCTGCCCAGCGGGGACAGCCACCCAACCTAACCTAATAGTGCCTCCCAGTCACAGTACTGTCGTCCGTACCCACATGAGCATTAAAGTCACCCATCAGGAGGGAGAATTCCATTTCTGCCACTCTATCCAGCGCAGCATCAACTTCGTTCAAGAAAGCCGCATACTCTGACTCTCAATTCGGTGCATACACCTGCACCAAAGCCAAAGTCGATCGCTCAGGCTTAAGTTTTAAGATCAAAACCTTGCCTCCCAATGGTACAAACAAATACGTTTTCCGACAGACGGGGCTTGGGAGTATCCCCACCCGCCTGTGCTGTGCAGTCATGTTACGTGAGACGCCAGACCAGAAAAGTATCAACCCATCAGCGAAGTCTCTGGTTCCGGAACCTTTCCACTAAGTTGAGGAGATGCCAGTAGTATCAAGCTAATACTTTTAAGCCTCCTCAACAAGTGCAAGCTTCTTCTCCATTAGCAAAGGAACATTCCATGTGCCAATTTTAAGTTGGTGCCGTTGTCGATTTGTGGACTGACCATCTAAGCCCTCATTTTGGCTTAGCGCTGCTCCCCTCCGCCCCCCGTAATGAAAAGTGTCACCCTTGCCGGGCTGCTCGTAACTTATTCGGGTTGAACCCTATCGGATGCCGAGTGGGGCTTTCCGACCACCAAGCGCTCGCATGCTGTGCTGACACCCCCCATAGGCTTAGCTTCAAAAGGTGCCCTCGGTTGCCAGGATCAGCACATTTCCGAGGCTTTTTCTCGCTCCTAACATGGAAAACAGACGCCGACCAAGGAGCCGCTTATTCCGAGACTGGCGCTCTTGGATTTCTTCTGTTTAGAGTTCAGCCGCCCCCCTGGGATCAGCGACGCTGCCCAGTTTGCCGCACACTTTGTATCAGACGCTAATGGGTTTTATTTAGACCTTCAGGTTCATCTCTTAAATATAACTTTACAGCAAAGGGTGGCCCCACAAGGAGTATATAATTATTACAGTATCACTTTTAAAATGCGCTGAAGACGACTTCTTCCTGTGGATTTTAGTCGGCTCTTACGACAGGCATATCTTAAGTTAAGGCTATTCGAACTATTCGATAATAAGGTGCTGAAAGCTCGCGAGATGGAAAAGGGTGGAAGTGGTGCTGACGGTAGCACTTAGGACTGTCACATCGGAAGGTCCTGGGTTCAATGCCTAGTAAAATCAGCTCTCTTGTTGCCGTAAGTATTTCCTTGCTAATGAATGGGAAATAATATCCTTCAATTAAGTTTCAATTGTAGAAAATAAACTTACCCGTACACTCATATGTTTGTTCCTTCCATCAAACAATATGGCCTGTCCAAAGCAATAAATTCCATATCCTTTCTCGGAAATAAACTATTCTTCACAACGGAAATAGTAAATCTCCCGTCTCAGCATTTGCCCCAAGTTTTACCTTTTCAAATCGTTGCATAAACTTCCGTTCAAATAGAACAAGGATTTTCTCTTCCAGTATCCGTTCGCCTGTAGCATACCTCTACTTGAGTCACAATACACGGAATTTACTATTTTCATTCTTTAGTTATCCACAGTACAACAATCGGTACAGAGAGGAAATTCCATTTTTCCTATTTCCTACACTTAGGCACACTATTATAGTCCTTGAATTGTGCTGTTGCAATTTCTGGAATTCTCTTTTTTTCGAAATCAACAATAAATAACAAAGCAAAGAGGATTGCGGGCAATTTCCTTTTGTCCAACACCCACCAAATTAGGTAGTGGATGTGAGAATAATCACTTGCAAAACAACCAATTTTGCAAGGATGAAAGGACCCAACTATGGTGGGTGTTTATCGTTTATTTATCGATTCGACACTGGCACTTTTTTTGCCTAGGAAGATAGAAACAGCCCAACCGGCTAATTCGATCGTCGTTCCTAGAGATACTGTTTGTATAATGTACAATAATTTCGGCTGAGGATTCCTGAAAAGGATATTTTTTTATGTGAAATCGTTTATAAAATGAAGGGACATTGGTAGCGTGGAACAGAGATATTGTAAGACAACATGAGTAACCATAATCCGCAGACTAGAGCTGGGCACAAGTTCAAAATGGAAAACTGTTTTTGGCGCCGAAGGCGATATCCTCCCGACTATGCACGTATTGTTATGTTTTATGTCGAAATCGTGCACTAAAGGACAAATTGGAAGCCGTAACAAGCAATGCAAACTGCATTACTGTACATGCAGAAATGAAATACTGTTACACAACGCTATCAGGCAAAACTATTCTGAGGACACATGCAAGATCCTTAATTGTTGTTCGTATACAGCACTGCTTTGAAGGAACTATTCGCTACATCATGCGGTTGCTTCAGGATTGCATTAGCTATGCAAATGCTTTGCAAGTTTTACGCTACCATGCCGCGTCGTGTTTTCGTTTTTGTCCTGTCTCGTGTCCTGGAACAACGTTGTATAGAGAGTTGTTACAAGGTTATTACTCTTAACATCGATATGGATCACGATAAGGCATTGGAAGGATTTCAAAACAAAATAGATGAGCATTGCAATTGCACAAAGTATGATTCCTTTGTGCTTTGGGGTAAACAAATTCGTGAATCATGGTTGGCGAAATCGTGGTGGCAACATTTTGCATTTTCAAACTTTTTGGAGTTGACGTTGCAGTTGCAGTATGAGGCACAGGAGATAACATTTTACAGTATTAAAATAGTGAGCATCGCAGTTCAGTTGGTTAATATCGACCTAGCTCCGGTGTATAACTTAACTAATCCTGTACCTAAAAAAAAAATCGTAAGGATCCATAAGTAATTGACATCAAAGAGCTCGTCTCAGAGTACTTCGTCCAATTTTAAACCTATTAATCATGGCGAACCGTCTGCTCAATCACTCACTCATAATATTATGTCGCTTATTTAAAAAAAATCCTCTTTTTTGTGGGTAATTTTTCCCTCGCAGATATTGAAATGGATGTCTGCAAGATGAATCGGAGTTAATCAACCCTGAATAATTACATAATGCTTCATTATTGCGGCGAAGCAGGACTCAAGGACATTTGGCCATTAAATTTATAACTGTCAAAGTTTCGATCTTAAAAATAAACAAAACTGCAAACCAATTTTTAATTGAAAGTCAATAAAAGGCGATATATTGACAGATGCCATCCTTTTAATAAGTAGCAATAAAAGGGGCTTTAAAAAGCTGTAAATCGACGAGAGTTTAAAAATCAATTTATTGCACACACAAACATATGCCCAAGGACAGCCATGCAAAATGCTCAAAAGCAAATTAATAAAATTGCTTTTGGTCAAAAAATGTTTTTACTTTGGTTTTCACACTAAATTACACACATTCGCCTCAAAGTATCTCATGAATAATATCGAAGAAATAAATTAGCATCAAAGTGGCAAAAATATCTAAAAGAAAAAAAGAAAAAAAGGTCCTCTCATAAAATGAAAACAAAAACAAATTTAATTGAGATTTTTTCCATTGGAATTGGGTTTCCTTTGTGGCTTAAATTGATAATAATTTTTTTGTGTTTTGGCAGGACATCTTCTTGATGGAATTTATTTTCATTTGAGTGCATTTCTTAAAGTCTTGATTCCAAAGAGAAAGTAATATTTTGAATATAAGTGATTAAAAAAAAATTGAATTTACAAGTTTAATTGATTTTGATCTTTGATGTTTTTTCAAATTAAATGGGGCTTAAAAAAACCTGGTCTCTAGTCAAATAAAAGGGGAAAACATTTTGTTAAGGGATAAATTAAGTACATTCAATTATATTGAGCTAGACAGCAAGTAAATAAGGACTAGTATGAACGAACCCTCGGGCTTCTAAGTGCAGGTCAAGAAGAAGCAAGTCAATTATATAAAACAACATTAAGTATTAAAACTGGTCTATAGGGCAAGAAAAACCAATTCATTCATAAAATCAAAGATATTTTGAATCTATTAAGACCGATAACGAAAAATCTCTGCTGATGGGTAGAAAAATCGAATTCCGTCCAGGGCCATCAAAAAAGTTGTCTACCAATGTATACAATGCAATAAAGACTGTAGCCCTTTGGCAAAATTTAAAAAAATGGGTCTCAGCTTCCATAACGAAGGCGTCTACAATGAGCTTGCTTTAAAGGCAAAATCAAGCTCCTTAGAGCTCGGACACGTTTATCATCAGCTTGGAAAATTTGAGTAAAGTGGAGAAAGAGTTTCTGATCCAACACAAACGCTGTTGGGTCAACGCAGAATATTAAAAACCGCGCAAAGAAACATTGAAGCCTTTCCCCGCAAGTGTTATGCCTTTACGGTACGGAGTAAAAGAGTAAATTACCAGCAGGGTATAACGCCATGCAGGACATTTAATTTTCTTATTTTATTAAGACTTATCATAACTTAACACTTTGCGACGCCTCTACGTAAAAACCATGCTCAAAAATCGCACATCGCTCAGTTGAAGCCCTTGTAAGCAGCAGATAAACTTGTATCTTGGTATCACAACTAAGTATCGAATTGCCCAAAACCACATCGCCCATACGTCAAAAATGTCACATCACCAATATTTTTGAGAAATATTCCAGAATGACAGATAACCCCAACTAGATCTTGTAACTTTTCAAAATATTAAGAGTTAACTAGTAATATGAACGATTTTCGTAGAATAGAACTTTAAAATGAGGTCGGAATCAGCAACCACCGAGCTCTAATCCGCGAACGACATAAATCTTCAACTATTCAAGTAATAAAGTAAATCGTCCCATCATTCTTATTCACTCTTTCCAACAACAACTTTTATGTTACTTTTGACCACTTTCGCACACCTTTATAACAGTTTGCTACTTAAAAATGAAAATTGGAACTGTCCATGTCCACGTATAATCGATCGGAAAAATTTCGTTTTCTATTGGGATTTTCACAGCCACGCTCTTTTGGGAGGTAAAACGACAGCAAAAGAGAGTCCGCGTCGTGTCAAGTAAGTCATATGTTTTTCTGGACGAGTCGAGACACATCGGGATTTATTTTAAACCATCTCCCGAGTCATAGTAAAAAACCCAAGAGCTATAGCTTGGGTTGGTTCGCTGTACCCGGTCAGCAGAGACATGCCTATGCGAGAAGAGGACCATACTAACTGTGTGAACCACTTTCTTGTGAAAACGGCGACATTATTACCCGAGGACTTGAATGACGATTTTTATACCCGACCCAGGTTATATTAAGTTTGATGTATAGTTTGTAACGCAGTGAAATAATCACCGTAGACCCCTAAGACCTTTTAGAGATATGAATAGGACCGACCGGAGAATCGATTAAGCCATGTCCGTCCGTCCGTCCGTCCGTCCGTCCGTCCGTCCGTATGTAAACAACTTGGTATGGTCGGGTATTTTGCAATCCGTCGTAGATGGATTGAAGCTTTTGCATACCCACTGTTGCACTTTCCCACTTGTTCTAGTTAGGGAGAAAGGGACGTAGCAATCAGTAGGCCTATTCCAAACGGCATCTCATTGATTTACCCGAAAGGGGTAACAATGCCCTTTCCAGCTGAGTAATGGGGGCTAGTGAGAGGCCTTTTTTTAAAAAAAACCCAAGTAGGGCAACCGTAATGGGTGCTAGCCTATGGTTAATTTAACTAAGGTGTGAATTTGCCTTAAGGATGGAATAGCTAGAGAGGGCGGAAAGGCAGGCGCATCCTTTTTCGGTGTAAGCCCACATCAACAAGATAGTGACAACTAATAAGGGGCATCCTTTAGTTAAAGGTCAGGCTCTTGAACGAGGTTCCTGAATAACGCTCAAGCTAGAATTTACATCGGTTGTGGTATAGGCTCTTTGCAGAGGGGTACATTGAGGCCGGAGCTTTCCGTTCTCGGTGTGAACGCCCACTAAAAAAAAGATGCTGTGCCCAGTGAGGAATTTTCTTGAGCGAAAAAGTAAAGCAGGTTAGCTCTAAATTTTTTCAGTGTCAACAGTCAATCCGAAGCTCACACGGCAAAAGGAGAGGTAGGTGTAGGTTTGATTAGGTGGCTGTCTCCGCTGAGCAAGAGATATTTTTGATACCATTGTGATACCACTTTGTTGGACCGGAGTAACCAGCCCGAAAACCTAAATGACAACTATACTTTGAGTGTGAGGGGTCCAGGCAACCAGTCACGATATTTACCTGAAGTCGATTGGTTACCCGAAGATGGCTGTGAAAGCTACAGGTAATTGTTTCGGTGTGAACCTCTGTCAGCAAAATTGAGGTGACCAGTGAGAGACTTCCTGGAGAAAGGGTGGTCTCGTGACTGTTTGACTCCAGATGGGCATTCGCCTTGAGGATAGGAGGGGCGGGGGATTGATATGGATTAGGAGAACTAACTTAAGGTGGAGGGATAACCGATTTCGGTGTAAGCCCTCGTTAACAAGGTGGTGGGAGGTCAATGAATGGTGGTTGCTTAAAGAGAAAAGCACGGCACGGGCAACCGATTTTGGTATAAGCTACTAGAATCATCCTCGAGCATGGGAAAGTGCAGGGGTAACCGAATTCGGTGTGAATTCTTGCCGGGGTGGGGGGAGAGTTCTTAGGTAAGAAGCTGATGGGTAACCGTCTTCGGTGTAAGCCCGTACTACAAGTGACTCACGTTATAATTTGGGGGAGTCGGCTTAATGGGAAGGAAGGGGTAACCAAAGCGGAACTCGTACCAGTATAGAGGTTGGTATACTAACGTCGGCGTTCCCCTATATGGCGGAGATTTACCTGCAACCAAATTTTTGGGTAACAGTCCGTACCAGATCAGCCCTGTTGCGGAAAACTATGGGAAAGCCTGAGTAGAATGAGAGGGGAGGTACGGAGCTAAAGTAAACAGATTATAAGAAATGCCATGATGCCGAGGTATGTGCACTCGCTATTAAGGCGTTAAACCAATTTGACCTGGAGACAGAATTCATTATTTTCTTAAAGTCGAGTTTAACTAGATCGTTTAGATCTTCGAAGAAGTATTCCTATTCACCTTGGGTCTCTCTATTCGCATTGTCGATACAGGGTAGTTTAACAAAAGATGAAGCACGGTTTTTTCCTCCTCCTCGTCTATTCAACTTCCACAAAAATCGGTAAGGTGAGCATCAGGTCAGGTCGCTTCTGACATAAAGGAAATTAGTCTCCTTGCTTTCCTTCAATCAATTATGGCCATGTTTGTATGAAAGAAAGACAATCGCTCATGCTTGCCCACCTGCTGTTTGCCATTTTATTTGCTACAGTGTCCAGGAGAAATGTTTATTGATTTTAGGGTTACTGCAGGTTTCACCGCATTTTTAGTCAGATTGGCATTGAACACATTTTCAAGAACGTCAGCTATACAATTGCCTTTAATATCCCTGTGGCCTGAAATAATATAGTTTAGGTTGAGACATTTAGGGCATTGCCTTACGAACTTCGATCGTTGGCGTGATCCAGAAACAGTCAGCTCGGGTCTCAGGCCTTCGACAGGAGAATATTGCAAGGATTGGGGTCAAAAATACTGGTTGGGTAAAATTATTTTTACAAAATTTCGCTTTCAAAATTCTGCTTTAAAAAATTTGGAAATGCCTCCTTATAATAGCAACACTGTGAAATATGTATGAGGGCCCCTGCCTGTTTCTTTGGTTAAAAAGGGAAAAATTTGCTGTAAAAGCAGAATAATCTAAATTTTATTCCTTTAGTTGGAATTCTGAAAAGCAGAATTCTTTTGTGAAAATGCAGAATTTTTATGAGCAGAATAATGGCCCGCTTCCTATTGCAATCAAGACCCTCCTGGAACAGACGTTTATATCGAGTGTCCAACTGATTTTCTCGTCTAAAATAGCTTCATGTCTGCTATGTGGTCTGAAAAAATCAATTGAATCAATTTAATTTAATGGTGAAGCTATAGAGAAAGTATTTTCTAACTTTTTGCGAACAGTACTCGCCTAGTCTTTGAGGGATAGACTCCGAGACCAACACTTTCTGCCCACTCTAGGACCAAAGTGCAGCAAATCTCTAATTTTGGGTAGGAACTTATGGCTAATCCTGCTTTCGCAATGATGCCAGCGTAGGCTATGACTTAAAATAGCCATTTGCTCGATCCAATCACAAAGATTAAGGATAGTTGTCAACCTCCAGCTTTAGAAGTGCAGTCGTTACAGCTATCGTTCTCACATCGTTGAAAATTCCTTTAAATTCAGAAAAGGATTCTATAGTGATCAAAACAACAACATGACTTTTTTATAAAATCCTTGTTGCTAAGGAATTTCTCAATGATAATCCACCGATTTTTCCTTGCTGCAGCAAGGCACGTTTGCACGACGTTGGATCACCAATAAAAGACTACTTTTCATGTTGGTTCTAATGTGACCACAGATCGATCTTTCCAGGGCCTTTAATAGGAAGGAGGAGAGGCTGATCGGATGCAACTCTTTGAGTTAAACAGAGAAGTTCTACCAGCTTTCGGTATATTATTACTACTTTGGCTATCCCTCAGCCTGCCAGGGTTCAAACCGAAGTTCAAGCAACTTTTACATGTACCGGAGACCGTCCTACCGTTCTTTTCATAAACCGTCATGTTAACCGAGAAGCTTTAGCCCGTAGAGGAACTTTGGCAGCTCAGGAACTCTCGAATCCTCTTGTAGCAAGTGCCGCAATAGACTCCGGCTTCAATGGCAGGAAAACGTATCGCCGTGTATCTTTTAATAACCTTAAGTTTTCTAATTGAAAGATTAAGATTCTGTGCTGCTATGAGCCCAAGAATGTCTTTTGGAATGTCACTGGGACCCGGGGGATTTAAACTGTGGCTGTTGGCCTTACTGAAATTTTTTGATATTCTGGGCAGGCTTTAGATTCGCACGGGTCCGGCATACAGCGCAGACCTATGAGACTGCTTACCTGATAAAGTGGGCAGAGGTCTTGTTGCTGCAGATCAAAAGCTTGGCATTCGTCTGATGCCAGTTCGCGTCTATTAAGGTCGGTAGTACTAGCGTAGGATAGGCCTGGCAGTTCTGCAAAATAACTGAGCCTTAAGAAGCCTTCAGTTATCCGAACATGTCCAACCTTCCTCATCACCGTTGTCTGTGGTACCGAGGGTCAAATGGCCCCTCTTAATTTTGCTAAATTGCCGAGACACCGTTTGAGGTTGTCTTCGCCTTCTTCAAAGTTTTCACATGTGCTTTCCGCTGTAGAGGGTCGTTAAGTGGCAGGTCGGTGTCAGCCTCTCCAAAGCTGAGTCCGTTTCTGAAAGGGAGGTGGAGGGATCGTTATTAATGCTGAGCTTTTTTTCACTTTCTTGATAATTTCACTTGTTGTCCGTTGCAACATTCCGGTTATCGTCCTGGTATTTGTCGAATTGGTAGTCGTTGAATTGAATTGAATTGAATGTATAGGGTGCGAGTATAATACCCACTTGTACTGCGACCTAAAAGATCTATTGTACCCCTTTACTTTGATCTAGGTTTTTAGAGCTATCTTTACAAATCTGATAACCTCCCTCGATGGGATGTTTTCATAGTCTTTCCCTGTTAAATTGGGTATCCCAGTAATTTAGTCGTTACTTTCGTTTAGGCTGGGCGAGGGCATCAATATCCGGTTTTTATTTTTAGCCGGTAGAAAAAGGTTCATCCACTGCAGCGCCTGTTTTGCTGGGATAATGCGCACTTATAGCCTTATACTTTATATTATGTAGGATAAGCTTGGCCAAGGACACTTGAAGGAGGTTGATTGAACGCACAGCCATGCATCCTTTGGCACAGTTTGTTGTATACTCTCACCATTACTGGAATTAGGCTTGTTAGGTTCGATCGTCACTTCTCAGCCAACCGTAGCCAGTTGATTTATCGCAACCTAAGCCTACGTACCAGCGTCATTGAAGATGGCATTAATGTCAAGGTGTCTGCAGAAGACAGGGGGCCTGGAAGCATTGCAATTAGGATGTCCACAGTTACTGGACTGCGACTTTCAGACTTAACTTGAAGTCTTAGTTTCTTAAAGACTCCTTCGTCAAACTTTTGCTTAGTTCAGTAGGTTTAGGTTCAATGTATTGATATTGGTTTGACCCATGCATGTGATTTTTTGAGTAAGTCAAAGATCGACATCTGAAGGTGTGCAAAGTTCCCTCCATCCCTGTCTACCAGCCTGTGGAGATCTACCTACCAGCGACGCCTTAGAAAACTACACACTGCCGGTTTGTATAGATTATTTCGATCTTCGAAGTAACAAAAAAAGTCATTCTCTCATCTCCTTTGTCGACGAGATTTTTTTTTTTCTGCACAAGCCACTTATCCAAAAGGCTGTCCAACCCCCTCACATTTATCTTAAAATTCAACTTTTTTTCAGCTGTATTTCGATTGAGAACCCCACTTAAGATGTTTCTTCTTTTATATCTACTTTTTTATTTATTTTCCTCTCCTTAACGATGTCTTTGAGACCATCCGGACTTGTATCCGTCACGAAAAGGAAGCAAATTGTTAAGTACTAACCTGAGGGTCAATCTTATTCAGCTTCGTCCTGTATAGGCTCATTTCCTTCTATCCTTCCTTTGAGTTGATTTAATTTGCAAAAGTTTTCTCCAAAGAAAGGATAACATTCTTCATTCAAGTGTCGACACTTGGCCAAAGTATGCCTAATCATCGGTCTGAATTTGAATTGATTTTATCTCGTCTGTCAATTTGCAGTTAAATTGTTGCTTAAAAATTTAACGAAATTTAGGGTCCTTTGTGCATATAGCTGTAGTACAAGCAATTAATCATCCTCACATTGAGTGACACGCGAGGCCCACCACAACTGTCGGAAAATATTTACCAAATCCTCTGGCACAAAGGAAATCATGTCAATCGATTGACAGGGATTATACCCACCTGGTAATAAAGGCATTTTCTTTGAAAGTTTATTTCTTTGTACCTGTATTATACTCTACCGGAAAGAGGGGGCCAGAGGCAAATCGGGAATCAGGCTTCTCTGCCTGCATGCACGGCGGTGGTTTTTTCAATAAAATTTCATTGTGCATCTGGTTTGGCGTAATGGTGGTTGGCTTATAGCTGGATGGATCTTAACGACGACACAAAAAAACATGTCGCTCGTAAGGCTCTATAACTTTCCTAAAGAGTTTTAAATGTAGTATAGCACAGGATTTGGGAATCATCACGTATGTGAAGGGAGCAAAAAGTTATCCCTATTGAAATCTAGTTAAATCGACGAAGTTTTTGTGGAATTTCCTAAAACTGAGGAAAAGTTGGAATATTCAATTAAGTAGGGCTTGGCGGAGCTCGGAGGGTTCCCCAAAAGGTGATGAATACTAAGCAGCCGATGAATAACATAATTAAGTGGCATTCGCATGCAGGACGAGTAGTTGAGCGATTTTCCTGGCGATCAAAAGTTCCTCGTGTAATTGCAATCGGGGTTTTATGGCGTCGTTCTTAGATTGATTCGATGCGAGTCAAATGATGTGAGTAGTTCAGATGGAATTTTCCAAATTCGGACAGTATCGAGTCGTATACTGGGACTAAATACGGTCCAATAATTTTATAACCGGTGTCATATGATTAAATTTGCTATGGCGGTTAATGGCTTCGTCGTCTGCCATTAAAAAAATACTTTATTCACACGAAACAACGTCAACATGAGTTTAACGGCCAAAACCATGACGAGCCATAAAAAGAGCCTAAAATTGACAGCAGGTCCTTTGATTAAACGAAAACAGACACACACAGAACAACTGTCCACAAAATCATTCAGAAAATGATATAAATATAACAATCCCACACTGTATCGAAACAATCGATAAAATTCGATTGTGGAAATAAAAATTCATTCATTACATGCGATGAAGGCGCTAAAGTACGACCAAAAGCCAACAGAACAGACCTCGAACCATAACAACTAGGCAAAGCTCTCAATTCGGTTGGTTTTTATGGAATGTCCTTGATTACATCATCCTCATCGTCGAATCGAAGATAAACATTCCACAAATGATATGGGTGGGCTGTGCTGTGCCTTTGAGTCCGGTGTCCTGCCCAGGGTTGGTAAATATTGGCTTTGAATTTGGATCCTAATATGCGTTGACACGGTAGTTGATGGAAGAGCCGAACAGAAGCGTTGGCATTTGCGGTATGTTACAGTTGTCAAAGGGAGGTGTGTAGACAGTCACTGTTTGGCATGATATAGAGCGTAGCTTCCATGCAATGGTTTGGCTACCGAATAATTGGGCATATGTCTGCGGACGTCTAGATGAGTGACACATTTCGGAGAGAGGAAGTAATGAATAAGCTGCTTGCTTGATGAGAGATGATGGTTAGGTCTTGATGTGTCCTCTGTTCGGCTGGGAGGGATGAGGTATGAGGCTTTTCCAGGAAATATTTCGACTCAGAGGATAGTGGTCATTGTTGATGCAAAGGCGTCATATTGGAAGGAGATGCGTTAAATTGTAACAAAGAAGGAAGAGCGACTTTAAATTTAACATCTTAAATTTTGTAATTTATGTTAAACTATTCTGCTAAACAATAAATTAAGGTAAGTCTACTACACTCAGAAAAAAAACTATTAAATCAATAAGAAATCCCATTACTATTATAATTATTATACTATTAAAATTGGTGAATTCGATCCAAACCAGCAACATAATACTTTCAAAACTATAACATCAATGCCTCAATCCTTTGGATTAAAAATGCACCCCCTTAAAAAATAATTAAATGTAGTTTTACTTTAATGTGTGAGGTGCTATGGTTTAAATGGGAAAAGCGAAGTTCTTGCGTGACCGCCAGATTTAGCACCAGGCAGCTTCATACCACAAACATCATTTGCAAAGGTGATGAGTGTTATTGAAAACAGCTTCCGGCTGCACTTAAAATTTATTGGAAAGTTAAAATCTGACCTACTTACTTACTTAAGGTGGCGCTACAGTCCGGGGTGGACCTGGGCCTCAGCCAACAAGCTTCGCCAGCCAGCTCTGTCTCTAGCTAGCCGTCTCCAGTTTCGCACGCGAAGTTGGCTGAGGTCCCCTTCCACTTGCGTGCGCCACCTGAGTCTCGGTGCTCCTCTACCGCGTCGTCCCTGCGGTGTGGATTCGAAGATTTTCCGGGCCGGGGCGTTGGTGTCCATCCGCTCTAGATGACCCAGCCATCGTAGACGTTGTGTTTTGACTCTTTTGGCTAGGTCGGTATCGCTGTACAGCCCGTACAGTTCGATGTTATATCTCCTCTCCGTCTATGTAGACGGGACCGTAAATCGTCCGAAGAATTTTCCTCTCGAAGCAGCCTAAAGTGTTTTCATCCGCCTTTGACAGGGTCCATGCTTCTGCACCGTAAAGCAGGACTGGGATGATGAGGGTCTTATACATGGACACTTTAGTTGCTCGAGAGAGGGCTTTGCTACTCAATTGCCTTCTTAGCCCAAAGAAACAGCGATTGGCAAGAGTAATCCTTCGTTTGATTTCAGCGCTGGTGTCATTGTCTGAATTGATAGTGGAACCCAGGTAGACAAAGTCCCTAACTACCTCAAAGTTATAGCTGTCGATGGTGATGTTTTGTCCAAGACGTCGGTGTTGGGTGTCTTTTCTTGATGACAGCATATACTTGGTTTTGCCCTCATTGACTGCTAAACCCATATTCGCCGCTTCCGTCCCAATACTCACGAAGGCTTCACTGACATCACGCTTTGTTCTACCGATTATGTCAATGTTGTCTGCGTACGCAAGTAGTTGAAAAAAAAAAAAAATCTGACCTAACAATGTAGTTTTTTCTTTAATGTGTGAGGTGCTCGGAGCAGCGAAGTTCTTGTGTGACCGCCAGATAAATAACACCAGGCAGCTTCATACCACAAACATCTTTTGCAAAGGTGATGAGTGGCCACTAACTGTGAATGCTGATTAATACTTTGGGTGAAGTCATGTGTTATCCATTTTCGAGCTCAAAGGCGTACTGCTCTGGCAACATTGTTTTTGAGTTCTATGAAGTTAGCAAAATTTAGTTTAATCCTTTGTGTCGTCTGTTTTACAGTGTCAGCCTTAAGGACACTGTAGGCTTAACGTAAGACAGTCAATAGTATGGGCTTATGTTACCATCATTAGCTTCAAAATGCTCGTACTCAATGTCATAACACAACTATGAAAACAGCGCTCTATTTAATGAATAATTCACTCAACAGTTTTTACAAAAGTAAAGTCGTTGCTGAATAGCTACTCGTCTTAAGTGGAATATTTAAATGGATGCAAATATTTTATTTTTGTCAGCAATTTATTGCTAAGAGTTATAGATATTTCTACGTGCTTGCCTTCAATAGCACACTTAAATTTTACGGGAAATAATAAAAGAAGAGCTTGCAAAGCTTTGAAGGAAAACCTTCAACATCAAACACCATATATCTGTTGCCAAGGAGTGCTTTCTTGTCCATAGCTCCTCCATTTCCAGCAAGAATCCCAGAGATCGCATTGAATTTAGTTTATATCCTTGTTTGCGTCTATACTTACAAGGCGACACACAAGACAACTCAACTTTGTCATCGTCCGCAGGTATATTTCCCCCAATACAAAAACTGTTCACCAACTTGATTCCAGGAGTTAAGCGTGCTCTTAGTACCTGCACTTAATTTAGATCCTTCCTGGGGTATGTATCGATTTTTGTTTTCCCTTCGCAATAAGGACATAATCAAAGAACAGAATTCGATTGAGTTTTAAATCTGTTTGAAAAAAGTTTTCCCAAAGTTGCTCTGATACTGTCAAACTTGAGTGTATTAAAAAAGCCACGTGTCCCGTATCATGAGTTACTACAAGGCGAAAAATTTCGTCAATTGAAATATTTTTAAATCCAGAAAATTGTGGACTGTTGTGCACACTTTATGGCAGTTTCAATGTCCTTTGAAGGGATGCTATTTTGTTCATCTTTAGAAGATTTGTTGTCTAAAGTAATAACCGAAAATATTCAAGTTTAAGTAGATTGTCATGGCGTTCCTAGAATATCTTTGAAGAGTGTATATCCTCATTTTTTAACGTCACTGGACAACAGGACATCACTTTAACAAAACACGAGTAATCTCCTAACCTCAAGCCAAACAAAAGATTTTAATAAAAAAAATTTAACGATTAACAAGGGTTTTCCACATTATTGCTGAGGCATGCTCACTGTTGTAGCTTCCATCTCACAATCAGTATCCGAGCCACTTTGCTGGGAAATTTTAGTGTCCTTGCCCGGGCCGGATGACAGGGGATCTGATTGGATGTTTGCAACCTGAGAAACGTTTTTAATATCCGCCGACTCGACCACTTCTCCGTTTAGACTGTCTACCGATGAAACTAACTCATCTGCGGGAATGCGATAGGACTCATCAGGACTTTTAGAAACCTCGACATCATCTCCTCCTTCACTCTGGAATGTCACCAGAATAACCTCTGAAAATGTATCGTATACGTACAAAAGACATTCTCCTTGCAAAGCATTTTCGTAATCAAATTTCACTACGACAGTCTTACCTTCGGGGCACGTGACAACTCCGACATCAGAACCACCCCAACTGCCCCCGCCACATGGAAGGGCGGTTGAATTCCAAGCGAGTAAAAGAAATATAAACACAACCTGTGCTCCTGTATGCATTTCCATTTGTTTGACAGGTGTATTCCACTTTTTTCGTCCTCAAATTAAAAAAAAAGTTCTCTTCGCACTGGAAACGTTGGTTCAGAAGCACACGCAGAAAAACCGACGTGTCTTTTGTTACTCCTGTGTAAGCTGACGCAACTCAAAGGTTATACAAATTCCCAGAATTCCCTTTACCACTCGTGGCACTTAAAAAAATTCCACAAAACTATTTATATACACCTTCTTTGCCTTAAGGCACGACCGCAAGTGAACTGATTTACACTTTTGTTGGAAGCAGAGCCCGGCAATCTGCGTTAATTAACACATTACGCCAGGGTACAACGGCGGAGCCGTGTAACAAGACCCTCATTATGAGAAGTTCAAACGAAAGAAAAAAAAAGTGCCAAAAGCGAAACGTAAGAGGTTCCGCAAGAACTTCCGAAAGTTTGGAAATCTAATTTACTTAAATCAAATAGAACGACGACGACGATGGAGGTTGCCGACTGGCTGGCACATCGGAGCACATTCCAAGTAAAGTAAAAAAGTTGGTCTTAGGTCGTCTTTGGTGTATATGAAAAGTCGTTAGAAAGCGAACGTTGTTTACATCATAGTTTTCGAACTCGGATGATATTGAATTACGAAATTGTACTTGAAGCGATTGACACGTTCAACGTTTGTTTGGATTAAAGTTTGACACCAGCCGCGTAAACCTTTTTGAATAGGTTGGGTAATTTTCTAATGGAAATTGAAAGTTTTGAAAGAAGTCTCATGATGGGCATTTGACAGTATTCAAAAACAAATAAAAGTCTTGAAGGCATCTTTTTCTTTTTCTGACTTCTATACGCTCCAAGAAAAGGAAGAGCTACCAAAGCAATACTGCTGGAAAACCGGGAAAATGTCGAAACGACTAATAAGCTTTCAGGCTTGTATTGCTTGTGCCGATAATATAGAAGATCTTCTGGTGACTTCGACTGAGACGGTAACAATCAATCAGATAATAAATCCAGTTTACAAAATAACGAACGATGGGAAAAAGATGTCTTCAAGGCTTATTTCAATGTATACGAGGCTTTCGACAATTCAGACAATGATGTCAGCGCTGAAATCAAACAAAGGGTAACTCTTGCCAATCGCTGTTTCTTTGGGGTCAGAAGTCAATTGAGTAGCAAAGCGCTCTCTTGAGCAACTAAAGTGTCCATGTATAAGACCCTCATCATCCCAGTCCTGCTTTAAGGTGCAGAAGCATGGACCCTGTCAAAGGCGGATGAAAACAATCAAGGCTGCTTCGAGACGAAAAGGCTCTTCGGACGATTTACGGTCCAGTTTTGTGAGTGGATGAGGATATATAACATCGAACTGTACGGGATTTACCGCGACACCAACCTAGCCAGAAGAGTCAACAAACACCGATAGCTGGGTCATCTACAGCGGATTGACAGCAACGCCCCGGCCCGGAAAATCTTCGAATCCACTCCGCAGGAACGGCAAAGTAATGAACCACAGAGACTTAGATGCCGCACGCAAGTGGAAGGCGACCTCAGCCAACTTCGCATGCGAAACTGGAGACGGCTGGGTAGAGACAGAGCTGTCTGGCGAAATTTGTTGGCTGAGGCCCAGGTCTACCCCGGACTGTAGCGCCACCTTAAATAAGTAAGTAAAAACACCAGGCTTTCGACAAGATATGGCATAATAGTAAGCAATGGCCACTCATGGCGGAAAAAATCTATAGAATATCGAAAAACGACCTCGAAAACAGACTCTTTCTTGTAAGATGCGCGGTACTGAATATTCGAGATTCAAGCAAATTAGAGATTGCTTACCCCAGGGAAGTATTCACGGTCCAACTTCACGGTCCAAGGGCTACCGAGAGAGTATTCGGGTCCGGGTAGACATATGCGGGCCACCTTTTTTAGTGGGCCCCTTAGTTTAAGGAATTTCGCAAAGATCAGTAAACTGAGCAACGTCAGAGGATTAGCTTGCCTGCGTTTTGTCATCATATTGCGATCGCCTCACAGCAGTCCCATAGTGGACCAGTACGATCCTTCTAGAAGCAAGGGCCTGACAATACCATACATTTTCAGTTGGACAAAAGCATCAAGGCCACCATCTTTTCTAGAACCTCTAAGGATGATCTTGCTTTTCTAGAAATTGAATCAATCCACTTCTTCACCGATCGATCAAAAACTAGTGAGTCCAAGGTGGGGGCGTTTTCTCAGGTTGACTTGAATCTTAGTCTCTCTTTTCGGTCTTCTAATTATAGGTGAGTTTTTTAAGCGGGAATTATGACAGAGAAGGAAGTTTCTGTCCTGACTTGAGATCATGGATATCGGCCAAGCATTATACGATTTTTTCTGGACAGTCAGGCTGCCATCTTACACCTCTGGAATGAGTCTCTATAAACTCGAAAGTAGCCATCGACTGCCGATCATCTATGAGGGAGATGTCAGAGCAGTTCACCATTTACTTGTACTGGTTGCCTTGGCATAGCGCTATTTCAGGAAAGCTGCAATTCTGGTTTAACTGAAGCTTCTACACATTTTAATCTCTTAGTTTTTTTCTGGAAAAGGCTCCTTCACATTCAAACACATACAAACAGTAGATAAGCAAAATTTGTTTGGCAATAGAACAGATTGAGCCAAAACTAGAGCTTAATCGCTCTTTTAGTTTGATTGTCTTAACAGATTGGACATTAATTCAACGATCGCTTTCAATACAGGACACTGGCTGATAGGCATGGGTGCAACAATAGTCTTGAAGTTCATTCATATAAACTTTGCGGGAGCTAAATGAAAGAGGGCGCAAACCGTAGTGTAGTGTTTTGTGTGTCGGTCTACTGGGTGTGAGGTCCCGAGCTCGAAACTCGCAATCTAAATTTTTGATGGTTCTTTCTCTATAACGACGCAAGCGATCTAAACAAGACCGACTAAATCTATTTGTCAAGCCAGCTTAACTAGTAGCCTAAACTTTCGATTGATTTACTTGATGCCACTCTGTACCTTTACTGGCATAAGAGTGTCAGTTTTTTAACCTTCAACATACCTTAACTATTATACCCTGAAAGTTGGTGCATGGCTTGGTTCTTCCGTTGCCCAGACAGAGTGGGAAAATTAAATACGCCTACTACTAGCTTTAATGTGAGACAACCTCTTTTTCACATCTTCTTTAAAAGTGCCTTTTGGTTCAGTTAGACTAGGCGAAGGGACTTAAATTTTGGCAAGGAGCAATATTGTCGAGACTCCTTTATTAAGGCAAAAATTGGTCCACCCACACCATTGAACATGCCCACTTATAACATGTTAGATTTTTAAAAACCCGACTTCTCGGAAAGTTTACTCCAAATCGAAAAAAAAAATCTATCACAATTATTTATGAACGTTTTCAGAAAAAAAAATTGTTTATTTTCTTAGAAATAATTTTTGCTTTTCACACTTTTACTCATGATTTTAAAGAAATCAAAATCTATTGATTCTAATTTTCAGCCCACGCCCATTTTTGGGGGCGTGCCCAACACAAATAATTGACATTCGGGACATGAATTCGGGAAAACTTATAGATTTGGTGTTGCACGGTAATTAGGGTCGGGTATAAAGAAGTTCGCAACAGACGAACTCGCTTTTACTCACTTTTACTCACGTTGCCAAAAGATGTCACATAGTGTCAAGTGATTTCAGGGTCTAACATGCTTTAATACAAATTTAACAAATTTCCCTAATAATAAGACAGATTTGCATTTCAATTCCAAGGTATTATAGTAGCAAGGATTATCGCCGATGACTTAAAATTAAATTTCACCTGTCGTCCTTTGTTCTCCTTTCAAGTTCCAACGCTTCTCAGTGCTTTAAACACTCGTGAAGAAGGTATTTCGTTAACAGCAACTTAAATGCTTTTGCACTTTTTCCAAGCTACTGACACAGAAAGCAACAATAGTTTCCATTTGTCAGTTCCCGGAAGCATTTAAAAATTCAATTAAATACACATCCTCCTCCTGCACTAGACGTAATCCAGGCTGCACACACACCTACAAAAACAGTTGTAGAAAAATGCAAATAAATTGCAACTGTCTGAGGGTAAGAGCTGAAGTACGAGTACGTTCTTGTGAAGTACGAGACGGAAATTGATTAGGGAATGACAGGTCTAACAGAAGTACGTGCGCACGCAAAGTTGTAAACAAATCCAGCCTATGGAAAAAGGCTTTTATTTGCCATAGGAAAACCGCCAACTTATTTTCTTTTATTTTTTATTTCGCGCACGTAAAACATAATTCCAAGCAACTGAAACTCCCACAAGAGGAAAACTTTGTCTGACTCGATTCTGTTGTGTAGTGTATATTGCTCGAAGGACTTTCCTATTGTTGTATGGTAAAGTTCCTTTGCCTCCAGGTGGAAGAAAACAGACGTTCGACGTTGGTTTTTGCTGGATAAACGTACTATATCTCATACCATGAAATTATTATCATGATTAAATTTCAAAGCTAAATAAGTCAGCGCCTTAGTTATGAACTTCATACATTTTGGCTTTACTGTCAATAACAAATACATAACATCGCATATGTTTTGGCATAATATTGGCTGGAAGCACAGGGTGCTAAAAATTAAAATTTTAAGAGAAATTTTGTTTCAGTTTTGGAAATTTAAATCCATTCTGAGTCAAATCAAGATTTATGTATTAATTTAGTCTCATTAAAGGGGCCTTACAGTGACACCAACCTTTACAGAAGATTGAAAAATTTCGAAGACTCGGTTACCGACAGCAGAGCAGATTTACAGCAAAACTCGGGCAAGAAAATCGTTCACACCGGAGGAATGGCGCACTTGACGAAGCATTAGACTGTGGTGGATCCACTCAATGAAAGAGGATTTACTCCTAAGAAGATTAGTAAGAACAGAGCTGTCTGGAGAAATTTGTAAGTTGTGACCCATACTTACGCCACCATGCTGACTATCTGAGTTTAGATCACGAAGTAGATGCTCTCGGAGTTATGGAGGCTCTCGGAATGCCTCCGAGAGCCTCCATAAACGCGTTTAAAACTATGAAGATGTACTCTTAAAATGAAAAGGAAAGGTAAAAAAGTGCCGTGGTGTTGCAACATCTTGTCAATACTAAGATCCAAGACGGCGCAGGCCCAGGCAATTTGGAAAGCCAAAAGAAAGCTTCAGAAAATTATGTGAGATACTCCTCGTGCAGCAAAGCCCTTTGAAAAATCTGTGGGTTGAAGTGTGGAGTGGATGCTACGCCGAAAATGAGAACACTGCTGCTCTTAGAACGTCACTGCCTCGGAAGCCTGTGCGTGACACTTGTTGTCTACCTAAAAGCAAGACTTAAGCCTCCAGCACAATGAATACTTTGCGTCAGTGACAGTGATAACGTCGAGTTGACAATTGACAACTAGTTAAATGCACGCACGTTCTTGTGGGAACTGAAGAACGTCACGCACTTATTCTTCTTTTACTTTTAGGCATGCAGTTATGCTCTGAAATGATGGATAATAACCCTCCCACTCTACTGCATTCCTAATGTTCAGCTGGTGGGGTACGCCGATTTGATCTCAGAATATATCGGCAGGCCTCCCGGTTTTGGATCTCTTAGTTATTGAGCCCAAATAAATGGTGTAGTCGTTGCATTTGTGTGATCCATGCATGTTTAGACCTCCACGGTTCGTAGAATCTCTCCTTTGAACATGGCAATACCAACTGAGCCGGTCGTACTATATTTTCCTGGAGATATGTTCTTCAGCATGGCAGTTTTCTCGTATATTCATGCTTCTTATTCTATCTCGCTTTGTTACTCCTGCTGTCATTCGAAAGCATCTTCATCTTAACTGCCGTCAACTGCCCTCTCTAATCGTTTCTTTGTTTTATAATTAAAATATTTTTAGCCTATCTTAAAAAGGGTGATTTAGTCTACAATTTTTCGTTCTTCGAAACACACGATTTAATCTTTTAAAAAGTAGTATGCATTTTTGTGTAATTTTTGCTTGATTTCAATATAAAAACAAGCCTTAATTTAAAAGTTTACCGAACGTATCGTTGTATATATTGGGAGCGACAAAATTAAATGTCGTTTTGTATGGCCTTGATACTGCTGGTTTGCTTTTATTTGTTTTTCAAATACTTCTTCTCTTATGGGTACCGTAGGAAGAGTTTTCAATTAATGTCAGCATCATTATAATATGAAGGTTCCTGACGATGTTTGTAGATTGTTGTAAATTTCCACTTTTCATTTATTTCACATTTTGGGTTATTAAGTTTTCTAGAAACAGAAGCTCGGAGCAAAATGCCCGGGAGTCAAAAACAGAGATGCGCAGCGGTCCTTACGACTTATGTTTCCTTTTAACACCACAGGATGTCATTGAGAAATGTCAAAAATTAGAGTATAAATCCAGCTTGGAAAATCAAGCATCCCCTTCTGCAGTGGAAATGCTTTCAGATTAACTGTCCATCTTCCTACGTTAATCACTGTTTCATGTGCGGTGGAAGCACCCTGAAAAATGTATGACACAATATATATTTTTTACACTCATATTTTTGATGATCAAATTTCATTGGTAGGAAAAATAGAGTGATTAGGACAACTACAAAATATATGTAAACAAACTATGAAAAAAGCCGCCCAAATTGTAAGCACCATGTGGAAATGTTTCTTTTCCACATGTAGGTGTGCCGAACAAATGTGAAAAATTAAAAAAATGAGGAACTGTCAAAGAAAATGATAGCTCGCACCAATTATTCCTAAATTTCTTATTAGGTTACGTTATTGTTTTTGAATCGTTAAATAGTGAAAATCGAGAGATGAAGCCAAAACTGAATTGGAAACAAGTGGGAAAGTGCAACAGTGGGTATGCAAAAGCTTCAATCCATCTACGACGGATTGCAAAATACCCGACCATGCCAAAAAGAAAACTGCCACGCCTCCAAAAAGTGGGCGGGATATAAAAATATAACTGTTGAAAGCTTTATACTAGGTGGTTGCATTTATTTCGGCCTAAAACTCCGCCTTTTTAACTAAAAAAATCACTTTTTTTAACGCCACGCCCACAAAATGGGGCGGAAGCACATACAATATATACATAAAAGATAGAATGCTAATATCTACAGCTTTTGTCATATAATTTTTTGTCAAATTTCATATATATTTATTGAAAAACAGTCATTTTAAGCTAAAATCCCTTAAAAAGTGGGCTTGGCCAATAAAAAAGCTAAAATTTTTTGGCTACCTTAAAGACAATTATAAGGCAATATTACGTCCCAAAAATGGATGGGAAAAAATTAAAATAAAAATTTTTGCCCTAAAATTTGCAAAAAGTATTTTTTAAATTAGAGATGGTCGCACACACAGGCCTGTAAAGGGCGTGTCTGTGGGCGTGTCTTTCAAACTTGGTCTGAAGGACTGGACTTCCAACCAACCCACAAAATTTCAGCTCTCTGTCTAAAAATTTAAGGCCTAAAAGATGTTTACACACGGGTGGACAGACGGACGGACGGACATGGCTTAATCGATTCTCCTGTCGGTCCCATTCATATCTCTAAAAGGTCTTAGGGGTCTACGGTGATTATTTCACTGCGTTACAAACTATACATCAAACTTAATATACCCTGGGTCGGGTATAAAAAAATTAAATTTTAGTTTCGGCCAAGTTGAATGGAGTTGAACTTAAATAATCTGTGTTTTCTGAAATTAATTGTTTCGAAATTGAGTTTTATTCTAAGAACCTTATGCCATGTCTCCACTGGCAATTAAAAGTGGATTAGCGGGAGACGATTAAAAATAAATCCCAAAGTGGCTTTACCGGACAAGTATAGGATTAGTTTGACGCGAATACTCTGTTTCCGTCATTTTGACTCTCAAACGAGAGTGGCGATTTCATTTCCCAGGAGCAAAAAACGATTTCCTCAGTAAAAGTCACAATAAAAAACGTACTTGTGACAGATCCGTCGCACAGGGACAGTTTCAGATTATATTATGTTATTCTAAAAGTGAGCATGGTCGATATATTTGGCGGTAAAATTTTTGCCTTGCTCAGTACCAAAATTTCAGCTCCTACGCCATGTCTAACTTGACGAAAAGGCTTTTTGCAAGGAAATGTGAAATAGAGGTTATCTCGCATTGAAACCAGTAGTGGGAGTGGCCATTGACGAATTGAGCCAATTTTAACACTTTGTCTGTGCAACAACAGAAACAAGCCGCGTACCAAGTTTCAGCTCTCTAGTTTGATTTTGAAGACCTAAAGCCTTCACACATACAGACGGACGGACCTCAATATTTTTTAAATAAATTTAAGCCTTCCAATCTTCGAGGTGCTGAGGAATAGCAGGGTAGGTAGTTGTGGATGTCAGCTCTTGGGAAGTATTTTAAAGGTGACACATGCAGAAACGTCAAAATTTCAGTTTGACAGACGCAGTTTTCGAACGAGGTCTTACTGTACGAGCCTCTTGTTTTTGTTTAAAGGCCTAGACATTTGGCTTAGGGAAATCCCAAAACAAAAAGTCCAATGATGTCGAGTTGCATAATATCAGAGCTCAGTTTACGTCAATTCAGCTGGATAAACACGTTGTAGCATCGGTGTATGACACGTAGCACCGTAAATTCCAACCAAATGACATTCACATCTTTATCACCCAGTAATCAATCACTCGTTAATAGTGACGGCAAAGTCATCTTCGCTGTGCCAGAAGGCAAAATGTAGATCGTAGCATCAGCTGTGTGGCACGTCGCTTCGCCATTGATGACAGTTGATGACATTTGAGTCAAACACATTTTAATCGAAATCGGTAAACATCAGTGTCGATGATGGCCACGTCATAGTTATTCGTCTGACACTTTGTTAGATTGGCCGATTTTAGCAACAGCTGTGTTCGATCATCCAAATCCATGTCGAAAAAGGGTTTCCTCGATCTGAAGACCTTTCTGTTGAAGGCTTTATAGTTATAGCTGTAGTGAAGGCTAATATCATTGTGATTTTCTTCTTGTAATAGATTTGCAAAAAAATAACTGTGTGACACTTAGTGTCGACCTGTTAGAACCACATATCGACAACGCACGAGTTGATAGAGGAGGCATTTCGTAGCAGCTTTGTTACCTGAACGAGTGAATATGCCCTTCACCTTATCATCAAAAAAAAAAGTAAAATAAGTTTGCACCTATGAATTTGCAGGACCACTTTCTCAGTAATTCATTGAGTTGTCCACCCTGTGTTCGTCGTCCCTTTGTTTATTTCACACCTCCGAAATCCTGTGATAAGCACCGGAAACCGCCTTCTAAAAAAACGCAAACCACCTTTCGGCAAAAGCCCAAAGGAGCAGCGCAAGCAAAAAAATTGTTTCGCTAAAGTACAAACAATAATCCCTGGCGACTGACTATATCCTAAGTTTACAAAAAAGGATGCCAACAGCGACTTTGCGTTTCATGACAATGACGCGGAGCATATATACTGATAAATAAAAGTCAAGTCAGTTTTCGTCTCCATCATCGTTTTTCTGATGAGAACAAGGAATTCGCAAAATCCTTGTATTGGCATCCTGCCCCCGATTGAATTGTGCAAAAACGGGTTGTGGACGTGCGTCGGTTGTTTTATTCAACCATCATATTGTGTACCTGAAACGGAAATGAATTCTGTTAGTCTACTCGAGTAATCTCAGCATGAGGCTTATTTTGATATCCATGGCGATTTGTGCTGCCTTCATCTCGGCAATTTTAACTCGAAGTGCTTGCGTCTTTTCCACGGTACTGTCGTAGTCGAGCAAAAGTTCTGGCTTGTCGAGGAGGCCACCTTGGAAGCTGATTCTCTGAAACTCACGGCGAAGAGCACCGCGTTCGATTTTCAAACTATTCAGATAGGCGCGAGTATCTTTTTTCTCCTCTACAAGACTTTCGTAGGTCTCCTGTTGAGCCGCGATGGTGTTGCGGATCATGTGCTGCTTTTCGCGGATGTGAGCAAGGGTATGGATGTCGGCGTTGAAGCGTACATGAAGGCGGTTAAGTTCGTTATTTCTTTCTACAAAAAAAAAATCATAGTTTTTCTTACTTCTCTATTCTTAGCATAGCCTAACCAGTCTACCTTCAATTTTTTTGCCCAACGCCTGGGTCTCTGTTTGAAGATGCTCAAAGTTCCTCATGCGAAGTCCGTTACCAAGATCCTCGAGCTGTTTGGCTTTCTAAAATAAGAATAATACTGGTCCAATAGGAATTACATTATTATTAAGTGTAGCGTCACTTACATCTAGCAATGAGGCCATGGTATGTTGCTGTTGGATAAGAACGGTCCTGACCTTTGATATCTCCCTTCGGGTGTTCCTGACCTTATTCATTGAACTCTCAATCAACTAAAAACCGGAAGTCTTATATAAAAGGCAAAACCAAAAAAAAAACAGAAACCTACAGCCTCCATTCTTTCAGTGGCTCCCTCACCAAACACCCTTCTCACCATACCATGAAACTGCTTAGCCAAGTCCTCAGCCTCATTCTTCAAACCGCTGAGCTTAGCTCTCAAGGCAAAAAGCCTCGTTCTTAAAGAACTTTCTATTGCTACCTGCCGACCTTTGTATTTGTTCAGCAACATCAAATTATCTCTATACTTGCGAAGCTCGACTAATACGGTATCAGGACTGTCGTCCATAAGCGGTCTTGTTGCCTTCTTCCGTCGGAAATATTCGATAGTTTTCCGGTTCAGAAAGAGCCGAATCTTTTGCTCCAAATCCAGTTCCGCCAATTTATCATCAAGCACTCTTCGTACTTTGTTTTTGTCCAACTTGGCTCGCAGAACATCATCTGGATCTATATACTCGCACTCTTCCACCACTTTGTCGATCAGTCTGTCAATGAATTCGTGGGTGCTGTTGACAATACGCAGTTTGAGCCCTGCTTTTGCTTGCTGTTCGGCCGCATTTTGAACTCCGCCAAAATCAATTTTGCTAGTTTCCATGTCTTCCCACTCGTTTTTTACCTTTTTGACTTGCTTCTTCGGTTTTTTCACCTCAGGCTCGGGCATGTCGAAGTCATCAACAGAAGCAGCTTCTTCGGGTGCAGCCTCTACCTGTTCGGCCTCAGCCGCAGCAAAGTCTTCTGCAACCGAAGCGACTTCAGCCTCGCCCGCTTCATCCACGGCGGCTTCGGTTTCCTCATCTTCTTCTGCTATTTCTTCAAGCTCAGCTCTCAAAAGAGCAGCTGCGGCAGTAGCTGCTGCAGCAGCTTCTTCTTCTTTTCGAATTTCAGTCCTCACAAAATCATCCAACGATGGAAGGCCCGATGGAATTTGAAAGACTTCGGACTCCACAATTTGCACTTCCGGGAAAGGAATCCAATCGCAAAGGCTTTCAAAATCCATTTTTCGATCACAAGGAAAAACGAGTCTTAAGAGTTCGAAAATAAAATAAATTCTGAGCTCGGATTTTTAAAAGTTTATTTTATTCTCAAAGCATAATGGAATCAAGATTTACGAAAGTATTTTAAGACGGAGAGTTTTTGACTTCTGGAGCTTGTTGTTGGACCTCATCTTCATCGTCATCACGCTGTTGGGTAGTTTCATCTAGTTCCGCATCCAAATTAGCTTTTTCTTCGTCTTCAGTGTCAGACTGGGGCACATCGTTAATCTTTTGCAGTTCAGACCTTATGAAGGTTTCTAGTGATGGAAGACCTGAGGGCATTTCCAAAACAATCGATTCCGACGACGGAACTTTTGAAGGGGTTTTTTCCTGTTTTTCCATTTTTAACCAAACAATTTTGAAAAAAGGCAGGAGAAAAAAAAAGCAGCTTCGGATGTCAAGAATGATAGGAGCTTCCAAGGCTCAGCGTTATTTTACTTAAGTACTTTGTGGAGGATATTTTTTGAAAATCTCATTACAGTGCTTCAAGTAAATTGCTAATTTTAATATTCTCTTTGCTGCCGCCTCTGTAACACCTATGAATATGAAAAGTTTATACCTCGCAGGCATGTGACAACCTCCTGAACCATGCTGAGGGGTGACCTCAAAGGTGTCGCTTGCTGTACTACGTTGTCGTGCTCCATTACATCTTCAGTACATACATGTTATTAGTGCTGCTCCCCCTGCTTCCGCTGTGAGTCAGAACATGGTTATTTATACACCGACTTGCCCGACAACGTTGTGATGATATTTACACTCTTGAGGCGCTCCTGCCCTCTTACCTTTTTTGACTTCATTATTTGCCTACCTGTTGCGAGCGAATATGATATGGTTGGAAGGACGACTTTTTCATTTTTGCAGAAAACTTTTCCTGTAAAATTTAGTTCAGTGCCTTGTTGTAAAAATTCGTATATTTCGAGTGCTGAATAAGGACGAATGGGGGGGAATTGGAATGACACACGTCACGTGGAGAAAATAAAAGATTATCTGAGGTGTTCTGCAGAAGCAGTTTTGACATTCTGCTTTTTTTTTGGTTTGATGGGGATCTCTTTTGTAGTTTCATTTTTGAAGGTGTATATTGCGCAAGGATACGTGCAAATGACGTGGTAATAAGCCAGAACATACCAGGTTTACGATGTGCCCGACAATTGAATTAACTTTCAGAGTAGTCTGGAAAGATAAAATTAGTAGCGGGTGTATCCAATTGGCAGCTCAACTTCTCACTGTTTGAAACTTTTCATAGTCTGGACAAGACATTGAGGGAAAAAATTCAATATTCACAAAATGGAATGTGCAGCAAAAGGTGGAGCAGATGTTGCCCTTTTCCAGGAACCTTGGACCTTGAAGGCATCAGAATTAACGTATTAAAGGCAAATGACTATGGGCCTTTCTTTACTGAAATATCAGGTGAAACTAGGGCATTATTCTTAGAGAAATAAAAAAGCTTAAGCCTGTTTATTGTACTTTATTTCAGGGATATAAATCTTACTCTTTGTAAAACCTGTCCAATCAGCAGAGACAAAAATGGGAGTAAGCTCTTAGCTCCCACATTAACATTCATCATTGTGTTGCATTGGGAACTCCTCAGTGCATTTAACCGTTTTGACAGGTCCAACCACATCCACACTGACAGCAACCTCAATCGTTTTGCGCATCCCTTTACACAACACAGGATACATCGCTGAGTTGATGATACAAGCCACAAGTCACAGAACACAAGATAACGCCAATCGCGGAAAAACATGGCTCATTCACAAATTAGCCTCGGATTCACAAATTAGTCATCGGATTCCGAGCAAAACAGGGTGCTGATATTTACACGAGTACAAAATGACAGTTCCATCCGATGACGTCAGATTTACAGTTAGGTCTGTCAAAGAAATGTCATAACAAACGAATGGTGATACCAAGCTGTCAAACAAAGTTTTGTTTGATTTGTTTCGTTTGATAACGCACAGAAGACGTAGAATTCTGTACGGTTTGAATCGGCAATCCATGCGTGGAAGAGATTAATTACGAGATTAATTTTTAATCTTTTCTTGACGAGATTTAAATTCATATGGTTAATTAAGTGATTTAGAGGGGATTTAAGGAAAATTTGTCTTAATCGCAGATTAGTGTCCGGTGGAAACACCCAATTAATTAGCTTGCCTTGTAAACATTCCATACTTTTACCAAATTTAAAAAAGGTCACATTATGTACCGTAAATATACAAACGACTTTTAAAAATGGATTTCGAAAAGACGTTTACGTTTTTGGGTCAAATCTCCGAAGTTTTTGAATATACAAAAATTTCGAATTTTTGCAAGATGCCCGCTACAATGCCCGTTACTAATTTCAAATTTATACTTTATGGCAATAGGACGCAATTTATACTTTATAGATGGACGGTGTGATATCTTTTCACTTTTTTAAGCTCTTTTTAAACTTCAAATCCATTCAAAACAACTATTTTGATTCTTTTCCGAAAATCCGTACCACCTACTTTGGGAGCAGTGTGTGCTAACTACGCCGCAAGTCTGGGTTCGAACATCGTCACCTGGGAAAAAAAAAGATTGGTTCTTCTTAACGGTCCGCACCTCCGCGAGTGTCTGACAAGTCCTCCGAGAGTACCATTTGTCTTGGAAAACATCTCAAAGGGCCATTCGTGTTCGGCAAAAAATTGTAGGTCCCTTTGTATGTGAAGAAATTAAACACACACAGCATACAGAGAGAAGTTGTCCCTGGTTCAATTTAAGCTGTTGCGCCACTCCTTTTTATACCCGACCCGGGTATATTAAGTTTTATGCATAGTTTGTAACGCAGTGAAATAATCACCGTAGACCCCTAAGACCTTTTAGAGATATGAATGGGACCGACAGAAGAATCGATTAAGCCATGTCCGTCCGTCCGTCCGTATGTAAACAACTTTTAGGCCTTAAATTTTAAGGCTGAGAGCTGAAATTTTTTTGGGCTGGTTGGAAGTCCAGTCCTTCAGATCAAGTTTGAAAATAAGCTGAATCCGTCCACAGACACCCCTCTACAGGCCTGTATGTGCGACCATCTCTAATTTAAAAAAATTCATTTTGCAAATTTTAGCTTTGTTACAATGGCGCTAGCGCATTCATTTTTGGAACGTAACATTGCCTTATAATTGTCCTTAAGGTAGCCAAAAAATTTTTGCTTTTTCATTGACCACGCCCACTTTTTAAGGGATTTTAGCTTAAAATGACTGTTTTTCAATAAATATATATGAAATTTGGCCAAAAAATTATATAACAAAGCTGCAGATACTAGCATTTTCTAACTTTTATGTATATATTGTATGTGCCTCCGCCCACTTTTGTGGGCGTGGCGTTAAAAAAAGTGATTTGTTTAGTTAAAAAGGCGGAGTTTTTAGGCCGAAATGTGTGCAACCACCTAGTATAAAGCATTCAAAAGTTTTATTTTTATATCCCGCCCACTTTTTGGAGGCGTGTCAGTTTTCTTTTTCGTATGGTCGGGTATCTTGCAATCCGTCGTAGATGAATTGAAGCTTTTGCATACCCACTGTTGCACTTTCCCACTTGTTTTTATATATACAACCACCTGGGCTAGTATTGACTTTCTTTCTTGGATTATTTATGTTCAGGCACAAGTTTTGAAGAAACGATAAAGCAAACTCATTTTTTACTTCGCTTTTTAAATAGGCTTAGCATGAAATTTGGGTTAGACACATTTCAAATTATTTTGAGGCAGCTGGTTTTCTTTTTCCAAACCTGAACAAATCTGAACAAGATTGCTGTTTCCGTTAAGCTACTAAAAGATTTTAAAAATTTGTTTTTAAAAATGCTTTTATGTTTTCGAGTTAATTGCAAACAGTTTTTAAATTTTCAAAATTCGCCATAATTTTAATCGAAACTGTAGATAAGTTCTGATACGTACGATTTATTTTTATGTGATTTCTTCAAAAACAGCATCAGAAATCATGGTGCCAAAACATAACTCTAAAGCACGAATGATCTAGCACTGAAAATTTGGCTCTTGAGGAAGAAAGGACTAACTGAAGGAACCTTCCTCCTGGCGACCGCATGTACTTGAGGTGTTTTTGTTCTTGAAAAAAGACACAAATTTATAAAACGTCAGTTGATGGTATTTTTTGAAGGATTGTAGCTCCTAGAAAATATCTGGTGCAAGTTCTCTTTTGTGGCACGTAGCGCCGACCCTCCTGGGAAATCATTTTTAGTCGGTGTCTAGTTCACACCCAATTCGAGTCAAATGGAAAAGGTTATCATCGATGAGTAAAGCTCACCGTTGAGGCTCACGGCTTGGCTCGAGGTCCTTTTCAATGCAGTGTGATTTGATTATTCTTTTGTCTGCGTGCATTGCTGTTTGAGAGACCTCATGTAGCCTGAAATCATTCCAAGTAGGACTCAAATTTAGCGTTTCTCGTCTGGAAAAGAAGATCCACTTTCATAAGCAATTTAGTCATTTACATATGTTGTTAAAGGAAATAACTCTGTAAGTTGATCTGTAATGCAAGTAACGTGACAGCCAATTTGACATACAAACTCGCAGCGTCAACTGTCAAATTTTGAAAGCCAAATTTCTTAAGCACACTCTTCACAGAGCTCGTGTAGACCGGTTGAGCATAATACTTTGTCACCACCGTCATAAAACAAGAATAAGAAGGTGACAATTTAAAATAAATCGCGAAGTGGCTCCACCGGACAAATATAGGATAATTTAACGCGATCACTCTTTTTTATGGTGCCGTGAAATAAGACCAAGCGATATATAACCGAATCTCCAAATTTGGGCACTTTGTAAAAGTGTCATAAGACCAAATTTTATCATTTGGTATGACATTCGCCTGAGAAGTGTGTCACAATGCCAAACGGCCGAATTTGGTCTTGTGACACTTTTACAATGTGACTTAAAGCCAAATTTAGAGATTTGTTCTTATGTCGCTTGGTCTTATGTCGCTTGGTCTTTTGTCTAGGTACACTTTTTCGGTAATTTTCGCTGTCAAAAGAGAGTGGCGATGTCATTTCCCAGGAGCGAAAAAAGGTTTCCGTTGTAAATCCCAATTGTTATATATTTACAACGGAAATCCCAATAGAAGCCGTATTTTTGTCTGATATTTGAACAGTTTTAGAATCCTTTTCCGATTCTCAAACTATTTAAACGGTTTACAAAAAGGTTTGAAAGTGGTTTGTAAAAGGGTGAATTTATTTTTAAACGTTTGTTGGAAGGATTTATGCGGCTGGTAAATCGCATGCTTTGTAGAGGGTTTAAAAAGATTTATATTAAATCGTGGATTAGTGGCCGGTGGAGACATGGTATTTTTTTTTTGTCGGAGGTTGCTACTATCCGATGGAGCACTCAGACACAACTACTGGTCCATTGTACTACCACGTGGAGACCTTACTTTAATGTATTTAGTTTACCCGTCTTTTTAAGAAAAACGAAAAGGAGCTTCAGTGATGAAGAGCTTAGGTGTTCGGCACTCACCACATCAGCCCCAAAGATCCGCCACCTGATACGAGCAAAGGCAGGATAACTACATAGGAAATTTCCGCTGTATCGTCGTCCTCTCCACAGGCAGGACAGGTGGGGGTTTCGCTCAAGCCTAGCACAATCGATCGATTCTCCTGAGAGATAGAAGAAAAGACGCTGACCCCTCGCAGATATCCGGGCGTAGTCGTTTAGTCTGTCTGCACCCATCGCAGTCACGCCAACGAGCCCTGTGCTCACGAGAAACCCAAGTATCAATGGCAGACGTGACAGCAGATATAGGCAGGCCTAAAGCAGGTTTGGGTCCTGAGAAAACCTCTTCTGAGCCTAGTCTGGCAAGCTCATCAGAGATCTTATTTCCCTGTATACCAGTGTGACCTGGAACCCAAACAAGATTCACTGCATTTAGCCTTCCGACTAAGTTCAACGAATATTTGAGTTCGAGCACTTGGACGAGGTAAGAGGATTGAGCAAGGCACTTAGAGCGGGTTGGCTGTCACTGCAAACGCATATGATTCTCGCCTTCCACCTGTTAGTCACAATATAGCGCATAGCCATTAGGATAGCGAAAATCTCCGCTTGGAAGACAGACGTATATTTACCTAAGGGGTAGTGAAGTCTAATGTTCACGCTTTCCACAAAGACCCCATGCACCAGACCCCTGTCCGGTTTTGAAGCCATCTGTGAAAATACGATGGCATTCTTTCCCTGGCTCAGAGACTGGCCGAAGCCATTCCCTTACCTGAGGAAAGTCGACTTGGTAGTTTTGTCGCAAAAGGATTTTTGGGGTCATTGCGTCAGAGGGCATGTCCATAAGACAGGGTTCGAAGGCCAATTCTCGAGACATGGTATTACACTCAACCCCTTCGAAACCCTCGTAAACATTACAATAAAGGAGCTGATTAGTTGTGTTCCCATCGGTAGCATTCATTAAAAGTGTTCCAAATAGGGCTAACACCGTAGGCGGTTGATAAATGTATCGGTTATAAAAATGTCTTTATTCAGGATTTTATTATTATTAATATTCTTTATTTATAAAAAGACTTTCAGATAGTCTTTTACGCTACCCGCATTAGTTTCAGCCTTATACTTCAAAACGACTTCCCGCTAATAATGCATCATTCTTATTTTGTATGCAACAAATTATATTTTTTAGTTTCAAGGAAAATAAATATGAACAGCAAGCAGCGAAGAGAATTACTTCCTCTCTAATGCATTAGTTTTTCTAATGTCTAGCTTGTTTTTCATTCAAAGAAACGCCCAAAGCGTAACCCTCTCATGCGTTAAACTAGCTCATATTTTTTCAACAACATTTTATGCCAAATGTCTTGCGGCGCAACAATTTACTCTAAAAACTTTTAATAACACACAAGATGTTTTGTCGTTATTTCCCGAATATAAATCACAAATCATTCATTTGCCGTGTTAAAATGAACTTTTAATTAAAATTTTTTCTTCCTTACCTTTGTAGGGGAGGAATCGTCAAGTTAAATCGTCCATTAAAGAAAAATTTGGCAAATCGTCAAATGTGCCAATCATTACGAACACCTATGGGTAAATCTGCTCTCCCAGCAAATTTGTAATAAAAATTCTTTACCTTTTCGAATCAATGTGTCAAAATAATTTGCAGAATGTCGGCTGCATTCCACGAATGAGCCACTTTTTGGCAACTTGTCAAGCAATCTCAGAGAAGGGCACTTAAAGTTCCTCTGGCCATAAATTTCATTACTCTGAGTAACCAAATTAGTTCGTCTGCATTACGTGTGATGGTGTTACTGTAGGGCATAACAATTAGAATGGCAATTAACGGGACAAATTTCTGTTACTGATTTTGTTACGATATTACTTTTACGATAATACCTTATTTCTCCAGGATAAGGCAGGAAAAACACGGAAAAGTTGAAAGAGATCCTACAAATTGAATTTTATATCTTGACAGAGGGAAGAGGACTTTTCGTCAGAGATGTTTTTTTTTTCATTCCTTCGTCTAATATTCCGATGGTGGGTGTAAATTTATCGAAATTTTAAGCGACAAAGTGAGTTTTAACACTTAAATCAAATTAATAGCGTTATTTTCGCATTTGAAATCACCTAATAAATATCGAGATTGTCTCACCTATGTGTGCGCGAATGTCGTGGCTGAACAAGAGAGAGAGAGTAAAGCATCTTATTTATAAAGAATTTAAAAAGTGATTTAGTTGTGAAGTTTTTTTGATTTATTATATCAGCTTTACTAGGTTTTATTTTGTTTGCACATGCATTAGGGGGTGGCAACGCGGAAAGAGGTGCCACCCACAATGTGTCACAATTATTTTTCTGTTTGGTTTTTGTTTTTTTTTTTTTTTAATTTTATGAATTCTTGATTTTCTTTTGATTTCTCAAGTTCAACTGGGAGAAGTGTGGGTTGCGACAAACAAAAAGGTGCAGGTGGTAGGGGATACCTACATAGTTTGAATGCAAACTGTCTGTCAGTTCTCGTGGTCATTTCAGAAGATAATTTTTAAAATTTAAGAAATAAGACAGAGGCGAATATTTTAAGAATGACCTTACTTCTAAAAGTGTTTGGGGAAAGATCACCTATGCACTAGGATAAAGATGTGTCGGTACATGTGCGCGATTGAGGGGTGTGTTATGGAACCTAAGACAGTCTTATAACACTTTTATGATGTAATGAATCCTTCTTAATACCAGACCCTGTCGAACAGTCATGTTATACTTATTTAGAGCTTTTATTAAGCATAGCTAAGGAAATGTCTGAATAAGAAGGAAGTCAAAAGCTAGTACTTAAGCTGCAATAAAAAGGGGCTTCGTTAGTACCTAAAGTGGCTGAGGTTCTATGGTCCATTTACATTTTATTTTTAATATTTGCTATTAGACTCCTGATTTCAAATTAAATTTATTCTTAGCCTCTTGAAAATGTTTTTTTTTTTTTTTTGATTTTCAAAGCCCCGTGTTTGCACTCACTATTGGGTTTGAATTAGGTGCGAGTTTGGGTGTATGCGAATTATTTAGTCTTAATTTTTTGTGGCGTTATAATTCTTTACAGGTACACATTATTCTTTAAGTCACACGCAAGATCTTCTCTGGTTGTACTGTGCCTAAATTCGTTTGTCAGCAATCTGATTCTGGTTCATATCAGTGTGGCTTAAGGCCAGGAAAGCCACCCAGATTTCAGGGAAAAACCAGGAATTCCAAATCGATACCCACAACCTTTTCGTCGATTTCAAGGCTACGTATGACAGCATATGAGCGCGATGTCTAATTCTGACATCCCTGCCATACTATACTCTGTCCATAATTAATAGTCGGTGCAGTGAAGATAGGAAATTTTTTTATCTCCCTCTGGCTATAATGCTTTTCATTAACTTGTCTCTCTTTAAAGCTCTCTCAGGGTTGCCAAGTTTCCAATTTTGACCGTCACAAATCTAAAAAATAATTTCATCATGCAATTCTCATCGCTAGCATTTCTTTTTAATGAACCGGTATAAAATTGTAAAGATAGTTTTAAAAATTAAAGAAAATAATTAATTTTTTTTGCTACCCTGTTGCCTGCTTTTATTACGATTGTGTCGCTTTGTTTCGTTGCAGGAACCTAACTTGGGATCTTCCTTTTAGGAATTCCCGTATTTATTGACAAAACAGGCGTCATTCATCGGGAAACCAAAGACATCATACGAACAGGTATAAAAAAAGTTTAATTTAATAAGTTTGCTACATAAACTCAATCAGAAAAATTTGTATATTGTGAAAGGTAGAGAAAATAAATTCTCATACATTCTGACTTCAGTAAACCCCTTACCGACCCCTTTGATGACAATTAAGGATTTAGACAAGGCGACGCTATGCCTCTGTAACATTGAGAGAGTTTTCGGAACTCCAGCGCCAACACCCAACGCACACTTTTTCAAAAGGCCGAGCAATTACTCGCATAGACATCACATTGCCGTAATCGTAGGAGCACAGTGTGGTGCCAATGAAGCCTTAGTATGATTATCGGGACTGAAGCGGAGAGTCAGCTTTTACGAGGGTAAAACCAAGTATATGATGCTCTCATCCAGAAGAGACACTCAATGCTGATGTCTTGGACAAAACATCACCATAAGACAGCTAGAACTCCGAGGTAGTTTGGGACTTTGTCTACAGGGTTTACAGTATAAATTCAGACAACGACATCACTCAGCCAAACTTAGGTTAACTCCTATCAATTACTGCTTCTTTGAGCTTAGAAGGCAATTTTGTGGCAAAGCCCTCTCTCGAACAAATAAAGTGTCCATTCATAATACCCTCATCATCCCAGTCCTGCTCTATGGTGCAGAAACGTGGACTCTGTCAAGGGAAACGTGTTTGAAAACTTGTGTTTTTAATAAGCACGCAATCAAGTGGTTGTAAGTAGCCTTAAAATGAATTCAGGATTAGAAGGATATAAGAGAAAAGGAGTTCTCGGCCCTACACAAACGCCTGATGAGTCAGTACTGTATGTATATGAAAACCCTCCACAGAAACACCAAAGCTTATCCCCGCAAGTGTTATGCCTTTACGGAAAAAAGCAATGCCATAACCAGCAGAGTATTTAATAAAAAATTTGGCATACATCTAATTGTTGAGGAAAGGGTTTTTAGTATTCGGCCAACCCTAACTTGCATAAAAGACGCCGACTAGGAAGCCATTCATTTTGAGACAGACGCTCCAGGTATTTTCGTTTCTTGCTGGTTTTTTCCATTTGCGATATTTCCCATACCGGTACCCACTTTATCTGGTGAGCGTTCGTCTCTATCCGCTACCAGGGGAGGCGCCCAATTGAGGACCAGCAACCCCAGAATGGGAACGCTTTAAGGTGATTCGAAACGAGCATTCTTCGGACGATTTATGGTCCCGCCTGCACAGGCGGAGAGTGTTGGAGGAGATCGAACATCTGATTGTTCGGGCTCTACAGCAACTGTCAACTTAGTGATCGCTGCGTAATCTTGAGCGGATAGACACCAACGCTCTGGCCCAGAAAATCCCCCAATCCACCCCGCAGAGCCAGCGCAGGAGAGAAGCACCGAGACACAGGTGGCGCAAGAAATTGGAAGGGCCAGTCACCTGCGTGCAAAACTGGAGACGGCTTGCTGGAGCCAGAGCTGGCTGTCGAAACTTGTTGGCTGAAGACCCAGGTCCACCCCAAAAGCTAGTGAATTTAGGAGACAACATTTCAGCAGAAAATTATGTCCATTATGTTCTGTAAGCTTAGAGTCAAAAAAATAATAAAAATAAATTTTGTAATGTGAATGTCCTTAGGGGGTGCTTCCATTTCATAATTGGTCCAACCCATAAGGAAGTCAAACTAAATCTACAAATAAATGAGGACGAGTAAAGGGGAAACACGAGCAGAGTAAGCAGCTCTTTGCGCAAAATAAAAATTATAAATTCAGATTCTTTAAAACATTCTTAGATTTATCGTTATTGTTTTTTATTTTTTTTAATTAAGAAACGAATAAAAAAACTTTAATGCAAAAAGTTGTAAAAATAAATATACTTGATCTTGAAACGTCGCAGTTTCGTTCCTGAATCACAAAGAAAAACTTTTAATAACCCTCAAAATGTTCCAAGTTCAAATCTAGCAAAACATAAACAAGATTTTTCTCTCCACCATGACGCAATATATTTCCCCCAACGACCCATGAGGATAGTATTAAGCTCGCTGTAAATCAAACAGCTAAAACGCAATAATAAATTCTAAAAATAATTTTATTCAATAAATTTTTATTTATCAAGACAATTTAGCAAGAAATCTCTCAAAGAAATCACTCGAGACTCTAAAGATCATCCAGATGCTTTCAATCTCTCTTCAAATGATGGATTGGATAGCTTTGGCACAAGTGGCACTGTGTATCTACTCTCCGGCGAGGCAATTGAGAAGATATGATCCTTCTTAACACCTACTACCTACTTTGAGAGGCACCATCATGTTTTTATCAAATCACTAGAAAATATTCAAAAATCGAAACGACGACGTGACCTCGTGCCGCTTAAAATGTTTCCATTGCCAAACTAAAAATAGCGACAACACTCATGTGTGTGAATTTATCGAAACGGAATCAAATGTCTCACACCTTTCCAGAAAATTTCCATCGATAAATCCATTCGCACCAGCAAATAAGGAGAAAGTAGAAAAATATATACAAAAATACATTTTTGAAGTTAGAAACGCGTTTCTTTCTATTTTTTCTTAGTTTTTGGTTTTTTCTTTCATACAAATTTTCTTATGAGTAACCGCTAAATATTTTTTTCTTTTAATTACAAAAAAATAATAAAACGAGGAATTGTTGCTTAAGAGTAGTCAGTTAAATAAAAAAATAAATATTTATAAAAAAAAAAATAATAATTTAAAAAAAAAAGACTCCTTTCTCCTCATCGTGATTTTTCTATGGCTAGGATGGTTGAGAGCTTACTTGCCGAGCAAGATTTTGCGGCCAGCGCCGATGTTCTGTCCGGCTTGTGTGGCTCCCTTGTTTGAGCCAGCTTGCAGACCGATGATGGTCTTGCCGGCGGCCAAGGTTTCGTCGTCAAAGTCACGCTTGCACTCATCAGCGGGCTTGGGTCCCAACCAGGGTCCCTTGAATTCCTCGTGTTTCCAAGCCTAAAAAGGAGAATTCTCGTCAAGTCAAAGATGCGGGACGAGGTTTTTTTTTCAAACTTACAGCACGACCGATGGCAAAGATGGTGTTTGTCACGGTGGCAATATCCTTCTTCTCGTACAAGTCGACAGTTTGGAAGACATCAATATCGGGTACGCCCCACTCCTTGATGGCCTTCTGGAAGTTATTGATGTTCTCCATCATTTTGAATTGTCCGCCAGAGCTGTTGACCTTAGGGACAGCGTTTGGCGAGAGTTTGTTGATCAGTTGGCACAGCACTTGGCCGTCCTTCAACACATCCTCGTACAATTCGTTCTTGGGGAATTTGAATCCCAAGATGGATTCAATCCATTCTTGGGCTTCCTTGTCCATCTCGGGATTGCGCTTGCCAGCAATCTGTAAAATGGATTCATTTCGATTAGAAAAGGGAATTCACTGAACGAAGGTTGTTTTTTTTTAATCCTTATAAGGAGTCGTTTGAAAAATTTCACTTTTCACATTTTTTTTTTTAATTATTCACCTTGGCACGAACGGCACGTTCTAGAGACATTTTGTTGAGCGGATTTGTTTTCTTTTTACGATCTGAACAAGACGAGTAATCACCAAACACTGATAGAGATCCACAGAGGTGCGGGTGCTTATAAACACTGGCAGACTGGGAGGATTTTCACGAATATTTTTTGTTGAATATTCCAAAAATAATTTCATCATTTTTGCTTTGTGTTGAGAAGAGAAGAGTTTTTTCTGTTATGCGTGGGCGTGGCAGTCAACTTGTTCGGATGTGTTTATTTTTACGAATTAGATTCATAGAATGAGGTTTTGTCGATTTATTTAATTTGTATGCACGCACGTAGGTACTCAATGCACAGAGGCGGGACATGAATTGGCTGCACTGGAATGTTGTTGTCTTTATGGACTTGAAATTAGTAATAGGAAACATGTGATTGAAATGCAGTTTTTTTTTTCTTCGCAAACGTTTTTGTTTGAGTTTTTTTCGGACATGCAGATCATAGAATGTATGCTTTCCCACAACTGTTCATGTTTTTAAGTGCTGAACCCAGCCGGGACTGAACCTAGCCTAGCTCAACCTCGAGCCTAACCTCAAATGTGAGGCTCGAGGTTGAGTCCAGAAACTTTGTGAGGATGAGGATCGGGTCTAAACTCAAATTCAAAATAATGTTGCTTGCTCTTTTGCAAAAAGACACTATAGTAACCCTAGTGACCCTAGCCTAATTGGCTAACTCGATTTAGGATAACAAAAAAACTTTTATTATAAATTAAAATTAGAAATGTCACTTTTTTTCTCAACTTTGGATACAAATATTTACGAAACCGAATTTGCTTCGTGAAAACTGTTTTCATTGTTTTCGCCAACGTTTTTGGTATTCACATCTTTCAAAAACTCTTTTGGGAATAAATATAGGCTCAAAAATAGTTCTAGTTCCCGTTCAGAAGTCTAAATCACTAAACGATTTTATGTTAACTTTTTGTCAAAAACTCTGTTTATAATACAATGTGAATAGCGTATAAGAAAACTACGTTCGCATGTCCCATTAATCCCTCTGTGAAGGCTCCCTTTCATTCTTCTATACTAAGGGTCAGACCCAGCGCAGAAATAACCCTCATACATTTTGAGCTTAGTCCCAAGCTATGCCGTTTGAAAATTTTTTAAAAGAAGTACTTGTAGAAAAAATGAGAAGTGTTTTGCTTAAAAATGAAGTGACGGCTTAATTAATTCTTAAATGACTAGAGCTGTTCTCTTTGAAAGCTATTTAGAAAATATGAGATGCTGTGAAGACTGTTTTAAAATATTTAAAAAGTTGCTTGTTTTTTGTCATTCCCATCAAAAACTCTTTAAATAATAGAAAACGTGAATTTTTTTAACGAAAGTCTTCTCAACAATTATAATGCTGTATCAAAACTATAATATTTATGTCAAGGTATGAAATGCGTCAGTAATAAGACTTAAAAATGTCAAGAATATGCGATCGCAAACAAAGGAAAGTCATATAATTCGTGTCCATTTACGTGCCAGCCTCCGTCTATTAACTCCTACTCTCATCTCCCCGTATTGAACACCTTAAGGAATTCCTAAGACGGAACCATTAATGGCATCCACAGTTTCGGTCTGACCCGACCGGTCACTATTACTGATGAGCAGCACAGGCCCATAAGGTGCAGGTTATCCGACTCTCCGTCCTTGGAGTAATAATACGATCTGGTTCTCCAAATTAGAGGTAATGCCGTCGAGGTAACTTGCCGGCCTCGTAAGGAATGACAACAAGCCTTGGATTCGGTTTCGAACGGATTCAAACAAATGTTAACGAAACAAGGACAACGAGCTTTGGATCTGCACTTGGAATTTAAGGTCCCTTAACAAGCCACGTGCAGTCAAGCAGCTGGCCGAGGCCCTGAACGATTGCAAGGCACTGTCTTCCTGCAGAATCCCAGAAACGCGATACAAACCACGCCAACTGCTACCGGCAACCAAAGCAACGTATATTTGGATTTAGTTTCCTCGTTGGATTTAGTCTTAGGCAAAAAAGAAATTAGCTTTAAGTATGTGAGGAGTGCCTCACAACGGTTCGCATTAAGGCTAGACTCACCAACACAAGCCTTATATATGCGTATGCTCCCGCCGAAGAGAATGATGATGGCACCAAGGTTATATTTTACTTGCTCTCCGAAAAAACGTATGCGCTAGCTACGATGGTAAAATTGTCCAAGGTATAGGACCGGAGGGTTTCTTTGGTAGTACGATCGGAAAGCATAGCCTATGCACGACTTCTAATGACGGGTTCTGGCTGTTCGAATTTGCCGCGGGGCAACACTTTTAAGTAGTTAGTACACAGTTGCCACGTCTCACTCAGATTGACCATACTCAGATCGACATAAGACACTCATATAGCATCAGAGCTGTAAAGGATGCAATCATTTTTACCTTGTCAAAAATTCAATACACTCACTGACTTTAAAAGACTTCAAGTGATTTCAAACAAATGAATGCATTCAGTGACTTGAAATGACTTCAATGGATTGAATGCATTCATGAATACTTGTGACCTCAAGTTGACTTCACTGAATGTAGAGCAGTCATAAGGATTTCATTCAGTTGACTTCAACTCATTGATTGCCGCAAATGATTGAAGTCAATAGCTGATTGAAATCAATCATTGATTGAAGTCATACATTGATTTAAATCAATCATTGATCGAAATCAATCATTGATTGAAATCAATCATTGATTGAAATCAAACATTGATTGAAATCAAGCATTGATTGAAATCAATTATTGATTGAAATCAATCATTGATTGAAATCAATTATTGATTGAAATCAATCATTGATTGAAATCAATCATTGATTGAAGTCAAACATTGATTGAAATCAATAACTTCCATACTAGTGACTTTTAGGTGACTTCACTGAATGCAGAGCAGTCAAAAATATTTATTTTATTTGACTGAAATTTATTTTCAATCAATGACTTATTTCAATAATTTTCAGCAGTCAAAGAAATGAATCACTGACTACAAAGACTTCAAAATACTTCCAAGACTTCAATTGACTTTAAGTGGCTCCAAAAGATTTAATGCATTCACCGACTTCAGTAATTTCACAGACTTAAAAAAAATGAATGCATTCGGTGGCATGAAATGACTTCAGTGGATTGAATGCATTCATGAACGCTAGTGACTTAAAGGTGACTTCACTCAATGCAAGGCAGTCAGAAAGGTTTTTTCTATTTCCATATTTGACTTCAATCTTTTGAAAGGGTGAAGTCTTTATTGAAGTCATTGAATTAAAACAAATCGACTTGAGTTCTAAGTGTGACTTCGAGGAATGCATTCCACAATGATTGCAATCTCTTGCAGCTCCTTTAGCATCATGGACGCCCGCACCTTCTGACGGGGCCAACACTTACTAGATTCGCTACCTTGTTGTAGTGAAGATATACAGCTGCCCTTATCCCGACCAACGCCAAGAAATGGAAAAATTGCGAGCGAGTTTAGTGTCGAAAAGCTTCAATCCAAAAAAAAAATTAGAGTAGCTCCTACCCCATAAGCCGCTGACCTAAGAATTAGTTAGTTGGCGGGTAATAATGTAATTTTTGGAAACGATAAGCTTCAATCGCAGAGATCGCCTGCGCTGTGATCGCCATCAAAACCTTCCATTAAGCACTTTACAACCAGCTGATAGCTAGTCGCCAGTCAATTGCCAAATTGCCATACAATGTGCCGCCTTTGATGTGCTGGGTTTCATACGGCAAGCACAGCGCAGCTTACTAGGAAGTATACAGGTGGAACACAAAAGGACCAGAGCTGAAAACGAGCTCTAAGAGGATATTAGGGGAGAGGAAGACGAGAGAGCCCGAGAAGCGCGTGGTCGAAGAGGTAGAGAGATGCTACAACGAGAATGAAGCGTGAAATTTTAACCAAAGGATCAAAAGGTATTTTCTTTAGGATTAAGTAAACTAAGACCATAAGGAAGATCGAAGGAACATAGTTGTAGAATCGCAGTCGGTGCTAAGAATATAGAAAAACCATTTCAGCAGATTGTATAAGATGACAGAGACAAAGCGAAAAGTCACTGACGAAGAGGACAAACGGGACCACAAACGCGATGAAGTTAAAGTAGCTGTGTCAAGGTTTAAATGCAACAAAGCCACCGGAGCTGACGACCTAGCTGCAAAACTTTTCAAGTCAGCTGGCGATAATCTGGTTTTGAGCATATACCAGCTCATTTCCAAGATATGCGGTGTTAGAAAAGCATGTTTGATCAACAGAACCTCAGCATTGTTTGCCCGATCCTCGATAAAGGAGACCCTATCTGAATTACGCCAACTACAGAGGCATCAGTGTCTTAAGCATCGCACACAACATCTTTTTTGCTATACTGTATATTCTAGAGCCGTTTGGCAATAATCTGATAGGTCATATCAGATTGGCTTTAGGCCAGGAAAGTTCACCATCCATCAAATATTCACACTGCCGCAGATCTTGTATAATACCCAGGGATAGTCTTAATCGATTCCCACCAGCAACTTGTTATCGATTTCAAAGCCGCGTATCTGATTGTATCTTGTATTGACGAGCTTAATGTCAAGTTTTGACATTCCGGCTAAACTCGTCTGTTTGTGCAGGACGACGATAGAAAACTCACGATTTTCTGTCAAGATCAATAAAGATCTCGCCGATCCCTTTAATGTCAAGAAAGGATTTTGAAAAATCGACGCGTTGTTATGTGACTTCTCTAGCATCATACTTGATTAAATTGTGCTGTACCCCCGCGCCAACACCAGAGGCACAGTCTTTCGTACAATTACTCGCAAGAACTCGGAAGGACACAGTAGGATTTCATTGAAGCCTTAGAGAGTATTGAGATGGACGTATAGAATGTGAACTTAACGATCAACGAGGGCAAAAAAAAAAACAAGCTATGCTGTCATCAAGAAGAAACATCCAATGCCGGTGTCTTGGACAAAACATCAGCTGTTGTCTTCCTGGGTTCCGTCTTAAGTTTAGACAACCCCAGAAACGTCAGTAATTTTGAATGCCTAAAGCCTTTTGTCAATAACCTGATCGAGCCATATCAGTATGCTTTGGGCCAGCAAAGTTCGCCATCGATAAAAAATTCACACTTCGCCAGATCTTGGAGAGCACCAAGAAAGTCCAAATCGATACCCACCACCAACCTTGTCATCGATTTCAAAGCCAATTTATCACCTTGCTATCGATAGTTTCTATTGAGAAGAGCCATAATACCGCAATGCCTATTTTTCGCATCAATACCAAAATATCATCAGTTTGTGCTGGACAGCTAAGGAAAACTTACGATATTCCGTAAAAATAAGTAAGGACCTCGACCTTATCGAAGATAAGTAAGGACCTCGACCTGCGAGGTAGAATCGCAGTCGGTGCTGAGGATTTGGAAAGACCACTTCTGCACACTGATAACGGCGAGGACGAACCAAATACCGCTCTCAGACAGAACGAACCATTCAACCCGGGCGAAGACGTTACCGACGAAGCATACGAACGATACCGCCCACCCGACCTGGAGGAGGTGAAAGTAGCTGTGTCTAGGCTCAAGTGCAACAAAGCAGCCGGAGTAGACGGCCTAGCTGCCAAACTTTTTAAATCCGCTGGCGATGGTTAGGAGCATGCACCAGCTCATTTGCAAGATATGGTCGGAAGAAAGCATGCCCGACGAATGGAACCTCAGCATTGTTTGCCCGATCCTGAAGAAAGGAGACACTCTAAGTTGTGCCAACTACAGGGGCATAAGTCTTCTTAACAACGCATACAAGATCTTTTCTACTGTACTGTGTGAACGCCTGAAGCCGTTTGTCAACAATCTGATAGGCACATATCAGTGTGGCTTTAGGCCAGGAAAGTCCACCATCGATCAAATATTCACACTGCGGCAGACCTTGGAGAAAACCCAGGAATTCCAAATCGATACACACCACCTCTTCATCGATTTCAAGGCCGCGTATGACAACATCTATAGAGACGAGCTATATAGCGCAATGTCTAGTTTTGGCATCCCTGCCAAACTCGTCAGCCTGTGCAGGTTGACGATAAAAATTCACGCTGTTCCGTCAAGGTCGGCAAAGACCTCGTCGACCCCTTTGATGTCAAAAAAGGATTTAGACAAGGCGACGCGCTGTCATGCGACTTCTTTAACATCATTCTTGAGAGAATTGTGCAGAACTCTCGCGCCAACACCAGAGGTACAATCTTTCAAGCGGCGAATATGGGTTTAGCAGTCAATGAGGGCAAAACCAAGTATATGCTGTCATCAAGAAAAGACATCCAGCACCGACGTTTTGGACAAAACATCACCATCGACAGCTTTAACTTTGAGGTAGTTAGGGACTTTGTCTACCTGGGTTCCACGCTATCAATTCAGACAATGACACCAGCGCTGAAATCAAACGAAGGATAACTCTTGCCAATCGCTGTTTCTTTGGGCTAAGGAGGCAATTGAGTAGCAAAGCCCTCTCTCGAGCAACTAAAGTGTCCATGTATAAGACCCTCATCATCCCAGTCCTGCTTTACGGTGCAGAAGCATGGACCCTGTCAAAGGCGGATGAAAAAACTTTGGGCTGCTTCGAGAGGAAAATTCTTCGGACGATTTACGGTCGCGCCTGCATAGACGGAGAGTGGAGGAGGAGATATAACATCGAACTGTACGGGCTGTACAGCGATACCGACCTAGCCAAAAGAGTCAAAACACAACGTCTACAATGGCTGGGTCAACTAGAGCGGATGGACACCAACGTCCCGGCCCGGAAAATCTTCGAATCCACACCGCAGGGACGGCGCGGTAGAGGAGCACCGAGACTCAGGTGGCGCACGCAAGTGGAAGGGGACCTCAGCCAACTTCGCGTGCGAAACTGGAGAGAGCTGGCTGGCGAAGCTTGTTGGCTGAGGCCCAGGTCCACCCCGGACTGTAGCGCGACCTTAAGTAAGTAAGTAAGTAAGTAAGGACCTCAACGACCCCTTTGATGACAAAAAAGGATTTAGGCAAGGCGACGCGTTTTCATGTGACTTCTTATGGAATACTGACTAACAGCTAAGATCAAACGAAGGTTAACTCTTGCCAATCGCTGGTTCTCTGCGCTTAGAAGCCAATTAAGTAACATAGAGCTCTCTCGAGCAACTAAAGTGTCCTCATCATCCTAGTCCTCCTTTACGGTGCAGAAGCATAGACCATGTCAAAGGCAGGTTGATTTGAATGCAATATCCCACCTGCGTAAAATTAGAAATCCAAGCATCTTTTCAAGATTACACAAATATTTTTTATTTTTATTATTATGAACAGGAGTGCAGAAAAGTATTGCTTCACTAAGCAGGGTGCGTTTAGGGCTAAGGGCAATTTCTTGGCATCACGACTCAAACAAAAACGATGTTAAAATTCGTCTATGTTGATGGAAACCTAATACGAACTGATCTGTTTTGGTAAAACAGAGTCCATGGCAGAAAAATGTTTATTTCTGAACATACTCAACTTCGGCACCGGTCATATCTGGCGGGGGTGTGTTCACGGGTTGATTTTGAAAATTTCAAGGATTATTTTTTTGTGTCTATTTCTGAACAAAATCATGCGGAGGTTGTTTATGTGGTTTTATCATGTTCTCTGAAAACTCTTGGCAAAAACAAAATTCGTGCCAGCCATTAACATTTTCTAAGCAAACCCACCTCGGGGTGTGTTCACGCGCTATGTTCATGCACGAATTTTTGTGCTTGTGCTGTGCCAAAAACAATATTTATATCTGAACGTTTTAAAAATATCTGGCAACCCACACCGAACACAACTTATGGCGACGGAAAACTTCTGGTCGACACTGTGTGAATGCAATGCTGGGGGTAATTAAATTTCACTCATCATTGGGCTGAAATAGATTATATCTCATAATTGCCATTTCCAATTCGTCGTGATTATAAAAGAGTGACCATCAGACGGAAAAGTCAAGCCTACACACGCTGCTCGTGCTTTGATTTTTATTTTCAGAACAAACCACTCATACTTTTTTGTTCCACAAACATGGTCTCTCAATTTCAACTGTTATGACATCTCTGCACAATTCCTTTATCCTCCTACGACAAATCTCTGCAGTCATCGAGAGAGAGTACTTTTCCGTGTCGTCCCTCGGACGCTTTATTTTGAATATATTAAAATAAACAATGCGGTGTATTCCCTATGCATAAAACATCTGTACCAAAACAGGTGGATACTAAATATACTTTATTACGGATTTTCCAAACATTTAACCAAATTATATGCGCGAAGCTGAAAATAGTATCTCGATGACGAGGCGACTTTTTGGCAGTGCCCGCGGCTGGTTTACGTTGAAGAACTATAACATTCCAGAAATACTATTCGAGTCGAGTGAATAAGCGAAGAGGGTTTTCGACATTGATCGATTCTGAAATCGCCCTCTGTTTTACGTGAGAAATTTGTCAAATTGCGAGTTAAGTTTTGTGTTGGAAAATTGAAAATGTGTGTTCAACTTAAGGACTTGAACTGCGTTTAAAACTGACATTGACAATTGCGCCCCTGAAAGTTACGGTTAAGTTCTTGAAATGTTTCTCTTGAAATTTAGCTTTATTGTACGCTTTGCTTTGGTCCATAAGACGTTTCGTTTTCCTCCTCTTCAAGTTGCAAACAAATAAAAGTTTTAAATCATCTAAGAAAACTTGGAGCGTATCGCAGAGTTGCCTTGCAACACTCAGTGGAAGGTACTTTTTACTTTTAAGTAGGAAGCGGAAAATGGAAGCTGCAAAAAAAAGTTCTTTTTGTTCTTATTTCAAATAACTTAGCCGAACTCCGGGCTTCCGCCAAAATCAGTGAAAACTTTTAACAGGACACAGAGAACTGAAGAGGATTAAAACTATTTCCAGACAGCAGTTACTTTTGGCCAAGAGCTGGTTAAGTGGGTGCAATTCAAGTTCTGTTTCGCATAGTATTTTCCGGCAGCTGTATGAGAAAAAAAGTTGCTATGGCACTGGATTTCAGGAGTTAGCGGTTGGGATCCTTATGCTAGCGTAAATTCTTAAGAGACTCTTTTTCAGTGCAACTAGACAAACGCCGTGTTTTAAATCCTTTTTTATGCCTGCAGAGAACTTAAGAAGCAGACAAGGGAGAAAAGTTCTATGATTCTAGTTTCCATCTGAAATTTAATTCAATTCATCACAATCACTAAAAAAGGGATGGGATTGTGGGATTCTTGGCATAAAGAATTGCTGATGGTAATTACGTACGAACCCTCTTTTGGCTCACGAGATAATGCCAATAGCTTACTGGCAAATTCCGTCTGAGACAGATTGTAGTTAAACTTTATTATTTAGAGAGAATTAGAATAATTTGTCACGGAGTTTAGTGAGACTCAAAATTTCTGCGAAAAGAGTAGTAGAATAGTTTTTTTAGTGCGTTATTCAGTATTGTTACACGAGCGGTTATATACCATGAAGTCTGAAGTATAGAATCCTTTTAAGGTAATCAAAAGTTTTATACTTTTAAGAGATTCTTTTTGTAGTTAATTTTAAGAGCATACTTAACAGCTTCTCAAATTTTCACAGACATTTAAAACCATCATAGGTTCGCTGTTTGCTACGTAAAAGCTTGTGGCTGAGTTTAAACCCTTTCCATAGCCAAGTTTAATTTAAACCGGGAAGAAGCGACCACAGGGGGCTGACATATCTACATTCACAAGCTGTTCTGTATTGTTGGTAATTTATCCACGTATTTATTTTTTTCATTAATTTATGAATTTACCCCTGCAAGGTCGGGGTTAGAATAGCCTTGAGGTAAGGCTGTCGATGCTGCTCCATTTGGGGCAACTTTTGGCAGTAAGGTTTTAACTTATAGATGAATCTGAAGGTTAAATTAAAATCCAGAAGCGTCTGTCACACATTGTGCGGCTCACTGGTCGGCGTCTGTCTCCAAAGGGGCGGCTGTATTTAAAAATGAAAATAGAAGTGACTTACCTATTTCTCATAAAAACGACAAGTTAAAAAAAAAATGGCAATGAACAAAACGAAAGATTTGATTACCCCAGGTGGCAGCCCAGCTATGCTGGAAAATCCACCCTCTTCGGAGGCAGGCTCTACGGATTCTGGGGAGAGCCTTTTATTGCTTATAAATCCTTTTGAGAAAAGGACAAAACTAAATCGATCGCCACCACCTAGATCGAACATATCCGGAAAAAGCAGTCCACCGATAAACCAGGACTCTGTGAAAATTAAGAGCTTAGAAAAGGAGAATAATGAACTCCGAGCTAAGCTTACTGAAATGGAGCGACTCTTCCAAAATCTAAAAATGGAAGTTGACTCTCTGCGAAAAGAAAACGAGGATATTAAAAATACTCGTTTAACGAAAGACTGTGAGGTAACGAAAGAGTGTGTAACACCGAACCGACCAGCAGTCGAATACTTCACGGACGAGGACGAACTTGCACCGATTCAGTCTTAAGGAAAAGGTCTAGCAAGAAGCGAAAGGCGAATTCCTCTCCCGAAGTTATACAAAAAGAAGATAAGCCCTCTGGCTCAAACAAGGCTAAACCAGAAGCGAAAATTCGTCCACCTCCCGCAATAAACATCGTCGGGATAGCAGACTTTGGGAGATTGCGCAACCTTCTTGCAAACACGGTGAAATAACGAAATAACGTGTGGAAAGTAAATGTTGACTACGCCGATTCCTATCGCGCACTGTGTCTTAGACTGAATGCAGAAAGAATCGAGTGGTATACTTATCAAAATAAGTACGAAAAACCACTGCGAGTCATTGTAAGGGAGCTCCACCCATCATGCACAAAAGAAGACGTTGTAATAGACGTAAAAAATAAAGGCCTTAAAATTATTGATGCCGTCAATATCATTAAAAAGGAAAAGCAACGCACGGAAGGAGGAAGAGACACTGTAATCAGACACGGCCTTCCAATTTTTATGCTCTCTTTTGAAAGAACTGAGAGCATAAACGATATTTATAAAATAATAATGATACTTAACATCAGGGTTAAAATCGAACCCATGCGAAAGGGCAATAGACTGATACCACAGTGTAAGCGATGCCAAAAATTCAGGCACACAAGTGCCTACTGCCAAAAAGAACCACGTTGCGTGAAATGTGCCGGAAAACACCTGTCAACAGAGTGCAAGGTTGACATAAAGGCTCCAGCAGTTTGCGCCAATTGCCACGGAAACCACCCCGCGAACTATCGAGGATGCGAAGTAGCCATAGAGCTGCAAAAGGGACGAGAACCTCTTAAGGAAAATACAAGAGGTCAGAATCAAAGCCTAGGACGCCCAAAACCTGCTGAAACTCCTAAGCCAAAGACTCCAAAGACGCCAAAGCCGATCAAAAGTGGAAGATTGGCAAAGGAGGCGTCGACAAAAGGCGTAAAAGCTCCACAAAAGAGCGGCGCCAGTTCAAGTGCAGCGGAGAAACCACCACTGGTCGCACCGAAATCATACGCACAGGTTGCGGCAAACGAAAACGAGGCAAGATCGCCCACAACAGATGCAGTGTCTCAGATCCTCGCTGTAATCTTGGAGAAACTTGAGGATCAGACTAAAATCAACAAAGTTATATTTGATAAACTGAGCAAACTCGAGTTTAAGCCTCGAAAAAATCACAAGAGAGCATGAATATGAAACAGTTATTTCAAATACTAACATGGAATGCAGACGGCCTTCTGAATAAAATAGACGAACTAGAAGTATTTCTACTGAAAAACAATATTGATATTTGCATGATTACGGAAACTCACCTTAAAAACGGGTCTACACCTAAACTTAAAGGTTACAATGACTAACACGCACATCACCCTTCGCAAAATTCGAGAGGAGGATCCTCCCTCTACATTAAGAACTGCATAAAGCACTTCAAGAACACAGAAGTTGAGCTAGACTCTATGCAGATCAGTTCAGTTTCTGTAAAAATTGACTGCTTAGATTATAACATTGCATCTTGTTATTTCCCGCCAGGATATAGACTGGTGGAAGACGATCTTGATCGTATGTATGACTTCATTGGGTCCAATTTTATCATTGGGGGTGACTTTAACGCGAAGCATACGTTTTGGGGCTCACGATGCAATTCAACAAGAGGCAGATTACTGTACAAAAATAGTATGAAGCGTGGGGTGGACTTTTTCTCCACGGGTAAGCCAACATATTGGCCAACCGATAGGAATAAAAAGCCTGACCTTGTCGATTTTTTCATCGCTAAAGGGTACCCCAAATACCTTACGCGAATTGAAGAGTGTTATGATCTTTGCTCAGACCACTCAGGAGTTATCTTGAAGATGGGTGGAAGACTGGCGAAGATAGAAAGAGCTCCTAGATTAGCTAGCAAAAACATGAACTGGGACGCTTTCAGAAAGGACTGTAAGGAGCGTGTTGGCTTGAATGTGCCATTGAAAACTCCTTTCGAATTAGAAACCGCAGTTGACAAATTCATTGAAGCAATTCAGAGCGCTGCTTGGAACAACAATTCGTCCCAAAAGAACGCAGTTAGCACCGACGGGCATCTACGTAAAACATATCCGCTCGAAATCGAAGAATTGATTCGTGAAAAGAAGAGAGTTCCGAGGAGCTGTTCCCAAACTGAACGTTGCACTGTGTGTTTTCTAGTGTTACACGGCATTGTTTCATCAGTTTTGGCGGGATCTTGAATTCGGACATCGCCAGTAAGAGCTCCTAACGATGTATGCTGTCCGATGCTTAAAGTCGAAGAAAAGATGGTGTGTTCGACTTGAAATTCATAAGTCTCTTCCAGGATTCCAAGATCTCGTCTATGGTGGTTCTACTGGGCCGGAAATCATACTGGTAAAGGTGACGATTCGTGTGTCGCAGAACGGCTTAAAATGTTCACACAGTACGTTTGACAGGATCTTGTATGCGACATTTAACACAGATTTTCCTCGATAGTTCTTGCAAGACTTTCCTGAAGATGGGGCATATGGAACTGATTGCCCAGTCTCCTGCTTTCTGTCGCCCACACTTGGGTAATTATTTGATGCATGCATCCCACCAAAACATGACCTCCGTATTTAAATAGCTCCACAGGTAAGCCATCAAAGCAGGCGGCCTTGTTGTTCTTAAGCCTCTTTATAGCTAGGCTAACTTCTTTAAACTAGGTGGTGAGATTTCTTCTGATGCAGTTTCTTCTCTCTCTTGTACCTTTTCCGATTTCTCCGCATGATGCCTATTTAGCAGGTGCTGGAAATGCTGCTAAGGAATCCAATTCATTCCTTTGCCGATGACAGCAATCTCAGTCCCTGCTCTTCGGACGTTGAACTGAAACGGCAGCGTATGTCAAACTCATTCAACTCTGACCTTAACAGCATTGTATCATGGGGATCTCAAAATAGAGTAGAGTTTAATGCTTCTAAAACTCAATGCTGTCTTCTGTCATTGAAGCAAAACCGCATGAATGGCACTTGCATCGACGAAACCGACACGCTTTCCATTCTCGGTATGAGTGTCAATAGCACAGTTGAATAGAAGAATAGTTGGAATGACCACATATTCGAGGTCGCCAAGAACGCTGCGAAATGCCTAGGTTTCCTTAAAAAATGCAAGAAATATTTCACCCCCTCTGATTTGGCTTTTTTATATAAGGCCTTTATCCGCCCTAAAATGGAATAAAATTCCCATGTCTGGGCTGGTGCTCCTAAAACAACACTGCACCTGCTCGATAGGATCCAGAAACGCGCGATAAAACTCGAAGGTGACAGAATTATTGCAAAATCTATCGACTCACTCGAAGATCGACGTAATGTCTCTTGCTTGTCGCTGTTTTACCGTTTTTTTTTTACAAACAGCGTTCCAACGAAATAGCCATTTGCATTCCACCCCTCAAATTATTCAACCGTAATACTCGCCAATGATCGAATGCTCATCAGTTCACCTTTGAGCCCAGTGTCATCCATATCTAGGGATGACACTGGATGCTAAACTAAGGTGGAAACCACACGTAAAGAAGAAGCGTGACGAGCTCGAGATTAGGCTCAGGGAAATGTATTGGCTTATCGGAAAATTTTCGAAATTAAGCATATATAACAAACTGCTCTTGTACAGGCAGGTGTTAAAGCCGTCCTGGACATACGGTATACAACTTTGGGGTTGCAGACTTTCCAAAACAAGACACTAAGAGCAATTGTGAATGCTCCATGGTATATTAGGAATAGTGATATTCACAGAGATTTAGGAATAGCTACCGTGAGCGAAGAAGTTGCAATTTTTGCTCGAAAGCTTATTGCTCGCCTTCATATTGATCGCAACAATGAAATGATCCATACTCTCAACGAGACTCTAAACGATGTAAACAACGAGCGACGACTACAAAGAACAAGACCCTTCGATCCAGCAACGTAGGGTGAAGCCGCACGAATGAACGGCTTTAGTAGGTGCATTCACTGGATAGCAACCTACCCAATGCGATAAACACTACGGAAGAGTAAACTACTTGTTAAGTTAATTTAGTTGTAGTCAAGAAGTAATATGAGAGAGCGAAAATTTACTACTATGAAGTGCGTTCTGGCAGTTTCATAGTGTCTCTCATAAATGGGTGGTTTTTTAGCACGTGGAAATCGGGCATAACCAATATCGGCTACTTCGGTATTATATACCTGCTATAGTGAGCCTACTTTCGGGCGTATTGTCAAGTTTAGAGGTTCCTTCATAAGCCGTACAATGCGAATGTGGAATGTCCTACCACGACAACTCTTTCCTACGCAATACAACCCACAACTGTTTAAAACAAGAGTGCACCGGTACCTCTCATCCCTTTCCCCTTCTTCTTATCCTTTCCGCTCGTGAGATGCTAAACATGAAAAGGGTAACCAATCCCTTGTTCGCGAGTACATTATAAAAAAAGGACTACAACTATTACCTGTGCTTCGGTGACTAGGCTTCCTTCGCTATTTCAAAGAGCCTACGTTCCAGTTCTTAAGCCAGCAGCCAGTTTCTTAGCCGTTTTATATACCTTTTGGGTCTTGTTTCATTCGCTAGACACTATCTTCTACGATCTCCTTGAACTGGGAGATAGCGGCCCTCTTCTTTCTACGCAGTAACCTTTTCTTATCCTTTTCTTATCTCTTGGCTCGATACTGCTCATACGCTGCTCTTGTTTTCCGCTGCAATGTCTTTGCATATGCATCTTCTGTCACCTTTTTCCTGTTCACGCAATGCATCATCATATCAAGGACTCTTTTTTTTAGCGGTAGCTGAAAACCTAAAATTGATTTAACCACGCTTCTAATGGTGTCGCGGTATTGGCTCCCCTGGTTGTTGATATCTGGGGGGAGTGAATGCAAAACGGGGAGTTTCTCACATAAGCGCCCTCTAGGCTCCGGCTACTCCAGGTGTGCTTAGGCGAGCAACATTGAGTTTCTTTTTCTTGGCGGCTCGTAGCTTTTTCTCGTAGTAAAGTCAAGCTCTGAATCTAGACGCGACAAGAAAATGGCCAGAGTCGATGTGTTGGATGTTTGCCTTGCACCGATGAGTACGATGGTCTATTTGGTTGCCTTGTGGATCCTGAGCCTAAGAAACCTAGTGCTACTTATTTTTTTTGGAAATTGCTTTCGATGCGGATCACAGCAAGGCGATCCCTAACCCGCTTGAAGACACTGACTTTCTCAGCCGATTCCCCACGACCAATCCGCATCATAACGTGCGCATGTTTTAAATTCAAAAGCTTTGTCAAAAATAAAACTATTATTTTTGAGTTATAAAACAAAGTTTACATATAAAATCTATAAGCAAGCTGCATATCATGTTATTCTAAAGCCGCGGTGTCATAAGAAACAGAAACAGTAACAGAAACAGAATTTCATACAATAGCAACGCAAAAAGCATTCAGCGAATTTAAGTTTCAGTTGCTAATGTATGGGATTCTGTTTCTGTTCCTGTTTTACGTTGCTTGTGACAACGCGGCTTAAGGCGTTTATCTATGAAAATAAAAACAAAAACCTCTTTCTATATCACAGTTTTTTGTATTGTTTGTTAATCACAGTAAAAGAACAAAAGACGATGATCCGAAATCCTTAATTCCACTAAATTTTTGTTTAGTTTTTTTATCTTTTGTAAGACAGTATACTTTGCTTTGTGAGTATAGATCGTGTATTTCTATACTCATAAAGCAGCGTTGATGGCCGTTGGGCGCCTGTTAAGTTCATCTCAAGCTTTTTACAATAATTACCTGTATTATGTTTAAATTAAATATTTCAATTCTTTCTTGTTTCTTTTGACTTAATGTTTAACCTTCTTAGGTTATAAAACAGTTTAACTACTGAATAATTTACTTTTCCGAATAGGGTGCCTATTTTTATCTCTAATTCTGTACAGTCTTCTGTTTTATGCAGCCTCGAGCAATGACCCTCCCTCCATACACTCATCAGGAATTCTTAATCCAGAATTTTATAAACAAAGTGCTTTCACTATGGTATAGAAAAGGAAAAGAACCCAAACTTCCTGGCAACTCCATGTGGGTAATATGTTATGCCACATACACCACAAACGACTCACATCGAATAAATCCCCTCATTTGAAATTCAAAAACGCTTATCCATGTTACGGTTTCAAGGATTCCGCACAAGCAAAGACCCCCAGACTTATATATATAAAACCGAAATTTTGTTGACACAAAATTAGCAAATCCAATAATTAACCCTTCGATAAATCATTTAATTTTGCCTGGAACATTACTCTATTTTTGTTAATGCATCGTAAATTATATTGTTAGCCAATAATTTGTGGGCAATTTTTTGAAAAAAAAAAAATAGTTCATAATACGAGGCCCACTCCCCCAAACTTCCACGATACACGATGCGGGGCGAATGAAATACGTTGTTGACAAAAATTCCCGGTCGATGGCGTAATTTGAATGGAAAAAATCCTGGCGCATGCAAATAAAATAATTGCTCCGGAGGGTAAAAATGGTCGAAATGAAAACACATCAATTTATTTATGGGTCAATTGATTAATTCTTTTTGTGCGCATTATGCATACGTATGCGGTTTTGTGGACCTGTTTTGGTAGTCAGCATTTGTTTTATCTCACACCAATTAAAGGACATCACGTTCAGGAGCTTTATTGGTGGACCATTGGATATAAATCAAAATAGGCGAGACCAAAAAGAATTTTCTAGTATCCCAAGCAAAATAGATTTTAATCCTTCCATTCGAAATTTAAAGGCTGATACAGTGATACATTTCCTACAGGAATTTTTAAAAACAAAAGGTAATTTACAAAACAAAACAAGTGGGAAAGTGCAACAGTGCGTAAAAGCTCCAGTCCATCTGCGATGGATTGCAAAATAGCCGATCATACCAAAAAAAAAAACTGCCACGCCTCCAAAAAGTGGGCGCTATATAAAAATATAACAGTTAATGCTTTATACTAGATGGTTGCATACATTTCGGCCTAAAACTCCGCCCTTTGTAACTAAAAAATAACTTTTTTAACGCCACGCCCACAAAAGTGGGCGGAGGCACATACAACATATCCATAAAAGTTAGAAAATGCGAATATCTACATCTTCTGTCATATAATTTTTTGTCAAATTTATCCCAAATCCCTTAAAAAACGCCCACTTTTTAAGGGATTTTAGGTTAAAATGACTGTTCTTCAATAAATATATATGAAATAAAGCCTTTGGTCAATGAAAAGGCTAAACAATTTTTTCGACTTCAAAGGCAATTACAAGGCAATGTCACATACCAAAAATGAATGCGCTAGAGCTATTGTAACATAGCTAAAATTTGGAAAAGGTATTTTTTTAAATTAGACGGACATGGCTTAATCGATTCTCCTGTCGGTCCCATTCATAACACTCAAAAGGTCTTTCACATAAAGGGCGAGAGAGCGAGCGAGGATCTCGAGCGAGCTGTCAAATGAATTTATATAAATGGCAATGTATGGAGGGGTTCACAATACCGGCGTGATCGCTGTCTCACTCGCTGGGCTTTTCGAAGAATTGAAAAACCCTCGCCGAAGTTGACGATTATTCTCTTAACAGGTGTTGTGAGTTATGACACGCTGTTGAATGGACATTTCTTTCTCGAGGCTAATACTTGTTGTGAAATATAACCTATTTATGTGCAACTAAGTCGACAAATTTTAGAAATGTATAATTTTTGTCACTGTGCAGTTAAAACAGTCGTCGCGGTTTCTCGCTCTCGTTGTGTATTAACAAACGATTTCTCTGGTCTCGTGTTGTCGCTGCCGCTCTGGTTTGATGCTCTCGGGCTGAATGTGAAACGGCCACCAAGTAAAGAAAAATCCAAAAGCGTCGGTTATACCCAGATTAGGGTCGGTCGAATCTAAAACATTCCCTTCTCTTCCAACGTACAAACAGAAAGGACAACAATTTGCTGAATAACTACCGGATGATGTTATTGAATACTCTGCTGGTTATATCATTAATTTTTATCGCAAAGGCATAACACTTGCGGGGGTAAGCTCTGCTTTTTAAGATCCGTTGCTGGATCTCTACTTTCTCTTCTATCCTCAAACACTTCCCGCTCGCGAAAAAAAAACAGCTAAGGCGATGCTTTCCTGTTTGTGCCGAAGAAACACTAAAATCTGACTTGATTGCATTGATTCCTCCGTGATATCGGGTGATGGAATAGGATGCTGATACCCCGTGCTTCAACAATTCCTTGAGTGCCGCAATTGAGTCACATAGAACAGTATGCTTTCCTGCCGCTCGTAAGCACTAAGAGGGCACTACGGAAAGAAAATTACAAATCTAAGTCCAACATCCGGCGCGATGAGCTCTTAAGTTTCTTTTTCTCAGGATCCTACGTGAACAGTGAGGGTTACGTATGAAAATTGCCAAAGTTATCTAGAACCGCTGATGAGAAAACCAGCCATGAAGGAGTTACAAGAAAATTCTTACAGCAACTATCGACCTAGAGCGTGAAAATAAACTCGCTAAGAAAAGCGAGCTTTGGAATTGTAATTTATTTGCCTGGGGTTCGTTCGCTTTTTTGTTTGCGTTTCACAACTCATGTTCAAAATACAAATAATTTAACTTCACCAGTTAGAACTTCACGTTTTATTTCAGGTCTGTTCGTTATATTTTAAATTTTGATATTTACAATTCAAAGATTCAAAAACAAATGTATCGTGGTTTCGAAATTTTAATTTGGGTATTTTTCCACTGGAGCAATTTAGGGGAAATTTCCATACTCGAAAGTCAGTTTACTGTCAATTGTTTGAAACGGCAGTAAAGTGTGTTCATTAAGTGAATCGGTGGGTAATTTTAGCGACTCCTGCATGTATTTTCACATCTTGTCTATCATCACATTGTTCCCCTCTCAGTTTTATTAGTTCCGAAAAAGCAGATCAGCATTATTTATGTAGGCAATCCATATGAACAACTTTCACTGTCGCTCTTGATCCACTTTGGAGGGCGAGTTGCGGCTTGGCGATTTCCCTTAACTACAATGTAAGTTGTCAAGCCATCCATACTATTAATCTCCCTCGTTGGATTCTGTTGCTGTTGCTTTTGTAGCTAACAACACGGTTGCTCGCAATCGTGATATTGCTTTAAGTCTTCTGCAATATGTCGTTGATCCTTCCACGTAGTCCTCCTCGTTTTATTGGTCTTCAATGAGATATTACAGTTCGTTCAAAGAATACTTTGTATAGAGTATAAACATTTGCAGGGACCCCATTAGGCCATTAGAAATGTAACGATTATCGTTTTCAGTATCTCCGGGGACCGGTGCCGACGGTGGTGTACCCACGTTTTACTGGTGTCCCCTTGTTTTACCTGTGCATTTTACGTATCGTTTTGACTTTGAGTCCCTTGCTATTCCTTTGGTGTAAAAGGGTTCTCGTTTTTTTTCTAGGGTGACTGCTGATTTCCAAATGCCCACCAGATTCGTCGTGTATTTCCCGTAGAATCTCCTGCTCTTTCAACCGTAAAACCCAAAGCTGAATCTTAAAGGTTTTTTCATGCGGCATTTTCCATTTTTTGGCAGATCATCATCCTATACATGGAGAAAGTCCCACTGCACCCCAGGGGTGCCTTTAGACCCCTGTCACATATATCCGACAGGCGGCTTACCGGAATACTTTCATAGGCGCGTTCACAGCTGCAAACCGAAACCGTCCTAAGTTGCCCATGCAAGCGACCGGGTAGCCGGTACCGGTTAGCCGGTTACCAAGTGTGTGAAATGGGCCTTAAGGAGGACTTCTGTCAGAAATATCTTTTTAATTTGGCTTCTTGATAGATTTCTTTCACGAAGCTATTGGCTCGATATTGGGATGCTCTTGTTCTGGATTAGAAAGTTCCTTAGTGCTCCATCGTTCTGCAGGTTCCGCACTTATTTTCTGGACAGAAAACGTTCATCCTCTTCCACTGTCGAACGGAATGTTTACAATTGGACCCAAATGGTCTGTGAGGTAGAGATAGAGTACAGTCATCCTTTGCGATGCTGTACCTTGAAGTCATTAGCCTGCAATCGTTCGATCCATCTTGCTACTTGCTCCTCAGGAGTTTTTCACGTCACACCATGTAAGACACGCTCCAATGACATTATTTGGAAACTGCGACAGCCATTGCCCGTTGTGAAAGCGGTCTTCTTTCTGTCCTTAAGATGGATTTGTACCTGCGAGTAGCTACTTTTCAGGCCATAAGGATAGGTCAGGCCATAAGGATAGTCAGACCAAAGGGTAGCTGTCATTCTTTGTTATATCGTTAAGCCCCCAATAGTCGCCGCAGAATCGAGTGCTGCCACACTTCTTTTTCAACACAACAACAGGTGATGCCCATGGACCTTCCAACATTTCATCAAACCTTCTTTTTCCATGGTCGATATCATCTCGTAAACCTACACCTGTTTCGCGAATGGAAGTTCTCTGGCAGTCTGGCAGATCGGTCTAGCAACTCCGGTGTGTACACGGTGCTTTACTAAGTGTTCAACCGTAGTCTTCATCCTGTGCCGCAAATACATATTTCAGTAAACTCGCCAATGAGATTTTCGACTATGGTTTGCTGCTGCTGATTTTTAGCTAACAGTGTCCGAGGGTAATCGCACGCCTCGGCCAAGTTGGGGAGATTGGAATCACGCCCATAGTAATATACGAAACCGCTGAAATGAGTATGCTTCAGCCAATCAGCTCTGTTTTGGTTCAACACCCTGACCTGTAGCTAGTTGTTCCTTGCTTCAAAATTGGTAATTTTAAAATTTATTTTTATTATCTAGCTCGACGAGATAGAATAGATCGTTTACCAGACCGTGTTTCCCATTCCAGACATGGACAGCTCTTCGAATCGACTTAAGTAGTGTTCAGCACATTCTTAAACAAAGAATATTAGGCTTCATGAGTATAAAGTCAGCAGAGTACCAATTCTTCAGCCAAGGACTACAATCGACCCGAATAAGTCTTGACTTCTAATTTATTTTTTTAGAAGTTTTGTTCCCGTTTTTTGTTTTCGTAAAGAAATACGAAAAACTCTTGCCCTTAAAGGCTGAAGAAAACACTTTTCTTCCTCATTCTTCCTCAAAAAGTTCCGCAGGACAATTTCTCAATCAACGATCGTATATACATAACTTCTGAGGAAAGCCAATTTAAGCTACTTATTTAATGTCCAGCACCTGCTGATACTGGTATCCCTTTTATTTTCAATGGAAATCATTCCGTGTCAGGCAGTACATAATCGACGTGCTTTAAAGCCCCCGGCCTTTTTACGTAACAATGATTATTTCTACTGAAACATCTTCTCCAATTAAAACCCCTTTTTTCTAACAAACAAAAAAATCCACAACAGCTTTGAAAATACCCAAAGGATATCGCAAACATCACCATTCTAAGACTGTATACAAACCAATTGGATTATCCGCGGGGATTTCCCTTTCAAAAGATTTTAATTCTTCGCGCAGCCTTCATTACAACAAAAAAAAGGGAAAATTAGAAAGTGAGAAATGGGGATATAAATAATGATTTAATTTCAAGGATATACACCCTTTTATGCACGCAAAAATTATCCCTTAACGAAACCCTTTGCTAATGATACCATATTAATCCACGACTGTAGCACTCCTTTGGGCTAAAGTCCCGATATTTAAGTTAACAAAAGAAGTCGCAAGTCTCGGCGTGTACACATGCATATCCTTAAGGACGATAGTCGTTAAATTTAAATTTGTATTTTACACAGCCAAACAATAATGTTACAATATTGGTTTACCTTGTTTTTGCTGCGCCAACACAAAGGTAGAACATAAAAAAATAATTTAATTAACTTATGGAGTGATTTAGGTGCTAGACGTGGGGAGCTCGCGTCCTTACGGGACAACGGAACAGGTCTAATTATTCATCGTCTGTCGTCTGGTAAACAGGATAATGGAATCGTTCGAATGCGGTCATATTTTGCACGGGCTGACATCTGGATGGCGGCAGTTACTTTTAAAAAGTTCCATTTAAATGCATGGCGGCATGTGTGGGTGTTTTGCGGTTTCGCACAAATCTCCTCGGTTATCCTTAAGACTCGATTTTCTGCGTGTGTGACTCAAAATGCACCTTGGGCTGGCTCTCTGGAGAAATCTGTCAAATGGAATCGTGAACATCCGCGTGTTATAGTGGGGGGGAAATTGAAAATTCCTAAAAAATTCCTACAAAGTCCTTGTGTGGTTGGCAAGAACCCCCGTTCTCATCTTCAACTTCACTTATCATAAATCAATCCGTTTTGATTAAGCCCTCGGCGATGAAATATCTTCCCAAACGAAGAAACCAGGTACTCTGTGAAATTACAAAGGAACTGTGTGCGTCGACGGTTCTGTTTTGCCTAGTGGATGTGGTGCGGTCTGTGCGCGGTATGTGCGGTTAGCCCTGAAAGCTTTCAAATTGATAACTCCCTACTCCTCATCCGATGCGTGCCCGTGCGTGGTTCGAAATAAGGACGAAGAACTTTTGAAATGAAGAGGAATTTTCGATTTCAATTATTATTTTAAGGGAGCTATTCTAGTAATTGTGATATATGAGGCGTGAAGGTTGGATTTCGACACTGGGCCTCTAAGGGATGATTAATGCTTGGCTATGAAACGGAAGTCAAAAGTTGTGATTGATAAACTTTTGGTCTAAACTTTTTGTATACTTTGGTGGTGTTTGCTTATTCAATCTTTCCACTCGAATGCATGGGTTATGAAGTTCTGGGGCTAGTGGTTTTTTTCCCCATTCCTTAAAAGGACGAATATATTTTTGAGTTTTGTCGTATGTGTGTTGATTTTTTTTATTCCAGGTCATGAAGTCACTTTCATGTGACTTCGTATTAAGGACACGTCCATCTAATTACGGTATAACTACATGTAATTAAGGTCGTAAACTTTTGTCATATACTTTATGTCCTCGTCTTATACCAACCACCCACCGAGTTGTAATAAAAAAATCACATGGAACTAATTTGAAAAACTTTTTAATGACTGCTTCTCACATGGAATCTCTCCATGTTTCGCATAAGTCCGTTGGGTGTTTTTTAGCAGGTCCACTTGTTTTTTTAAACAATGGTTCGAAGAACAATTATACACTCATGGAATTTTCCTATACTCATTCGACGTGTGCCACCATTTGGACGGACAGGAAGAGAGTGTTTCACTCGGTGCGTTGACATTTTCCACAAGGGGATTTAGCCAACCTTTCCACCCGTGTTCCCATTTTGATTGCATCTGCCCGTGTGGATACTCATTTGCATTGCATTGACCAAACCAGTTTACGATGTGGGTGTGTTAATGGAAGGAAAATTATAGGGCTTTCAGGATCCTTGTTCGATGGAAGGCGGCGGCGATGGGATGGCTGCGAGTGTGCTACCAGTTTTTAATGTTATTTTATGAGTTCAAAAACTCTTGGTAATGTTTTCGCTGAATTTTCAATTTTACGAAGGAATTTTTGTATGTAGACACATAAAAATTCGTAAAAAGAAGCACATGAATGGTGCTAGAAGCGTAGTAGAAAACTATTGCTTACGCAGGAAAGTTTCAGGAGGAAGTACACACATTATCGCATAACTTCACTGAATTAGAGTCCCAAAATTCAGCGAAGTTATGCGATGAGTATAACCCAGTATGAGTGAGTTGAGGTAGGTCTTTGGGTAGTTGGGCCTAGAGGAATCTAGAGTTTGCGTCTTGGTTGGCCTGTTTTTGGCAGCTTCAACGCGGGCAAAGAAAAAAAATGAACAATGATGACAAAGATGGGTTGCGAAATTCACAAACATTATTTTTTTACATTGAGGTTCATAATACGTTTAATTCTACGTTGAAACGCGGTCGATTTTATTACAAAATACGGCGGGTTAACTATTAAACACAGCTGATCTAACTGCGCTTCGTAGTTGATTTTCCTACGTTGCAAAGTAGTTTGAAAGTTACCTAAATATTACCTAAATTTTTACATTGAAAAAACTATGTTTTATTACCAAAATAGTCCGAACATAGTGTGATGTAGTGAATCGAATGCACCCATCGATTCACTTAACGAAAGCACCCGCTCGGTTTACTTAACAAACACACCTAAGTGTCATTTCAGTCAACTGAAAATCTACTCAAACACAGTAAACCGCCATTGGAATATCGAAAATTTCTCTACCCTTTGTTTGAGTGGAAAACTATAAATGGGACATTTTTTTAGAACGTGTTAAATTTGTATAAATGCACAGATGAGAGCCTTAAAAGAGGCACTTGTTTTTGAACAGTTGAATTGTGAAAATCGAGGGTTGAAGTAAAAATCGATTGAATAGATACAAAGTGTTATTATAAAGTTAAATTATGTTATTTTGAATTGATCGTTGATTAATAAAAGTGCTTCGTTGTGTAAGTTAAAGAGTGAAATTGAGTGAAATAAAGTTGCATCGACTAAGATGGACCGTCTGTTCAAACTTCACGTCAAGTCAGGACATAAAAAAGTCCTAAAAATGTCATATTTATCCTGAAATAAATTAATACTTAGTAGCAACTGGTTTCAGATAAAAAGAATACCAACCATAACATTCAGCTAACGCAGAGAAAGTCAAATGAAATCAACAGTAAAGAGGAAACTGAATAAATATTAAATTCTCTTTTTTGACGTTTTTTGAAACTTTTTTCTTTTTTATTTAACGTGACACTGTCGCGCTGATTTCTTATAACGATTTGGTTTAGTGGAGGGCATCTCCAGCTGTCAGACTGTTGACCGGTTTAAGGAATAAAGTCAAAATAAAATATTTTCAAAATTGAGAAATGTCAAATTTACTATGAAACTTAGTGCCTGTTTTCATTTGGTTGATCCTAACCTAACCCAAATTTTATTTCTCAAAATAAAACGGAGGTTGAACGGTGGCCACCACACTGGCGCTTTCCCTCACCGTAGTAATTCTGACACATCAGGCTAGGATCAACCAAATGAAAACAGGCACTTATGATCTTTTCGATTGGTCGTCCGGAAGCGTACGGATGCATTCTGGACTCTCCTGAAACTTTTTTTTTTTGGCACTCGTTTCACAGTTCCTCTTCTGAAGCACGCACACAATCATACAACGCATATGTCAAGTTGGATAAAAACTTCAACTGTCGCTTATAGAATGTACTAACTATCGGGCGGATAAAATATGCCCTTTCAATAAAAACAGTGCTCATACTTTTAATTTAGTAACAAAATCCAAACTTTGACTACAGAAGCCGATGATTTTTGACTTGAGTTGAGCTTTGAGAGGGCGCGTCTCCACAGGTGAGCTTCATAATTTACCGATTTTCAGGAATTTAGAAATTATTATTAGAAATTAACATCCGAGATGTTTTTCAGTGATTTTCCATTCGTGGGTATTGCCAAGTAATCATCTGAATCTGACCAGATTATGGCGGAGAATAGTCCTGCAGTAGATGAAGTCACCGCCGGGACTTCATCTCTAAATCTCTCTAATTGCTAAAAGTATGTCAGTCTGCTGGAGTTGATGAAATCCTGCCAGAAATGCTCGAGGCAATGGGTGAAAAGGGTGTAAAATGACTAAGACGTGTCATTAAGGTGACCTTGAAAGCGGGAAAGCACCTAGCGATTGGTAAACAGAAGGTTAAAAGGTCCAATTTTAAAAAAGGAGACAAAAGAGCTTGCTCTAACTGTAGGGGTATATCTTCCTTAAGAATTTCGGTAAAAGTATACGCGAAGGTGTTGGATGCGTGTTCCAGAGCTGTTATCGAGTCTTTGTTGCGGGGAGAGCAATGCGTTTTATGGCCTGGCACAGGCACAACCGACCAGCTTTTTACTCTGAAGGTTATTATTGAGAAGGCTTGGGAATATGCCAAACCAGTCTTCACGTGGTTAGTAGATAAGGAAAATGCCTATTTGAAGCGCAGTCTTGGTGAGGAATCTTTTAAAATGGCTGGTGTCAGGATAAGCCATCTGCTTTTCGCAGATGATTTAGCTATCCCGGCATCATCCGAGGAGGAACTTCAGCAAGCACTGGATGGGTTTGCGTTTGCGGCTATCTGTAGTGAGGCTGGGATGAAGGTAAACATGAGAAAAACCGAAGTCATGGTTGTTTCCCGAACTCCTGTCCAATGTACCTTGCACATAAATGGAGTCCCATTAAACGATGGAAGGACCATTTAGACGCCCCCGATCCGCGGCCCTTCTAAGGATAAGCGGTCACTGCAGAAAATGATGATGATTTGGAATCCGGAGGTAAAAGTGTCTAAAGGGTGATTTATTAAGAGGTTGAGAACTTTTAAAAAAAAAAAAACAAAAAAAAATCAAAAAAATTAATGAAATATTTATTTGAATCGATAGTTTGAACCTTGCAATTTAATGTTTGAAGATAATTTCATGCAAATGTTGACCGCGGCTGCGTCTCAGGTAGCCCATCCGCTGAGTCCAATTTTGGCGTACTCTTTCACACATATCGGCCGGTATCTCACGAATGAATGCATGGATGTTGGCTTCCAGTACGTCAATCGAAGCGGGCTTGTCCCTATAGACATTAGCCTTGACATACCCCCACAAAAAATAATCTAATGGTGTCAAATCGCACGATCTAGGCGGTCAATTGACCGGCCCGAAACGAGACTGCTCAGAAGGTCGAGAATGCCGACCATAAAATGGAAGCAGCGCGCGATGAACATGTCGAACCGAGCACGAATTTTGATAGTAAAATTCAATAATTTGCAAGCGTTGTTCATTTGTAAGACGATCCATGGTTAAATTGCAAACCAAACTGAAGCTGTTTGACAGTGACACAAGGTACTAAACACACGTCAGCCGTCAAAACCAGTGTTGCCAAAACCAAACCAGCTAAAAAATCACCCGTTACTTTGTCATATGCAGCTTTTTTGGGTCACAGGATTCTTAAACAGTCATGGGAAAACTGAAGTACAATATTTAGGACAAATACAATTATCACATTTGTGTCACAAATTAGACACTTCGTGTAGAGCCAACAAAATTGACACTCATCTTAAGCACATTCAGACTTTTTTACTTTATAGTTCTAGATAAAATCAGGCGTTATGTTAGTCTAGTCTAGGACTGAGTTGAAAAACACAAAGTCGAAAACAGCTCTCCCAGTCTATGTGCAAGGCAATAAGCCAAAGAAATATAACTGCCTGGTAATACATCCTCACCAGACATTCAAAATCGTGATTTCGTCCATGATTGCTTCATTCAGCTAAATTCGTTTTTTTAATTACTTAACGTTACCTGTTTCTTAATTGATCTTTTCAAGTTTCTTAATTGATCTTTTCAAATCAAAATGTGTGTATGCAACCTAAGAAGAAGTATACTACATAATTGCAACCAGCTGCGGCAAATGCTTCGATTAGAAACAGCCTATACCTTGTAGACGATTTAGGGCTGCCACTTTTTAATAATAACCAATTGAAAATTCGTATCACTATTATTGATTAGTTTGGAATCAACTCAATTTAAAGAAATATTTTGCTCAAAGATATAAATGTAAATTCGTGAATTTCTGCTCGGCAGCCAAGCTGTTACATATCAGAGGTTGAATATAATATCAGTATGTATTATATATATATGTATTAATTTTGATTAATATGTATTAATCAAAATTTATTTCAACAATTTCAGAAAAACAAATTTTGACTGATGTCATGAACAAGGTAAACAAGGGAATCCGTTTTTTTTTTTTTTCAAAAAATGTTAGAAATGTTACCAACTTGTTACACACACGGTACACGGATGAAGTCACATTCCGAACACAGCTCTCCCTCCTATTTTAACGCTTGTTTTGTTACCAGATGTAGCATTCTTTTACAAAGAAGTGGGCCTGTAAAAAGGTCCCTATACCTGCAGCCTACACCATCCTCTTCCTCAGTAGTAAAAAAGTATACCTTTGCAGTGGCATCACTGGCAAATGATAAATTAAAATCATCTTGGATTTCAATTTGCCTGTCATCACATCTAGCTTGTTCCCTTCTCACGCTGCGGTTGGTTTTCAGTCGAGCTACATTCGCGTTAGAGTCATCATGAAACCCACGCTTTACTTCGACGATCGCAGTCCGCCGGTGCGCAGTTGTTTACTTCTCATTAAGATTCTGGACGTAGATGCAGAGTTGAAATTCGTTGATCTTTTTAGGGGGGAACAAATGAAACCAGAATTTTTAGAGGCAAGTACTTTTCCCCTGGCTGATCGCATTTAAGTTAATTTACCAATTTTTTGAGATCAAATTCCAAAACAAACCAAATTCTAATGATCATAACGATACGACGAGTTGTGTGCTTCTAGGTTAATCCAGCACACACGGTGCCGGTTCTGCAGCACAATGGCGTATCTCTGACAGATAGTCATGCCATTTTAATTTACTTGTGTGAGACGTTCGAAGGCGGCAAAGATTGGTGGCCGGAAGACAATATGCAACGAATTGAAGTTATCAACAAGTTATTTATGGAATGTTCTCTCTTGTTTCGGAGGGATAGCGATATGATGGTAAGTATAGGTACATTTTAGCTTCTTTATAGCTACTTAGCTTAGCTAGGTACAAAGCAAATATATTTCTTTAGTTTAAGATTTCCTTCACCGCACCTAAGTATATACATGAGGATTTGTGGTTTTAAGTAGTAATGGATTGAATTACAATTACAAGCATGTGAGGAAATATAAGAATGTTCGAGCTGGGATGCCACACTCTTTGAAAAGGTACTTAAAAATTGTATCAAGGCATGAAAACAGTTCCTAATTTTTGATTGGGTATTCTTTTTAAGCGTTCTTTATAAATTTATTAAAAATAAGAGTTTTGTCGGAGTTTCTTTTAGGCCCCATTCGAAAGGAGCATAATTAAATTTAATACAGGCAATAATAAAGTGTAACACGAGTCATAATAACGATAGATCCCTTAAAAATCCTAAATAGATAATGCGACATTTTTGCCTGTTATATTCGTTGAAAAAAACTTTATTTAACTTTTCTAATAGCCCAACAAAAAACTTTTTTATTCAAAAACAACTTCTTTATTTTACAATAATTACGATAATTAAACTTTGCCACTTTGAAAATTATAATTTTTCCTTATCCTCCAACGATTTTTGCTTTCTATGTAGCGTAGCAGAGTACAAATAGAAGAACTTCCAAACAAAGGTTTGTCAGTTCCTATCAACTTTTGACAACTTTACATCAGTTTGATTTCGTTTCGGTAGGTTGTGTTTTAAGTGTACTTTTTGTGTCGTTTTCTTCTCATGAACACATTACATCTTTAAAGAAAACATTTTGATTTTAATGAACAAAGAATTTAAGACTTATTCAGGCTTACATTTCTGTTTTTGTTAGCTGACTCTACTCTTATTGTTATTTTTCTTTTCTCAAATTGGCGCTGATGTAGGTGGTAAATTTTTTTTACATCCTTTCACAGAGACGCCAAAATTTTTGCTAATACATTTCTTTAAACAAATTTTTCTAAGTTCCGAAAATGTTCGTCAAGAAAGTGATACCTTTCAAAATCGCTCAAAACTCCCCTTTTCTCTGGAAACTAATTCTTCCCTAGGTTTGAGACACCTAAGGCCAGGGACATACAACGTTAGAAAATCCAATTAGCGACAAATTGCAGCTTAACTATCACTTTATCTGAGACAAGCTTTCATACCGCTACTTTTCACTCCGCACGGCAAACACTCAAAAACTGTTTTTCCAACTATCTATGTTTTCTTTTATAACCTGTGCTGAGTAAACTTGCGGGAGTATGTCGTGCTTTGCCGCGCGTTTTTCTGTCGTACGTGCCAGGCCTGAAAAAAAGACTTGTTCTTTTTCACGGCCCCCACCTCTGCGAGGGTCTGACAAGCCCTCCGAGAGTATCATTTGTTTTGAAAAACTTTTCAAAGTGCCGGTCGGATTCGGCAAAAAATTGTAGGTCCCCTTGTATGTAAAGAAATTAACACACCAGCATACATTGTTGAGAAGTCGGCCCTGGTTCACCTCGAGCTGTTGCGCCACTCTATTTATTTATTTTATTTTACGTGCCCAGGCCTAAGGCGACAGAAATCGTGTGCCCAATGATAGCAACTCTTTCGGTCGCAGCCATACAACCAACAAATCTGCATGCTACGGGTTTTGGAGAGCTATCATTTTTACGTTTTCTAAGTCTTTTTTCAAGTATTATATGCGTCTTTCCTAATCATCTTCAAACTAATGGGTGGGCTACAATCGTTGGATACCCGATCCCAGTTGACCCCTGTCAATCTCCGAATCGCGTTTAACAACTTGCGACTTTTTCAAACCCAGCGGCAAATAGCCGTGCGACTAAAAGCTCAAGCGCTCAATCGTTTGTAGATATAGCAAACAACGAACGATTGTCAAAATTGAGACATATTTTCGAACTGCTACCCACGGCGCATCGCAAACATGGAAACACTTTTTCAGGACCGCATGGCAACTTTCTTAGGAAGTGCTAAACTTTCACCTGTAAGGATAGAAGGGGGCACACGGCGACAGTAAAACGCACGACTAAATGCCGTCCGGCTAGAACCACAAGCCTTTAAACACACGATTAAGACAACTTCCGATTTGCGGCAAATTTCCAAATTGCGACTGTTTCAAGCCGCACGACAGAAACTTAATTTTTTTTTTTATTTGACGATAAGAGTTACTGTTTCCACCACAATTCAATAGAATCGCACAGCAAACGAATGTTTGTGTGCTGAGTTTACCACAAAGACCTTGCAAACTCTTTTTTTGCGTATGCTTGCTGCAGAAAATCGCGCCCTTTTTTTGTCGCGCGTTTTTCTGTCACCGTGTGTTGCAAGCCTTAAGACCTGAGACACACGGCTGGCGACAGAAAAACGTGCGTCAAAAAGCCGAGCGATTTTTTCATTTCGCATTTCCGAATTGCGACTCTTTTAAGCCGCACGACAAAAATTTTAATATTATTTTCACCACAAATCACATGAATCGCACAGGAAATGAATGTTTATGTGCTGATTTACCGCAAAAACCTTGCAACCTCTTTTTAGCGGTCGGTCCAAAAATGGAAAAAGGACTCTTATGGTATCGCTACGTTGTCCGTCCGTCCAATCGCTTTATATTTTCTGAACGATAAGTCGTAGAAAGACAAAATTTGGTGTGCGCATAAGCTGCGGATATAGTCAGAGAATCTAAAGAGGGCATTTTTTTAAAGCACAAATAACGGTTCAGTTACAGTTTGAAATTTCATGTGAAAATGGACTTAATAATTTTTAGACTTTTTTTTCAAGAGCTTTAGTAGGCAAGAGCTAGAAAAACACAACTTAGGTTTAAGAAATACTAAGCTTTAATTAATTAAACAATAAAACTTTTTGAAAAAATCAAAACGTTTTTGAGAAATGAAGAGTGGAAATCGCAAGACGTTTTTCAAAGTGTTGAAAGCCATAACTTTTGAACGGCTTATTGCTCAAAATCAATATTGAACACACGTATACAGCAACTCAAAGTAAACCACGTGCTTGGGTCCTATTTTTCAAAAACAGTTTGAGTACTGCAGCCTTGACGCATTTTCGAAAAAAAAATCGCAAAAATGCATGAAAAAACGTGTGTGTGTCCCCTGTTTGGTGGAATTCTATAAAAAAAAAAGTCACACGTATCAGAAATAATTCAAAATTTTAAGGAAAATTATAGCGTATTTTGAAATTTCAAAGTCTTTTGAGATTTAACTGAAAAACATAAAAGCATTTATGCTTTTAGTTTTGCAAGCACTTAAAAAAAAATTAAGTCTTCTAGTAGCTTAGGTATAAGCGATCTTTTTCAGTTTCGGTTGAAGTACAAGGCTTACAAAAAGAAGGAAGGCTGCGTTAGAATTTTTCTTAAATTGCCGTTTTTAGCCTAAGTTTTTAGAAGCCTATTTAAAAAACGAAACAAAAAAGGAGCTTGTTTTACCGTTTGCGCATAAACCGGTGGCCATAGAATTAAAAAAAAAACATCCAAGGCTATTGCTGCTGGTTGTAATATTGGAAAAAAGCCTAAGGAAGCCTTTTCAGTTCCCGAAAAAACCTTCAAAATATTTGTTTTATAGATTTGAAATTTAAAAAATTATAAAAAAGGTCAAATGAACACATGTCTCCCCCTCTATCTCCCTAACGGTATAAAGTATAATTCTTAAATTAACACCGGGCATAGTCCATCTTCTTAAATTTTATACAAAACTATAGCAGACTTCGAATATTCAAAAACTTGCAAGATTTAACTGGAAAACGTGAAAACATTTTCGAAAACTATTTTTTAAAGATTTCTAGTTCCTTAACGGTTATGATGACCTTGTTTAAATTTGGCTGAAGTAATGTTTAAGAGGCAAGCGAACTGCATCAAAAAGGTTTCAAATTTGCCGTTTTCGACCCTAAGTTTTTAAGCCAATTCAAACAAGCGAAATAAAAAACAGTTTTTTTTACCGTTTTACCGTTTTCTCAGAAATCCATGTCGGCAGAATCTGTGAAAAGTGACAAGTGCTAGCACATGTGGTTGTAAAATTGATCAAAAAGTCTAACGGTAATTGAAAAATAATCGAAATTGCTGTTTTATGGGTCTTAAATTATAAAAATCCTAAAAAAGGCCAAGAAAGAGTATGTTTTTCCCTTTATTTTCGTAACGGTAAAGCTTTTTGCCAGCCTTTTTTTAAAGTAACGAAACCCAATATAAAATCACCCTATATAAGAACAGTAGACAGCAGTACGAAAAAATTTATACAGAAATAATTTTAATATATAAATAGAATATTAAACAAACTGCGCAATATAGATGACCATAACCTACAACAAAAGCCGACGCACCGCTCCGCGTATCTCTTCATACTTAACGGTCTTTTTATATTTTTTAACGATGGAACTTTAATTTTTTATCAAAACCGACAGGAACCGCAATATTCGGGTGTTGAGTATTCTTGCTGCAGAAAATCGCTTGGTTTTTCTGTCGCAGTGTGTAAGAAGTCAATGTATGGCGGGTATTGTTTGTGCAACAACTGAAACTATCCTGCCATGTCAGTCTTTTTGATTTTTTGATCTTGCATCAGGGACATATGTATATGTATGTCTATTCCATCTTCCTGTTTGTACGAGGTTCCTGGAACTGAAGCTGTGTTCTCTTATCGATGCTTAAGGATATCCTTATAATATCCTTAAGCATATCATAAGGATATCCTTATAATAGTACGAATTTTTATTTTTATGCATGGGCCCATTTTGGACTTGCATGAGTTGAGGCTTTTCCATACTTCACCATACTCACCATGAGTTGGATTACAAAGTCGGAATTTTGTGCAGTTTATGTGGTCACAATCTGTCCGAGGACAGTCAGAACCAAGGGAAAGAATTCAAAAATTCTCTCGAAGCTATTGCCATTGCCATGAAGCCTGTTACAATAAGTGTTTAGGATATTTGCACTATGGAAGCTTGATTTGTGTATTCATCTTTATCTAACCGAACGAGCCAGTTGTGTAAAGATTTAAGGACGCTATGTTCTTTCTTAGCCTTTCTGACATGGGCTGATAATACTCTAATCTCTCTAATCTGTGTGAAACTCTAGTCTGACCAGCTAAGCTTTGCGCTGAGTAGAAAGGACGAGAGCACTTTATTTTGTCATTGGATAAAAACTACCTCAACCGCCTTTTCTCATTAAATTTATTTCGGTTTATTTTAATGCATTTTCGCTTTGCATCCCCGAATTCGGTTGATTTACATTTCACAAATAAAGTTAAACTCTAAAAAGCCATCACCTTATTCTCATCATGAAGTACATTTCCGGTGAAAATATTTTCGCAAATAGCCGAACTAAATTTATACTCAACCCTCTGCTTGCACTACGATCAACTTCCCCTTTATCCTAATTGAAAACTCGTGGCAAACTTTATGCTAACATCTTTCCGGTACCTAACTTCGAATCTTTTTGTGCCAGCATCAGCACTTTTTTTATAATTAACTGATTACCTACCTTGCAGTTTTACAAAAGCTGCCCATGGGTCCTTCTGCTGCAAAAACAATTTACAGGATTAATCCATAGTCCTTAAACCAGAATCACTTCTGGCGCATTGCAATAGTGTTAAAAATAGGAAGTCATTTCCAGGCGTCCCACACTATCGACCGGTCGGATTCTATTGTAATAATAGGTTCCATCCGACGATAATCGGAAATAAGAGACATTCTCATCCTTTCAGTGGGTTTTTCGTCCTTTTGTCCATTATCTGCAATTTCAATTAAATTTGATTTTCCCCTCTTGTTTTTTTTATATCTCACACCGATGTATCTTACTGTTTACGTCTTTCAGTCGGAAATCATAAGGAAGGGGTTCGATAATATCGATTTGCCATACCACGAAAGGAAAATCCTCGAGGTGTACAACGTTCTGGAGAAGAACCTCACTACGTCGCAATACATGGCTGGCGACAAAGTAAGTATTCCACCCTGTAACGCCCCCACTTGAAGCATCAAGGATGTAAAGGGCAAAGGGCTTCCAACTCTAATTAAACTGTCTTTACATTCGATTAAACTTTAATTGTGTCCTCTTTCTATGGGGGTGGGAGTGGTCACACACAAATGCATGATGACATAGAGTAAGTTTGTAGATTGCTCTATACTACTGCTAACCACCCCTCGGGAGACACGGACTGTTGATCCCTCCAGTGATTGTTTATTGTTTTTTTTTTTCCAGATGACGATTGCAGATTTGTCATTCCTGACCACACTGAGCACAGTGGATCTAATGTTTCAAATAACCGCAGAGAAGTGGCCACGTCTTTGCGAATGGTTCGCGATGATGCAACAGACCCTCGCGGAGCACTATAACCACTGCAATGCCATTGGGCTGGAAAAATTGAAAGCCATAGTCGAGGCCATGGGAAAATTCAAGTTCCCCGAAAGGCAACTGCTATTGATTTCATGAGATGACAACCGTATTTGAAATGGATATCGAAAAATGTAGTTATACTAGTGTCAAAAGAAATGAAGTTTGTCCATTAAATGAAGAGACGCGTTTTAATTTTTGAAAGATCATTTAAAAAAATATATATTCGGCTTTGTTAGTAATAGAGTAATGAAATTATAAAGGAAGTGTTAGACTATAAACTAAACAGCTTTAAACAGTTTTAAATGCACTCAAGTGTTCATCTTCGCCACACTATAGACTCCTTAATGCATTGGAGGGCAAGCACCGGTTGGAAGATAGTAAAAAAATATTCATCGTTATGGAATTTCATAGATATTGGAGAGGGATTTTCTATCAGGTGATGAAAGTTTTTAGAACTATGCACAAGGCTTACACTACCTCTCACATAGTTCACAGAGGTTTATGGGAGATAACGTCCTTGCATGATGGAAACTATTGATAGTGTCATTTAAAAAGCTTCTTGGAAAATGGCTTTGCTGAAAGTTTTGTAAGAGAAGTCAACACTTTTCTTGTTTGAACTTAATGCTCTCATATTAAAAAAGTTATTTTCTTTGACTAGCCCAACGACAAACAGTCTGACGTTTCACCCCCCATGCGTAAGTCTATTCAATTCAAGTCTTGCATACACTCTAAAAAGAAGAATAACTTTAAAAGAGAAATTCTAGAACTGTATTTCAATAGCTGTTAAATTTTTTCTTAGTATTTTTGTAGTTTTCGTCAGCCTTGTCACAAATGACAAAAGGAAAATGCTATTTAAGGATAAGATAGGATGGAAGTTAAGTCAAACTTTGAAAAAGAGAAACATGCCAAATTTTTAATTCAACTTTTCACAAACCTTTCGGATGGGTTTAAGACTCTATTTTAAACCAATTTACACACATGCTACAAGCAATAAGCTACAAAACCAGGAACTCTCAGTTGAGCATCAGAAATGGAATCTGCTTAAAATATAAGGGTCTTACAAACGGACAATACATATTTAGACGTCTTCTATTTTGAGACATCAACAATAAACTGTGGCTTTCAGCATTTACCTAAAAAAATCAATTTTGAAGTCAGTTGAGTTGACGTTTCCGAAACGTGAAAAAAATGTTTTATCGGAAATTGGCGCCGGCAATCCATATTGGCGTGTGACAAGAATCGTGGTCTTGTTGGAAACACATCGAGATCAATAGGCCACTCGCAGGTGACAGTTAGACAAATATTAGCAGTTCAGACAACTCAGTGGTGGGTTTTTTAGCGGTCCATCCAAAATTGGAAAAAGGACCTCTTACGGTATCAATAGAGGACAACCTCTGTCTGTCCGTCCAATTCCGTCATAGATTCTGAATGGTAGGCTTTAGTGGTCGAATTTTAAGCTACGGAAAAAGAGAGAGAGAGTGCATGCCAGGACAATTTTTTATATAATGGACTCATAATCATAGGGCTATGAGCTTATGTCTTTCCTTAAAAGTTTAATGCGGGAACCACAAAGCAGCCTGGGCGTGGCCTCGGCTTGACGTTTATAAGTTCAGCCATACTTCATACCATTTCAAAGGTTTCCTAACACAATGAAGCTCGGCTTTAAAATGTTGCTTGAGTGCGCAAAGAGAAAACGTAATGCAACGTTTGGCCTCATACGCTCAGAAACCCAGCACGAGTTCAGGTGAGCTGAACTTTTGCTTCGTGTGAAGCAAATGGGGTTTGATTTCGATCGCTCAATTTAAGTCAATTCTTTTCTAAATTTGTATAAGTTTGTTGGTCATGCACGGATATGACGCAGAATATCTGAGTGTGACTACATTTTGGGCCAAATTGCGTATTATTTATTTATTAGTTGGACATGAATGTTCCTCATAATTACGTAGACAGCACTAGCTACCAGGGCTTTCGGCTGTGTGTGCGTATTTTTTAATTTATCGCGGCATGCTTGGAGAACGTAGTGACTGCATAATAAAAACTCTCTCTCCATGAGCGAAATGTCATTGCAAAGCCGATTCAAAGCCGACGTATCGTAACGGGGCGAAGCCGAAGCCTGAGGTTGCTTTGTGGTCCCCGCATAAAGCATATCGTGAGCAAAAAAAAATACCCACAAGAGATATACCTAGATCAATGAAAGAGGGCACCGGATGCATCACTTGAGCTTCTCGACTTTGGCTGACTTAAGAAACTTGTATAGAAGCTCCAAAAACCTCTTCCCACAGGCGTTATGCCTTTTTTTGCAAAAGCAATAGCTTAGCCAGCAGATTATTAAGTTGCCGCCCGCCTAATATTATGCCTTGTTCCTAAAGGAAGGGAAGTAGAAGAAGGGATCTGTGTTTTTTATTCAGCTACCAGGCCAAACAATCGGCCGACCCTACCCGGATAACAAACACCGATCAAGGAGCTGCTCAGTTTGGGGCTGAAGTTCTTGGACTTTTTTTTTTGTTGCTGGTTTTGGTCCACCCCGTTTACTTTATACCTTACCCGGGTAGATTAAGTTTGATGTATAGTTTGCAACGCAGTGAAATAATCACCTTTAGACACATAAATGGGACCGACAGGAGAATTGATTAAGCCATGTCCGTCCGTCCGTATGTAAACAACTTTTAGGCGTTAAATTTTAAACTAAACAGGTTAAAGGGTGGTGAGTGAGTTGGAAGTCCAGTTTTTCGATCAGGTTTGAAAATTTTTTAAAACCGCCCACAGACACGCCCACTACAGGCCCCTATGTGCGACCATCTCTAATTTTAAAAATATTTTTTTCAAATTTAAGCTCGATTAAAATGATAGCAACACTAATTCTCAGTTGTCTTTGAGGTAGCCACAAAGCTTTGGCTTTTACATTGACACGCCCACTTTTTAAGGGATTTTAACTTAAAATGACTGTTTTTCAATAAATATTATATGAAATTTGAAATTTTCAATATAAAAGTTGTAGATATTAGCCTTTTCTAACTTTTTTCTATTTATAGTGTATGCCAATAATAGTGTATGCCGTCAATAATAAACTGAGGCTTTCAGCATTTACCTAAAAAAAATCAATTTTGAAGTCAGTTGAGTTGACGTTTCCGAAACATGAAAAAAATGTTTTATCGGAAATTGGCGCCGCCAATCCATATTGGCGTGTGACAAGAAGCGCGGTCTTGTTGGAAACACATCGAGATCAATAAGCCACTCGCAGGTGACAGCTAGACAAATATTAGCAGTTCAGACAACTCAGTGGTGGGTTTTTTAGAGGTTCATCCAAAATTGGAAAAAGGACCTCTTACGGTATCAATAGAGGACAACCTCTGTCTGTCCGTCCAATTCCGTCATAGATTCTGAATGGTAGGCTTTAGTGGTCAAATTTTAAGCTACGGAAAAAGAGAGAGAGAGTGCATGCCAGGACAATTTTTTATATAATGGACTCATAATCATAGGGCTATGAGCTTATGTCTTTCCTTAAAAGTTTAATGCGGGAACCACAAAGCAGCCTGGGCGTGGCCTCGGCTTGACGTTTATAAGTTCAGCCATACTTCATACCATTTCAAAGGTTTCCTAACACAATGAAGCTCGGCTTTAAAATGTTGTTTGAGTGCGCAAAGAGAAAACGTAATGCAACGGTATGAAACCCAGCACGAGTTCAGGCGAGCTGAACTTTTGCTTCGTGTGAAGCAAATGGGGGTTGATTTCGATCGCTCACTTTAAGTCAATCAGTCTGCCCTTTTCTACATTTGTATAAGTGTGTTGGTCATACACGGATATGACAGCGAATATCTGAGTGTGTTCATTTTGGGCCAAATTGCGTATTATTTATTTATTAGTTGGACATGAATGTTCCTCATAATTACGTAGACAGCACTAGCTACCAGGGCTTTCGGCTGTGTGTGCGTATTTTTTAATTTATCGCGGCATGCTTGGAGAACGTAGTGACTGCATAATAAAAACTCTCTCTCCATGAGCGAAATGTCATTGCAAAGCCGATTCAAAGCCGACGTATCGTAACGGGGCGAAGCCGAAGCCTGAGGCTGCTTTGTGGTCCCCGCTTAAAGCATATCGTGAGCAAAACAAAATACACGCAAGAGATATAGATCAATGAAAGAGGGCACCGGATGCATCACTTGCGCTTCTCGACTTTGGCTGACTCAAGAAACTTGCATAGAAGCACCAAAACCTCTTCCCACAGGTGTTATGCCTTTGTTTTGCAAAAGCAATAGCTTAGCCAGCAGATTATAAAGTTGCCGCCCGCCTAATACTATGCCTTGTTCCTAAAGGAAGGGAAGTAGAAGAAGGAATCTGTGTTTTTATTCAACTGCCAGGCCTAACAATCGGCCGACTCTAGCCGGATAACAAACACCGATCAAGGAGCTGCTCAGTTTGGGGCTGACGTTCTTGGACTTTTTTTTTTGTTGCTGGTTTTGGTCCACCCCGTTTACTTTATACCTTACCCGGGTAGATTAAGTTTGATGTATAGTTTGCAACGCAGTGAAATAATCACCTTTAGACACATAAATGGGACCGACAGGAGAATTGATTAAGCCATGTCCGTCCGTCCGTATGTAAACAACTTTAAGGCGTTAAATTTTAAACTAAACAGGTTAAAGGTTGATGAGTGAGTTGGAAGTCCCGTTTTTCGATCAGGTTTGAAAATTTTTTAAAACCGCCCACAGACACGCCCACTACAGGCCCCTATGTGCGACCATCTCTAATTTTAAAAATATTTTTTTCAAATTTAAGCTCGATTAAAATGATAGCAACACTAATTCTCAGTTGTCTTTGAGGTAGCCAAAAAGGTTTGGCTTTTACATTGACACGCCCACTTTTTAAGGGATTTTAACTTAAAATGACTGTTTTTCAATAAATATTATATGAAATTTGACAAAAATTTTCAATATAAAATTTGTAGATATTAGCCTTTTCTAACTTTTTTCTATTTATAGAATATGCCTCCGCGGACTTTTGTGGGCGTGGCTTTAAGAAAAGTGATTTTTTTAGTTAAAAAGGCGGTGTTTTAGCGCGAAATTTATGCAGCCATCTAGCATAAAGCATTTAACAGTTATATATTTATATCCCGCCCAGTTTTTGGAGGCTTGGCAGTTTCTTTTTTTTTGTAGGGTAGGGTTTTTCGCAATCCGTCACAGATGGACTCGAGTATTTACATACGCACTGTTGCTCTTCCCCATTTGTCATATCGGTAGGTAGTCATTATATTTAGTTCCCCTATGCGCTATCTTTTCCTCGCTGAGCCGAGAAATGTTATGGAGTTCATATTATCATCTTTGACGAGCCATCGCTTTCGTTTGTAACTAGTGGTCATTCTTAGACTAAAAAACTTCCGTGGACACCCAGATCATTTACACTGCAATGGAGGTTTTTTAATACTATAAAGTAAAATTAATGTACTCCCCGGGACAAAGGTCCAATTTATTTAATTGTAATTTATGTTCCACTAAAAGATACCAATAACCTTTAATAGTATGTTTCCACCGCACATAAAATAGATATTAACGGAGGAAGATTTAAACTTAATCGCAAAGTGTTTCCACCGGAAAAAGGAGCTTAACTTTACCTATGTATTCTTCATTTTTGACATTTTTTAATGACATTCTGTGGTTTATAAAAGCAATGTCTGGTCGTCACGAGATTTTTTTGGCTCACTGGCAGCTCGGATAATTTGTCAGATTGAGAAATAAAATTTGTTTAATTTTTATTTCCACCGAATTTTTGATTCTACAAAATGAAATAACCCAAAATGTTGTTGGACCGTTCTGCGCCTCCCTTTTCACAACACAACAAACACCAGCTAAGTTTATTATATACAACCGTCAATAAAAGGAGGTTTGTTTGATTTGTTTCATCAGAAAATGAACAGAACGCATAGAATTCTGTACGCTTTGCTTTGGGAATTGTTTGTTTGCTCTGTTCGTGAAGAAATTAAAATTCGAGTGGTTCATCTCGTCATTTAGAGGAAATTTACGGAATACTTGTCTTAATCGCAGATTAGTGTCCGGTGGAAACACTTCATAAAGCGCAAAACATCATCAACTGCCTTTTAAAATTACCAGTGTGCGCTACATATGTTCTTAAACATATGGAGGGGACCCACGATTTTTTTCCAATCTTGAACCGGGTATTCGGGACTCACCTAGAAAACAGTAGGATTTTAACCCGGAGGATAGGAGCACAAAGAAAAAGACCATGAGAAACTTTTGTTCCCCCGCTCGGGACTCGAACTCTACTGCTCGTGCTTTTGAAGCACATTCTAGACATTTTATCTCGGGCGCTAGAATAGACGCAAAAATCGGGATAATGAGCTTACGATGACTTAGATGAGCCACAAACATAATAGACTTTTGCTCAATTTCGTTAGGTTTTCGTTAACTCTTGGTGGCTTATTTTGTCCGACTTAAGTGAGACGTTCAGCAATTCGACAGCTTGTGAGAAACAAAAATATCTCATACGATTTCTGAATCGTTTTCTTAATCCGTTGCATCCGTCACCTCGAAGTACACGATTGACAACCCAGTTAAATACACACGTTCTTATATGGGTTGTGCATGTAAGGTACGTCGCGCACTTCTTCTATGGGCCGCTTCCCATAAAAACTTGTGTACATAACTGAGTTGTCAGTTGACAACGGATTCATTGGGCTGAAGGCTTTATGGGCATCGCAAGCGTTTGGCAGATTGAGTGGCATTTTCGATGTAATTTGACATTCAGTTTATCACACTTAAGTCCATTATGGTTGGTCCTATAAGCCCACAAAATTTTACGACGAAATTACAGATCTTAACGAAATCAGCAAAACGCTATTGTGGTCTAGGCACTCGAATTGTCTGTAAAGGGAAATTTATGAAACCAACTAAAACTCAAGGGATCGGACATTTTCTTGGTTTCATCTTTCTTCCTTTCCTACTTTAAGCTCCTTTTTATACCCGACCGAGGGTATATTAATTTTTAAGCCATAGTAAAATTGTAACACAGTGAAATAATCACCGTAGACCCTTAAGACCTTTTAGAGATATGATCGAGACCGACAGGTGAATCTATTATCCGTCTGTATTTTTCGGTCCGTCCGTCTGAAGGTTTTCGGTCTTCAAAATCAAGCTGGAGAGCTAAAACTTGGTACACGGCTGGGATCTTCTGCAGCACAGACAAATTGGCTCAATCCGTCAACGGCCACGCCCACTACTGGCTTCAATGTGAGACAACCTCTATTTCACATTTTCTTTCAAAATGCCTTTTGGTCAAGTTAGACAAGTCATAGAAAATTAAATTTTGGCACTGAGTAATATTGGCCCAAGACCTTTAACAAGGCAAAAATTGGACCGCCCACAATATCGACCATGCCCACTTTTAACATGTTGGATCTTTAAAAACCCGATTTCTCGGAAAGTTGACTCCAAATCGAAAAAAAATTTTGTGACAAATATTACAGATATTACTATTTGCAAAGTTTGGTCCGTACATAGTTTTGAGCACCGCCCACTTTTAGGGGGCGTTTTTAGCAAAAAACTGCTGTTTTCCTATATAATTTTCGGTTTTAACGCATTTTGTCATGAATCTAACGAAATAACAGTTAACTGATTTTAATTTTTAGCCCAGACCCACTTTTGGGGGCGTGGCCTATACAAATTATATATTAATTCGAGAAAAAAAATTTTAAGATTTGGTGTTACACGGTATATAGGGTCGGGTATATAGAAGTTTGTCACAGACGAACTCTTGCACGTTTCTTTCTCTTTTCAGTTTAGGTTTGGCAAGATTTTGTAGATTTTGCGCGGCTAGTGGCCCAAAACCTTCTCGCGGAAAGCCAAAAAAAGGCCAAAGTATAGTTACAGAAATGAGAAATCTTGATGATGCTTGGGAAATCATCGGATACTGGAAAAAATTTTAAGTGTTTTTTTTTTTCTTTTAAATCTCATTTCAAATATTTTCGTCTTAGAGCTATTTTTTCAGTGCGAAATATCCGAGTTTCAGAATTCAACTGAAGTAAAGCCTAGAAATGAGTCAGTCTGTTTCGATTCGGGTTTTTTTAGCCATCGATCGCCTGCGCGTGGTTTAAATTTGGTGCTTTAACCCCGGATCAATCACTTTTTGACTTCCTTACCTATTTTTTCTACGTAAATAAAATTTGAGCAGAAGTTGAAGAAGCACTTAAGCCTCTGTAATATTTTTTACTATGAGAAATCACAAGGGTGGTGCAATTATTCCAAAAGTCGAAAATTAAGATAACTCTATTGATGGGAGTTAGCTCCACGCTGAAAATCTTGTCACTTGTTTAACTCCACATTCATTTTGTTTCGCTCTTAAAAATAGTCTTGGTTTAACTCGAGCATAACTCTGCACTAGCATTAGCTGGCTCTTCAGGGCAAAAATAAATACACTCCCCTGCACATTGTAGGGCACTTAGACGACTATGTTCTTCTCGTCTCTTTCCCGTCTACACAACTTTACAAGTGCACTGCGACTAATTTCTCAATGTGTCAAAAGATAAGATGACATTTTTCCTGTTTCATTCTTAGGCTATGGAGCAGCTTAAATAAATCATTTCAGAACTCACATGGCTTAATTTCTCCACATTTCCCATGAACCGTTCCTAATCTCTTTGAATTTTAAAAATGTCTTCGTAATTTTTTCAAAACTTTCAAGAACACACAAAAAAATACTCACAAAGGGAACAAAGAAACGGATAAGATGTCATGTCACTTGTAATAAATCGAAAAAGAATCCTCGTCTTGTGCGACACCAGAAACCCCCACTCATTGAGTGATAGGAGTCGAAAAGTTTATCCAACTCGCTTCGGTTTACACAAAGGATTCCCTGTGTTGGAATGATTACAGATTCCTTCATGCCTCAGCTCCAACTGAGGTAAAAATAGAAACATGAATTTAAATTCCTCCCGCAGTTACGTGCGCCGCATCCTTGGGCAAGTACCTGTATGGCATGTATTGGCCAAGTCTTGTGTCTTAATTAATTCAGAGCTTAAGGATCAAAAGATTCCTTTTATGCATGCAATGGCCAATGCTAATTAGAGCCACTGTTTGCCTACTGCACTGGTACTTCAAGCCTCTAGCAGTGTGGTATTTGCATGTGCAGCTAAAAGGATCAACTTGCAGCCAGAGGTGGTGGTGATAAAATTACTATCCGGTCATGGTGGCTGCAATTAATAGCAACAATTACCTTCCTTTAATTGCAATTGTGGCACGAACTTTAACTTTTATACAGGATGCACTCTGCGACTTAATTGGCCGTTAAATAATTCACTTTAAATTATTTTAAACAGCAACAACAGTCATTGTCCTGCCACTGAACCGATAATGTACTGAAACAGCGGAATGAAGTTGAACGAGGTCAGTAACAGGATAACACACATATGAGGGTGGTGGGAAAGTTTTATTCATTTTAATAAAATTTTCCCGAACAAAGGCCACGTCATGCATTTAACATGCGCCACCAAAGAGGACATATTGACGTATGGGGAGCTGAGCACTCTTCATAGTCGTTTGACCCGACCTTTTTTTCGCACGTCCCGATTCAAATTTAAAAACCCAAAAAGGACAACAATGAATATGTGATTAATGAGTCCGCTTTTGATGGTCTATTGTGCGTGAGAGGAAAACGATCTGTTCGGGACAATGGACACATAACATTTAAAAGTCTCTCGGGAACTCATACACCAGTCGCTCACCTCATGTCGCAACATTCGATATTTAATTTATTATCCTTAATTGAAATGGAAATAATTATGTATGTCTCATTATACGCGTTTTTATTTACCAACAATGCGGTAAACCTATTTATAGCCACCAGAGAAAATTTCATAATATTATATTATTATCGCACAAGATTTACGATACAACGACCTTTGGGAGTTTTTGACAGCTAGCTGACGTTTCTTCTCTTTTTATTGTATTTATTAGAAAATTTTGTTATTTTTAGAATATTATAAACATTTTTCTTCTTGTCGTGATTTTTGTTGTTAAAAATAGATATTACGCACCAAAATCATGTTGTGTCTGCGAGAAAACTTTGTTTTTATAAATTTTTCATGAGCTATTTTAAGGCTCTTACTTTTTAAGGTGATTTGTGATCGTAATAGAGTTCTTTGACAGGTGATGACTTATAAAATAGTTAATTATACAGGCACGTTTAGACTTGTCAAAAATAAATCCTTGCTGGATTAAAAAATCTAGGTACGAACAGTCTTAAGTAGTTCGAATGAGTTTACATTTTGTAATAATTGTGAAATAACAATTCCGTTTTCTACGGGTTTCGCGTGGAAGCTTTATTGTCATATTCGCTGTCCGAAACGTAGTGCCCTTCTTTTCGAATCAATCCTTTTAGTGGAATTTGAGTTGCATTTTAAGCTGTTCAAATTTCACAGCCTTTTAAAAAACTCGGTTGGCTGACTTGCCTTTGAATTCCGTCGGAAGTTTATGAAGCAGGTAGGAGCCTTGAGATTTTTGTTAAGATTATAGCCAATCAGAACAGAACAACCAAATAGAGGGGTTTTCAATAAAGGCTTCGGTGCTGATAATTCGGCTCTCACTCAATTCCTTAGGTTAACAGTTGTTCGAACATTGAGGTTAGGTACTTATAAAAACTTAAGCAGTTATTTAGAACTTTTACGGCCCGATTTTCAGTGCAAAGTTAAGCTCAGCTTAAACCAAGATCTGTGCAGAGTTAAGTTGAGATTAGCGCCGTATCGAAATTTACTGAAAAAAACAATTTCTTAGTTTATTCACAGACTAACTTCGAAACTCGACTTGGATGATCTCGCGTCGAAAAAGTGGCTCCCAGGAGTCTTTAAGGGTAAATTTAACCTCAGGTTAAGCTAAGATCTCTCAATCAAGGAATCATATGAATGTGATCAGGAAAGATTTTTTCTCTGCAGCTCTTACCTCGTGAATAGTTACCGAAATGTTCGCTTCTGTCATTCCTCATAGACAAAACTGAATTGCTTAAATGTCATATTTGATGACAGAAGCAAAATCTGTCAATCATTGAAGAGGGTGCATTATTTCAGTGCAGCGCTTTTTTTGTGAACAGAGCTACCGAAGTGTTCGCTTCTGTCATTTCTTATAGACAAAACTGAATTGCTTTAATGTCATTTTTATGACAAAAGCACACGAAGCAAGCATCATTATTTCACATTGAAGATAAGTTGTTCTCCAGAGATCATTCCCGTTTTCAACCACCAAATTGGAAAAGTTAAACCGAGGCTAACCTCGAGGATAAACGTCAGGTTAAGCCAAAATATGTCAATCATGAAATTATGTAAATCTGATAAGGGAGCAGTTTTTCTGTGCATCGCTAACTTCGTGAATAGAGTGACCGAAATGTTTTGTTTCTGTCATTTCTTATAGACGAAACTGAATTGCTTGAATGTCATTAGAATGTTATAGAAAATAAGTTGTTCTCCAGAGATTTTTCCGGTTTTTAACCATTAAATTTGATAAGTTAAGCCCCGAAACGTAGTCGACTTAAAAGCCACATTTCGTTATTGACCTCAGTTTATCTTTTAAACCCGAATGATCTCGCACTGAAAAACAGACCTGAATCCTTTTATCTAGTCTCGTCCCTGTTCTGATCCTTAAAAATGTATACCATGTTTCTGCCACTATACTTACATCGTATTAACCCTCTTTAGTGGGTTTCATCATTATCCAAACCAAGTTACCACGTACAAAATAGAAGCTCCATTTTGCCTCAAGTGTCGTGTGACACATATTCCTTTTTTCTATTTGTCAGAATTATATAGAAACGCGTACGAAAAAAAAGTTGTTGCGCGTTCTTTCACACTCGCTGTTCGAAGCAGATGACACTTAATCCGATTGTACTGAACATGTATACTTAAGCTGTGTGACAACCCTTTCACCATGCGGCGAAAGGTGTGCCTTCATGTAATTTCGTAATTATTTTCAAGTTTACACAGAGATAATTGGTTGAATCGTGGTTCCGGTATAGGCATTATACTTTGACATCCTACCTTGCGCTATTACGTCGATGCCAAAATCCCATACTCGACTTTCAATTTAATGACATTAAGGGTAATATTTACTCAGGATGAGTGATCTTTTAATGACATTTCATACACTTCGTTGAGCTTCGAATGGATGGTAGGAAACAGCTATTATTTTGTAGGTATTAGGTGGTAATAACGGTATGTGGCCGCTACACTTTGCCAGATTAGAAGTTAAATACAAGTATTAGGTGTGTGCTCTGGTAAAGGGTGTTGTGCTGTCAAAATATTGATTTTCAAGAGGGGAAAGAACGAGCCTGTCAAAAAAAGTTGTGCTGTTCTGTTGCGGATTAAGTGACACTAAGAATGTGAATCGAACAGCTTCTGGAGTGCGCAAAAAAGGATTGTTCCAAACAAAGTCTTCATCAGAGATAAGACTTTTAGGCTTTTACATATCATTATTGTTTAATTAAACTTCAACTGTCAGTTTTTCTCAAAAAACACAGGGTCTTCAGCTGTGCCGTCGTGTTAGTGCAATTCCCTCCCCAGAAGAACTATAAGAAGATGAAGGATAGAACACACATAAAGCAGCAGAACTATGCAAATTTCGTCAAAATATTGCGCCTCGCGTTGGCTGGACCTGGAAGAACTATACGATTCTGCGACAGAATACTTTGAGAGCATTTAGCAGCATTAATCCGCCAAAACTTCATTGAATATTCAATTTAATGGCGGAACCAAATTCACAGAATGGTTAAATCCATTCGACAAATTCAATTCCACCTCCCGCGATAAATAACAAAAACTTCACAATACAGTTCAATAGGAAAACGGGTAGTCATTTGAATGAATAATAAAACATTTTCGGATAGTGATATCCGCAATCAATCCGCAAATCTTCAAAAGCAGAAGAGGTCCAGGTCGAATGTCCGAGTTTGATAATTTTTGGAAATTTATTCAAGTATTTTGCTCCGTTGCCAAAATGGTTGTGGAATGTCACTAAAACAGTTTTCTAAATGCAACAATAAAATTCTTGCATACCGATTTAAAAAAAAGAACGTTGTGATAGCGGTATTTGAAGTAAAGATTTTGAAAACAGGTTTATGTTTGGTTACCTTTAATCGTTTAAACATTTAAATAACTAAAACATTTGTTCTGAAAATTTGGCGCCGAAGCTTGTGACAATTATGTACAGGCGATTACTTCACAAAATGCCGCATGTTTCCATGCAAGAAAGGTGGTTCCATAAAGCTGCAGTTGCATTTACTTTGTTCTGATCAGACAAGGTGGGGATAGTATGCAAGACAGTCCAAAATGACCATCTTCACAAAAGTTCGGGTCTCGAGTACCTACAAGAAATGTATTCACGCGTTTTTTTATGTTCTATGTTTTGTTTTCATTCATCAAGTTAACCTTCTTTGCTGTTGCCGTCCCGAGTGATTACCCAAAAATTAATCGGCCAAAATAGATTTTGCCAACATTGAAAGAACTCGTGCTGAACGGATGTAGATGGGCTGATTGACGATGTTAGATTATGTCAAGCCACTGCGAAATAGAGTTGTTTGTTCACTTGTCAAAATCAATGACGTTCAAGCTGTCAATAGTTTTTGAGGTGTAAACGTGCGATTTGAGTATGGATTCACTGCGTTTTTTTTAACTAAATAAAAAGTTTTTAACTTAAGTTTTATCCCCACAGAAAATCGTAGTACTAGGGTGCTGTGCGCTGTTTAACCCTCTTTCGGTCCACATACGGAAAATTATCAATCACTGCTGCACGTCATACCTTTTGGCCCTTTATATCTAGTGAGGTCGTGGACAGGCCAGTGAATAATACGTTTAACAACTGTTTTGTGTAATTGTTTACATGAAAATTACAATTTTATGAATCACAACTAATTTTTCCACAATATAGTTATGCAAACAATCACCAGATATCACACATTAGTTAAAAATAAGTCAAATTATCTTCGAATGTTTGGTGGAAATGAATCCACCGCTTTGCTAATGGTGGATTTTTTTAATACATTCGAATACGTTAAAAACTTTTTTCAGGCATGGGTTATTGAGACTTTATTAAGACACATTCCAATTGAAAAAAAAAACTTAACTTTTTTTGAGCACAAGAGCAAAGTTTAATAAAACAAACAACCATGCCGAAACCGTAAGTGAATAAATAAAAATACACTAACAAAAATCCATGCAAAGTTCTTGAGGGGTAGACGTCAAGAAGACGTCAAAACTCAAACAACTCAATGTTTAATGTCAAATCATATGGTATAAGGCTATTTGACATTTTTCGATTTTGACACTGATCCCGTCCAGAGTGCTTGTCACTGCATTCATTGCAGCGAAATTGTAATTGTAAACTATTGTAATATTTTTGTCGGGGGTTCGTTGAATAAAATTCAATTTTACTTTTATAATTACACAATGAATTGTATGTAAAGAACTTAACACACCAGCATACATTGTTGAGAAGTTGGCCCTGGTTCACCTCGAGCTGTTGCGCCACTCTATTTATCTATTTTTAATTACACAATGATACATTTTATGTATCAAACAAAACTTATTTAAATTCAAATCATATTTAATTTAACTTCGCTTCTTAGAATTCAACACTTTAACTGTTTTGTACGAGCCTGTCACCCGTGTATTTATACAAATTAACCACCTTCTAGTACTTTCTGTATTTCCCCTTTGGTTATTTTCCACTGGTATTTTTCCATTGGAGGGGAATCCGATAGCGAACATCGAATATCAGTTTGCTGTCAGCTGACTGGAATGACAGTTGACGCACCGCTCAGAAAGTGAATCGATTAGTGAATTCAGCGATTCCTGCATTTCGTTTTATTTCTTGTCGTCACATTGCAGTATTATTGGAATAGTTTCCAACGTCTACCTGCATACGAAAGATTTTTTGTCATAAACATCACGGAAGCTTATTCCTTTAAGCTACATGCACAGTTTTCAGTTGCCTTTAATGGGTTTTTATGCAGACAAAATTAAGCCCAAACAGGAAAGCTACTATGAAAGGGGCACAGGAAAAAAATACACCCAGCTCTTAAAATTATAGTGAATGATACTTTAATGTGCAAGCACCTTTATGCTCTCCCATACACCATATACTAAATCCATTTAAATTACCACAAAAGAGGAGGAAAAATTCTTACTTCGGATGGAATTTTACATCAACTCTTAATTACCACTGGGGTTTTCACTTCTCTAACTTTATGCACACAATTTGCATTCGTTGTTGATTTCCATTTTAAATGGTTTCGTTATGCATCCTTTGCACTTTCAGCAGGAAAAGGCGTTGAAAAATCTTATGAAAACGTATTTAATTTACAACAGACAAAAAACAAAGCACTCTTTCCAAAAGAATTCTATGAAAACTGGAAACTACAGCTCCACAAGAATAATTATACTCGTCTATCATTGTTTCTACAAATTCGTGGAATGTAGTCACACTTTTTCGCTCATTTTTTAGATGTCCGTTTCAGAGATGAAGAAGGAACGCTTTCGATTTGACTGACTGATATTTTTAAAATCGTTGAAAAACAAGAGGGAAAGTGCAAAAGTGCATATGCATTGCGCCTGCAACGGTTCGCAAAATACCAGACCCTACCAAAAAGAAAACTGCCACGCCTCCAAATAGCGGGCGGGATGTAAAAATATAACTAAAACATAACTATTGTTATGTAGTGACAGGAAATAAAACAACATGCAGGACTCGCTGGATGCACCCATCGATTCACTAAACGAACTTACCGAACTGTCATTCCAGTCATCTGACAGCAGCTGTCATATTCGAAGTTCGAATTTCAATTTCCCTCCTTGGAATTCAGCGGAAGAGTACCAATTGAAAATTACCAAAGGGGAAGTATGGAACGTACTAGAAGGTGCTTAATTTTGTATAAGTACACGGGTGACAGGCTCGAACGGCACAGTTATATTTTAAACGTGGACTTGTGAAAATCGGTAATAAAGTAAAAAGTGGTTGATAAAGTGATGAATTCTTAATAGTAAAGTTGAATAATTGTGTGATTTGAATTTAAATTGTTTGTTAAATAAAGTGTTTCATTGTGAAATTATAAACGTAAAATTGAGTTTTATTCGACGAACCCCAGGCAAAAACATTACAATATATTCAAAAAAGTTAGAAAATGCTAATATCTACAACTTTTGTCATGTATTATTTTTTTTAAATTTCGTATTATATATATTGAAAAACAGTCATTTTAAGTTAAAATCCCTTAAAAAGTGGGCGTGGTCAATATAAATGCCAAACTTTTTCTGCTGCCTCAAAGACTACAAAACTAAAAAGCAATATCACATTCTAAAAATCAGTATGCTAGCACCATTTTAACATGGCTAAAGTGTGAAAAAAGTATTTTTAAAAATTAGGAATGTTCGCACATACAGTCGCCTGTAGTGGGCGTGTCTGTGGGAGGATTTAGCTAATTTTTTTTAATGGATTTTCAGTTTACTTACGAATTTTCAGCTTTCTAGATTAAAACTTAAGGCCTTTAATTTGTTTACATACGGACGGACGGACATGGCTTAATCGATTCTGGTGACAGTCCCCTTCATATCTCTAAGGGCCGGTTTTTCAGTGCAAGATCATCCGAGCTTCCGAGTTAAACTGAGATTAACGCCAGAAATGAGTTTTTCCATGAACCTAGATCTGGGGCTAATCTTGGCTTAACTTGCCATATTTGGTGAGTTAATCTCGGATCAACTCTGGAGAACAGTTCGAACTTCTTCGCTTTTTTATTCTTTCTAGAATAGCAGTTGATTTGTGTGTTTCTGTGAAAAATTACATCTGAGAACAACTCGAACTTCTTTGCTGTGTTTTTCTATGTGAAGTAAGAGTTGCAAGAGTACATAATTTCGAGAGTCGAAGATTTTGAAAACTTTGTTGATGGAGTTAACTCCGCACTGAAAAACTGCTTACGGGGTTTATTCCAGATTTGTTTCGTTACTGCATTAACAGATCTTGGTTGAATCTTGGCTTAACTCAGCACTGAAAAACCGGCCCTAAAAGGTCTTAAGGGGTCTATGATGATTACTTCACTGGGTTACAAACTAGCTACATCAAACTCAATATACCCTGGTTAGGGTGTAAAAATATTTAGTTAGGCCCTTAAAGATTTTGTCATTTAACAAAAATTCAAGAAGTATAAGTATCCCTTCTTTTACACCGACGGATTACCCCGTATATTTCATGCTTGACTTATTTTCCTCGTAGGATACAAATGGTATAAAAAAAACCTTCGTAGCTTATTTTGTCATTCATGAGAACTCTCAACAGTAGTTCTTAATCCTGAAATAAAAACTAATTGAGATTTTTTAGTGCCTTTCTCGCTCTGAACTTCAACAAGGCCAGGGAAATGAAGAAATAAAGCATTATTTCCTCGGTTTATTCAAGTCATTTGTTATCCTTAATTATTATCCTTGCAATAAACGAGGAAGAAGAAACTGTTAATTCATCAAAATGGAAAGTGAAATGGTGCGTTAACCTTTTAGATTCCGTCGTATTTTAAAGTAACTAAAAAATATTAATTAAAACTTTGATATTATATTATTTTAAAGTCTTAGCCTTAATATTATCTATTAATTTGTTTTAATATTATTAATTAAATTTAACATTAATAATTAAATTTCCGGCAAATTGTGTAAAGAGCTTTGTGTTTTTAATATTTTTTACTTTGATTTTGGAATTTTCAAACACGTTGTTCTGTTTTTAATTTAGTTTTGATTATTTAGTTTTCAAAAGTTCTGTGTTTCTGAGCTATAAGAGCCCATTTAATAAGGTGCTAAACTACTACTTTGGTACGTCTACGGGAATGGATAATCTATTTTTAAAATTAAGTTGGTACGACATTTGAACTTCGAAGTAAAGAAAACCTAACCTAATATTGAACTATTTTAAACTCAACGACACATTCTTTTTTGTGTTTTTGATTGTGCTGACAATTAAGATTATGTCAACAAACAAGGGTTTGCATTTATTACTACCCGCCTTTTCGGGAAGTCTTTACGCTTTTACGCACACATCATTCCATACAATATGTCTTATTTATGGTCCTGTCACAGCATTAAACCCCTTATCCTTTAGCTTATCGACGATTCTTTATCAGACAAATCACGTAACGGTAATTAGTCTTCTTACTTAATGATACGTAACTTGACGTTTAATGTCTTCTAAGTAAACATATGCGGGAAAATAATGAGGCATCGTCTTAAATTTTAATTGACTTTTGGCTAACATAAATCAAATTTGATGGGTACCTTGATAATAATGTGATTTAAATTGAAACATGAGTTCGCTCATGAATAAATTAATTTCACTTTGACCATTATTGTAAAACGCGATTATAATTATTATGTTCTCAGTGATAGAAGTACCACCATCTTGTTTAAGCTCTTAAGTATCGCTCGTTATTCGTGAAAGGCAAATGGTACGTATCGTAGCGTGACACATATATGGATTGGAATTGAAAAGCTTTGATAAACTGAAAGGTGCAAGCCTTTATTTGTAAATCCAACTATAACCCTTGTAAACCACTGCTTTTTTCAACTAAGAAGGCTTCTCAGTAATGAAGACTTATCACAGGCTATGCCACAAAGCTGCGTTGCGCCAACGTCCATTTGACAACTTAAATTCAAACACATTAAATTAGTCCATCCAAATTAGACCATCCGTCGCTACGTTTTTTACGTAAGAAAGTTTTGAGAAAGCAGAAAAATTCAACACGATGAAGTTTTGCGTGCGTTTTTACGTTTCTGTGAACCTGTAAAGCCGCGGTGTCACAAGGAACAGGAACAGAAACATAAACAGAATTTCATACATTAGCAACGCAAAAAGCATTCAGCGAATTTAGGTTTCAGTTGCTAATGTATGAGATTCTGTTTCTGTTCCTGTTTTACGTTGCTTGTGACAACGCGGCTTAAATGCTATCATAAGGCTGCGTTTTTGTTTGCTTTGCTTCGTTACGTTCCCTTTGCTTTACATCCGCGTTGAAAATATGCCATTCGAAAAACCATATAAAACCACAGAAAATGCCAACAAATCAACAAGAATACAAACCACCGCGAATAGCAACAATTTCTGCTTCACAGAAACGTCAAAACGCACGCTGAAATTAATCGTGTTGAACTTTTTTGCTTTCATAAAATTTTGTCACGTAAAAAAACGTAACGACGGATGGTCGAACCAACGTTGTGGTAGTTCCCATTATTTCAAGTTGTCAAATAAACGTTGACGCAACGCAGCTTTGTGACGTAGCCTTAACGATTGCAGAAGTAAGAATGCCATACCTGGCGCTCAATTTTGGAATATGTGAAGACCTTTACACGTCAACGGATTGCTGTTGTTGTCATCCTATTTGTCAAACGAATAAGAAAATTAATTGTCCTGGAAGGATATTTTCCTTCTAACTTACTTTTTGTAAAAGGAAAAACTTTTGATTGTCAAATCAGGTAGATGACTCAGACGAAAAAACGCGAATTGGTTCATCAAAAGCGAGTCAACTTCGAGATCCGTGTTGCTCAACAGCTATAGGTCTTCACATATTCCAAATTTGACCACCATGTATCGCATTCTAACTTTTCCAATCGGCAAAAAACTACAAAACCAAGCAGAACGTGTTTGGATGTTCGGATGTAATACTCCAATCCGGGAGAAGAACTCCCTGATTCCGGATCGCCAACCGAAAAGGCCATAAGGGCCAGTTTGCCAGTGCGAGATCATCCGAGTTTCCGAATAAAACTGAGATTAACCTCAAGGATTTATTTTTCAGTGAATATTGGTTCGGGATTAATCTCGGCTCATCTCGTCTTTGGTGAGTTAATCCGGGATCAACTCTGGTTTTTTTTTGTGTGAAATGGTAGTGGTTTTGTGTGTTTCTGTGAAAAATTACATCTGAAAATGACTAGAACTAGTTTTCCAGTGTTTTTCTATTGTGTAGTGATAGACGGTAGAGTCAATTATTTCGAGAGTCAAACATTTTGACAACTTTACGACGGCGTTAACTCTGCACTGAAAAACTGCTCGCTGTGCTTACTTCAGATTCATTGTGTTCCGAGATTAACAGATCTTGGCTTATGCTGGGCTTATATCAGCACTGAAAACTCTCATTTAAGCGTAAAAATTGAGTTGATTTCGAAAAGTTAGAGCGAAGTGCTGTCATCATAATACACCAAAGTAGGTACTTTGTTTTTTGAATGTTAGTAGTTATATTTATGTGTTATTCTATGTTTTCGCAATAATACAAAAAACACAATATTGTTATGTGGCGAAAAGAAATAAAACAACATACAGGGGTCGCTGAATGCACCCATCGATTCACTCTACGAACACACCCGCCCGATTCACTGAACGAACATACCCAACTGTCATTCCAGTCATCTGACAGCATCTGGCATATTCGAAGTTCGAATTTCGATCTCCCCTCCTTGGAATTCAGGGGAAGAGTACCAATGGAAAATTACCAAAGGGGAAGTATGGAACGTACTAGAAAGTGCTTAATTTTGTATAAATACACGGGTGACAGGCTCGTACGGGACAGTTATATTTTAAACGTGGACTTGTTGAAGTGTTGAATTCTAAGTAGTAAAGTTGAATAAAGCGGCGGTGTCACAAGGAACAGGAACAGAAACGGAAACAGAATTTCATACATTAGCAACGCAAAAAAGCATTCAGCGAATTTTGATTTCAGTTGCTAATGTATCGGATTCTGTTTCTGTTCCTGTTTTACGTTGCTTGTGACAACGCGACTTAACAGTGTGGATTTAAATTTAAATAAGTTTGTTTGATAAATTGAGTTTTATTCGACGAACCCCAGGCGAAACAGTACAATATTTACAATAATCGGCTAGGTACAGGAGCTGCTAGGAGTCCTTTCCAGTGACTCATCTTTTCGCGCTTAACATTTGTCGACTGGAAACTAGACTAGAAAATTTCTGAGTTCACTATTGCGTAGTTGTGACAACAGACGACACGGAAATAGGCGTAACAAAAGCAAAGGATTTTCGCTAAGAACAAAGCGATTCGCCTTTCTGAGCGCAGTTTTATTTTTCTGTCAAATTATGCGTGTAAAAAAAGTCTACAAGTTTTCTAAACAAACTCTGGCTATTGAAAATAATTGCCTGCATGCAGGGAGATAAAAAATAGTATAAAACCTTAAACTTCATGCGCCACACAAAGCACAGGTACACATACACACACCCATACCACTTTAATTTTAATTTAAAAAAATAAATAAATAAATAGAGTGGCGCAACAGCTCGAGGTGAACCAGGGCCAACTTCTCAACAATGTATGCTGGTGTGCTGATTTCTTTACATACAAGGGGACCTACAATTTTTTGCCGAATCCGAACGGCACTTTGAGAAGTTTTTCAAGACAAATGATACTCTCGGAGGGCTTGTCAGACCCTCGCGGAGGTGGGGACCGTGAAAAAGAACAAGTCTTTTTTTTCAGGTGACGATGGCAGGATTCGAACCCAGACCTCCGGCGTAGTAAGCACACACACTTACCACTACGCCACGGCACCCCACTTAATTTTAATTTAAAACAAAAAAAAACTTATTTAAAACTGTCCACAAACAACTTCTTAATGAGAAAAAGATCATTTAGCTTGCCACAAACATCGTTAAAAGTCCTTTAACTTTTGTTGACCCTTTCAACATTGAACAGTCAAAAGGATATTGCTTTTCCAATGGCCCTCGAAATTGTTTTCCCAGTCCGCACTTTCACGGCTTGCACTCTTCGCCATCAGTGTTTTACAGTCTCTTTACTTGGAAATCAAAAAATTTAATATTTATCGCTCTAGCCCTGGCGCTACCTACCATGGCATAAGGACCTTGTGTACGTCCTATTTATCCCGACTCGTTGCAATCAAATACTCATAACAACCGGAAGTATAAAAGCTGTCGTCCTCGTCCTTCAATCACAACCCTATACCAACAAAGAAATGCACTACAGGCGGTCCTCTGTCCATTATCCTTTCGAACTGAATCAATAGAAAACAACGTTAAACTGAAAAAAAAAAAAAAAATTCCCTCATAAACTGGGAAACAGGATACGAAAAATCAACTCTCCTGTTTCTTTTGATTGAACGAACGACGTATGGGTGAAGCCCACGTCATTCTATGGAGTTAAAATCGTAAACAATTTAATGAGTCTAGCCGTAAAATCACAAGGACGAAGATCTTTCACCACAAATGGACAAATACTCCATAATATGTGTTATATAGACATTCTGGAATTGTCCTCTTAATCCAAGACGCTTTAAACCAAGTCCCAAAGGATATCCATAAAGGATTTCCTGAGTTTTTTTTTTATTGAAAAATAATCAAGTCCTCTCACGATTTAGGGAATATAGGGCTTCTAAATCGGCTCCGTTTAATCGTGCTCCTGAGTGGAATTTTAATCGATATGGATAACAGGATGTCTGGCTGGAGGTTGTATTGTCAGAGATGGAGCACTCTTTCTTTGTGCGGCATACACGCATATGAATGCCATGACGATATGCCTTCAGATTATCGATGAAAGAGTGTGAATTATGTATGGAGGTCCTTTTGGAATATAAAATTGCCTGTTTGCATGTAAATCTGATTACGTTTAAGGGTGTTGAAAGAGATTTTGGTGGAACATGTTATTCATCAGACCATCACAATGGCTCACGTTTGAGTCATTGGAAATAGGAGTATATACCAGAGATTTTGGTGTAGGGATAATGCAGTCTTAAGGAACTTTATTCGATTTGCTTCGCTTTGATTTCGAAGCAACGCACTTCGTTATCAGATCAAAGGCAGACATAATGTATGTATATCACTTTTAGTCGCAATTAAGACACTCTTATCTCGGCATGCAAGAGTATTTGAAGAGCTCGTGTCCTCTCCGCCTTCGGCATTAATTAAGTAGGCAACTGCGTGGCATGGCTATCTATTTTCCTGGACACGTATGCCCGTCTAAATAGGCGATAATTGATTTTCTCGTAAGCGTGTCGGCACAGAACTGACAAGCTATTTCAATTAGACAGCGCTAATTGGCTTTCGGAATCCAATCAAATGAATTTCCGGCGATATGCTCCTCTTGGAGTCCTGCCAAAAGTTTGCCGCCCCATGACTGGGAGAAAGATCTCTGCCGATTGCTAAGAGTACATTTGTGGAACAAATGGATAATAAACGACTACAAGGAAGAATGGTGTTTGTTAACCTATCTGGTTGGACGTGACCGGAAACCTAAAAATGTGCCCACTGGCAACTGTTGGAGATTTTTGCTGATATTTAGACCCGGGTCAATAAATCAGAGAAAAATAGGCCAATCAGTGGTGACTGTAAAAGCTAGGCTTAACGTGGCTTGGGGCACTAAATCCTAAGCCCAGTTCATAAATTCATTAGTATCTTCTGTTTAAATCTTTAATTTGTTATAATATCATCTTTCACCTTGAATGTTTCCATGTTAGAAGGACCTAATATGGTCCTTATTTGATTATCCCCTTTATTGTCTATTTTCCATTAGGCAACATTCTATAACCCTTTCTGGAATCCTGTCATTTTCTATAATAAGTATAGAGCCATGACATCAACAGGAAATAAAGAAGTAAAAGGTCGACGGTCGTTCGTAAAACGAGGCGCAAAGGACTCCAGGGTATTCACATGAAAAGACCCAAACTTGAATATAGCCCGTACCCACATACAACCCTTGAACGTTCCATTGGTCACTTGTTGAATCGAATATTCACCTTGTCCGATAAACACCACTAAATTCTGCAACCTGATTTGGGGTGATGGACCGATTGACTCTTGAAGGCGATGCGGTGCTCATAGATAGTTGGGACAACGAAAGACCTTTAAAATCCCCAGGGAGAAACCCTGAAAGTGAAAACAGAATAAACGGAAAAAAAAGAATCAATTTTTATTAAATCCTAAACAGTGGGCAGAGCTCAAGATGCTCCCACATCATTGGCCTCCAAAGTCTGTCAGAGGGATGAAAACAAATCACATTGTCATCATCATCACAATAGTGTTCCTGCATAGGTCCTGTACCTTCCTTTGTCTACAAAAAAAGTGTGGATTGGACAAAGATGTCAAATCGATTTCCTCTTCAAAAGTGGGGCAAAACTTTTGAATCTCATCTTCTAGGCGGTGTACAAACTTACCACAGTCTTCATTTGTCATAAAGGAAGCTGTAAGGATTTTCATTAAGATGGCCTTTTGAGAGAAACGCGAAAGTTATTCCTTTCAACAAGGACTACCATCTGTGCATTATGGCCATGTTTGGTCATGTTTTAATGCAAAGTACCTAAGCATTTAATTGGTTCCTTAATGTTGAACAATTTAATCGCATAACTCTTTCAGTCAAAGGAATAAGTTTACCCTTAAATATCACTTTAGAAGAGAACTTTGTTTGTTGGTGGGAAACTTATGAATTAGGTCTTTTTAGAGCTGTCAAAAAGTTGGAAAGCTCCCTGAAATGCTGTGTTGGTAATAATAGGTCTTAAGTACTCGTGTTTGACTTGGTAGAAGTTATCTACGTTCTGCTTGCGATGGTTTTAAAACAGGAATTTCATTGCTTCCTCTTGTGTTTATAGAGTCTTTAAGTTAAGTGCATATAATTTTTGAAGGAGGGAGGAGTTACCTCTTTAAATTTTATGTCTTAAAAGACTTGTACAACTCTCAAAAAATCGGCATGATTGATAATGATGTGGATGATAACATCTGTTGACTAGAGTCACTTGAATATCAGGACATCGGGAATGACTCTTGAGTGTTGTAATGTGCCTCTATGCCTAAATCTTGGTATTTTCGGAGTCTGGGCGTAAGGAGGAGAAAACTGTTTGATTGAATTTAAAGGGATTAATACTAACGTATTGCATTTTTACAAAAAATAAATTATGTTTGCAATTTTGAAGCCGAGGTAGAAGATTAGATAGGTAGGTTTTTTCCAATGAGTTATGAAGCTAAAAAAGGTTATTCTTTTAGGACAAAAGAAGGGCTTTTTAAAAGCAAGTTTTGAAAAACAGCTCTAGAAAACCATATTCAAGAAGGAAGAAGAGAAGAGCAATAATACTATGTCCCCACCGACAATTAAAAGAAGATAAGTGGGAGACGATTAAAAATAAATCCTAAAGTGGCTCCACCGGACAAATATAGGATTAATTTGACACGAAAACTCTGTTTTTGTCATTTTGGCTCTCAAAGCCAAGCGTCCTTCCCAGGAGCGAAAAACGATTTCCTTAGTAAAAGTCACAATCGAAAACGTACTTGTGACAGATCTGTCGCACAGGGACAGTTTCAGATTCTTTTTTTGATTCTCAAACTGTTACAAAGGTGCAGAAAATAGGTTTGTGAATAGGGTGAATAGGATTTATGAGAGGATTTATTTTTAATCGCTTGCCGAGAGGATTTAAATTTGTATGGTAAATCGCGTGTTTTGTAGAGGATTTAATAAAGATTTATTTTAATCGAGGATTAGTGCTCGGTGGAGACATGGTATAAGACTACAGCCTACAGGGAAAAAAATTATTCTTTTTGAAAGATTCAGGCCCCGAAATCTTTTGTCAAAATGCATCGAAAATGCCGCTCAAGCTCTGCCAAAACTATTCGGAAATTTTGTAAAATTTGCGTGTATCAACCCAGCGTTCAAATTTCCGCGCCAAAGCTCACACTTGAGTGGGACTAACTTAAGAGAGCAAAAGTAAACGAAAATCTAACGAAACCGAGCAAAATGGCTAAGTATATTACCTAAGTATATTATGTTAAGGCCTTTATTCTTGTAGCGTCGTGGTCACAGATTCAGTTTGTAAGCTGAGGTATTCTCTTCATACTCAATGTGCCTGTTTTCATTTGGTTTATCCCAACCTAACCCAAAATTTATTTCTCAAAATAAAACTGAGGTTGAACGGTGGTCACCACACTGGCGCTTCCCCTCACCTTAGGAGTTTTGACACATCAGGTTAGAATAAACCAAATGAAAACAGGCACAAAGAATCGAAATGTATGCCAAGGCTCAAAAACCAACACTTATTTGGTTTATTTTTTTTTCGAAACTTTTCAATCTACAAATAAATTTATCAAAACGTTTGATGACAAATGCGTCGAGTAGCACTCGTCGTAACGTCTATGAAGCATTTGTCCCACTTCTAGAAAACTATTAATTTCTCATCTCTTAGTATTATGTCCCATTATTTGTGTACAACTCAAGTCCTTCCACCCTTTTCTGTCTCATTAAGAGCTTCCGGCGTTTTGCTTTCCACCCCTAACACACATCATGGTAACTTTTATTTTCGGAAAAGTTTAAATAAATATTAAACTTGGGAATTAAAACAATATGCTCCCCTAGAGCATAAAGGATGAGTTTCTTATGCAAACTTAACCTCGTCATTAAATAATTGGGGTTCGTTTCGTTTATAAAGACTTTAATTTAGTTTTGTGTGTAAATGTGCTTTTAGATAACATATTGAGTCATAGAGACAATAATTATTGAAGATGTTGGGAAATCCCGCTTGCTTTTCAATATTCCTTAACGAATTGCTTAAGAATAGTCTCGTAGATGTATCCACACTTTGAGAACGCATCTGCTGTCATTTGTTAACCCTAAGTGTGTGGCGTATATATGTGAGCAGGCCAATAAATTAATACAAGCAGATACAAAGGACTATAATTATTATCCTCTTTTGTGTGCCGATATAAGAACAGAACATGACAACCACATTTACACAAGCTTCTTTTGTGAGTTTAAATTAGATTAAACAGATGTTAGATTGAAAGTTAAAGCTTTTTTAAACAAAGCTTAGTACCTATATGTTAGCAACCTAAATAAAACTTCCATAGTTTTCAAAGCAAAAGGCTAAGGGCTTGGCAAAATGCCATCAGAGAATCCACTGCAGAAGTGCTGGTCTTACATTATGGCACAATTTTTGAAGGCTGCACAACTGCGATGACGAATCGCTGTCAGGCAAAACCAAATAAAAATTCTGTTTTCACCGGACCTAAAACGGGGATATTTAGAAGAAGGTTTAAAACGAATCTCTAAGCGTTTTCACCAAAACACATCGAGTGTGAAAACAAGACAAAACAGCTCTATGTAGTTGGTTAAAGTTCAATAAACCTAACAGAATATAGGCCTTTCATCGAAGACTACTTCAAAAGACAGCACTCTTTTATGAAAAATACCAAATTGAAATATGATGGAAGGCATTTTGCAGCTTGGTGGTCGGAAAAGGCCAATACTTTTCATGTTTAAAAAACGGATTTGGGCAAAAGGATACGCGCTGTCATACGAATTCTACTAAAAATTCGTACTTGATAGTAGTATGCGGAGCACCTTGCGAATCAAAGTTAATGATAATGACAGTCAACGATGTCAAAACTACGCTGTTATAAAGGTATCACACTCAACAGGGATGCCTTACACAAAACTGCACTATTGACAGCTAGCTGCATACAATTTGAGGTAGAAAGGGGCTTTACCGACTCCACAGACTCCGGAAACTATGCAATAATGGTTGCAAACGAAGAATAACTCTTGCTAATTCCAGCAGCTTCTCTGGACTAAGAAGGAAATTAAGCACTAGCTCTCTCGCAAGGAATCGGCTTGTAGGTCGTCTTGTAGGTCTTCCTATGGCATCACTAACGAACGATGCAGAAACATGGACTATTTCAAAGAAGGGTGAGGGCGCCTTAGACTGCTTCGAGAAGGATATCCTTCTAAACACTTTTGCAGGAGCTGTCCAAAAACGCTCTGGTTAGAAAAATGTTTGTCAACCCATGGTGCATTAGTTCTATGCAAAAGTATCAAGACTAGAAAAAGGCATATCTTTTGGTTGAATTCAGGGTGTGACATCCGAAACGGCATTACCTTACTTTACATAAGGCGTACGGTCTTATGGCTTATCGTTTTTTTAGAGAATTTTCATTAGGTTTAGCTAATTAGTTTTATTTTAATTAATTTTTTACTTTGAGTGCAGCATGATAAAATTAACTCCATAAATGACACTGTTGCTATTTTTGCTCATTTTGTTTGACAACACAAATAGGTTGAAAACTCTTAAATCTAAGCTCTATCATCTCTATCCCTTCGGGTAGGGGTTAGAATATACCCGAGGTAAGGCATGCCTGTCGTAAGAGGCGACTAAAATCCACCCTCCGTATGCCGAGCGCGTAGCGCATACAAACCATGCAATGGACAAAACGAACGGAAGTAATACCCCAGGTGGTAATCCAGCATCACTGGCAAATCCACCCTCTTCGGAGGTAGGCTCTACGGATTCTGGGGAGAGCCATTTATTGCTTTCAAATCCCTTTATGAAGAAACCAAGGGTACCTCGATCACCACCACCTAGATCGATCATCTCCGGGAAAGGAAGTCCGCCGGTTAATCGGGACTCAGCGAAAACTAAATGCTTTGAAGCGGAAAACAACGAACTCCGCGCTAAGCTTAAAGATATGGAAAGTCTCTACCATGAGCTCAAAAATGAAGTAGATTCGTTACGAAAAGAAAACGAGGCTCTTAGGAATCCCCGTGATACTACAAAACGTGAGGACACGCCGAAGCGTCAAAGCGAATACGTGACAGACGAAGAAGAGCTTGCACGCGAAACTAATCCGGCTCTCAAGAAAAGATCTACCAAAAAACGAAAAATTGGGTCTTCGCCAGTAGTTGAGGCCGTATATAAACACGATGAAACACCAACCGTGTCAAAAAAAGCGACAGCGAAAATTGAAGAAAAAATTCGCCGACCGCCTGCAATAAATGTCGTTGGGGTCGCAGACTACGGAAAGCTGCGAAATATCTTAAAAAATACTCTGGGGACGAAGTATAATTTAATTTCTCTTCGAAATAATGTATGGAAAGTCAATGTCGATGACTCTGATGCCTATCGCGCACTTTCGCAAAAATTAAATACCGAGAATGTACAATGGTATACTTACGAAAACAAATTCGAGAAGCCGCTTCGGGTTTTCGCTAGGGGACTTCACCCAACCTGCACGAAGGAAGAAATTGTTGAAGATGTTCAAGCCCAAGGCTTTAAAATTCTTGATGCCGTGAACATACTTAAGAAAGAAAAACAACGTACGGAAGGAGAAAAAGACACCGTGGTCAAGCGCGGTCTTCCTATTTTCATGCTGACGTTCGATAGGATTGAAAACATAAACGAAATTTATAAAATAAAAACAATCCTAAATATCAGGGTAAAAATTGAGCCCAAGCGAAAGGGCAATAGACTAGTACCTCAATGTAAGCGATGCCAAGGCTTCCGACATACTCAAGCGTACTGCCAAAAAGAACCGCGATGTGTCAAATGCGCCGGTGGACATCTTTCAAAAGATTGCAACGTAAGCAGTCAGGCCCCAGCGACTTGCGCCAATTGTAATGGAAGTCACCCGGCGAGCTACCGAGGTTGCGAAATCGCAATAGAGCTACAAAAACGTCACGAAACTGTTAAGCAACATATTGTAGATAGGGCCACAACCCCAAAACGTTCTAGAGCTGACAAGCCGAAAACTCCCAAATCGGTCAGAAATACGAGATTGACGAGAAAAAATATAAAAACTCCGCAAGAAAACGTCGCCGGTCCAAGTACAAAGGGAAAATCATCACTCATCGGCCCAAGATCGTACGCTGAAGTCGCGTCACACAAAAGCAAACCTCCAGAACCTACCACAACAGATTCGGTATCTCAAATATTATTTATGATATTGGAAAAGCTTGAGCAACAAACTAAAGTTAATCAAGTAATATTTGACAAACTGAGCGAGCTAGAGTTTAAACCTCGCAAAACGAATAACAGATCATGAATATGAAGCTCATTAACATACTTACATGGAATGCAAATGGTCTTTTAAAGAAAATCGACGAACTAGAAGTATTTCTACGGGAAAAAAATATTGACCTATGCCTGATTTCGGAAACTGATTTCGGACCCAAAATTAGAGGTTACATCGACTACCACGCGCATCATCCATCAGAAAATTCGAGAGGCGGATCCTCTCTCTACATCAAAGACTGCATTAGAAGACGAAGTCGATAAACTCGTTAGAACTATCCAAGACGCTGCTTGGAACAATACTTCTTTCCGGAAGACTGGAGTAAGGAAAAGCGGATCAATTTACCCGCGCGAAATTGAAGAGCTTATACGCGAAAAGAGAAAGGCTCGAAAGAGGTGGCATTTGTCTCGAGCTCCTCCTGATAAAACCATTCTGAATGGGCTATCTAACAAATTAAAGCACTTACTTCAAGATTTTAAAAGTCGCGAGACTACCAACTACCTCGAAAACTTGACTGCCGATAGAGGGTCAAACAATTCACTTTGGAAAGCGGTGAAGTCCATTAAAAAGCCCATAGTACACTCGGCGCCAATAAGAAAAGATAACGGTGAATGGGTAAAAGGCGACAAAGAGAAAGCAGATGTATTTGCATCTAGAAGAAACATTCAAACCGTTTGACGGGGAGCCGTTGGTTGACGATCTGTATCGCAATGCCGAACTAGACAATTATCGAATGAAAACCGTGACACTGTCTGAACTTCGTCAAACAATCCGAAATTTGAAGAATAACAAAGCTCCAGGCTACGACCTAATTACTGGGGAAATTTTGAAGGAGCTACCGAAAAGAGCGTTAGTCAAGCTTCTCTACATCATAAACGCATCAATGAGAATTTCATACGTTCCACGGCAATGGAAAGTCGCAGAGGTAATAATGGTTCCGAAACCAGGGAAATGCCCGAACGACAAAAAATCATATAGACCGATTTCGCTTCTGCCGATTATATCTAAAGTTTTTGAGAAACTTGTGCTCAAACGACTGCAACCAATAATTGAAGAAAGACGATTGATTCCGGATCACCAATTCGGCTTTAGGGTCAAACATTCAACAATTGACCAGGTCTATCGAATAACTAAAATATAAGCTACGGAAAGTTTTGCCGGAAAAAATGTATGAACTCTTAGAGTCTTATCTTGACAACAGACTATTTCGAGTGAGATACGGGAGCGAATACTCAGAATTCAAAGAAATACAAGCCGGCGTTCCACAAGGTAGCGTCCTCGGTCCAACACTGTTTTTACTTTTTACAAGAGATGTACCTCAAGTAGAGACAACGACTATAGCCACGTTCGCTGACGACACGGCTATCCTCGCTACGGATAAGACAGTCGAACAATCAACGGGAAAACTCCAACGCGCTTTGAATAAAATATGCGAATGGACAAAGGCCTGGCGAATCCTCCTAAATGAGACAAAATCAACGCATGTAAATTTTACTTACAAGAGGGTAATCAACTTACCTCTATTTATAAACTCGGTACAAATTCCGTACGCAAACGAGGCGAAATATTTAGGCATGACCCTAGACGCAAAACTTAAGTGGAAGCCACACGTTAAAAAGAAACGAGATGAACTTGAAATCAAGCTACGAGAACTGAATTGGCTTATCGGACGTTATTCGAAACTAAGCGTATATAACAAACTGCTATTGTATAAGCAAGTGCTAAAACCATCTTGGACGTACGGTATACAACTTTGGGGTTGTACCAAACCAAGCAACATATCTATTTTAGAAACTTTTCAGAATAAGACACTAAGAGCAATCGTAAATGCTCCATGGTATATTAGAAATAGCGATTTACATCGAGATCTAGGCATCGCAACCGTGACCGACGAAGTAAGAAACTTTGCTCGCAAACTTCACACTCGCCTTCACGGCCATTGCAACCACGAAATAATCCGAACTTTGGATCAGACAAATCTTGCACGCCGACTACAACGAACAAGACCGTTGGATCTAGCGTCGTAAGAGGAAACCGCACATAATGACGGTATTGCAGGTGCTTTCGTTGGAAGGTAGCCTGCCAAACGCGATTACTATACAGAAGCATGAACTACTTGTTAAGGAAACTTAGTCGTAGTCTTACAAAGATTGGGAGGTTTTTTAGTGAGTAAGAATCTCACACTACTATGAGCACGCGCGTTCGATTCTCATAGTGCCTATGAAGGTTTTTACCTACCCACGGAAAAAAAAAAAAAAAAAAAAAAAAAAAAAATCTAAGCTCTACCGCACCCTTATTTCGCCAATTTTACTTTATCACTCCAATTGATGGACGAAAAGAAGAAAAGGCCAACTCTTACTCGCTTCTTTCGAGAAAAAAATTCTACGGCGAACTTGTAGTTTTAGAATGGCGAATAAAAGAAATAACTCAACCACAAACTCAACGGTTTTTGTGACTTCTGTTCTCGCCTCTAGTTTAAAAAAAAGTTTGTTATTCTAATAGCGTTTTCTATTGAAGAAGAAATTTGCTCTTTTTCGATTTTGCCTGTTTCATTGAAAATAAAAGAGCTCAACACGAAAGATGCAATCTCCCGATTTTGGGAGATTTGATCTGAACTCACTTACACATGCAGAAATATCTACTGTCAAACGCTTAATTCCTGAAAACGCTTCTTTTGTTCTATCTATAAGGAAAGCGTTAATCGCTCATCAGTTCCATGTTCACCTCAAAACACCTCCCACTACACTGTTCCAACATTCCTTTTTCTATAGAACAAGCACTCTTTGGAATTCACTACCTGAATACATATTTCCTAACTCATAGAAACTCAAAACTTTTAGAGATAAAGTGAATAAATATCTCCTCACATCTCGGGGCACTGGTTCATTGTTCGCCTTTCCTGAGAGAAGAATAGAAAAAAAAAAATAAAAACTCATATTATTTTTTATATTCCCTAACTTATTTTTCGACATGTTTTTTTTTTAAATAAGTAACGTCCACTCATATTTAATAATAATTGCAAAACCTGCATACGAATAATAAACTCAGTGTCATCTCACCTTAGGAAATATATTCACTCTTAGTTCATTCGATTCATCCAACTCAATCAGCTGTGCGTTATGTCACTTTTGACAGATAAAAAAATATGCTCCTAACCTACTTTGCCGAAACCCAAAGTGAAAAATATTTTCTCTGCATTTAAACTTGTTTTTCTTAATTAACTTTTGGTGAAATAAATTAAAGAATGTTCTTGACACGCCGCGTAAGCAAACTAAGTCGACTTCAGCGTCAAGTTCTGGGCAATTCTACAGTAAATTATGTAAACACATCGAGCAGCACCAACAACACGTCTTCGCCTGCATCTAGCGAGGAGCGCATCGAGATTCCAAACCGCATTCAACGGAGTCCAACCGATATTCTCGAAGCCCTCTCAAGCACTGTAAAACCAGACCCGACAGCAGCTCATTTCAAGTACCACGATGACCCTTATCTCATTCCCATGTCGAATGTGACGAAGCGCACCTTTGCCATGGCCCAGGAGGCTGGACGCAAAGCGGCCAATTGGATCAAAAATCAACATGGTCAATTCTTTATGGTAAGTTTTGGTGTTTTCCCAACAAATTAACCGATTTTAGTTGATTTTGCTTGCAGCATCAAGAAGCACAGCCTCATGTCGAAGCGTTCGCCCCAAAGATGGTTTTCACCGAAGAGTCCGAAGTCGACGAAAAATCCCTTCGAGATCTAATTAGAAGCTCAGAGGTCACTGACGCGGTGCTGGTGTACAACCTAATGAAGAACAAGGGTATTCCCATTGGCGATGACCTGAAGCAGAGCCTCTTGGAGCTCATCTGCTTCTACAACAACGAGGAGCCCCTGCCCGAGGATGCCATCGAAGAGCGATGGTTTACCCAAACAAACAACGCTAGTTTCCGGCAGCGAAAAACCTGGAAGGATGGTGACCTGGCGGAACAGCTTTTCAACGAAACGGAGCCAAGGACAGTGGAAGCCTATGCAGCGATAATACGCGGAATGGCAAAGTACGGTCAGGCCGAGCGGGCATTTGCCCTTTTCCAAGAAGCAACCGAAAAGCAAATAGAGCTGGACACGAAAACCTTCAACTCGGTCATTTCCATTGGAAACTTCCTCAAAGAAACGGCTGATCAACGATGGGAACTCTGCCAGGATCTCCTCCAGCAGATGAACCAGCGTGAGCTGAAGCCAGACCTTGGAACTCTGAACGCACTCCTTGAAACTATCAGTTCTTTCAACAACCACAAACTGGCTAGAGGCACCACACTCAAGGTTCTTGGCGAGTTCAAAAAACTTGGCGTCGAGCCAAGCCTTGCCTCGTACTACTACGTCCTGATCATCTTTTGCCGCGAACGTGGACCTGTTTCCCATGTCATTGTGGACATCCTCAACGAAATCGAGGGCAAGGAATTCACGGTGCGTCACCCCAAGGACACGTTCTTCTTCGTCACGGCAATAGACGTGTGCCGCAATCACCTGCACGACAAGTCACTGGCGAAGAGAGTCGACGCGTTGCTCCACACGGGCAAGAACTACGACCTCATTGGGGACACCTACAAGGAGAGCATTTACTATCGCCACCTCTTTGCACTGCTCTGCCAAACCGAGCCCCTTGAGGAGTTCATGCAGACCTACGACCGCCTCGTGCCGAATGTCTACATACCCGAGCCAGGCATCATGGAGGAGATCATCAAAGCAGTCGAGCTGAATGGCGCCATAGAGCTGATGCCCCGCATGTGGTCCGACATCGTCGTCTTCGACCACATGAACCGCGAGAGTCTTATCACTCGGGTGCTGAGATTCCTGGCCGAGAACAAACCAAATGCGGAGCAGAATCCATTACACGTTGGGCTCCATGAGCACTTTGCCCGGGTGGCTCTCGATGTCTACACAAAAATCGCCGAACCAAGTGAAACCCGCTCGACGAAAAAGCTGTCTTTCACTGGAGCCATGATCGGTGACATTCTCACACTCTTGGTTCGTGCTGGCGACTTTGAGAATGCCACCAAGGTCTTTGAGACCATCGACAAGGAGCAGCACAAGATTCCCGGGACCCCATCAGACCAGTGTGCCAAGGAGTTTGTCGAGCTGTGTGTGGTCAACAAAGCACCGAGTCTGGCGGTGACTTGTCTGCAGTACTGCGTCGAGAACAACATGGAGTCAACCGACCTTGCAAGGCTCATCAACAAGGAGTTCACTCTGAACGAGGTGCACCTTTCGAAGCTGAAAAGCCTGGTTGGCGAGGGATTCCTTGTCGAAAAAGTAGCAACTAACGTTAACAAATAAAGTAGACCTATTGAAGCTCCTTCTGTTTTCCTTGGAGTACCACCTCTGTTGGTTGAAAAAAGGAGATGCAAGTTGCTCTGGTGACTGAAAAACTATATTTGAGTGCAGGACACATCTCTCGACTAGGACAAAACTACGGACTATAAAAAATTTGAACTTTCGTTGCGGCGCAGCATTACCGATTCTTGTGTGAGTGCTGGAGGATGGTGTGCCAGTTGATGCCGTCATGGGGCAGGGGACTGTCTACAAACGGGGACAGCCAAACTCGATGCATTCGCGTGCCAAGCACCATTTCCAAGTTCTTTCTCCAACCCAGGTCGTATTTGCGAGCATTACGCTCGTGCAACACTCCTCCTCGCAGAATGATTTGGCCGTGGTAGACGAGGAGAACCACGGAGTAGGCTAAGGCAATCACGTTCAGCTCGTAGATGAGCAGGTAGAAGTTGTTCCACGACGAGTCCATGGTGAACATCAGCATCGGGAACACCATCTTGAAGTAGGTAAAGTAGTTGGCGTAGGTCTCGGCATTCACCCACCAGAAGTAGACCGAGTTGTAGGCAGTGGTGTACAGTGATCCAATCGCAATAAAAACGAGGAACATCAGGAAGTAGCGATGGTTCCGATGTCCCACGCAGCACCCAGTGAACAGGCAGTGGTGGTCGCGTTTAAGAATGCACGATTTGCAGGTTTTGCAGTGCCAAGACCGGGGTGGAGCGAGAGTTTCACAAATGGCACAAAGCCGCCAGAGCTTCCGCTTCTCCTGGTCCGTGGGTGGAACCAAAATTTCGTCTGAAAGTGAGCTAAATTAAATTCATGGCCTTAGTGTGATCAACCACTTACTTTTGATGCTTGTGTCCACTACCATGCATGCGATCATGTTTCCCTTCACGTTGACGATGAGAAAAATCCCAGCCACCAACGTGAACCAATAGAAGAAGCTTCCGAATTCGTGAAATACCGGTAGAACAACCGTAAACTCAAAAACAAAGGTAATTGGAATGAACGTGGCCATCAGTAGGAAGCAGCCAATGTCTGCGAGGGTGTGGGGCAGGAAATTCTTTCGTAGCTTCATTTTGCAGAGCACTCCAGGCTTAACGGTACTGTTGAATAAACTTGGTCATGTGGATATGGCGGCGGGAAAATCAATTAAACTGCGTCTTCATCAGCAGGTGTACATCCTTATCTTAATGGCCAAAAAGTTGATGGATCAGGAAATCGATTATTTAATTTGTTAATTCAAATTTTCGCAGAGCTAAAATTTTTGACGAATTGATTTGTTTTGCTTTCTATTTGCTTTTCGGTTCACGAATGACAGATGGCTTTGTAGGGTGGTCCTGAAAGGAAAATGCAAAAATGTTCATAGGGTGGTGCGGAACAAATTTCCAAACGTAACGTAATGGGAACATGATGCATACTTTGTTATCCTGGGTGCATTTCCTTCTTTGTTTTAACTATTCCGGCCGAAAAATCTGCTGTTTCTTATTCATTCGGAATATTCCGTTTTGTGTCCTTACCGATACCGGAACTGTACAGATTTGTAAAACTTCTCAAAGTGCCGTTCGGATTCGGCAAAACATTGTAGGTCCCCTTGTATGTGAAGAAATCAACACACAGAGCATAAATTGTGGAGAATTTTAACAATTTCAACCCTCTTTTCAATTATTTTATGTATTCGATTCGTACTACTTTCCGAGGAAGTATATTACACCATGTCACCACCGGGCAATAACGCGATTTATAAATCTTTATAAAAACTCTCTGCAAATCACGCAATTTACCATACAAAATTAAATCCTCTGGCAAGCGTTGAAAAATATATCCTCTAACAAATCTCACTCACCCTATTCACAAACTTATTTTCTGCTCCTATGTTACAGTTTGAAATCGAATAAGGAATATGAAGCAGTATCTGTCACAAATACGTTTCCTGTCGTGGTTTTTACAGCAAAAATCGTTTTTCGCTCCTGGGAAATTACCTGGCCACTTTCTTTTCAGAGCCAAAATGACATAAACAGAGTGTTCGTGTCAAATTAATCTTATATTTGTCAGGTGGAGCCACTTTGGGATTTATTTTTAATCGTCTCCCGCTAATCCTCTTTTTATTGCGAGTGGAGTGTACATGGTACTAGACTAGTAAGACTTAATTCCGAAGTGTTTCCGGGACAAACATTTAGATCAATTTAATGTTTAAACATATTTTTGTTGTCATTTTGGCTCTCAAAACAGAGTGATGATGACATTTCCCAGTAGCGAGAAAAAAAAATTGTTATGAAAATCGCAAGAGAAAACATTTGTGACATACATGCCAGACGTTAACTGTTTCCGTTTTTAGCTTCAAACTGCTATAAAATTGGGTAAAAGGTCTCTCATAACAAAAAAAAATCCTAACAAGCTGTTGAAAAGCCCTTCATCCCTTCGGAAAATTATGAATTCGATGGTCTGACAAAACTATCAGAGAAAGTTAGGGAGAAAGATCACAGTTGCATTCGGCCTATGGGTATTTTCATGTAACTGATGAGTGATACTCGATCAGGCTTCCAATTACCTACACACATTTAGTTCGAGTCTTACTGTGTATTTCGCATTCCCCAGCGCTTTGGCAGCCCTAACCTTGATCCCAGCTATTTTAAATCTCAAATTTTTCTTCGTCCCTCAAGCAGTCCAGCGATAAATTAAGGCTGCAGTTTTAAATCAAAACCTTGGTTAGCACGGCCAGTCTTTCCATTTTACCGAATTCAACATCGACGTACAGCAACTCCGATTCTAGATCCCTACTTGCTAATATCCAACATATTAGTGCTATAGAATACCCTCTCTCTTGGTCTATCCTTTTTTGTAAAGGAATCAAAGACTAGTGGAAAGTGGAAAAGGTAAGTGCTACGTGTTGGTGTGCTTCTGCGCGCCAACTTTAAACGACTAAATTACCTGATCATCTATGAACCACTCAGGTTGCTGCGTACAGCTTCGTTCTTTCTGAAACAGGCTAAAAGCCATCATGAGATAAAACCCCTGGCACAATATTAAATCTTCTCAATTTAAAATTGCGAATTATATGCCAAAACATTTTATTCGCATATCTGAAAACATGGATTCATGAAAGTGTATATGTCTGGCCCTCTATAAAGAGCAGCATTAACTCCATCCAAGAATTTCTTATACTCTGGCTGGTATGCCTATAAGGAGATGTGCTCCGAGCAACAAGATCCTAGCTTTAGAAGCTGATACTTCTCAAAGCCAACCAGTTAGCATTCTTCCCTCATAAGCGACGTAACTGTTATGGGTAAAATCACCATTGCCGAATTGCTCGTAGTCCCTTTGGCAAAAGCCCAGTCGGACGCCAAGTAAGTAAAAAAATTTAAAGATTTCTGAGATAGTCAAAAAATGGACTTTTGGAACAATTGGATCATTTAATTTCTTTGATTTTCTTATTACTAGGACAGCCTTACTCAGTTTTCTCCTCTGTTAACGATCGCCAATGAACTCCATCATCTGGAAGATCACTTTTTACAAAAGGTGATATCCACACCCTATGCATTTGCTTGCCAAACACAGTTTCCAGGTTTTTTCTCCAGCCCCTATTGTAGGAGTACTTTCCACGTTCATAACATACTCCACCCTGCCATATGGTACTCCCATGGTAAACCAGTAACAGAACAGAGTACAAAACGGCAAGGATGTTCAAATTGTATATGACCAATGAGAAATTACTCCAAAATGATCCAGTTACAAGCATTATTAATGGGCAAGTCATTTTCATAACCGTAAGCCAATTTCGGTAGATCGCTGCATTTACACTCCAAAAATAAAGACTGTTGTACACCAGGGCGTATGTGGAACCAATGAACAGATACACGACAAACACCATAAAGTATCTGTGGTTCAAGTGACCAACGCAACAACCGGTGAACAGACAGTGATGGTCTCGCTTCATGATGCAAGCATTACAGATTTTACAGTGCCACGATCGAGGCGGCGCCAACTTCTCACAGGTTGTGCACTCCCTCCACAGCTTTACCTCATTTTCATCCACCGGGGGTTTGACTTCGTCAACTTAAATTGAATCACTGTAGTTATTTTTTATCAAATTGTAAAATGCTTGGTATCTTACAATCCACACTGGTGTCCACCATCATACAGGCAATCATGTTGCCCTTTATTTGAAATACCAAAAACAGCGCTGCAATCATGGTATACGTGTGGAAAAATCCGCCAATATCGTGAAACACTGGCAGCACAATTATCATATCAAAAACGAATGTTATTGGTGTGAACAGGAAAATCACTAGAAAACACGCAAAATCCACCAGACGACGCGGAAAAATATTTCGACGAAGTTTCATTGCGAAGTACCGGCTGCAAAGCCAAAACGATCACCAGCTCGGATTCAGATATAAAGATACACTGAAAGCAAAATCACATGAAGATCGTGACATTCTTATCTACAGTATCTATTTGTAGTGTAGATAAAGGTCGTTCATTCATTTATGGGTGTGAAAGTGAGATATGGAGTTCCCCTTGGGATGGTGGTGTTAATTGAATTATCGATCACTGTAATGCGAAAGTGATATCGTCTAGCTACGTTTTTCAACAGGAAGCTTTTTTGTAAAGCTTTTAAAAGCCTAAATAACTTGTTCTGAACTATGGTTATGGGGGTGTGCAGAATAGAACATCGTTGCATTTATTTTATGTCAAAGGAGAGGTACAAGAGCACTCATGTTTCGAAGAGCTGTGAGTTGTTTTCAGCCGAATAGGCTTAATCGATAGGATAGAAAAACATGCAAGGAATGTTTCCACGTTTTGGTGAGACATGCCATCAGCAAAGAACGTTTTCTACGAAACCATGTTCCGGGTCATAAGGTGGTTTTCGAGATTCAAGTTATTTCATAAGCTGTCCCTCAGGACGTTAGCTAGAGGGTGAAAAAGAATCGTCTTTTAAGGACAGTTTGGAAGAGTAGGACAGATGACTGGCGTAAAAAAAACGCCTCTTCAGCACAATCGTGAATTAATTCCATCTGAGGGATTTGTAAATATCGATATCTTGAAGTACTTGCTTAATTGTACGAGCGTAAAAGTTAAGTTGTCCCATAGAATATTCAACGCGCTCATTTAACGGTGGGGACATCGCAGAGTCTGGGAGCATGGAACTCATCGTTGATTATTTTACTTTTGTTTTTCAAATAAAAGCTAGCGTTTATGCTTTATTGAAAAGTAATGAATGCTGGACTATCAGCAAGGCAACCCGAAGGAGTTTCAAATGAAGTCAAAAATACTCTTGCGCGGACTAGAAGAGTTGGTGGAGGGCTTGGAGGGTCATCAAGAAGGATGGAAAAACTACTTAAGCAATTGTTTCCCGTCACGGGGCATCCTGAAAATAAAAAGTGGTTAAGAAAATTATGATGATGACTTATAGTTCCTCATCTCACGAGTAATAGTGCAAAGCTAAACGATACTAACATCTAGGAAACAAAACCTCATACGCTGCTGGAACATTAATAGTATATAATACGGGGGCTGTTTGATAAGTCACACAAGAGCTGTGTCAATCGTTCATTTTTCCGGATCGAATCGATCCAGGATTGATTAGAAAGCTGGGATGAAGTACACGTGGGAAAGTCCGAAATGATGCATGTTTCCCGAACACCTGTGCAGTGTACCCAGCAGCTAAATGGAGTCCCATTGAAACAGGTCGAGAAATTTAAGTGTATCGGGGTCTTTCTCACGAAAGATGGAAGGAGTGATACTGGGGTGGAATCAACTACTATGGTGATCTGTGATTTTCACATTTTGTGACAGTCTATGTGATCAAACAAAATAATCCGCCTGCGTAAGGTGATCACAAAAATATTGTACCGAATCGTTGCTTTGTTTATACGGATTTCACACCGAGCCAGAATCTAGATTCAGTGTAAAAAAGTCCCAAATCTAATTAAATCGTTTTTTTATACTATTTAATTGTGCGGTGATTTTCATGTATTCTTCAGTGCTTATTTAATTATCCACAATTTTTTTTAACTTTTTTGAAGCTGTTTAACTTGTGACAATAGTGAAAAATTGGCAAAAGTAAAGGAACTGCGCCAGCCGGTCATCAGGAAAGCTGAGCTTGGAGTGAAAGAAAAGTTTTTAGTTATTAATTCAGTGTTCGTTTCAATCACCATTTATGGTCATGAAATTTCTGTAATGACCGAAAGAATTAGATTGAAATGAGAAATGAGAGTTCTGGGGTATGTTGCAGGTGTTGCTCTTAGGGATAGAGTGAGAAACCTCACCTTTAATATTGGAAATGATTGGTTTACCCAACCGGGATTGCAGTCACAAATTCCTTCAGAGAAACGGGTCCAAAGGATTGAATCAATCACGATTGACACAGCTCTATAAGTCAGTGTCTTTCATGCTAGATGGAAATGCACAAACGACAGTTTTTTTGATATCCCCCTTATTCATTTTTTTGAAAATCAAATAATCAAAAAGGGAGGTCAAATACTTGTTTTTCTTTACGAGTTATGCCAGTGGTATTTGGCCTAAGGTCAGAGACACACGGCGTTAAGTCAGAAAAACGCGCGACTTATTACCGTCCGACTAGAAGCACACGCCAAGTAATGGAAATACTGTGAGGAAGTTTGACGTCGGCCGACTACAATCGCAAGAGATCGCCAGGTCCTTCTCCAACCGAGTCTCTCAAAACCTTCTACGAAGTCCTATGCAACCAGCATCAAGTATTGATAGCCAGTGGCAACATTGCCAAAATGCCATCAGAGACGCCGCCTCTGAAGTGCTGGGTTTCACACGGCGACCACAACGAAACCCCTGGTTTGACGATGAATGCCGGCAAGCACATGCAGCTACACAGGAAGCATACAAAGCGGCGCTGCACAGAAGGACTAGAGCTGCTCGCGAGCTCTACGAGCAGAGGAGGAGAGAGGAGCACCGGCTTCTCCGAAGGAAAAAGAGAGAGCACGAGAAGCGCGCGGTTGAAGAGCTAGAGAGATGTTACAACAGGAATGAGGTTAGAAAGTTTTACCAAAGGATCAAAAGGTCCTGCCAAGGGTATAAACTTCGAACTGAAGCCTGTAAGGACCATCAAGGGAACATCGTTGTAGAATCGCAGTCGGTGCTGAGGATTTGGAAAGACCACTTCTGCAGACTGTATAACGGCGAGGACGAACCAAATACCGCTGTCAGGCAGAACGAACCATTCAACCTGGGCGAAGACGTTACCGACGAAGCATACGAACGATACCGCCCACCCGACCTGGAGGAGGTGAAAGTAGCTGTGTCTAAGCTCAAGTGCAACAAAGCAGCCGGAGCAGACGGCCTAGCTGCCGAACTTTTTAAATCCGCTGGTGATGAGCTGGTTAGGAGCATGCACAAGCTCATCTGCAAGATATGGTCGGAAGAAAGCATGCCCGACGAATGGAACCTCAGCATTCTTTGCCCGATCCTGAAGAAAGGAGACCCTCTGAGTTGTGCCAACTACAGAGGCATAAGTCTTCTTAACATCGCATACAAGATCTTTTCTGCTGTACTGTGTGAACGCCTGAAGCCGTTTGTCAACAATCTGATAGGCACATATCAGTGTGGCTTTAGGCCAGGAAAGTCCACCATCGATCAAATATTCACACTGCGGCAGATCTTGGAGAAAACCCAGGAATTCCAAATCGATACACACCACCTCTTCATCGATTTCAAGGCCGCGTATGACAGCATCTATAGAGACGAGCTATATAGCGCAATGTCTAGTTTTGGCATCCCTGCCAAACTCGTCAGTCTGTGTAGGATGACGATGGAAAACTCACGCTGTTCCGTCAAGGTCGGCAAAGACCTCACCGACCACTTTGATGTCAAAAAAGGATTTAGACAAGGCGACGCGCTGTCATGCGACTTCTTCAACATCATACTTGAGAGAATTGTGCAGAACTCTCGCGCCAACACCAGAGGTACAATCTTTCAAAAGTCCGTTCAACTACTTGCATACGCAGACGACATTGACATAATCGGTAGAACAAAGCGTGATGTCAGTGAAGCCTTCGTGAGTATTGGGACGGAAGCGGTGATTATGGGTTTAGCAGTCAATGAGGGCAAAACCAAGTATATGCTGTCATCAAGAAAAGACACCCAACACCGACGTCTTGGACAAAACATCACCATCGACAGCTATAACTTTGAGGTAGTAAGGGACTTTGTCTACCTGGGTTCCGCTATCAATTCAGCCAATGACACCAGCGCTGAAATCAAACGAAGGATAACTCTTGCCAATCGCTGTTTCTTTGGGCTAAGAAGGCAATTGAGTAGCAAAGCCCTCTCTCGAGCAACTAAAGTGTCCATGTAAAAGACCCTCATCATTCCAGTCCTGCTTTACGGTGCAGAAGCATGGACCCTGTCAAAGGCGGATGAAAACACTTTAGGCTGCTTCGAGAGGAAAATTCTTCGGACGATTTACGGTCCCGTCTGCATAGACGGAGAGTGGAGAAGGAGATATAACATCGAACTGTACGGACTGTACAGCGATACCGACCTAGCCAAAAGAGTCAAAACACAACGTCTACGATGGCTGGGTCTTCTAGAGCGGATGGACACCAAAGCCCCGGCCCGGAAAATCTTTGAATCCACACCGCAGGGACGACGCGGTAGAGGAGCACCGAGACTCAGGTGGCGCACGCAAGTGGAAGGGGACCTCAGCCAACTTCGCGTGCGAAACTGGAGACGGCTAGCTAGAGACAGAGCTTGCTGGCGAAGCTTGTTGGCTGAGGCCCAGGTCCACCCCGGACTGTAGCGCCACCTTAAGTAAGTAAGTAAGAAGCACACGCGTTTGTATTCTAGACAACACACGATTGCGGATGGTACAATAAGCCAAAAAGCCGCAAGACTTTATTTGCGACAAATTTCTAAATTGCGGCTGTTTCAAGCCGCACGACAAAAAAAAATTATTTTATTTAACGATAAAAAATTACTGTTTTCAATACAATTCACCGGAATTGACCTGAAATAAGTGTTTGTGTACTGAGTACTACGAAAAGCTTGCAAACTATTTTTTTATATTATTACGATATTACGATATTTTTTGGTTTAAAATCACTCCAAAAATCTCCTTCGAGTTCTCGATCTTATAGCCTTAGTTATTTTCAAAGTTCAAAATTACAGTAAAAACTCTCAAACAGAGAGTGTTTCACGTCAATATTCTCTCAATTGACTCTAATACCATGTCTCCACTGGGCACTAATCCGCGATTAATATAAATCTCTATTAAATTATCCATAAATCACGCGATATACCATAGAAATTTAAGTCCTCTCGAAAATCGATTAAAAATAAATCTGACAAATCTGACAAACAAACTGACAGAAAGAGAGTTTTTCTGTCAAATTAAACCATATATTAGTCCGGTAAGAAATCCTAAACCATATATGAGGATTTCTCCCAGAGTCTCCCACTAATCCTCTTTTAATTGCCGGTGGAGACAAAGTCGATATTTACAATATATGGGGAAAATTTTGGATACGAATTAAAGAATTTAAAATTCGGCTTTAATTTTAAGTTTGGGAAATAGGTAATGTCGACTATGGGCACCATTATGAGATTGACTATGAATTTGCGCCAATGTCGTTTAGCTTACACAGATTTAAAAGTGTTCGATACCTTATTCTGTGAGCATTAACTTAAACAAATCAAATAAACAATTTCGTATTATTCAGTATTTCATATCAAGTCAATGATAAAATTGTACATTATCAAAATAATACATTCCTGCACTCGTTGCTGTAATTTCAAATTTTTTAGATACCTTTATCAATCTTTCTTGTGTTGCTGTTGTGTAGCGTAAGCTACAGCATTACGTTGATCATGCTTAGCACTAACAACACGTTACGCGAACAACTCCGAACACACCACACGAACACTTACCTCGCTGACAGCTGGCAACGTCAAAAAATCGCGAATTTTGCCACTTCCTCTCTAGTTTTCTTCTTTTGTTTTGTGATTTCTGGTAGATTTTTTTCTTTCGCCCCCATTTTCCAGGAAAACTCTTTGACGTTTTCCTTTAATTTCTCATTTTACAGTCGAATTTTTTGGCACTTCATTTTTACGTGAACCGTGACCAACCAAAAGTGTGCGTAATTCTTGTTTTCGTCATCTCGCCTCCCAAAAAAAGTGAAGAAAAAATCGCAGCCCAACACAAAAAGAAGTGAAAACTCAATTCAAAATTTGGTGCAAATTTCTCTCGATATAATCGCGTACAATGCTGTAATTGTGTCTAGTGAAATTTTTATATATTTTTTTTTATTTGTCGTCGCGTATTCAATCGAAGTCGACCCTCTGCCTCCGCCTTTTCCTCCACTCAAAATGAGCTCGAGAGTCAAGTAAGTTTGCCCTGCGGACACCACCCTGTCTCGCAAATGCAAATCGCCCAGATTTATTAGGAGGCGGTGACCATAGTGCTGCTCTGTTCGTGACCTGGTCGCGCGATGCCAGCTCATGATGTTTTCTACGAAACAAAAGTGCAACCATTTGTGAATTTTCCCAATCTGTATTGTCTTGCAGGGAGGATGTGAAGAAACTTTTCGAGTACTGGTGCGAGGTGACCCGGGCGGAGGATCCCGCTGCCAAGGCCACTGGTCACATCATCGAATCCTTCCCCGAGAGCTTCCGTGACGAGCAGATCATCGCAAAAATCCCAGACTTTGCCTACCCGTGCGAATTCGACAAGTGAGTATAATTACTGGAATGCATGCAATCGCTTTATTTGGGTGCGTTTTCACTCGGTTTCTCGTTGTGTCCGCCTGTCCGTTAGGGCAGCAGCTTGAGCCACAAGTCTGCGTAGTTGTTGTGCAACCAGAGGCTTAAAATTTCCCAGGCAGGTCTCTACACAATTTGCTTTTGTTTTGCTGCCCGCATCTTTGGCAATTTTAGGTCATTGACAGCGGTGCCCTTTCGATCTCGACTTGATTACGTGCAGCCTAGAGTTTAATTAACTCAAGGTTCGTCGCAAATACGGGCGACAATGACGACTCGTCCAATAAAAATGGGTGGGTAAAGAGGTTTGGCGAAACCACACCTCGAATTGCAGGCATTGTTGGCCGGTTGCCTTAACATTTACTTGGCCTTAGAAAATGCAAAATTGGACAGAAGTGACTTGTCTTGAAATCTCTCCAAAACACTCATTCCCCTGGTGCAATAGGAAAGTGGCAAATTGTCATGTTCTCTTGACCTTGAAGTTTCTTCGCTGTTTTGGTATACATTTTCGCAACCCTACCCCCTCACCTTTATGTTTGTCAACTGGTTTGAGTGTCCCACAGCCTTGGAGTGCCCCAATACTGGGTGCTAATTCAACAGAAAAAAAAAAATCACAACAAAACGATGACTAATGTTCGCCAACAACATCGATCAGACGATCACCAATCGGTGAGTGTCTTTCCCTGACATGTACCTTCTCGGTTGATAAACGATTATCTACAACTTTCCGTCTTATTTGTTCGTTTCACTTCACTTGCAGCTACAGAGTTACATAAAGTCTGTGGCGGCCGCCAGTGTAGTGTTACTTTACTTACATAACACACTCACTTTGATTGGGTGTAATCAAATCTGCGCTCAATTCGTGTGTGTTTGCATAGTTTCGAAGTTGGGATTGTTTTGCGGCTGTGCTACTTAGGAATTCACTGGCGTATGACGGATGCCTCGAACTCGAAGTGACGGCGATATGACCACACTATATGGAAATAGTTGACTTTGAAATGTAGGCAAACAATATGTGATTATGTACGGGGGGGCACACATTGTCAATGGAAACTAGCTGCAAAAGCCTTATCAAAAGTAAAATAGTCTGTGGCTATAAGCGAATGAAACCAAAATAAACTTTGACTGTGCGTTGATTGACTCTCAAAACAGAGTTTGAATAGAATTTCCGGCGAAACTGCAAGCTATTGTGTTTGGAAGCTATGTATCTACTGGTTGGTGCTGGATATATTGTTGGGTGGATGTTAACGAAGAGTTAATGACGGAGATGAAGTTGGAGCAGGTAACTTGGCTTGTCCTTTATTTCACTTTAATTGCCAAATTCGTTGAGTGGCTGTTATCGGTCTTATCACAAAAGTATCAAATCGTTCTTTACTCTTGTTTAAATGTTATTGGGGAATCCCTTGGGTAACACGAAACAAGTAAATTCTTCTGACCAGGATTGATGTGCGGTTGGAACATTTCTGCCTTCTAAAATCTGCGATTCTGGGCACTATACACGTGTATTTAAAGTCTTGGTCCTTTCAATATGGGCTCTTACGACGAAACATAAATTTCCAGTTGAATTTCTGAGCCATTATGTCTGTTTCTTGCGGCAATAGTTTTTTACACCAATTTACAAAATTCTTAAGAATTCCGAATTGCTTAAAAATATCGTTTTAAAAACTAGGCTCCGTGTTAAGACAAGTTAAGACACCTCCGAACAACGCTAAACGAAATATAGAAGCTATAAAAAGCTTTGCAAAGGAATAAAAATCGGAATTCTGCTGCTTTAGAATAATTATTACGAAAAGAGACTTGCAGATAATTTAGGTAGGTAATCACAAAAAGGAATGGGAAATTGTATTGAAATCTTAAATAATCATCATCACTTTCTGTGATCGCTTGTCCTTAGAAGGGTCGCGGAGCGAGGGCGGCTAAATGGTTCATTTGATTTCAACTCTTTGATAGCTGAAATTGATGTCTTCAGTCGTGACTTCAAACTGAACGCTGATTTATTTTGTCTAAGTTGAAGTCATCGAATTGAATATTTTTTTTCGGAGTAATAAAAAAAATTATATTCAAAAATGATTGCATTCTTTTTACAGCTCTGTATTTAATGTATGATAATATTCTTATGGTTGAGGTATTTGTAGGTAAGTCGGGAGCTTGAGTTTTTCACCTCTACAATTCTATTGCCTGTTTAACATCTGAAAAATGCTTTTGGATGCATCTCCTCCATTCCGGAAAATTGTTTTACCTTAACATTTAAGTTTAGACCATAATTCTCCGCATTATTGGCGCAGTCTTTGAAGAACAGTGTCGTTTTTCTTATGGCTTTCTTGGCCAATATCTATGAATATGCCAGCTGGCAGGTAATCAGCCAAATTTTGGAGGAAAAGACAGAACAAAAGTGGACATATAAGGCAACCCTGTTTTATATCGATGCACATCAAACCACTTAGATATATTCTCCCCATCCCATTCCGCCGAGGCGCCGACTTATTCTTCTCGTAGAGCGCCATTGAGATTTTTAAAAATTTCGATAAAATTCCCATTTTGGATAATTTGTAAATAGGCAGTTTCTGTTTATTGTATCAAACGCGTGTCAAACCGCGTTCACAAACGAAACTCTTCTGTAATTTGCTGCAACATCGGGTCCCCCTTCTTGTTTATTTTGAAATTCCACAGGTAGGTACTATTGCACTGTTATAGATCTTGTTGAAAGCCGATAGCAGGTTCTCCAGACACGTCGGATTTGCGTTTTGAAAAAATTCGTATGAATTTCTATACTCCCCAGGTGCTTTTTTTTTGTTTCGCTTTTGCCAGCACTTCACGCAGTCCAAGCCCTTCAAGTGGTCTGTCAAGATAAACGTTATGTCTTTACGGCATAGAGTAATAAAATAAAACCAGGGACTCTTCTGAATTCAGCATCCTTTGAAATACTGCAAAGTTCCAAAGCTCTTTGAACTCCATCATGTTTCAGCGCTTATGTGTGCTCCCATTAAGTCTTTTTGCTATGTATGGACCAGAACTCTTTACTTCTTGCCTCGGAAAGTTGCCCAGCGAATCCCTCGAAGTAGGTTACTTTCTTGGCTTTGCGTAAGGTTTTATAGTACACATTCTTATCTTTTCACAGTATACCTCTCTTAGCAAACTCATATTTTCTGAAGGAGTTCAATGCGCTTAGAGCTAATCCTGCCGTCAAGGCATTCGAGATCTTCTTCGATGCTTCTTCTTATTCCTATTCGTATTCTTTGATTGCGCGCTGGTTCGTATAATGCTTGCTTGGAGCTCCAATCGAGCTCCAGAGTGTCAATGCACTCATTCAACTTAGTTTGATACCTGACTTTATCTCTTTTCTTCCATACCAGTTTCGGAAGGAATGAAAGTTCTCTTATATTTTTTTTCACACCTTCCGAAACTAGTATGAAAAGAAAGAGATAGGCTGAGTGTTTAGCCCCAGGTATATGAACTCTAAAACTGCCCCAAAACTGAAACGGTCAATCGTCCTCCTTTGGCCAAGACGATGAATTCTATTGTGTTCTTGTTCACTATAAAACCAACGCACGGATACATATCCTTCGGAGCTCAGGCCTGTAAGGAGCGGGCTATCCGGCTCTCCGTCCTTAGAGCTAAGCAAAGGATCTGGTCCTCCAGGTTGGGGGTCGTGCCGTCGGGGTGACTTCCCGGCCACGTAAAGAAACACGAGTCACCAAGCAGAAACAAGCCTCGGATTCGGACGGATTTACTGTTGATGAGGTAGTTAGGGACTTTGTCTACCTGGGATCCGCTATCAATTCAGACAATGACACCAGCGCTGAAATCAAACGAAGGATAACTTTTGCCAATCGCTGTTTCTTTGGGCTAAGAAGGCAATTGAGTAGCAAAGCCCTCTCTCGAGCAACTAAAGTGTCCATGTATAAGACCCTCATCATCCCAGTCCTGCTTTACGGTGCAGAAGCATGGACCCTGTCAAAAGCGGATGAAAACACTTTAGGCTGCTTCGAGAGGAAAATTCTTCGGACGATTTACGGTCCCGTCTGCATAGACGGAGAGTGGAGGAGGAAATATAACATCGAACTGTACGGGCTGTACAGCGATACCGACCTAGCCAAAGAGTCAAAACACAACGTCTACGATGGCTGGGTCATCTAGAGCGGATGGACACCAACGTCCCGGCCCGTAAAAACTTCGAATCCACACCGCAGGGACGGCGCGGTAGAGGAGCACCGAGGACCTCAGCCAACTTCGCGTGCGAAACTGGAGACGGCTAGCTAGAGACAGAGCTGGTTGGCGAAGCTTGTTGGCTGAGGCCCAGGTCCACCCCGGACTGTAGCGCCACCTTAAGTAAGTAAGTAAGTAAGTAAGGATACATATCCTCTTTTTTAATTGCTGTAAAATCGTCTAACTATCAACATACTGATAACGATATCGTCTGCTTACCCCAGCAGCCTTGCACAATATATCCTTGACTTCGTGTTGGCATATTCCCGCCGTCCATTTCTTTTTTATCACTTACCTTAATCAAAAAGTTGTCACGCCCATATCCGATTCATTTATCGCAGAAATTTGACTAAAGTTTTGTAAAACTCCTGAAAATTAATGCTCTCGTATGAGGCGGTTTAAAGCTGAGTTGAAAATTGGCCATACGAAGCAAAAAAATGAACTCGAGTAGGGGGTACCAGTCATATTCAACGGTGCCAAGAAGATGTTTTTCGTATTCTGCAAGGACTTATTACAAATCAATTAAATTGGGCCCAAAAATAATAAAAGTTAGCCTCAAAAATGGCTAAATGATGTCAAAAATTTTTAGGTATTATTTCATATTAAGCTCGAACATTATTTCATAACCCATAATTGGGCTCCATACAATTGGAGTGCCGATGAAAAAATAAGCGACTTTTCAACGATGCCCCTGTTAGCAAATTTCTATCCATGGTTAACCTAGGTGTAGTAACTACATCGAATTCAGTGTTCGCCGCGCCGGAAAAAATTGGAGAACAATTCGAAATTCCTTTTCTGTTTTTAACAAATGAAAGTTGCTTCGTGTAGCCTCGAACCTAGGATTTAGAAAAGAAAACTAAAAAATTGTGCGAATTGAAAAGTTGGCAAACAAAATTTTTTTTTAGTTATATTTTCCATCAAGTTTGGGGCTATTTTTCGTTTTAAAATTGGGTTGTAAAATGACCCCACTTTGGGTTGGTTAAACATTTTATTAGGATCAAATTTATTGTACCTACCTTAATGGGTGGGACTTGGAAAAAAATTAAATTTTACCATAAAAAAATGCCAAAAAAAGTTCCATGCACCTATGTTCTTGGAGAACATTTTTATTTTTGGTACGGGAGAAGGGGTCCATGTTTTATTAAGGGCCAAATTTCATGTACTCCTAGATTCCGTCACGAGCTCATTTCGTTGTCGAACTCTCACTGCATTTACACTGGCAGAGGCCTACTCTTAATACACTCCATTTTGAATCCATAGTCGAGCTAGACCAGTAGTCTATGCGGAACCTAAAGAGGCCAGGCAGTTTCCTGCAATTACAAATGCACCTTCACAAGTTGTAATTATTGTCTTCAAAAGGAAAATAAGGTTTATTATGAGAAACGATAGTTAAAGGAGTAATCCGAAAGATTTTAACTATACAGGGCCTTACTTTCGTGCAGGCTTGGGGACATAAAGGTTTGTGCCGTACTGTACAACAATCTATACAAATGTATTGGGAACCTCGCCTATTAGTGATGGTCCGCGGCCGTTGAGCATTGTTGGGAAGCAGAATCGGAGTTCCGGGTAAATTTTTGTAAAGCAGCTTCTACAAAACTTCCCTCTGGCTCTGAGCTCAGGGTCAGTGTTACGACAAGTCTTAGGACTAAAAAAAAATATAAAAAATATATATATGTGAATCATAACTATTCGTTTAACGAGTCCTTAATTAAAGACTTTTGTGCAATATTCCTATTGTCATGTTGATATTTCATGATTAAGTATCTTTTAGTTTCAAAAAAAAAAAAAAACCTAGGACTGCTCACTTTTGACATAATCATGGCATTCAAGCGTTATACAAAACTGTTGGCTGCAGAAGAGAAGAAGGCTGCTTTTTATTGTTGTGCCAAATTTCTTTTCAAAATGTAGAAAATTAAGATAACAGCTGAAAGACACTCCATCTTAAACTATTCGTTCTTTTGCTAAAACCTTTTCTATTGTAGCGATTCGGTCCAGACCTACTCCTTTGTGCTGACCAGTGATGACTCAAAATGGCGCTTTGGATTCTGTCGACATGACCCCAAGACAGAAACCGCAATGATAATTATAACCTACCTGCCATGGCATGACACGTTCCTTAGACTATTGTCGGTACTAGCGGAGCTACGACGAACCGAAATATCCGATTTCCAAACATTTCTTTCTGAGGCTTACAACAGAGGTGTTCCCGATCTGGGCGGTACCTTGAACATATTCTACAATGGTGGACAGAATGTAAGAAGGCACGTGGTTAAAAGAAGTTCCATGTTGATAATCTTCTCTTCACAGCACTTTACCTTTCAAAGGCCATTGCAGTTCCAGCTTCCAAGTATTCCTGAGAATGTAAGTGGTTTGGCAGTCAATCTGATGCTTTTTTTTAATGAATCTATTGTTTCCTTCAACAGCATAACCTTAATCTCTACTATAACTTTGTGACTCCAAAGAACATGATATCAGTATTCGCTGCAATGTTAGCGGAGCGTAGAATAATTTTCACATCACGGCGACTAGATCGACTATCGTCTTGTATTCAGGCGGCAAACGCCTTTCTCTATCCGATGGTGTGGCAACATATCTTTATTCCAATTCTTCCAATGAAACTGAAGGATATATTAAGTGCCCCAATGCCCTACTTAATTGGTGTGCCAGAGGCTGTACTCGAAACGGTAAGCATGTGCGAAAGTTCATGACCATAGAAGAGTTATAACTGAGTAATTCAATTTCACAGATGACACCGGAAGAGCTGGGTGAAGTTGTGACCTTAAACTGTGATACAAAAAATTTCGAGAGTCCTTTCGATGATGTGCACGAAATGCCACCGGAGATAATCTCGCATTTAAAGAAACACTTGAACAATTCCCACGAGCACATTGGTGATCGTGTTTCGAAGATATTCCTCGGAGTACTAGTGCAATTAATCGGTGGCTACAGGGATGCCGTCGAGTTTGGCGAAGGAAAAACTTTCAACAGGGACCGATTCATCGAGACAAGGCCGCATCATTTGCGGCCATTCCTCGCTAAGATGATGGAGCTACAAATATTCCAGCAGTTCATTGATGAGCGGCTTGAAATGTTAAATACCGGGTTGGGATTCTCCGATGAATTTGAACTCGAAACGGTTCGATATTCGGAGAAAATGAAGAAACGGGGGAGAAACTATGCATTTTTAAAGAACGTCAAGGAGAAGGTAAGTAAACCCTAAAGAAGAGTTTGCTTCGCTTTAAGTATGTAAGGTTTTGCTCGGCTTGTTCGAGGTGGAGAAAGAAATTATTTTTTTCGCTTCCTGGAAATAGGTTTCGCCTTGTTGTTTTTTTTTTCAGTGCTTATTTATTTCAGTTCATGCGTTTCACTAGTTTAGTTACTTTACTTGACCCAATCGCGAACCAAAAAAATGTCAACATGACAAAGAAAAAATTACCATAAATACCTCCATTTTATTTGTTTAGTTTATGAAATAAATTTCCTTGAAACAAGAGAAATGCAGCTCTCTTGTTTCGCAGCTCGTTGCCCTTGAATAACATAGCTAGCTTGCAGGCCTGTGTTTTTGCTAATCTTTTTAATATCGAATGACTTCTTTATAACCTACAACTTCCTATATCGAATGTTTTGTTTTAAGCTTTTGTTAAGAACGATGTGGATGAAGAGACTGAAATCGGTAAGAAGAACGAAAATGTTGCCGTTAAATTCAAATAAAGTCCCTTTTACAATCAGGCAATTTAATATCCTTTTCTATGTTTCTTTTTTTTTTTTTATTGTTTGCTTGAATTTTTGTTTTTTATTTTATTTTAACACCAAATCGCATTTAAATATTTTTATTTCAGTTGGGTATCGGCAAAAGGAAATGCAAGACTTGTAGCAAAAAATTTAATTTGTAGCATGACCACTGTCCTCCACTACGTTACACGTAACACATAGTCAAAGTGAATATTGGTTTTTTATTTATATAAAAAAGACACGTTTGTTTTGTTTAAAATGTTCTGTTGTTTTGTAACTAAATGGGAAAAAATATTAATCTTTTAGAAAGTAGTAAAATTTATTAGTAAAATGTAGAAAAGAAAACTTTTTTAGTGTTCATTAGACAAGGCCTATAACGAAATGCTCTCCGCGCAGACTTTTTGCTTTTGTTTATTTTAAAACAGTCACATGTATATTCTTTGCACTTTACCTTGTTGTAATTTTAACAGTAGATTGAAACGATTTGTTCTTGGTAGCACAACATAACAAGTATTTAAATTCAGAGGTACCTCCAAAAGTGTCCCCGGCGTCCAACTGTATTTTACACAAGCCATGCAGTAATAAGCATAAAAACGATATTTTAATGCAAAACTGGGTAAAAATCTAGAAAGTATTAAAACCACCAAGCACAAAATTCAAGATGTCTTGAATAAAAAATTTGGGTTCAGGATTTTCATAATCTTCCTTTTTCTAAATTTCAAATGAAAACTACACCCATCTTCGCACCTACCCCACATTCACCAGTAAAGCCAAGCAGTGTTTTAACGTTCTTGGTTTTTTGTCTGCGGCACATAACTAAAGTCTATGTGGGCTACTTTAGTGTCGCTTAGTGCCATTTCTCTTTCCACAATTTGAACTCGCCTCTTATAGTTATATGCAATGATATGGTTTATTTTAGATTTAAGTGTCTTCTCGCTGTTTTTTAACATCTGTAAGAAAAAGATAATTCAGACTTTTCGTGTTCCTTTTTTTCAAAATTTAATTCTCAACTTTCTGAACGTGTAACAGCGTTTGCGGTCACGAGTTGTGTATCCTGCTATTGTCGGTATTGTGTATTCTGATATTTTGTATAATTTTCCTCCACAACTCATCTCGTTTCTTACCCAGATTTTCTAATTTATGGGAGATAAATTTCTTTTCATGCACTTACTTTACTTTAGGTGGCGCTATAGTCTGGGGCTCAATCAACAAGCTACATTATTCCTAGCTTGCCGTCTCCAATTTTGTACGCGAATTTCGCTGAGGTTCCTTTCATTTGCCTGCGCCACCTGCGTTTCAGTGCTCTTCTACTGCGTTACGCTTGCGGTGTGTTCGAATATTCTCCGGGCCGGGACGTTGGCCCAGCTATCGCACTCGTTTTATATTGACTTCTGGGGAGGTCGGTGTCGCTGTAGAGCTCGTACATTTCGGTGTTACATCTCCTGCTCCACTCTCCGTCTATACAGTCGGGTCCAAAATTCACCCGGAGGATTTTCCTCTCGAAACAACCTAAAGCGTTTTATCCGCCTTTGACAGGGTCAATGCTTGTGCACCGTAAAGCAAAATTAGGATGATTTGGGTCTTTGTCACCAATCAAAAGGACACTTTGATTTCACGAGAGAAGGTTTTGTTACTCAATTGTCTTCTTAACCCAAAGGAGTAGCGATTGGCAAGAGCTAAACTTCGTTTGATCACAGAGGTGGTGTCATTGTCTGAATTTGTAGCGGTACACAGGTAGACAAATGCCCAAACTACCTGTCTATACGGTGTTGAGACGTCGGTGTTGAGTGTCTCTTCTTAATAACAGAAAAAATTTGCTTTGTTAACTGCTAAGCCCTCATTCGCCGCTTCTGTCATAATACTCACAAAGGCTTCCGCTAATTTTGGACTTTTCAAATATTGTGCCGCTGCACAGAGCTCTAAACAGATCTCAAAATATAATGTTTCATTAGCCAAATGGCGTGTTGCCTTGTCTAAATCCTTTTTTGACATCAGAAGGGTGGTCGGTGGGATCTTTATCGATTTTGACGGAACATCGATTTTTGCAGGGATGCCAAAACAATACATTGCGCAACATAGCTTGTCCTTGTAGCTAGTGTTATACGCGGCCTTGAAATCGACGAAAGGGTGGTAGCTATCAATTTGGATGTCCTGGGGTTTTCCAAGATTTACTTTAATTGTTTGTCGAACCTTTAACACTGTATCACGCACACGTTGCTGCCTTCGCAAACAAAAACTCTAAAAAGTAAAACTAAATCCTAACCCGAGTTGCTTGATCGACAAGTTCCTTATTTTGAAGTTTTTAATAAATGCAGACCCAATCGACCTTTTTGAATGGACTGAAGTGTAAGACTACGGTTTCTTTATTTGCTGATCATACTTTTTGTGTGATCAAAGTTTTAGCTTAAGTAGTAAGAAATCCATGAAGGTAATCCGGATTAAAGCTTTACATAAGCACATAATTTCGGATATATCTAACGGGTGATTTTTTAGCTGGTTTGGTTTTGGCAACACTGGTTTTGACAGCTGACGTGTTTTTAGTACCTTGTGTCACTGTCAAACAGCTTCAGTTTGGTTTGCAATTTAACCATGGATCGTCTTACAAATAAACAACGCTTGCAAATTATTGAATTTTACTATCAAAATTCGTGCTCGGTTCGAAATGTTCATCGCGCGCTGCTTCCATTTTATGGTCGGCATTCTCGACCTTCTGAGCAGTCTATTCGGAAGATTGTGACCAAATTTCGCACCAAATTACCTAGATCGTGCGATTTGACACCATTAGATTATTTTTTGTGGGGGTATGTCAAGGCTAATGTCTATAGGGACAAGCCCGCTTCGATTGACGCACTGGAAGCCAACATCCATGCATTCATTCGTGAGATACCGGCCGATATGTGTGAAAGAGTATGCCAAAATTGGACTCAGCGGATGGGCTACCTGAGACGCAGCCGCGGTCAACATTTGCATGAAATTATCTTTAAACATTAAATTGCAAGGTTCAAACTATCGATTCAAATAAATATTTCATTAATTTTTTCGAATTTTTTGTGTTTTTTTTTTTAAAAAAAAGTTCTCAACCTCTTAAAAAATCACCCATTATGAGCGGCCGTTAAATTGGCTCTATCTCAGTTCTCCGGTGGTTTAGGGTGTTGTCCCCATAATTAAAAAAAAGTATGAAGTACTCGAAACTACCTTTCAACTAGTATACATTTCATTTCTATTGGTTTTTGGCCCAGGCTCCATAAAACTTTGCCCATGCTGCTTTGTATATAAGTGTGTAGGACAGGCCCTGCCAAACATCTCCTCAAATAAATAAGTAGAAGTAGCAAGGAATAAAAAGCGACTCCTCATTTTCTTCTATGGTTGATTTGAAACGTAACGAGTGATCTGCTTCAAATGTCACTCTTATGCTCTCCATTAGTTCGTCTAAAAGTTAGTAAGTAGGTTCATTAAAGACTCAGCGAAAATTGAATAGAATATATTGCTTAGATGGCTTAAAATATCGAAAGTTTGTAAACGGAGACTAAACCTCCGTCTCTGCATACATAGAAAAATATTTTCCTTAAATTAAATCCAACCTTTTCGATGGAAACAAATTTGCCTTGTCTCTAACAACCAGAATTAGCGTAAAGCCATTAATTCTTCTGATAATCTCTAGCACACACAACATTTTATTACGGCAATCATTCACAATGATTTCAGTCATTTGGGCAGTAGTTGATCATTTACCACCTCATTACCATCTTTCATTACCTTTGTATCTATCAAGCTTTTAATTGCAGTAAAGATTGAATCAAAATTTCTACCCAAAATTTAAAGTTTAAAGTTTTTTATTAGAACTATTATAATTTTTCGTTCTTTTTTCCCTATGCCATTCATGCTGTAACAATTCATTGATTTATTCTCACTTGGGTTCGTTGTTATTTTGCAGACTAATCCGGCTGTTAAGTCTGCGGTGAAATCGGTGAGTGGTGTTTATAATTTAAATTTTCAATATAACACGTAATCTATGTTAAATTGCAAAGTAGAATTTGAAAGCTGCTTACAAAGTGCTTGCCCAGGTACTAAAGTATATTATTACAAAAAATTACACATTTTTCTAGGTAAAAGAAGGTTCACGTGGCGTGAAAACCGCTTACAAAGATCTCAAGTCCAAGTTCCGTGATATAACGCCGCCAAAGACAAACTTCCGATCGCATGTCTCCAGCTCACATCACGATGGCATCGATGGTCTCAGCGGCAAAAAAGCCGGCCCACACTCAGCGCCGAGCTCGCCGCTGTTCAACAAGCGAGCAGGTTTCGCTTACGCCAGTCCGGACGTCATTAACGGAGCAGCCACTGCGATACGCAAACCGCTGGCAATGTCCAGTTCGAATTCGAAGATTCAGCAGAATGGTTTTCCAAATTATGCGAACAGCGCTCCTGTGTGTAATAATCATTTGGATTCGAGCCCGACGATTAGCCCGGCAGGCTCGATGTGCTCATCGGAGATGAATTTATCGCAGGAGCTGCAAAACCATCCGCTCTTCAAGAGTCCCACTGTCGATAGAAGTGTAAGTGTCTTTTATTGCTAAAGTAATTTCGTCTAATTTATCTCTTAAGCTTCAACGTCTCTCTGTGTTTAATTTTGCGAGTCCTCTGTACTTGTGTTTTTTGCCTATTAAACATTTTCCGTTATATATGTATTTTTTTTTTCGTTATGTTGCACATTGCATTACACACACATTTTACATTCATGAATATTGTTTTGACAAATCAGCTTAAGCCAAGTAGCAGTTTAGATCTTAACTACCGAACAAGTGCTGTCCGGAGTGGTGGTCCCAATGTTAGAACACTGCCACCACAACTTCATCATCATCATCAACACCACTATCATCATTATTCGCAATCACCGGCACAACAGGCGCCAGCACCGCCAACGTCGGGCAATCAGGTGGCACAAGCACAAACCCCAAATAGTCATCAGACATCATCGGAGGAGTCGAAGACTAAGGGCAAATTCGTGACGACCAACTCAGTGTTCGATACCCCGCCAAATATGTTGTCGCCGCCAGTGCCGCCGAGGCGAAACGCCACCGCCAATGGTGGCGTGGCGTTGCGTCGGCACACTTCGTCTCGGACCGAACGAACCTGGATTGGATTTGACACACCTAATGGCCAGCCGCCAGTTCCTGCGCCCCGACTAAAAAAAGAGGTACTCAACACACAAACGTACTTTCACCAAATCGCATGGACGCGAAGCGGATGATTCTTTTCCGAAAGCCGAGATTCTAAGGGTTACATTGTCGAGTTTTTACCCACACGTATTCGGGAGTATTCATTAAAATGGGGATGGTTAACTGTTTTCTGTGGCATAATGTTTTTGTCCAACGTGTTTTTGAGTTGTGCTCCATCATATCTACATGATTTTTCCATGCAAAAAAAAAAAAAAAACTTCATAGGGGGTTTTAATTGTATTTTTCTTTCCTCTGACAGAGATCTGGACACCGACAGGATATCTACCTAATGAATAAGAAATATGTTAATGTCATGCCTCATCTCAAAATGCCAGATCCAAATAGTCGTAACCGCAAAAAATCGCAATAAGCAAGCACAAGTAACCCTTATTCTTAACCATTATTAATACTCATTTCATTCACAAAAAATGTGCAAGTTTTTTTCTGTGTTTGTTGCTCAATCTCAATTCATTATTTTCGACTGGTCATTTGTCAAAATTGTGCCCCATACATCAGCTCCTTGAGCAAGTGAATCTAGTTAACTTTAATTAGAAGGAGATGAATATTACCTTTTGAATCATTTATTCAAAAAACCATATTTACCTCCTTAGAGTCACTGCTTTTTCAAACATAACGCGACACGAACACTACTTGTCTAAAATTGCTAAATTAGATTATTTATTTCACCGTAAAGTTAAACAATTCATGGCTTCATTTTGGTTAAAACAATGACTTGGCTATTGCGCTCGATCTAACTGGGCGTCTCCATTTGACAGTTTAATGCCTTGCCGATTTGCACGATTGGAAAACGACTGGAAAATATCTGGAGACAACAATTGTCAAAACTATTTTGGGTCGTTTTCCATAAATCTTCCAATCATGGAAATCGGCAAGGCGAAGGCATTAATCTAACGAATGGAGACGTCAAGTTCCGGTTTTAATAGTATACATCTTCGATATGTGAAATTGAAAAGTAACGTAGTTGAATTGTATATTGAAAATGAAGCTTGTTGATAGGATAGCCACGCACGAGGTCGAGGAGAAAGAATAGAAATCGTCCAGGTGTTAGGGATAAAGCGGTAAATCGTGACAAGCTAAGTGAAGTCTAAACATTAGCCTGATTATGGTTAAGCGGAGCACTCCGCACAACTACGCCTCAGCAGCACTGGACATCCTGTTCCATCTAATTCCTCTTGACATCTCAAGTAGACAAAGAGTCGCAATCACGGCCACTCGCCTCAAAGCAACCTCTCAGTGGACCGATAGCGAGATAGGACACTCTGCTATTCTGAACGCTTTCAGGTTCTTTTCTAGAAACACAGACTCCACCATACCACAACTACAGTTTGACAAAAACTTGCAGACAACCATAGCCCCTAGGTGTTCTTTGGATGACTGTGCTCCTTGGAATGTGAATCGATTCACTTCTACACTGATGGATCAAAGATAAATAATGGGGTAAATGGTAGTGTGTTCTCAGAAAGACTTAAGCTTAGTCTCTCTTTCCGACCTTCGGTTCATTGTAGTGTTTTTCAAGCTGAAATTATCGCGATACGGGAAGTCTCGTCCTGGTTTAAGAATGACGTTATATCTTCCAAGAATAAGGGAATTTTTTCTGACGTTATATCTTCCAAGGATATAGGAATCTTTTCTGACAGTCCAGGCGGCCGTCAACTGGCGGGAATCAGTCTCTATAAACTTTAAAGTAACCCTAGACTGACGATCATCTCTAAAAGGAGGTCTCGGAGCTGTTCAATATTCACCTTTGCTGGGTAACTGCGCTTAGTGGCATTCCGCGTAACTGCAAGGCTGACGAACTCGCCAAGCTTGGTACTACTCTCTCAATCTTGCCTGAAAAAGACTCCTTAGCCATTCCAATTTCCATATGCAAAAACTTTTGCTTAAACTGAATGCAATAGAAAGAACAAATCTCAGATGGACGGATGGTAGCACCTAACCTAGCTCCATTACACCTCGCAAAGGATTCAGCGGCAAATCCCGCACAAGAAGAAATGCTCATTAATTCACCCAATTTTTTCTTTAAAAGAATATCATAGAAACCAAAAAAAACTCACACGTAAAGCCTATACTCGCTGTTACCATCCTCAGGTGCTTAGAACTAAATTGCACTAAAAAATAACGACCAGAGAAAAAAAGAAAAATAAAACGACCAGAGAAAAATAGGTGAGTTACTAACCTATTTTTCTCTGGTCGTTTTAGGTCTTCGATCTTTTCTTTCCAACGCAGTTCCAAAAAAGTTATTTAGCTTGATCTTGCCACCTCGCATCGGTCAACCACAATATATTGTTTATTCTTGGAAACCTATCAGAGGGTGCTCCACCCTTGGAGAAGTTGCTGCTCACGTTGGTGTTCTTTAGAATAGCAATGTAACCTATTTTAACTTTGTGGTAATGTCAACAAAACTTTCTTGCATACTTTCTACAGCTCCAAAACCATTGAGGTTCCTTGCTACCGACACTCCTTTGTTTTATCCTCCACGTTACTGGGCACTCTGCTTCCTTGTCAATCCTAAGTGCTCTGAGTAATGTTGGGCTTGATCCTCAAAACGACTCATGTCTAGTCTAACTTATATTTTAGCATCCAAAAATGGGCCTCGATGTTCCAAAGTATTTTGCTCATAGCCCTTTCGGCGCAGCTCTTTTCATATTGATCGAGCTTGGCCTCGAAAACTACATGATAGCTCCGTGTCATTCATCAAAGAGATCCTGCCCCAAAGAAGTTGCAACCCCAAAAGAAGTGTGCAGTCTTTACCACGAACATTGCTCGTGTAGCTGAAACTGATGGTCATTGTTGGAAAGACCTCATATTTGACAACAGAAATAGCTGCAATTTGTTTGGGATGGGAGTGCCAAATTTGAACTCAAAGCAAACTCATCCCTTTTTTAAATCACAATTTCACAACGGTGCTCTTCTACTGAGAGCATTTTGTATGTATGCACATTCTTTCTTCAGGTCAGTTCACGCGTTTTATCATCGCTTGATTTGCTTCATAACTTCATAGTCGACAGTGTCTGCTTTCATTTAAAACTCAATCATGGAAAAACAAATAACAGCTTAACACCCATCCCCATTCGCAAAAACAAACAAAAGGTTTTTGGTCTAACCATGGTTTCTTGTATAATGCCAATTGGCATGATAATGGTTAAAAAAAAACTCGATAATGTAACCGGGTTTCAAACGCAATCCCTCATCATACTTCCTCCTTATCTCTATCTCAATCTTACTATCTTTTTCATTTTCTTTTCAACTCTCAACCGTTCTCATCATAATCAAACTATTTCTGTTTACTTTTTTGTATCTTAAAATTATGTTGCTGTTTTTGCATAATCTTAATGTTCTATATCCCCAGCTCTTTCCTCCTGTGTGTGCTTCTATGATTTCTCTCCCCCACACTGTAATCCAATGTCTTACTCTACAAAATTCCTTTCACATTATCTAGAAACAAAGGCAAGCATATCCGGTCATACACTCGGCCAGCCACACCGCGGTAATGAACGATCTTATATCGCTGGACGATAGCAGTAGCACAAGTTTCGACTTGGAGGACTTTGATCCACTCAATCAAAATGCCAAACCATTGCCGACATCAACAACGAGTGCAGCGACAACACAACGACAACGTTTCCTAGCGCCACAAGTCGCATCGTCTGCTGGCCAGAGTACAAAATCCACAACACTTCCAGCGTCAACAGCCTCGAATATCTCGAGTGTAAGTAATCCCTTGTATCCGTACTTCACTCCACAGCATCGCAGCACCTTACCGACGGATAGTAGCAACGCCAGGGACGATGATTTCGAACTCTTACGAAAGTATGGTTTGGATCAGTTTACCTTGACAACTGCACCGAGTACATCGAGCGGTTTGGGCAACCCGACTTCGAATAGAATGCCAGCGGCTACAGCTGCCACCATGAACAATTGGACCACATTCGATTAACCAGTGCGAGTGAGTGTGTGTGCTGTCTTGTGTAGGAGAATGATTAGATGCTTTATATACAATATCTTTGTACATTTTCTGTTTAAACAACATTTATATTTCCTAAAGTAAAAATTGAAAGACTTTTAAACTATTTCGGCCAAAACAATACGAGTTCATTAAACGGTACTCATTAATTAGACTATTTCATTAAAAGAGTGACCCAGAGGTATTACACGTGCATTAACGAAAGCTTGCACAGGAAAAATTGGAAAAGATTCATAAGCTTGTAAAGATAGAGTGATTTAAATTTCTACTACTTTTGATGATTACGGCTTCATCGACAACTTTGAAAAGTTCATGTCTTTGTTCAGAATTTATTGAATCCCTGTCCCTCTTTGCCCAAGACGTCATACCTAACCGATTGTGAAGGCTCGGTTGCATGGGTTTCTCTGAAACTGATATGATTTCGTGCTTTTCCAAAACAGACTCCCTTAATTATTCTAGCTCCCCGGGATACCGCTTTTACAAAAAAAAAACTTGATAGAGTTTCTTAAACAATGTACAAAAGTGAATCTGCTCCACTGCAATCTTCTACTGGCTTTTATGTGATTACAAGGCAAAGGAAAAAATATTATATCAGCCAAATTTTTAACTCTTGCCTGTGTGATCTGGAGATCTAGGACTGGGATACTCAGCTGTCGTTCATGTTGCAATATATTCAATGGAATTCAACTCCTCAACAGGTGCAGGTGGACACAGGTGCCTTCGATTTATATCCTAGAAATTACGGGTACATCGTACTTCTGCAAAAGAAAAAATTCAAGAAAAAATGAGCCAATGGCATGTAGGCATTAAAATTCAATGCATTCTAATTGGATTAGCCATATAATCCACTGGAATTCCTAGTGTCTCCTTTAGTCATGGGGTGCGTTTCTTTATTCATCCCGTAGAAGAATGGAAAATGAGGAACACGAGGTTGGAATATTCCGATCGCTCTCGTAATTCGTAATACCTCGGGAGGTAGTATGGAACGCATTCCGAATATTCTGAACGAATAAACAAACACAAAACGGAATGATCGGAATATTCCAAATAAATAAAAAACCGCAGATATTTCGGCCAGAATAGTTAGTAATGAATAATAATGAATAGTAATGAATAAAGCAACGCGCCCATGGATGACTCTTGCCGATTTCAACTGTTGAAAAGTGATAGGAAAGCATTGACAAAACTATTTTCAGTAATTTTCCAGCAATCTTTCAATCCTGGAATTCTGTAAGTTATGAAACTAGCCAGAAGAAACGCAACCTTATAAAGTTTCTTCTTTCGTAGAACTCATAGAACGGGTGGTATTTTTTTAACTCTTCCGGAAAGGCTTCGAAAATGCTTTCCACATAATTCTTGTGTTGTTTCTCTGTCATGCAAATGTCACGTAAGCTTGCAATTTGAAGTATTCTGCGTTTGGTGATTAGATTGTAATATATTGTTAGTCAGGAGACCTTCTTGGGGCGGTCTCTTAAAAAGTTCTCTTAAAAAGGAGACTGTTGTGCATTCCCTGATGAAATCCTAGAGACATCTACTGACTCCAGGGGGAAGTTAGAAAGACAAGAATCTTCTCTGGAGTGACATCGGCTTAGTTTGCCGAAGGATTAATTTTTTGCTGAGGATAATGTTCTTTAGACGCAGGATGGCTGTGCAATCCAATGTATGATTATGTGTAGATGGGGCTTTCCTCGATGGGACCTCGCAATATTGTAGAGGTGTTTTAAGCCAGCCTTGCCTTAGACCCCAATCGCTACCGCAGATTTCACGGTAGATCCATAAGGATCCACTATCCATTGAGACGCCTTCTTTGTTGCATTAAAGAAAGTGTAAATTACAAGTCCAAAACGGTGCTTTCGAATGACAATGATAGCTACACCATCGGCATATCCTATAGAACAAGGATTTTGAACCTTTTAATAGCCCCGTGCCATTTACAAAAAAAAAACCGTTTCCAGTGCCTTTGGCGTGCCGACATGCAGTCTTTATATCTTGATATTATCTAATGGGCTGTTTACATCGCACGTGAAACAGAGTATAACGTTATAAGATAAAAACTTTACCCCAAAGTGTTTCCACCGGATGATGAGATTAATTTTTGTTGAGAGGAGACATCCTATGGTGTAAAAGGGCAATCTCTAGTCGTCACGACCGCTGTGAATCTCCTTGTAGACTGCAGTTTCTTTGGGTTTCTTTTCTCCCGGTCAACTCAGAATCAAAAAAAAATTGAACTCATATTTAATTCTCACCGATTTTTTAAATCTACGAAACGAAATAACGCAAAAATAGAAAAACAGCGTAAAATATGTTGGTGATTTTGGGCTTCACAAAGTCGATAGTGGACCAACTTCTTGATTAACACCAACCAGCAGTATCAGCATTATCAACCGTCATTTTGTAGCAGTGTGCACTTCTCAGGGCATTTAATTTTTTGACCGGTTCAACCACATCCACATCAACAGAAAAGTCAACCGTTCTGTCAAAAGAAAACGTTATTTTTTTATTTGTTACATAAGAAAACGAAGAGAGCACGTAGAATCCTGAATTTCGTCCCATTACGTGGCCCTTATTTTACAACCCCCTTGAAAATATACCATTCGAAATAACGATTCAAAGCCACAGAAAAGAATAACAATTCAACATAAACATTCGAAATAACGATTCAAAGCCACAGAAAAGAATAACAATTCAACATAAACATAAACCACCGCGAAAGTCAACACTTCCAGTTTCACAGAAACCTCAACGTACGCAAAAACTCATCGTATTAAACATTTTTGCTTTCTCAAAACTTTCTTACGTAAAAAAAACGTAACGACGGATGATAGAAGCAACGTTGTCAAATCAACGTTGACGCAACGCAGCCTTGTGACATACATACGCGATTCATTTTTAATCTCTTCGTGAAGAAATTAAAATTCGTATGTATAATCTCATGAATTATATGTTCATATTCAGTTAAATTAAATTAAATTTACATACAATCACACTTAGTTGCGGATTAGTGTTCGGTGGAAACTGGAAACACTTTATAATCTCGACGAATACAGCTTAGGCTGCCACTCAAAGGTGCAATCGGGTTTCTCAGTTGATAAAGCGTGTCAATGGTTCGCCATCGCTGCAGGACATCAATTTTTTGAACTGGGAGTCCATGAGAAAGGGAGGAAACGTCCTCTTGAGGTCTCCCCTGTGACGGTAATGCCGAGACCTCCCCATCATTAATGCGCATAGCAATGATCCATCTTCCTCTGATTGAAATTAGACTCATGTTGTTGAGAGCTCTGTTCGTTGACTTCAGACATTTGTTGTTGAAGGCTCTTGCAATGTTCAGGAAAGCCACAAGAAAGATTTCCTAGCGATTGATGGAGTTTTGAAACTTGGTAACTAAGTCGTTGAGGGCTGACTAGCTTAGCAGGGGACACTTCAGTTACTGTGTCCCGTATATGTCTATCAATCAGTTTTTCCAGGCTGTTGAGAATAAAGTCCATGAAGATGATGGGGCGATAGAATTTCGTGCCTTTGTCTTGGCTTACTTTTTTTAACATCGTACTCTACTAGCCTCGGGGAATTTCTTTCTAAGTTTGTTTCGACCCCTTAAATGTCAAATAGCCATTAAATACTTCATTTACACCGACCCCTTAATTCTGAATTTAGTGAAAAAAAATTCGAAATCCAATTTTGCTGTTTATACTGGAGTTTCAGCGTTTCAAATGACAATCGAGATAAAAATCTGAATCAACAAGTACTCCAACCAGCGGAAACTGTCGTTATTACTTGCTTATTTTTTGTTTTGAAATACTTCCCAAAGCATTTTTATCGATTTAAGTCAAATTGCAAATGTTTTGTTTGAGTATTTTCTGTCTACTGCCTTGAATTCTCTTAAAAATAAGAGATTCGAAAGTTTGAGGGTTTGTTCAATTCGAAAAACTTTCAAATGCCCAGGCAAAATTCAGCATATAATCCTGAAAAATATATGGCGAAAAGCTGAACATTTAGTGTGAAATGTTGAATTTAGCTTAAATGCCGAAATTAAGCTCGGTGTAAATGTACTATAAGATACGATGTAGCTTGATAGGTAGAGCTACAAAAGGTGAGGACATGCTCGAATTTATTAAGGCACCTTGTCGTATTTTCTTGGAACCACCGCGTAAAGTCAGCCTGAGTCAGAGTCTTTAACCTGCAACAAAATAGATGCCGCCCGAGTATGGTTCCTCATAACAACTATGTATGCTGTTTGGGCTTATTCTCCACACCTTAAATACTTTAAAAAGAAAGAATCGGTCATCAACTCTGCATACAGCTAGGCGTCATTTAACTTGTCGGCCGAGTATCCTTGGCCTTGTTCTCTGAGTCAACAAAAAAATACATTTACTATGCTATGAAGTCCTGATTGCCTTTATAAAAAAGGAAGAAGTACCAAAATATTATCAAAACATCTATATCTCTTTTGCATTCGCTTCTTGTATACAAATGTACTCGTAGAATAAATTTCCAGCAAGCTCCTTGTTAAACAGAACAATGAAATAAAGGTTGTTCGATTTAAGTTATTCTAAAAAAAAAAACTCAAAACTAGAAACTAAAACGCATTGCGTGTATATAAATTAAACAACAGGCATATTAACAAAATCAGTCAAATTTTTACTAAAAAAAAAATAAAACAGAAGAAAATCAAAACATAAATACAAAAACTTACAACTAGTTAAGAATAATTGTAGTTATTTATTATCGAAAAATAAAACAAAGCCAATATGCTCCGCGTTATTCGCTTGAATTAGTTTAAATTTTAAATGTATACACTCCCTATATAGGTAATCACCAAAAAATAAAATAAAAATAAAAAACAATTTATTGAGATTGCTGCAAGAATTTGTTAACTAATTGTAGATAACCACTATTTATAAATAAAAAAATATATATATACAATATATGGAGATAAGTGTGCATTAATATTAAAAAAAAATGATTTTATCTACAAAACAGTCTATTAATTCGAATTATAAAAAAACACGTGTATTTCGCTAAAACCAGGCACTTTCATAATTTTTATTTTATACTCTAAGGCTCAAGATCAGTGTGTTGCATTGATCTATTAAAAATGAAGAAAACATTATAAGGCATAGAAAATAAAAATATTTAAACCAGAATTTGTATTTTTGTTTTTGTCAATATTCATTTGGTTTTGCTTTTGTTTTCAAAGAGGATCGATTTAATACGGCTGGCTGCTTGGTCAGCACCCGTTTCGTTTATCTCATCATTGCCGGGAATGGCTTTCATGCGTTCCATCCATCCCAAGATATTTGGGAACCTAGGCGAATTCAAAATGTAATAAAAAGTTTGATTTGTCAAGGCATGAGCTTACTTTTCCTTTTCTACTGGAATCAGTCGATGAAGTGTGATGATGGTTGTGTTGATCGAAATGTCAGCTATGGTCATACTATCTCCCACGACATAGCTTTGATTTTCCAGATATTTTTCCAAGAAACCATAGCCATTTTGACAGGACTCAATGGTTTTAGGTTTGTAATCGGTTTCTCCACCATATATTATGCTCATCTGTACACAAAAATTGTAGAATCATGTTTTATTAAATACAATTTTATTTTTAATTATTTTTTGAGTAAATAAATTGAACTTTTGAAACTTTTAAGACTATTCACTTCTAAGTTTCTTCTTGGTTATTGGACGTGAATATTTCAGATAAAATAATTTTAAACTGAAATTTGATCAGACGATCACCGAAAACTATCATTGCATCGCCATGTGTACTCAAATTTTTAAATGCTCTGTCTTGTCTTTAATTTTTAGCCTTTATTCGGCTGTATTTAATCTGCCGACCTTTGTATTTGATATGCGACAGTAGATTTTAACAAAATTGTCCCGAAACACGATGACAAACCCTGAGTTGCAATGCATTTAGTGATTACACGTTCATAACTGGATAAAAATTTAAGCATCGAGGCAATATGTAAACTTTTTGTGTTTCAGTTAGCAGTTGAAACCAATATTTAATTTCAATGTAACCAAAAACGCAAGTATCCTTGTTAAGTGCGAAAAGATTATTGTTCTTGCACTTAACAAGAATGTTCTCTTATTTAAAATGATCCATACAATACAAGATATTTTGCAAAACGTTGTGAAGTTGGCTGGTTACGTTCACAAATCACAGGAAATAATTTTGAAACCTTAAATTACAGAACACCTTAGCCGATCCCACCTCTGATTTTAGGCAGACGAAAACTAGAAACAAAAAACCAGACAAATCTAGAAGTGTCTGACTCAAAATAAGCGTACGACTCAAGGCATGCTTAAGCTAAGCAGCATCGTTTGTTGTTGCACCGGCCTCGTCCTTTTCATGCGTGGCGTATTTATTGCCTTTTCGGTTGGCGATTCCGTGTCAGGGCGCTCTTCTCCCGGATGGGGGCTGTGCTGAACATCCGAACAGCCAAACACGTTTTTCTTGGACAAATGAAATTTATCCAACTTGCTTCTGACTTGGATTTTGGATTTAAAACCTTCTCTTTTTTCCAGAAGACTGCCAAATGAGTCCAAGAAAACAGTTTCGGAAGGCTCCAGAATGCTCCCGGATACTCCCGGACGACCAACTGAAAAGTCCATTCATTAAGAACTAAGAGGCTTTCATTAATGATGTTGATCTACGGGGTGGGTGACTCACATAGCCGGCATTGGGCGTTTTTCTTTATAAGTTCAGAGTAGAGCACTGAACAGAGCTCATTAACTCTGAGCTTCTATAAACCAAGCGCGTTAAGAGTACTCTGTTCTCCTTTTGTAATGCACCCGAAAATTTTTTCGTTACAATTTTTCCTCTTAAATAATTCTTGTTTAATGAATTCTTGTTCGAATTATGTTCAACACTCATCTGTGATTTCGCTGTACTCAGCAATCAGCTTAGAACGATCGGTCAAATTATTCCGAGCAAATTAAGCGCACTCTGATCATGGTCTGAGCGACAAAAGAAACAGCAATCTTGAGCTCTGCTTACTCGGAGCACAAAAATAAGAACAATTTTTCGTTTGACAGTTCAAGTACGATCTGAATGAATAAAGAATAACGCCCATTATTGCTGTCTCGCACGTCGGTGATTTCGAAAAATTTAAAAATTTTGGACGAGCCAAGTATATGACGATTTTTTTGACAGTGTCCCGAGATGCCAAAAGATATTTATAGCTTTTGACATAATATATATAGACTGCTAGTTGGTGTCTCCGCTTATACACAACCTGTGTCTGAAAACTGTGTCGCAGAAGCAGTTTTCCCAATTAGAATTACCCATTGACAGTGTTTTGAAATTCGGCCGCGGGTACCAAACAGCGCGAATTTCTATGTGCTTGAAAGGGACCATGATGGGACGAGAGCGGTGACACCAACTTGCAGTTCATATATATTATGTCAATGCTTAAAGCGTTTTTCATTGAAACTTGAAAGAATTGCTCTCAAAATCAAGAACTGCTCCTTTTAATAAAACGTGTTTCCAGTTTGGCGACAGGTTAAATCACACACATGGGTTGGTAACACTTAAGCCTTCAGCCCAATGAATCCGTTGCATCTGTTACCTCGAATTACACAACTGACAACTCAGTGAAATACACGTTCTAATGGGAAGCGACGCACGTCACGAAGTTCTTCTATGGGCCGCTTCCCATAAGCACAAATTAGTGAATAACTAGATATTCAACTTGCGTCCCTCTTACCCTCCAACACCCATTTGTTTACGTTTTTTATTTAAAGCATTTTTAAAGCTTTAAATTTCCGCGTCGGTGAATACGTGTAAGAAGATACAACAACAATTTACCTTACGCGATCAGCTGATGTAAAAGCTGCAAAACGAAATTGCATGGAAATGACGAATTCATGAATTTACTCACATTTGTAAACAAATGTCGGAGAATGGGTAAATTCATCAATTTCAGTTAGTTATTCAGTAATTTATGCCATATGGGCCAGTTTTTCAGTGCGAGATCATCCGAGTTTCCGAGTTAAACTGAGATTAACCCCAGAAATGAGTTTCTCACCAAATCTGGACTTAACTCGCCAAATTTGGTGACTTATTCTCGGATCAACTCTGGAGAACAATAAGAACTTTATTGAATGTTTTTTCTGTGTGAAATCACAATTGATTTGCATGTTTCCGTGAAAAATGACATCTGGAAATAAGTCGAAATTTTTTTTCTGTGCTTTTCCATGTGATGTGAGAGTTGGGAGAGGCAATAATTTCGAAAGTCCAAGATTTTGACAACTTTGTTTACGGAGTTAACTCTGAATCATTTTGTTACGGGATTAACGGATCATAGTTTAAGCTGGGCTTAACTCGGCACCGAAAAACCGGCCCTAAGAACGTGCATATTTAGTGTAAGTCTAAGTTTTTCAAGACGAGTGTTATTCTCGGAGGGTTTGTCAGACGCTCGTGGTGATTGATGAACGCTATTAGTGATTAAGCTTGTCAAAAGTATAATCCTTTTTTTGCTAATTCAGTTTAAAGCAATTATTCTAAAAATCGTTATGAGTTATCACAACGATTATCGATATGAATTGAATTTGTTTAAATAAATAACCTTAGGTGTTATTTTCATTATTATAAAACTTACTGCAATATCCAGAATCACCGGGAAAAGTACGCCGCATTCAAAGTACATGCGTTGGTCTACTTTTGCCCTCAGCGATAGATCCTTTGGGTAGAGTGCATCGGTGCTGGCATATTTGGAAACCATGTACGCCATTATTGCATGGCTGGTGAGTAATAATATTATAAAAGATAGTATTTTTTATTAAAAATGAAAAACAGAACTAGCATGTTTGTTACCTATCACTATATGGCTCGTTTTCATCGACGAATACTGGAATTTGATGCAAAGGGTTAAGCTTTAAATAAAGAAATATATTATAAGTAATTAATAGATTTAAATTTGTATCCATTTAAGTTCGAATGCGTTTGAATAAAGGATTCGCTTTTTACCTTAATAAACTCTTCACTGAGATGTTCTTCTTTTGCAAAGTCAACAAATCTTGAATGGGAAAAAAACCTAAAATTTTCTTAAAAAGACACATTTGAAAACGAAACCAACTTGAGTTCAACATCTAAACCGATTAGTTTAGCGGTCAGCATGCAAGCTCTTGATGGTGGACTGAATAGGGCATAGTAGAGAGTTGGTTTTGTCATATCTACTACCTTAACGTCTTTTTGAAAATTAGAGTTGATTTGAAGGAGAATTTTTTTTCTTCTAAAACACGACAGACGATTTTTTGGATGCCATATGGTTACTTGTGCCGGCGCGAATGCGAAATTTGATTTCGTAATGACATATCATAATAATTCGAAAATAGAAGAAAGCTTTTTCTCGGATCGATTGTATTTTTACTTCCAACTGTGTGTAGGGTGTGTGCTTTGTATTATTTGGTTGAAACATAAAGAACGAATCGCAAATTATTTTTTTCCAAATCGATTAAAAGAAACTTAAGTCAAGTATAATAAGTTCTAACAATACTTAAAAAGATATTGTAAATACCTACATTTTTTAATTGCATTGAATCAAAAGCAGGAGAAAACACAAATTTGTACTGCAATCTAAAAAGATTAATACAACATATGTAGTACCACTTCTCTTTGATTTTTTTAGCTGTCCGTCAAAAAATGGAAAAATAACTTCTTTTGGTGTCGCTCCATTGTCCGTCCGTCCGTCGTCCGTTTGCACCTGTAACTTTTGAACGTTGAGTCGTAGAAAGATGAAATTTGGTACATTTATAAAGCCCACATTTAGCTCAAAAGCTTCAAAAACTTTTCTAAAATTATTTATCAAAATATTCTGGGATCTTGACGGTGGTACGGTACGGATTATAATGAAATCCGGTTTTACATAAAACGTATGAAGTTAATTCGAATACTTTTAAGATATTTCAGAAAATGCGTTTTTAACTTAAAATTTTTCTGAAACGGTTTATGCGAGAAACAGATTAACCACTCGACAGCGACATTGACAATCACCACCGAAAGTTTTGTAAAACAGATTGAGAACATCGACAGCAACTTTTTGCGTGTATATTTCTTACGAGAGCTGCATTGTGAATTTGGTAGCACTTGCACAGCAACACCGACATTAAGGATTAGGTCTAACGTCGATGTCGACGTCGAAGTTGCTGTGGTAATCTATTTATACGACAGTATATTCACTGGGCTTAAAAATTTAGGTGTCAAGGTTGATGTTGATGTCGATGTTGCTGGTGTAATCTGTTTCTAGCATTAGAAAACAAATTAAAAAACTCGTTTTATAACCGATAACTAAAAAACCTGTGGTCTGAGTATTAGAAGAAAGTCACCGTAGTAGCGCAAAAGTAGCTAAATGAGAATTCAAAAAAAAAAAAAAAACAATATTCAACAAAAGGTTCCGAATAGACGTTTTATGAATTTTAGGTCCAAAAAATTCAGAAAAAAGCTAAAGGAAACCCACACTATCTCGATAACGGTAACATATGCTATATCGCTATGAAAAAAATATCAGTCGTCGACAATTTTTTGATGTTCGAAGAAAAAATATAGACGGGCTGAATAGTCAACACCTATTTGACTCACATTTGTTCGCTAAAGTAAATGTAAATCTGACGTCATCGGAGTTGACTGTGAGTTTTTTTGTGTGTAGAAAAAGTCGGTCAATCCGTGCTGGCCAACCACATACCTTGAATATGTTTTTGATGACGATTCGCGCTGCAGAGGTACACTTCTTTCTCCATAAAGAAATGCATTTAATTAATTAAAAAACTTCTGTGACAGCAAGCACACTACACTTTGGCAAAAATACCTTTGACGGATAGTGAAGCGCAATTATTGATTTTTGAATAGACATAAATAGGTATTTTTAGCAGTCATCCGTTCTCAAAACAAGAGTCTTAGGCTGAAAGGAGTATTTTTATGAGAAATTCGATACTTTGACTCTCATAATGATTCTTCTTATAATACTTTTACTCTTACTAGAGTACTTTTACTAGAGTTGAACTCACATAACAAGAATCAAATATGCTCTCATAATGGAAGTTTACGTCTTTTTTACTCTGATAGCTTTGTACTTTTCTAATGAGAGTACTATGAGAGTAAAATGCAATTTAATCGAAAAAAACTTATGTTCTGGGAGTATTCAAGAGTTTTACGAGAGTCTTATAAGAGGTTTTTCTTGATTTGTAGAGCATATCTCTCGAGAGTATGTTTGTTGGGCAGTAAAATGCCTGCAGACAAAATACTTACTGACTGTAAAATGACTTAGATTTATACAAAACTTACTACATATTGACTGCAAGTCTTGAGTAAGTTAAAAAGCACGCAGTCTTTTTACTTGCAGTCAATTGACTGCTTTAGTTAACTTCCCAGTCAGAATACTCGAAATGACTGGTGACTGCAAATTTTCAGTCAAACTACTTAGACAAAGTCTAACTTATTTTCAAAGACTTTAATCAATTGACTCTGACTTATCTGACTGAAGTCTTCACAACTCTGTTAAAAACAAATATTTTGGTTGTTTTACAAAATTTAATAGAAACTTACTAACTTCTTAAAAATCAGAAACTATTAAAATTTGTTAGTTGCGTTTTTATTTCAGTACAAATATAAAAATTCAAATTGCATTTGGCATATAGTAGGTACAGCGACATTGAACACACTGCAATAGGGAAGACACATTGTTAGCGAAGACACATTATTAGTTCATGATAATGAACATTTTAAGACGAGCCATCTGGTCAGCTCCAGCTTCATTGACTTCTCTGTTGCCTGGAAGAGCTTTCATACGTTTCATCCATGCCACAATATTAGGATATCTGAAAAAATAAAAGAGAATCGAAAATATTTAACTGGAATAAAATGTTAAGTAAGTGTTTTGACTCACTTTTCCTTTTCAACTGGAATAAATCGATGTAGAGTGATGAGTGTTGTATTAATTGATATGTCGGCTATAGTCATTTCAGATCCAGTAACGTAGTCTTGATTCTCAAGAAACTTTTCAAGGAATTCATAAGCGGTATGACATGCTTGAACAGTCTTCGGATCATATTTGGTTTCGTGACAGTAAACGATGTTATCCTGGAGTAGAAATGTGGCTATACAATATTCATTCCTTACTTATTTGGTGCGGGTTAAAATTTAAAAAAAAAAACTTGGAAGCCATGCAAACTAATAAACTTTTAGCCTCAACTGCTTCGATTTCAGTTTATGATAACGTAATAAGTTAGGCAAGAATTAGTTTAGAATTAGTAGACTGACTCAAGCTTTAACTTTGATATAGGAATAGGAGATAGATTAATAGGATAGAAAGTTGAGAAGATCAATAATTTGTAACGCTTGAATAGCTTTCTTAAATGTAAAAACAAGGCATTCGCCAGTTAAGAATGACACACAGCCAAAAGAAGGTGGTAGGTACTCCCTTAACGCCTTAACTAACCACCAAAGCTTTCAATACTGGATAGAGCACACCAGCCTCGTAGTGCATTCGCTGATCTACCTTAGCCCTCTTCGACAGATCTTTTGGATACAGACTATCTGATTTAGCGTACTTAGAAACGATATACGCCATAATTGCATGACTTAAGGACCCGAAAAATTATAGTCGTTATCATTACCAATAAATATAAATAGCCAGTTATATATATATATAGGTACCTATCCGAATATGATTCACCTTCGTCGACTAGAACTGGAATCTGTTGCAGTGGATTCAACTTTAATACACAAGAGAATCATTATTTGACGAAATCTTTTGTAATAAAGATCAATCACCTTTGCGAACTCCTCACTGCGGTGTTCCATTTGACCAAAGTCAACGTACCTGTTAATAAGTGTTTATTTAAATTTGTTTTTAGCATTGAAGTGAGCCGTTTTGATTTACACTTACTTAAGGGCCACTTTGAGTCCAATCAGTTGTGCAGTTAGCATGCATGCACGAGATGGTGCACTGAAGTAGGCAAAGTACAGAGCTGGTTTGCTCATATTTAATTTTTAACAATCAAAATTTTTTTTTACAAAGAATTTTTTTATCAAGAATATTATAATTATTGTCGACACCCTAAATTCTAAACGCTCGCGCTCTCAATGAGAAAAAACAGCTACAGATGTGGAAGGCAAGTGTAAGCTTTCACATTCTTTTGTGTAATGTTTATAAAAGCTTTTCAAGTGCTTTACAATAGGGTGCATTGATGCAATTATATTATTGTATTTTGCTACAACAGGAGAGAAATTTTGGCAAATTTTACAATTAAAGAAAAATTAGATTTTGGAGTTTAAAAAAATTATGACGATGAATGAAATTATAAAATATTTGGAGTTAAAGAAAATAATGCCAACAAGAAAAGAGAAAACTATTCACAAGTCTTCGGCTACTCCCAGGGGAGTAAGTTTTTTAATCTCTTTTGTTAGAAGTGTGCCCGACTGCTTTTTGGTTAAAGTATATTTTTCTATATAAGTTACATACTGTCATAAATTACTCAATAATTTGAGATTGGATGAGGTATCATGATATAATTGGAGGGTGTATCTTCGCTTTTTAGTAGTTACTAGGTACTAGGTACTTTAGTAGGTACTACAATGCGTGCAAAAAACTTTCCGTCTTGAAGTGCTTCCCTTTTGTCAAACATATAAGGGGATTTCCAAATATTCTCGGTATCGACTTGAAAGAGAGCGTGAATTAATGAAAGCAAATCCTAGCGGTTCGTCCAAAAATGGAAAAAGGACATCGGTATCATTTCGTTGCCTGTCCGTCCGTCCGCACCTGTAACTTCTGAACGTTGAGTCGTAGAAAGAAGAAATTGAGCACACTTATAAAATCTATGAAAAAAATGTGAACACATATGTAGGCAATTTTTTTATACGCACATAACGGTTTAATAACAGTTTGAAATTTAATGGTAAAATAGGCACAAGTGTTTTGGTACTAATCTTGAAAAGTTTAACCGTAAGAAAAAAGTAAGTCGAAACATACCCACATAAACAAATATTGAATTTTCATACTAAAATTTTAGAATTTTTACATAATAAGGAATTTTTACAAAATAATAGAATTTTTACAGAATACTGAAGTTTTTGAGAAATGAGGAAAAAAATATGTACCCGTTTTCAACGTGTTTAAGATCATAACTTTACTTAATTCAAAAAGCCGATATTGAACGAATATATACCTAAGACAACCGCAGCTCAATCAAAGGCTAAAATAAACTTAAACTTAAATAATCACACACATCGAGAATTATTTGTGACTTTCGGGCAAACTAGAAAAAATGAATTTTTTTAAAATTCACCAGATCCTGAGGCTTAGCTCGAAAACTTCAAAAACAATTCCAAAAATTGTTTTTTTTTTAAATATTCTCGTATCTTAACGGTAGAACCGATTATAATGAAATTTGATTTGTATATAAAACCTATGAAGAGAATTCTAAAATTTTCAAGATATTTCAAAAATGACGTTTCTAACTTAAAATTTTCTGAGACGGTTTTAAAAGCAAATTAAAAAACCAAAATTGCCCAGACTGTTTGGGAAAAATAGCCAATGCTAGCTCAAAGTACAAGAAAAAAAATATTCATATAACGGGTTTCAAAAAAGGTGCTAAATAGCCGTTTTATGGATTAAAAAAAAAAAGCAGAAAAAAGTTAAAAAAAAAACTGCTTGACTACTATCCCGGTAACGGTTACAGACAGTCTTTTCTTATTTTTCAGGGTGCTGTTACCCGCGACTTTATCTACTGTAACGGTTCGACGGGAATATGAGGTAAGAGATTGGTTGCCAGTGATGCCAGCAGAGAAACAAAAGTTTTGTGTTCTATATAAACTTCCTTTTCACTTCACTTCCCGTCTTTATTTTCCCCTTTCCTTTAACCCGCCAAAACAACCACACCGGAGAAACGTAACTTGTAAAAGCTGCACTTTAAATTAATTAGCGGTATACAACTCGTAAGGTAAAGCTGCCGATGCGCTCCCGTTTAATCCCTACTGCTAAACTTAAGTTAGGCTAAATTCTTTACTTTAAATTTTTATTCTATTTTTACCGGCCAGCGGCTCGATCAAAATCAGGATGAAGGTATTCTTTTTTATAATTTGTTCTGGTGCAATATAAAGCTTAGGATTTTAGGAGTCAGCGTGGATTATTGTTTTCTTTTTTTAATTTTTTTTAGATGGGTGTTTTATTTGCTGATCGTACTGTTTTTTTATTATTATTATTTGAATTCGGAAGTCGGGTGAGTATTAAGGTCGAAGGTAACCGGCCACATGAATTTATGTCTATTCGGGTTTGTTTTATTTTTTCTTCGTTTCGTTCTTTTATTACGCGCACTAGGATATCACTCAGTATTAAGTTTCCTTTTGTTATTTTTTGTTTTTATTCGAGTTAATATGCATGCGGTTTAAACAGATCAATAGATCAAACTAGGCTTATTACAATTTTCCAAGCTCTTTGCCACGCGCCGATGGAACACTTGTTTTCCTTTTTGGGAATTTCAACCCACCCGAACTATACCGACGCCAAAGTCTCACTGACATTGCGATCCTCACTTGTGCTTTATGAAAGCTCCCACAGCCATCGTTGCTACCGCTATAGAAACACCAGACCAGGGATTATTGCGGGTCCCTATTTATATGACTCGCAGGCTAGTTGCAGCTAGGTACCCTTCACGCTCTTTCGCATGATCCGTCCCGCTGCACTAGGAACCATCGCCGAGCCGCTGGCACCATAAAGCTACGCACTTGTTGTGTTTTCCTTAAACATGATCTGATTTTGGGTTTTCATTTTTTTTTTTTGGTTGGGCTTTACATGCTTAAGGAAAACAAAACAAGTGCGAGTAACTGCACCAGGGCTTAAACTATGTACATAGGCAACATAGTGTCAAGTCTTATGGGTGGTACTGAGAATAATGTATGTGCCCACAGCAACAATGTGTTGGACAAGCATATAGATTAGACCGAAGCAATCAAATTAAGAAAATTGAATCGTTGCTACGTCGGATCTACACTTGCTAGATGTACTTTAAGTTTTTTTTTTTTTTTTTGGTTTACTTTTTAAAGGATTCGTTTTATTTTCTTTGCTTTAATCGAGCCCACCACTACACTACGTTGAATTTTTGCGAAATATGCTGTACATTTTTCCTTCGTCTGACAGCTCAACAGTGGAGAAAAATAATTGAAATAGTTTTTGTTTAATGTAGGTATGCTCGCTGACTATATTTAATTTTTTGCAGTGGAACACTTAAAACCTAAAAAAACAGAAATAAAAAATACGAATAAAAACACTATATACGATACAAGTCAATCTCGCTTTAACGGGTGATTTTTTAGCTGGTTTGGTTTTGGCAACACTGGTTTTGACAGCTGACGTGTGTTTAGTACCTTGTGTCACTGTCAAACAGCTTCAGTTTGGTTTGCAATATAACCATGGATCGTCTTACAAATGAACAACGCTTGCAAATTTTTGAATTTTACTATCAAAATTCGTTCTCGGTTCGAAATGTTCATCGCGAAACAATGGCGCAATTGCGAGTCGAGTTTGGTGAACAGTTAATTTCACGTTTCGGGCCGGTCAATTGGCCGCCTAGATCGTGCGATTTGACACCATTAGATTATTTTTTTGTGGGGATATGTCAAGGCTAATGTCTATAGGGACAAGCCCGCTTCGATTGACGCACTGGAAGCCAACATCCATGCATTCATTCGTGAGATACCGGCCGATATGTGTGAAAGAGTATGCCAAAATTGGACTCAGCGGATGGGCTACCTGAGACGCAGCCGCGGTCAACATTTGCATGAAATTATCTTTAAACATTAAATTGCAAGGTTCAAACTATCGATTCAAATAAATATTTCATTAATTTTTTCGAATTTTTTGTGTTTTTTTTTAAAAAAAAGTTCTCAACCTCTTTAAAAATCACCCTTTAGTTACAAGCAAATGCGATAGGCGGTTGATTTCGAGCGCACACACAAAGTCAATTTGAACCTGTTGGTCGCACACGGGTATGATGCGAAATTTCTGAGTCTGCATTTAAGGGGAAAATTATGTGCAAAATTATTATGTGCTTAGAGAACGTAGTAACTGCGTTAATAAAAGCTCTCTCTCCCCTTAAGCGAAATGTCATTGCAAAGGCAATTTAAACCCGACGTATCATAACAAGGCTAAGCCGAAGCTAAGGCCTGTTTGTGAAGTGGCCTTTGTGTTTCGGATGTGTGTTTTTAAAAGTGAAATTAATTTTTATTCTTCAAATTTTTCCTTGTTCACAGAGACAGAAGCTACTCACAAAATGTAAGGCCTGTCACTCACTTAACTCAAGACTCGATTCGACTCAAACAGCGTCTCAGATTTGTTTAGCTTCAATCCAAGTTCTGCCTCACACAAACGCCGATCGAGTTGGAGTTGATTCGAGTCGACTTAATAGAACTCGCCAACGATTTTATAAAGATTTATGGTCCCGGTTATGACGATCTTGATTAAATTTGGTTGAAATATATAACTTTTTTACAACGCAAGCTAACTGCATTTAAAATTGCCGTTTCCAATCTCTAGATTTTAGGGCCATTTAAACAAGCGAAATAAAAAAGTGTTACTGTTTTCTGAGAAATCCGTGTCGGCAGAACTTAAGAAAAGTGGTAATGTTAGGTGTCTGCACAGGTGTTGAAAAAAATCGAAATTGCTCTTTTATGGATTTTAAATTATAAAAATTGTAAAAACAGCCAAGAAAACGTATGTCCTTCCCTCTATTTGAAAACTGTGATAGACAAAAATTTTAACAGACGTAGTCCATGTTCTGAAATAAAAAAAAAACTACAGCAGTTTTGAAATTGTAAATGGTTTCCTTGATGTGCTTAAAAACACTTTAGTTGACTTGATATATCGTAACTTCTGGACCACTGTAAAATATATTTAGAAATAGCTGAAATAAGCAAATAGAACTGTTAACAAACTGCGCAATATAATGAGCTTACTCTTTAACGTAAGCCAGCGGACCGCCCCATGTATGTGTTCATACTTGGCAGCCTTTTTTTCAGTCGATTGGTAAACCGGAAACATACAAACAAATCTTTTGTTTAATTTAAAATTAAATAAAAACTGACTAATTTCTTAAAAACCAAATACTTTTAAATTTTATTAGCTTTTTTCTTTTTATTTAAGTAATCAAACAACATAAATCTATGTCATGAACATGGGAATTGAGCTCATCTCCATAGGGAAGACACATTATAAGTCAAGGAAAGATTTGATACGAGTTGCCAGCTGCTCAGCTCCAGCTTCATTGACACTTTCATTGTCTGGAAGTGATTTCATACGTTCCATCCATGCCACAGTATTAGGATATCTTAAAAGAGAATCGAAAACATTTAAATGGGATAAAATTTCAAGTTAGAGTTGACTCACTTTTCCTTTTCAACTGGAATCAATCGATGCAGAGTGATGAGTGTAGTATTAATTGATATGTCGGCTATGGTCATTTCAGATCCAGTCACGTAGTCTTGATTGTCAAGAAACTTTTCAAGGAATTCATAAGCGGTATGACATGCTTGAACAGTCTTCGGATTGTATTCTTTTTCGCCACCGTAAATTATGCGGGCCTGTTATTGCAACAAATGTGGCTTTGATAATATTGTCATTCTTACTGATTTGTTGCAGGTTAAAATTGACAAAACTTAAGAGCTGTGCAAACAAGCTTTTAACTTCAAATGCTTCGATTTTAGTTTATAATAAGAATAACTAAGCAGGTTAGGCAAGACTTAAATTAAGCCCAAATTCAAATACGTTATAGGTTTTAGAAATAGTTATTCAAACTTTTTGTACATACATATTTAAAACTTTTTACAAAACAGAGAATGTTGAGAATGTAAAAGTTGAGATGTAAAAGCTTGGTAACCACAATGCATTCGCCAGTTAAGAACGACAAACAGCCACAAGAGAGTACCTCCTAACTTACCACCAAATCTTTGATCACTTGAAAGAGCACACCAGTCTCGTAGTACATTCGCTGATCTACTTTAGCCTTCTTCGACAGATCTTTTGGATACAGACTATCCGATTTAGCGTACTTAGAAACTATATACGCCATAATTGCATGACTAATAGATATGAAAAATCGCAATTACAAATAAATATAAATTAAATAACCAGTTCTGCTTCAATAAATAATACCTATCCGAATATGGTTCACCCTCGTCGACTAGAACTGGAATCTGGTGCTGTGGGTTCAACTTAAATAAACAAGAGAATCATTATTTGACTAAATCTTCTGTAATAAGGATCAATTACCTTTACTAACTCCTCGCTGAGGTGTTCCTTATTAGCAAAATCAACAAACCTGTTGATAAATGTTTATAAGAAATGCCATTTGCATAGTTTTTTTTTTTTGTAACTAGGTGCCGAAGTGTTTTCACTTACTTAAGATCCAACTCGAGTCCAATTAGTTTTGCAGTAATCATGCAAGCCCTAGCTGGTGGACTGAAGAGGGCATAGTACAGTGTTGGTTTACCCATATTTTATTTTATTAATAATAAAATATTTTGTTTACAAAGATCAAAAATAATTTTACGACACTTCAGGGGAAAACACCGAAAAAAGTGCTCATGCTCTCCTCAATGACTAATTAAACAGCTGCGGGTGTGGAACGTAAGTGAAAGTTTTCACATTCTTTTGTGTAATGTAAAAGCTTTTACTAGGGTGCATGGATTGGGCTTTTTATAGGGTGCATTGATGCAGAAGGGTGCATTCAGTTTCAGGGGAAAAACGACTCGATCCCATTTTTTGTCCAAACTAGGGCCTAATAAAGCTTTCATTGCTTAGCTGTCATTAAGGATTTATTTTCGAGTTTTTAGACGATTGAGCAAGCAGTTTTGGCTTTTATTAGTATCTAAATAAAGCTTTTGCGTCCCTTGATTTTTAAACTGAAAAACATTTTTAAATTGCATTAAAACTTTTTTTTTTTATTTAACTTTTAATATTTCACTGATCATTGAAATTTTGCGAACCATTCGAGTAATCAGGGAAATATCAAAAACCAAATAAAAAGAAAGCCTCAAAATAATTTTTATATTTGTTTAAGGCAAAAAAATCTGTAATTTACAGGTTTTATTTTGAAATCAATAAAAGACAAAATTGTCATCTAAGAACGTGAAAATAAAATTTTCAATGACAGCAAACCAATGAAAGCTGTCTTTAGGCCTTAATACGCTATTCACATTGAATTATAAGCTGAGTTTTTGGCAAAAAGTTTAAGTTAAGCCGTTCATAATTCTGATACTACGTCATAATTTAAGCCCACATTTATTTTCAAAAGTGCTTTTAAAGATTCTCGAAAGAAGGGATTTTATCAAAAATTGTACCTTGACCTCAAAAATGCAAGCAGTTTTTAGATTGAGCCTTTGGTTTCGTAGATATTTGTATCTAAATATGAGGCCAAAGTGGCATTATTTGCAATTTTAATTTGTATTTCTCAACGATAAAGTAACACTCGTCACGTTCATAGTTTTTTTTTTAGCAAAATCTAGCAAAAACTAGAGGGTTACAAAAACAAGTAAATTTATAAAAATATATGGGAAAACTAATGTTTTAAATGACGGTTATGAGAGTTAACGCAAAAATTAGTATAAATAATTGGTGATATATTACAATATAGCTTTTTATACCCCATCCCATAGGATAGGAGGTATATTAAGTTTGTAACACGGTGAAATAATAATGGTAGACCCCCAAGACCTTAAGGGCATATGATCGAGACCAAATTCTGAATCGAATGAGCCATGTCCGTCCGTCCGTCTGTATGTCACATGTTTTTAGGCCTTACATTTTAAGCTAGGGTGCTGAAACTTCGTACGTAAAAATTTTTGAAATCCGCCCAAAGACACGCCCACTATCGGTCTAAATGTGTGCAACTACCTCCAGAATTTTCAAAACTGTAAGACGTTCTAAAAGGCTGAAATTTTACATTTATCATCTCCTAATGAATGTAAGACACAAAAAAGACAAATTTAATTGGTAAACCTCCTCTAGTGGGCGTGGCATCTATTTTAAGGGTAAATTTTCAAATGCATTTTACTCAATATTTTTGCTCGAAAGTGAAAAAAAATTGCTTAATATTTTGTGTAGAAACCGCTTAGTTCCACATTTTGTTTGTACAAGACTTTGGGCCACGCCCACATTTGGAGGCAGAATTGAAAAAAAAACTAAAATTTTCCAGAAAAACTTAATTTTGACTGGCCTTGAGCCTAATTTAGGAAAGCATGAAACAAAAAAAGTAGCAGGTTAGGTAAACGAGACTTCAGTCCAGAGATCGTTCATATTAAGTTTTTAGCCATGCCCCCTTTTAGGGGTCGATTTTTCAAAAATATTGAATTTGAACCAAAAAATTGCATTTTTACGCACATTTAAGTGCAACTTGAAAATATGGCGGTTGGACCACGCCCCTTTTCGAAGTTTGAATTACTTATAAAATGTCAAAAAATAACTATGCCATCAGCATTTTACAATGTGGGATAGGATGGGGTATTCAATGGTCCGTTTGACGGACTGTAACTTCTGCGTTCACACTGTAGCACTTACTCACTGATTTTCTTAAGAACTATCCTATATTGTGGTTCCTTTAAAAAGAAAAAATAATAATAGTTCTTGAAAATCTTCGACAATCGATTGCCAAGCTAATGGACACTACGTTCTTCTAAACTTTTCTCTAAATTTTACCATTACCAAAAAACAAATAAAAGCAAATCAACAGTATCCAAACACACAAGTGTGGTGTACCAATACTGCAAGCTACCGACTAAACACTTAAAAAACAAGGAAGACAATGACGAAACCATTTGATGAAAAATTATAATACGGCTGCAGTTTTTCTGTCTTGATCCATTTCACTCTCTTCAAAACTCAAGTCGGAGTCTTTTTCCAATTAGTGAGGAAAAGAAAAACACTAAAGAAGATCATATAGCGCATATAATGGTACTTTAAGTACATTTATTGTTCTTGTAGGAAGACTTGTCACTTAATGTTAACATCATAATAATATAAAGGTTCCTGGCGATGTTCGCCTGGCAGCATTTGAAAGTATCATAGAGCCATTATTATAATGTTTGTAAAATTGTAAATTGTTGTAATTTTTAATTTTTCAACATTGAATTTAATTTTGTATGGCTTTGCCATAGGGGCCGCATCCCAATTGAAGCAACGATACGTTCGGTTATAAAAAAATAAATAGAGTGGCGCAACAGCTCGAGGTAAACCAGGGCCAACTTCTTAACAATGTATGCTGTGAGTGTTGTTTTCTTCACATCCAAGGGAGATACGGGAAGGATTCGTTCGATTAACTTTTTAATTAATGATAATATCTACCATTTCGAAAATATCTCAGACATAGACAATTTCCCGGTCTCGAAAGTAATATATATAGCGCGGCTGATATATTGTATGGTTGTCGAGACACGCTTTAAAACGTTCAAGTTCCTTTACTGAAAAGGTAATGCCATAAAATGCCTATAATTTTTGATCTATTTCTATCATCAACTTAATTTTACGCAAGCACAAGCCTTTGAGTGTCTTAAAATTTTGAAAACTAAAAACCCGAAAACTAAAAAAAAATCCAAAAAATTTATTAGTCACCCTGCGTTTGAATAAAAATTTGATTACCTATACATTTAAAATTCGCCTGAAATAGGAAAAGTAGACTAAAACAAAGACAACAAATTATACATAACTACCTTGAACTAAATAAAAGAATTGTTTTAATAATTTTAAATCCGAATATCGGGTAAATAGTCAAAGATGTCGTCATTTATTTACAACACCAAAATGGCAGCATTAAAAAACTCATAAACACAGATCTTATGCTTAAATATTCTTAAAATTGTACTCGATATATTGCATAAATATCGTTTAAGCAAAACAAATAAGATATCGTTTGAAAATCTGCCATGAAATTCAGAAAATATTCATGTTTTCAATTTTCCGAAAACGAAAAAAAGAATTTTTGATAATAATAATAATAATAATATTGTCATTGAAGTAAAAGAAAAACAAAGTCGTAAATATACTAAGCAGCATTTTATATAAAAACTAAGTAATAAAAAAGACGACGGACCGCTCTGTGTATGATTTCATACATACTTAACTTAATTCATTATCCTTTATCACAGCATTGTTAAGCACTTAAAATCATTTTTATTAAGCCGACTCAGGATAATATCTAAATTTTCATGCATTTTTTGTACATATGGAGTTAAATAGTCATCGAAAACCCCTAAGACTTTTTAGTTTCAGTTCTTTCAGTACCGAGTTACGCCCAGCTAAAATCAAGATCTTTTAATCCCGGAAGAAAACGAATCCGGAGTTAACCCAACGAGCAGTAATTCAATCCAGAGTTAAATCCGTCAATAAAGTTGTCAAAATCTTTCATTCTGGAAATTATTGACTCTCCGAACTATATTTTATATAGAAAAAGCAGGCAAAGAAGTTGAGTTGTTCTCAAATTTCATTTTTCACGCTCAAAGCAACTGCCATTTCACATAGAAAAAAAAGACCGTCAAGTATGAAGACATACGCGGGTGATTTTTTAGTTTTGTCACTTAAAAAAGAATAGCATTATACTTTTCCTTTAATTTTTTTTTTTTTATATTTTTTCTTAAAAATGAACTTATAAGCTTATTGTTTTGTTTTTAAAGCTCTTGTGTTGGTTAAGGTCCATGTGGTTGTGCCTGCGTTAAATTTCGTTAATTTGATAAGTGACTCAGAAGTTAGTTAGTTAAGTTAGTTAGTTAAGTTTGAGTTTATTACTTCTTATAAATATTTAGAGATTACAAATTTTTGAAAAGAACTTTAAATCTAACATACCTTCATACAAGAAAGAATCAGGTCATTCTATATTTTAACATCAATAAATGAAAAAATAGTGTTGAACGCCTTTAATAGGCTTACAAATTCAAAATTAAGATTATTTGGGTGGGGTGACCCTTAAATAGTGAAATGACAAAATAATTTTGAGCAAAAGAAAATTTTAACAACAAAAATGTATTATGAACATATAAACAAAATACAATAAATATAAATGAATGCAATCCAAGATGATTTAAATAAGTACAAACTAACGATAATTTATTCTGAATACATATTTAAAAAATACCAGTAACTACCAAAAGTAAGAGAGAATATTTCTTTTACGGAGCAATATTATCCTTTTTTATTATTTTTAATTATCGTCTAATAAGTGACTCCAGACTAGAATAACTGTAATCAAACAGCCAAAGTTTAACATGCTTTATAAACATACCCGACCCAGATATCGTCCTGATCGACAGCGGAAGTTTATTAAATAAGAGCCGCGAAGACACAAAGAAAGAATTACGATATGCAGTGGTCCGGAAGATGGGAATAGATAAAACGTTAGAGAAATTACCACGTAAATTATGAGACGAAATTAAACGAAAATTACGGTTGCCAGACCTCATAAAAAAGTCTTCAACACCTTAAAACAATAAAGATGATGAATAGGTAGAGTTTTCAAATCACGGAACAGAGGAAAGCTAGGATGTCTGAAAGGCTTTTGGCATATATTTCTCAATACATGTTTTTGCAAGATAAGCAAAGGTTGTACTTTGTTAAAATAAACACATCCCCAACAAGCAATCCCATATTGTAACTTCGAATGGAAAATACCGAAGTAAATTGTTTTAAGAACCATTTGAGAGCAAATTTTCCGCAAATAATAAAAATGTCTGAGCGTGAATCGAAAATAGTTTTTCAAAGTTTCTATGTGGTTTAAAAAACTCATTTTTGAATCAATAATTAGACCCAGGTACTTGAACTCGTGAACTTTTTCTATCAAAAAACAATTACTACAACATGTTTGACTGCTTTGAAAGGAGGGAGAAGAGCAACCACACAAAAATGTATTAAAACGTTGACATTCAGGAGCGTGAAAATAGATTTTTGCATCAAAATCATTTTGAGCCGACAAACTGAAAAACATTAATTTAGTTTTTTGGCTTATGACCAAACTGTGTTCACCGAACCATGTTCTCAATAAGTCGAGATCCCAATTGATTTCAGATACTAAGTCCAAAGGACTGTCGCAGAGAAACCAACATCGTCTGCAAACGCAGTAGGCTTACCTTTAAAGTTAAGTGCAAGAAGTGAATTGATGTAAACTAAGAACAAGATCGGCCCCAAAACCGATCCTTGCGGTACACCTGTTACAATAAACTTAACATCACTTCTAATGTCATCCAACTTCACTCTCTGCGATCTGTTTTCAAGATAGGACTAAAGCCAACTCAACATAAAGCCACGAAAACCTGCATTTTCGAGTTTCCTCAATAGAAAATTATGGTTCACCATGTCAAAAGCCTTAGTGATGTCTATAAATAATCCCGCGGTACATTTTTTTTCTATCAAGGCTTGGCATCACTTGACTAGAGAACTGAAGTAGTGCGTCCTCAGTCGATTTTCCATTTTGAAATCCGAACTGAAGTGGATTAAAAAACTTAGTAGCATTTAGAAAACTTACTACCCTGTTCTTTATAAGCTTTTCAAATATTTTGCTAAAAATTGGGAGTAGGGATATGGGTCTATAATTGGAGACCTCAACAGGAGAACCTTTTTTAAACAACGGTATAACATCTGCGCATTTAAAAGCATCTGGGAAAACCCCTGCGAAAATGCAGCGCTTAAAAATATATGCCAACACATCCATAATGATTGATGATAATAAAATTTAAATGATAATAAATTTTTTTCACTACAAGTGTAGAAATGCCATCAGCACCACAAGAATTAGAGTTTTTTAGACTTCTTATAATTTTTTGAACTTCAATAGGAGTGATAGGATCATAAACAAAACAGTTTCGTAGAGCTTGTTCATTGTCTACATATTGAGATGTACAGAAGCTACAGGTTGTCGAGGCTCTACCAGGAAGTAAAAAATTAGACATATTTGTGAAGTAGCTGTTAAACTCGTTAGCTATGACAAGCTTATCACTGACATCACGATCACTGACACGAATAACACATGGTTTTTTCGAAAGGGACGATTTATTCAATATAGAGTTAATAACACGCCATTCTTCTTTTAAATTACCCTTGGCGGAATTCAGTTGTGAACGGTAATAATTGTCACGACACTGTGGAATCTCTTTTTTAAGATCAGCACATAGTTTTTTGTACTTGTTTTTAAGACACATATTTCTGGGATATTTTTGACACTTCATCTGTAGTTTATTTTTGACTTTAATTTTCTTTAGTAGGTGGATTGATATCCAAGGCTTAAGTTTTTTCATTACTTTTTTTCCTGGGAGGGTGAACGAACAATTCAGGATGTATTTCTTAAGGGTATCAATAAATATACTACAAGAAGTTCATGCATCACAACATGAATAAACTTCCTCCCACAATTCATAAAAAAGACTGTTTTTCAACTGACTGTAGTTGATTTTTACAACGACATTAGCAGAGGCTGTAGGAATGTTTTTAGGTTTTTCCGAGACGTTAATTAAGAGCCCTGTCATGGAATGATCAGTGATCATCAGATCGAAGACGCACTTTTCACAGTCACTAACAGAAATATTATTAAAACGGCCATATATGTGATTGAAATCTCCTACAATAATCAAATTGTTCGATTTTTCTTTTTGTAAAAGACTTGAAAATTCTTTGATGAACATAGAAACATCAAACATGTGGAGTCTATACACGCAAAAGAAGACATAGACATCATTATTAAATTCAATAGAGACTTTTAAAACATCGGCACTAAGAAAATCAACACACAGAACAACATCTAGAATCTTAAATATGTCTTTCACGAAGACTCCAACACCACCAGCCGCATAATTCTCATTCGTCTTAGCAAAAAAATTATACCTGGGTATAGTGTAATTTTTTTTTCATCGCTATAAATCCAGTTAAGGCCCAACCATAATAGACTTTGACGAGCTTAAGTCGGCTTTCCGAATTGTCCCATTACACGCGATTCGTGTGCCATGCCCATAATAGCCATGCTGGGTTTCGTAAGGTTTTCGTTAACTTGTGTTGGCTTAGAGTTTTGTTTTGGCTTGTCATTAGTTCACTCATTGTCATATTTAGTTTCTTCACAAAATCTGTGCAACAAGGGAATATACCAAGAATTGTACGCTGACCTCAAAAGTTTAACTGACAATCGGTTTCGGAGATATTAACATCCAAAGTTAAAGAAAAAGTGACACAATTTACAAATTTGATTTAAAATTTTCAACGCAATGTAATACTCGAGATGTTCACAGTGAAATCTCATAAGATTTTCAAATCGTTTACTTAAGTCTATTATGGGCAACACAATCTTTTGGCAGAACTTGAGTGGGATTTTCGTTGTATTTCGACATAAGATTAATCCCGCTCAAGTCTATTATGTTTGGGCCTTTACGATCGATATACATATTTGCTAGCTATATACATACTTAAATGATGCTAAGTCAGTTAAATAAAGTGTTTTCAAGGCCATCTAGAAAACCATAGACTATTTAAAAATGCTTCAGTTTTTTTTTTATTTTAAAATATTGACTACGTTCGGTATTTAATTTAAATTTTTGCTTCTTACCGTTTCGAAAATAGAGGGAAGGACATTATCTTGGCCTTTTTTTCCATTTCCAAAATTTAAAAGCCATAAAACAGCAACTTATATTTTTTTCCAATTACCTTTGGGCTTTTTTTCAATTTTACAATCGGCTGCGTTCCATTGGCCACTTTTCTTAAATTCTGCGGGCTATATCAATCTGAGTATACGGAAAGCATGTTGTTTTCTATTTCGTTTGCTAAAATAGGTTTTAAAACTTAAGGTTGGAAACCGCAATATTGAAACTCTTTGCAGTAAACTTACGTTGTAAACGCTTCATACTTCAATCTTTAAGAAATCCTTTTCGAAAATATTTTTAGGTTTTCCTAAATTGACTATGACCGTTATTGTTTTCAAAGCTATACTTTATACCGCTAGGGATCTAGAGGAGGAGACAGGAGACAACCTTTTTTTGAGCTTTTTTCTAATTTTTTAAATTTCATATCCATAAAACAATTTATTTTTTTATTCTTGCAAATGCAAGGACAACAGCATATATTTGGCCTCAGTGACGAAGAGATCAAAAACCGGGTGGCCTGCCGGTATATTCTGAGGTCAAATCGGCGTACCCCATAAGCGGACCATTAGGAATACAGTAGAGTGGGAGGGTTATGATCCATCACTTCAGATCATAACCTCGCGCGTAAATGAAAAAGAAAGAAAGAAAAGAAAACAACTATTTTGAATTTTTTTTCAGTTACCGTTAGACTTTATTCCAATAGCGCAACCACCTACGCTAGCATTGGATGTTTTTTTATTCTATGGCCAACAGTTTTTGTGAAAACGGTAAAACAATTCCTTTTTTAAAGGCTTTTTTTTAAATAGGCTTCGAAAAACTTTGGTTAAAAACGGCGATCTAAATTTTTTTAACGCAGCTTGCTTTCCTTTAGTACGTTTTGTACTCCAAATCTGAACAAGTTCGCTTTTACCGTTAAGATACTAGAAGATAGTATTTCATATACTAGGATGAAAAATAGTTTTTGAAAATGCTTTTCTGTTTTTGAGCTAAATCTCAGAAGGTTTTGAAACTTTAAAATTCGCTATTATTTTCCTTAAAATTTTGGATTATTGCTGATATGTGTGATTTTTTTCAAATGATTTGTCCAAACAAGACCGGAGATAAGGGACTTTTTTCAAAAATGATTTATAGCGACAGTATTAAAGCTTTTTCTGAAATGTATGGTTTAAGCATTTGGTTAACTTTGTAATGCTTTTTACCTGTGTTCAATATTGTCTTTGTTTGTTCACTAAGCGGTTCAAAAGTTATGGCATCAAACCCTTCGAAAAACGTCACCCATTTTCAACTCTTCATTTCTCAGAAACCATTAAATATTAAAAAAAATTGAATTTTTGAATTCATTAAAGTTTTGTAGTTTCCATTTTTGGGCGTACCGCTACAAAAATGCATAGGTTTAATAATTTAGCATACATACGCTTAGTCATCTTAGTAAGCTAGATCTACACCTGGATATGTTTACTTCTTATCTGCAATTTTACTTCTTATCTGCACTTCTGTTTACTTCTTGTCTGCAAAAGCAGGGGAAACTACCATTCCATGATTAAGTAACGTCTACAAGTCCAGCCTAAAGCTGTGCTACATTGCCAAAGCTTGGAGAGAAGTCCGACTGATATTCATCCCCAAGGCAGGGAAGGCAAACCACACTACGGCATGTCTTCATTTATGCTCAAGGCGTTGGAGCGGGTTATTGACGTGTATGTGAGAGAGCTGATTGGTAATAACTATTTATCAAAATCACAGCATGCGTACATGAGAAGCAGATCGGTTGACACTGCACTACATAGAGTAGTAACAGTAGTAGAAAAATCCTTGGAACACAAGGAGTACACTTTGGGTGCCGTTCTAGACATAGAGGGGGCGTTTAATAACATTGAGGCAGACGCGATACTGCGCAGCTTGAGAAACGCCCACCTAGATAGCAGTCTATGCGACTGGATCGGGCTCATATTAACACACGAAAGATAAACTGCTATCTAGGCGAAGTATGCAGCAGACGAAACGTCAGCAGAGGAAAACCGCAAGGAAGTGTCCTATCTCCGCTCATATGGACCCTGGTAATCGACGATTTGCTAAAAACCCTGGAGGGGGAAGGCTTCATTGTGAGCGCATACGCAGACGATGTAGCAATCCTGATCCCAGGTAAACTCCCATCAATCCTCAGCAACCGACTCAGCTACGCACTCCGCATTGTTGGAAAATGGGTTGAGGGTCGAGGACTGGGAATAAACCCCTCTAAGACGGAAGTTGTGTTGTTTACAAGGAAAAGGGCAGTTCCATCCTTCAGCAACCCAAGAATGTGGGGAGTGGAGTTACCGTTATCCAAATCGGTAAGATACCTGGGCGTCATATTAGACTCCAAACTCAGCTAAAGGGATAATATAGAAGATCGTGTCAAGCGGGCATACGTGGCATTATACGCCTGCCGCAGAACGTTCGGAAGCATGTGGGGACTGCAACCAAATATGGTACACTGGATGTATATAGCAGTTGTAAGACCCATCTTAACTTACGGTGCAGTTGTATGGTGGAAGGCTACGGAAAGAAAGTGTCATCTCTTTAACCTCACAAAAGTTCAAAGGGCAGCCTGCATGGGTATAACAGGGTATCTAAGGACCACACCCACCGTGGCACTGGAGGTACTACTCAACCTTACCCCCTTGGACATATACTGCAGCTAAAACAGCTGTTCGCCTAAGGGAATCCGGACTGTGGTCCTCAAGATCTTATGGACACGCCTCTGTGGAAACTCAATGGACTGCCTCCACAGATACCCCAGTCACGGATTACCGCCCTATGACATTCGTTTTCAACAGGAGATTCGCTACCAGAATACCTGAAAGAGGTGAATGGGAAGATAAGACCATTACAGGAGATGACGAGATCGCCGTATATACCGATGGTTGCGGTGCGGGCATCTTCTGTGGAGCTCTGGGACTAGGTAAGTCTTTCCCAATTAATGACGACTGCAGCATTTTGCAGGCGGAGCTGGCAACCGTAATCCAAGCTGGCTCCGAGCTGAAGAAACAGCCCCGCAAACAAGACCATCACCAAATACTCTGATAGCCAAGCGGCAATTAAAGCCTTGGAATCAGACGTGGTGAAACTCAAGGGCTGTGAAACTATGCAGGGAAATTCTGGACGAGTTATCACTTGGCAACACTGTAACTGTGTGTTGGGTGCCAGGTCACACCGATGTATCGGGAAACGAAGAAGCGGACAAGCTTGCGAGATTTGGGTTTGGAATGAATGCATCTCTAGCCCTCAAATCTATAAGAATCCCGCTGAGTTCGATACACGAAGGGTAGAAACTGAATCCTTGAGTAGAACCAACCTACGTTGGACAGAACTTGATACGTCCAGACACACAAGGCAGCTATGGCCAGCGGTAAGCAAAAAGAGATCACTATTTTTGGTCGGACTAGCCCGCAGGAACATCCGAGTACTCACGGGAATCCTCACGGGGCACTGCGCTGTGGGTCTACACGCTGAGCGGCTAGGCATACCGCATAACGATTACTGCAGAAGTTGCAGGGACGTTGAAGAAATTGAATCTGTTCGTCACCTGCTCTGCGAATGCCCAGCCCTAAACAGCATCAGGCGTAGTACCCTCGGCAGTTACTTCTTCAACGAGCTCGAAGATCTAAATAATGTAGATCTAAAGGACCTCCCAAGATTTGTATACAAATCCGGATGGGTCCAAGAGGGCGGAGCTCTGAGCTTCTAACAGCGGTCTATTTCTGTTTTCGTTCCAGGTATTAAAAAGGTTCCCCATGGACACAATGGACCCAACTGCTGGTCTAAGTGAAGCCGTGACTATTGTCAAAAGGGCATCCATCAACCTAACCTAACCTATCTGCCATTTCAAAAACATTTCGTATAATGAAGATTAAATAAGAGACTTAATATTTTGACCCAAAAAAAATAAAGATATCTTTTACCTATTTTCGATGGCCCAAAAAAATATTGGGTGTAATAATTCGAATTATTTTCACCAGAAATAATATGGGGTAGAAATAATATGGGGTTTATTATCTCTGGTGAACTTTTTTAATTCGGCTAGAAAAATAAATGTTTAACTCAACCGGTTTTACTTGCTCAATAAATATAAAAGTATTAATTAACTAATAATTCATTTTGACACTTATGTTATGTGGCCAAAAATACTCATTTTATTTAGCCCATTTTCAAAGTGGGTTAAGTTCTTAAAGGCATAACATGAATCGGCAGACACTTTATCAGCATCAACTCGTTGTACTTTTTTCTATTTACCACCGTATAACTAATACTAGCCCTTTTTGCAAACAAAAATTATAATACCTTGTATTTTCGATCCCTAAAAAAATGCTTTTCTTAAACACAGAATGTATAAGTAGAACTTTCTTTGCGATCCTATTGACTATTTTAAACTTTAAAGTACAAAACTTAGTTCATATCCGAAACTCCGAAAAGTAGGGCTCAAAATGTGTAAGGCCTCTAGATTCGTGTAGTACCTACATAAAAATCAATTGAGAAATAGGTATTTGTCGAATCCAAAAAACAAAACGTGTTTTAGAAAAAATATGTATTTTATGCATTTGTAAAAAATTATCCTCATTCGATGGGTTTATCAGAGCTCCCAGCCGAGCCTTTAAGTCGATTTTCCGTTAGAGCGGCCAGAATCCGAGCATACAATTGATAAGCACCCTGTTCATTAACGTCGTAGTAAGAAGGAATTGATTTCATGCGCTCAATCCAGGAGTATATTTTGGGGTACCTTTGGTAAAAACCATGCTTTAAGTTAAAATCGAACTTCTCAAACGCACTTCACTGTACGAAACATACTTGGCCTCATCTACAGCAATGATCTTATTTAAGGTAATCAGTGTTGTGTTGATTGACACATCCGCGATGGTCATCTGACTGCCGGCTACGTACTTATTTCTTTGTAAATATTGCTCCAAAAATCCATATGCGGTGTGGCACAGAACAATTGATTTGCAATTGTACTCACTATCGACGCCATAAAGTATTTTGCCCTGTTAAGGAACAATGTTTGCGAGTCTTATAATTTCGTTGCTATTAGCTCACCACAAAATCTTTTATGCACTGAAACAGGACACCATTTTCGTAGTACAGTAACTCATCTACCTTAGCTCGTTTAACCAAATCTTTTGGATAGAGATTGTCATTTGGTGCATATTTCGAGACCATGTATGAAAGAATAGCGTGGCTACAAAGTTCAAAGTACATGCTTCAAAATATAATATTGTCGTACTAAAAACAAAGAGTGTTATTCAACCTGTCACATAAGGGAACGCCACCATCCACCAGAACAGGAACTGTGTGACGAGGATTCAACTAAAATAAAGTATAGATACAAAAATGTTGTTTACATGCTGTTATCATTCCCATCTCTAGCTGATTACTTTCAAATACCAATCGCTGTGGTTTTCTCGTTGCACGAAATCAATCGGTCTTAGAAGAGAGAGCACAAATGTCATTTAACATGATTTCGAAGAAAATGTTTAGGTACTTACCTCAATTCGACATCTAAATTTATAAGTTTTGCGGTTAAAATACAAGCCCTTGAGGGTGCACTAAAGAGTGTGTAGTATAGGGTAGGTTTCGACATTTTCAGTGTACAGGATGTAGAAAACACACTTGCAGATTTGTTTTATCGGCTCATCGGCCAACCAATCAGTATCAAAAAACAGCTGGTTTCATTTTGATCTGTCAGTTGAAAAGCTCTTAAATAGCAAAAGCTTTATGTGTGGACACTTGTTGTATTCCACAACCTGTTTTCGTACAGTGGGGTAACAAAATATGTTTCTCATTATTCTCTAAATTTTTTTTTTTTTTTTTTCCGTGGGTAGGTAAAAACCTTCATAGGCACTATGAGAATCGAACGCGCGTGCTCATAGTAGTGTGAGATTCTTACTCACTAAAAAACCTCCCAATCTTTGTAAGACTACGACCAAGTTTCCTTAACAAGTAGTTCATGCTTCTGTATAGTAATCGCGTTTGGCAGGCTACCTTCCAACGAAAGAACCTGCAATACCGTCATTATGTGCGGTTTCCTCTTACGACGCTAGATCCAACGGTCTTGTTCGTTGTAGTCGGCGTGCAAGATTTGTCTGATCCAGAGTTCGGATTATTTCGTCGTTGCAATGGCCGTGAAGGCGAGTGTGAAGTTTGCGAGCAAAGTTTCTTACTTCGTCGGTCACGGTTGCGATGCCTAGATCTCGATGTAAATCGCTATTTCTTATATACCATGGAGCATTTACGATTGCTCTTAGTGTCTTATTCTGAAAAGTTTCTAAAATAGATATGTTGCTTGGTTTGGTACAACCCCAAAGTTGTATACCGTACGTCCAAGATGGTTTTAGCACTTGCTTATACATAGCAGTTTGTTATATACGCTTAGTTTCGAATAACGTCCGATAAGCCAATTCAGTTCTCGTAGCTTGATTTCAAGTTCATGGCGTTTCTTTTTAACGTGTGGCTTCCACTTAAGTTTTGCGTCTAGGGTCATGCCTAAATATTTCGCCTCGTTTGCGTACGGAATTTGTACCGAGTTTATAAATAGAGGTAAGTTGATTACCCTCTTGTAAGTAAAATTTACATGCGTTGATTTTGTCTCATTTAGGAGGATTCGCCAGGCCTTTGTCCATTCGCATATTTTATTCAAAGCGCGTTGGAGTTTTCCCGTTGATAGTTCGACTGTCTTATCCGTAGCGAGGATAGCCGTGTCGTCAGCGAACGTGGCTATAGTCGTCGTCTCTACTTGAGGTACATCTCTTGTAAAAAGTAAAAACAGTGTTGGACCGAGGACGCTACCTTGTGGAACGCCGGCTTGTATTTCTTTGAATTCTGAGTATTCGCTCCCGTATCTCACTCGAAATAGTCTGTTGTCAAGATAAGACTCTAAGAGTTCATACATTTTTTCCGGCAAAACTTTCCGTAGCTTATATTTAAGGCCTTCGTGCCAAACTTTATCAAAGGCTTGAGATACGTCAAGAAAAGCGGTAGAACATATCATTTTCGCTTCTAAGGCTTTCTCAATTTCATTAGTTATTCGATAGACCTGGTCAATTGTTGAATGTTTGACCCTACGAATTGGTGATCCGGAATCAATCGTCTTTCTTCAATTATTGGTTGCAGTCGTTTGAGCACAAGTTTCTCGAAGACTTTAGATATAATCGGCAGAAGCGAAATCGGTCTATATGATTTTTTGTCGTTCGGGCATTTCCCTGGTTTCGGAACCATTATTACCTCTGCGACTTTCCATTGCCGTGGAACGTATGAAATTCTCATTGATGCGTTTATGATGTAGAGAAGCTTGACTAACGCTCTTTTCGGTAGCTCCTTCAAAATTTCCCTAGTAATTAGGTCATAGCCTGGAGCTTTGTTATTCTTCAAATTTCGGATTGTTTGACGAAGTTCAGACAGTGTCACGGTTTTCATTCGATAATTGTCTAATTCTGCATTGCGATACAGATCGTCAACCAACGGCTCCCCGTCAAACGGTTTGAATGTTTCTTCTAGATGTTCTGCAAATACATCGGCTTTCTCTTTGTCGCCTTTTACCCATTCACCGTTATCTTTTCTTATTGGCGCCGAGTGTACTATGGGCTTTTTAATGGACTTCACGGCTTTCCAAAGTGAATAGTTTGCCCCTCTATCGGCAGTCAAGTTTTCGAGGTAGTTGGTAGTCTCGCGACTTTTAAAATCTTGAAGTAAGTGCTTTAATTTGTTAGATAGCCCATTCAGAATGGTTTTATCAGTAGGAGCTCGAGACAAATACCACCTCTTTCGAGCCTTTCTCTTTTCGCGTATGAGCTCTTCAATTTCGCGCGGGTAAATTGATCCGCTTTTCCTTACTCCAGTCTTCCGGAAAGAAGTATTGTTCCAAGCAGCGTCTTGGATAGTTCTAACGAGTTTATCGACTTCGTCTTCTATTTCTAAAGGGGTTGTAAGTGGTACATGCAGAGATACATTTTCTTTACAGTATTTCCTAAAGCCATCCCAGTCGGTGTTGTTATTCGTTAGCCTAGGCGCTCTCTCATTTTTTGCTAGACTTCCGCCGATTTTCAAAACGACTGCCGAGTGATCCGAACAGAGATCATAGCCTTCTTCTACATTTGTGAGGTGGTGGGGAACTGTCGGTTGGCCAATACGTTGGCTTTCCCGTCGAAAGGAAAACCACGCCACGTTTCATGCTAGCTTTGAAGAGTACTCTACCTATTCTCTAAATAAAAAAAAAATATTTTGAGGTGACCAATACCCTTTTTACACCGAATCAGACTCTAGATTCAGAGTCAAAAGTCCCAAATCTAGTTAAAATCTATTAGATTTCACATATATTTGTAGAATTCGGAATCTAGATCAGAATCTAGATTCCCACAAAATCGAATACTAATGTAATGGATTGTATTCGATTTTGTGGGAATCATACGAAAATAAAAGCAATCACACGTTTTTAAATCAATCAAAAGAAGAAAAGACAGCTGACGAAGTTTTTATAAAATAAAAAAGAGAAATATTTTTGTTTTTTTATACTTTTTAATATGTAACATATTATGCTTTTTATTATGTATATTATGTATTATGTATTATACTTTTTATATGTATTTATTATACTTTTATTATACTTTTTAATATGTAAATATAATACTTAATATTATGTATTTTCCAGTTCTTCTTTCGTTATCTACAATCGTTTTTTTTTACTTATTTAATGCTGTTAAGCTTGTGACAACTGTGAAAAATATGACGGTTGGTGTTCAACTGATCGAAAAGTCAACAAAATCTAGATTAATTTCGCAGTGTGGTCAATTCGATTTTGAAATCGAATTGGTCAGATTCAGGCTTCGGTGTGAAAACGGTATAGACTTATCACACACATGGATCTTTTAGTCACGCAACGATTTAATCGGCTTTTTGTGTCGTATGAGCGGTATGGGAATGCACACACATGCACAACCGGCATTAAAACAGCTTTCGGCAACTTTTAAATCTGTGTTTTGCCACAGATTTTTTAGTTGATTGTTGCCATAAATGACTTTTTTTTAAGCACATGCAGCTTTATTTTTGAACGTTGCCACTTCGGCGACAATTTAGAGACCAAACCCAAAAATTTGAATATTTCAAAAGAGTTTAAGTGCAGGCATCTTTGTGAATTAAAGAAGTTGCTCATGTCCATGTGAGTGCTGCTTTCATGGATTGTGAGTAAACCATTGATGCCTTAAAAAATTGTTACTGTGCGATAAGCCTAATCCTATATCGTTTGTTTTTTAGGAAGAAAGAAGATTAAAATTTTTGAAAACACAATTTTTTTTGTAGCCTTTACCCCAGTACAAAGCGTACGGTGCCCAAATGTGCAGAAAACCAAAAACTTGCATTTCATCTATGCGATTGCGGTTGAATCATAGGGGGACTCCGCAATTGCACTGTCCGTATACGATTATTCCTCAGATATTCCTCAGTATGTTCCTCAGAATGTTCTCAGTTATTCCTTGAATATTAATTTTGATTGTTTTTCGTTTTTAGTTCAGAGAACAGCACTGAACAGGGCGCAGCACTTTGAGCGTTCACTGAAACGAGTGCACTCAGAGCAGAGCAGAGTAGGTTCTCTGTTCTCATTTTATAACTCACTTAAGCAAATTTTTTTGGTTATCAGTTAGAATGTTAAATAAAAGAAAACAAAACTCACAAAATATTTGTTATAAGGTGAAAATAATGCAAAATAATAGCTTCACATAACAAGTATGTACTCATCAAATTATTGTACTTTTGGCCTCGTAGCCTATTGTACAACAAACCTCGTCCGCAATTACCGTTTGTTATGATTTTAATTCTTTTCAACGCTCATCTGTCATTTATCTGCGCACATTGCGAAAATAGAAACACGAATCACGTCACGGGCAGGGCACTGAGTACTCTGAGCGGAAAAAAGAACCACAATTTTTTGTTTGATAGTTCGAGCATAGACCTTTTAGCAGGACTGTCAAAATCTGACGTCTTTCACATTTTTCAGGGATGCCAAGCAAATCGCGTTTTTATATTAATAAACTACTCAACCGGTAGTGTTCCGGTAAGGAAAAAAGTTATTGTTCTTATTCTTTTCTTTAAATTGACCTAAGAATTATTTTAATAAAATAAGTTGAAAGTATAGAAAAAGTGTTCCAAAGATGTGAACTCCTTGAATCCGTGTACTCTAAGGTGGTCGTATACACTGTTTCTGCAACACAAACCACACTTTTCTAATCCTTTCCGTTTTATTTAATTAAAATACTTTTAGGCTTACCTGGGAAGGCTTTCAACTTTCTCACGAACACAGAATTTCATTTTTTAAATAGTTATTTAAGATTATGTGTAATTTTTATTCGTTTTCCATATAAAAATCAACTTTGTATATATTAAAATTATATATACATATAATTTTTATATATTTAATAATTTTTATATATAAAAATTAACTTACTGTAAATACCAGTAGACGTCAAACCGTCAAAAGCTCTATTGTTTTGAGCGGAAAAAGAAAAATGCCTTTTGTCTCCACCTGACACTTATCCGACATTAACATAAATCCTCCAATAATCTGCCTTAAACCTTTAGATTTACCATATATATCTAAATCCTGTCGGCAAGCAATTTGAAAAAATGATAAATCATTAATCTTGTTCATCCTTTTCACACAGCTTCTTTTAGGCCTATTCACAGTTTCACTCACCTTTATTACATAAAGTGATACTACTGGCAAATGAAAAGTAAAACAGTCCGCGCATGATTTGTCACAAATACGTTTTTTATTGGGATTTTTACGACGAAATTGCATTCTTGCTCCAGGAGATATAGTAAACATAATCCTGTGGGAGCCCAATAAAATCGTGTTTTTACAGTCTTAACTGTGATTTATGTATCCACAAAAAACAAATACAGGCACTGCCACAATGACTTCGAAATCCTGGTGTCGATGAACGAGCCTCTAAGCTTTTAAAACGTAGATATCCAGGCCATCGACGGCCTTAACCTCTAATTTAAGTTTCATCCTCCTGATATAGTTTTCTGATTCAAGACTTTTTTGTGATGTGGGCGTGTCAGTAGGTGGGATCTATCGACTTAGCACTAGTATTTATTACTTTGAGGCTAATAAAGCCTAGCCTTAAAGTAAACTGAAGGACACAAAAACAAACGATACACAGACGGACTGTCATACGGCTTATTTTTTTGGCAGGTTTGGCATAAGAGAGTATAGAGGGCGAGTTTTTATATCTTAATACTAATTTGATGTCTTTTTTTACCTCCTTACTTTTATTGGCGCTACTGTCCAGGGCAAATGTGGCGCTTTACTAAAAATCTTTAAGGGTGGAGATGTACTAGTTAGACATGATAGGGTGACCCTATCACTTGAGCGCGACACCTGTTTCTCCTGAACTGCGGTTTCGGGTTTACATTGAAGATTTTCCGGATTAAGGGCACAAAGATGATAAAGGATAAATTGGCTCTCACACTGGTAGGTAGTTTGGATGCGCCACAGTCTGATATACTAACCCCTGCACCACATGGCCATGTATTATATGTACTTTATACCTATGCCTTTATTTTTGTGAGCGATGTAAGTATCCTTTAAACATGAGGAGACCTCAAATTTCCGTTCAAACCGGAACGAGACATCAAGAAATATTCCATTGGAAACTTTTTTTTTAGGTTTTCTCTTTTTTAGATATCAAACCATTCGATTTTTTAAACTAAACTCAAGACTGTTCCCCCGCTTTTGTACGATATACCTAGGTGATCGTTAAAGTTTGTTTAGTCTTATGAAATAGGGGAATGATTAAGTAATTAAAATATATATTGAGTGATGATTCATCATTTTATAGGAAATAATGTTTCAACTTCTCTTATCAAAATCTGTTTAACGAGTCCTAGATTAAAGGACTGGTGGCGATCCATTTTTCCAACTTGCTTCTTTTTTACTTGAAGATAAGCTTGGTATTAACGTTATCTAATGCAAATACTGATCTAGATTGAGAAAAAAAACCGTTCATTGCAAATTCTGCATGAAAATCCAAGATACCGAATGCATATTTTTAGAACAACTTGTTTATCAATTTTAAACTTTGTCAATCCACGCGAGTCATATCAATCAGAAAGCTTTCTTGGTTTCCAAAATAACACGCATTTAATTCACTAAGTTTTCCTACTAACAAGTGGTTATTATACCGATAAAAGTGGGCAGGTACCTGTCAGGTACGTAATGTAGGTACAGGGAAATTTCTAAAATCCTTACTGAATGCTCATGCTTTCCAATCTTGGTCAAACCAACACTTTACAATGCTGGGTATATTCAAATCTACTCACTTAATAGATCACGCATTATTGTAAAATTGTTATGAAATTATTTGTTCCAGTTTATTCCAAGAGATCAGAGAAAATCGGCAAAGTCATCTTTAATCGAAAGCTCATCTGAATTGCCGTCGCATTTCAAGAGAGAACACAGTAAAATATTTATCTTAATTCCAAAACAAACAAAAAACAATACCAACTCCAAGCCAAAGCCGTTTCGGATCGGCGCGCGGCGATCGTGCCAGCGCGGAGGCCTTTTCTCAGTAAATAGCCTCTCTGAAAGCTACTTTCAACGATCGGAAAGATCAACAAAACCCACCGGCTACACGTACCGGATTCAGTTCCAACTTTTCCATTCAAGTGTTCGGTTTGCGCATCGATCTACGTCCCGATCATCACAAAATGGGTAAACTAATTTTATACGGAAGCCATACAAGCCCTTCAACCCGTGGAGTTCTTCTCACACTCAAGGAACTGGAGCTGGAGTTTGAGTTCAAATTGATCAGCGTTAAGGATGGCGAAAACCGAACGGAAGAGTTCTTGAAAAAGAATCCACAGCACACCATTCCCCTGCTGGAGGATGATGATCATTACATTTGGGACAGTCATGCCATTATAACTTATTTGGCACGAAAGTATGGCAAAACCGATTCGCTATACCCGAAAGACTTCTTCCAACGTGCCGTCGTCGATCAGCGCCTTCACTTCGAATCGGGAGTTTTGTTCACTCGTGCATTGAAGGGATTTATGTCACCGCATTTGAGCCGGGAGGAGAAAGTGGAGAGTGTCGTTGAAGCTTATGGCTTTTTGGAGGCATTCCTCCAAGACACATATTTGGCTGCAGATCATTTGACGATCGCCGATTTAAGTATTCTGCCTACCGCCACCACATTGAATCTAATCGTTCCAATTGACGCTGAGAAAACACCGAAACTGAGCGCCTGGTTGCAGCTGCTCACAAAGCTGCCCTACTATAAAGAAATCAACGAGAAAGGGCTCGAGTTGGCGGCTGAAAAGTTTAAGGCATTCATAGTTGCAAATGGTGAATAAAATAAATAAAGACTGCTGTGTTAAGCTTGAAATTTGTGCGTTTTTTCTTGGAACGATCTTATGATTGAGCTAATTGTGTTAACTGACAGATAATTGACTCGACAATGTTGTCGATTTGTTGTCATATACAATTTATGGCAGTAGGCTTATTGATGGAAATTCAGTGCTATGCAAGGCTATTTAAAAAGCTTGAAAGCTTTGTCAGCTTCGAAAAATGTAAAGATTTTTTGTATATTTGTAGTGTTTGTTTTCAAATATTGGTAGTTTGGTAAATAGAGCACCTGCCCAGACATGACAGTTTTAATATTTATTAGGAAGTAAGTGAAATCAATGATAATGTCAAGTATTTCTCATATCGCAGGAAATAATGCTTGGCAAGTAGGTACATGCCATTATTAGGACTACCTACAAAAAACAAAAGCAGCCTTGGGTATAGTACTTTAAATTTTAAATTGAAGGTAAACATCTAGCGCGGTTTTCTTCGAAATTACCTCTTCCCTGTACACGCCCTGCACCCGAATTGCATTTAAACGAATAGGTAAGAACCTTCCATCAAAAGCTTTCTTGAAAATTCAACAAATTGCTTTTTCGCAACGTATTACAAACGTTAAACCGCGGCCATCACTAATAATTACAACAAGAGGTTGCGTCAAGCAAAATTCAAGCAATACATTTCTCATATCAATAATGCAAAAATTAGATAGCAGGACTCTCATGTCCTCCATATAGAGGATTTTTTGCGGTTTTCCTATTTATTGAGCAGTCGTTAACTTTATAGCAACCGATACTCATATTTTATGAAAACAATATTAGCTTTAAAAGTTTTTTTAGGTCCTTTTCCGCAACTTACGATACCTACATAGGATTAATTTGACACGAGCACTATTTTTTGTCATTTTGGTTCTCAAAAGAGAATCGTCGAAGAAAATGTCGAAGTACACAACTGACAACTCAGTAAAATACAAACGTTTTTATGGGCGGCTTCCCATAAAAAGTGTGTATTTAACTTAGTTGTCAGTTGTGGACTTCAACGTGACGGATGCAACGGATTCATTGAGTTGTAGCTTGTAGGCTTATGAATTCCAATAGAAAATGTATTTGTGACAGATCTGTCATACGTGGACAGTTTATGTTTCCTGTTTCAAGTAAAATAATATTTTATAATGGTTTGTCAAAAAGGCTAAATGGGATTCATTAGAGGGTTTTCTTCATCGCTAGCCGATAGGACTTAAATTTTTGTCGTGTTTCTCTAGATTTAAGTGAGATTAGTTTAGGGTTTCAAAACTTGGCCGGACATTTGGTATTCTGTCTTTGAAGAAGGCTCACTCTCACAGTGTGATGTAACAGTAGCTCTCAAATAATAGCCAAAACAGTAGCCTCAAATTGCCAGTCTGAAAACTCTGTAAAGCCCTTATGATTATTCTTTATTTTTGCACTTGTTCTTCATTAAAACTGAAAACCAGACCACTGCGAATAAAATCGCTTGAAATTCATACTTGGAGTGAGGTTATACGCAATAGACACAATAATGGAAACCTGTCAATTAAAACTCGGCAAAAAATGAACTGGCAACTGAAAAATGAAAAGTTTTACATTTTTCAGCCATTTTTTTTTTTTTTTTTTGCAGGTTTCCATTGAAGTTTGACAGCGTTTACGGGTCTGGGAAAAAAATTCTCTTTTCTGGGATTTTCGACCTCAGTAGAAACAAATTGAAAATTAAAGGAATAAAATTTATTTGGCTTCATAAATGCAAACAAATGAATCTTTTCCGAAAATAATTGAACATTTCACCATCTTTTTTATATTCCCTTTCAAGAAAAAAATACTTTTTTTCTCATATCCGCTCATGAATGCAAAAAGCTTCTTGCTCTCAATTGAAAATCGTTTTAAAGCACCTGAAGATTTGCATTCCATTTAATTTTAGCATTAACTTAAACTATGTCTCGACCAGACATTAATCCGCCATTAGCATATATCTTCAACTAAAATCAATAAGTTTGCGCAACAACTCGGGACGAACCAGGGCAAATTTCTCAATAAAATAATATTTATAACGCATAAATCTTCAACTTAACTTTTTTAAACCAAGAGGTTTGGCATAAAAAGTCTAAATCCTCTCGAAAAATAATTTAAAATAATTTTTCTCGTAAATCTCATTCACCCTTATCACAAGTCTCTTTTTTTGGCAATTTAAACTCTCTTTCGGCACACTTTTATAACAGTTTCACACTCAAAAAAAAGGAGATTTGAACTGTCCACGCATGACAGATCTGTCACAAATACTTTTTTATTGGTATTTGTTTTTTTTTGCAAATGAAGAGTTTTTCCGCTCTTGGGAAAAGTAATTTTTCAACAAAATGATGTTCGCATTAAGCTTATCTTATGTTTGACTTTAGTTGGAGACGAATTTACGATTTTTTTTACAAAGTTGTGCATTTTAAAACTTTTTAAGTAATCACTTCCTTGTTACTTCATTAAATCAAAAAGATATAAGCTGCTGTCATTAAATGTAGAAAATTTTGTTTATTTTTTGAATATTCCTCTTAAAAAATAAATTTAAAACAATGTCTACTATGTCTCCACCGGAAATAAAATGGTCAACCGGAGAAATATGGGACTAGTTTGATACGAACATTGTTTCTGTTATTTTGGCTCTCAAAGGAGAGTGGCGATGTCATTTCCCAGGAGCAAAAAACGATTTTCGCTGCAAAAATCACAATAGAAAACGTAATTTTGACGATCTGGTGTTTTTTTTTAAGTCTTCATCGAAGTTTGTTTATGTTTTGAAAGCAAATACAAAGATAAACACACAATTTTTGCAGGTCAAAAGAATTTTCAACTGAACTATATCGGTCCTTGTAATAGGGGTAATAAGTGTAATAGGGGCTTAAGTACTGGACGTGCTAAATGGTTTTACTTGCATTTTTTTGGTCATAGGTACTTTTAGAGACACGAGCCATGGGAAGTGTGTACTTTTTACAACAAAATACCCCAAGATTAATATTGGGGCATAATTCAAAACAAGAAATGAAGTGTAAACCGATGACATGCCTTCAAAATGAGGCACAAAGATGGACGTGCTTTGAACATTAAATAAAGAGACAAGGAAGTTGGTGTTTTTGGGCAAAAGTGAAGCATCAGTTTTAGTTGTGTGAATGCGGAATACTTATGTGTTCAACCAGGCATGTCATGAGAGACGGCTCGAGGTTCGTACGTTTCTGGGAGCTGGCTCTACTTTTGTTTAACATTCCTGAGTTAAGGTGACATTTGTACCCCGATTCGTGATACATTCGATACATTCACTTACAAGTCGATACCCGATATCGGGCGACGAATGTCAAAATAAATGCTTCACTCACGCACACTGTATATGTGAAAAAGAGCTATTCCTTGTCTCTTTATTCAATGGCTTTGAAAAGATAAGAAATTCGCTTATAGGTGAACAGAAAATGCAATGGAAGGTGCCTTGACAATCATAACGATGCAGCTATTTTGTCATTGCATTCACAATTCGCAATGCATTTGTCATCGAAACATTTTCTGTCATCGAGAATATTAAGATTTTTTTTTCCATCTATTTCAAAGGATATGAGAATAGGTAAAGCGGTAGTCCCCTTTGCTGGAGCCACATCAGTCCCTCGAATGCGCAAAAACTCGAATTTTTCGAGAGATTTATATTTGGATTTTTTTTGTTTTCTATGCATCGGGGAAGACCCGATATATTGACTGGACATAATCATATGGGGTGTCAAAGGCATTATTGTTAACCACAATTCCGAGTCCAAAAAAAACTACTATCAAATTGATAAATATACATTGAGCTCAGACTATTAATCACTCCAATTCGAATTCGATAGTCATTGTGGCTTTTTTTTGGGTATGATTACGATAAATGATATCAAATATTCTTCAAAATCTTATCAAAGCTTTCCGCTAGAAAAAATAAACCAAAAAACAATTCAGTATTGAATCTGTTGTTCAAATATTCACTTCGTATTTACAAGCGTGGAGTAAATAATTCTTGTCACCATCAAAAAATGAGTCAAATTATTCTCTACGGTGCTATCGGAAGCCCACCAGTGACTTCGGTAATGCTAACACTTCACGCACTCGATTTGAAGTACGAATTCAAGGCCGTTGACGTGTTAGCCGGTGAAACAAAAACCGAAGAGTTCTTAAAGAAAAACCCCCAACACACTGTGCCAGTGCTGGAGGATAAAGGCTCGTGCTTCTGGGACAGTCATGCCATCAATGCGTACCTAGTGCGGAAGTATGGTAAAACGGATGCCCTTTATCCCAAAGATGTCTTCGAACGTGCCGTGGTGGATCAACGTCTACACTTTGAATCAGGTGTGCTCGGGGCTAGAGTTTTGCGAGGTTTCGTGTCACCACACCTAACAAAGGACGAAAAATTTGCAGGAGTCTTCGAGGCCTACGACTTTTTGGAGGCATTTCTCACTGACACGTACATGGCAGGTGATCATCTTACGATCGCTGACTTTAGTATTCTGCCAACGACAAGTACCCTCGATGTTGTTGTTCCCATTGAGGCAGCAAAAACACCAAAACTATTCGCTTGGATGGATTTGATGAAGCAACTGCCTTACTATGGAGAGACCAATGGTAAATGTATAGAAATGGTTGTTGAGAGAGTCAAACAATTAACTACGGAGGAAAAAGTTTAGAATTCATGAGAATATTTAATTACCTATTCCTATGAAATAAACCTATGTGTACACAAAAAAACAAACAACAATTTTTTTTTTTTCAAATATTGTTAAGTGTTTTATTTTTTATGCTCAGAAACGTAGAAGTTATAACTCAAGTTATAGCAGGCGATGTTATACGCATGATCTTTCCAATATGGTTGCCTTTTAAACAAATAGGTATGAGACATTTTAAGATTTCAACATACCAATCCAAATATACAAATTTCGGCACGCATATTGAACTCTTTGCATAATAATTTAAGGTACGGAAATTGAGACGACAGATGAGCCTATCTTCAAAAAACCTATCAAGGATAAGCCTATCAAAAAAAAAAAACGCAAAAAAACTAAGGCTACATTGGTTCGGTCACATCGAGCGGATGGACAACAACGCTCCAGCCGAGAGGGTCTTTGAATCCAAGCCCCCAGAAATACTGAAATACTGAACATGGTAAAGGAAGCCCAATACGAAACAGAGAAAACGGGTAGCAGGCTTGTAAAGGGTTCGCCAAATAACTTCTTTTTTTTAAATGCTATTAAAAAAACTACTAAATATTTTCTCAAATTTCTTTTTTTGTTTGAAAGTACAATCCTTGCGGTTAATAATGGAAAATAATTTCATTCAAATGGCTGCCTCGGCTGGCCATGCAGTAGCCATGCAGTAACATAATCGATTGTGTGCAGCTGTATTTCACCAATATTATTGTCCTTTAAAGCGTCAATTGTCTCTGGCTTGTCGGCGTAACACTTGTCTTTTACGGCACCCCACAAATAGCAGCTCCTAGCTGGCCAAACGACATCAGCTCTGCGGCTGATAATGCGATCTTCAAAAACAGGGCGCAAAACATCGAGTTTAGCTTCGGCTGTGTGGCACGTAGCGCCGTCCATTTGACACCAAATCCAATAAACCATTGAAACCAATTGCCTATCCTCCTCTTCAATTTTTGTGAACAAAAATTCGTTTAACATGGCCCGATAAGGATCGCCATTGACTGAAACGGCCACTCCTTACTCATTTTCGAAGAAAAATGGACCAATTATGCCTCTGGACCAAAATGCGCACCAAACAGTGACTCGTTTTGGGTTATCGGCTTTTCAATGTATGCGTGCGGATTTTCTGTGCCCCAAATGCGACAATTTTGCTTGTTTACATACCCGCCAAGATCAAAATGAGCTTCATCTGAAAAGATGATTTTTTTTGGCAAAATCGGCAAAATCGGACTTAGCGAAGCGAAAACGCATATTTCCCAGCGTTGTTCAAGCGTTTACACAACCATATTCGTTCAGCGGAAGGATAAAACTAATTATCTGTCAAATCAGACATGAGCTAAGTGTTACCATTCACGAAATAAGCACTAGGTGAAAAAAAAGTTAGATGGCGGACCCTTATATTGCCCAAGGGCCAACAAGGCTCAATGTTCAAAACTTAGCAGGTAAGATGCATTGCTCTAGAATTAATTCAGATGAGTCATAAGTCCCATGCCTGCCCAATAAGCATTTTACAAAGAATACTTCCACTTCGGAACTTCGAGTGGGAATTGAGGACGGAAATCCAAAGTAAAAAATGTGCTCTTTACTAATACAATGAAAGAGCAAAAGACGTGTAAAAAGCAACGTGAAAACAAAGTAACCCTTCCCTTTTCTACCTATTGCAACCCTTCGCAGCTATTTCATAATTTTCAGAGCATCGAAGTTTAGAAAAAAATTAAAATTATTTGCGCACTAAAAAAATTCAACCTCCCTTGCAGAAGAAAAGAGTTTTCTTTTTGCGTGGAAATCAACACAATTATTCATTGGAAATGAGTATGGTTCCTACTTGGAAAGTATTGCGGTTCGTTATTTGAAATCTAGCTGTTTGTTTTACTAACGCATTCACATACCTAATACCATTTTTTTGATACTTTTCATCGGCACACCTGACGGAAATCCGATATAGAAAGATACTGGAATCCACGATACGAGTTGGATTTCCGTATTTTATCCATGCAAGGAATTAATACTAGTTTTAAGTGGCTGTCGGATACGAAATTCTTAAAAATTTAAGCCTCTAGCCCAATGAATCCGTTGCGTCAGTCACGTTGAAATACACAACTGACAACTCAGTTAAATACACACGATCTTATAGGAAGCGACGTACGTCACGTAATTCTACTATGCGCCGCTTCCCATTAGAACGTGTGTATTTAACTTAGTTGTCAGTTGTGTATTTCAACGTGACGGACGCAACGGATTCATTTGGCTGAAGGTTTTAGACCTATGTCCGTCGGTCTTGTTTAGATCGCTTACAACCTTGTAGGAAAAACCTTTAAGACGAAGATCGGGCAGTGAAGTGTCTTCCACCTCTGCATCCATCATGCAGATTCTGCAAGTTATTAGAATAAACAACCCTTGTTGCGGTTGACTATAACATTGCTTAGTCAGTTGATCCATTAGTACTTAGTAAGTTGATCCATTAACCATAGGATCAGCTTTGACCAAATCTGTTTCGTCGCCTGGCAAGTGTTGCCACTTAAGCATTTAGATTTATTCTTTCTATTGTAAACCTATTGAGTTTCAGGAGTCTTCGGTATTGTTTTTAAATGAGAGCTTAGCCAAATGAGTAAGATGGGCGTGTCAGTAGGCGGTTACCAACAAATTGAGCACTTGCACTGCTTTGGGATCTCTAAAGTGATGAAGACATTGAAGTTTAAAGCCAGCTTCATATAGTTAGTAAGTGTGTCTGAAAATAACTCTAAATTTTGATTTCGGATTTATTATTAAGTTAAGTTTTGCACTGCGACTTGTTGGTCTACTGTGCCCCATGGGGATCAAAGTAAAACCTACCCCACGCCTGCGAGCCGTGACGTGCGTCGTGTGCGGTTTCAAGCAATGTGTTCTAGCTCTCTCTATCTACTTCTACTTTCCCTCCCAGTTGCCTGCATTCCTCGTCCACAGTTCTACGTCATGTGCTTCGGAATCGACCGCCTCTTCTGCGACAGTGGAACTGTCAAATTTTCCAAGCGGCCACTACCACTTCCCCCTTTGGATGATTGGGTTTGGGTCTAGGTTAATGGTTTTTTCAAAATTAAATTTTGGCGTTCAATAACAATTTGGTCAGGAAATCCTCAATACACCCCAGAGGCACCAGTTAACGAATGCCTGCAGCTTTCTCGTGACAGTGGCAGTCACTTTCCAGGTGGTGCACCGATGAAACAGTACAGCCTTAACACTTCAGTCTTAGCTTAGTGTTTGAGCTGATTACGTTGATTCTCCATTCTCTGGCCAACACACAAAATGTCAACTTGCCCATCAACCGCAACCCAATAGGCAATGTTACCTTCAGTTCCACAATTAGTACCATTTCTAAAATATTTCCAAAATATTGGAAGAATACAATTGTGTCTACTGGTTGCCCAATCACACTTAGTTGCGCTTGAGTCGTAGTTAATTGATAAAAGTTCACTGATAATTTTACTATTTTGTGACATTGATTTTCAACGCAATTGAGCTTGCTTCTATCTTTAGGTTTTCTGTCATTTAGAAAAGAACTATTGGTCCTTCAAACAGTCTAAAATAATTTTCGATTTTTATTATTTTTCGAGAAGTTGGCGATCATTCCATTTTTCCCCTCCTCAGGGAAAATTTCTTCCACCCATGCTCGCTCGATGAGGAAAAAAGCTTTACCTAGGATATTGAATCTCGGTGAAAACATAGTTTTATTGACAAGTTCAGCAAAAAACAAAAACAATCTACCGATTAGTCATTTTTCAATGTGATAACACAAAAAGTAATTCAATAAAATTGTGTAATAATCGAACTAAGAAAATGAAACCTTATCATATCACCTGCCTTAAAATAAGATTGATTATGAAGGCCTATCTGAACAGGAACGTGCCTACTATGTGGGCCAATTTCTTAAGGCCTTTGTGTGTGTATTTAGGGTGTTTAGTAGATCTAAGGGTGTTTCGTATATAGATGTTGGACACGTCATGTAAACTGGTTTAATTTTTTTTGAAATGACGCATCTGTTCAAATTATCATAAAATCTAACAGATTTCAACATATTACGGGAATAAGAGAATGTGAGTAATTTCGGCAGTGATCAGGCAGTTATACAAAAAGCCTGTCATGGTGACAATGAAATATCATTTATCTCCATCATTCAAGGCTTTTTAAGTTCCAACTAAAATATTGACTTCAAACGAAAATTCAGGGGCCAAAATAATGTTTTCGAATATAAAAAAAAACAATTTTAGTTATCCGTTTCTTTTAATTATCTCTTCACGTTTATTCTCTCAGCACACAAACACTTTCAGTTTTCCCAACGTAGGTATATTTCTAAATTTTTCCTTCTTTAATCAACTCCTTAACCTTAGCAGCTACCACCGCCAAACCCTTGCCATTTGCCTCTTCATAGTAAGGAAGTTTCTTAAGCAAGACTAACCATGCAGCCAACTTTGGCGTTTTCTTCGAGTCGACCGGAACCAACGCATCTAGAGTAGAAAGACTACTGAGAACACTAAAATCGGCAATTGTTAAACTATCTCCAGCCAAATAGGTTTTTCCAAGGAAAGCCTCAAGCATTTCATAGGCTTCTTCGACTCCTTCCAATTTCTGTTCCTTTGTGTAGTTGGGCGACATTAATTGCTTCAAGGAGCGCACTGATAAAACTCCACACTCGAAGAAAAGTCGTTGATCAACAACCGCACGTTGATAGACATCCTTAGGATAGAGTGCGTCGCTCTTGCCGTACTTGCTCACCAGGTAAGCATTGATGGCATGACTATCCCAAATGTAGTGACCATCGTCGTCTAGCAGCGGCACAGTGTGTTCAGGATTCATTTTAAGAAACTCGGGCGTTCTAGTTCCGCCACCCTGAATGTCAACAGTTTTGAAGTCGTACTCCAAGTCTAGGGCATGGAGTGTTAGTAAGACTGCTCGTACCGGTGGGCTACCGATGGCACCGTATAAAACAAGCTTAGTGTTTGTAGTCATTACGTGAAAAAAATGCTTCGAGACCGTTTTACTGGAAGAGTAATAAATAACTAAGTGAATATTTCGAAATCGTTTGTCCATTTTATAGCAGAAATAGGGGAATGCTTTTGTTATCTCTATCTAAAAGTCACCACATTTTTAGGGATTTGTTTTTATCTACCAGGTAGGTATCGATCATATTGGGTTTTCTTATGAAAAAAAAAATAATTCGAGTACTACATAATGTACCTACTCTAGAAGCGTCATAATGTTTTACAAAGAAACACTTTTTGTGACACTTGAACTGATATTTTTCGTGGGATTTATGTAATGTAAGGGTGCCTTCCTAAAGCCTTCATCCCAGTGAATCCGTTGCGTCCGTCATGTTGAAGTATATGCGCCACCGTTTATTTGACAACCTTAATTCAAACACATCAAACTTAATGGGTGCTACCACCAACGCCAGCGAGAGGGTAGGGGGAGGGGGTTAACGGGTGGATTTCCCCCGGGCCCGGGAAATCCCTCCATACCAAAAAAAAATCCAGAAAACAGCATTACTACAGTTTATAATTTGCTGATGTTATTGTCGGAAGCAACTCTACCGTCAATCGACTCACATGTAGGTCACTCTGGTTGATCTTATGTGTAGACTGTGGAGCGTTATTTAGCTATAAGGGTGCTCGCTCCCAAAGTTATGGTTCAAAATCACGCAGTGGAAAGTCCTGCACACGAATGCTCTAGTATCTAGTTGAACCTATGTTTCGTTCGTCCCGTCGCTAGCTCACCGCTAGGCAGAATGATGTGCATGTGGGTTTTGTTGTTGGACCCAAGCACAGAGCATAAAAATATGTGAAAAAGCTCCAAAATTGGCATGTTATCCCCTGCTGATGATGGGTAAGGTGTTGCGTTTTTAGGCTCAATCGCAAAATTTTGAATTCATTCGAAAATATTGAAAAAAGGGGCCCATACATGGCTACCCCGGGTCCGGATTTTCTCTCAGCGGCCGTGGCTACCACAACGTTGATTCAACCATCCATGGTTACGTTTTTTATGTATGAAAGTTTTAAGAAAGCAAACAATTTTAACACGATGAATTTTTGCGTGCGTTTTGACATTTCTGTGAACCTAGAATTGTTGGCTTTCGCGGTGTTTTTTGTTCTTGTTGATTTTTTCGCATTTTCTATGATTTTTAATCGTTTTTTGAATGGTATATTTTCAATGCGCTCAACTTGAACGTAATGAGACAGCGCAACGGACAACGCAGCTTTGTAACATAGCCTTTAAATATACACGTTCTTATGCGAAGCAGCCCATAGAAGAACTTCGTGACGTACGTCGCTTTCCGTAAGATCGTGCATGTATTTCACGAAGTTGTCAGTTATGTACTTCGACGTAACGGATGCGACGGATTGATTGGGCTGAAGGCTTAAGTTACCACATAAACATACTATGTATTACTGCAACAAACTAAACGGTGGACGGATTTCCTTATTTTATAAAGTGAAGATAAAAGCCTCTCATGGACAGCGAAAGCTGTGACCATTAAGCTGGATTCATAAACAAGCTTTGACCCCACTTCCGCCTGACGATTACGAGCTCAGCCATTTATTTTCAATATTTTCTAATGATATATAGCTTCGGCGTCCACGTTTCGATTGACAATCGTAAAATATGAACCCAAAAGACAAAAGAAAAAAAAAATCCGAAAAATGGTTTTTTAAGAAATGTCAGATGATTGCAATCATGATGACAGTCGTGACTTTGTGACTTTCTTACGCTGACGTGACGAGCGCTGGAAAGCGAGTCTGCTGTTCTGGGATACCTTAAATACAGCCAGCCGTGCTTATAATATAGGTACACTTCATGCCTATGTTATAGGAATGAATGTTCCTTACAATCCTTATGTGTTCAAGTCAATCCTTAACCATCTTTATTTTTTGTTTGCTCTCGTATTGAAGTCGCGCTTTGTTTTCTTTACAGTGTTTTTGTCGTGGCACTCACCAACTAACTGTTAACTCAAAATATCTGCCTCATTTTCATCGAAAGCAGAAGAGCGAGCATTTTTGGTTTTTGTGTCAAAAAAGCTGTCAATTTGCTTAAATGTTCAATCACATTGAATGCCACAGTTGGTCTTTTTATATGTCAAAAATTGTGCAATTTCCTTTGATTATGACAGCTTGGCATTTCGAGGCATTCGGAAAAACTGCAATTTTTCTTCTGGAGCTTAATGTCAGTTAAAATTTCTAAAAATATGCTTTTGGGCATACATCCTAATCTAGTGGCCTTTTAGGTTGGCAACCCGGAAGAACGTTCTCTTTTGGGATTGCGACCGAACAGCGCAATACATTTCCCATGGTTTTCAAATTCAAAAAAACCACTCGTCGTACACAGACGTATCAGGCAATAAGCATTTGTAAAACATGACCTTTGACGATTGTGCTGCCTGATTTTGTACGTCTTTCTAGATTCACGCTCGGAAGCAATTTTCTTTTCTTTTTTAAAGAGGAACTGTAAAGATGAACTTAAAGAGGAACAACTGCATATAAAAACATTTTCCGGATCTTGGACTTTTGGACACGACATAAAATAACTCGCTTTTCTGTGTCGCTTCTGCATTGTCTTTCGCACGGTTGCTCTGCTTGTCTGCTAACTGGGCGACGTTTTGCAGCAAGCATAGAATTTCTGTTCCCATTGATTCCGGAGATTTTTTCAGAATCTAATGAGCCTAAGAAACATTTTCTAATGTAGATGCTAATGTAGACCCGAACAGCAATTTGCCGCACGACTTTTTGTCGCAGGATTGCAAAACATGACCACATTTTTTTTTTATAAAAAAAGGGGTTTTGCTTGACTTCTGCAAAATCATACGCGGGAACTAATGGTGCGGAACTGCTCAGATGGATACTCATAGATACGCCTTCATCACTTGCTCATTACAAGAAAAAAAATTTGAAGACACATTTTAGAGGTGTAACCAAAAGCGATCCTAACAATAAGAGTAATCTCAAGAGTTTCTGTGAGAAGCTCTTCTAACAGAGCTCGTGGTGAAGAGCCCTATGAGATAGAAGAGGTTTTTGATGCTATTTGCCATTCTTTAATTTAATCACCTTAGCAAGATTGCTCAGCGAGCACACGACCCTAGGTAATTGGTTTATGGATAGCCCAATTGATCTCTCTCGATCCTTGAAAAAAAACTGTTTTTTGAAAGATCTATTTCCACTTTTAACTCATGTCTTCGAGAATGGGTGCACGCCTATTTTTTGGAAAGAGGCGGGCATTTTTTATACCCGACCCAGGGTATATTAAGTTGGATGTATAGTTTGTAACGCAGTGAAATCATCACCGTAGACCCCTAAGACCTTTTAGAGATATGAATGGGATCGACAGGAGAATCGATTAAGCCATGTCCGTCCGTCCGTCCGTATGTAAACAACTTTTAGGGTAGAGAGCTGAAATTTGGTGGGTTGGCTGGAAGTCCATTGGACCAAATCAAGTTTGAAAATTAGCTGAATCCGCCCACAGACACGCCCACTACAGACTTGTATGTGCGACCATCTCTAATTTTAAAAAATTCTTTCTACAAATTTTAGCTATGTTAACATGTTAAGATTAACATTGCCTTGTAATTGTCTTTGAAGTAGGCAAAAAAGTTTGGCTTTTTCATTGACCACGCCCACTTTTTTAAGGGATTTTACTAAAATGACTGTTTTTCAATAAACATCTAAGAAATTTGACTAAAAATTTGATGATAAAACGAGAACATAGCCATGTTAAACTTGGTACTTTATCTAACCAACGTTTTGTTTTTACTAATAAATCTGATTTATTATTTCCACAGAAGTGTAGGTATCGCACAGGTATTCATTTTGATTAAATCTATTAACTAACCGCCATAATCTTAATTTTGATCACATGTCGTCAAAAGCCGGTATACAGGTAGACCTACACATACCGTAAAACATTTCCATGGGAGATTCCATATCGTTCATACCGAGGTTTATCTTGGGTAGGTAACTGGCTTAATTCTATTTATATAGCCATTATCTACATCATGCTTTGTGGCAATAAAATTTTAATACTTTCAGTTCACAGCTAGATACGGCTTTGATTGATGTTTCTCTTCTTGTTACGTTTTCTATACATCTTTGAAGCTTTTAAACAGGTGATCATATGAATGCTCCCAAACGTGTAAAGAATTATTTCAAAGAAAGTATTGGTATAGAGTGCAAAAAAGTGATCTTCTTTTTACCCGCAAAAGCTCGACAAATGACTCATCCCTCGATACACAGATGTAGCAGCGGTACCTTTCCTACAAAGGAACCTTAAAACTCAATCACAGGCTAAAAAGTCAAAAAAATTTATATCCACTAGTTTGTTATTTATTCAGGTAAGACACTTTTATTCAACGCCGGACACCATATTCAATAAGGGCTGCACCATTTTGGCGTACAGTGCTAGTCCCATTTCGTTGGCTCTCTCATAGTAGGGCACCTTCAACATGAGCTCCCTCCAGGCAGCCAATTTGGGGTATTTCTTCTCATCGATCGGCACCCACACCTCCAGCGTGGACACAGTAGTCAGGATACTGAAATCCGCAATAGTCATATTCTCTCCAGCCACATAGTTGTTCTGTTCCAGGAAAGTATTCAAGAAACTATATCCATCGACTATGGCATCGATTTTGTACTGTGCAATCTCGGTTGTTTGTTTCATGAACAGCGGCCTGCTGAGGTTAACAAGGCTCGGGAACAGCACACTGGAGTCAAAGTGAAGACGCTGATCGACAACGGCACGTTTTTTAAAGTCTTTCGGATAAAGGCTGTCATCTTTGCCGTACTTCCTCACCAGATACGCAATGATTGCGTGACTGTCGACCAAATAATGACCTTCATCCTCGAGAACGGGCACCGTGTGTGTTGGATTCATTTTCAGGTATTGTTCCGATCGATTCTCACCACGCAAGATGTTTACTTTTTTCAGCTTGAACTCCAAGCCAAGGGCGTGCAATGCAAAGAGAGTGGCCCTGACCGGGGGACTTGCTTCAACTCCATACAAAATAATGACCATCTTTGCGCGACCGTAAAACCAACTAACCAGACAAGAAACTCACAACTAAGCCCAAAACTGGAAGCTCCAAGTGTTTTTATACTTCTTGATACCTGTGGATTGATAGACTTTCCAACTTTAGCCGGTGCGTCGCTGTACGTTCGCCGCGGACAGAGAGCCAAAGAACTAGTTTCTCATATCTAATCGGTTGGAGAGCTGTAAGCTTTCTGGAGGTTCGTAATCGGTCGCTGGACTTAAATTGATGGCAGATATGCCATAAAGTTCGCCATGGTGTACATGGATCAGTCGTGTTTTGTAACATCAACGCTGATAACGATACGATAGCAAGTGTTGCCGGCGAACTTATTGTTATTATCACGGGATCGGAATCCAGTTTCTAAGATTACACCCAATAAAAAAGTCACCATCGTTGGAGCTTTTTCCAAGGAGTTTTTTTTTATCGGTTTTAAGATTAAAAAAAAACTTAAAACTCGGTTTCGGCCTCTTAAAAAGTAAAAGCAAATAATTTGGACAGGTTCAAGATTTTTCGAATAAATAAAAAACTGAAAAACTGCTTTCGAAACTTCTCATTTAGCCCAGCTCTTTTTATACGAGCTGGGCCTGGGCGACTTTTCATCGATTAGTTTCATCGATTGGCCCCAGGATTTAGCGGTTAGCCAGACAAGTTCCAGTCACTTAGGCGCATACTGTTCTTGTTGTTTGCTTGAGTGCATGGTACTAATTTTGTCAGTCTTTTTGAACGGCATTTGTGGGAGTATTTCAAGTGCTAGCATAATCCCTAGCTCATTCTTTACAATTTAAACCTTGATAAAAGTATAGAAAAACGTGTACTACAAGGCTTCGTCTTGCATTAAAAAATTGTTCATTTTCTCATAAACTGAGTTACATACTGAGTGAAATACATAGCTCCTTAGTGGCTCTTTAAAGCTACCTTCATATAGCAGAAAAAACAGATGAGTATCAGAAGTCTTAATTAGAAAAACACGATTCGTAAAAAAATGTTTGTTATGTGTTTTTTTAATGGATCGATATACAGTTACGAGAAAAGTTCAAAACCAAATTTGTACCACCTACTGACTTTTTTTACCAACGATATTCGTAAAAATGTTTTTTTTTTACATTTTTTTTGTTAATATCTCAGCTCTTGTATGCCACCCATTAAAAAATGAAGGAGAATATCGTTTCTCATTTTTCCCAAAATTTAGATTATTGCAATATTAGATAAGGGTTACCAAGCTGTGATTGTGATATAAGTGTTTATTTATAAGTTTTTCAGTAGGTTCTCATTTAAATACCGGTACATATTCCGCCCCCGAAACGGGTTCATACCGTTTCGGTTACGCCTACCTCTAACATTTCCCCCTCCCCTTATTAGAAGATGCCTATTATTTAGCATCTTCTAATGATTAAAAGTCATAAAAAATAATAATAAAGTCCGCGGACTTTCGGAAATCGAAAAATTTTTACTTAATATATTTTGTAGAAAGCACTTTTTTTAAATTTTTTTCATACAAATTTTTGGGCCACGCCCACATTTGAAGGCAGAGTTTAAGAAAAACCTCTAATTTTCCAGAAAACATGAATTTCGACTACTTTTTAGCCTAACTCAAGTAAGAATAAGAAATAAAATTTAGCACATTAGCTTCAACGTGTTCTATACTAGATTTCGTTCCTACAAAGTTTTTGGTCACGCCAATGTTTGGAGGTAGATATTACGAAATTTTTGAATTTTAACCAAAAAATTACATTGTTCAAATGCAACTTATTCAATACTTTTTTTTCCAGATCGAAAAACTTTTACATAACTTGTTATGTAGAAAATACTCTAAATTATGTTCATACAAAGTTTTGGCCACGCCCACATTTTGAGGCAGAATTCCATAAAAACCTATAAATTTCCAGAAAAAACATGGATTTCAACTGCTTTCAGCTTAACTAAGGAGAGAATAAGAAATAAAATTTAGCACATAAAGTACACCTGATACTATTTCAGATTTCGTTTATACAAAGTTTTTTGCCACGCCCATTCTTAGAGGTCTATTTCATACAATTATTGAATTTGAACCAAAAAAATAATTTTGCGTACATTTTAACCGCAAACTTGGATATTTCTATTCTAATATTTATTTTCGGTTAAAGGGGTTGGACATGCCACGCCCCCTTTTTAAAAAAAAAAAAAAGTATACAAAAACTTAACTTAAATTTTTTTTTCTATTTAAAATGATGCAAATGGTAACGGGACGGGGATGGAAAACAGGCGCTCAGATTGCAAATATATTTGTTTTTGTGCGCTTTTCCTGCTCTAAAAATTGGACAGGATGTAAAAATAAAATTGTTGAATGCTTTATGCTAGGTGGTTGCAGATATTACGGACTAAAACTCCGTCTTTTTATTTAAAAAAATCACATTTTTTAAAACCACATCTACAAAATTAGACGGAGGCATATACTTTATCAACAAATAAGTTACAAAATGTTTATATCTAAACAACTTTTGTTATATTATTTTTTGTCGAATCTCATATATATTTATTGAAACACAGTCATTTTAAGTTAAAATTCCTTAAAAAATGGGTATGCTCAATGTAAAGGCCAACATTTTTCTGCTTTCTCAAAGACAAATACAAAGCGATGTCATATACCAAAAAAAGCAAGTGCGCTGGCACCGTTGTAAAATAGCTAAAATTTGAGAAAAGTATTTTAAAATTAAAGCCTGTAGTAGGCGTGTGTGTGGGCGTATTCAACAAACTTTCAAACTTGTTCTGAAGGACTGGATTTCCGGCTGACTCGCCAAGGTGGAAATCAGTTCCGGCAGAATTCTTTCAGCTTAAACTTTAAGACTTTTAAGTTGTTTACATGCGGACGGACGGACGTGGCTTAATCGATTTGTTCCATTCATATCTCTTAAAGGTCTTAGTGGTCTACGATGATTATTTCACTGCTTAACAAACTCTACATCAAACTAAATATACCCTACTTAATATTGTTAGTTATACCCTATATAATTATATTATTTTAAATATTTTAAGGGCGGCAAATACTTTTTTTTGCCTAGGGCGACAAAATAGCTAGGTCGGGCCCTGCAGCTAGCCCAAGAATGGCATAATGTCCGATAGTAAAAGTCCCTTCTTTGTAGTGTTTCGCTCTCAAATTGACCTTAACCACAACATGGAGTTCGAATTTGCAGTTGCTAAATTTATAACTTTGGGATATGTCGATTGCTACAGTATAATTTCTTTGAAAAGGGCGCCTGTATCTGTATTCACACGTTTCCTTAATCCGCTCTCGGATCTTTTGTAGGAACATATACGAAATGTATACGAATCTGCTGAAAATATTAGTTGCTATTTTATATAAGTCAGTGTCAGCAACTATTTTTATCAATTCATAGGAGACAAGAGTTGCACATCTTTGCAACGCTCTTGAAATTATTTTAAACAAAGACCTGAGCTTTTGCAAAAAAGGAGTCCACATTTAAAAGAAACAGTACATAGTATATTTTCGAAATATATCAGTGAAGTGCAGATGGATTTCAAATGAAGAATTGAAGAATCTATTTTATATCTCAGTCCAACTCTTTTCTAAAGTAATATTACAATCGTTGCTGTTAAAGATTAAAACATTCTGAAGTTTTTATCCTACTTTGACTACTCTCGGATGTATTTGAAACAAAATTACTGGTCAAAAGTTAACAAACTTCAGTCGGCTTCTTCCAATCGCTTTTGAAGAGCGTTTTAGATAACTCAAACAACGCTTTTCAATAGCGATTATCTTGCAAGAACTTTATGATTACGCATTATCATGTTGATGTGCTTGAACTTATCAGTAGGTACACTTGTGAAATTAAAGAAGGTAGGTTTAGCTTGGGACGCATGACGTGTTCCAAGATTTCAATTTTGTTAGTTACATCCAACAGGGTTCGTATATAACAATTTCAGTAGCAAATTTAAGCTACAAGAGCGTTCTAGAGTCCTTTTCTTAAAACAACAGCTTTTTTAAACGCCCCACATAGCATCATCAGTTTATGAATTGAATAAAATGCTTTGTCACTATTATGCTCAATTAAAAGTGACTTAAGAACAACACATACATATACTTGTCAAACACACCAATAAAATATACTATGTGTAAGGCAGAAAAATTGCTATTCACCGCGCGATAATAGCCACTCATTGAGCCAGCAACTAGATTGTTCCGATTTAGCATATAAATAATAGACAAACTTTCAGATCTTCAGTCGTACGTCTGTCGCTTTACAGCACGATCTTTATTCAAATACGAGAAACTAAATGGCGAAGATAATTTTATACGGTATCGAAGCAAGCCCACCGGTCAGAGCGGTCTTACTCACACTCAATGCTCTGGGCTTGGATTTCGAATTTAAGGAAGTCAACCTGTTTCTGGGCGAAAATAAGACAGATGAGTTCCTCAAAATGAATCCTCAACATACGGTGCCGGTATTGGAGGACAATGGCCACTACATCTGGGACAGTCATGCGATCGTGGCTTTGCTAGTGCGCAAATGCGGAAAGGATGATTCTCTCTACCCGAAGGACTTCTACCAGCGAGCCGTTATCGATCAGCGCCTTCATTTCGACTCGGGAGTGATGTTTTCGGCTCTGAGGAACATCACTGCACCCCTCTTCTTTAAAAATGTAATCACCATTCCACAGGAAAAAATCGACGCGATCTATGAGGCGTACAATTTTCTGGAAGTGTTCCTGCAGCAAGATTTTGTGGCTGGAAAAACATTGACTATTGCTGATTTCAGTTTGGTGTCGACTGTTACCAGTTTGGAGGCTTTTGCGCCTTTAGATCCTGCAAAGACCCCAAAGCTGGTCGCATGGATTAAACGTCTGGCTAAACTACCCTACTATGAGAAGGCCAATGGAAAAGGGGCTGCGTTTGTCACTCAAGTGTTTAAAGACAAACTTGCTGGTAAATAGTGGAACGATGGAAATGTTTGTTTTAAGTTTTTGTTTTGTTAAATAAATAATAGATATAATCAATGGTTTTTTAGTTTAACCCTGACTGTTGGGTTTTGCATAGGGAAAACCTCACTCTCATTAGATATATCTAATGCTTCCATTTGGTTAAAAAGACACGCTATTTTGACGGTTTCATTTGCGCTAATCTGTATTTAATGACGACCACGTTACTATCAAAAAATTTATCATGCAAAATCGATTTAGCAATCAATCGATTAATCTAGCTGGTAAAGGTTTTCAAATCACATACGTCAATTGGTGCATGCAATTTTATATAAATGCAGTAACTGGTTAGTCATCAGGCAACAACTAATGAAAAAAATGTATACAAATTTTTTAGCGTGTCCTCTGTCCACCCCCCTACTGAAGGTCAACATTTATACGCACACGTAATTACAACCTCGGTCCACGGCACATTCATTATACTCCCGCAGCTCCCCGAGGGGATTATGTGTAGCTATAATGTTATTAAATGTTTCCCCATTTGTTGACAATCTAATTGCGAATAACTAGACGTATTTGAGTTCATTTCGAATAAAATAGTTTTTTTCTAAAACATTCGTGACTGTATCGGCAGACTTTTAACACACTTCGCCTCTCGGAATGAAAACAAAAGTATTTACAGTCGTGCCTGTCGAAGACTATTATGGCTTTGAGACGGAGAAGCTTAAGAGTACGTTACGTATAAATATTGACCGCCGTCTGGAGTTGATGAAAACTCAGAGGAAGCTTGTTAGGAAGCCTAAAAGCCAATCCGCTAATAGGAAAAAGGCAAAAAGTTCTAGAAAAAACAATATAAACCCTCGAGGTATAAAATTCATTTCCGGGAATCCAACTTCAGATGATTTAATGACCCATATTAATAATGCGATGATGGTAAGCTCGAAACTGTTTCTATATAAATAAAACATTAATATGGCAACGATTCAATTGCATTCGAGAGAAGAAGTCTTTCGCATAAGATTGGTAAAGTAATTTAAAAATTTGTTTTTTCAGAATTTGACTTGCAATTTTAAACCACTAAAACTTCTGCAATAAGCAAACAATTATAATTTCTGGAATATCATTGCAACTCGACCTTACTCAAATGTGTAGAATTAATTAACGAGACCATTTTCTTAGAACACAGTGTATGGTTAAATTGTTGTTAAGAGCAAAGAGTTAATTTTGGTATATTGACACATCCTCTTGTGCTGTCATCCCCAACATTTTTTTCGAGTGTAAGTTTTTAGCATGATAACATAAAGATGAAGACACAATGGATTTGCTTTGTTTCTTCTTATTAAATTTGTATCATTAACGCAAATCTTGATGCTTCTGTGATTTTTAAACCAGTACAACCGGCATTATACATAGACCTTTAGATTTTCAATCGAAACCTAAGGGTCTGTCATCTTAGAAAACCTTTCAATTTCGAAACCTTTCAATCAAATCTTAGGGTCTGAACCTACCATATTCTGTCATCTTGGCTGAGCATATCATGACCCATGGTCCAGTAGGTGTTATAGTTAAATATAGCCCCATTTGGAATAAATTTGATAAAGTTGAAGACTCTATACAGTTAACCTTCGTCTGCAAAGTAATAAGCCTTTAAGTCTACAAAATTTTTCTGCTACACTGGAAAACATTTATGCCCGGTTTCACTGTGAACGTTTAAACTTAAGATTAGTTGAACTTTCACGAAAGTTTAAACTCAGTGCTTAAACCGTTGGTGTTTCTCAGTAGAAATTGATCGAGCGTTTAGCTAAACTTTCGGTTATTGTTTTTCCTTAGTTTTGTAGGCCACTTTAAGCATCAATTGTCATATCTCAGCGCATATTTATTTTTCAAATTGGTTTAAAGAATCCGTGAAAAGATGGAAAATATAAGGAATTGTACGGTGTTCTTAAGACTACAATCCGATTTCATATCGGCTATTCTATTTCGGAGATATTTGCATCCAAAGTTTAGACAAATGTGACATTCTTTGCAAATTTAATTTGAAATTTTCAAGGCAACGTAATACTTGTGACGTTCACGGTATTTTTGAACAAAACTTCATTCACGTTTTCATCAAACGTTGTTTCAAACGTCGGTTTAAACGATCAACGGCGGGCGTTTAAGTTAAACTGCCATATAAACTCTCGTTTACGTTTAAACTAGCACTGAAAAACGTTTTTTTGTTTTGATCGTCAGTTTAAACTTTGAATGTCGCTAAACGGAGTTTAAACTTCCACTGTGAAACTGAGCATTAGGGTAGCTGAATTGTATTACAAGTGTAATAAAATACGCTGTGGAGAGTTTTGCAGGACTATGCGCTGAGTGGGCCACTTCTGAGAGCCATCCAGTCTTTGTATGGAAACTCCAGAAGCTGTGTACGGATAAATGGCGTCAAATCCGGTCCTTTGATGTGCGCGTTGGACTTCGCCAGGGCTGTGTCCCATCGCCGCTTCTTTTCATAGCATATATGGACTGGATGGTGAAGCGCATCGAGCGCATTTCGAATTGGCTGGCATCAGGATGAGCCATCTGCTTTTTGCAGATGATTTGGACATCCTTGCATCATCCAAAGAGGAACTTCAACGAGCACTGGATAGGTTTGCAGCCATCTGTGGTGGTGCTGGGATGAAAGTAAAAGTGAACAAATCGGAAGTGATGGTTGTTTCCCGAACTTCTGTGCAGTGTACCCTGCACATAAATGGAGTTCCATTACAACAGGTGGAGAAGTTTAAGTATCTCGGGGTCTTTTTCACGAAAGATGGGAGGAGTGATACTGAGTTGTCCTGAAGAATTGGCCAAGCTGATGGAGCAATAGTAAAGGAACTGCGCCGGCCAAAGATCTCAGTTTTTAATTCAGTGTTCGTTCCTACCCTCATCTATGGTCATGAAATTTGGGTAATGACCGAGATTCCTGAGGTGCGTTGTTGGTGTTACTCTAAGGGATAGAGTGAAAAACGTCAGTATTCGTGGGAATCTTAATGTTGAGCTGCTACTTCTCCGAGTGAGGCGATCGATTCTTCGATGGTTTAGACACGTTATTCGCATGCCCCCTGACAGACTTCCTAGACAGGTCATGCTAGCCGAGATGTGAGCGTGTCGCCCCCCTGGTAGGCCAAGAAACAGGTGGTGGGATCAGGTAAAAAACCTCTCTGTGTCCCGCCTGGGGATTGCGCCGGAGTCTCTTGAATTGGTGGCGGAGAATCGAGAACGATGGAAAGACCATTTAGCCACCCTTGCTCCGGGACCCTTTTAAAGGATAAGCGACATTCGAAAATGATGATGATGATGATTATGAGTGTGATAAAAAAATTGTCTCTTAAAACAACATCTGATGATGTCTATTAAAAACTGATAAAACTCGTGAAAAACAGCGAAACTTTGTGTTTTTGTTACACCTATATACAGAACCATACAAAAACTCATAGACCTTGCTCGGCAAAAAATACTCATGTAATTCTTAGAGAGAAATTTTCATGATAAAATATGTTTGACAGGACTTCGTTCTTTTATACCCGACCCAGGGAATATTAATTTTGATGCATAGTTTGTAACACTATGAGCACTTGTGAAATAGTCGCAAGTTTATTATAAGACCTTTTAGAGATAGGATCGAAACCTTCCGGTAATTGATTAAACCATGTCCGTCCGTATGTGTAGGTCTAAGGCTTTTAAAATCAAGCTATTCAGCTGGAACTTGGGACACGGCTTGGTTCTTATGTTATGTTGCACAGACAAAATGTAAAAATTGGTTAAAGCCGCCGAGGTCTATGACCACTTCTTCAATGTAAGACAACGCCTTATTCATATTTCATTTTAAAAGACCTTTCGACCAAATTTTGCGGCTAAAAACCTTTTACACGAGGCAAACTAAACCGCTCACACCATCGACCATGCCCACTTTTGCAGTGTAACATCTAGAAGAAATTTGTTTTCTCTGAAAATTCCCTTCCCTTGAAGGCATAACATAACACTTCATTCCCTTGTGAAGGCATTATAGCTGTAATAGTAATAGTACAACCAGCTGTCTTTTCGTTCCTGAATTACAGACGCCGCGCTGATCGCAAAGGCGCTCAATTTGATACAAACGCGCCTGGATTTTCTTTCGCCTAGTTTTGGTCTGCCCACGCAATTTAATTTACATAGCTGCAAAAACAATGAGATATTAAAATTTATTGTGGCAGAGGAACATGCCATCCTCCAAAAACATTCGTTAGGATGTTCCCACGAAGTGTCCAAATAAATCGGTAAAAAAGTTTCCATTGCGTCCATTTCCATTAACAACTGAAAATTTCCCCCCAGGAGAGACTCAACATTCCAGTAAGTAAATTGCAACAAAAAATCGGTATAGGAACTGCCCTGCAGTCGCTTTTGCTAATCATTGAGAAATCTTTCAAGGGCAGGGAGTTTACGAAAGTGTTGTCCTTTGACATTTTGGAGAATGGAAACCTTTTGGAGTTTTGTTTAAAACAAGTGAGTAAGTGCAAAAGTTTGTCTGTGACAAACTTTTATATACCCGACCCTATATACCATCACCAAATCTTAAAGTTTCTTGGCCCAAATTCATATATAAATTGTGTAGGCCACACCCCAAAAGCAAGCATGGGCTTGAAATTAAAATCAATTAATTGTAATTTCGTTAGAATCATGAGAAAATACGCTAAAAGCGAAAACTATTTCAAAAAAACTGTTTTTTCCTAAAAACTCCCCTTAAAAGTGGGTGGAGCTCAAAACTTTGTATAGAGCAAACTTAGCAAACAGTAATATCTTTAATATTTGTCATAGAATTTTTTTTCGATTAGGAGTGAACTTTCCGAGAAATTGGGTTTTTAAAGATCTAACATGTTAAAAGTGGGCATGGTCGATATTGTGGGCGGTCCAATTTTTACCTTGTTAATGGTCTTGGACCAATATTGCTGAGTACCAAAATTTAAGCTCATGTGCCTTGTCTTACTTGACCAAAAGGCATTTTAAAAGAAAATGTGAAATAGAGGATGCCTCACATTGAAGCCAGTAGTGGGCGTGGACGTTGACGGACTAAGCTAATTTTCACAATTTGTCTGTGCAACAAAAGAACCAAGTTTTGTACGAAGTTTTAGCTCTCTAGCATGATTTTGAAGACCTAAGACCTGCACACATACAGACGGACAGACGGACGAGCATGGCATAATCGATTCACCTGTCCGTCTCGATCATATCTCTAAAAGGTCTTGAGGGTCTACGATGATTATTTCACTGTGTTACAAACTATGCATTAAAATTTATATACTCTCGGTCGGGTAAAAAGATTTGCAAAAAGCATGAAATGCTTCGGTCTCGAAGTCAACCTTTAAAGCGGGAAATACATAATACAACCATCGTACCAACGCGTGGTCGTATGCGATGATTGTACTGTGTGTGTACTCGATATTTTCGGCTGTACCGATATCGCTTTCGATCGAAAACCGCCGTCGTATGCGACTGGTTGTATGGAAATTGTGTCGTGTGTTTGCGTTGGTATAACTGTCGTACCGATAATCATCATTTTATTTCTGTTGCTCAAAGTGTGTGGACGGTTCCAAGACACAAAAAAATATATTTTGATGCTCGTTCGTTTTTCAGTTCCTAGGTTGGACTTAAGTACCCTACCCAGGTGGACTAGTTTGCATGGCAAGATGAGGAAGGTCAGGTATACATGAATTGCAAAATATTATATTAAAAAAGGTGTTTTTATTGCACCCTTCTTAAGCTGTTGAAATTGATTTATTTACCTACATACAATCTGAAAATATATTCGCTTGTCGATTTGGCTAAGAAATATCTATACACAAAGGACCTAGATACTTTTTTTGCCCTGTATTAACACTGTCTTTTTCAGGGCTTATAAATTTAACCAATATAATTTCATCTTTAATTTTATTTTTCGCACTCGTCGGTTTTTCTGCACCTTGGTTGCATTTAGGTGCTTGGTTGACGTTCGCATCGAAAAACTTTTTTAGTCTTCGGGTTAAGGCTCCTTAAAATTTTGTAAAACTTACATGTAAGAGTGCAATGATCTGTCCAACAGCCAATCTCTTACCAGGATCTCGTTTTTTTTTCGATGTTCTGAGATCAACCTCAACCTATTTTTTTTTTTTCTTAAATTAGTAATTTTCTTGTTGCAATCAAAGTGTTATTGAACCAACGAATGAACATAAAATAAAATCGCATGGATATCGTATGGTGTGGGTGCGTTGTACCGGTATCGGTACAACTCAAACCGGTACGATGATTGTATCGAGTATTCCCTGCTTTAAGATTAAACTAGGCCTCCCAAAGTAAAAGAGTCTCCGACCCCGGGTTAGATGTAGGTTGAACACCTATGCCTTTAGACCCAACCTTTTTATACGGAGTGCAATTTAGGCTGACGGAACTGGACAAGTAAAACAACGTTGCAACACTTGTCAGGGTGACAACGATGCCAGCTTCAGAACTTTGTTCACATCCGCACTAGAAATTATAGGCTCATTCAATTAATGCCCTAGAACGGCATGTTGCACCACTTTTTCCGATCGCAACTTTGCGTTTGTGTGCGTTTGATTAAGATAGCAACCCATCATGGTTGATAGCAAGCGAAGATAGCAACCCATCATGCTTTGCACCAATCAATGTAGAATTAAATTGCCCCGATGTGAAGTTTCACTTTACGGTGCTTAATTTTGTGTTCAATGAAAAATTGATTTTTCAGGGTGACATTTTTTGTCGGGGGTTGCTACTATCCACACTCTAAAGCAAGTACTGGTCCATTGTACAACCATGCAGAGACCTTAATTTAGTTTGCTTAGAGCTTCTTCTTAAATTTGATCAAGAGCTTAGATGTTCGGCACTCAACTACGTCAACTCCAGAAATTCGCTTTCACCGACCTGTTCTATTTCATGGATCGAACCGGAGTGCTTGTAAAGCTTTTTTGCGCCGCCAATCGGTTAATTGCTTCTTTTTCCTCTTCGCAGGACCCGCCTTCTTTGGAGCCCGTTCAACTATAGAGAGTATCCCGGAGTTAAGCCGCGGTAGCAACTGTGCATTGAGTAGCAGCCTCACTCATACTCTGCTCAGTTTGTTGAGGTTTTCGAAGATCCACAAGAGTAGCTTGTTCCTTTATTTATAAATGACAGTTGAGGCCGCCAGAAGCCATGCCGTATTCAAAGAGATTTCGGGTGGACTTTGGCAATTATAAATTGCCACCTGACCTCAACAAGAAAAATTTAGGTTCTCCATTTATTTATGATTTTGAATGAAATGGGATGGGGAATGGATCGAACAAGCTGATTTTGGGGTTAAAAGTTGCACCCCGAAAGGAACTAAGTTTCACCATAGAGAAGCGCTCCTCGGTCGAGATTGCACTAACTTTTTGTGAATTTAATTTTAATTTAATTTTTATTGAATTGAAAAGTGAGCGCATTTTCAAGGCTTTCAATAACTGCGGGACTAGTTTCATCGAATGAGTCTTATCTATATTTACCCTGTTTCGCGTTGATTTCTTTAAGGAGTTCTTTGTGTTTCACTGGCGACACTTTGAGTTAGGAAATCTTTGCAACAGAAAGCCTTTTGAAAACATCTAAAATAAAATAAATAAATGTAGTGGCGCAACAGCTCGGGGTGAACCAGGGCCAACTTCTCAACAATGTATGCTGGTGTGTTAATTTCTTTACATACAAGAGGACCTACAATTTTTTACCGAATCCGAACGGCACTTTGAGAAGTTTTTTTCAAGACAAATGGTACTCTAGGAGGGCTTGTCAGACCCTCGCGGAGGTGGGAACCGTGAAAAAGAACAAGTCTTTTTTTCAGGTGACGATGGCAGGATTCGAACCTAGACCTCCGGCGTAGTAAGCACACACACTAACCACTACGCCACGGCACCCCACGGGGTGTTCGGAAACATCTGGAACATCAAAATTATTATACCGCTGCCGTTACATAAAAGCTTCTATCATGCATTTATGCTTTTATGTAACCATCCATCTATCATCCATCTTTAAAATGCGGATTACGTAGGTCCACAGTCCCATGAGATTCAAAAAGCCTCAACTTATTTTTGGTTCTATAATTCTATTCCAAGGAAAGGCTACTATTGGTAAAACTTCTTTAAGTACTCGCGATGATAACAGAAAATCTAGAATTTTGTACAGAAAACCAGAAATATTATTTTTATAAATTTTATTTCTTTGTTGACAAAAAAACTCAGTTTAGTTAGCTTAGTTTTCAAAAAAAAGTGTGTATATTTTTTATTCACAGGTACAACAAACCGTTTACGAAGCAAGCTTGGAAGTTAATAAACTCTATAGGCTACCAATGCTGGTCATATTTTTAGAGGCTTTTCTTACTTTTACATTCAATCTATATTTTATGCTTTGCGTAATGGCTGACCCAAAAAGTAAGTTTCAAAGTTAAAGTAGTGCAATAATTTTGTCTCGGATTCATTTAATATTTTTATATTAGCACAACGAATTAACTTATTTCACAAACACGACTTTTTTACTTAATCAAAATCCAAATAATTCAACCTCACACTAGTTATTATTTTTCATTACTAAATTCCTTTACTTTCGCTTTCGATGTTCACAATTCAAGAATTCATAAACAACTGAAGAGCACTGTTTGCAAATTTTAACATTTCATTCACAGTCAGTCATTTTTGCTTGACAGTTTCTTTGGGTTCGTTAAAACTTGTCAGATTTGCAAAAGGAGTAAGACCTATTTGAGTTGTAGTTTTAAAAATTAGATCGAAAAACCCTTCCTTAATTTCCGTGCCGTTTTCTACGTTAGAATGTACATTACTTTAATAAATGTGCTAATATTGCACGTTCCCCTGCTGACCCTGTACCGTAAGTCGGAATTTTTGGAATTTACATTTTTTGACTGCCTACAAATTTAGTCATGTTCAATCTTCTAAGGACAAGTTGAATGCATTTTTTTTACGATTAAATCAAAAAGTATGACTTAAAGCAAATACTAAAATGGCAATTTCTGTAACCAAATACTTATGTGTTTAATTTACAGAATTTAAACTGCCACAACTCGAATCGATGGGCTTTTTATCTCAGCACTTGATCCAGCCAAGTGTTTGCGTCACTATACTTGTTGTCGCATTTACTACCGTAAGAAATGAGGTAATTGCGTACAAATTGTCAATTTCTTTATTATAATAACTTTTTTTTTGGTGACCTGGGTTGGATATCATCGCTTCATTGAACCTTTGTTTTTATATTCTAGATCTAGATTATTATAACAAAAATCGAATGCAGAAGTGCGAAAAAATGCGCATTGGTGGCCTTCCTTAAATGAGGTTAAATACTGCTTTTTATGCTATGTTTCCACCGTCACAAAATGGAGATTAGCGAAAGAAGATTAAAAATTATTTTTTATTTGCAAAGTACTGGGAGAACATAATACTATGCCTTCACCGGTCATAAAACAGGGATTTCGAGAGACGATTAAAAATAAATCCCGAAGTGTCTCCACCGGACAAACACAAGATTAACTTCACACAAGCAAAGCACTCGTTTTTTGTAATTTTTGCTCTCAAAGGAGAGGACGCTGGCATTTCCCATCATCGAAAATAAAGCAATTTCGGTGTGATCATAAGTGCCCGAGTTCGTCTGTAATGAACTTCTAAATACCTTATTTAGCCAGCAACAGTGTTGTGGCCTGAATTCATTTATTGGAAGGCAATTATTTGTATGGGCCACGCCCCCTCAAAATGGCTGTAGACAAACAATAATTGCTTTTCTATTTATTTCGTTAGAACCGTGAGGAAATGTGTTCAAAACTAAAATCTAAGCCAAAAAAAAGTTTTTTTTTCGAAACGCCTCCTTAAAGTGGGCTGAGCTCAAAACTTTGTATAAAACTAACTTAGAGATTTCTAATATATTAAATATTTGTCATACATTGTTTATCTCATTTAGAGGAATTTTAGGAAAAATCAAGTTTTTAAGGATATAATACGACTAAAAAATGGCATTTTCAATGGTGTGGGCGGCTTAATTTTCGTCGTGTTAAAGGTTTTTAGACGCGACTTCTATACCTATACCAAAACTTGAGTTCCTTTTCTTTTTTTATAAATAGAATAGAGTGGCGCAGCAGCTCGTGGTGAACCAGGGCCAACTTCTTAACTGTGTATGCTAGAGGACCTACAATTTTTTACCGAATCCGAACGGAACTTTGAGAAGTTTTTTCAAGACAAATGGTACTCTCGGAAGGCTTGTCAGACCCTCGCGGAGGTGGAAACCGTAAAAAAGAACAAGTCTTTTTTTTTCAGGTGACGATGGCAGGATTCGAAAACAGACCTCCGGCGTAGTAGGCACACACACCAACCACCACGCCACGGCACCCCACTGCTTTGCTTAACTTAATCAAAAGGTCTTTTGAAATAAAAATGTCTCACATTAAAGCTTGTAGTGGTCGTGGCCATCGCCGGATTTAACCAACTTCAAAACTTTGTCTGTGCAACAGAAGAACCAAGCCATGCCTAGTCTCTAGCTCAATTTCGAATACCTTAAACCTTCACACATACAGACGGGCGGATGGACGTGGCTTAATCAATTAACCTGTCGACCGCGATCATGTCTTTGAAAGGTCTCAGATGTATAAATATATTTGTGACAGATCTGTCATACGTGGGTAGTTTTGATTTTTCTTTTTCACGTCGCAAACTTTTACAAGAAAAAAGGGTAAAAGAGGTTTATGAAAAGACTGAAATAGATTTACGAGGAGCTTTATTTTTAATCTCTTGCGGACAGGATTTTAAGTTGTATGGTAGTTCTCGATATTGGCCGAAGATTAGTTAAAGATTTAAGTTAATCGTTCGGTTTAGTGTTCGGTGGAAACTTACTGCTTTAGCCATTCAAACTACCTGGCGAATAGTTTTACTCGATTCCGATTGGAACAAATCGAAAGAAATCGGGTTTTGACTTTTTTTTTTCTTTTCAGTTCAAAAAATCGCAATCGTTTGTTAATAAAATAATAATACATGCTATTGACAGAAATATAAAAAGAAGGGTAAGGCAATCTTTAAAAAAATGTTTCCTATTTGCTTTAATAATTCGTTAACAATTAAAAGTTCTCAGAATTTTCACAACAAATTGAATCAAACAATCCACACTTTCATGTTTTCGAATTTTTCGTGTTAGACGGATCTGTTATATTTTCCGTAAGTTTTGAGAAAAGTAACTCTTATCGTTTTGTGTAAATAAATATTTTACATTTTAGATGATATCGTCTGCTGCAACATACTTGATAATTTTAATCCAAGCTATGGCTAACGAAACTGAAGAGAATCCACTTTTTCAAATAGTTACGAACTCAAATGGCAGCGCATAACTAAAAACCGAATGAAGTATGCAGCTATCTAAGCCATGTATAAAGTAGTTATAAGTACAGCTAATGTTATTATCTTGAAGCAAATAAAAATTACATAAAACGCAGTTTTAAACAACAAATCAATTAGTAGTCAACACACCTTTATGCCGTTCTGTTAAGATTATGCATTGTGTCGGTATAGTAATTAGCACCTTTCTCGTGTTGAAGCTATGCTTCAAATAGCTATAGACGTCATTGGGTATCGAGAAGTGCATACGTAAGCAATCACACAGCAATCACAGCAATCGATAAAATATTTGGAGTTACAAAATCTAAAAAACATTGAGATTCCAGAGTATATATCGTATTTACGTTAGGGGCTATATCCCAGTACTTTTTTAACCTTTTTAAGAGCTGACAGGACTCAGACAAAGTTTTGCATAGCACGACTAAGAAAAGTTGGATCAAATTCAAAGTATTTCATTGCCTTTTAGGAAGAATTGTGATTTTTTTTAACGCCCATCAATGGTTATAATCTTGTGAAGCGGCTTTGTGTGGCTGCGTGGTAAGGAAAAAAAAACTGTGTATTTAAAACACTACGAGTTGAAAAATCCATCAGATACAAAGTAAAATACAACTCGCGAATCTACTAAATATCTAAATCTAAATTTCGGTAATTTTTCGGTTTCCTTTTTTGATGTACCTATAAAAAACACCTCAAGCTAATGGCCTCCAAAACGGGGGGGGGGGGGCAAGACGGGGCACTCTTTTATACAATAAATAACAAGTTCTGTGATCATAACGATGGACCATCGAACGTCGCGCTCGAAGAAACAAATTCAAGAGTTCAGTTCCATAAAATTTTTTAGGGCCTCACTACTCATGTTAATTTGACAACTGCATAAGTCTGCTCCAACGACAAGTAACAAATTCATCCAACGATTATTCATCACCTCGTTTGGCTAGCGAGTTAATAAAATCTCCTGAAACCTAGAGTTAAGTATTAAAACAAAACTTTAATTTAACACAAGTCGGTGCTGTTTATTCATAGATAAAAGTTTTTTCTAGTGCCCTCCCGCTTACACCGTTTTTTATAGTGTCTACAGTTTTGTTTAAATAAACTTTACAATAAAGCATTACACCCCTTTTATATACTTTTGCCCGACACTAACACATTTCAATTTATAACGTCTTAGCTGTTAATGTAACAATTCGCAAACACTCTAATTACCGGTGAGCTTACTCTTCATCATTTCAGTGAAAGCCTCTACACCCTTGCCGTTGGCAGTCTCGTAGTATGGCAACTCGATAAGGCGATCAATCCAAGACTGTAGTTTTGGTGTCTTGGCCACGTCTATAGGTGCTGCGGCCATCAAACTGGTAACAGTGGACAATGCACTTAAGTCGGCAAGCGTCAACTTGTCTCCAGCTAGGTAATCTTGTTGCAGGAAAGCCTCCAAGAAGTCATAAGCCTCGTAGACTACATCGAGACTCGCCTGAGGAATACTCGTTTCATTCTTATACAAAAGAGGGACAACAATATTCCGCAATCGCGGGAATAGAACGCCCGAATCAAAGTGTAGACGCTGATCGACGACAGCACGCTCAAAGAAATCCTTTGGATAGAGGGCATCTGTCTTTGCGTACTTCCTCACTAGGTAGGCGGCTATAGCGTGGCTGTCCGCAAGAAATACTCCATCGTCTTCCAAACAAGGGACAGTGTGTTGGGGGTTTTTCTTCAAGTACTCCTCCGAGAGGTGTTCACCTGCCAAGAGGTTCACAACTCGGAATTCGTATTCCAGTTCTAAGGTTTTAAGTGTTAGTAGCACAGCTCTCACGGGTGGACTTGCTTCAATGCCGTATAGTATTAGTTTGCCCATTTTATTTTTTGCCTTTTCAAATACTGTGGACGAACTTACACGAATGAAACTCAACTGAGAGGTGGTTAAGATACGTGACCGTTATTTATAGACCAGACGAATAAGAGCTTTTAAAGTTGAGATAGCTAAAACAGATTAGCTCCTTAGTTTCACAACTGACAGCTGGTGATAGTTGAGAAGCTTTTCCACAAGTCGAAATAGGTATGATGATAACAACTATTATATTATGCCAAGGGGAGGCGGTGGCATAATAGAGAGACTGTGAACAGGGGTGGATTTATAAGAGAGAATAAATTTTAGTAAGGCGCTCCTTAAATACTCCTTCATAGAATTTTCTTTCTTTTCGAAAATTTGCATTAAGTGCCATTCGACTTCGGACAAAAACTCTAGAATTGTCCCTATGCATGTATTTGGAACGCTGTTTTTTAATTCAAAGTTGATTCGACGTAGATTCAAAGTTAAACATAGTTATTATAATATTTATCTTTATTGATATTTGTAGATTTATAGATGTAGATTTAACATTCGACGATCTGTATACGATATACAGTTCATTATTTATTTAACGAGCTTAGTGGATAGCGTGACAAAATGAGATTAGCAATAACGCATATTAAAACCTTAAGTTAAAAGTTAAAATAACAATTTTATCATCTACCATAAAATATTCACTATCAAATATAATTACATATATTTGTGAAAGTTTAACGGGTCTTAATTATAGAATATAATACTAAAACAGAAGAAATTAACACACACAGCATACATTGTTGAGAAGTTGGCCCTGGTTCACCTCGAGCTGTTGCGCCACTCTATTTATTTATTTTTTTAATACTAAAACTGACCATAAACCAGACACGAATAATAACGCTTTGACCATTTAGCCAGTGACCCAGATTAAAATCTCAGCCCAACCAAAATGTTTTTTAATTAAAAAGCTAACCGAACGTGTCGTTGCTTATATTTGGGAGCGGCCCCTATGGCAAAGCCATACAAAATTAAATTTAATATTGAAATGACAGCGTTTATTATAATGTTTGTAGAATTGCAAATTGTTGTTATTCTTCACTGTTTAATAAGAAATGTTTTTTTTTTGCGGTCAAAAAATTGAAAAAAAAAGAAGACCGTCAAGTATGAACACAGGAACGGTCCCTTGGCGTTAGTTTAAGGTTACGGTCATCTCTATTAAAATTCTGATAATTTATTAAAATTATTTCTGGATGTATTCCGGATAAATTTATTGCTTATTTTTTCAAAGACTTATGTGTTGGCTTAACGCTAATGTGGTTGTGCTTGCGTAAAAAGTTACGAAAGTTACGAAATTCGCTAGCAGCAACATTTAAGAGAAAGTTATTTATTGGTTCATTACTATTTTCCTATTATAGTCAGTCAACTAAACCATTTACTATTTCAAAACCTCTTTAGGTAGTTTTTTTTTATAATTTCAAAATATGGACTTTGCCCGTTATTTGTTTAAATTTTTTTTAGCTATTACTGTTTTGGAGATAGAGAGAAATTACATTCGTTTTTTTTTCTTTGCCTTTTTTGCTATTAACTATCGAACCCATAAAACAGTAATTCATTCTTTTCTTGTCAGTTACTGTTTTTTTTTTTCAATTTTCAAACTACATGGGCTAGAGTTGGCTCTTTTTCTTAAATTCCGCGAACGTAGATTTCTGGCAACGCGGTCAAAAACACTGTTTTTCTATATCGTTTGTTTAAATAATAAAAAAATAAATTTGGTTGGAAACGGAAATTTTGAAATTTTTTTATGCAGTTAGCCTGTCTTGTTAACGTTTCATGCTTCATAAAACAATTATCATTACCGTAAAGATACCTACAAGAAACTTTTCAAAACTTGTTTTGGAAAGTGCAATTACGTTTTTTAGGCAAATCTCCGAGGTTTTTGAATTTTCGAAATTTGCTCTAGTTTTCTATAAAATTTCAGAACATGGACTATGCCTGCTGTTTATGTCAAAATTATACTTAATACCTTTTGGGAGACAGAGGGGGGAACATACGTTCTTTTCTCCTTTTTAAGCAGTTTTAAAAATTAAAATCCATGAAACAACTATGTATTTGGAATTTTTTTCAGTATCCGTTAGACTTGCGCTAGGGTTGGCGGTTTTTCTTAAATTCTGCGGGCATCGATTGACAAGCTCCTTTTTTACCTTTTAAATGGACTTATACCCTTACACACCGGACCGAAAACAAGCAAAAACTTCATCATAAAGATTAGTTTTCCCATAAATTTTTGTAAGTTTTCTGTGTTGGAAAACCCTGTTTTTTTTAGTATTTTTCATTCCAAATCTTGAGAACAGCGTTAAATTCTTGATATGTTCGCTCATATTAGCATCTTTGAAAATAAATTTATGAGCTGAAACATGATAGCTGATGAGCAAATGAAAAACGAAAACAAATTCTAGCCAGCTTTTAGAAAGTGTGAATGGCTATATGAGTTTTCGAAAAATGTTTTGCTCCAAAACTCAGTTTTTGATTCAGTGTAAATGCTGTTAATGAAGTGTAGGTAGGATATCAAGGAGGGAGGCATCTATGACTATTTGTCCAATTTTCAGATTTAACATTAAAAATATTTGTTGATTTTGGTCGGCGTACCCCACAAGCGGACAATTAGGAATGTAGTACTAGTGGGAGGGTTGTGGTCCCTAAAATTAGATCATAATCTCGCGCGTGAATGAAGAGAAGATGAAAAATATTTGTTGATTAATTTTTGGATACCTTCAAAGAATTAATAAAAGGAATTTAAGCTATTGGTTATGCTCCGCTTAGGCGAATCGTTGGATACCCCATCCCAATTGACCCCTGTCAAGCTTCAAACTGCCAAATGTCAAAAATGACAATCTTCTTCAGTAAAAAAAGGGTCGTGGCATCAACTCTTTTCAATAACAGTGTAGTTTTTGTTCTAATATATTTTCCAGGTGAGGTTTGCATGTGCTAAGTACATTTTTATATCAAAAATTAGGTTTTTATCCAGGTATGCTCCCAAACGTGGGTGTGGTGCAAATTTTTCCAATAAGTTGAAAAATAGACCTTAAGGTCTTGGAAGTCTACGGTGATGATTTCTCTATGTTACAAACTATGAATCAAACTTAGTATACCTCCTATATCCTACGGGATGGGGTGCAAAAAAGTAGACCTATTCTTGTTTTGGGTAAACTTGAAGTTTACTTACAGGGTTTCGTTTCAATACAGGGTCACAAGAAAGTTTTTCTTATTTTTTGTTCCTTAATCAGCTAATTTTTATCAGTGTATCAGTGTTTATCAAATATTTACGACTATCAATTCCGAGAACAATGTTTTTTTTTTCCAAGATTGTCATTATCAGAAATGATAGTGCCATGCCAGCACTGTTTCAGTGAACTACTTAAAAGCAACTTAAAAGATTTAAATCTCGGCAACCGTTTCATATTTCAGACCCGCTATAATTTTTCTTAGCATTTTAGAAAATGGACTAGCATAGTTCTGAGATTTTCTTTTACATTTTTCAGTATTTTTTATATTGAAAATCCAAAAAACGACTATTTCAAATTCTGTTTTAGAATGCCGTTATATTCTGTTGTGATTCTAACAAACTTCGCGCTAGCAATGACTTTTTCTTATATTCTAAACAAAGAATTTTGACACAGCGGCATATCTTAATGTAAGTTTTTACTTTGCTTTTCAAAATAATTCAGATACATTTAGGGACGTAATTATATTTTCGAAAAAATTTATATTTAAACCAAATTTTATTACGATCTGTATTACTGTTATTTTTTTCCCCCCAAATCTCTAAATATTGCTGATTATTCCCAGTTTCGTAATAATTTTCCCTAAATAATGCCCCAAAAAGGCGTTTGGCCAAGTTAGACAAGGAGCAGGAACTCCTTACTTGTACTAAATTTTAGTGTTTAGTACAAGTGACCAGAAGTTTTGATGAACCAGAAGTCGAAAGCGAAAACTGAACCGCCCACACCCCATACCTTCGTCCATGCTCACTTAAACTGTGTTATATCTTTAAAAACTTGACTTTTCTTAAAATTTGCTGTAAATCGGAAAAAAAATACCAACACGAGCAGGAGCACTCTCCTTCTGTCATTTTAGCTCTCAAGCGAGAAGCGTCGTCACGACATTTCCCAAGAGCGCACAAAGATTTCCGTTCTGTCATACGTGAACAGTTTCAGTTTCCCTTTTCGATTCTTAAAATTTTTCAAAGGTGTTCGAAAAGGGTTGAATTTATGCCACATTCTAAGGTTTGTGATGAGGGTGAATGAAATTTGAAAGGGGATCTATTTTTAATTGCTTGCTGAGAGTATTTAAATTTGTATGCTAAATCTCAGGATTTAAGACAGATTAGTTGAGGATTTATGGTTATCGCGGATACGAGTCTGGTGGGAACATGGAGGTGGACTCAGTCAAGCCAAAAATACCCTTAATTCACTCTCTTGACAACTTTTCTAGTAAAATAAGGAAACAAAGCCACGCCACGCATTGTGAAACATTTTGACTCCAGAAACTTCCCAATTCCCAATCGATTCTGTAATTTTTTTTACTGAACTGCAGATTCAGATTGGAGCGCAATCAAGTTATTCATAAACTGGGTTTCCATCTTGAGCATTCGACTAAATGACGAAGCTTTCATTTCTCACCCATTGTTTTGGTACAATTTGCTTGCTTTTTGGTCCCCTTTTTCCACAAATCTTCCGAATTAGTTAGACTTCGGATCTGACGAAAGTTTGTTTTCTGAACTGCTTTCTGAAATCCTTTGTATAAGGAATAGGTTTTTACCCCTGCCTCCCATTCTTCCTTGCAAAACGGATTACATTTGCAATGCCCAAGGGTATGCAATAAAATCAATCGTTTCTTTCCCTTTGCGATGCACATGACGGTCTGATAGTGTGTGGGGCAACTTACCTGTCTATTGTGGATAGACCGGTTCTAGAGTTGTTATCCACCACAAAGTATACAAATTTGTGGCGGCGGTTAAACCAATGCTCACTCTCATCTCGGCCGTGGTGTTCGTCTCAGTTGGTGTGTTTATTTCTATCGTCTAGCTCTGCGTGTCGTGTCGGAGTAGGCACCTAGTTCTTTGAAGTGCAGTCTGCAATTTTTGCAGTGTTTCCCCCCTCGATAGGCGGAAAATATTACTTTCTGCATCAGTACAACCCGAATCGCATAGATAAATGAGCAAACAATTGTTGATAAGAGATTTTGCCAAGATCACACGAAGAATGCGAGAGAAACACAACAAACAATAGCACACGGAGCACGAGCAGCACGAAGACAGTGGAAAAGGGTATAAATAATATTTTTCTATAACGTCATTGACACGAACACGGAGCTTGGATCGAGTCGTATGTGTGTGCGGACGCTGCTGCATTCGGTTCACTTGTGAAGATGCATCGGCAGGGCGCTCAAGTGCTCGGAGTGTCGAATGTTTTGAGCACTAACTGTGGTGCAAGTGCTTCTAGTGGTGCTGCTACAAATCCCACCGACTTAAAAGGTCAGTATCCTTTGGATACGCTGCCCAAGCAGTTTGTTGTGTCCATGAAGAAACTGTTCGACATCTTGGACGATCAGAGAACTGGTTATGTAAAGCTCTCCGACATACAGAAGGGCTGGCAGGACGACGGGTGCAAGGGCTTGCCGCGTGGTGTGATCGAAAGTCTGCGTAAGGTGACGCCAAGTAGTGGGCTGCTGACATTTGAGAGGTTTTGCGCGGGACTTAAAATATGCCTGCTTCGGAATCAGCAGTTCGAGGTCGGAAGCGTTCTGCGTGAAAAGCCACCGCGACCTCCGTCCGCTCCGTTGCTGGACATAGAGAATCCACTGCCGAACGCCCAGTGGTCAAACAGCACCAACACGGCGACAGTGCGTCCGAATAACATCATCCCCAGTCAGAGGGCGCTGAGCCTGCCGCAGTTGAGCCCCGAAATGGAGATCGACATGATGACTGACACGGATCTAAATGGACAGGACATGTACAACAGCCCACCGCCTCCGCCAAAGCCGCCTAGGAGCGATAGATTACTCGCCACAGCAAACGCGACTACTGGCATGGATAAGGCGGAGATCCGACACGCGCTACAGAACTGGCAAATGGGCGTGCTCATGAACGAAATGGACTCCAAGGACAAGAGAAAGTCGTTTCCGATGAATCAAATCTTGCGGGGCACCGCCGACGGAGGGTCCTCCACAACACCGGACAGTGGAGGCACTCAACAGCCGCAGTCAATACCCATCGGGGGATACCAGAAGAAACGACGAGAGCCGCGGCGACATACCTTACAGAACGGAATTGACTACAGCATGCTTAAGCGGATGAAGCAGTTCGAGGAGGAACGAGATGTCTTACTGCAGGGACTAGCAGCCGTCGAGAAGGCCAGAGAATGGTACCTGCAACAGATTTCGAACGCTCAGGAGAAGATCAAGTACCTGGGTCGAATGGGATCCCATGTGGTGAGTTGAATGAAAAGTTCTCTGGCTTATGTGCTAACCGTGTCCCTGTCCCCTAGGAACAATGGTCAGAGGTCCAACAGGAACGCCTGGACTTCCAGCGCGCGCGAGTTTTCGAGGTCAATCGGCACCTCTCGACGCTCGCCGAGACATGGGAACGCGGAGGCTTTCCGACGCACATTAATCTTGCCATACGGCCCATTTCGCATCAAGGGCTCCTTCAGCCAGTGGATCGCCTGCGCCAGCAGAACCGAAATCTAACCAATGAGGTGAACCAGAAGACCGACCGCATTACGTTGCTCGAGAGGGAGAAGCAGACTCTAATCAGGGAGTTGGTCGAGCTGCAGCAGCGCAGCGGAAATCGCGGACTGATAAGTGTTGTTTCCACAGCATCGCCGGGCTGTAGCAGCAACTCCTCTGGCCTCGTCGATGCCGACGTAGTTTACTAGATCTAGAATTCTCATATTTGTGCTATTTTCTACCGGCCACGCCATTTTTTACTTATTTTTTTTTTAGAAATAAATCTTTATTTTCAAGGCAATTCATTTTGGATTTGGATACAGTCGCATAAACTTGTTGAGTTGTTTGTAATTTAAATCCTTACCAGGTGCAACGATGCCCAAACTGTCGGTTTTCTTAGCCTCGAACTTTTTGTCCATGTGCACTTTGTAGCACTTTTGGAAGGTTGCAATCTCTTTGGGGCACAGTTTTTCGACGAATTCATTGTCCTTGAGGCAGGCGAAGAGCACTGCCATTTCTTGCAAACATGCTACATCGGACGAAGAGTCGGATTTGCCACTTACCCGGTCGCGTATGCTAAGTGGAAGAAGTTCCTTGAATGGGACGGTGTGCTCACGTTGTGGCAGGCGGCCTTTTGCTTTCAGCAGGGCAGCGACTCGCATTCTAGCGAAGAAAGAATTTATTTCGAAAGGATTCTTTGTACAAACGGATTTTTACTTACTTTTATTTATTAAATAATTGTTTTATATAAAAAAAATGTGATAAAATGCACCACCCACCGGACTGGTTTCAATTGACAGTCTGCCTGCAGTCAGCTGTTAAGGTTGTTACAAAACACGAAATGGCCTAATCACAATAGTTTGAGTCTTAAAAAATGGAAACAATCAGCGGAGATGTGAAAACTGGGTAAACAGCTATAATAATGGTTTGTTCCCTTAGGGCCGATTTCACGGTCAAAACTTAAGTATCGATTCTTAAGAAAATATTCGGTACATTTTTCTTCTCAGGCAAAGCCGCGTTGTCACAAGCAACGTAAAACAGGAACAGAAACAGAATCTCATACATTACCAACTGAAACCTAAATTCGCTGAATGCTTTTTGCTTTGCTAATGTATGAAATTCTGTTTCTGTTCCTTGTGATTACGTGGCTTAAGTCAAATATGCCAATATGGCATGCTTTGCTTAAACAATCGAAAAATTCATCGTTCCACTCTCAGAAGCAGCTGCTCTACATTGGCCTAGCTTACACCAGGGACCGTATCTGGACTATACCTATATTATGCCTATAAACCATCGATGTACACACAATACGAGTCCGCATATCTAGGTTGCCAGGAATAAAATAAAAACGAAAATTCGAAACTGCCTTTTCACACCAGTCAGCATATAGATTCAGAGAAAAAAGTCCCAAATCTAATTGAAATCTATTAGATTTCCTATACATTTGAAGAATTCAGAATCTAGACTTCCACAAAATCGAATACAAATTTAATAGATTGCATTCGATTTTGTGGGAATCATAGGAAAATAAAAGCCAACACACTTTTTTAATTCAATCGAAAGAAGGCATGACAGTCGATGAAGTTTGTTAATAAAATAAAAAGGAGAAATATTTTCGTTTTTTTATACTATTTAATTGTTGGGTGATTGTTAAGTATTTTCCAGTGCTTCTATAGTTATCTACAATTGTTTTTTACTTATTTGAAGCGGTTAAACTTGTGACAACTGTGAAAAATTGGACAGTCGGTGTTCAACTGATCGAAAAGTCAACAAAATCTAGATTAACTTTCGCAGTGTGAAAGCGTCAATTCGATTTTGAAATCGAATTGCTCAGATTCTAGATTCTGGCTCCGGTGTGAAAACAGTATTATACTTTGTTGCCTTATTTTCGCAAAATGCTTTGGCAACATGCATCTTTTTCTATATCTTCACTAACGAACGAACACGCCACCAACTTCTTTACCATTGTTTCAATTTGTGTGCAGGGTACTCTGCACAGGACAAACAACCATCACTGCAGAGTTGCTCACGTTCGTTGCGAGTTCAGCTTAGGTTAGGTTAGGTTGATGGATGCCCTTGTGACAATAGTCACGGCTCACTTAGACCAGCTGTTGACCACGGCTCACTTAGACCAGAACCTTTTTAACACCTGGAACGAAAACAGAAATAAACCGCTATTAAAAGCTCAGAGTGCCGCCCTCTTGGACCCAACCGGATTTGTATACAAATCTTAGGAGGTCCTTAAGATCTACATTATTAAGATCTTCGAGCTCTTTTAAGAAGTAACTGCCGAGGGTACTACGCCTGATGCTGTTTGTTCGAACAGATTCAATTTCTTCAACGTCACTGCAGCTTCTGCAGTTATCGTTATGCGGTATGCCTAGCCGCTCAGCGTGTAGAATTGCCGTGAGAATTCCCATAAGTACTAGGATATCCCTGCGGGCTAATCCGATTATAAAAAGTGATCTCTTTTTATTTACCTCTGGTCATAGCTGCCTTGTGTGTCTGCACGTATCAAGTTCTGTCCAACGTAGGTTCGTTCTTCTCAAGGATTCAGTTTCTATCCATCCTATCGAACTGAACGGAATTTTTATTCGTTCATTGCGAACATTATACTGAATAGCTAAATATTCAACATCATGCGCCTCTCATGCTTTCCGACACCTATTTGTTTTTTTATGCGGTTTTCAAACGCCGTTTTTGAGAATACATATTGTGAGAAACTCCAACAAAAATTCACCAAAACAGCTTTCAAGTGAAGTAAGAAATTTACTCATATTTGTTAAGCCGCGGTGTTACAAGGACAGGAACAGAAACAGAAACAGAATTTCATACATTAGCAACGCAAAAAGCGTTCAGCGAATTTAGGTTTCAGTTGCTAATATATGGGATTCTGTTTCTGTTCCTGTTTTACGTTGCTTGTGACAAGGCGGCTTAAGGGATTCTGTTTCTGTTCCTGTCTTACGTTGCTTGTGACAACGCGGCTTAAACAAACGTAATAGCGTGGGTAGATTCCTCTTATTTTTAGCTTGGTGATAAAGCCGTTTATTTGTCACAAGGAACAAGAACCGAAACAGAATTTCATAAATTAGCAACGCAAAAAGCATTCACAGAATTTAGGTTTCAGTTGCTAATTTATGGGACTCTGCTTCTGTTTCTGTTTTACGTTGTTTGTGACAGCGCGACTTTACATGTAGGAGGTTGTTTATCTAGTTATGCAGGTCCCTAAATATGATACCTATTCCTATTTGAAAAGACATAATTGTTAGAAAATAATTTCAATTGTCTTATTGTGACCTACTGCTAGGAATCGCGCCCGTCGATAAGCTAGTGCGTTTTATCAAAAGTAAAAACCTCGTTCACCACTCCGCCACAGCTGCTATCATCATCTGTCATTCCTTTTCAGAGAGAAAATTTTTATATTTTTCTTTTCTCCCAAAGTACATTCACGAAAGTGTAAATAAATAATAATTATCTGACGCGGCAGAAGTGTTAAAAATTTTCGAATATCGCGTAGGTTTGTGCTGTTAGCAAGCGTCCCTCAGCCGGACGCCAAATAGCCACTAAAAATGTCCGCTTCGTCGACATCATCGCTAAGTGCGCGTCAAACGAAGGCAACGCGTCAAGCACTTTCCAGATTTCATCCTTATCATGGGGCCAATATCATTCTCTGCGACGATAACACGGTGGCACTGCGAAAGGCCAGCTTTGCTGATGCGGTAACGTTCTCTGAAAAGCCCCTGCTACCGGGCGAGATCTTCCTCATTCAGATCGAGGAAAACGAACGCGGTTGGTCGGGCCATATGCGTTTGGGGCTAACACAGCTGCTGCCCGAGGTGATTATATCGTCGAACAATGGCTTGCCGCAGTATGCGCTGCCCGATTTGGCAAACATGGGCACCAGTTGGATCTATCCCATATCGAAGTTTGAAAGGCTGCTGAACGAAGACGGCGCCGCCAGAGACGCCAACGGAAAGAAAGTCAATAGTAGGTTAACCTCGATCAGCGACTTAGATTGTAGTGAGTTTCATTTTCTTTTGTCCATTAGATAACATTCTAGGCAACGCCATGTTCGTAAGAACGCCACGCGGACTGATTCCGAAGCGGCTGCTGAAGCCGGAAACCGACACCACATTCAACAGTTCTGGCATATTGCTCACAGACAAGGGTTCTCGAATCGGCGTGGTATTCGTGCCCACTGACACCGATAGCTCGAAGGCAGAGATGCACTTTATCATCAATGGGGTGGACCAGGGCCCGTGCACCAAAGACATACCCTACCAGAAGGGCCCGCTGCACGTTGTAGTGGACGTCTATGGCACCACCAAGAAGATACGTATCGTACAGCTGTACGGAAGTAAGTGACAAAGCTGCAGTTGGTTACGTCTGACACTAATTCAAAAAAATTTCAGTTATTTCACTGCAAAACGCGTGTCGCGATGCGATTCTGCTAAATCTTAAGAGGTCCGACGTAGACAAGCTGCCCCTACCCGATCGGCTGAAGCAGTTCCTCATCCGCTACGAGTAAGACCACCAGGCAAACAGCCAACAGTTAGGATACAAAGATCTGAAAATGGAACAGCACCGCTGAGTCCGTGTTTTTAATTTTTTACCAAAAGAAGCATTTCTCTCCTCTCTTGGTTTGGTTGGGTTGCATTTGCAGGGCGGCGCGGTCTGTCCGCTTGGCATCCCGAATCCACGATTCAGGCGCCCGCCAGCATTTAAACGTATTTTTATGAATTTTGCTCTATATATTTCCGCACCATGTGATAGTATATGTTTTATACATTTGTACATTCGAAAAGAGAACAGAATAAAATGATGTCTTTATTTGTTTATCGATTAATAATATTTTATTTTCCTTTTATTATTAATTTATTTGTTTATTAAACGCGCCTCTGTTCTTCTCTTTGCCTCCACTTGGGGACGTATATACAACACATTTATGTATACACTATAAGAATTATTACAAAAAAAAAAACTATTTAAACTTTATGGAAAGTTATCAATATTATACACCATACGATTAAACTAATAACGGTGAAAAGAGAACCACAATTTATTTTTAACGAAAACAAGAAACTGTGTACACATTTTCCTGAAGAATAAAGTTTATTTTTTATTCCATAAGATTAATTCTGATGTGTTATTTATTTTTTGTGACACTGACTGACAAGGCATCAGTATATATCAGCATGCGGCAGTTCCCACATCTCAATATCCACAAAGGGACATGGAGATCTCCCGATCAATCAACCGGCAAGGCACTCCTCCAGTATCATGGATGTCCGAACTTTCCAAGGGGCCAACATGGACTCGGATCACTATCTTGTTGTAGCCAAGGTACGGCTGCGGATATCCCGACCAGCGCCAAGTAATGGAAATACTGTGAAGAAGTTTGACGTCGGCCGACTACATTCGCAAGAGATCGCCAGGTCCTTCTCCAACCGAGTCTCTCAAAACCTTCTACGAAGTCCTATGCAGCCAGCATCAAGTATTGACAGCCAGTTGTAACATTGCCAAAATGCCATCAGAAACGCCGCCTCTGAAGTGCTGGGTTTCACACGGCCACCACAACGAAACCCCTGGTTTGACAATGAATGCCGGCAAGCACATGCAGCTAAACAGGAAGCATACAAAGCGGCGCTGCACAGAAGGACTAGAGCTGCTCGCGAGCTCTACAAGCAGAGGAGGAGAGAGGAACACCGGCTTCTCCGAAGGAAAAAGAGAGAGCAAGAGAAGCGCGCGGTTGAAGAGATAGAGAGATGTTACAACAGGAATGAGGTTAGAAAGTTTTACCAAAGGATCAAAAGGTCCTGCCAAAGGTATAAACTTCGAACTGAAGCCTGTAAGGACCATCAAGGGAACATAGAACGTAGAATCGCAGTCGGTGCTGAGGATTTGGAAAGACCACTTCTGCAGACTGTATAACGGCGAGGACGAACCAAATACCGCTGTCAGGCAGAACGAACCATTCAACCCGGGCGAAGACCTGGAGGAGGTGAAAGTAGCTGTGTCTAAGCTCCAGTGCAACAAAGCAGCCGGAGCAGACGGCCTAGCTGCCGAACTTTTTAAATCCGCTGGCGATGAGCTGGTTAGGAGCATGCACCAGCTCATCTGCAAGATATGGTCGGAAGAAAGCATGCCCGACGAATGGAACCTCAGCATTGTTTGCCCGATCCTGAAGAAAGGAGACCCTCTGCGTTGTGCCAACTACGGAGGCATAAGTCTTCTTAACATCGCATACAAGATCTTTTCTGCTGTACTGTGTGAACGCCTGAAGCCGTTTGTCAACAATCTGATAGGCACATATCAGTGTGGCTTTAGGCCAGGAAAGTCCACCATCGATCAAATATTCACACTGCGGCAGATCTTGGAGAAAACCCAGGAATTTCAAATCGATACACACCACCTCTTCATCGATTTCAAGGCCGCGTATGACAGCATCTATAGAGACGAGCTATATAGCGCAATGTCTTGTTTTGGCATCCCTGCCAAACTCGTCAGTCTGTGCAGGATGATGATGGAAAACTCACGCTGTTCCGTCAAGGTCGGCAAAGACCTCACCGACCCCTTTGATGTCAAAAAAGGATGTAGACAAGGCGACGCGCTGTCATGCGACTTCTTTAACATCATACTTGAGAGAATTGTGCAGAACTCTCGCGCCAACACCAGAGGTACAATCTTTCAAAAGTCCGTTCAACTACTCGCATACGCAGACGACATTGACATAATCGGTAGAACAAAGCGTGATGTCAGTGAAGCCTTCGTGAGTATTGGGACGGAAGCGGCGAATATGGGTTTAGAAGTCAATGAGGGCAAAACCAAGTATATGCTGTCATCAAGAAAAGACACCCAACACCGACGTCTTGGACAAAACATCACCATCGACAGCTATAACTTTGAGGTAGTTAGGGACTTTGTCTACCTGGGTTCCGCTATCAATTCAGACAATGACACCAGCGCTGAAATCAAACGAAGGATAACTCTTGCCAATCGCTGTTTCTTTGGGCTAAGAAGGCAATTGAGTAGCAAAGCCCTCTCTCGAGCAACTAAAGTGTCTATGTATAAGACCCTCATCATCCCAGTCCTGCTTTACGGTGCAGAAGCATGGACCCGGTCAAAGGCGGATGAAAACACTTTAGGCTGCTTCGAGAGGAAAATTCTTCGGACGATTTACGGTCCCGTATAGACGGAGAGTCCCGCATAGACGGAGAGTGGAGGAGGAGATATAACATCGAACTGTACGGGCTGTACAGCGATACCGACCTAGCCAAAAGAGTCAAAACACAACGTTTACGATGGCTGGGTCATCTAGAGCGGATGGACACCAACGCCCCGGCCCGGAAAATCTTCGAATCCACACCGCAGGGACGGCGGTAGAGGGACGACGGTAGAGGAGCACGGAGACACAGGTGGCGCACGCAAGTGGAAGGGGACCTCAGCCAACTTCGCGTGCGAAACTGGAGACGGCTAGCTCGAGACAGAGCTGGCTGGCGAAGCTTGTTGGCTGAGGCCCAGGTCCACCCCGGACTGTAGCGCCACCTTAAGTAAGTAAGACTGACAAGGCAAGTTCTTGTTTGCGACTGCGACCATTTAACAGGGAAAGCAAATCGGGAGACCTTAGTCCGTCTGTGAAATGCTTGGTTCATATGCTCAAAACGCCATTCTCATTTTTTGAAAAAGACTACTAGCTGTCATTGGACTTTAATTCTTAGACGGTCTACGTTAATAAGTTCTACTTTTTTAGTACCCTGGTGCTGTTTCTTTTGCCCACCACGGATAATCTTCATCACGGCACCTATCGTGGATCTTTAGACACGCACATTCGAAGACCGTTAACCACAGAAGGCCGAGTCATTTTTGAATCAATCTGAGTTTTCTAATTCTAATCTACAAATGACTTAAGCCGCGAAAAGATTTCAAACCACAGCAGTTCTTTTTTAACCGGAAGCCGAGATCTTTTTTCACCAAGAGTGAAGCCACTCTACAAACATCTTCTACATCGTCATTAATTATTGTTTTAAAAAAATCGCCATTCTTTCCTACATACTTAATGGTCTGCTTACCCCTTGAGGGCTCCTATCTGCGTTGCACACGGAAGCGGTTCATAAATAATACTGCTTTCACAAATCTTTTCGTAAAAAAATCTGCTTTCAAAATTTTATTTTTTTTTTAATTTTGATTGGAAAAAAAATCAGTCCCGAATCGGATTGATCCCGAATGCCAATAAGGGCCGGTTTTTCAGTGCGAGATCATCCGAGTTTCCGAGTTAAACTGAGATTAACTCAAGAAATGAGTTTTTCGATGTATTTGGGTCTGGGGTTAATCTAGGCTTAAGTCGCCAAATTTGGTGAGTTAATCTCGGACCAACTCTAAAGAACAGTATTTTCTGTTCGATCGCTTAAATACCAAGCTTGTTGACCCTAATTTCAATCATTGCCGCTACTTTATACTGCTGATTGGCCTATAGTTATACATTCGTATCATACCTAGAGAGGGAACGCCCCCTCCGCGATCTGCCGGTGCCCTTTAAACGTTAACATAGGAGAATAAGCCCCAACCATAATAGACTTAGGGCCGGTTTTTCAGTGCGAGATCATTAGACTTTCCGAGTTAAACTGAGATTAACCCCAGAAATTAGTTTTTCAGTAAACTAAGATCTGGGGTTAACTTTGGCTTAACTCACCAAATTTGGTAAGTTAATCTCGGATCATCTCTGGAGAACAGTATGAACTTCTTTGAATTTTTTTTCTGCATAGAATGTCAGTTGATTTGCGCGTTGCTGTGAAAATTGACATTTGAGAAAGACTCAAACTTCTTTTCCTGTGTTTTTTTATTTCGAGAGTCGAAGATTTTGACAACTTTGTTGATGGAGTTGAATCTGCACTGAAAAACCGCTCGCTGAGTTAACTCCAGATTCATTTTGTTACGGGATTAACAGATCTTGGTTTAAGCTTAACTCAGCACTGAAAAATCGGCCCAAAATACATCGAAAATCCCACTCAAGCCCATAATAGACTTCAGTAAACGTTTCGGAAGTCGGAAGTCGTATGAAATTTGTGTGTATCTACCCAGCTGTCAAATTTCCGTGCTGAACCTCTTACTTGAGTGGGACTAAACTAATAGCCTTTTCGGTTCGCGATTCCGGTTCAGGACGTTCTTCTCCCGGATTGGGGGTGGGGCTTCTCTCCAAACAGCGAAACATGTCTTCTATCCAAAAGAGGAACTGTCAAACGAGTTCAAGAAAACAGTTTCAGACGACCAACCGAAAAGGCCATAAAGAGAGCAAAAGCTAACGAAGACCTAATGAAACCGTGCAAAAGGCTATTATGGTCGTGTCATACGAATTGCGTGTGACACGACTGACTTAAGTTCACCTTATTCTGATGACTGACTTAAGTTCACCTTAGTCTATTATGGTTAGGCCTTAAGGATCATGTATGCAGCATGCTAGCAGAGATATGCCTCGATAGTTCTTGTAACCTATCATTATCTACATACTTTCGTCAAATTCTTTTCTTGTCATAAATTAAAACTCCCTCGAAAGTCCATCAATAAACCAAGTAATATTATGGACGTCTGTTTATCTTGCAATTTGAGCGTCAAGAGCGGAATTTTAGGTACCTACATATATAAGCACATACATTGCGACCTATTGCCTTGTCTATTAACTTAATCGTTGCATGGCATGACACGCCTTACCAGACCTATATACATACTTATAGATACATATATTAAAAGTAGAGCACTAAAATTTTTGTTTAGTTTTTTCCGTAGTAACAAAACAAGCAAATCTACGTTTCCAGTTGTCCATTTTATTTAGCAACATAACAATGTATCCACTCAAACAATTTTCCACTTCATAATTGATTCTATCACGCAAGCTTGCTCTTTATCAACTGACAGAAGGCCGCTGCACCTCTCGCATTCGCTTTCTCATAGTATGATAGCTTCGCCAACCGACTTATCCACGCGACCACGTTTGGATATTTAGCCGCATCGATTGGTACCAGTGCCTGCAAGCTGGTGACTGTGGTCACTGCACTAAAGTCTGCAATAGTCATGGTTTTGCCAGCCAAAAACTCCTGCTTCAGAAACGTTTCCAAAAAATTGTAACCATCATAGATCGCATCGAACTTTTCTTGGGGTATATCGGTTACATTCTGTAGGAAGAGAGGCGCGCTGATATTCCTTAGGCTCGTGAACAGCACCCCCGAGTCGAAATGAAGCCGCTGATCCACAACAGCACGCTGATAGAATTCCTTCGGGTAGAGTGTATCGTCCTTTCCATACTTCCTTACTAAATAGGCCACAATAGCATGACTATCCCATAAGAATTGACCATCGTCCTCCAACACCGGAACTGTGTGCTGAGGATTCTTTTTGAGAAAGTCCTCTGTTTTATGTTCACCTTGAAACAGAGCCACCTCTTGGAACTTATAATCCAAGCCCAGAGCGTTGAGGGTTAATAAGACCGCCCTTACCGGAGGGCTAGCCTCAATGCCGTACAGAATTATTTTTCCCATCTTATTTCGACCTCACTGCAACACTATAGCAAATGATTAACTGAAGAATAAATTTAAGCATTTTTCTATTTATAGTGGAACATTTTTCAAAGCTTGGAGAAATAGTCTATAGCGGCGACGGTAGTAATCACCTTTTCTAATCGGCAGTGCCCGCAAAAGAGTCGTTCGCTGTCTAACGTCACACGTTATACCGAGCTTAATATGCCCTAAGACATTCATAAAAAAAGTACACATATAGATAATAGTGACTAAGCACAATATAAGCGCGCTCTGCGAAAAACATTTCATTCTGATGCTTGAAGCTGTCAGCCGATATAAAATATGAACACATTATGAAATACATTATTGTATCTGAGGAGACATCTTTTTATAGTTTGTGCATGCCAATAAACTTAAATTGGGTTTTAAGGGTTCATGTTTGCTTCCGCTCTATATGTATATCTGAAATCCCCCCTCCTCCTCTGAAATCCCCCTTGCTCCTTCCTAAATAAACATCAAAAATTAATTATTAATTCATCTCATTCTAATAGTTTTCAAACACTGTGCTCCAACAAGTTTTCATAGCAAGTTAAATAAAAAAATTTAGAAAAAAAAAAGAATTGCCTCCTGTGAGGATTGAACTCACGACCCCTGGTTTACAAGACCAGTGCTCTGCCACTGAGCTAAAGAGGCTTCGATGACAGTTGCTGCCAAAGAACCATCGAGTGCTTTAAAGTAGAATGTCAGAAGAACGAAAAAGCTACAGTGGTGGAGTGAAGAACTATTTTCTGTAAGCAGAACTTTTTATTTTTTGGTGAATTAATTTTGCTATTTTGTTTGCTTTGAACCAGGTTGAAACTGTTTTTCTACATACCACTGAACCTAAGATTAGACTGTATTAAGTATGCATTCATGTTGGTAATCTTAATGACAGCTGAAATCGTACCAACAACAGTGTGATTGGTGGGCACTGCAAAATACACTCCTCGAGTTAACTTTTCAAAACTTACTGCTTCTAATCTAATGACGAGGAGTGTAAATCATCATAGAGCACCTGAACAAAACTTAAAAAAAGAACATTACAAAAGGTGGCACTTGAATGAATTTTTAATTAAAATGCGAACATATCAACGCGTTCGAGAGCTGTAATCGAGCCTTTGTTACGGGAAGAACAGTGCGGCTTTCGGCCTAGCAGAGGCACAACCGACCAGTTTTTTACTCTGAAGGTTATTCTTGAGAAGGCCTGGGAATATGCCAAACCGGTCTATGCGTGTTTTGTAGATCTGGAAAAGGCGTATGACCGAGTCCCTCGGGATACACTGTGGAGAGTTTTGCAGGACTATGCGCTGAGTGGGCCTCTTCTGAGAGCCATCCAGTCTTTGTATGGAAACTGCAGAAGCTGTGTACAGATAAATGGCGTCAAATCCCGTCCTTTTGATGTGCGCGTTGGACTTCGCCAGGGCTGTGTTCCATCGCCGCTTCTTTTCATAGCATATATGGACTGGATGGTGAAGCGCAGTTTTGGCGAGCAATGTTTCGAATTGGCTGGCATCAGGATGAGCCATCTGCTTTTCGCAGATGATTTGACAATCCTTGCATCATCCAAAGGGGAACTTAAACGAGCACTGGATAGGTTTGCAGCCGTCTGTGGTGATGCTGGGATGAAAGTAAACGTGAACAAATCAAAAGTGATGGTTGTTTCCCGAACTCTTGTGCAGTGTACCCTGCACATAAATGGAGTTCCATTAAAACAGGTGGAGAAGTTTAAGTATCTCGGGGACTTTTTCACGAAAGATGGAAGGAGTGATACTGAGTTGTCCTGTAGAATTGGCCAAGCTGGAGCAATAGTAAAGGACCTGCGCCGCCCGGTCATCAGGAAAGCTGAGCTTGGAGTGAAAGCAAAGATCTCAGTTTTTAATTCAGTGTTCGTTCCGACCCTCATCTATGGTCATGAAATTTGGGTAATGACCGAAAGAATTAGATCGCGGGTACAAGCTGCCGGAATGAGATTCCTGAGGTGCGTTGCTGGTGTTACTCTAAGGGATAGAGTGAGAAACGTCAGCATTCGTATGAATCTTAATGTTGAGCAGCTACTTCTCCGAGTGGAGCGATCGATTCTTCGATGGTTTGGACACGTTGTTCGCATGCCCCATGACAGACTTCCTAGACAGGTCATGCTAGCCGAGATGCGAGCGCGTCGCCCCCCTGGTAGGCCAAGAAACAGGTGGTGGGATCAGCTAAAGAACCTCTCTGAGTCCCGCCTGGGGACTGCGCCGGAGTCTCTTGAGTTGGTGGCGGAGGATCGAGAAAGATGGAAGGACCATTTAGCCACCCTCGCTCCGCGACCCTTTTAAAGGATAAGCGGCATCCGAAAATGATGATGATGATGACCGAACATATCATGGCTTGTATTCAGGAGCGGCTCCTACGGCAAAGCCATACAAAATTAAAATTTATAATATTGAAAGGTGAAAATTTAGAACAATTTACAACCTAATAATGGCTAGTCCTATGATCATTTTAAACGCTGCCAAGCGAGCATTGAATAATTCTCTAAAAGAATTACAGAATAACGCCGTACGTCCAAAGCCGATCTAAAGGGTGAATTCGTAAGCATTCGCTCTTAGGCCGGGCTTACATTTGCAAGAAAACTTCTGCAACAAATGTCTGACAGACTGTCCGACAAGACAACGGACTTGAAAGCGACTTGAAAGTGGAAACAGTGCAAGTTCGATTGCGAAAGTTCTTGCATTACTTCTTGCGAGTATTTGCGAGTGCAATAAATTGCAGGTCTAAACAGCTTTGCCTTGACTCGCGACAGTACTTGCAGCTTACCGAAATAGTTTCGTATATCTCGCGCTAGTCGTTGTCTTTGGTTTGAATAAAAAAGGAGTCAAAAGAGTGTTCGTCAATATGGTCTCGCGGTATTGTGCGGTTAATTGAACGATATGAGGGTTTTTGATTCCAATCCATGTTTATGGAATAACCGGCACGAAGACTACAAAAACCGAATTAAAAAATATATGGTTCTGAATAAGATTGCGGAGGAGTTCCTTACATGTGAGTGTGAAATGTCTCGGAAACTCCATAACTTAAGGAGCCAGTGGCAAAATGAAATAAAAAAAAAAATGAAAATTAAGAAAAGTGGTAGGACCCACTTTAAATAACAAAACTTCCAAATTAACTTCGGTCATACGAGTGAAATTAAAGTATTGCTGAGCATCTTCTATATTGAGTTCGTTTAATAAATTATAGAAGGCACCAGCTTCCCGTCTTCTTAAAATCCAATCGCGAACCCAAGTTGACCTTTCCTTCTTTTTTAACAATAAAATCGTAATCGCGGCCACTACACGTCTTCTCACCATGATTGCACAATTCTAGTAAATTAAGAAATTTCTTGCAACACTAATGGCTCTCCTGTATAAACACCTCTGCAATAAATTGCGACAGTTTGATGCGCAAGCTTCTTGCAAGAATTTTATTGCAGAAGAAATTGCAGGAATTCCTGTGACAATGTAAACGCTACTGCAAGAAACTTCTGCAAGACTTCCGCAAGTTGACTTGTAAACCCGGCCTTAAACGCGTATTGCGTCTGAATTTTTTAAAAGATGGTATAGGAGCTAGGATATAAATTGCGCATCAAACTGTCGCAATTTATTGCAGAGGTGTTTATACAGGAGAGCCATTGCTGTTGCAAGAAATTTCTTAATTTACACTTCTAAGTGTGCTCCTAGCGGGGGCAGCCACCCAACCTAACCTAGCCTTACCTATATACCATAAATCACTGAATAACTAGATATTCAGATGGACCAGAGGAGGTCCATTATGATACCACTTGTAGAACCGGAGTTACCAGCCCGAGGACCTTAATAATATCTACCCGTTTGGGTGGAAGGGGGTCTAGGCAACCAGCGCGGTGTAAGCCTGTACCGAAGGTCACCAATCAATTGTTGATTGGTTGAAAACTTACCCGAGGATAATAGAGGTTAAGGGTAACCGTTTCGGTGTGAGCCAGAAGAGAGACAGTGTGAGACTTCCTGAAGAAAGGGTGGTCTCGTAACAGTAAGACTTCTGATGGGGCTTTGCCATGAGGATGGAAGGGACGGGGTTGATAGGATTTGGGGGTGAGTAGCTTGGGGTAGAGGGGTAACCTAGACAGGGAAGTGGGAGGTCAGTGAAAAATGGTTTCTATGTGAGAAAAACCCGGCAGGGGCAACCGATTTCGGTATAAGTCCATGCCGATTGCTTCTCTCCTAAGAACTGTCCTCGATGCTGCGTAGGTGCAGAGGTAACCGACTACGGTGTAAACTGATGTAAAGCTGCTGTAGGGTAGCCGTCTTCGGTATAAACCCGTACTACAGCCGACTCACGTTAGAATTGGGGGAAAGGGGACGTGGAATGGGAAGGTAGGGGTAACCGATACAGTATGAACCTGTACCAGTGGGAATTATGTGCTGGTGATCCCGTGGGGGTGGAGGGGTGAGGGCAACCGAAGCAGTATAAGCCCACACCGGTCCAGCATTGAAAAGAAAGACCCTGGGATAAGGTGGGGAGGGTAAAGATGGAGAGACGGCAATTACTGTAGGAATTCTACAAAGTAAGTTCCCGGGTGGTATGAGGGACATATAAGGTATCTAACCCCTTTACGTAGAGTCTAACTAAATCTTTAGATCTAAGAAGAGGTGTTGTGCAACCAGCTATTTTATTAGAACAATCTCCGTAGAAGAAGCGATAGAATAAAGAAAGACAGGAGACATTGCAACGACATTCTAAAATTCATTGGGCTTAAGAACGTGTGTATTTCACAGAGTTGTCAGTGGTGTACTTCGACGTGACGGGCGCAACGGATTCATAGTGTTAAAGGCTTAAGAATGTGGCCACTAATTTTCGTACCCTCAATCGTTTGTAGTCTACTAATTTAACGCTTGATCCACTAGTCGAGCGAAAGTTTTTCGCTCGATTTTTTGTCGTCATGCACATATGAACCCCGGGGTTTAAAAAATTTAGCAACAGTGCCGTTTTTGTGTTAGTATACTGTCGTTGTAGGCTTTTAAAAAAATAATTTTTTTTTAAAGTAGATTTTTATTAAACCACCATTTTACATTTGAATATAAAAAACAACAAAACAAAAATATTAAGAAAATATAAAATTATTTCTTTGATTTATTTTCGGCCAGTTTCTCTTTGAAGAGTTTCTTCAATTCTTCAGCACCTTCCTCGTTAACACTTTTGTAATAGGGAAGCTCATTCAGTCGCTCTAGCCAAGCCAAGAGCTTCGGATATTTGGTTTCATCAATGGGAGCAGCATCATTTACAGATGTTATGGTAGCAGCACAGCATAAATCGGCAATGGTCAATTCATTGCCGCACAAATACGGTTGCTCCTTCAAGTAGTTCTCCATTATGTCCCAGCACTTTTGTATGTATCCAATCTTATCTATGGAACAGTCAGTCGAGCCATAATAGAGAATCGGCTCATAGAGCATCCTCAATCGTGCAAACAAATGTCCCGAATCCAAATGCAGGCGAGCATCAACATTTGCACGTTCGACCAAATCCTTTGGGTAAAGTTTGTCATCCTTGCCATATTTGCCGACAAGATATGAGCAAATTGCATGACTGTCGGTGATAATGACTCCATTGTCATTTAATGTGGGAATGGTATGTTGTGGATTCATCTTGATGAATTCTGGTGTGAGGTGTTCACCTTTGATCAAGTTGATCGGACTGGAAAAATAATTTAAATACATAGAAATTGGTAGATTAGCAACATTTTCACTAATACTATGTCTCTACCGCCAATAAAAAAGAGGATAAGCGGAAACGATTAAAAATAAATCCCAAAGTGGCTTCACCGGCAAAATATAGGATTAATTTGACACGAGCACTAGCTCTTTTTCTAACATTTTGACTCTCAAAAGAGAGAGAGAGAGCATTTCTTAGGAACATAAAAAAATTCCATTGTAATAGTTTAATTAGAAAACGTGTTTGTGACAGATATGTCGTACAGGGACAATTTCAGTTTCCTTTTTTGATTCTCAAACTGTTACAAAGGTGCATAACGTTTGTTAATAGGCTGAATGCGATTTATGAGAGGATTTATTTTTAATCGTTTGCGGAGAGGGTTTAAATTTGTATGGAAAATTGCGTGATTTGTAGAGGATTTAATAAAGATTTATATTAATCGTGGATTATTGCCCGGTGGAGACATGGTATGAGATTCTTACATCAATTCCAGCTCGACACCCAGAGCGGCTGCAGTTAACATTACAGCCCTTGATGGGGGACTTAGAGTTGCATAGTATAAGGCTGGTTTACCCATCTGAAATAAGTAGATGCTTGTGTTAATTTTTAAAATCTAAGATTTGTTTGTTTTTGTTTTGAAATCTGTAAAAAAAATTATTTAAAAATTTTAATTTAATTTAATTACTTTTTCTACAAAAGTCGGCAAATCTCTTTGCATAATTTTTTATTCCACTATCTGCATTTTTTTTAATATACATATGTCTAATCTAAAATCCTTAAGTTTGCCTAAAAAAAACACAACGTAAGTGTTAATGTTTCGGAAAGAATACTTAAATTAAATCAAACGCTATAAACAAATTAGATCTAGAACTAAGCTTCTAAAAATAAGACAACAAGAGATTAGAAAGTAGCTTAACAGTTTCTTTCAGTTTTCAAATGGTTTATATTACTTTCAACAAATATTTCTTTCGCACCGTTTAAAGAGATTCCTTTGCAGTGAGAGTGAGATATATTTCCTATCCCCTCTGTATAGTGCGCATATTTAATGGACAAAAAAGTATGGAATGGGATTATGGCTTTAACCACAAACAACGCCTTAGTACCTAGGTGAAAATAAGGACCACCAGGCAAATACGGATTTTTTTAAAAGAAATAAATTCTTTCTCGTAAACAAGCAAGAGCCAGACTTGTTTATTAATATAAGAAACCAACAGACCAGACAGACATGAAAATCATAAAAGAAAAACTTACAAAATCGCATTAAAAATTTAAATTTTGCAAAGCTGCTAAGGCTAACCATGAAACGCTACCAATGTTAAAAGTTGGCCAGGTCTTACAACTGCTACAGCCACATATTGCGTGCGTAATATTGAGTTTGTATACATTCTCCTTTTGACAGCTCTTACTACAGCTACAGCTACACCATTGTGGTCCTGCACCAAACGCGTCTTATTCTACTCAGACAATTAAACAGAAAACTGCCCGTACAGTCATGTGAGGGAACTGCTTCATAATGTTTACAATTGAGATTTCGGAAAGGAATTTTTCGAACATGAAATATGCCCATCACCGTCATTCTCTACTGAGAACAAAAATGAGAACAAGATGAGCTTGCATCAAGTTAGTCCGATGGAAACACTTCGAGATTTATTTTTGATCTTTGTTCACTGATCTCCGGTTTTTGGCCGGTGAAATCATTGGCTGTCACTTCTATTTTGTGAGTGTCAAAACTATTTTTTTATACTTGATTTGTTAATTTTGAAGTGTGTTTGATTTAATTTTTTTAACTTTAAGTAGGTACCTTAATTAAAAAGCTAACCGACCGTATCGTTGTTTTTATTGGGGAGCGGATCCTCACACCAAGTTGCAGGGCACCGTATTAAAGAGCTTAGAGGGAGAACACCTGTCTTTCCAGGCCTAATTATGCTCTTATTCACACAGGAGAAAGGGCCCTATGCAATAGCGCCTGCCAAAATATATTTATTTACAAATGCGGCCCTGATACCAAAGATCTTTTGATATTGTATGCATATGTAATTGAAAAAAATTTGATAAAAGCTCTCTTATGTATTTGCTCCACTCAAGTTGCATAAGATCACCCTCTTTGCGCGTTATCGCATGTAAAACAAAAACAAACAATACATGCACGCTACACCGCGACACCGCGTTCAGTTTTACTTTGTTTGCGGTTAATTGCCTTTTGTATGCAATACAGGGGGACTTAGGTTATAAGAATAATATATAGGTATACCTACCTAATTCCTACACACAAACATCGTAAGGTACACCTTTTTTGTATTTTTTTTAAAATGAATAAAATTGCTTACAAAAGGGAGTATAACAGGACGAACAAGTGTTTTGCGTAGAAATATTTTTTGTTATCTAATAATCTAGAGGGGAAATGTTGAGAACTACGGCAACTGTTGTGCCGCGCGCCGGTCCTACTGCTGTAAGTAAGATCTGTTTGTAATCAAACTTAACATTATGACGTCACTTAAACTAAATATTGGACAAAGAGGTAAACTTTCCATCGAAACGCGAGTGTGAACCCGTAGAAACGTTACAGTCTGTAGGCAAATTAGAGCCCTTATTGTTCAAAGCGAATTTGACAAAGATCAACACTGTTTGTTAAACTTAAATTTTAATTAGTATATTCACTTTATCAGACCTTGAGTTTTTTTTGGTTTTTGTTTTGTTTGAACCGAGAAAATTACTGTTTTGCTTCTGATAGACTCACGTTGTACACAAACGAACGAAAGGCAGCGATCAACTGAATTGAATAGAACGAAGGGGAGCGATAAAAGCTCTTGATTTAATGCACACCCTCTGTAAAATCTAGATTTCCGTGTAGACCGGTCCACATGCACAGTCCATTCATACATAAGCCAACGATAATATTTATATAAAGCGGTTAGGTAGCTTATATACATACACACAAATTTTTAAAGCAAAGCTAAATTTTTCTGTTAATTAAAAGCTTTTCCTTATGTTTTCTAATGATCTGAGGCTTTGTTTTTGTTTTGTTTTCAGTTTTCGTTGGGCTGAACAACTTCAACAGCGTTTAGCAAGCTGCAAAATGGTATGATTATATGATGACCAAGCTAAAAAGCATCTTTGGTGTAGGTAGATAAGATAGTCCTTATCAACAAGACCCGGAAGAACAGATTTTACCACAGCTTTTTAGTTCTCAAAGTAATACCTACTAAGTATGGTCCTGGAAACTAGACAATAAATTACTGAATACAGTTATTTTACCTTATTGCTATCTTTTTGTTTTTCATATCCTTTCCCGTTGCCATTCATGAATCATTGATTAAATAAACCAGTGAGTATGTGCTACAGTGTGTACGCAGAAGTTACAGTCCGTAAAAAGGACCGTTGAATACCTCATCCTATCCCACATTGTAAAATGCTGATGACATGGTTATTTTTTGACATTTTATAAGCAATGCAAACTTCAAAAAGGGGCGTGGTCCAACCGCCCCTAATGAGAAACCACATATATATCCAAGTTACACTTTAATGTACGTAGAAATGCAATTTTTTGGTCCAAATTCAATATTTTTGAAAAATCGACCCTTAAAAGGGGGCGTGGCTAAAAACTTTATGTGAACGAAATCTAGACCGAAATTTCGTTTACCTAACCTGCTACTTTTTTTGTTTCATGCTTTCCTGAATTAGGCTCAAGGCTAGTCGAAATTAAGTTTTTCCGCAAAATGTTAGGTTTTTCTTCAATTCTGCCTCCAAATGTGGGCGTGGCCCAAAGTCTTGTATTGTTAATATGTGGAACTAAGCGTTTTCTAAATAAAATATTAAGCAAATTTTTTTCAATTTCGAGCAAAATATTGAGTAAACTGCATTTGAAAATGTACCCTCAAAATATATGCCACGCCCACTAGAGGAGGTTTACCAATGAAATTTGTCTTACACGCACTAGGAGATGCTAAATGCCAAATTTCAGCCTTTCAGAACGTCTTACAGTTTTGAAAACTCTGGAGGTAGTTGCACATTTAGACCGATTTTGGGCGTGTCTTTGGGCGGATTTCAAAAGTTTTTACACTTGTACTGCTTCGCATGACGTGGACCTAACGTACGAAGTTTCAGCACCCTAGCTCAAAATTTAGGGCCTAAAAACATGTTACATACAGACGGACTGACGGACGGACGGACATGGCTCATTCGATTCAGAATTCGGACTTGATCATATGCCCTTAAGGTCTTGGGGGTCTACCATTATTATTTCAACGTGCTACAAACTATGTGACAAACTTAATATAACTCCTATCCTATGGGATGGGGTATAAAAAAAGCTCTTTATAGGGTTTTTACATTTATTTTATAAAAGGGGTATGGCACAACCACTAACCAGCCCCTAACTTAATTAAAATCTTATTCGAGAAGCCCCAGGCAACAATTTTACAATAGTTTAAGAGATAATGCAATTTTTAACATATCCGTACCTGGCCACAGGCGCCTTTCTAACATAGTGAACTAAAACCTTTTCTTTAGGAGAGGCCCGAAGATGCCTAAGCGTCTACGTCGCTCTTCGAGTAGGTATATAAATCCTACGAAAAAAGAGCCTATATGTTTTTCGTGCGCACTACCATATCTAGAGAGTGGACATGTGGAATCAACAGCGTAAATTGATTCTACCCTTCAGTGGGTACTGCAATGAGTGGGTACTTCAGTGGGTACTGCAATGAGTGTCCACTCAGACACACATCATCCCGATTGTTGTCGAGCATTTACTTATCTTTGAGTTAGAAATACAATGTGAATTATAATAACCAAATCGCAGAGTGTTCATTGTGTGTGCCTATTACGCGGGTTCAAATCCTACCTTCGACATCAGAAAAAAAAACTCGCTCTTTTTCACGTTCCCCACATTCGCCTAGGTCTGACAAACTCCGGAAAAGTAACATTTATCCCGAAAGACTTCTCAGTGCCGCTCGGATTCGGAAAAAAAATTATAAGTCTCCTTGTATGGGAAAACACATACAGCATACAGGTTGAGAAGTTGGTACTTTTTAACCTCGAGCTGTTGAGCCACTCTATTTAAACTATTTTTTATTCATTTTATTCAAAATTAGGACACTCGAAACTAATTCGACACGGCAACATCAACTTATGGCCAGTTTATTTTGTAAAATAGAGGCAAACAAACAAATGTCAATATTTGCATAGATAAAACGCAATACCTGAAAAAATTGTAATCCTAGGCGTAAATTCACACAAAAATGTGCTATACATTTCAAATTAAACATGTTTTTAAATCGACCTCTCAAAACGGGTGTGGCCAAACCCTATGGACAAACCCTAAAATGCTCTGTCTTATGCCCTCTACACACCGAACGGAAAACTGTGTTTTCGCAAAACACGCAAAACCTTTATCAAAAACATAAGTTTTCCCATATATTTTTGTAAATTTTCTGTTTCCGAAACCCCAGCTTTTTTTAGTATGTAGTTTTCGTTCCAAATCAATGTGAAAGTCAGAGCATCAAATTGCCTTGAGAATTTTCAAATAAATCTGCTAAGAGTGTCACTTTTGTCTCAACTTTGGATATAAATATCAGCGCTACCGAAGGTCATATCTGGAATCAGCTTGTAGTTTTAAGGTCAGTGTAAAATTCCCACCTTTTATGGATCTTTTAAAGCACATTTAAAAATACTTTCACTTAAATTGAACAGCCAAAATCCACGTTTTTCAGGAAAATTAGTTTTTTTATTCTGCCACCGAATTCGCCATGGGGTTGGGTTCATTTGATCGCTTTTTAAAATAACGATTTTAAAATATCGATATAAAGGGTGATTTTTTAAGAGGTTGAGAACTTTTTTTAAAAAAAAAAACACAAAAAATTCGAAAACATTTATGAAATATTTATTTGAATCGATAGTTTGAACTTTGCAATTTAATGTTTAAAGATAATTTCATGCAAATGTTGACCGCGGCGTCTCAGGTAGCCCATCCGCTGAGTCCAATTTTGGCATACTCTTTCGCACATATCGGCCGGTATCTCACGAATGCATGCATGGATGTTGGCTTCCAGTGCGTCAATCGAAGCGGGCTTGTCCCTATAGACATTAGCCTTGACATACTCCCACAAAAAATAATCTAATGGTGTCAAATCGCACGATCTAGGCGGCCAATTGACCGGCCCGAAACGTGAAATTAACTGTTTACGAGAATGCCGACCATAAAAGGGAAGCAGCGCGCGATGAACATTTCGAACCAAGCACGAATTTTGATAGTAAAATTCAATAATTTGCAAGCGTTGTTCATTTGTAAGACGATCCATGGTTAAATTGCAAACCAAACTGAAGCTGTTTGACAGTGACACAAGGTACTTAACACACATCAGCTGTCAAAACCAGTGTTGCCAAAACCAAACCAGCTAAAAAATCACCCGTTATGTACTTGAACTACCGACAAAAAAAATGTCGACTAAGAAAAATGTCAGAAAAAATGTCGACTTTTAAAGTATCGACTTTGGTTCCATGAATTACTTATATTATGCAAACAGTGAAATATGTGAAGATACACACCACCTTTTAATCGATTTCAAAGCCGCGTATGACAGCATTTATAGAGCCGAGCTATATAGCGCAATGTCTAGTTTTGGCATCCTTGCCAAACTCGTCAGTCTATGCAGGATCACGCTGCTCCGTCGGACAAGACCTCACCGACCCCTTTGATGTCAAAACAGGATTTAGACAAGGCGACGTGCTGTCACATGAATTCTTTAACATCATACTTGAGAAAATTTTGCAGAACTCCCGCGCCAACACCAGAGGCACAATCTTTCAAAAGTCCGTTCAACTACTCGCATACGCACATTGACATAATCGGAAGAACAAAGCGTGATTTCAGTGAAGCCTTCGTCAGTATTAGGACGGAAGCGGCGAATATGGGTTTAGCAATCAACGAGGGCAAAACCAAATTCTGTTATCAAGAAAAGACATCCAACACCGACGTCATGGACAAAGCATCACCATCGACAGCTATAACTTTGAGGCAGTTAGGGACCTGGTAGTTTGTCTACCTGGGTTCCGCTATTAATTCCAGGCAACGACGCCAGCGCTGAAATCAAAATCACGAGTTATCACTCTTGCCAATCGCTGTTTCTTTGGGCTAAGAAGGCAATTGAGTAGAAAAGCCCTCTCTCGAGCAACTTGAGTGTCCATGTATAAGACCCTCATCATCCCAGTCCGGCTTTACCGTGCAGTAGCATGGACCTTGTCAAAGGCGGATGAAAACAATTTAGGCTGCTTCGAGAGGAAAATTCTTCGAACGATTTACGGTCCTGTCTGCATATATGGAGAGTGGAGGAGGAGATATATCATCGAACTGTACGGGCTGTACAGCAACACCGAACTAACCAGAGGAGTCAAAATACAAAGGCTACGATGGCTGGGTCATCCAGAGCGGGTGGACACCGACGCCCCGGCCTGGAAAATCTGCGAGTCAACCCCGCAGGGTCGGCGCAGTAGAGTAGCCCGCCCGACCAAGGTGGTGCACGCAAGTGGAAGGGGACCTCAGCCAACTTCGTGTGCGAAACTGGAGATGGCTAGCTGGAAACAAAACTAGCTGGCGAAGCATGTTGGCTGAGGCCCGGGTCCTCCCCGGACTGTAGCGCCACCTTGAGTAAGTAAGTAACAGTGAAATATGAATGGGGGCATGTTGCCCTTGCAACTCCATTGCTTGTTTCTTTTCGTGTTCTCATATCCAAAAGAGATGGGCCTTTTTCGGGCTAAGAGCGTTACATCAATGAGTTTGGTATCAGTATGAAGGTGAGCATCAATAGATTAAATTGTGGAGTTTCATGAAAATCGTATTTGTGGATTTCGAGATAGTCCCGTTAGGAATTCGTGTTTTTATACCCGACCCAGGGTAAATCCACCAACGGCCACGCCTACTACTGGCTTCAATCTGAGAGAATCTCTATTTAACATTTTGTTTCAAAATGCCTTCTGGTCAGGTTAGACAAGGCGTAGGAACTCAAATTTTTTACAGAGCAATATTGGCAAGAAGCCTTTACTAAGGCAAGAATTGAACCGCCCACACCCTTGACCATGCCCACTTTTAACATATTGGATTTTTGCTCCAAATCAAAAAAATATATGACAACTATTAAACATATATCAATTTGCTAAGTTTATTTTGTACAAACTTTTTAGCTCCGCGCACTTTTTAGGGGCGATTTTAGGAACGTTTTCGGAATTTTTCAGAAAAATTGAAAATTCGTATGTAGAATGAGGTGATTTCTACATAATTCATACATATAGGATGAACATTAAGGTTTTTTTTTCAAAAATAAATGATAAAAATATTTAATATTTTTATTTATTCAATTTTATTTTATGTGGCTTTGCCATAGGGACCGCTCCCAATGTAAGCAACGATGCGTTCGGTTAGCCTTTGAATTATTGTTAACATCGAAGCCAGGCCCACTAGTCAAGTTTAACGTATTTTATTTAGTTTATTATTTCAGCGTCTTGCGACTTTAAATTTTGAAAATGTAAAGGGCAGTTGCATATTTAGACTGATTGTTGGAGTTGGTGAACAGATTTAAAAGTGTTTTACACTAATTGTGCTTCTTCGGATGCCAAAACTTACGTACCAAATGCAGTATTGGTCAAAATGTAATGCAAACCTATATAAACCGATTTGAAAAGCTTATTTTTAGCCTATTCTCAAATGCATTTCCTATTCCTAAATGCATTCCCTATTATTGTTAGATTTGTCATTGTTATTCATCCGCGGTTAGGTGAAGAGCTATAAAAACGTGAAACATATGCGGTTAATAAGAGACAATACGTAGATATCTCATGCTAATAAGCAAGATTACATAATAATCTCTGTGAGTACTTACCTCATAAGCACGATTCATCAAAAGCTTCCATCGCGTGTATTGTTTGCGTAAACCAACCCCTTGAATGACAGGTCATTTGCTCCGTCTAGCAATCAAAACCGTCAGGTATTTCATGCCTTCCACTTATAAACGAATATGAGTGAAACAAAGTGACTTGTGTTATCAGCGTAATCAGTAATCACGACACTATCTTATCGTTCAACTCAAACGACTTTTCTTACTTTGATTATGGAAAACATTTTGTCGATTAGTAACTATCGACAGAAGGTTTTGTCCCCATTCACCAACTAAAAGAAAATCTCAAACAACAGAATATTTTTTTAGTTTTAATTTATTTTATGTTTATCGTAAAATATAGCATAGAGCAACCGACCGCAAGAGGGTCTGTGTTTTACTAGCAGGTAAATACTTTTTGTATGTTAAAAATAATAATATAAACTATCACTTCTAGTGACTAAACAAAACGATTCTTTATATTGTTTCTGAATAGTCTCAATAATCTACCTAAATCCTATAATGTATTGGAATAACTTTCTCTTTAAAGTGTTTTCAGTAACGGTTCACAATACTACTCCAGCTAGTCTTGTCCTTCCCTGTACGTAGTATATGTACAGAAACGAAAAAAAAAAATAATAATAATAAATTAACGTAAAGAAAAAAGCACAAATTTCACGAAAATAACATTGTTGGATACTGAACGAATATTTTACAAAGAAAAAGCATGTTTCCCTGAAATAAAATTAAATTGTCTTTGTCTCCTTTAATAAGCTAAACAGAAATTTTGTTTTATTCAATCGGTGAGAGCTTACGTTAGAGCACCGTTGCACACAGGATCACAAAACACTGGAAAAACGTAAAACGTCTACAATCTATAAACAACAGATTCGTGTACCCGCCGCATCCTAATTCTCGGCCATGCTCCGTTTGAGGGCCTCCTCGAGGTCTTTGTCAAACGAATCCGGGTTCGAGTAGTCGCTGGCGAATTTCTCTGGCATTTTTTCGCCAGGAGCGCCGGCACCGCCGTCTTTGAAGTTGTTCGTCTTGCCCAGGGTGATCTTGTTTTGCACCTTCGATTGCGACACATTGAGATTCTTGGAGTTGTTCAAGGCTGTCGCAAAGTCCGAGCTACTGCTGTCCGAAAGATCAGCAAAGGCATCAAACTTTGCAAAGTTTCCATTTGTTGGGGTGGCCTTTGTAAAATCCACTGTAAGCGCAGCAGCAGTGACCACATTATTGTTGTCATTCACTTTTAACTTGAAGAAGTCATCCTCGAAGCCATTGTCGTTGAACATGTCATCGAATACCTTAATGTCTGAAGTCTTTGTCACTTTGCTCGAGCTGGTGGCACTGCCAAAGGCGTTGTCCGCCAGAGTGTTGCTGCTGCTGAAGGCTTTCGTTGTAGTGCTAAACGCATCAAAAGCATCAACTGCGGAGGCGGATTTAGTGGTGGTGTTATTGTTATTGCCGAAATCTCTAAAGGAATCATCGAATGCGTCAAAGAAGTCACTCGATCCAGTTGTAGGAGCCGCCGCTTTTGTTGTACTTTCACTCGTTGCCGTCGAGAACGCGTCAAAGTTGGCAAAATTATCAAAATTGCCTATGGGAGTGTTTCGGCTAGACGAAGATTTGGTCACAGTTGAGAGTGACGATGGCACTGGACTCGGGTTCGCGTTGAACGCATCAAAATTGTCCAAAAACTCGTTGCTGATTGATTTGGTTGAGGCTTTACTGGTGGCCTTAGGCACGCTAAATGACTCTGCCTGAATCTTTTTCTTCGCTTCATCTGTGCAAAAAGCAAAAAATTTATAATTTTTCAAATCCCTTTCATGTAAACTTACCCTCTGAGCTGTTTTGTTCGATAAACTCCTCGTCGGCGAAAGGATCCTTTATGCTGAACGGATCTTCGTAACGATAATCCTTGAAAGGATCATCGGCGAAATCTGTTGGCCCTGCAACGGGTGTTGCCGATATCTGAAGGGGAGTTTTCGCGCGCAATTGTTGTTGGAATAATGAAGTTGAAGAAGTAGTAGAACTAGTAACTGTTATTGGTGGTGGTGGTTGTGGTGGAGGGATTGAGGGTTGCTAAAGTGACAAACGTATATGTGAAGAAAAAAAAAACGAGAAAATAACAAATAAAATTTAAAACAAAATTTTAAAATTAAAACCAAAATAGTGTTATTGAAATATTGAAATAAAAATAATGCAATATAAAAAAGTAAAAATATTCAAAAAGGACTGTGTTTAGAGGGCTGAGCAATAGCAATGGGATGGGATGTGGAGAGAGCCCAACAGAAATAAATTACTTATTTTTTTAGAATTCTTAAATTTAGCTTTACTAAGGTTGACTGAGATTTTTGAGAAGTTATTATTATTGCAGAGGGTTTTTTCTTCCGAGAACATTGCTTCAAACACCATCATCGGTTTCACAACCGTTGCCCAAGACTCTATATTCCCTCACGCTATTCATTCCATCCCACACCTGTTTTAACGAAGTCATTACAAAGAAGTCTTTTCAAGTGTCAAACAGTCGTTGAACTTAATGTCACCAAGGGCCAGTTCCCCACCCCCCACCCCCCCCCCCACCCTGTGTTAAATAAGTTCTTCCTTTGTGGAGAATAGAGGAACATATAGAGGCCTGCAACAACGTCAGCTTTCAAAAACTTCCCACGCTCATAACCCGGTTGTGATTAACTTCTTAAGCCGCGTAATCACAAGGAACAGAAACAGAATTTCATAAATTAGCAACGCAAAAAGCATTCAGCGAGATTAGGTTTCAGTTGCTAATGTATGAGATTCTGTTTCTGTTCCTGTTTTACGTTGCTTGTGACAACGCGGCTTTAATTGAATAAAAAAATAAACATAAACTGGCCAATAAAACAAAGACGCAAAAAGCTTTTGTCAGTCAACAAACAGTCAAAATTTTCTTTGACGTTATTGCAGGTCTCATATGCAGATATAATAGACATATGCTTCTATTACTCGCCAGGTATTGCGATTTTCCAACAACTTCAGCTAAACATTCCAGTTTTGACTGACGAAACAAACAACCAGTTCCAGTTTTGACTGACGGAACAACAACTGAAGAAAAAATAAACAAAAACTGACCAATAAAACTAAACCAGTCAAAATGTTCGGTTTTGACTCTTTTGCAGATCTATTGGCGATTGAAGGCAGCCCCCCGGTAGAGAATAGAGGAATGTGTCAGCAACATCGTCAGCTTTCAAAAAATCCCCAAATTTATCATCCGGCTTTGATTTACTTGTCAACTAAGCCGGGAAAGCAGCATTGAAGTTTTTATCAGTCAACAAACAGTCAAAATATTCAGTTTGACGTTGTTGCAGATCTCTACATACTCCTCTTCTGTCCACCAGGTATCGCATTCGGCCTAATCCAATCCTCAACACTTTTTTTTTGCACCAGGTATCGCATTATGACTTTTCCATTCATCAGTTCTGTGCTGCTGTTTGGTACCAGTAGTGAATAGCCGAAGCTTTCGCCAATACGACGGGAAATCACAAGTGTTTTTCATTGAAGTTTTTGTCAGTCAAAAAACAATTCAAATGTTCAGTGTTCCTAAGAGACAAAAAAGTTTTGTTTCCCGCGTGTCATCTTTTTTTATGTAAAGGTCTTTTGATTTTTTCGCTAAGCTGACAAATGTAATGATGTAAACATGGCATAAAACACGCTAAGCTACAAGTTCAGCTACGCCTTCTGAGCATGCCCTTAGCAACACATTTTGTTCAGTAGTTTAGTTTTATTTTGCCCTCAGTTTTTAGGAGACCTTTATTTTGAGTTTAGAATTATGAGCAATATCCCCAAAAGCAAAATAAGCCTTATTTGTTATTGTTACCCGTGCATTAACTATGCAAAAAACAAAAAAAAAGCTCCAAGTTCCCATAAACCTTCTTCTCAGCAAAAGATTAAGAAAAATCTCCTTATAAGTCTAGTTCACCCATTTCATACACATTTTAAGCCGTTTCAACAATTTTTTACAGCCCGCGTACCTATGATGTGTTTCTCAGAATTTTGTGCTCTATTAGAATTTTTAAAACTGACTCTTTGCTGTTATCGTCACTCTCTTTTCATAGCCAATAAGTCAACAATAGACTGCTTGCATAAAGTCAATCCTATGTTTGAATGGTGCTCGTGCTGGAAAGGCTAAGGGATTTATTATACCCCATCCCATAGGATAGGAGGTATATTAAGTTTGATTCATAGTTTGTAACAAAGACAAATAATCACCGTAGACCCCCAAGACCTTAAGGGCATATGATCGAGACCCAGTTGTAAGTCGAATGAGCCATATCCGTCCGTCCGTCTGTCGGTAGTTTTTAGGCCTTAAATTTTGAGCTAGGAACTTGAAACTTGATTTCTGTTCTTTCTAGGTACCGAAGCAGTACAAGTGTAAATTTTTTTGAAATCCGCCCAGTGACACGCCCACTTTACTTAGTAATATGAAAAATCAAAGTTGTCGCAGGAAGCTGAAATTTGGTATGCAATATACTCGCTTAAGTGTATTGTGATTGGAATTTAAAAAAAAAAGAATACCGTCCCTTGTAATAAACGATTTTTATTTGATATATTTGCTTTAAATCCAAAAAACTTGCACTATCAGATATGTGCGTAAGCTATCAACTCAAGTGTATGCAGTGTTTGCAACGCCCACTTTTGGGCGTACCAAATCATCATCGTATACCACTTCTGATAAAAAATATAAACAAAAGTACGATGTTATTGAGAAGAGGTGGATGCCACGCCCCTTTCTTAGGGAGAAGACTCTTAACTGAGAAATACTAAATACAATTGAAGTTAAATGAAACCGAAATTTAACACAATTTAACACAATTCGGAGCTTGACAGTGGTAAATTGGGATGGGGTATCCAACGATTCGTCTAAGCGGATTGTAACCCTCCCACTAGTTTTTGATTATTTTTATTATTTTTTTTGCACCAATTAAAAATCAGGGAAAAATCCAGAGGAATGTATTCACTGTCTTTTTTGAACACACTTTTAATAAATAAAAGCGTTGATTTTAAGGGCATATACTTAATCGGTCTGCACCATGCCCAAGGCAGGTTGGGTCACGAAGGCATGTTAATAAAAATTTTTCTTCCTTATTTTTTTTTTTTTTTGAGATAATGTAGAGAACTGTACCTAAAAAAACAAAATGGTCCCTCTATAAGCGCTGTAGTGCCAATTTTCGTTCAACAGATTTTCGTGTGGGGTGTTTAAATACCATGTCTCCATCGAACACTAATTCGTGATTAGCATAGGTCTTCAATTTGGGAATCCCCTTCAAATCTCAAGGTTTGCCATACAAATTTTAATTTTCTCCGCAAATGTATTAGAGATTTAATAACCAAAAATGAATCTCGTCGTAAATCTCATTCACTCTTTTGACAAAAAAAAGCGTTCGCGTTCGTTTCAAGTTAATTTTACGTTTGTCCGGGATTAAATTTTAATCGGGCCCCGCTAATCCTTGTTTAATTGCCGGTGAATGGTTTACTCCCATAGGATAGGGTATAATAAGAGCGGACTTAAATCAAAACGCCTGAACAGAACAGTGTTTCTATAATAATCTGTGAAACCTGTTGAAACTGTTCTTGGACACTACTTTATTGAAGTTATCTTGCACATGTTTTTAACGGTAAAAAATTTCCATTTGCGTATAAAACTAAAACTCTGTAAAGAAGTGCGTCAATTAAAAAAAAGTCAAAGATATAGCTTTCCTTTATTTGCTGTCGCACAGACGAAAAATTCTTTCGTTTTTTGAGTAATGTGAATCAAACTTTTCGTCTAAGTGAAAAAGTCATTTCGTTTTCGCCTTATAGAATCTGCCCCCAGAATCAGCGAAATTGTATTGCTTTAAGCCACGTTGTCACAAGCAACGCAAAACAGGAACAGAAACAGAATCTCATACATTAGCAACTGAAACCTAATTCGCTTTTGCGAAGCAGAGCAGCAGATCTGCACGTATCACTGCTAGCAGCATTGCCTCTAAAACAGATGAGCACCCTTTTTGACAATAATGGCCTTTCCGGTTGGTCGTCCGGGAGCGTTCGGGAGACTTCTGGACTCTCCTGAAACTGTTTTCTTGAACTCGTTTGACAGTTCCTCTTTTGGATAGAAGAGAAATTAGTTTCTGGTTTTGAATCCAGAATCAACTGAACTCTGAAGCACGCACACAATTATACATTGTGTCATTGTCAAGTTGGATAAATGTAATTTGTCCCCTGTTGAATAGCTTTTGCTTCACAAATCCAACGCTAGATAAACTTTAAAATCAAGAAAAAGGTGTTTGGCTGTTCGGAGAGAAGCCCCAATCCAGGAGATGAACGCCCTGATCCTGGATCGCCAGCCGAAAAGGCAACTGCTTTTCAACTGGGTGAAAAAATAGACAAAAATGTCAAATAAAACTTAGGCGGGAAAACGGATTTATCCTGTTTGAATTTTTTTTTTCAGTCAACAAAGAGACATCAATTTCAGATTTTGATGGATATGATACATTTATCGCATTTTTTGTTTTCATTGTGGCTGCAATAAAACTAGGCACCAAATTTAGAAAATACACATGCTTCATAAGAGTCTGTGTAATATATTTTTGTTGCACGAAAATTTCTGCACTTCTGTTTTGAGCTTAATTGAAAGGTAAAACAAAGTGCGTCCAATGCGTCAGTTGCGAATTTGAACGCTTTCAACGGATTTGTACCAAAATATCGAATTTGAACGCGGTTTGAAAAGGATGCAAGCAACTAAGTTCTTTGTTTTGTTTAAGGATATTTGTGAATCAGTACAAAAACACTATATAGACACGCAACGCTTTTTTATTGTAATTCACCGCATTATGAAATACCTAGTTTTATTTTTGTTGCGTATATTATGTGTTTTATTTTTTGTGACAAAGTTCATGTTTAAAATTATTAACAAAAAATTTAATTATTGCTCTTAAACGGAGCTTCACTTTTCATTTCAATTTTTGTTTCATTTCACATTTTGTGCATGTTTCAAAAAATTGCTTTATAAATCATGCTGTAAAATGAATGTTTTTTGTTTCGTAAGCATTCCTAAAATATTTATGTGAATGCGGTTACGATGGTGGGTTAGTTTGCACCGGAAAAGGGCGGCAAATATAGCAGCGCAAAGCAGTAACAGGAACGATGGGAAAAGCCGCAAACGCTTCGACAAATGAGGATGGATACTGGACTAGTTAAGGTAAAACCATTTTTTTTTTGTAACTTTTAACGGAATTTTAAATATTCCTTGGAAGCAAAAACTTGACGGAGGATCGCTGTGCCACGTGAAAACCTTTATTGTGGGTAAGGAATATTATTGTTTAACAATTTTACTCGAATCTATATATTTTTTGTAATAAAATATGATTTAAGGAGATGCAATAGGTGCTTTAAGCGATTTTTACGAGGTAATTGAAATTTCTTCACATCTAACTATTCTAGACATAAAATAAGGAGATTGCTGTTCACGTTTTAATCTAAAAGATCTTTAGAAGTTGAATTTTATATTGTAGGTACGGCTAGATTACATTTGACCTTGAATTAAGGATACTTTTTTGCGACATCCACATTGAACCAAATCCATACTTTTTGTTATGGCAGTAATGGTAAGCATTCATTTTTATCAACAAACTCTTTTACATTGTTTTCAGTGGAAATTACATACTACATTCTGTTCGCGAATACTAGTCAGTACAGAGAAGATAGGACGTTTGCTTCTCAAACTTGAAGCCCTACTTAAAATTGAGGGCTGCCTTCGTTCTCTTAAGAGCTTAAAAACTCACATATTTTTTTAACTGTATGATCAAAATACATATTAAAGACTGTGGCACTCTCTTTTTCGCAGTTTTAAGAATGGGGGGGAACGCTTTTATTGATCGCGGCATTCTGCGAGAAATCGTAGAACGTCTCTGCTGAAAAAAGCTCTCGTTTCATAAGCGCTGTGCTGACTATTTTTCATGAACAGAGTTTAAGCCGAATAGATTAAGCTCGAAAGGCAACTTTGAATTCGTGAAAATTTTAGGAATGCAGTAGAGTGGGAAGGTTATGATCCATCATTTCAGATGATAACCTCGCGCGAAAGCTATTCCAAACAAGAAACTTAACTCTTGATGGGTTGACAACGGTCCATTAAATACGCATTAAGAGCATTGTATATGTGCGCAGTAGCTCCTGCAAAAAGCTTTTTGAAACAAAGTCCTGAATGTTTCCATGAAAAAAGAGAAATAAATTTAAAAAAATATCTCCCGAATTAGAAAAAAAACACGTATCGGTAACCAAACAAAACTCTTGCTCACAAACGTCAATATGTTTGTAAAGGCACACGCTCACTTGAGAGTGCAAATCTACTGCGAGCAGCTCTCAGGCTTATCTCTAAAGTCCGGAGAGTACTCGCAGAGAGTTTTTTTGTACTCGCAACTTCCCAACTTCTTCAAAGCCTCTTTCTAAGAGTTATTTTCATGACTCACGCTAGTGGCCTGAGCCAGTAGTTTTACTCTTAAGTGAACATGCGTCTTAAGAATTCCATAAAGCTGATTTGTTTCCCATGAATATTTAAATTCATTTTTTTGCTGAATTATCAACGAACACAAAAAACACTTTGGTGTTTGAGAGAAACAAGATTTTTTTGCTTTCAGCAAATAGTGGTGCATCTTTAGGCAAACAAACGCCTGCAAACACAAAATTTATGGTTTGATTGTACATATTTGTTTCCAAAAAAGTTTTTGAAATGTAACTGGCGTGACTCTATGCTCTTTTACAGTTCGGATTGAAGTTCGTCAGGGATTTGTTTTTTCTCCTCTCCTTTTCAAGACGTAGAATGGTGTCATAGTTATGACACAATTTCGCGAAAAGGCATCCAGTTTGTGAGGACTAACGTGAACACGTCGAAAGTGAAGGTCCTGAAATAAGTTTTTTTCATTTCTTCCAGAGAGTTAAAACGTCAGAATTCGTGAAAGTATCAACGTTGAACAGTTACTTTGCCGAGCTCTTTTGGCCTTTTAGGAAGACAGCACTTTGTCAAAATGTCCAGCGGGTGTTTTAAAGTATTGAACTTCTAAAATAGATTTGATGGGGTTTTATCCAGAAAGAAATACCTTAAATAAAAGTATAAATATGAAAAGAACCCATTTCCTATGTGTTTGTTCCTTTTATAGCTGGCTTTTCTTTACAACTCTGCCATTTAACCATGGTTCAAAGTTTCGAAATAAAAATATGTACGCTTGAACTTATTAAAAAGAACAATAATCGAAAGTCGCCAATTAATTTTTAGGTCCTTTTTTATTAACGGTTATTCCGCACTTTTCGTTACACTCTTGTCAAAGTGATAATGTGTCTTTGATGAATTATATTTATTTAACGATCCAGACTATCGCACAACAAAGCAACAAACTTTCAAAACGTTTTGAGGTTTAACATAAAAAAAAAAAACATTTTAAACTTCAAACCTTTGCCGAGTATTATTGTTCTTCATTTTAAAATTATGTCTACGACCTATCTGTTTATTGCAGAGCAAAGTGCGGTGAAGAGTTTACTTTTTGTTTCAATAATTAGCTAATTTTTTGTATTATTAATATTTTTTATAATGATATCATTTAGTTTAAACAATAAATATGAACACTTAATAGTTAGGTACAGGTTAATTGTGAATAATATTTTGTTATTTTTTCTAATTGGGGGAAGGAGAATGGAATGTTAAATACATTTAAAAGAGAGAGAGTGGAGATGATGTTCACTGAAAATAGAATTTGAAATGTAAGCCATTGGTTAGTCAAGCGGAGACAAAGGTTAATTATTTATCGTTTTTTTGAAGTTAGCACATAATTAACGGTTTTTTGTTTATGTTCTTCAAACAATCAAATTACAAACAATATCAAGATCGAATCTAAACTATAGCCAATGCAATGCGAATTAGGGGAGATTGGTTTGTACAGTAGCTTGTGGTTTGAAAGGAAAGTGTAAATAAAAAAAAAACACACACACCACTCGGCTTTGCGGGTTAATTTCGAATTTTGCGCAAAATATATTTTTATTGTTAGTAGCAGTTTTAATAAAGGTTAAAAAAGAGACGAAACTAATCAACTAGCAACTTGAAACAACTACCATGCGAATAAAATAAAGTTTGGAGGTTACTTCCGAGTCTACGGTCTAATTTGTTAAGCTACCACCACTGATTGCTATTAAGAGGCATGCGTCTTGTACCAACCTTAGTGTCGAAATCAGCGAAATCGGCAAAGCCGCCACCGCCCGAAGGGGCACCAAAGGCATCACCAGATGGCTGCGATGGTCGTGATGGAGCCTGCAAGGACGTTGAACTTTGCTTAGCCGTTTTTTAAGAGAGAATAAATCAAGCAGCTTACCTGTAACGGTCGTGGCGGTGCAGGTCTGGGTGGTGGTTGCTTAGATTTCTTTGGTGGCAATGCAGGACTCGGGGATTCAGGCCTTGGTGGTGGGCCAGAGCGTTGAGTATTTGGGCTGAGTACCTGCCCAACCCCAGTCGGTGCATGAAGAGCAGCAAATGGATCACTTCCAAAATCGTCTTTGCCAGGCTAAAAAAATAAATTCTAAAGTAGAGTCATCGTTGTATGTTTAATAAAAACTTACCTCAGGAGTTACAGCAGTTGACTTTTTGTCGCCAAACGGATCGCCACCACCACCGGCGGCGAAGGGATCTCTCTGGGTGGCGGGTCCAAAGCCAGATCCTCCAAAAGCATCATCAAAACCGCCGGTTGTGAAACTGCTGTCTTCGAAGCCACCTGTTGCGCGAGTGGCAAACGAATCACCCGCGAACCCATTCGAAGCGAAAGCATCTGAATTGCCAAACCCATTTGTTTTCTCTTGAAATGGATCATCGGCTTTGGGTGTTTCGGGGATTTTCTTTTCCAAAGTTTTTTTGGCGTCTTCAAAGTCGCCCTCAATCTTCAGCTGATATTCAGTCACCAATTCAACTTGGTTCGCTTCTATGGCAGCCTTGCACATAATCAGGGCGTCCGTCATTTGCCGCTGACTCTCCATAAGTTGGGTCACCATTGAACGTACCTAAAATCAGTCTTCACAGAATAACCACACGACAATAATTACAAATCCACAAACCTGACTGATCTGCAATTGAGTGTCCTGCAAATTCTTCGACAGATTATCCAGTTCTTTGCGATTCTCCTCGTATTCCTTTTCGAGGGAGGCTTCTTCGTCTTTAAGCTTCTGCAGCTCAGAGCGTTTCGAGTTCAACTCGGTTTCCTGCTCATTGATGGTTTCTTCTTGTTTCTGGCACTGTTCGCGCACTTTGTTGACCTGAACAAGATGTCATGTCGTTATTTTATTTACTTTCAAAATAAATTTTACACAAAAGACTGTGAGTTACACAAAAGAGAAAGGAAGCAAGATACGATTACACGCAAAACAGAAATGAGAACAGATGAAAAAACAAAACAAAAATAACGAAAGCAAAAGGAAATTAAACAGCAAAACCAACCTGATTGCGCACTTCGGATATTTCTAAATTTACACTAGCAATAGCTTGTTGATATTCTGATTCCTGATTCGAGATCAAGAAGTTTTAAGGAATTCAGTTTTTTTTTTGGATGGAAATAAGATTTGTTTCCAAAAATAAATAAATTAATAAACCAAAAAACCGGAAAAATAAACAAAAAAAGAAGAAAATATATAAATATATAAGAAAAAATTAAAATAAATAATGAAAGAATGTTGAAAGATAAATGAAAAAAATGTGATGATGATGAGCAAAATAAATGAGATAATGACCCCAAAAATGAGTGCAAACTGAGAAATAATAAGCTATCACCCAAACTGTTGCATGTTTAAAGTCCAATTCAGGTCGTAGAGAATAGTGTGTGCTACCACGCGGGAGTATGGATTCGATTCTTAACTTTGGTTATCTAAAAAACCAGTTTTGAGGGCCGATTATGACATATCCTTTGTCAGTTAAATGCGAAAGTGAAGTAAAAATTGGATTTGCACAAGCGGGTAAGAGGCCACTAATGATCGCGGGGTAGAGCCTGCAACCATTTTCTCAACGGTTCCAAAATTGGCAAGGGCACAGGCACCTGTGCGTGTGAAACTCCTTGTTCACTTGAGAAATTTCAAGAAGGATTTGATTTAATTACATTTTATCTAGGAACAATGAGGGTTCATTAAGAGCGACTGGAAGAATTTATCCTTGTTAGTAGGAATACTAGCAATGCTGTAGTGGATGTGGCGATACGGAATTTTGCAAGGACTCGCCTCACATTCTGTACTACTGTCCCAATCTAAGTCAGTTGAGGAAAAGGACTTTAGGAAGTCATATTAAATCTGAAGGAAGTTATGTTAAGCCATCGAGGTGGCTGAAGTAAGTTAAACGGTGTAAGAAGAATTTGGATGAACTGTGAAGTGAGGCGCGGATCGTTTCGTCCTCGTAAACCCAGCAAACTTAGCTAATCTTGGAAACATAAAAAAAACACCTGTTATGAGAGACACAGGCGTGGGCGACGTGATGGAGTTGTAAGTGTGTCGGACTACTACAGACGTGCGCGATATTCTCGGCTCGTATCTTAATCGGGAAAATAAAGTTTTATTCTTCAAGGTCCGAATTCCGCTAGGGACTGACAATAACAAACCCTCCGGCAGTATCATTTATCGTTAGAGACCTCTCGATTCGCCGTTTGGAAATGATACATTACTAGACAGCAACAAACCTCAAATGTTTAAGCACCTAAAAGGACGGCAATAAATCTCATCAGTGCCACTAACGAGCATGAATTAATATCACAAGAGTAACAACAGATAACAACTGACAGCTTGTTAACTTAATCCGCTACAAGTTAACGAGCTGTCAGTTGTAAGAATTGTGATGAATATGGTTAGTCTTAAAAGAGCATGACGTATTTTCAATCTATACAATTGCTAAAAAATTTATCTTATTTGGGCTTATTTTTTCTATGTGAAGTGAGAGCCAAAGTGAGTCACGAATTTCGAGAGTCGAAGATTTTGACTACTTTACTGACGGAGTTAAATCTGCACTGAAAAACTGTTCGCTGGTTTATCTCTAGATTCGTTTTGTTCCGGGATCAACAGATCTTGGTTCAAGCTGGGCTTAACTCAGTACTGAAAAACCTGCGCTTAGGAAAATAAACTTAATGTTGAACTGCTTTTACACCTGGAGTAGCCGGAGTCCACAGGTCTTGTCTAAGTGAGGATCTATATGCTTTATGCACACCTTTCATGATGAAAAAAAAGTCGGCAATATCACTCTGAAACAGAGTTGTACGATATAGACACTAAATCAAAAAAGGTGATTTAAGATGCAAAAATGCTGAAGAAAAAAGCAGTAACACGATATTCTCTGTTTTTTATGAGAATAAAGTAAGAAAAGCAGGTTACTCCGAATAAGCGGGGATAACTTCATGGTTAAAAGTGGCTGCTAGCTGGCAAAATTAAAGCTGAAATGCAAGCTTTTTCGAAACAGCAAAGTGCGCCCAGTTACAGAAGCGAAGGGAACAGTAAGTGTACTGATTAGATTTTTTTTAACAGCTGTCTTCCAGCGGCCGTGCAATAGATTTTCAAACCTCGGCAAATCATGGAAAGAGAAAGGAATTTCAAGTCGAGAAAGAAACATTACGCTTGGTAGCTACATCGCGAGATACAAGCCGACCAACTAACAACAAGTTGTTGAACCAAGTCGAAGACCATTCCTGGACTTGCTTGTGGATTGCGTCTTGCTGAAGAGGAGACAGAGTGTCGGGAAAATGGGAGAACCACTTGGCTGCCCTAACTCCGCGACCCATTGTCCAAGCTGTTGGACGGTTTTGGAAGATGAACAACAGCTCGAAATAGCTAAGACATTCTCCTGTCTAGAATATATAATCATCTCTACAAATGGTGTCATTTGTAAGTGTAAATTTGTCCAATTTTCGGTCCAGGGTACAATTGCGAATTTTTTGCGCTGTATCAAGAAGTAAATGTTGGTAATAAAGCCAAATTACAAAGAACACATTGTATTGGCCCCATCGAGCAAACTCACAGAAGATTGCAATGAACCTCGGTAAAGAGGTACCGATGCATTCTTGTTTGAACAGTTGTTCTGCGAAGGACATATTTAGGGTATTCCGTAAAAAGAAGCGATACAATAGTGATAACCATCGTTAGCTCGAGTTCAATAACGAGCGCGTGTTGCGGTTTTGCTTCAATGACAGAGAGAAGCCAGCGTTTTGAGTATGAAGCGTTAAACTCAACTCTGTTGAGAGATCCCCGGGATATAATTCTGTTGACGTCAGAGTTTAGTGAAGAGTCCGAATATGAAAGAAAATGGTCATAGGCAAAGGATTGCATAGGATTCGTAACAGCAGACAGTGGATCATTTATGAAAGCGAGGAATAGAGTAAGAGTCAAAAGAGACGCTACGAAAGCGTTTTGCCAGTCATTCAGGATATTTCATAAGCTGAAAATTGTTCAGCGTTTCCATGATCTTAGAAAGAAGGGAAGTCAGTGAAATTGGATGACAGCTAGAGGGAAAAAGAAGAATCGACTTTTTTAGAAACGGGCTGGAAAAAAGAACAAGAAGAGGGCTGTTTTCAGAAAGAGAAAGAAAGCTACTCGGAAGGAGACCTGACCAGAAGGACCGATATAAAAGCTTGCACAGTGGTTTTGCCAGAATGGATTAACACCTCTTCAGAACAATCGGGCATATTCCACCTAGACCAGGGGATTTGACATTTTGGAAGGTTGAAATCTTTTTTCTCTGCATACGAGAGTGAAAACGAATTTTTAAATTTATCCCATGGCACCATATATATTCGACATATTCAATTACATGCGGGAGAATCTAGAATTCGAAAGTATAGAACTAGCAGACAAGTGTGGGGATGAAAGATGAGGCAACGTTTTTCAGATTTTTTACGAAAGACCAAAAGTTTTGACTAAATGTTAATTTACTGCCAAGCTTGGGCTACAGCTAGGATGCTCGGTCTGGACAACTGTATACAGCCGTAAGAATGACAATAATGGAAGACTGAATGGAACTTAAGTAAGTATATTGATTATAAATTTAGTTTTGTAAGAAGAAGGAAAAATAAGACTCAAACTACGCTATGGTTTTTGATGGAGATACTAGATCCCTTCAAAAACATTTGTTCGGCCACACTGCAAAAACTACTATGTTCTGGTCGCCTCTTGATAAAATCGGAAGCGGCTAAAGAGGACTCAGAGGTGAAAAATTACAAAGCCAATTAGTACAGGTTAACAAGAATGATGCATGTGCAAACAACATCTTGATAAAAGTATCACAGATCACAAAAGGCAGTTACTTTCCAGAGGTAGTCAATAAATTTGTTAATATTCACCCGTATAATAACATTAACTTTAGAAAAAAATCTCACAAAACAGAAAACAGCTTTGTTCTAGGCTACAACTTAAAGCAAGGAGGCTGTTTGTTGTTTTCAGGCTATTTTAGGGACAACTGAGTCCTGTAGAAAAAGGTGAGTTGTGAGTAATAAATGCAGGTTACTCCAAATTTATATTTAAGAAACAGCTTCCCTTTCAGTCCAAATTAGCGTCTAGACATAAAAACATGCCTCCATATTAAGTACTTAACGTAAGAGCTTAGACACCAGTGTACCGGTTTATCTTTTTCTTTTTTCAAGAGATGTTATGATAAGGCTTGTGATTTTATTATGCCGTTTTCCAAACAAAGCATTTAGCCTTCTCTGGTGACGACCAAAACTTTCACGCATAAACCAAAAGCGTTAGAAGAAAACCCAATCAAATAAGAAATAACTAAGAAGTGCTAGTTAGAAGTTATTTTTAAAGCCGCCCACCTGAGCCTTAAGGTCATCCAGACGTTTCTGTGCTTCGCCCCTTTGGTTTTCCAATTGCTTCAGTGTTGCTGTAAGTGTATCGAGTTCGCTCTGAAACGGCAGAAAGTCAAGATGGGTGGCTCGTGGATAGGATGAAACGAAAAACGAACCTGCAAACTACGAACTTCGCCAGACTTAATACGAATGTCGGCTTCCTTTTGGGCGATTTCGGTCTCAAGGGCCCGCCTCTCCTTGGCCAATTCCTCAATCTCCTTGGATATCATTTCTAGTTCTGGATTGGAATACGTTGGCTTGGGTTCCTGCAAGAGGTATATATGCCTGAGACTAACCTTTAGACAAATGAACACTAGTTCGCACCTGAGGAGTCACATCGACTCCTTGAACTATGCCGCGCATCGAAGGTGGCACCATGTTGGCGGTGAGCACTTGCGGTGGTTCGATGCCTTTTTGTTTGCGTTCAACCATCCACATTGCGAGCGCAAATTGCTCGAGTGTCAGCTTGCCCGATTGATTGGTGTCACAAAGTGCCCTGGGCGAAATAGAATATTGTGAGACTTTCCGGCCACGGCGCTAGTGCTACTTACCAGATGTGAGCAAGACAATTCTGTGGTACCCCAGATTGAAGAAAGACGTTCTTCACCTCTAAGCCAGACACCAGTCCATCCTTGTCGCGGTCAGAGTCGCGGAAAATTACTTCGAAGCGCTTTAGCTCCGAGGGTACAACTACCCAGTCGGCGGACGCGGCAACCGGTGCTGGAGCGCCAATTGGAATAAGGGGATCAGTCGAGATGAGCGGCTGCATGGGTATGATGGGTGGTGGAACACGTTGCATTGGTGGCACAGCGACTGGTAGTGGTGGCACAGGCGGTGGTGCAATGTCAGTCGGAAAGTTGGCAACGAAGCCTCCATCACCAAAGGCTTCCCCGCTGGGTGCGCGAGGGATTTGAGCTACTGGCGCAGCGGTAATAACCGGCTGTGCTGGAACTGGTGGCGGTCCGCCTGGCTTACGCATTGCCAACTCTGGTGGTAAAACATCTGGAACTGCTCGTTTGTCAAGCGCCTGATAGACTAGATGCATGGCGACCACGAATTCGTGCTTGTCTAGGTTCCCATCTTTGTCCTGATCGGCAAGATCCCAAATCTTGCCGAGCGTGTCCATGGGCAGCTTGGAGTCCATCAGAACACCTTTTACCTTGTTTCCGGCCAGAAAACCATTAACTGGATTCAGCGATTCGAAGAGTTGTTCATACTTCAAACGATCAACTACTTTCATGGACCAGTCGGCATTCGTCACGGGCACCGACTGAATGCGTGGCGGCATTATCTTGGGCAGATCACCCTGTAAGACAAAAGTTTAACATTTTTCTTTCCAACACAGGACGTCTTCACATATGACACTCACAACTTTCGGAGGGTTAGCAGTGTCCGCGAATATGTTGCTCATGTTAATAGTCAGCCCAGCTTGGGCCAATGACACCAGCTTCAAGGAAACAAAGAATCCTGGCTTATCCAAAAATCCCTTACCATTCGGATCCGATAGATCCCAAATCCTGCTTAGAACCACATCACTGAGTCCTGATTTTTTCAGGAATTTAGCAGCTGTCATGGCCTCAATTGCACCCGTGCCCTTCGGGTCAATCTAAAAAAAAGGAAAACTCAATTCAGATCAATTAAACTCCAACAAAGAGAGATGCCTATGTCCATACCTGTTTGTAGTAGGCCTCGAATATCGCATTGTGCTTGCCAGAAACCTAAAATGGAAAATGGAATTCAACAAGGGGATTACTCACTGGGATTTGCTCTATTTGGAGGAGGTGGTAATGGAAAAATCGAATATTTTTCTTCCCAAGTCGTTATCACAAAATCGATAAACAGAAAATTTTTGACAGTTGGTGACACCCTTTGGATGAGGAAAAAATCGACAAAGGCATTTCGAGGAATTTTGTTTTGCAATTTTCGCGGCTTAAATACTTGTGAATTGTAATATTAATCGGATAAATAGCTAGCCCGAAGGATTTTTTGTGAAATTATGGTAAAATTAGAAAGAACGGGATTTATTTTTAAAGCGAAAAACTATTAAATAATTACTTGAACAGGGTTTGGTAGCGAAGCCATATTTGTATTTTCAACTGCGACTGAAGCGATGTGCGCTCCGTGGGCGATTAGTGGATGTGACTTCAGAAGATGACAGCTGAGAATGAAGTGGAAATGGAATTGAGAATGGTATAAACAAGCGGTATAAAAACAAATTAACAGTTAGAAAAACGTTATAGGGCATAATAATGTAGTGTAAATTGTTGTTGGATCTTCTAGACCCGCGTTGTCACGAGGAACAGAAACAGGAAAAGAAAACGACTTTAGAACATCCAACAACATTTTACATTACGCAATCAGCTGATGTAAAAGCGCTAAAACGGAATAGCATGGAACTGGCGAACTGAGGAATTTACTCCTATTTGTAAACAAATGTCAGAGGACTGGTAAATTCATCCATTTCAGCTTGTTGACAAAGCTTTTACATGTTCGAAGTAAAAGCTTTAAAGGCTTTATAAAAAACGTATACAAATGGGTGTTGGAGGGCAAAAAGGACGTAATTTGAATATCTAATTATTCAGTAATTTATGCCTCTAGGAAATGTTACCTTAAGATCATAAATTACTGAATTTGTTTAGGGAATTTGTTTACGTTTTTTTATAAAGCCTTTAAAGCTTTTTTAAAGCTTTAAATTTCCCTTTCGGTGAAAACGTATAAGAATATAAAACAACAATTTACCTTACGCGATCAGCTGATGTAAAAGCTGCAAAACGAAATTACATGGAAATGACGAATTCATGAAATTACTCACATTTGTAAAAAAAAATGTCGGAGAATGGGTAAATTCATCAATTTCAGCTTGTGGGCAAAGCTTTTACATGTCCGAAGTTGAATATCTAGTTCTTCAGTAATTTGTGCTATAGCCTACGCCTTAAACAGGTCCCATTTCCAGAACGACGGCTGATTTAAGTCGAAACCCTTCAAATGCCGACTTGTAGCTTTGGAACAAACCAAAATTACCGTGGGACCACAATGCCCGTAGCGGTGGTATGTAGCAGTAGTACGTAGTACAGCCGCGGAGCCATGTGGCGTAGTACGGAAAAAAATTGAACACAATGGTGTAGCGCGGCTATGTCGAACAAAAACCTCGTTAATAAACAATGGCCGATACTCGTGAGTTAATTTGAACTAGATTTAATATTTTTGTACAACGGATGACAAAAATTCCATAAAATTTCTTTAGATTTAACCATCTCAATAAATTTTTCAACGTGCTTTTCCTCCATTGTTTACTTAACTTGTATTGAACTGTCCACCGTGTAGCGCTGTCAACGCTGTTAACTTCCGCCACAGCTACGCGCTACCGCCACAGACACACATTGTGTGCGCAATACACTGAATACATGTGTTTTAACTTTTGACAGCTGTTACTACCGCTACTACTACCGCCACAGCTACATCACTGTGGTTCTACGGTTAAACTGACATTTCATTGAAACGTCAACGGGGAACGTCGCGTCAAGTTGATTTTCATCACAAAATCTCGTAAACCATTTGCGGTCTCTTGTGAAATTTCTTTACTTTTTCATATTTTTATATAAAATACTTTACGCAGTGACCGCTCGCAATCAGTCTCGTTTTAGTCTTAGTGACGTTAAAAAGTTCACCGAATTCCATAATTATCTCCAACGCTCAAGCAATCTCTGCCAGTGAGCCTTCAAGCATGTCTTTAAAATTGAAAGAACCAAACACTGCCACCTCGCATTCGAGATCTATGTACAACGCCAATAACTACGAGTACGATTGTACGAAGAAATGTAAATGCCGGTCCCACGGTCAGGAGATTACTGCTGCGCTTACCAAGCGGGCGGTTGCCGACGAAAAGCTTGCCGCGTACATTGCCAAAAGATGCTGCAACTTTTGCGACATCACCGATCCGCTGGTAAGTGCTTGTGTGCCATGGATCTTTAAATAGATTCGTATATCGTATCAGAGATTTATCTGGGAATGTTTACTAGGGCCGGTCAGCTGTTCATATGGCCGCTTCAGTGGATCGTTATGCAATCCTTGAGTGGCTCTTAAACCAGGTAAACAAATATGAAGCTGACAGTGTTTGTTTGTTGATAACGCAGTCATCTATGCTAGGGAGCTATAATCAATAGTCGGGACAAGGAATCTGGCAGCAGTGCCCTTCACAGGTCCATCTACTATGGCTGCATTGATTGTGCAGTGCTGCTGATAAGGTATGGCGGCAGCCTGGATCTACTCGATGAAAATACCAGGAGCCCGCTGCAAAGTTGTTGCCGAGTTTGTGATTTCTCATATGAGTAAGTTTGGATTGACCCAAGTCTCAGTGATCGTAAGTGTAATGCCTCTCCTTAGACCGCCAAACAACGAGCTTCTGGTCTGGGGATCAAACAAGAACTATAATCTTGGTATTGGCAATGAAGAGGGTGCATCCGCACCGCAGTTTATCGACTTCTTTCGACGCCAACACATTTCCCTGGAGCTGATTTCACTGGGCGCCTATCACAGCCTGTTTGTCGACGTAAGAGGCCAGCTCTATGCCGTCGGGCACGGCAAGGGCGGTCGATTGGGTAAGGATATCTCTCTGTTACATCCTTGATCAGGATATACCATTTTGTTTTTTTTTTTTTTTTTCAAGGAAATGGAACGGAAAACAGCCTTCCAGTGCCGAAAAAAGTAAAAGTCCCAATCAAAAATGTCGGTGAGAAAATCACCTGCATCAGCACATCACGGAAGCATTCGCTGCTGCTCACAAACAAGAGTACAGTGTTTGCATGTGGCCTCAACGAGGACATGCAGCTTGGAATTCGAGAAGCAACCGACAAACTGATCGTCTTCAAAGAAGTTGTATCGCTGAGGGATTTCGGTGTTGAAAACTTGATAAGAGTTATTGCTCGCGATTTCCACTCTATTGCCTATTCGAACAGAGTACTTTATGTTTGGGGCAAGAACCACGGACAATTCGGATGGAACAGCAACAGTGATGCCGTTATTAAAGTGCCAAAACAAGTAAGTTTTTGGATAACGGGGAAATTTTAAGAATTCACTTGATTATCTCTATTGATTTCCAGATCAAATTGCCGGACAACACCAGACTTGAGTTTGTCGAATCAAATAACTTTGCCATTGCATGCTACACGACCAACAAGTCGGTGCTGCTATACTACAATTACAAGCTAAGAGCCATCAAACCCCCGGAGTAAGTAAACAGTTAACACCACAGAGGCTGAGACTTTAATTAAAAAAAAGTTGGGGCATTCAGTTAAAAACAGAGTCCTGGAAAGCAGGACTGAGGGCTAAACTACGCTCTAATGAGCTTCTTTGCACCCTTAAACTTAGTCTGTTGTATGTTTTCTGCTGTCGTTTTACCTTCGGTTTCTTTTTCTTTAAAAAGAAATAAATAAATTGCCGCAGACTACAAAAAGAAAACGGCACGGTCAAAAATTATTCGCCAAACCGATTTGTCCGAAAATCAAAATCCCGAGTTACGGAATCGTTACAGAATTCCGACATCGAAAATCCCAGAAAACTAAAATCACGAAATTTTCTGGAATTTCCCAAAAAATAAAGACCCTCATATCTTGAGAGCCACGAGATCGTTCTCGACCTCATTTCCGGTAGCTTTGCTTCACGTATCAGAAAATATCAAAAGTCGATATCGACTTGACACTAGGACCATCCCGAGCTTGAGCTTTCACCAACTCTAACTCTTGTCTTGCCATGGCCCGAAAGCGTGTAACTCAAATGCAGAGATAATCCAAAAACGTATCTCTGTTCAAAGTAAAACCGAGAAAGAGCTCGTTTACAACTGGCCAAGTGAGCTAGTTGTTGGGAAACTTCGAATATCGAATACAAAGAGAATTATTCTTCCTTCTCCGGCCTTTTCTCCCGGAAACTTTCTTCTTGTACATGCAAAAGCCACTAGCTAGAGCCAGATTTCGTCCACCGAAAATAAGAGCTCTGAAGCTCTTATACAGAGTTACTTTAGTTGATCAATATAGAGATTCAAAGACACCAGTTGCTCGCCGCATTCTCTCGTCTTGGCTCGTTTTTTATACAGTTCTGACAATTTCGAGTTTAATACCATGTCTCCACCGAACACTTATCCACGATTGACATAAAACTTCATTTCGATACCATTGATGGGAGCAAATTCTTTTACAAAAAAAATTAAAAATTGGAAAAGCCTATACAGTAACAAGAAGGCAGCTGTTGGGAACGGCGAAAGTCTGTCCGAATGGTTTTACACCGAAAAAAGGAATAAGATACGGTTGCAACGCAAGCTCGACCATATTCTCCCTCTGATTGAAGACACTGATACCTATGTGCCAGGTGGGGTTCAATTTGCATATGAAGACTCTTAAATACGCTGATGATATTGTGTTATTAGCACGTTCACCAGAGACCCTGCAACTTATGATAAATCGAGTCTACGATTACAGTGTGTTCTGAAATTTACAAGTTAACTTGAACAAACACAAAGTGATGATTTTTAAAGGAACTGGCAGCAGACAAGCGATGGTGGAAAGGTGGACTTTTAACGGCGAAGCTATTGAAGTCTTAGTCAGTCGTTAGTGTAAGTCGCTAAGCAATACAAGTACATTGGAGAGCTTCATTTATCTTTTAAACTCCAGCAATCTAAAACTGCGATAAGCTCAACATGAAGAAAATGTTTTCAGAATCGCAACATACCCCCAACTACAGAGTTTACGAAGCAGTCACTCACCGTCAAAAATGTTTTATGTAGCTCGAGCATGGGGCCATACTCAGTATTAAACAGTAGAAAAACTACAAAAATTTTATCTTCAACTAGTTTTCCGATCGCCCACAGCTGTACCAAATAACATGCTCTTGATGGAGACGGGACTTGGCCCAGTCTTCCTAAAAACGCTTAAAAGGAGCTTTTACTAGATACTCAACACATCAAGGATGGGAGAAGAGCGTCTACCAAGAATCATTACCCAGTATGCAGTAACTACAAAAAGTCTATGGTATAAAGAAGTGCTAAATTTAGCGGAGAATTTCGGATATGACTTGTGACTAAACTGGAATACAAAAAAATATATTCAGCCAGCTAGAGCGTCCCAAAGGGAAAGCTATAATGCATTGGAACTCAACCTTGGCTCATCGGACTATTTTCAGGACTCGAATACGGTTAGATTCATCTCCACTATTTTCCGCGCAAAGAATGAGTTATTACCTTTAAACTTCATACCTCATAGAGATGACCTTCCCCTGTTATGTTCACTGTGTAACATGTCACAAAGGGAAAATTTCACGCCTTTCATCGGAGCCTGCCCGATTTTTTGCGATATTCGAAGATCCTATTTTGGGAAAATTACTCCTTCCTCTGCTGAAATTAAAGATTTTTCTAACGGATCCAGAATATACACGCCTGCCGGTATATTCTGGATCCAATCAACGTTCCCCTCGCGCTTTAATAAAAAGAAGAAGAATTTTAAATACCGTACAAATCAAGCGATTCACCATGCAAATGCAAATTTAGATCCTCTCGCCAAGTAATTAAAAATTCATTCATCCTTTTCACAAACCTCATTTGTGCCACTTTTAACCGTTTGCAAACTCCTTTATACCAGTTCAAGACTCGAAAAGCAAACTTTTACTGTCCAAGTGTGACAGATCTGTGACAAATACGTTTTCTATTGGGGTCTTTACAACGAAATTGTTGTCGCGCTCTTGGGAAATGTCATCGTCACTCTACTTTGAGAGCTTAAATCACAACAAAAGAGTCTTCCTGTCAAATTATTCTTATATTTGTCCCGTGGAGACAATTTGGGATTTATTTTTAATCGTCCTCCGCTAATCCCAGTTTTACGCTCGGCAGAAACATAGTATAAATCTCCGCATAATTCTATCTCACCCATCTCTACTCTCCTTTTTTATGCTCTTTTTAACCCTTTTCGCACACAACAGTTTTAGACTCGAAAGTCAAAACTGTACCTGTCCACATGTGACAGATTTGTCATAAACATAAAACTCCGATTAGTAAAGGAGACGTTTAAAAATTCTTTGTCCTGGACAAACAAAAGAATAATTTGACACGAGCACTCTTATGTTGTCTTTTGGCTCTTAAATGGGAGTGAATTTCGTTGTAAAAATTCAAATAGAAAACGTATTTGTGACAGATCTGTTACACGTGGATAATTTCAGTTTCCCTTTTCAAGCATAAAACTGTAATAAAAGTGTAATATTGTCAAAAGTGGCATAAAAAAGTGTGTGAAAAGTGTGAATGAGATTTTATCGCTCTCTGATAGGATTTAAATTTGTATCGTATTTTCGTAATTTGTATCGTAAATTTGTATCTAGAGATTTAAGGGATATCAGTTAGGGATTTAGAATAATCGTGGATTAGTGGCCAGTGGAAACATGGTATAACATTGAAAAGAGGAAACTTCGGACTTTGTTTAGATTCTAAAATGTTAAGCAAAACTATAGCAGGCTTAAAATTTTTCAAGGTGTTTGAGATACTCATTTTTTTAAATTTTTCATCCCCTTACAGACTGGAAGCCCTTAAAAGTATTGCAATCGTTGGAGGCGATTCCACCAAATTAGCCAAAGGCTCAGTCTCAGCATTGAAACTTTTGATGCTAACTGAAACCAACGTTGTGTTCATTTGGTATGAAGTGTCCCAGCAATATCTTAGGTAAGGAGATGCCCTTATTGTTTTTGTCAACCAAACCCAAATCTTTTCCTTAGATGCTCTTTTTCGAATATTCGTGTAAACCAGATCGATAAGATCTTCTACAAAGCCAATCAGGTATTGATTTTATCTCAGGGCGACGTGTACACAGGCAAATGCCATCAAGTGCCTGTGCAAGACTATCAGGAGAGCAGTGCTGACGCTTGGTTCACCAAAGCGCAGGCCCGAAAAGACATTTGCAATCTCCAAAAAGTTCGCATCGATTTGCATCACCTTTCCCATCTCGATCGGGTTGTGGATGTTTTTTGCGACGATGATTTTAGCTCGTTTGCTGTGCTCCAGGAGAGTTTTATGAAATACTTTACATTGCCTACTCTGCCTGCAGAAGAGTATGGGTTCAAAAAGCTCCTTAACGACGCTAGTGAGTTTGACGCAATCCATGATGTGGTCTTCCATGTGGACGGGGAGAATTTCTACGCGCACAAGTTTATCGTTTTTTCACGATCCCCGGGACTCAGAGAGATTGTGCGGGCATACCCTGATAAGGACATCTTTTTGAACTTTAAAGGATTAACGGGGAAAATGTTTGATATCCTCCTAAAAAATATCTATACCAACTATTTTGTGACGGAAGATGGTAAGAGCCAAAGGCATTTGTACATTTAGACTCATTTACCGAGTTAATTGCAGACCTGGATGATGTTCATCAGTCTCTGGTTCCGGAGTGTCCTACAGAGAGGTTGCAGGTTCTTGAATTGTTCTTGAGTTTTGTTGAGAAATTCCAACTCACCAGTTTGGCGAACTACATTAAAAGGTTTGTAGGTCACCAGTCCCTGTATTTAGATTTCATGTAATTATAATTATTTTCCTCAGTCATGCGGATCATCTTCCGAGGTCGGTGGACAAGTCAAAGTACCGATTTAGCCGCTTGAAACGCATGGACTTTCCCGACCTCTACGATGTCACCATTAAGTGCGCTGGTGATGTCGAGCTGTCGGCCCACAAATGCATTTTGGTCTCTCGCCTGGAATACTTCGATTTGATGTTCACTCACACATGGGCCGAGAAGACCAATATCAATCTGACGACAGTCCCACCGGAGTACATGGTTCCGATAGTGGAGTTCCTTTACACATCCGACGGAGAGAATTTCCGCAAGCAAAACCATTCGGAAACGTTCCTCTACAACATGGTGGTGTTCTGCGATCAGTTTTTCATCGAACGCCTGCGGCAGGTGTGTGAGGTGTTGATTCTGGAGAAGATAAACATTCGAAAATGTGGCGACATGCTGGACTTTGCGTGCCTCTATAACTGTAGCATTTTAAAGACCGGTTGCTTGGAGTTCATCTGCCAGAATTTGTACAGAGTATTGTCGCAGAAGAGTTTGGAATGCTGTGAAGCAGAAGCACTGAAATCAATCAACGCCCACTACAGAAAAATGTTTAAGAAAGTCTTTGACTATCGCATGATTACGCCTGACTCAACCGCAGTGGGTGACGAAATTCTTCTCAGTTTTGTTGATGATTTCGAGGTAGATTTGGAATATAAGATGAACGAGAACGACATGGTTAAGACACAAGTCAAGAACAAACAAAAGGAGAATAAAATTAAGCAGAGAACAAGGGAATATGAAAGGGATGCGATTAACTCGATGCGGGAGATGAGTTTGCGGGACTCAAAGAGGGAAAGCGTTTCGGAAAAATCTACCGTGCTTAAAGAAGCAGAAGAAGCATCGGCGAAAATTCAAGCTGAGTCTAGAGCGTGGGTAAAAGTAGCCGACAAGAAAGAGACCAAAAGTAAGCCAGTCCCTGTTGTGTTAAAAGCGAATGAAATCCTTAAGGTTGAACCAAAGCCGAAAGAGGCGTTCGTCAGCCTCAATCAGTCGTTTGAAAGTCCCTCCTCTACCGAAACCACACCAAATAAGGCTCTTAATTTTAACCTGGCTGACTTTACAATCAAGACGGAAAAACTCTCTCAGAAGCAAAGAAAACGGCTTTCATCGGAATCGTCGGCGTCAACATCGTGGCGAAGTGGCCTGCCGCCTGTGACTCCAACTAAGCCGGTTGCAGTGCCACAATCTTCGACTCCTAATGCTTGGGGTATAATAAGCCCACCAGCCACTGGCAGTGAGTCCGATACACTTTCGTTTGAAAATATTATGAGGTCACCGTCGAGCTTACCACAGGAATCTCCGTCAAAGCGAATGTCTGCTGCCGGACCGTCGCCTTCAACAAGTGGCACAAGCTTCACGGCGATTCTCGAGGATGAAAAAAAGCAGCGCGAATATGTTGAAAGAATGCGTAACAAGTCGCTGGTGCTTACGCAAATCGAAGAGGCTGCAATAACAGAGTTGCGTGAATTTTACAATGTCGACAATGCCGATGACGAGATCATAACCATTGAGCGCAAGCGACGACCCGTGACGATGAATTTCGCCATTTGGCAGAGGAACTAATTAATTTGACAAAGACCCTAGCATTTTTGTTTTAGGATCTAATATTAAGAATAAAATTGCATTTACAACAATAATCGGACAATTGCTTAAGTTCAAGTAACAATATTCTAGTGAATTGTAATTCCATGATTTCCTGTGTATTGCGCCCCTTACCCTCCCTGTCGTTTTCTTACTTTCCCCTTTTCTGGGCCTAACGAAAGTGCCTTACAACCTGTACTGAGCGGCAACCTGGCTGGGGGAGGTATGAGGGAAACCTCTTACAAATAGCTCAGTCGCTCACGAAGTGTCCGGATACCTGGTGTCCTACGGATTAGACTGACCTCTTTGCATCCAAACTATGAACCGAAATCCTAAAAGAAAAATACCTATCCAAGACCGACATTCCTTCAATACTGGACCACAGTAAGGCGACCAAACTGTAGCGGCACAGCTCCTATTGGGCCGAGGAGTGGTGATTGACCTGATCCCAATCGAATTTCTCCCCGTAAAAAAAGAGTTATCGATCCAACTCCAATCCTTTATCCAACCACAATTTATCCAATTAAAATATGCCTAATTCCTAATGTGCTATTGCATTCGGTTTCCAGCGATGTGTGTAAGCTGTCTTCAACTCTTTCCCAGTTGACTGCATTCTTCCTTTAAAGTTTTACACCGCGTGTGTTTCGAGGTCGACCAATTCTCCTCCACCTTGAGTCAATTGGTTCCTTTCCATTGCATATTTGGCAATGGAACTGTCACCTTTCCGAAGTGTTTGACCGATCCACTGCCATTTTTGCCGTTGGATGATTGTACCTAGGCTCATGACTCATTTTCAAATAAAGTTCGACATTCGAGACACAGGTTGGCCAAAAAATTCTCAGTATATTCCGTACTTTCGCAGGCACCAGTTAACGAATGCCTGCTGCTTTCTTGTGAAAGTGGCACCCATAAGGCGATACCGACTAGACATTGAAGCGGAATAGTCTCATATATTAGTGCCTAAACTGATTACAGGACAACATACATAGGTACCAAACCCAGATTTGGCTTTGCTAATTTTTTTGGCAATGTCACGTACGGTTCCACCATCAGTTGTGAAGTGTGAACTGAGATGGAACCTCTCAGTTGACAACTGATGGTAAAGAAAGAGCTCCAAGATATTGGAAGCTTTCTAGTGTCTCTACCAGTTGTCCAACTACCTTTACTGCCTTAAAACTCTGTCTCCACCGACAATCAAAAGCGAGAGCCGATTAAAAATAAATCCCAAAGTGGCTTTACCGGACAAATATAGGATTAATTTGACACGAACACTCTGTTTCTGTCATTTTGAAGAGTCGCCACTCTCCACTTTCCAGGAGCAAAAAACGGTTTTCAGAGACGGTACAGAGACCGTTTCAGTTTCCTTTTTTGATTCTCAAACTGTTAAAAAGGTGCAGAAAATAGGTTTGTAAATAGGGTGAATGGGATTTACGAGAGGATTTATTTTTAATCGCTTGCCGAGAGGATTTAAATTTGTATGGTAAATCGCGTGATTAGTAGAGGATTTAATAAAGATTTATAAGTGCCCGGTAAAGACATGGCATTGATTTATTGACGTCATAAGCTTCTTGTGTCATTGATTTTTTAATTCAACCAAGTTTGCCCCTTTCTCTATGTCTGCAGTCATTTCATAGAGATGCATTATTCTTTGTGACAGTAAGCATACGTCGCATTCTCTGCGTAGTTGAGATATTTTAGAAAAGTTGTTAGAATTCCAGCGAATTCCTCAGATACCAGAGGACACACATACCAGAGCTCGGAGTATATCACAAGTCCCCAATAGGAAAAGTATCTGTGTAAGTGGCGCCCAATTGAGGTTGATGGTCCTTTAGCTCCGCCAGAAGTATGGTTGATGGTCCGCCAGAAGTAATCATTGGCTCTTGTGTCACAAAGTGATTTGGATTGTGAAAAATTTAGCCAATTTTTGTCACTTAAATGTGTGTCGCCAAAGCCGCCAATTGTATTCATTTAAATGTGTGATAGGAATGCTGTTGAATGCTGTTTTCCCGCCTTAGTTTGATTAGTCAGTTTTTTTTTTTTTACACCCAAGTGACAAGTAAATCAAAGCCAGATGATAAACTTGGTAAATTTTTGAAAGTTGACGTTGTTGCAGGTCTCTACATATTCATTTATTCTCCACTGGGGGGTTGCCTTCAATCGCCAATTATCGAAATACGCTTTCTATTGGCCTTTTTGCACCGAAATTGTTTTCTTTTGTTCCCAAGAGCGGAAATGTCATATCATCACCCTCTTTCGAGAGCCAAGATGACAAAAAATGAGTGCTCGTGTCAAATCAATGCTTTGTTTGTCTGGGATAAACATTTTGATTATTTTTTAATTGTCCGCCGCTAATCCCAGTTTTATGGTCGGTGGAGATATAACTTTGGAGTGTGTAGAAGAGGCCTTAGACAGACTGGCAAGTTGACTCTACACCCCTAAGGACCAGTTCTTCAGTGCGAGATTATTTCAGCTTCAGAGTTAAACTGACAGAGTGAGTTTTTCAGCCAGTTTCGATCCTGGCTTAATCTCGGTTTATCTCGCCAAATTCGGAGGTTTTATCTCGGGTCAAACTCTGGAGTGCTGTTCGAACCTCTTAACCTGTGTTCATAATGTTAGCTGACAATTGCTTTGCGCGTTTCTGTGAAAAACTCTTTGCCTGTTTTATTTATGTGAAGTGAAGTGACAGTCAATAATTACGAGAGTTGAATATCTGGACCACTTAATAGACGGTTAGCTCTGCACTGAAAAGTTGCTTGTTGGATTAACTCCAGCTTCGTTTTGTTCCGGGATTTAAAGATTTTGGTTTAAACTTGGCTTAACTAAAATTTGCTTAAAAATAGTCTCTAGTACTTAAAAAAAGGCAGAGCTTCCCTTCTTGTCCGAATTTATCAAGAAAGGGAAGATATTGTCTTGATCCGATATCAACAACAAAGTTTGCGGTATTAATTTTTTTTTATCCACAATTGCTCTACGCCTTGTCTGACTTCGTCAATTCGTTTTCTAAAATACGATTTCAATTTTCGCCTGTCTTGCATTTAAGTCACATTTCGGCCACCTATTGGCTTAAATGTAAATTTTTTATGTCTGTTAGAGGGCCTTAGCAATTTTCATACTTTTCTGTAAAAGCTAGGTTAATGGATGCCCCTGCGACAGCAGTCATGGCCTACTTTAGTCTTAGACAGTTGGGACCACTGTTAGGACTATTTGGTAACCTTCTTAGCAACTAAAATGAAACGGCTGTTAGAAGCTTAAAGTACAGCTCCCTTGGAACCAGCAGCCCTTGGAACCACAAGCCCTGGGAATCATAAAGGAAAAATCATAAAGCGATGCAATTTTGGTACAAACTTTTTTATTTACAAAAATTTACAAAATATAGAGCAAAAATTAAAATTTTATAAAAAAAATATGCAAGAACACATAACAGTTTCAATAAAATTTCTTTTGAAACAAAAACTTAACAATCCATCCCGAAACCATTTGAAAATAATACTAAAAAAATATAGGTACAAACTTAAATTATTATTATTTTTTTTAAATAAATTAATTTTTTTTTGGCTTCTTTAGAAGCATTCTTTTCTAAATGCAAAACCGTACTGATCGCATTTGTAGCGCAGAGTCTTGGCCAATTGCGGTGGTCCACAGTAAAACACCGTAACCTTGCCCTTCTTTTGTGCCTGTAGCTGCTTGAAGACCTTATCCCAATTGGGCCGACCGGCATTGGTACGAGTTTTTAGACCGGTTATCAGATCACGTTTGCCCTAGCAATAAAAATGAATTTTAATTTAAAACCAAAGGATGTAGGGATAGGCTTACCTTTTCGTGCAAAAGATCCAAGGCCAGTTGTAAGCCAACTGCTTTCATATCGGTCTTCTGAAGGGCACTGGTTATGTACATGTGCATGTCGAGGAATCTTTGGAGACAATTATTTAGTTTCATAGTGGCACCAAAAGTTCTGTATTGCGACATTACCTCTCCATCGCCCCTCCCAGCTCAGCTTGTTCGATCTCGAGTTGTGACAGCAAATTCACAAACCATTCAAACGATCGCTGATCCCGGTTGATCCAGAAAAAGTCCACCTTGCGCAGATTCATCACCGTTCGCGGTATGTCGCTTGCCCACTCGTACTCGCATCGCGGGCAGGAATGCCTTGCCTTCCAGTATCGATGCATGATCGATTGCAAGATCGAGGCGAACGGAGTTACACCAATCCCAGTAGCAATGAGAACGGCATGTTGGGCGCCAAATATATGGCTCGACGGAGCCCCATATGGCCCATCAATGTAGATCTGTTATAGAGCATGATTCAGTAGGATAGTATCGAAAGTCTTATGTCACAGAAAAGGTAGGCCGACTTTACGGCTTTTATCATCAAAGAGTGGAAAAAAAGAAGCATTTACGGAAAATATAAGGATATAAGCATCAACACCATTTATCACAGACACGAGCCGCATCATCACCTTTGATGATAAGAGCAATATCAATCAGCTTTGACTGAAGTATCATTTAAATAGTACAGCAAAAAAAAAGTTTGACATTTGAAAGGAAATTTATAAAATTAGACCCAAACCTCTAGGACGCCATCAGCAAGTGTAACCTTGCTACCAGAATTAGTAGATGAATTTGTAGCCATGCTCCCACAACTGCCCTTGGACTTAAGCGATGTCGACAAAGATCTAAGAAATGTCGGCCTGTACAAACAACTTGTTTTAGTAGATTCCTTGGAGAAATTAATTGTGACCAATTCGTTAATTTTTTTTTTTTTTTTAGAAAATTTTGTTAAGGACATTTTTTTTTTCTAAAATTTGAAGGGTTGGCTAAATAGAAAGTCTTTTAAGCAGAACGAAACCCGATTCTCATTTTTACTAGCTAGAAGCAATTTTTAAAGTACCTCTAACGGTTTTCCCACGGGATAGTTGACACCATGGCTATTAGCAGGCGGAGAAAGGGACGAGGATGGAGCTAAATTTCAAAGAGGAGAAGTTAAGTTTTACAGTTGCTTTGGAGGAAAGAGAGCCCAACTTACTCGCCAGAGATCGCTTGATTATTTTTCCTTCTTCGGCTTCTCTTTGAGTGTACATTCCGGGGGACACAACTAACGAGACGAAGAGACTTAAGAAATTAAACTCAATTTTAGAGACGAACTTACTCATTGAATTTGACGATGGTCGAGGCTCGCAGTTTTCCAGGCTCGGCGTCTTAAAAGCAATGATCGTGGGTTTGTGCCTCATGTAGCGAAAGCTTTGTGCGAGCGACCTATTTTGCGGGCTAAGATACGCCATGCCAAGTGTCTGTAGTCGAGCTCTTCGAATCTTAGCCTCGTCGAAGGACTTCTCGGACTCGGACCGGGCATATTCGCGAAGCCTGCGGAATAGAACTTTAGAGTTAAGCAAAAAATCTTTTCCTAAAGTATACGAACGCTCTTAATCTTTCTTTCTTCTTGAGCTTTCCTTCCATATCCGGCATAGAGAGGCTTTTTTCTAGTGGAGCCTTGTTAAACATCAACATCTGCAACCTCTTGTCGGGTGTAATCTTCCTCCTCTGCGTAGGTTCACCTTCGGATTGCCCATCATCCGACACAAAACCTTCGTTTGCCATACCAGTTCCTTTGGTCGTGGCAGTGTCCTTGCGTGAGAAGGTCCTTTGCAGGGTTTGTTTTATGTTTCTTATAGTCTTGTTCTCAGACTCGTCATTCTTCGCTGGCTTGTTGGTTACATTCTCGGAGGCCAGCTTCGAAGCTCCCTGATTTTGTCTCGGTGGTCTGATGGGTTTTTGCTCAGTTCCGTTTTTCTTGTCTGCTAAAATCGAATCAAAGCTTGTGCTATGGTGCATTTTAGCTAGGAAATCCGTTTGCGGTGTCGTAGACTTTCCATTGGTTCCAGATTCTTCGGGTGTCATACCGCAGTTTGGTACATGTGCAGCAATTTCTCCATTGTGCAGCTTCTCTTGTTCCTTCTCGAAATAGTCCGACAACCTGTTGGTCCATTCGCCAACACCTCTTATGTGCAACCACATGTAGTCTTCCTGTTCGGGAGCGCTACTTATGGTGAATGGATGCCATTCGTAGTTCGCAATTGCGGGGATGTTCACAAAGATGTAGTCTCCGGGTCGAAAATGGAAATTCAAGGGACGCTTAATTACCAAGTGGACCACCTTCGAGGGCAGAAGTAGACCGGAACTTATGTAGGTTTTACCATGCTCCGACTTCATCCAAACAAAGCGAAGAATCCTCTCGATCACATAAATCAATCCAGGTAAAATGAACCACTTCCAAAAGTTTGGACCGTGAAATATGGTGAGTATCCAAAAGGGAACGTACAGCAAATGTGTCCAATAGAAAACCTCAAAGCTTCCCTTTCTGCGCACGAATGGCTGTGAGCATATAAACATGATTAGCAAGATCACGATCAGGGCAACGCCAGTTGGATTGGCGCAGCCTGAAACGAGTCCGAAAAGTTTAGGTCGGTCCGTAAAGAGCCACTCAGTTATGGTGAAATTCGCTGCATTAAGGTTCTGATCGTAGACGACAACAGTAGTGAAATTACACAAATGCATGATCGTGTGGATCACACTAAGAACCGTTATCACCATACCGGTCAACTTGTGCAGATATATGTGGTTATCGAGTGGTAAATATGAACTCAAACCTCGCGATCGTAGATAAGTCAAAGAGTGCCTCAACATCAACACCAGCACCCAGGCGCAGTTAAAGTTAAGACATTGTCCTAAGAATCACAAAATTTAGTTCGCCTCTTAGAGGTAGATAAAGTTTGAAAACTTACCACATGCTCTGGCAAGAATCACATAACCGTTACTGTGCCTGTACTGAATTGACCTCGAGACAAAAAGGCCAACATTGATGGCTATGTACACTAGGAGGTATGACACAAAGACTTGATTGTTTCTCACGTAGGCGGCAGTGAACTGATGAGGAATCGGCAAGCATCTTTTACTGCATCTGGGTTTCACCTCTTGCTGAACGGGAACTAGCCAACGATCGATTCTGAAAGAATGCAAAAATATCTATCAGTGTTCTAGACGCTGGAGTTGGTTGATTTACGTTATACTCAAGTTTTCCAGCAGGCCTCCATGCTTGTGCAGCTGATTCTTCAAAGCTTCGTAGGTGATCGTGCCTTTGTTCAATGGATCAGCGTCTTCGAACATCGCTGTGGTGAGGTCCTCTATCTACACGGACATCAACAATGATGAAACGTACGAGCACTCTAAATACAAAGTAATTTACCTGATCCTCAGAGAATTTCATACCGTTCTCTTCCATGCAGGCCCTTATGACGTCATGCAACTCCTTGTGCTGGATTAAGCCATCGCCTAATAAAATTTATAAAAAAAATTTTAACGTCATGAAATCTTCTTGTGAAAAAACTACAAACCATCAATATCGTAAACTTTGAACAGAAATCTTATCTTGTCATCTGCCGACTGTCCAGAGAATTGGTGGATAGCATCGATGAATTCTTGAAGAGATATCGAACCGGAGTTGTCTTTGTCAAAAATTTGAAACACACGATCCGTAAAAAATGGCTAAAAATTAGAAAATTAAGCTAATCTTAATCTGGTGGCCTAGTTTGCTGGTTAGTGCTTACGTTTTTCGATGTGACAATCTTCTTGAACTCTGCTCGATTTATTTCCTTTTCGTTGCCAACTGTCCGTCGGAAAAGGCTTTCCAGTTGCTCCAGAGAATTCTTGTCAAAACCATTTCGTGGTCTATATGAGAAACAATTTATTAAGATTCCAAAGTATAATTGAACAAGACTCGAAAAATCATAATTTTCCTAAAAATCTTTAAGTGGTTTGATCTATGTACCCATATGGGTCCTTAATTTGAGTAAATACTTTGAACGACTTGATCTATATTCACGCAGGTTCAGAAAAGGAATACTTTTAAAGAGTCTTTCGATTTGAAGAAGTAAAAAATTAATACAACTCAATGCAAGGGTAACCCAATAACCTAAACTTTTAGCACCATTGAGCCCATTGAACATGGCATGTAAATTGCTGCATATACAAGATGTTCTGCGGCCAAAAACTGTCACAAGTGTTGCATGTAATTAACATGCGACCTTTTTACATGTCACGAAGTACAAGCTGAATGTGGTTTCTCACAAAACGCAACCTCGTCAGTAAATTTGTGCAAGCAGCTAGGTCTGGGGGCGAATCTAAAAGTTTAATTCCTGTCTGTTCAAGAAGGCCACGCAGATCTATGGAAACCTAAAAGTCAAGGTAATTCTCAGTTAGAGGAATATATCTTCCTTAAAGTGGGCCAAGGAGACCATAGCTTCTAAGGTCTTCTAAGTCTTCAACCGGTGAAAGAAGGATTTCACGAAAGCCGCGGGGCGATGCCGCTACTAGGACAATTCTAGAAGCCCTCAGAACTTTTCTTGCAGCAACCAGAAAGAGGTGCAGCAACCAGAGAACCTACTGACAGACCGCGCCCAAGTGAATCACAGAAAGACAGAAAAGGGAGCTTTTTGCCTATAGAAAAGATTGTGGCCCGACGACGCTCTTTGTGCCGAAGAAGCAAAAATGGCAGATAACTCCTTCGAAAAGACACGTAAGACAGGTCAGAACAGCTAGATGACGAGCAATCCTCTATAGCTAGCTGTATTGGACTCCAAAAAAGTAGCAGGAAGATCGAGCAGGCTCTTGGGGCAGCTATCATCAGCTACACACTGAAAATGGTGCTAGCGCCCCAACTTATGGCAAAATAAGATGGATAAGTTGGCAAAATATGACAACGCTAATGACGAAGGCGGCATCAACCAGGCGGCATCAAACGGATTTTGTAGTGTATGAATTGGAGCTATGAGATGGGCCGGTGCTTCCAGCTGTGCCCTTAGACCCACGTCCCAAACAGAGCAAAATGGAGATTAGCTATTCCGGAGATGGGAACACCAAAAGACGACATCCTCCGCGTTTTATGAGTGCAAAATTCCTAGATTTCGAAGCGGGATTGAGAGGTTGTAAGTGGGAAAGTGCCAAGAAACAGTGCCGATGTCTAGGTATATTTGGCCCCTTTAGCGAGATGCCCGGAAACTTAATGGTGAAAAAAGAGTTATTGCTCTCGTTCACTGACAGTGTGGTCAGCCTAAAGCTGCATAGACGAACTTCCGAAGGCACCCAGGCAACTGACACTGCGATAGAGGGAGAGCCTATACAGGTTACAATTTACGTAGTCTAAACATCACAGTAAAGCTGCCTGATGCTGTTCCTGAAGAGTGAGCAGATCTAGACCCTGGATTTAGACCCTGAATCAGGAACCCTAATGGGTCATCAAGAGAACAGGGCTTTAGGATTAGGGCGAAAGTCTTCTGGCTAGGCAGAAGCTATAGCACTTCTATCGTACCTAGATCCAACACATATGTTACCAACATAAACCAGCAAGGATCAACAGAGGACTGTTATCGCCACCCAGAGAGAAATCTCACCACCGAACAAGAGATCGACGATTCAATCAAATAAGCGATGTGCTCTCTAGCTCCTTCGAAAAAATTTTGCAGGAAAAAACCTCCCTCCCTGGTGGAACTCTAAGATTTCGGAGCTCATCAAGAGCTCAAGATCTAGCGCTGGAATCTTGAAAAAAAGAGCAAATTTCGCCAACTTCTGCGAATGAAGCAGAACTAAAACTGAAGAGTTTCCTCTGAGGAAAGTATTCTCACCTTCATTTTAACCACTGGCTGATGACATTTTGAATCAGGATTCTTTGAGGAAGACAACAATTTTTGCAAAGGAAGGACAGCCTAAAATATTTCCACATTCTAAAAAGCTAATTGACAAAAGGAATAAAAAAAACTCAATGTCACGATCACAATCGATCTCGAAGGCGCTTCCCTTCTTCATTTGTTGCCACCCACGAAGCGGTTTACCCAAACACCTTATACCTACGTATAAGTACCTCAAGCCAAGCTTCGAATTGGTTCCTTTCAGATACACGTCCCCCAAAGGCATAAATTTCAATATAAACTAAGGCTCCTGACGTTTTGCCCTAAAGTTATTGCTCGCTGATTGCAATCTATCATTCAAATGGTCCATATGTGTCTTATGCTGTATCCATTTGCAGTTTGTTTTCCGGCCCAAATGGTGGCTTGATCTGCAATTACTTCAGCCGTACACATCGTCAATATGTATACTTTTTCTTTTCTTTTTCGACTCGGTACTAGACAGGACATTGAATGTTCGAATGTGAGTGAGTATTCGTTAAGGGCACGACAGAACCACAAGGTACAAGGTGTTCCATGGCCATAACGGCGTCAATTTATTGCCTCCATTCGATTACAACAGTCTTTTACGAATACTTTATGAGTCAGGGCGTGATCGTTGAGGAATAATTGAAAGACACTTTACAAGGACTCGAACTTCTTTATCGCGATATGAATGGATTGGCAAAAATGTCAATTTCGTGGTCAAAGCGAGTGACAAAGTACGCACGATGCAAGTGATCAAGGAAAGTGGACATGAAGACGATGTCATATATCAGCAGACAAAAATGCGTAGGAATATCCGAATGGATGTAGGGACACATGCACGCACGTTTATGTGTGGGACGATCATTATACGCTTTAGTTGCGCGGGATATCGGGAAATTGATGTCGCTTTAACGGCTATCCTTATCCTTTGAATTTTCGTTGAACATGTGTTTATTTTGACATGTTATAAGCGTGTTGGCTGATCTTGTCTTATTGCACTTATCTCTGGCGCTGTACATGTTGCACCATTCGCATGTGACATGTTTGATGAAGGTCGGCGCCGGCACCGCACCATCATGCAGGAGGTATACATGCGGGATTATTATAGGAGAGTTCGCTGACGCTTGCTTACAGGTTGTCAAGCTTATATCTTGATTTGCGGAGAGTCATCAATTAATGTTGTGCGTGTGGAGATAAAGTTGAGAATTGCAATTGAGTTTTTGACAAATCGGTTTTGCAGTCCACGCGCCAAGATAAGCGGATGATCATCATAAATCGTTTTGGAAATTGATTTCAGTTTTGTTGCGTTTGTGGCGTGTCTTCCAAGGGCACATCTCCACTGGTCGGCCTCATGATCCACCGATTTACAGGATTGAAAGATTACTGTAAAATGACTTAAAATAGCCTTGTCAATTGGTGTCTCCAGAAAAATTTTTGAAGTCGTTTTGCAGTCACTTTCCAATCGTGGAATCGGCAAGGCATTAATCTGACAAATGCGGAGATGCTAAGAAAGATAAGGAGGCACTAGGGCACGGAATCCGACAGTTTACCTATCATTTATCGACAGTAAATTGCCTCAAGCCAAGTGACAACGAGCACAAAGGGGCGCTCAAGAAAATTTGATCTACTTAGGGCCGGTTTTTCAGTGCTGAGTCAGGCCCAGCTTAATCCAAGGTCTGTTAATTCCGGAACAAGAGGAATCTAGAGCTAATCCAGCGACAGTTTTGCAGTGCAGATTTAACTCCTTCTCTTCACATAGAAAACACGGGAAAATAATTTCGAGTCACTTAGATGTCATTTTCCACAGAAACATGTTAAGCCACTGTCATTTCACACAGAAAAAAATATTCAAAGAAGTTCACATTGCTCACCAAAGATGTTGCAGCATTAACTCACCAAATTTGTACAAGCTAAGCGGAGATTAACCTCGAATCAATTTTACTGAAAAATACATTTCTGGGGTTAATCTCAGTTTAAAAACGCGTTGTCACAAGCAACGTAAAACAGGAACAGAAACCGAATCCCTTACATTAGCAACTGAAACCTAAATTCGCTGAATGCTTTTTGCGTTGCTAATGTATGAAATTCTGTTTCTGTTCCTTGTGACACCGCGGCTTAACTCGGAAACTCGAATTATATCGCACTGAAAAGCAGACCCTTAAATCCTTTTCACACCGAATTTAAATTAGGTGTGAACAGGGTTAAACGGGTTAAAACAGGGGGGTGTGGTGTGAAAGGCCACACAAAACACTCGACTCCAAAACCCGGCCCATCGCGATCCTGGGGAAAAAACCGTCTCCACACCGAAATGGATTACAAACTGGGTTATGTTTGGCATTTCCTTTATTTGTGTTGATATGATTAGGTGGTCTCTTGAAACCATAAATCAGAGTTTTGTAGTGAGAAGGTTTTAGATGTTCTGTTTTAGGTGAATCAAAAATCTATTCTCTTGGAAAGCTCCATTGACAGTAGTTCTTCTTGTCAGTTGCTTGTCAAATGTCTTCAATGAAAGGCAATCTTTTCTTGGAAAAGCTTCGATTTCGAGAGTTTCATTGAAATTGAATCATAAACTATGACCCGTTCGAGGTGCTTTCGCAAAAAGTTTCTGGTCCCAGTACCAGGTTTTGAGGTAAAGAAGTGAAACTATAACTTAAACTAGTTTCCGAGGTAAATAAGACTACAAGTTTGTGCAGTAAACTTAGTTTATGCTACAGTGAATAAAATGTCCATACACATTGTGATTAAAACCTCATTAAAGGCTTTATCCCAATGAATCCGTTGCATCTGTCACATTGCGACGTACGTGACGCACTTCTTCTTTGGCCGCTCCCGCTTCCCGCATAAAAACGTGTGCACTTAACTTTATTACCCGTTGTGTGCTTCGAACTGACGTTCTCATTAGGCTGAAGGCTTAAGGCCTTCTCACAGGCCCTAAATTTCCAAATTTACCATAACTCTTAGACCATTTTTCACATTTACCAAAATTGTTTGTTAATCTGTCAAAAAAATTTATGCATTTGGCTTGTCTTGATCATTATTAATGGTTCATGAAATTGGAAACACACACAGGGTTCAAACGAACGGAATTTGAAAACAACCATGAAATGAAGCAACGTCAAACAAAACCCTGTTTAGTCAGTCAATGACGAGTTTTGGCGCATCTTAAACTTTCTATAATATGCTTTCGTCAACTTCAATGTCTTGTTAACGCACTTGCTTGAGTGTTGTGTTCAGATGTCAAAGCTAGCAAAAAAACTTACCTCAAGTTGGTGAGTTTTGATATGAATTCCATAGCCTGGTTGGTGGATATTAGGTTCGTTCCATCCACATCGATTAACCGATAGAACTTGTCCACAATCTGAAAATTTTAATTAATATCTACTTTTATTAGCTGACTTTAGGTTGAATATTATTTTCGAACATACCCCTCGGGCCTCCCAGATTTCCACAAAGTTTTTAAAGGTAATCTTACTCTCACCACATATCACATAGGCCACTGATTCGAGTTGTTCAGCAAAGTCCTTTTGCCTCTCTTCGCTAAAAGTAAAAAATTAAATAAAAAATGAATAAAACTAGAGCGCGCTGAGCTGATTCATCGTGTATGATTTTGTAGTTTCACACTTTGTCAAAACCGCACTTTCTGTCAAATCTAACCAACATTAGCAGCATATCCAAATAGCCATCGAGTGCGGCGGATCTGCCTAATTCAGACGTCCAGTTTACACCATTTGGACAAGAAGGTGGACGCACTGCATTCTTGCAGTTGGAACATGTGTAGTTTACCATGCGTCGCAGACATCGTAGTCCTTCCTCAGGAGACCAACTGAGTCTCCATGTGCTGAGATTCAGTGCGATTACACTGAATTTACTGACCAGGTAATGGCGCTGGACCGCGGTTTCTGGTGGTGCAACAAGTATTTTACAACATCGTTCGTCGTCGCCAGTGGTGATTTGCATGCAGATACACACCACACTTAAGCGTTAGTTGCAAGTTGGTTACATGTCGATGGTTCCATGGAAGCTGGCGGATAAGGCCCAGGAATGCAATGAAACGAAATTAAGCTAATTTACCAGCCGTATGCCATAGACTGGACGTAAACAAGGCAGGTGCTGGATGGTGGACCACTTCTTGTGTGCGCGGATGACTTGGAAGATAATGGCTGCTGGACGCGCTGTAATTTTAATATTTACACTCAACAACAATGATGTGTGTGGCGATTGTCCAAGGTGTACCTCTATATCTTTGCCAGGAATTCGCAGACTTAATTAATTATATATGTGCAGTCCTCATATGCCTATATACCATCTAAGGACATGATCGTGACATCAAAATTAACTATACACTCAACGAATATGGACATAATGATTGGTCTCATTCGGCGAGGATTCACCTTTCGTCTCTCTCTCTCTGCAGCAGCTGACTCCTGCTGCAGTTCATGATTTGATTGACTTTTGATCCGCAGCGTGATCCGATTGATTGATTATACATGTTCGCTGTAAAGTGATCTTTGCACGAATGCGTGCGTTTAATGACTGGCTCGCTCGCGCTCGTGATACCCACATTGATCGTTATATAATTGGACACGGCGCAATAGCGACCGGACGGGACAGCTCTTGGCTTGTTTGTCTCATTTAGATGACAGCGAAAGGAAGTGTCAAGTTGATAGGACATTTTTATATGATCTCTAGTGTTAGCTTGTTCTGGTTTCTTGTCCGGTTTGTATAGTTAATTGGAAAAAAGGGCAGGATGTGCGTGCACTATACTTACATAAGGCGACCTTTGAGATGCTCTATCCAACGATCCTGTACCAAGTAGCCATGGCCATCGATGTCGAACAGGTGGAAAAGCTTTTGCTGAAACTCCTAAAAAACAAAAATAAGACAAATAATAATTATTGGAAAGTTTTCAACGAAAAAGAGCTTTGATTAAAACAAAAATTTTGTTTGTTACAAAGTTTGAATTTTTTTTAGGTTCTTTATACGAGGCGTAGATTTGGTATTTTTCTATTTTTTTAACTATTCTTAACTACTTAGAACTTCCCGTAAATCCAGATTTTTTAAATCGCCAGTTAAGGGCCCTTGAACTCATATAGGGAATTAATTTTTGTTGACATGCACCTGGAAACTTGACGACAAATAAAAGGCAGGATTTTTGGATGGATTGCATCAACAAACCTCGAAAACGCGACAAAGTCCACCCTCGAACATATTAATTTGAAAATCTACCGATACCTGTTATAGGTGGCGTATAGGCTGGGTCAAGTCGCACTTGGCCCTCTAACAAAAAGCAAAATTGGTCTTGGCAGCGGGGTGAAAAATGCAGCTTCACTTTTTCATTTCTTATTCTTCCCGGGTAACATTCATTCAAATTCGTCTTGACATCTTCAGCAGGCAAACAGCTGCAATCACAGCTACTCGCCACCTCTCGGTGGACTGATAGCGCGAGATAGGACACTCTGCTAACCTGAACACTTTCTAGTTCCTTATACTATAGTAACTATATAAAACTCATGATAAAACTGGATGCAATAGAAAGAACAAATCTCAGATGGATAAGTGGTAGTACCTGTCTAGTAAGGACACAGGTTTGGCCTAAGCTAGATCTCAAATGCTCTAGGAGTTTGATAGCTCTTATAAGATCGCACATTAGTGCTACAATCGGTGTCATTACAGGACACTGTCTGATAGGCAAGCACGCGACAAGGCTTGTTGCCTATTCTAACGACTTTTGCAGGAGTTGCATTTATGAGGAGGAAGAAAAGAGTACTCTCCACCTTCTCTGCACATGGCCCGCTCTCTCTAAGACCCGTAATCTTCACCTTGGAGCTTTCTTCTATAATGATCTTGGTACAAAAAAACGTCTCTTACGCTTCATCAGTAGCTCGAAATAGTTCAACGAGTAGGCAATATTTCCACATCCACGTGGTTATATTATTGGTGTTACGGGAAGAACAGTGCGGCTTTCGGCCTGGCAGAGGCACAACCGACCATAGCTTTTTACTCTGAAGATTATTCTTGAGAAGGCCTGGAAATATGCCAAACCGGTCTATGCGTGATTTGTAGAAAGACAGAACTGGAAAAGACGCATATGACCGAGTCCCTCGGGATACACTGTGGAGAGTTTTGCAGGACTATGCGCTGAGTGGGCCTCTTCTGAGAGCCATTCAGGCTTTGTATGGAAACTGCAGAAGCTGTGTACGGATAAATGGCGTCAAATCCCGTACTATTGATGTGCGCGTTGGGCTTCACCAGGGCTGTGTTCTGTCGCCGCTCCTTTTCATAGCATATGTGGACTGGATGGTGAAGCGCAGTCTTGGCGAGCAATGTTTCACATTGGCTGGTATCATGTTGAGCCATCTGCTTTTCGCAGATGATTTGGCCATCCTTGCATCATCCAAAGAGGAACTTCAACGAGCACTGGATAGGTTTTCAGCCGTCTGTGGTGATGCTGGGATTGTTTTCCGAACTCCTGTGCAGTGTACCCTGCACATATATGGAGTTCCATTAAAACAGGTGGAGAAGTTTAAGTATCTCGGGGTCTTTTTCACGAAAGATGGGAGGAGTGATACTGAGTTGTCCTGTAGAATTGGCCAAGCTGGAGCAATAGTAAAGGAACTACGCCGGCCGGTCATCAGGAAAGCTGAGATTGGAGTGAAAGCAAAGATCTCAGTTTTTAATTCAGTGTTCGTTTCGACCCTCATCTATGGTCATGAAATTTGGGTAATGACCGAAAGAATTAGATCGCGGGTACAAGCTGCCGAAATGAGATTCCTGAGGTGCGTTGCTGGTGTTACTCTAAAAGATAGAGCGAGAAACGTCAGTATTCGTGGGAATCTTAATGTTGAGCAGCTATTTCTCCGAGTGGAGCGATCGATTCTTCGATGGTTTGGACACGTTGTTCGCAGGCCCCTGACAGACTTCCCAGACAGGTCATGCTAGCCGAGATGCGAGCGCGTCGCCCCCCTGGTAGGCCAAGAAACAGGTGGTGGGATCAGGTAAAGAACCTATCTGAGTCCCGCCTGGGGATTGCGCCGGAGTCTCTTGAGTTGGTGGCGGAGGATCGAGAAAGATGTAAGGACCATTTAGCCACCCTCGCTTCGCGTCCCTTTTAAAGGATAAGCGGCTTTCGAAAACGATGTTGATGATGGCGTGGTTATACCACAATCGACCTACATAGGTTTAAGTGAGTTGGCTTCGGACCCGACAGCCACTTTAACCTTAAAAGTATCGGGTATAAAAAATTATGAAACTCCTAAGTTAGCACCACACTGGATCAATTCAATATTTTAGAAGCACCCAGTTTACGCTTGAAATGGCCAGCATTTGCTTCGGTAATGGCTGAAAGAGATTTTGCAATCCTTCCGTGGTTATTGCAGTCCATTGTCCAGTTATTCCTTTTTGAAGCTCCTGCAAAATTGTTAAGTTGGGGTCCATTGGCATAGAGATGTCTTGCTTGTGTTCCGCAGAGATTCAGCGATTTATTGGGTGATAAAAATTCTAGTCACGCGCATAAAAACACTCTTAATTCAACTTCAGCTACAGCATCAGCTTCAGCTACACTACACGTTCTGATCATAGGCCTTTACTCATGCATTTTATTCTTTTCTTTTTCCCGTCACATTATTGTCACAAAACAGACTTAATTTTCGAGCACCGAAACTGGCTTCTTTTTATTATACTCTCATTCAAAATCAAGTACTATTTTGATGTTCAAGCTCCATTTGATGCCTTCAAAAGGGTAATTTTTTGAGTATTTTATCCTTATAATAAAAACGAACCCCTTTGCTCCTAGAGCCTAGACTAAGGTAGCATTATAAAAGCAAGTCTTCTTTAGCCTCCTACCGTAGAACTCGTATAAGGTATATCCCTGATCCGAACCATGGAAATTATATGATAAGCAGGGCAACCCTTATGTCTGGGTAGGTGCACTTAAGATCACATTGCAAGTATTCCATCTCATTTATTTTGTCACCAAAAAAAAAGCTTATAAAATTAGATTCAGACGAGCCAAAGTTCAATTTTGCGAGATTAACCATTTCTCAGATTCTCACTAGCTCCAGATGAAATCACACAAAAATCCTAAGCAAAATCCTAAGAAAAATTTATTGCTGACCTGAGCCAAAGCCAAATTCACACGATGCTAACAGCTGATCAGCAGGTGCTCCAGTCCAGACATCACTATTGCCAAAAGCGTCTCGAATATTACCCAGGAACTTGACCAGTATACCAAATAGTCATCCATTTTTCCTTCTTCGGCAATTGTGATTGGCACTTCTCAGTTCTCACCACATGAGGTTCATCGCAATCGCCATGATCTTCAGCGCATAAATTGGCATCACACTGCGGCTTAGGTGTGTTTCCTATCAGCATCATGGAAAGTCGCATTGCGATGCGACTCAATAGGTGCATAAAAACAACCAAATCCACTAATTGGCAATTAATTGAAAAATTACAAAAATCCATTACTAATTAGGTGAGCGTTTAGAAAACTCCTTATGGAGTGGATATTAGTTACTCCACCGATACCGAATACAATTTGCATCGTTTATGGTGAACTAGTTTTATGGTAACCTGCCAGATCGCAAGAAAATGATGATCGCAAAATATTTTTGCACTCAGTGGAATGGTTTTGAATGGGCGGAATAGTTTGTTGGGACTCAAAACCCCCTGATGATGGGGCCAAATATTTATGTTTCATATTTGTAAAAAAATAGTTACATTTCTTAAGTCAATAAAGCAATTAAGTACAAAACATTTTCCTGTAAAAAAATCAGCGGTTAATAATATTTTCTTATTAAATCGCCCCATGATGATCTTGAAGCAAGGACATGATCATTAGGTAGGAACGCTTTTATGATTGCATTTGGAACAAGGTTTTCACACCTGAGTAATCAATCAATCTTGAAGGTAATCATTTTGCAAAACATGTACCTCTCCCTATAATGTTGTTGTCCTTGCTTCAATGACTCTTACATGTCTTTCGAAACGATGTGTCCACCTTCTTTAACATCTGAGACCCAAACCAAAACACCGAACTAAAGATGGGAAATACTCGCAGAGTATCCGATAACGTCTCTGACATTCGTGCATGCAGCAAATTTCAATCGCGATTTGTTGTCGCATAAACGATCTGCAATTACCAATTAGCTTACGTTGGCTCATTAAATGCCACTTGAAGCAAATAGAACCGAGTATCGAATAAAGATACATTCAGCTAGTAGCTGCCACCATTTTTGTGTCTATAGCGTGTGTGCGAATTTTAACACGAAATCCCATTCACTTTGCCAAGCCACCACCTCCTCCTATATGAAGCCGGAGAGTTGAGATTGTCAGTTACTAGGTAAACGAAATAAATTGCCTCCACCAAAATTAAAAGATACACAGATAGGTTTTGTAGGTATAGTAGTCAATGTTGCTGCCGGAATGATAGAGTAGTTAGTGTATACGACGATGAGTCTTTGGGGCACAAGACCCCAGCAAGTATCCCCACACGAGGCTTTGGGGAGGCGTGGTAGTTTGTTGCGCGGGCATGTTACCAAATGTCATTAGATTGTGGGTTGATAAATGCGTGCAGCCCCAGAAGGCTTTCTCGCACGATATACGCGTTTTAGTATTAGAGTAAGATGTTGTGCCATGTGCCGCGATGCAGTGATTAAACTGGGTCATTAGAGAACTACACAAATACATGGTTTGTTCGGAAATTTTCGAAAATAAATAGTTCTATACAGTTTGACATTGAATCATGCATGTGATCATGAGTAAGTGAGGGGATTTATGCGCGCCATCATTGAGTCATTTTGCGATTTGCAAGCAATATGGCAGACGTTAAGTTACCGACTTTGGTCAGGTACAGAAAATCGTATAATATAGACTGCTAGTAGGGTGTCATCGTAAACCGTCATTTCATTGACAGCGAGTCTTTAAATTGAGATGAGATACTGACACGAAAACTACTGGTACCCGGCTTTAAGTCATTTTGGCGACCCTAAATGCAATGAAAGTAGACACTTTTTTTTTATATATAAATAAATATTGTGGAACTAAGAACAAGAGTGTTTTCTTTTAATGTTTTATTAAAGAAGACACATTTTCAATGATTGAAAGGACGTTAAGAATTTTGTTACCATATGTCGATGCAATGACGCTGTTTGTTCGCTGCCTGCTCTTAGCAGACAAATTTCGGAAAAAATTGTTTCATTTATGAACTTACAACAAATAAAAAGTAGAGTCGCTATGTATTTAGCTTTGCCGCGAGAGCGATGAAAAAAGCAACGGAGCAAAACAATTTTACATCACAACTTTAAATAAATAAATAGAGTGGCGCAACAGCTCGAGGTGAACCAGGGCCAACTTCTCAACAAAGTATGCTGTGTGTGCTAATTTCTTCACATACAAGGGGACCTACAATTTTTTGCCGAATCCGAACGGCACTTTGAGAAGTTTTTTCAAGACAAATGATACTCTCGGAGGGCTTGTCAGACCCTCGCGGAGGTGGAGACCGTGAAAAAGAACAAGTCTTTTTTTTTCAGGTGACGATGGCAGGATTCGAACCCAGACATCTAACCACTACGCCCCGGCACCCCACATCGGCACCCCACATCACAGCTTTGCTTTTCTTTTAATCGTAAATGCGTGTTTGACCATTCTCCATTATTTCAAAAGTATGATAAATTTTTCTTTTTTTAGATCAATGTTAAATAAACGTTATTTTAGGTTAAAATTTCCAGTAAGAAGAAGAAAAACTTTTATTTTAAGCTAAAACTTATATTTTTTAATTGTTTTTTGATTCTCTTTTTAAACTAGACTTTTTCATCTGTTTGCTTGAAAATTTAAAAATAAAGTAGTGGGTGGGTCCTGAAATTACGCCAAAGGATAGGAAATTTCAATAAAAAACACAATTGAAAAGAAGCTAAAAAATCTCCATACAAACTTTTGGCGTTTTTTCCTAGAAAAACAAACAAAATTTTTCTGGCATAAATACTGAATTTTTTTTGCAATTTTTCCCCATTTTTTTTGCTTTTATTCATTTTTAAAATACACATGCAAAGGAGTCAAAAAAAGTTAAAAAAAAAAAAACAAAACATTTTTCAAAATTCAAAAAGGAAAAATAGAAACGCAAATGGAAACAATGTTGACTTGACCTTATTACGCTCGATTTTATTTCATGGCACCGGCGGAGGTATGTTCAGATATTCCCAGGCCTGCTTCACAATAACCTTCAGAGTAAAAATCTGTTCGGTTGTGTCTCTGCCAGGCCGAAAGCCGCATTGTTCTTCCCGCAACAAAGCCTCGATTACAGCTCCGGAACGCGCTTTCAACACCTTCGCGAAAGCTTTTCCCGGAAAACTTAAGAGAGATATATCCCTATACTTTTTTTTTATATAATACACTCGCGAATTAAGGGATTGGTTACCCTTTTAATGTTGATTTACACCTCACGAGCGGAAAGGATTAGAAGAAGAGGAAAAGGAGGAGAGGTACCGGTGCACTCTTTCTTTGAACAGTTGCAGATTATATTGCGAAGGAAAGACTGATCGTGGGAGAACATTCCACATTCGCGTTGTGCGGCTTAAGAAAGAACCTCTAAACTTACCACTACGTTCGAAAGAGGACTTGAGGGTAAGCTGATGTGCATTCGCTCTTTGGCGAGTATTACGGTAGAACGTCTTAAGGCGTGGAATGCAGTTGGCTATTTCGATGAAACTGTTTGTAAAAAAAGCGCTAGAACAGTGATAGGCGAGAGACATTACGACTTCGCAATATTCCTGTCTCCAATGAGTCTTATCGCGCGTTTTTGTATCATGTCTAGCAGGTGCAATGTTGTTTTAGAAGCACCAGCCCAGACATGGAAATTATATTCCAGCTTAGGGCGAATGTAGGCCTTGTATAGAATAGCCAAATCAAGGAGGGGTGAAATATTTATTGCATCTTTTAAGGAAACCTGCATTTCGCAGCATTCTTAGCGATTTCGAATATTTGATCATTCCAACTAAGGCTTTTATATTGACACACATAGCGAGAATGGAAAGCGTTTCAGTTTCGTTGATGCAAGTGCCATTCATGGATAATGGCTGAGTGATACGGTTTTGCTTAAGTGACGGAAGACAGCATTGAGTTTTAGAAGCATTAAACTCTACTCGATTTTTAGATCCCCGTGATACAATGCTGTTAAGATCAAGATCAGAGTTTAATGAGTTCGACATACGCTGCCGTTCCAGTTCAACGTCCGAAGAGCAGGGGCGCGGGACCGAGAACGAATATGAGAAACTGAGGTTACTGTCATCAGCAAAGGAGTGGATTGGATTAGTTTTAGCAGGCAGAAGATCATTAATGAAAATGAGGAAGAGTGTCGGAGACAAAACAGAGCCCTGGGGAACCCCAGCGTTTATTTTACGAACTGCGGACTTGAAGCCATCCAAAACAGCTTGATGCATTGAAGGAGAGATTCGTCGATTCCAAAGGCACGCATTTTCAATAAAAGAGCTCGGTGCCAAAATCTGTCAAATGCTTTTGAAATATCAAGGGCAACAATCTTGCTTTCACCAAGAAGATGCAAGGAATGGTTCCACTTTTCAGTGAGATATGCCATCAAATCACCAGTTGCTACGAAAACCGCATTGCCTGTCATTAAGAAGTTTTCGTGTTTCAAGATATTTCATAAGCTGATAATTGATCAGCGTTTTCATGTCCTTAGAAAGGGAAGGGAAGTAAGTGCAATTGGACGATAGCTAGAGGGAGAAGAAGAATCGCCTTTTTTAGGGACGGGCTGGACAAATGCTGTTTTCCATCTACTCGGAAAGAGACCTGAGGAGTAGGACCAATGAAAAAGCTTACACAATGGTTTTGCCAGCGCGGAAAAACACCTCTTCAGAACTAAGGGGGGATATTCCATCTGGACCAGCGGATTTGTGAATGTTGAGATCTTGAAGTACTCTTTTAACTGTACGAGTGCGAAAGTGAATTTGTCCCATGCTAAATTCGACGCGCTCAGGTACAGAAAGAGACATAGCAGAATCAGGAAGCATGGAGCTAGCAGCGAAATGTGCTGCTATAGATATATTTAGAGCAATCCTTAAAGCAATATCTCTTGTTCTCTCTTTTGAAACTGGGCACTATAACTCCTGTATGGCAATCGCTAGCTGCTTTCCCGGTTCCCCAGGCCACCTTAATGACACGTGTTAGCCATTTAACACCTTCTTTATTCTTTGCCTTTGAGCGTTTCTGGCCGGATTCCATCAGCTCAAGCAGACGTACCCTCTTTTAGCGATTTGAGGCAGTGACTTCATCTACTGTTGGACTATTCTCCGCCCTAATCTCGTCAGCAATGGGATTCCCATTTTCAGTGCTCTGTTGGGGAAACATCATTCTCATTTGAATCAAGTGTATCTACCGTCTTTGGATTTAACCCCTTGTACGATATTTATAGCTTCTTTCCTCTGAGACGGCGAAAAGTCTGCAAAAACATCTTGTTGGCAGATCTGTGACCGTGCTATAACCTCTCGCCGAACTTTTTCCAAGCCTATAGAATAGGCTTCCAAAGAGGGTCATATTGGAAGTTTTTCGCGCTGCAATGTACAATACCGGCTCGAGAAAAAGAGGATTTCTACATTGACTGCACACATCGTCTTCTCTGTGATGGCTTCTTGAACTACAGAAGTCTTAAGCCACGCAGTTCTTTTCTCACCACCAGCCGCCACATCAAGCCGCTTCACTCCACAAACATTTCTGGCAGAGGCGTAATGACTGCCGATGAAAACAGTTGCCATTCTTCCTCGACATTTTAAATGTCAGTTGGAATTTGTTCAAACTTCTCCGAAATGGCTGTGCAATTTGCTGCCTTAAATCAGATTCAGCATCCTGTAACCCTTTCCACAGAATCCGGGTCCCCAATCTTGATTTTTGCCTGGGTGGCAAAGGAATACAGTCGCTAAAGCGAAATTTGCACAACACTTGGTGGTGAACAGTTGACAGCTCAACACGCGAACATCAGAAATCATTTTTTCAACACACGATGGTACCACAAAGAAATCAAACAAAGATCTCTGATTTAAAATGTGCCGGTACTAAGTGTATTTGTAGATGTCCTTGCGTGGGAAAAAGGAGTTCCTAATGGACAAGCCATATAAGCACAGCAAAAGTCCAACAAGTTCCCTCTGTTCCTGTTTTGATCCGGGTCACCGTGCCTCCCATTCACACTTGTCCAAGTACTGTTGTCCATACCCACATGAGCATTGAAGTCACCCATTAGGAAAAAGAAGTCCATTCTGCCGCTCTATCTAGGGCAGCATCAACTTCGTTAGAAGAAGACCGCAAGATCTGACTCTCGATTAGATGCGTACACCTACACTAGAGCCAAAGGCGATCGCTTAAGCTTAAGCTTTAAGATCAAAACTTGTACCGCACCCGCCTCCACAGTCTTGTTACGTAGGACGCCAGACCAGGAAAGTCTCCACTCTTCAGCGAAGTCTCTGGTTCCGGAACCTTTCCACTAAGTTGAGGGGATGCCAGTAGCACCGAGCTGCTACTTTTTAGCCTCCTCAACCAGTTCAAGTTCCTTCTCCTTTAGCGATGAGACATTGCAATGGCCAATATTAAGTTGGTTCCTTTGTCGATTTGTAAACTGACCATATAAGCCCTTATTTTGGCTTTGCGCTGCCCCACCCGCCTCCCATAATTGATAGCGTCACCATTGCAGGACTGCTCTTCTTCGAGTTGAACCCGGTCGGAATTTCATTTCAAACATTTTAAAATTTATCAGTTTTATAATTAAATCATTTGCAGGCATATATTGAGGAATGCCATAGCTTGTGATCTTCCATGTTCAGGCTGTATATATGGCAGAAAATTTTACAAATGTAAACATGAATACTAGAATTCATGGTAATCATCTGAAAAGGTTCGGATGTTCCTATTGGAAGGAGCTTTATAAGGTCCTAAAAGGTTCCAAGTGCATCATATACTCTTTATTTGCTGAATAGATATTCTTTGGTGGTCCTTGTGTACCGAGTTGATTCAGCCTACACCCATCATTTCCAGTGATGCCCTTACTGCTTACTAATTTGTCATGTGGCGGTCCGGTCCATGTTGGGCGCCATTTTTACAGACCAGGTAAAGGGCAAAGCTGACCGAGAAATTTGATTTTTATACGTTCGAGGAGAGAAGCATGAGTACTTACGACTGAGGCTAATCGATTGGAGGTAGGTATGTGTCTCGCTGCACCTCTCTGCAATTACAATACTTTTTCGGCATACAAAATTACTTAGCGATAACTGCAACATGCACAAAGAAAAGAGGAATTTTAAGCCTTGCAAGACTACAATGCCTGCTTTGTTACAGGCATTTCTTTTTTCCCATTCTATTTTAAACATTGTTAAACTTATAGACCCAAAGATTTGTTACTAGAAAAAGAGAAATGGTCAAAAAAATCATAATTAATTTTTTGTATGCCCCATAATTTTAACTTATGTAAATTTATGTTTTTAGCTTTCAAAAATTGCTTTTTCCACGTACTTACTAGTTTTTACTCCTTAAAAGACGCATTTAAAATTTATTTTTAAATATTTACCAAAAATTTAAATTTCCCCACAACCACTTTATTTTAGATACTTAAAACCTTTACAAGACTACATACGTAACAAAAGTATATAATATCAAATTACTGAAACTGAAACCAAGGATTTTCATTTCTACCTGCGAAAAAAAATCAAATGTCTTAAGGCTGCAGGTGTGCAAGTAGTGTACCTTAGCCAGCCCACTTTTAATTGCACACTTTCAATCAAAATGTATCTTACCGAAGCCCAAAAGAGATCTGAGTGCACGCCTCGAGCTACAATGAGTGAACGCACTATTTGTTTTTTGCGTTCCACCTGATATTCATTGGCGTGCGTTGCTGGTTTTTCTGATTGGTTTTTAATTTTGTTGAAGGCTTTTTTTTTTACTTTTTGTTGTCTTACTTTGGCAATGCAAAGAATACATGCGAACAATGTACATTTATGCATACTTCAAAGAGGCAGTAGCTTTCAACAGTGTTTAATTTATTTAGTTTTAATTAATTTTGCAGAGAACTGAATTATTGTAGTTGCTACAGTTTTGGAACACTAGCAACTAATTTTAGGAATATTCAATATGTTTTTCGAATGCCTTCAGCTTTTCCAAGCTTTAATGGAAAATAGTTTCTTCTTAAACTATGTCTCCACCGGGCAGTAATGCGGAATTAATATCAATCTTTATTAAATCCTCTAGAAATCATGCCTTTACAACACAAATTTAAATCCTCTCGAAAAGAAAAGCGATTAAAGATAAATTTTCATATAAATTCACGCTATTCACAAACCTATTTTCTGCACCTTTGTAACAGTTTGAGATTCGAAAAAGGAAACTGAAACTGTCCTTGTACGACAGATTTGTCACAAGTACGTTTTCTATTCTGATTTTTACAGCGGAAATCGTTTTACACTCCTGGGAAATGTCATCGCACTCTCAGTTGAGAGCCTAAATGACAAAAACAGAGTGTTCGTGACAAATTAATACTCGTCCGGTGGAGCCACTTTGGGATTTATTTTTAATTGTCTCCCGCTAATCCTCTTTTAATTGCGGGTGGTGACGTTGTATTACTCTCTTCCGGGAAATTGTAGGGAGAGCTGTTGAAATTATATAAGGAGAAATAATAGTAGGTATTGTTAAAGCCATTGTTCAATTTAATTAAGTCTTAAACTGCTGTAAATTACTAAAATTTTATAATTCTAAAAAAAAATTCTGCAAACTTCAGGTGTAGTTTTTGGTTAAGACAGAGCACCGATAATTTTTTTTCTTGGCAGCGTGGTTTGCAACTCGTTTATATTGACAGTAATAATTTGTTTACCTGCTAAACTAAAAAAAAAACTCTCCACACACTCACTTAGGGCAAACAAGTCTTTTATGAATACTTAGCTGCATTAATTATTAGCAAAAGAACAATAAAAAAAATCTTTCGATTGAATTTATTTAAATATTTTAGGGAACTTCATATGCAGCAGCCAAAAGATCATTTCCATTTATAATGATATTCAAATGTTCTTTAACAAAGAAATATATAAAAAAAAGTGTTTGCGAAATATACTAAACTTTCTTAATGCCTTTGTTGCTGTCGGCTGAATAATTTTAAAGGTTAGTTTCTCGTGTTTGTCTACATATATACTCGTGTCTTCACGTTGATGCCCGTTATAGAGAGAGATTATGTTAATTCAATCTTGAATTTTTTGTTTTAGAAAAATAGATTCTTTGAAATTCATCGGACGGGGAGCGTCAACAACATGTGCTACAAGGAATTTATTACACAAATTGAAAAACATTTTTATGTTAATTAAGTTTTTTTTTGGTTTATCAATAAAAATTTTGTTATGATGGTTTGGTTGGAGACGTAAATTTCTATCATTTCATATCTACTATTAATCAATATCATGACACAAAAATTATGGGCAGGGAACGAAAAGGAATGTGTTACTGAATTTTTTACGAATTTCATAATTTTAGTGGGTTCCAGTCCAGTCAGCAGTGGATCTCTTATCTTAGCTATCGGTATACGAATAGCTAAGATCAGACTTTTGGTACAAAAGTCATCATTTACATAAGATTTAGAGAAAACCTTTTTTGGTTATCGAAAAAGCATTTGGGGGGGTTTTAAGACTTCTGAGAACGTATTGTTAAAATACGTAGCCAGCCCATGCATGTAAAATGTTTGCCTTCCTTTTGATGTTTTTAGCAGTCCGTCTAAAAATAGAAAAAAGACAGCGTATGGTATCACTTCGTTGTCCGTCCATACGAGCGCCCGCATCTGTAACTTTTGAACGGTGAGTCGAAAAGATGGAATTTGGAACACTTATAGAGTCCCTGAATTTTTTTAATACAGACATGACGGTAATGCGCGAATAAAGTAATGTTCGCGCTATCAACTGAAACAGGGAGTAGAATTCCTTTAAACCAGTATCAGCTGTTTAGTTCGTTAGTACCGATTAAAACATTACGGAATAAATCGTTATCATGTCCTTGGTTTACGGTCGAAATTTAACAACTTAGGGAAAGCCGTGATATTGCATTTAATAGATGGAAGGGGCTTCAGCTGCAGATCCTATACCTTGTCCCTGCGAAACACTGTCAAGGCGAAGCAGAGAGCTGCTACTCCTAAACTTTCTATGCAAATAAATTGAATTCTAGCATAGATGCAAAAATGCTTTGGAGAAACCTTAAGGCTAATCGCACACATTCCATTTTTAGTCACGCAATGGTTGGATTACTTTTTTGAGTCCCTAGCGCTTGTATGCGGGAATGCGCGCACAGGAGCAACCGACATAAAACCAATTTTGGTCGACTTTTAAATCTGTATTTGGTCGCAGATCGAGGGCCAGAACCCCCTTCTGGGGCGCCTCCTCAGGTGGCGGATAGGGAAATGCTCACCAGATATGGTGGGTTCCGGTATGAAAAATATCCGGGGCGGACCAAAACCAGCACAAAACAAAAAATCCAGGATCGTCTGTCTCAAAATGAGCAGCTTCCTGATCGGCGCCTGCTATATAGGTTAGGTTAGGTTGATGGATGCCCTTTTGACAATAGTCACGGCTTCACTTAGACCAGCAGTTGGGTCCATTGTGTCCATTGGGAACCTTCTTAATACCTGGAACGAAAACAGAAATAGACCGCTGTTAGAAGCTCAGAGTTCCGCCCTCTTGGACCCATCCGGATTTGTATACAAATCTTAGGAGGTCCTTTAGATCTACATTATTTAGAACTTCGAGCTCGTTGAAGAAGTAGCTGCCGAGGATACTACGCCTGATGCTGTTTAGGGCTGGGCATTCGCAGAGCAGGTGACGAACAGATTCAATTTCTTCAACGTCCCTGCAGCTTCTGCAGTAATCGTTATGCGGTATGCCTAGCCGCTCAGCGTGTAGACCCACAGCGCAGTGCCCCGTGAGGATTCCCCTGAGTACTCGGATGTTCCTGCGGGCTAGTCCGATCAAAAATAGTGATCTCTTTTTGCTTACCGCTGGCCATAGCTCCCTTGTGTGTCTGCACGTAGCAAGTTCTGTCCAACGTAGATTGATTCTACTCAAGGATTCAGTTTCTATCCTACGTGCTATCGAACTCAGCGGGACTCTTATGGATTTGAGGGCTAGAGATGCATTCATTCCAGACCCAAATCTCGCAAGCTTGTCCGCTTCTTCGTTTCCCGATATATCGGTGTGGCCTGGCACCCAACACACAGTTACAGTGTTGCCAAGTGATAACTCGTCCAGAATTTCCCTGCATAGTTTCACAGCCCTGTTCCGTCAAGGTCGGCAAAGACCTCACCGACCCCTTTGATGTCAAAAAAGGATTTAGACAAGGCGACGCGCTGTCATGCGACTTCTTTAACATCATACTTGAGAGAATTGTGCAGAACTCTCGCGCTAACACCAGAGGTACAATCTTTCAAAAGTCCGTTCAACTACTTGCATACGCAGACGACATTGACATAATCGGTAGAACAAAGCGTATTTCAGTGAAGCCTTCGTGAGTATTGGGACGGAAGCGGCGAATATGGGTTTAGCAGTCAATGAGGGCAAAACCAAGTATATGCTGTCATCAAGAAAAGACACCCAACACCGACGTCTTGGACAAAACATCACCATCGACAGCTATAACTTTGAGGTAGTTAGGGACTTTGTCTACCTTGGTTCCGCTATCAATTCAGACAATGACACCAGCGCTGAAATCAAACGAAGGATAACTCTTGCCAATCGCTGTTTCTTTGGGCTAAGAAGGCAATTGAGTAGCAAAGCCCTCTCTCGAGCAACTAAAGTGTCCATGTATAAGACCCTCACATCCCAGTCTTGCTTTACGGTGCAGAAGCATGGACTCTGTCAAAGGCGGATGAAAACACTTTAGGCTGCTTCGAGAGGAAAATTCTTCGGACGATTTACGGTCCCGTCTGCATAGACGGAGAGTGGAGGAGGAGATATAACATCGAACTGTACGGGCTGTACAGCGATACCGACCTAGCCAAAAGAGTCAAAACACAACGTCTACGATGGCTGGGTCATTTAGAGCGGATGGACACCAACGCCCCGGCCCGGAAAATCTTCGAATCCACACCGCAGGGACGACGCGGTAGAGGAGCACCGAGACTCAGGTGGCGCACGCAAGTGGAAGGGGACCTCAGCCAACTTCGCGTGCGAAACTGGAGACGGCTAGCTAGAGACAGAGCTGGCTGGCGAAGCTTGTTGGCCGAGGCCCAGGTCCACCCCGGACTGTAGCGCCACCTTAAGTAAGTAAGTAAGTAAGTTTCACAGCCCTTGACTTTACCACGTCTGATTCCAAGGCTTTAATTGCCGCTTGGCTTTCAGAGTATATGGTGATGGTCTTCTTTGCGGGGCCGTATTTCTTCAGCTCGGAGGCAGCTTCGATTATGGCTGCCAGCTCCGCCTGAAAAATGCTGCAGTCGTCATTAATTCGAAAAGATTTACCTAGACCCAAATCTCCACGGAAAATGACCGCACCGGTTCCGACGTCCATCTTAGAGCCGTCGGTATATACGGCGATCTCGTCATCTCCTGTAATGGTCTTATCTTCCCCTTTTCCCTCTTTCAGGTATTCTGGTAGCGAATCTCCTGTTGAAGGCGAATGTCATAGGTAGTTAATCTGTGACTGGGGTGTTTGTGGAGGCAGCCCACTGAGTTTCCACAGAGGCGTGTCCATAAGATCTTGAGGACCACAGTCCGGATTCCCTTAGGCGAACAGCTGTTTTAGCTGCCTTGCTGCTGCAGGATATGTCCAAGGGGGTGAAGTTGAGTAGTACCACCAGTGCCGCGGTGGGTGTGGTCCTTAGGGACCCTGTTATACCCATGCAGGCTGCCCTTTGAACTTTGGTGAGGCTAGAGAGATGACACTTTCTTTCCGTAGCCTTCCACCATACAACTGCACCGTAAGTTAAGATGGGTCTTACAACCGCTATATACATCCAGTGTATCATGTTTGGTTGCAGTCCCCACATGCTTCCGAACGTTCTGCGGCAGGCGTATAGTGCCACGTATGCCCGCTTGACACGATCTTCTATATTATCCCTCCAGCTGAGTTTGGAGTCTAATATGACGCCCAGGTATCTTACCGATTTGGATAACGGTAACTCCACTCCCCCCATTCTTGGGTTGCTGAAGGATGGAACTGCCCTTTTCCTTGTAAACAACACAACTTCCGTCTTAGAGGGGTTAATTCCCAGTCCTCGACCCTCAACCCATTTTTCAACAATGCGAATTGCGTAGCTGAGTCGGTCACTGAGGATTGGTGGGAGTTTACCTGGGATCAGGATTGCTACATCGTCTGCGTATGCGCTCACAATGAAGCCTTCCCTCTCCAGGGTTTTCAGCAATTCGTCCATTACCAGGGTCCATATAAGCGGAGATAGGACACCTCCCTGCGGTGTTCCTCTGCTGACGTTTCGTCTGCTGCATACTTCCCCTAGGTAGCAGTTTATCTTTCGTGTGCTTAACATGAGCCCGATCCAGTCGCATAGACTGCTATCTAGGTGGGCGTTTCTCAAGCTGCGCAATATCGCGTCTGCCTCAATGTTATTAAACGCCCCCTCTATGTCTAGGAAGGCACCCAAAGTGTACTCCTTGTGTTCCAAGGATTTTTCTACTACTGTTACTACTCTATGTAGTGCAGTGTCAACCGATCTGTTTCTCATGTACGCATGCTGTGATTTTGATAAATAGTTATCACCAATCAGCTCTCTCACATACACGTCAATAAGCCGTTCCAACATCTTGAGCATAAATGAGGACAGGCTTTTGGGTCAATAGTCCTTTGCCGTAGTGTGGTTTGCCTTCCCTGCTTTGGGGATGAATATAACTCGGACTTCTCTCCAAGCTTTGCGAATGTAGCACAGCTTTAGGCAGGACTTGTAGACGTTACTCAACTATGGAATGATAGTTGCCTGCTATATAAATTAGGGTCGGCTGAATATCAAACAACTCTTTCTCTTCAAATATACAAATAGAATGGATAACAATTGGATGCATGCCAGATGCATTTATGAAATACTCTTTTAGTTATATTATTTCTTTTCTCCGTAAAGGCATAACACTTGCGGGGGTGAGCTTTAGTGTTTCTGTGCAGAGTTTTCATCAGCATTTGCGTGTTGGATGGAGAATTACTTTTTTCTTCTACCTTTTTCTTTTCTATCTTCAAAATCTTTTCACTCGCGATGTGCTACGCATCTTAAGAATAAAAAAAAAAGATTTTTTAGTTGCTCGTGTCAGAAATACTTCTTCGCGCATTCTTATTATTCCATATTCGAGTGTGGATGTAAGACCCTTTGATTTTCTCCCAGTCGCCGCCATTTTAAAGAGCAAAGCGTGAAATGTTTCATCTGTATTTGTGTGTACAACTAGAAAAGTTGCTTATGTGAGCGCGGCTTTCGTGGATCGAGAGTAAACTATTGATGCTTCATAAAATTGCAAGCTTGCGATTACTTACTTACTTACTTAAGGTGGCGCTACAGTCCGGGGTGGACCTAGGCCTCAGCCAACAAGCTTCGCCAGCCAGCTCTGTCTCTAGCTAGCCGTCTCCAGTTTCGCACGCGAAGTTGGCTGAGGTCCCCTTCCACTTGCGTGCGCCACCTGAGTCTCGGTGCTCCTCTACCGCGCCGTCCCTGGGGTGTGGATTCGAAGATTTTCCGGGCCGGGGCGTTGGTGTCCATCCGCTCTAGATGACCCAGCCATCGTAAGCGTTGTGTTTTGACTCTTTTGGCTAGGTCGGTATCGCTGTACAGCCCGTACAGTTCGATGTTATATCTCCTTCTCCACTCTCCGTCTATGCAGACGGGACCGTAAATCGTCCGAAGAATTTTCCTCTCGAAGCAGCCTAAAGTGTTTTCATCCGCCTTAGACAGGGTCCATGCTTCTGCACCGTAAAGCAGGACTGATGGATGATGAGGGTCTTATACATGGACACTTTAGTTGCTCGAGAGAGGGCTTTGCTACTCAATTGCCTTCTTAGCCTAAAGAAAGATTTATCCTTCGTTTGATAACAAGGATAACAATAGCAAGTTTGCGATTAGCTTAAGAGTATTGGAGTTGGCAAAGTAAACCAAGTGACTGGTGTTGAAGAATTTGATGTCTTAAACTTCAACTTTTTATCACCATCAGCAAACTCGTGGCTGCGAAAATACTTTGAAATACTGCGAAATAGTTTGAATTTGGCCGAGTCAACCAAACAGAGGTTGTTGAAGCGATATTTTCCATAAAATCAAAAGTAACTGGGTTGGAGAAAATACATCCATCTTTTGTGCTCCCGATTTTATTATAATATTGCCATTCTCATGACGAGTTTTTTTCCTACTATCTTGAAACGAGGAACGAGCTAAGGTTATTCCAGTCCCCTAAGCAAATACTGGATCTATCTCTTAATATCAACCGATTGCTTTTCTTCCCTATCTGCCCACTTACACAATCAAGTTTTCGACCAAAACATAGCTGCACTTTGGTTCTGGTCGATCTGGTAGAGGTTATTAGGCAATCTTTTGATAAGGACTGGGTTACACTCGTCACACTGTAAAACTTCTCAAAAACATTCGACTCTGCGTAAAACTCAAAAACCTTTTTAAGTTCTCCCAATCCGCGGTCAACTTGGTAAGGAGCTACCTTCAAGGGTAGCTTCGACAACTGCTAACTTCAAGCAGTTGTCGCCAACCATAATAGTTATAACTTTTAACGGAAAATAAAAAATGGAAAACCTCAAGGTTCAATTTTAGGTCCAATGTTCTTCTGCATGTATGTAAACGATATACCCGATGCTATCGAAAACTCTCTCGTTGCGTTTATACGCTGATGACGGGCAACTAAAAATTAGCTGTCCTATTGAACTGATTGAAAACTGCGTAGCTCTTTTGAATGAAGACCTACAAAAAATCGCCCTCTAATCTTTGAATAATACCTTACATCTGATTCCAAACAAAACTAAATGCCACGTTATCTCACGACGAGTAAAAAACGTTTCATGTTTTCCGTCCCTATATTTAAATGACACAACTATTGAGTTCGTGGAATCAGCGAAAAACCTAGGGCTTATTTTTAACAACACTCTTCAATGGGATGACCACGTAAATATGGCTGTCAGAAAAGTATAAGCTGGTAAGAAGCTTGCGGGCTTCCCAGTAATACACACCTTTCAAAAATCAAAAATCAAAAATTGAATTTGAAAAACTGAAATTATTGTTCTTGTACCTATTTAGATGAACTAAAAAATGCATAATTTTTATTTTATAAAACGATCAAAGCGCAATTTTGATCAAGCTCCTTGAAAATGCCGATATTTTTTCTAGCTGTGTCATTCTTCAACAAATGAACGGGAGTGTAAAACTAAGTAACTATTTTTATTACATGTCCTTCCCAATACTGTTCTATAACAACACAATAGAACAGTTCTATAACTACACTCTTAACAGGCTATCATTAACAATATGTGTGGGTTGGGCAGCTGAAAGTGCGTACGAGTAACCTTTGAGCTTTATGCGACAAAGTTACAGAACAAAGAAAAAACGCTTCAAGGAGCAGTGGCAACGTCTAGCCTCTTTTTTTTAAATCTACATAATAAGAACTGGAAACTGTACTTGAATTTTTAATAAAGAAATTTCTTACAAATTTTTAAATCAAAAAAAAATACTATATTTACTAAGTCCCTAATGTCTTCCATAGCTTTTAAATCGACTATGCCACATAAAATCAGTCTTATAAATACAAAAATTGAACCTACCTCATCGAGAAACAATTTTCGAAATCCTTCGCGAGTATGTTTTCCATCGCCTAACAATAAACTGCACTCGGAAATCAGCAGCCACCTAATCTTCTCCCTTCGCACCTCTAGCTCCATGTAGCTGCAGTTCTGATCCATGTTCAGGTTGTACCTATCCAAGTAGCTGACGATTTGATTTTCATCCTCCGTTGGCTCCGAAACCTGCGTAAAGCTTCCATTCGCCCTTTGAACCGAAGCTGGTCTTGCATCGAATGCTGGACTACCTTCCATGGTCACGGGTATAATTGGCGGCGAAGATTCTTGACTTTCTGACTTGACCGCCTTGGGTTGAGGATTTTCTATCACAATTGGTTCTATGGCAACCACTATGGTGCTTGACTCAACTTTATCCGCTTCACGATTTCCATGAAGCTGTTCCAGGTACGATGCAGCCTTTTGCAGGACATGGCTTACAGGGTGTGGTGGTTCTTCTTCTACTTTCGGAGCAACTTCAACACTCGGTACCGAGGGAAGCTCATCCGAAAAAGAAACTTTCTTTGGAGTGCGTGCCGGGGGAGTGGGTGGCACCTCCAAGGAATTCGTAGAAGAAATCGAATCACGATGTTCTCCATTAAAATATCGAGGTATATCCATTTTTTTTACTTTATTTACACAACACTTTTTTTGTTAGATATTCTTAAAATATTTTGAGATCGTTTACGATCGTTTCGAATTTCACTAGATCAACAATCTGCCCTGCATTTTTTACAATCCACAAAACGAGTCGCAATTCAATTGATTCCACTCAATTGAAAGCAGTTGAACGGGAAATCTAACTCAAACCGATTGAGTGCTTTGTACGCGACGGTAAAATTTACGTTCCACACACTGAGTGGGGCACAAGAATCTATCTTTCGAGACTGCTGGGAGCCTTTGAACTCCAATGAGCCGCGACCAAACAAACGATCCGGCCAACTAAAATACGAACCGAAACGCGCCGTACCACACGACGAGGTGAACTAAACTGAAAGTGATAAACGCGAACGATGATCGGTCTAGCTGCGATCTTGGTTGGCTCAGGTGTATTCGCTGGCCGATGGTGATCGAGATGCGACCTTGTGTGGTGCTGCTGGTAACTGCGGAGGGATTCCTCCAGCAATGTTAGCAATTTGGCTAACAGTGTGCGACAATCGATGTAGACGCCTCTTGGGTTCGCACTGTCATACCGATCTTGTCGCATGTTAGATGAATTGTATCTTTGACCGGACGATGGCGTTTAATCGAGAAAAAAAGTGAATTTTTGATATTCGTGCGCGATCGTGACAAAGCTCTGCTTAGTGTATCTGGCTTTACTCGTGCCAATTTTGTGTGCATTTATCGATTGATCCGGGAAGTACGTGATAGAATCCATTTGATCAGCACCCGCGTTTACACCTTGAAAACCATTGAACTCGATACTTGGTGGCTTTTATGTACATTTCACACACAGGCGGTTAATTAATTTAATTTTTTTTTGCTGACATGAAGTACAACAATAGAAACACTTATAAGATACTTTTGTTTCGGCATTAAACTGCTGACCTTGCCGATTCTTTTCGACAACTTATCGCGGATCCAGTTAATAGGTTTTTTTTTTGTGGATAACGATCGCGAAATCTTCTCTCAGGTGCACTGGTTTTGTGGTCTGGATTTATATCTAATTCCTGAATGCCGCCAACACAATGCATAGTTAGATGCCGATTAAAAAGGTATCAAAAGCCAGCGCAGAGAGCAATGACTTGTGGAATACAAAGAGTCTTAGCATTGAAAGTGCGGACGCGGAGGTATAAAGGTGCGTTGGATGCGGCGACCATTTTTGACCCTGGAGTCTTTCATTTCAAGAGCACCGCCAAATACTCTGGTAGGTATCTATCTGTCTAGTTAACACGTTCAGTTTGGCACTCAATGTATCAATTAATGGCTTAACCACTGTGAAGTGAAAACAATCATTGAATCGTTATAGGAAATACCAAGTAATTGAAAATAAACTGGTTTAATTATGCACGAATTGGTTTATCAACAAAGGCGTGTAAAACTAAAAATATTATGTAGCATTCAAGACTTAAAGTTAAATTAATTTTAAAGCGGTCGTAACGTGCTTAACGGTGTGTGACTTTCAGTAAGTTGATGTGCTGGATATTCCCTTTCTTGGCTTTTTGCTGATATTGATTTTAATAGCAGAAATTAATTAAGAAAGATTTTCATGCGGCAATTTGTAAAAAAGTCATAAGCGTGCAGTATTTTGGCCCATGGCCATAGTTACCCCTCATTTAAGCAGAAGATTTGTATGGTTTCTTGGTATCTGTTTTGACTAGTATAGGTATGACTTCAAAGCGTAAAATAAGTTCATTGTTTAATGCTAATGCCTAGAGCATGTTTCCACCGGACGAAATCAGTTATTTCATCCGGAATTATAACCACATCAGTTTGAGACGGTTTTTGGAAAATCGACAATATTTAAAATGAGTTTTTCGATTTCTAAAACAAAAAGATATTTGTGCCAACAGACCTTTTAGCACGGCTGTCAAAATCTGACGTCTTTCACATACCAAGCATATCGCGTTTTTATATGAAAAAATTCAACAGTTTCTCTAGAAATGAGAATTATTAATAAACTACACAGTCTAGACTGTTCCGACAAGGAAAGAAGTTTTTTTTTCTTTATTCTGTTCTTTGAATTGCCCTTTCTTACTTATTCTTACTTAAGGTGGCGCTACAGTCCAGGGGTCGACCAGGGCCTACATGTTCCGACAGCTAGCACTAGCACTGACCTAAAAATTGACCTAAAAATATTTAATGAAATAATTGGAAAGTATTGAAAAATGGTTCCGAAGATGTGTTCTTCTTGAATCCGTGTACCCTTTTGTGGCACTGTTTCTACAACACAAATAGAAGTTTTCTAATCCATTCCGTGTTTTTTAGTTTAAATGTTTTTAGCCTTACCTAGGTAGGCTGATCAAGTCAATAACTTTCCTGTTCATCGAAACACACGTTCGCTTGCCGCTCTTTTGTTCGCTTTCCATATAAAAGGAACTTTGTTTGGCATCCCTCTCTGAAAATGCCATAGACGTCAAGCTGTCAAACGCTCTAGTGTTTTCCTTCAATTTCTTATAATGTTTAAACGGAAATATGTTAAATGTGCAAAATATCTTCTTCTGATCGTTTTGGTAAAGCCCCAACGAAAATCCATTAGCCAGTGTTGAAGATGTGTTTTTGCTTTTTAAGGGCCTGATTAGAATGAAAAGCTGAATAAAACGTATAAATTCAAATAAAAAATCTCTTGAAACACGTATTCTGATAAGAGCAATGTTTAGCTATTAATATACAAACAATGTTTAGCCAATTCAGCTCCACTTTAAGTATGACGTTAGGCAAAAGTTGAAAATTTGTCAGATACGCCAAAAACTTCAGAGATTAGCACGTCCTTGCTGTGTATGTATCAGTATGCGTCAGTGTTGCATTTGATGCAATTACGAAATTGATAGTATTTTCAGATGTCAAATTATACTCAGCGGAAACTAAGTATAATTTATACTCAGATATTTATTCACCCCGCATTTATTTTGTCACCGCTTGCGGACTGACTGCAGCCATTCAAATGACAATTGCCGTCCTATTAAACTACAAAACGTCTGCAGCTTTCTTCTAACTTCTCCGGTAATTGACGTTCTCAAGATGAAGTTCTTAAATGCAGTTTTTGTGTCACGTAATCATGCCCCTTGCTGATGGGCTTTTAGCCCGCCTAAAGCTTCAAAAAACCTCTTCAATCTCTACACTGCATCATAAACCGAGATCGCGCGAAAACACTAATTATTCTCCTCGAAATCAGAAGATTTCTCGTCGCAGCTACAACGAAATTTTTAAATTCTTTTTATAAGATTTAATTAGGATTTTGTAGTACATTTACACCAGCACTTTAATTCAAAATTTAGTGAAAAAATTTCGAAATCCAATTTTGCTGTTTATACTGGATTTTCAGCGTTTCAAATGATAATCTGGGTCAAAATCTGAAATATTAAGTGCTCCATACAGCAAACATTTTCGTTATTACTTGCTTATTTTATGTTTTAAAATATGCCCCACAGCAATGTTATTGATTTATGTCAAATTTATGTCAAATTACAAGCGTTTTGTGTGAATATTTTCTGCCAACTGCCCTGAATTCTCTTAAAAATAAGACAACCGGAAGTTTGAGAGGTTTGTTCAATTTGAAAAACTTCTTTTTGCCCAGGCAAAATTCAGCATTTACAAATTATAAATAGAGTGGCGCAACAGCTCGAGGTGAACCAGGGCCAACTTCTCAACAATGTATGCTGGTGTGTTGATTTCTTTTACATACAAAGGAACCTACAATTTTTTGCCGAATCCGGACGGCAGCTTGAGAAGTTTTTTCAAGACAATTGATACTCTCGGAGGGCTTGTCAAACCCTCGCGGAGGTGGGGACCGTGAAAAAGAACAAGTCTTTTTTTTAGGTGACAATGGCAGGATTCGAACCCAGGCCTCCGGCGTAGTAAGCACACTAACCACTAAGCCACGGCACCCCACCATTTACAAATTATGAAAAATATATGGCGAGACGCTGAACATTTAATGTGAAATGTTGAATTTAGCTTAAATGCTGAAATCAGGCTCGGTGTAAATGTACTATTAAAGACAATCACGCCTCTTCGGGCACTAAGTATACGTTCCACAACTAGCTGGAACGTGATTAACACAATTTAGGTAGGTACTTCCACACGAATTTGATGAAAGAAAGGCAAAAGCTCTTATTTTAAAGCACAGCCACTGATCAGATCTGTTTTGCGCTCTTCCCGAGGAAAAAGTCACAGCTTCTGACAGCCGCTATAAACAACAAGCAAGACCCTCTGCTATTCTGTGTGATTGTACCCAGGAAGTTTTAAAATTTAGTTCAGGGGATTTTTCGTCGTATACTCTTTCATACTGCATCAAAATCCTAAGTTTTTACTAAAAGATTGCAACATCCTTGTCCGAAATCATTTAAATTGGCCACCGATGCACGGAATTTTGTTTGACGTTTCATTCTCATCTAGGAGAAGTATTGATGGACTAAAAAAAATGTTTATGGCTAAACAAGCTTTAATTGTTCACAAGTTTCACACAATTGAAAAAGTTCAAGAAATTAAGACCTTAGTTTTATTGTTTTAAGTTCAGTCTCGAACCGTAAAAACAAAATTTTAACAGCTCGATTTTTGACAGTCGGTTAGATGTTGTGCAACATTCTGTTCGTTTGATGAGTTCGCCAGTGCAGCATGTGTCACCACAGAATTCATGAAGCCATAAACAACCCACTTATCATTTTGAATGCGAACTGCGATTAAACGATTGTATCTATTGCATCTTGAGTTTTTTTTTGTGAAAAACTTATTTTATTTCGAAAGTTCTTTTGCATGCGGATTTTGGCAAGATTTTATTAAAACCTGCTGGCAGACCGAGATTTAATAGACTTCTAAACTTGAAAGTGCAAAAGAAGTTTTGTCTTTAGTGTAAAATTGTGTCTTTTTGAGAATGCTTGGATTTTGGTAGGGTGTGATTTGTGTGATCTAATAAGGGCATAATTAGGGTAGAGGTACAAATTATTTAAATAATTTCTAAGTAAAATCTTTTGGTTTTATTTCTATTGTTATATTTTCTGTCTCCATTGGATTCAGAGAATCCACAGATAAATGCTAGAAAGAGTTTATTTCTATCGTAAATTTTTTGCCTGGTGTTTGTCGAATAAAACTCAATTTTACAATCAAACAAAACTAATTTCAATTCAACCCACACTTAATTCAATTTCGCTACTTAGAATTCAACACTCTATTTCAATTCAATCACTTTTTACTTTTCAGTTACTTTTCGATTTTCACAAGTCAATGTTTAAAATTCGAGGCTGTCCCATTCGTGGCTGTCATCTGTGTATTTATAAAAATTCAGCACTTTCTATATTTCCCCTTTGGCAATTTTCCATTGGTATTTGTCCCCTGGTACTTTTTCATTGGAGGGGATCTCGATATCGAAATTCGAACTTCGATCGTCAGTTTGCTGTCAGCTGACTGGAATGACAGTTAGCAAGCGGGTGTATTCAGCGACTCCTGCATGTCTTTTTACGCCTTGTGGCCACATCAGACATCACACTTGTTAAAAATGTATGAAGGTGCGTAGATCTATTCTTTTCTTGTTATTATATCCGGGTAAACATTATCAACTGAAGCCTAGATCTGGATTATAAGATTTTGACTGCAGTCTAAACGTTATCAACGAAGTCTAGTTTTCTTCAGGGAGTTGAAATATCTAGTTTACATTCATACCAAAAAAACGCAAAGGAAATAAATTTTGCGCAACCAATCCACATATTCGCCCTAACCCTTGCTAGCATTTTAAAATTCTGTTTAAAAAAAGTACGAGAAAGCCGTCGGTATCTATGAAAATACCTATCGGTACATACCTACCGTTTCCCAACTGTCAAAAATTGTCAGTTGATATGTTTGGTATAAAGTTTTCCATCTCTTTCAAACTAGGACAAACCATGTCAACTATTTCCCTGTTTTGCTGCCAAGCATGTCCAGCACCCATATTTGCGGTGCGTGCTCCCTCTTGCTGTCATATCGCTTCCTTTTTTTTGTGCTACAATTGTAGTTTCAGCTATGTATCTAAAGCCTGATAATTATCGTTTGCGTGACTGTGTCGAATTCAAGGGGCACGTCTGGAAAATCAATCAATTTTAATGGTAACGCCAATTAGGCGTTCCCCAAAAGTGCGCACTCGTTAGAAAAACGAACAAACGTCAAAAACTGATCAAGGAATTCTTTAAAAATAGTCTTTTTCTTTCCACTTAGCCACACTTTGATCGAAGATACAGCTAATAACAGTCGCGTTAAAATCCATCTAATAGGCGTCTAAAGAGTAACATTTAAACCGTGGCAATTAACTCAAAGCACACACAGACTCAAACCTGTCTCCAAATGTCAATTGTCTTTTGTTTGCAAAAAACTAACCTAAGATACGATCTCATAAAAACAGCCCCGCGCAGAATTTGTATCAATCTCAATTAGGCCTAACGAAGTGAAAAACCCCACAATGGGGGAAAAAAAGAAACAGTTTGTATAGCACATTCCCCAGCGCAGCTGTCAACATTCAACAAAATGTCCTTAAACGCATGTAAATCCATGTTCCGTCTTTGCGCAGAGAATCGATCGCGTTTAGACGGCAAAGGTGTCACCAATTTGGTCACTCACTCAGGCTCGGAATGGAGATTATTAGCGCGCAATGCGATATACTCCTCGAAAAGGTACAATCGCGCCATCTACGAGCGAGCTAATAGTTAATTTATGCTGACGAGCCTTTAAATTGGACGACTGACATTTTATTTAAAACTTGACAGTATTTATGAAGTCTCAATATGAAAAATTGATGGTACTCCCGGTATGGCTTGGACTGTCGACTTTAGTACTTATGCTATGCCGCGTTGTTGCGAGTGGGTATTGATCCCCACGGAGAGGCTGTGTCGCGTCGCCGCCACCGTTGCAAAGCGCAATGCGTGCCATATAAAGTGCGTCCCAATCCCAATGGAGGCAATTTAGAGCTGACCGCTAGTTCAGTTCTATTAGGTCCCGCTTCCCACTCAAGTTGATGTCCTCAAGTTGATGTCCTCAGGGTACGACATTCTGTCTGAATCTGGTAATAGAGTTGTTTTGGGTCTTTACGTGTCTACACGGAGCAGTCCTACATCATGTCCTCCCTGCATGGACGAGAAGAAAGCACGATAGAATCAGTGGCGACGCATTTATTTTCTGGGAAACGAGGCGGCGAAGCTGTAGGTGGGCTCTTTCATGGCGCAATTCTTCCACAAAAGTGGATAGTCGACGGAGTTTAAATTAATTGTTATTACGTGTTAGTAGTGCGCGCACTACTAGTATGTGGGAACGATACTGTGCGCAAGTTGCTCGGTCACTCGGTGAATGCATAAATCTTGTGAGCGGATTAATTATTTTGGAGCATGCGGTTCCGATATGGATTGCTGCACAGCAGCGGGAACGTAACACCCTGTGGGAAAGTTATGTGCATTATAAATAACGAGAAAAATTTAAATGATCCCGGGTACGTTTTGAAAAGATCTGAGGTAAATTTGAATTTAGCAAATCGGAACAACGAATCGAATTGGCACTTAGACTCGAGAGGAGTTGAGTTTTCCTGACCAGCTCTACCTTATAGCTGACTAGACTAGTCACCCTTTCTCTTTTTGAGTTATCAATACAAATGCAACTTATTAGACTTAATTCATCCGAACAGCATGAGAAGAGAAAATAAGTGGAAAACGAAATCTCAATCATATCCCTGGGGGAAATTAACTGCGAGACGAATACAGACTACTTATTACAGAAGCCGACAAAGCGTGGTCCAGCCTTAATGCGGTGCATTTCCAGCCTCGGCTTACTTACTTTAGCCATCGCAATTAAGGACTATGGCAGCATTTTTATTATTCCAGGCTAATTAATTTGTGCCTATTAACTTTTTATGAGTTTTTTTTTTAAGTGCATTGCTTGATTGAATCCTGAAATTTGAATGTTATACGACCGGTAGAAGGACTCAACTCAGGCTGCCGTTAATAAATTTCTTCTCTCTTGGGGATGGAATAAAAGTTTAGAAAAGAGTGGGCTTAGATTGAGCTTTGACCGTTCTCATAAATGAAACAATTTGAAGCTTAGTAATGCTGATATTACACTTCACTTTTCTTTTCACTCATTAAAAATGTAAAAGTGTCATTGGTATGGAAAGAAGACATATAGATGTGGAATGATAAGCACAGCTATACAAAAGACGTGTAAACAAATAAGAAAAAAGGCGCAAAAATTGTAAACATCGAGTGGAAATGTACTTTTTGTATATGTGTGTGGTACATATGCGAAAAATTTAAAAAATGAGGAACTGCCAAAGAAAGTAAGAACTCGCACTAATTTTTTCTTCATTTTACGTTACGTCATGTTGCTCATTTTAATCTTTAGTATATCTACACAATTTTTCCTATCTTTGTCACTGTAGCCAATCACTCTGATTGGAAATGTGTATGTTGAATTTGTGTTGCTTCTTTAAATTCAATGACAATGGGGAAAAAATTAAGAAAGAATGTAGGTAGTGTCACTATAAGCCTTCGAATACGCTAAAATGTACGTAAAAATGGCATTTTTTTGGTTAAAATTCAATACTCTTGAAGAATCGACCTCTAAAAGGGGGCGTGGCTAAAAACTTTGTGTAAACGAAATCTGGAATGACATCTCATTAACCTTACCTGCTAATTTTTTGTTTCATGCTTTCCTAAATCAGCCTTGAGGACAGTCGGAATTACGTTTTTGTGAAAAATTTTAGGCTTTGCTTCAATTCTGCCTCCAAATGTGGACTTGGCCCAAAGTATGAAGAAAATGAAGAAATAAGTGTTTTCTACATAAAATATTAAGCAAAATTGTTTTTAATTTGGAGCAAAAAGATTGAGTAAAATGCATTTGAAAACTAACCCGTAAAATAGATGCCACTCCCACTGGAGAAGGTTTACTAATTAAATTTTACTTTTTTGTGTCTTACATTCATTAGGAGATGCCAAATGTCAAATTTCAGCCTTTTAAGACGTCTTACAGTTTTGAAAGCTCTGAAGGTAATTGGGCGGATTTCAAAACTTTTTACAATTGTACTGCTTCACATGACGTGCAGCTTACGTACGAAATTTCAACACCCTAGCTAAAAATTTTAGTCCTAAAAACATGTGACATACAGACGGACGGTTCTTATTCGATTCAGAATTCGGTCTCGATCATATGCCCTTTAGGCCTTCTGGGTCTACCATTATTATTTCACCGTGTTAAAAACTATGTCACAAACTTAATATATCTTCTATCTATGGGATGGGGTATAAAAACCAAAAACAGACACAATTTAATTAAGCTCGCAACTGTCAAATTCCTAATTTTTTCAATTGGTCGTTGAGAAGCGACATGAAACCCGAAGCCTTCTGGGCTCTCCTTAAACTGTATCTGATTTTGAACCTCGTTTGACAGTTTGTCTTCTGAAAAGAATAGGAATTTATGGCCTTTTCTGTTGGCGGTCCCGGATCGGAGCGTTCTTCTCCCGGATTGGGGCTTCTCTCCGAACAGCTAAACACGTTTTTCTTGATTTTGAAGTTTGTCTAGCGTTGTATTTGTGAAGCAAAAACTATTCTACAGGGGACAAATGACATTTATCCAACTGGACATTGACACATGTATGGTTGTGTGCGTGCTTCTGGTTTTGATTCTGGATCCAAAACCAGAAACGAATTTCTTCTATCCAGAAGAGAAACTGTCAAACGAGCCCAAGAAAACAGTTTCAAGAGAGTCCAGAAGTCTTCTGGGCGCTCCCGGACGACCAACCGAAAAGGCCATTACTTCTGTCTGTGAATCAGAGCCTAGAAGCACGCACGCAATCAAGCAACACTAGTGTCAACGGACAACTTCCGTTTTTGCCTTGTAGCACAGCATTCGCGTGACACCACCAACGCCAGATAAACTTCATAGTCAAAGGGGAATGTGTTTGGTTGTCAGGTTCAATCTTGAATCATAACGTTCTTCCGGATTGCCAAACGAAAAGGCCATTCAATTTAAAATGTGCCTTTGCGCTTTGGTGTGGTTATTTCAACTGAACTATCAACACCCTCCTGTTGTGCTATCTCGGGGTAGCGTTCAGCATATAATCGTCTGGACGCTTTCATATGGTGTTCGCGGTCAGTGGTGACTATCCTGGGGCACGTTCATCACTTCATGTTCACTATCAGCAACAGTTATGTAAAGTCTTATCGCACAATAGCTATTCTTTTTTTTTTGAGATATCTTTACTGTGCGCATTTTTATTTTTCTTTGGTTTCTTAAATGTCGGTGTGTTAAAAGAAATGATGGCCGTTGCACATTTAGCGCCGGAGCATCAGACCAGAGCGGCTGTGGCAACGCGAGACCACAGAAATCGTTTGCACAGTGACAAAACACAACATATTTCTACAATTTGTCGACTTTATTGCACATGAATGATGAATGGTTTATATTTCACAACAAGTATTAGCTTCGAGAAAAAAAATCGTGTATTCAACAGCATGTCGTAACTCACAACGGCGAGGGTTTTTTAATTTTTCGAATAGTGAACCACCCCATACATTGCCATTGACTGAAATTCATTTGACAGCTCTCCCGAGACTCTCGCTCTCTCGCTCTTGATGTGAAACAGACTTGAAACAGTTTCAAAGTAACAAAAGTCATTTTTGACAGCGAACAACCAAAACATCTGTGGCAAAAGACAGATTTAAAGTTGCCTTAATCGGATTTCGTGTTGGTTGTTCAAGTGACGTGTATTCTAAGCCTATAGGTGCCTGTTTTCATTTGGTTTATCCTAACCTGATGTGTCAGAACTGCTATGGAGAGTGGAAGCGCCAGTGTGGTGGCCACCGTTCAACCTCAGTTTTATTTTGAGAAAAAGACATTTTGGTTAGGCTAGGATAAACCAAATGAAAACAGGCTCTAGGATTAAAAATGGGCTATCAAATGCATGGTATAACACTAAGTTGCCGCATCGAAATTATAATGCTATTCGAAAATTCATTAAAAACAATAGAAGGTGTGATTAAAGTGTTGATTTGACAATTCAATTAATTAGCTGTCACTACTAAATTGAGCGAGATTTTCTTTTCTCATTCCTCTTCTCCTCTCATTCATCTTAAACAAAAGGAAAGTACCGTAAGAGAGTCATGTTTAGCGTAAGAGAGATATTCTGTGTTTTACTTCTTGATGAGCGAATATTTTGCTAAAGATACTTGGAGAATAGTGCCAAAGCTCAAATCATAGAAATAAGTTTCAAGGTTTAAGCCCAGTTTAAGCCCGAGTTAAACTTTAGTACGTTAATCCCGAAATAAAATTGCCAAGCAAGCAGTTTTTCGATGCAGAGTTAATATTCATTTCAATAACTTAAATTAATCCGTCAGTAAAGTTATCGAAATCTCGGACTTTAACTTACCCAAGCCCAACTGTCAAAACACGTAGAAAAGAAGTTCGACCTGTCCTCCAGATTCTGTTCAAATGTAAAGTACTCTCACCGAAAAAACCAAGCAAAGAATTTCGAAATGTTATCCACCAGTGTTCGATGTCGATCCGCCGGTAACCCACAAAATTTGGAGAGTTAAACAGAGACTAGCCGCAAATAGAAATTGGCTGTAAAAATCGTATCTGGTAGCCTCATAAGGTCAGTTTAACTCCGAAACTCGGATGATTCCGTACTGAAAAACTATCCCACTTAGCAGTCATTCAATTATGTAACTAGGAATGACATTTTGTAACTTTGAATAATATATCTTTGAATTACCATCAACTACTTAAATATCCATCGTTCTCATTGTATAAAGTGTCACAGCAAAAGGCTTCTTGTCCATTGGACTAATTACAGTCTCTTGACTTGCACCTGCAGGCTGCACCTGAATTACACAGTTTGAAACAGTAGCTCCCAGCAACTTTACCTCCGCCTCTCGACGCTGAGCCTTGCAGCCGCAAGTGGTAGCTGACTTTTAAAAACTTAATTGAAATCGTCAAGTTCTGCACGCAGAGGACTCGCTCGGTGCAGCACACTGTATCTATATAGTCCCATGTACGGTAGTCGGAATAGGCATAGACTCTCGAGGACGCACGCAACAGTCTGGGGACACTGACTATTTGTCTGTGTCACTCCGTGTAGTTATTAATTTTCCAAAGAGCCAAAGTCACTATACTATTGCTGCAGCGCAGTCCACTGTCGCAGGACACAGCCGCCGGCCCTAATCGCAAATCGATGACACTTTTCGAGTTGGTCAACTTGTTTGTCTGCTCGTCTGTTCTGATTCTTGGTCACAGGGACAAAGTCACGCCAAAAATCTATCCTGTCAGCTCCTCGACTGGTAACATTAATTTTTAATTTATTTTAAGTGCTCTGCACCATCCGGCTCTTCATCTACACCGACCTCTGTCTAATTTAAATACTGTGAAGGCATGATTTGCATTTCTGGGCAGATGGTCGAGGTTTTGGGTGGTCCTCCAGCTCCTCGTCCGAATGGGAATGTGTGTTTCTTTAATTGCATAACTGGATTGCGACTAGCTGCTGGTCCAGACACGAGTGCGCACTTGCCGGTGGAGTAGGTACTCGTATTTTATGGTTTAAGTGATCGCTAAGACCCGCTCTAATTAGGCGAACACGATAGTTTGCCGCCACGTATAATAATGACCAAATATTTTTAATAATCTCGCAATTGCTTCATTATGGCAACTTCTCAGTGGTAGAGTACTCAAAGGCTCGATATTTCGCCTCCACGCATCAGCGTAATGAGCACCGTTTTTATGGCCGCATTAATATATACGGTTCGCCTTAACGAGGTGCCCCAGACATGGGGACTTATCAATTTGGAATACATACGACCACAGCTCGGGACATGGCTTATAGGTTGGAGTGTTTAATGTTTCGTACAACAAATCCTAGATTAATAAGGGAACAAAGTGTCTCGGAATAATTTACGAGAGTAGTTTATACACACGTCTGGGTTCTTATTCGCAGGTCCTTAGCGCTCGCGAGACGACGAAACGCGCTGCGGGGCCACTGTGTTGCACTTGTGCAATGATTGACAGTCTATGCTTGGTTGGCAGGAGTTATGTGATGTCTCCTCTGGGAATTGTCTGGTTGATTAAGAGAAAATTTATTGCAGAATGATAAGAATGCATGGGGAGGACATTCTGCAGAGACAAGTCTTCTGCTAGAGAAACCGTCTGCTGACGGAAAGGAATTCTCACGACACGGAGAAGATGACGTTTCTTAATTGGAACAGCAATGTATCATGTACCTGCTCTAATAGGTGAATTCTCAGACAGTGGGAACAAGACGATGATTTTTTTATGTGCCTAGATTGTGTGTGGGAGATTCTCCATGCCAATTGCAGTCTTGAAAGCAACAACTTATTTTCATAGTCTTTGTCTGGATCTGGATTCTTCCTTCATCTGACTGTGTCTTAATACCTACAGATCAGGCTTAGCATAGCATAATAATTTATGCATATTGACACTGGCCACTTGGACATCTTTATCGGATCTCCGTGTTCCCGTATAGCAAAAAGTGATTTAATGCCGTTGACCAACAAAACGTCACACAGGTTGTTAAGCCAGAACATCGGTTAATTAACACCTCACTGGCTTACAACCGAACTGAATCTTTTCGGGTCTATACTCTTAAACCTGCAAAATTAATCTAAACTCCATTCGACTGCGGCAAGTCGTAAATAACACCCGTCTTCAGGCACAAAGCGAAACCTTGATTTTTGCACATTGCCCCGCAATGTTGCAAACGCAATACGATATCGGCGAGTGCCTTAAATGGCTATGGAAAACCGATATCCACAAGGAGGGAGGATTTATGAGATCACTGTTCCATTTGAGGAGAGATTACCAGGCGATGCAAGATTTAATGGCTAAAAGATAATTTGTCCAGCGTGTGCCTCTGGTGAAAATTATAAATTATTATCGAGACTCTAGAGAGGACTTGACTATAAGCCAAGCTTAAGTGCCCCCTTCGTATATGGCTTAACTTTGGTTCGATGGTGAATGGTGATATGCGGTGTCCATCAGAGACTGTAATGTTCCGAACGCACGCAAGCAGCTCACTTCTCGAACATCTGAATATCTGAGTCATTGTGTTGTACAATAGTGAACAGACGATAAATCACATTTAGCGAAATATTTTGCGAGTGCGTTCAAGCGTCAAAGGTACAAGGATACTGCTCGATGGTTTTATTTATTGATAAACCTTGTTTGTAGAAGGCTTTATGTGTTGGTTGAGTCATTTAGAGATGTTGCAACTATTTCATAATGAATTATTTTGTGTAGGTTCCTCAGCAAAAACGCATTCAAAGTCACAGTTAGTCATGACTGAGATTCCTGTCGATCTTATGTAAGTTCTGACTCATTGCAGGTTTGGATCTCAAGCGATGGTTTGGTGAAACTGGTTTATCTGGATGGTCAACGAAAATATCGAATACCTACTAAAATTGGTGTTGTGTACCTGTTCTAGGTTAAACGTAGCCCCAATTGATTTTGATCTCAAAAACCCTCAGAATCAAACATAATTTTCGACAATATGAGCAAACTGAAGACTGATCTTCAATTTATGACGTCAGCGATGAATTTGACATCTCTGACGATCAAGCTATCATCCGTGGTTTGACGTTTTTTTGTTTTCATACGTTTTTTTAAGGTTAGTTTTTTAGATAAGTATGAAAATCAATTTGGCGTATTTAAAGCAAGCAGAAAAGTGCTGTCAAAGTCACTTGTTTGCCAATTGATAAGACAAATAAAAGGTCTGTTCGTTTACTTTTGTGCGCTTCAAATGGGCAGCTTGTCCAATTTAGAAGAGTTGGGATGAAATCCTCTCAGAAAGGGGAAAAACTGTGAAAAAGAAAAACGAACGCTTTATAACGAGGTATATTAAGTTTGGTTCATAGTTTGTAACATAGAGAAATAATCACCGTAGACCCCCAAGACCTTAAGGGCATATGATCGAGACCGAATTGGAAGTCGAATGAGCCGTGTCCGTCCGTCCGTCTGTCGGTAGGTTTTAGGCCTTAAATTTCGAGCTAGGAACTCGAGACTGGATATCGGTTCTTTTTAAGTCCCGAAGCAGTACAAGTGTAAAATTTTTTGAAATCCGCCCACTGACACGCCCTCTTTACTTAATTGCATGAAAAATCAAAACTGTCGTAGGAAGCTGAAATTTGGTATGCAATATCCTCGCTAAAGTATATTCTGATTGGCATTTAAAAAAAAATCGAAAACTACCCCCTTGTAGGCGTGGTCATATTTAATATGCATTCTAATAAACGGTTTTTATTTGATATATTTGCTTTAAATCCAAAAAACTTGCACTATAAAATGTTCAAATATGTGCGTAAGCTATCAACTTAAGTGAATACATTTTCGCCACGCCCACTTTTGGGGGCTTTTTTAAGTATAAACCAAATTTTTAATATGAAAATGCAGTCAACACGGGCATACCACCTCTGGTAAAAAATATAAACGAAAATACGATGTTGTTGAGAAGGGGTGGATGCCACGCCCCTTTCTTAGGGAGAAGATTCTTAACTGAAATTTAACAACCAAGATTTATAACACAATTCGGAGCTTGACAGTGGTCAATTGGGATGGGGTATCCAACGATTCGTCTAAGCGGATTGTAACCCTCCCACTAGTTTGGTCTTAGAAAGGATAATAAGGAAACAACACGAAGAACGCACATATGAATTACAGAATCCCCAAATCAATCGGTTTTATAATTTTAATTGTCAAATATGACTCTTCACAGATTTTACATTCCTGGCCGAGAAATGGCCATACCTAAAAATTGTGCCTTTTGTTTTTTTATGGCACACTAACGCGTCCTAGTTGAATGTGTAGAGTACTTCTATACAAACAATGATTACTATTACAGCTCAGCTCTAAGGTACATCCTTTTTGTTCCGACCTCTGATAGTCCTATCCTTAGTTCCTCAGTTTTCTGCCAGTTTTTTTCCCGTGTGTCAATTTTGCGTTCTGAAATCGAGATTTCGCTTGGAGCGTAAGACCGTGTGCGCCATAATGGTTCTAGAGGATTATTTATCAGGATACTGAGCATGAGATCCCGCTTGGGGTATTTTTTTACAGTCCCAACTCTGCGAGGTTTCGATAAACCCTCCAAGAATACAATTAGTCCTGAGAGGCCTCTCATTTCGCAATTCGGAATGCGCAATAAATTGTTGGTCACCTCAATATGGGCAGTGTAAGACTAAGAATACTTAGGTGTCAGGCGTAGTCACCCTATGACAGTTATAGGGTGTTTCTACCGGATTTTAATGCGGTATTAAGAAAATTCTCTCTACATTTTAATCTAAATACGAAGAGATCAAAATTCAGTCGCGTAATAAATCTCTTCCACGCATGAGTTCTCAAATAAAACCATACAGAATTCAATGAGTTTTGTTTTTGCTCTGACGATACAAATCAATTAAATTGACAGCAGAGTGTCATCAACTCAGCTGCTTTTGATCGATTTGAAAAGGGATGCGCAGACTCTGGATGTGATTGTAGCTGTCAAAAAAGCCAAAAGCTGATACTGCTGGTTGACGTAAATCGAGTTTATATATTTGCGGCTTTGTGGACTTAAATCCCACCTAAATTTAACGTTTTGTATATTATTGCTTTTTGCGTTATTTCGATCCTTAGAATCAAAAACTTGGTGACATTTGACGATTGGAAAGTCTAAATGCGACACCATAGTCGTATAGGAACTTCAACGAAAAGCACGGTGGGTTGGCTTCGATTGGCAATTTAGGATATTATATTTTTTTTTTAATTGCCAATGAAATATGCGCAGCCAAAAACTATATCGGAGTTCCGGTGAACCCGAAACAAATGTACGTTTGCTCGATGATGGCAGAGGGCCTGGCGACTGGACATAAACATTGCCATTTTCCTCCACAAGATGTCATTGAAAAATGTCAAAAATGAAAGCATACTTCAGCTTTTTCCTTATTTTTCCCGGTGGAAAGACTTTGGGATTAACTTTTAATCTCTATACATTAATCTCTGTTTTATGCGCGGTGTAAATACCCTAATAAGTTTTTATGGAAGAAAATAACGAAATCACCCTCTAACGAACGCAAACTAGCTATGTGAGGACAAATTATAAAGCTGCACTTCATGCGGTAAGCCAGCTGCGAAGTTCCTTGCGTACTTGATGATAAAAGGATCTCTTTGCGGGACTGTCCCACAAAGCAAATCAAGTGGCAGCCGCATTCATCCCTCGGAAACATTTCGTTAGAGTATTTCTTAATTGTCTCCTGTGCAGCTGCTTGCTAGGCAAAGGGTGGTAAAAACTTGTACTAAAAATAATTAGTTTAACGCTCATTGATAAGTTGAGTGTCTCCAGGTTTATACTCAAGGCGATTCAATAGGATAGGGGGTGCTTTTTATGAAGATTCACAGTGTAGTGACACTTTCTTGTTCAAGACTTCGCTCTCGAAATTTCGACCCTGATCAGAATGTAGAACTCGAGGTATCTACACCAGGTTTATGTTTACCAAATTCAACTGTTTTCTTAATATTTTTAGGCTTTTACATCCAGGAAAGGTCTTAGCAAAACTATAGGAAAAGTAAAGGACTTAGCAAAAGTTTCGTCCGAAGCTTGGAAAAGTAAAGGCCTTGGTCTACTTCTCAAAGTTCTGGACTCAAGTTCTGGGCGAAGTTGAAAAATATAAGGGTCTTGGACTGGTGATCAGATAAGTAGTCTCAGGGTTACAACTAGGAAAGGCCTCGGCCGCAGCTGGGAAAAGTAGAGAGTTCAGTGTCTTTTATTATAAAAAAAAATCTCGGCCGAAGCTGGAAAAACAAATCTTCTCGGTAATCGGAGAAGTTAAATTTCCCATTTTATCGGCTATCGGAAAATGGAAAATTGGAAAAGTAAGTAGGTTGATCTGGTGGCTGGAAAAAATATGTCGGCTTTGCGCAAATTGGAAAGGTCTTGGCCAAAGCTAGGAAAAATAATGATCTCGATCAGGTGATCTTTAAATAAGTCTTGACCGTAGTTGGGAAGAGTTAAGGGCTTGGAATGGTGGTCGTAAAAGATAAGTCTCGGCTGAAGCTGGGAAAACCTAAGTACTCGGTCTTGTAATTTCCGTGGTTGGAAAAGTAGTCGAGGTTTTGAAACCAGAAATAGTCTAGGCTGAAGCCGGAAATACCAACTAAAGTTCAGTGTGGTGAACAGAAATGAAGTCTCTGGGCCGAAACTGAGAAAAGTTCTCCGCCTCAGTCTGGTGATCGTTGAAGAAGTCTCGGTTTTGCAACCAAAAATAGGCCCAACTGAAGCTGGGAAAACTTAAGGGGTTGATCTGTAACCGGAAAATTGGTGTCGGCTTTTCAAGCAGGAAATGTCTCGGCCAGAGCTTGTGGCTGAGCAGGCAGGCATAGTAAAGAGTAATGCATAGTTCTTGTTTCTGTTCAGGGTTAAGAGAGTGGCTGCGGAGTCGCAGTCATTGCAGAAATGATTAGGTATGCATCGAATCAGTTTCCGTTTAGACCTGTGTGGTGTAGTCGAATTTCTTCGTCTTTTTTGTAACGCGGTTTGATTATTTTGTGACTTTTTTATCACAAAATTTTTCAAGAAGTAAAATTTAAAAGCTTTTGCGGCAGTGTTATTATCTCAGCATTCAGCAAAGCATTTTGAGCTTAAAAGAACACCTGCCTCGTTCAAAGTGGGTGAAAGTACTTATGAGCTGACTAATTTAAAACTTCCACTCGACTTGGAAGGCCACCAGGTTCAGGTTTCAGACACTTTTCTCGACCAATGAATTGGGTTAAATTCTGAGACCAGCTTACCTAAATTTGCCCATTCATTACCCATAATGGCTGTTTTCAATACCGAACTTACTCCACGGTCACCTTGTCGACCATCCGACTGCGCTGCAGTCAATTGCAGTTTCCAATTCCAAATGTAATTGCGGCATGTAATTCGTATGTGAGCCGGCAGAAAAGTACATCTCCCTGGCTGTGTGGCTAATCGAGTCCCTCAATCCAATCGAACGAGGTGATGATACCACTGGCTGAAGGCTTCGAAGTTCCCATTTTCATCGCCATGTGTTACTCAAATTACAGTCATTAAGATGTCGATTCCATTGATGCGTTTACTCCACACGACGGGTTGCGTTCAATTACCGCATAAAGTCATCCTGACAGCCACACTAATATTTCTTAAGAAAATCTCGTCTTTATTTTGGCCAGCCAATGTACAAAGGCAACAATTATGTCTTTAATTTTAACGTCATTGTAAGTCTTAAGACGGGTTAACCTTCAGGCTGTTTTTGACATACGTATACGTGCCATAATCATTTTCGCTTGCAATATTAAAGCCGTTGACTTCAGAATAAGTCTTGATCTGAAAGTCGGTGCCATTACTATACCTTGGGTGTCTTAAATTACCACCCCGTCGTACATTTCATCTATATGGCGGACATTCAAAAAGTCCACTGACCTCCGTGTAATTGAAGCTAACACATTCTGGCTATGTGGATAGGCGCCCAAAGTCATCCACACATGCGCGCTTGACAAATTGCTTGTTCCTTGAGCGAAACAAGAGACTTCCTCTGCAATTGCCGCGCACAGTCGCACACTCCTTCGTGTGGTGGCATGACATTTCTCATGTCCGTTTCCATCTTTGCACGCGCGACCATGCAACTCATATTTCCTCGCGGGCTAACATTTGTGTAGCAAAGCGTTTCGCGCATGTCCATTGCGCGTTCTCCCGATAAGGATCGGCGCAGATATGTGTGGACTCGGGAACAACTGCGCCGAGACCATGTGCAAGACATTAGCAGATCCTCGCCCGATAGCGACCAACAAAATGATATATACGTCGCTGGACTCGTTGCGGCCTTAACAGTCCGCTTTGCAGTCGGAGATAGTCTCGAGATAAGTTGAACAGCTAGGCTATTCGAGGCTTGGTGTTACATAATCGTAAAAAGACTTTATCTAGATCGCGTTTCAGATAAGGTGGAAGGTTTCCATGTCCGCAATGGGACACACTTTCTGTTCTTTGCAGATCAGACCACTATAGGTGATGGTGGTGCTCATCCGGAAGCTGGTCCAAGTCGCGTTTGGACAGTAGAAAGTGTTTTGTTAGACATCGTGTGTGTCTTAGCTTCTGTGGTCTGGACGGTAGTCATATGTGAGAGGTGAGACAGAGACTGCCTGAGTAGGAAACGGGTGCCTCAAATGGCAGTTAACTAGTTTTTTTTATATATGTCTTATAGAAAAAAAATGGGCTGAAATTTTCGTTTTTAAGACATTTGTCGACCCCGAAGTTTATGATTTGTTGTGTCTTAGCAAAGCACACCTTACTTGAAGTGTGATAAAAATACTTTTAGGTTTTAATACTGCCGGTGACAACCACAACGCTTTGATGACATAATTGTAAAGTTTGTGGCAAGTTTTTCCAGAACACGTACTCTATGTGAAACCTTTTGGCATTGGTCTGAACTTTAAGATTAAGGCAAAGACTTAAATCTGGTGTAAATTTTGAATTGTTGAATCTATATACTAAACCCCCGAAAGTGTTAAAGTCTCGAAAAAATTTGGTTGAGTAATCAGAGTACAAAAGTACTTCAGAAAAGCAAGCAAGTTGTGTTATTATTGAAAAGGTGCGGATTGTGATACATATCTAGTGTCATGCCAACACCTGGTGCTTAACAGGTGTAGATCTTTATAAATTTGTGTGTCTTCAATGGAAATGATGAAATGTGACTCAAATCATAGTTTCTGAACACTTTGCTATCAACACATAAATCCATAAATCTACCTGTCATTGCAACAAATTATGCAGTCTTTACCGATCATAAATCCGCAAATCACACATGTCATATGTCGAAGATCGCCGACTCTTCATTATCAAAGATTATGCTTTTGTGCAAAACCGCGCGATCACTAAGTTGTTAACATTGTACATACAATGTTCATCTACGCTAAGTGTGATCGACTGTTGACAGATGACAGATGACATCTGGATAGAGATTATCCAGTGAAAACGAAAGACATGCACTCTCGTGTTTTTGCATCGAATATAGAAAGTTGCAGAAACCCTCATGAGTTCTTAGAAGGCATAAAGCATAAAAATGTTGAAAATAACAATTTTTATACTGTTTTTATCGCTATTTGACATAAAAGAAAGTGATAAAGAACTTTCCGGATCTTACCGCGATTTTTAATGTCAAAACAATTAGCCGACACGTTTCGAATAAGGGTAACACCATTCGTGGTCCAAACGTTTGGACACGTTGTTCGCATGCCCCCTGCCAGACTTCCTAGACAGGTCACGCTAGCCGAGATGCGAGCGCGTCGTCCCCCTGGTAGGCCAAGGAACAGGTGGTGGGATCAGGAAAAGAACATCTCCGAGTTCCGCTTGGGGATTGCGCCGGAGTCTCTTGAGTTGGTGGTGGAGGATCGAGAAAGTTGGAAGGACCATGTAGCCACCCTCGCTCCGCGACCCTTTTCAAAGATAGGCGGCATCCGAAAATGATGATGATGATGACCATTCGTGGTCAAGGGAAAACTTTTATTAGCAATATGGATTAAGATGCAAAATGCTGCTAATGTTTTTATCGTAGAATGTTCAAAGCAATTTGGTACTGTGCAGAAGACTAGCGTGGCATATTGGACAATGGATTGAATCACATGACAGGAAGCTTGCAATGCAGCATTAGTGTTGCGTTGCCCTCATAACTTTCCAACGATACGGCTTTTTGGCTGCAATATTTCCAACCAGAGTCTTTGGTGCATGGTGCACCATAAAATATGGATGGACATGAAGCTGATTACTGATCGAGATTGTTGCAAGTAAGTCATCCCCTGCGGTAAAAAAGAGGATGGACTGCAAGTTGGTGTTCTGCTTACCTTTTTATGGTGCATATGGTCGGCTTAAACTTAGGGACTTTATTTGCTCTCAAGCGCTCAGAATGGGCAATCATCCTCTACGAAGCGGTTGTTCAATATGGAGGAATTCTACTGGTCTAGTCTAACTCGTTATGTATAAGGTGTCACTTCACTATCACGATGTCAAATATCTTCAGGAGAAATTCTTTGACAGAAGAATTATTATCTAAGCGACAATCCTGTGTGACGGAATGACAGAAAAAACTCTTCTGTAAATGTCGACTTGCCTTTGGCTAGGGAACGGCTTGGGTTAGACTTTGAGCCAGGGTGGAAATGGCTTCGTATTAACAGAGTTGACACCATAACCAGAGAATGGCCTGGTGCTTGAGTTTTTGTGGAAGGTAAAAATATTTGATTGCCTCGTACAAGATAATGCTTGAGCCTAAAATTTCGATGGGCGTCGTCGGAAAACAAAATAAAACTGCCGAGAGCATTGTCTAGGCAAGTGCAGAAGACTTGCCGCAGTATGCATCTACTGTCATGTCGTCCATTAATGTTTGGGATTTTTCATGGACACAAGTCTTGTCAGCACAAGGACGATAGGTGGGACAAACCTAACGAATGCGTTCGGACATCTGCAACAAGTCTGCTTCTTTTCTTCTATCTCTCAGCAAAACTAACTACATACTGATAGTAGGCGTTCTTTCGGGGTACACAACTTTTGCTAAATACCTCAAGAAAACTAAGCAACAGTTTTTTCGGCTTAAGCGACACCTGAATGCTGAATATGTCCTGCTTATGGGTAGGGCGAAACACTTTCCTATATTCTACATTCCTGTGGAATGTAGAATACAGGTGGCAGATTTTAAGGATGATGCGGTGCGGCGAGTACCGATTATCTAAGCTCTGCATCACTGACATTCCTCTCCATTTTTCGTTAGAAAGACTGGATAACCAAGTGCGTACATTCAGGTAAGGTACATCTGCTAAAGTATTATACAATGGTTTAACAGTAGCACCTCTAACATCCGGCAAGAAAAGAGCCTTGGCTGGTCAATGATTCAGTTCTAGCATTTGTGTGCGCGCTTTGAGGATTAATCTAATCTCAGAGGCATTTAATCTCTCACAGAATAGTTATCACAATTCAAAGTATGATTGAGGCGACTATATATTGACTTTGTGCGGGAACCCCTAGCGCAATTAAGGGACTCCTGATAAAGCCCATCGTCTATAATAGATATGCAGTCGTAAAAAAGCAGTCACTGAGGGCGAAACCAAGTATATGCTGTCATCAAGAAAAGGCACCCAACACCGACGTCTTGGACAAAACATCACCATCGACATCTACAACTTTGAGGTAGTTAGGGACTTTGTCTACCTGGGTTCCGCTATCAATTCAGACAATGACACCAGCGCTGAAATCAAACGAAGGATAACTCTTGCCAATCGCTGTTTCTTTGGCTAAAAAGGCAATTGAGTAGCAAAGCATATGAGACCCTCATCATGCCAGTCCTGCTTTACGGTGCAGAACCATGGATCCTGTCAAAGGCGGATGAAAACACTTTAGGCTGCTTCGAGAGGAAAATTCCCCGGACGATTTACGGTCCCGTCTGCATAGACGGAGAGTGGAAGAGGAGATGTAACATCGAACTGTAGGGGCTGTACAGCGCTACCGACCTAGCCAAAAGTGTCAAAACACAACGTCTACGATGGCTGGGTCATCTAAAGCGGATGGACACCAACGCACCGGCCCGTTGCGTACCACATCGCAGGGACGGCGCGTAGAGGAGCACCGAAGCTCAGGTGGCGCACGCAAGTGGAAGGGGACCTCAGCCAACTTCGCGTGCGAAACTGGAGATGGCTAGCTAGAGACAGAGCTGGTTGGCGAAGATTGTTGGCTGAGGCCCAGGTCCACCCTGGACTGTAGCGCCACCTTAAGTAAGTAAGTTGTAAAAAATGTTGCGCCATTCGTGGAAGTTCTCCACAGTCAGATGTAATTGACGGGAGGGCGATAAACCACCCTGTAGCGCAACCAAGAGAATGCACCGCTGCAGGTTGCTGGTAGGTCTTTACACAATTTTGGCCAATAATAATCAGCATTTGACTTTGCATTTCATAAGAAAACCTGCGGTAAGCCCGACTCAACGTAAATCGCGAAGTTTGGCGTTGAAAGTGGGAGTCGAAAGATTCTTTTGAAGAAGAAACGCTGTATGACTCTATCTCATCGAGCTTTTGGTGGCCGTAGACTTCGCTGGCGTAACGAAAACAGCTATTTATTACAGCGTCTAAGACCCTAAATTTAATCGACACATCAACATCTTTATTTGAAAAGAACTGGCTCCACATGCAATTTATTGCAACTTTTGCTGCTGTTGTCCTTTCTTTAAAGTGAGGACGAATGTCTAAATTATATTTTCGACGAAAATTTAGGTATTTAAATTCATTTACGGCTTCAATATTTTCATTGTCCGAGCTTCACCTTTCGCTTTTACTTATTTATGATGATGGTGCCTGAATCATGATTTTGGGCTTTATAGTATTAATTTTAAGGTCCCAAAGATTACAATAGTGCTTAAGTTGGTTTATTGTTATAGCTAAAGAGTCATCATCATCATCATTTTCGGATGCCGCTTATCCCTTAAAAAGGGTCGCGGAGCGAGGGTGGCTAAATGGTCCTTCCATCTTTCTCGATCCTCCGCCACCAACTCAAGACTCTCCGGCGCAATCCCCGGGCGGGACTCAGAGATGTTCTTTACCTGATCCCACCACCTGTTTCTTGGCCTACCAGGGGGGCGACGCACTCGCATCTCGGCTAGCATAACCTGTCAAGGAAGTCTGTCATGGGGCATGCGAACAACGTGTCCAAACCATCGAAGAATCGATCGCTCCACTCGGGGAAGTAGCTGCTCAACATTAAGATTCCCACGAATACTGACGTTTCTCACTCTATCCCTCAAAGTAACACCAGCAACGCACCTCAGGAATCTCATTTCGGCAGCTTGTAACCGCGGTCTAATTCTTTCGGTCATTACCCAAATTTCATGACCATAGATGAGGGTCGGAACGAACACTGAATTAAAAACTGAGATCTTTTTTTTCACTCCAAGCTCAGCTTTCCTGATGACCGGCCGGCGCAGTTCCTTTACTATTGCTCCAGATTGGCCAATCCTACAGGTCAACTCAGTATCGCTCCTTCCATCTTTCGTGAAAAAGACCCCGAGATACTTAAACTTCTCCACCTGTTTTAATGGAATTCCATTTATGTGCAGGATACACTGTACAGGAGTTCGGGAAACAACAGCTAAAGAGTGCGAGGGTTATCTGACATGACAACAAGATCGTCAGCTTATAGTAGAACTTTTATTAAAATATCACCAAAGTGAATCCCACCCGGTCAGGAGCTTACGACATCATCGATAAAGCGAGCAAAAAGAATTGGACTGAGAATGCAGCCTTGTGGAACGCCAAAGTCGGTACCGAAGTCTAAGCTTTTTCTTCTGCCATCCAAAATTGCAGCAGTATTAGAAGATAGGAGTTTTTCGTATGATAAATTTGGACGATAACCCCAAATTCGTCAATTCAAAAAGTTCCAATCTTCTATTGACAGTGTCAAAAGCTTTAAAAGCAGCTTTTGACGAAAAAAGCGTACAACTTTCTTATTTTATCTATAACGTTTTGCAAAAGTAGATAAATAAATATTGGCAGCCCCGGTGAAAAACCTGCTTGGAAGGCGCTTAGTACGTCATTTGTTTCCACCCAATTAAAAAGTCTTTAATATAGCATTTGGGTAAAAAATTTTCTTAGCGATTTTTTTAGTAATTTTTATTGTCCCCAATGCTCCTTGATTGACCCTTGATATGACACAGAAAAATTAGTTTTTAGATAGGAGCGAAACAACTTTAAATAAACTTCAGATTTACGGCATTTCGAACGCGAAAAACAAGTGTAAGGCTTTATCTTCCTTTTGGTTTCCATTTAATCCAGTGACTGGTTTCGCCGAGACACGTGGTTCCCAATTTATAATCGCAAATTTTTAGCAGTAGTGGGTCACAGAGTAGGAGCATGCCCTCTATACATATTCGAATTTCATATTCACTCAAATTTGCACCCTTTCCAAATCCAACACTGAGTCCAAGTAGGTGGGTTGCCCTCACATATTCAACAAGATCAAGATGAATGCTTTTTATATTAAAACCAATTTTTAACGATGACAATTTTACGGAAAACGAAACGTAGGGACAAGAATGAAATAGTTTTTTTTATCATTTGTTTGTTTGTTTGAAAAATAAACGACCATCAAGCCCGAGCATTAAGTGTTTTCCGTAAAATTGAGATCAAGATGAAGTTTTCCATACAGGATGGAACACTGGATGGAAAATAAGACCCCACATAATTTTTGAGATTATTGTCCCATTACCTTATCAACTAAATCATCGCCAGCGGATTTGAAAAGTTCCGCAGCTGACCGTCAGCTCCGGCTGCTTTCTTGCACTCAAGCTATGAGACACAGTTATACCTGCTGTCACTTCATCCAGGTCGGGCGGGCGGTATCGTCCGTTTGCTTCGACAATGACTTCTTCACCCGGGTTGAACATTGCGTTCTACCTATGACAGCGGTTCGTCTTCTCCGTTATACAATCCGCAGAAATGGTTTTTCCAAATCATCAGCCCCGACTACGATACCACTAAGATGTTCCCTGAACCTTATACATAGCTCCAGTTTGAACGTTATAACTACACTTGACAGGACCATTTAACCCTCTTAATTACTTACTTACCCACTTATAGGGCTCCAGACACATGGAGGGTCTCAGCCTGACTCATAGTAGCCTTCCGTTCTCTGCGATCCTGGGCACGCGGTTTCCAATTATCCAGACCAAGCGCTCTGGCATGCGCGACGATTTGGTCCTTAAAACGCAGTCTTCCTGGTCGTCACCAGCCTAGGGGCCGAAGACCCTCTTGGCTGCAGCGTTATTGTCCTTCCGCTCAATGTGACCGAGCCAATTAGCTATTAGGTTTCACTTTCGCATAAGATTTATTATGCTGTTAACTTTCTTCAATTAGCCATAAAAAGGTTCGATTTGAACATACCTATACCATACCTTGCCACATCACATCAAACTGTAGATTTCTAATCGAACCAGAAGGTTATCGTACTCCCCTTTAATCCATTCCATTTAGGGCACCGATTAAGGAACCCATGAGCACAAGAATGTCGGCCATAAATTGCGTTAAAGAATTGCATATTTATTTTTGTTTGCTGCGAATTGACTTAATCGACCCAGATTTGTCTGCCACAATTGCATTCATAAAATTTACAACACAAACAAACCTCTCGTGACAGGTATAAATGTGCAAAACTTACTCGCGATATCACAGCGCGAAATTATCAAAAGGCTGCGATCTCGTTCATTTTATACTTTTGGCTGAAATCACGCCTCCTCAGGCATTTTCTTAGCCCCACTTGGAAAATTTTATTAATGCGAATTCGATAGCAAAAGAACTTGATTAGATGTGAATTTAGATTCGGTGCACATGTGTAGTGGTGGCTTTGGCAAAGTGAATGGAAAATTGGAATGATTTTTAGGCCTAGAATGGCAGTGATTCAACCATGGAATGAGAGGCGTACGATAAGGAATAGTCTATAAAAATTCAATTGGTTTTAACACAAAGTTTTTGGGATTCTATTTGACACGAAGTATTGAAATCAGAAGCTGTAGGTATAAACTACTTGCACTTGTTCGAAGAGCCACTCATATCCTAGGAAAACTTCTAGTTAAAAGGGCATTTTTCGGGCTTAAATGTTCCTCTTTAGCTAAATTTTTCAACCATAAAACAAAACGTGTGCGGTGCGTCAAAGGTAATCAAAGGAAAAAGTCATATGGCATCTGACACATGTCATTGGCATATGGTAAATTTGCTAGTTCTTCAAATTGACTAGCCCCCACTTTGACAGAATCCTGCCATGATTATTTTGACAGCCCCAATCTTTTACACTTGAGGTGAAAAAGGCAGTTGTTTTCAAATGTCATGCATTAGCTTAATCCAAAAAGCAAAAAAATATTTTGTATTGACTTCAATTACTGTCAAGAGTTCAAAACAGGCAAAACGACATGCGCACATTATTTTTCAAACAAACACCACTTTAGAAACACCGCAAACAGCAAAGCAATTCAGTGTCAAGAGTTTCGTATTTCATCAAGGCTTTCTTAGGTTGAAGACAATTTAAGCTAAGAGCCGCACAAAAATTCGAATTAAATATTCATAATCATAACTTTTGATAAGGTATAGCAGACACCCCAGATCGTTCGCGTATTACATCGTCGACTACCTATTTTACACACGAAATTAATTTCTAACAGATTAGACATTAATTTATTAATACCCATATGTGAGGCACAAAAAATAAATAAAATCACCAAACCCGGTTTAAGCCAACATCCGCCATTGCCTTTGAATGACACTCAACTCAGGTATACCTAATCTAATTGCAGGTATTTGAAAAATTATTTATTTAAAAGAGAAATAAATAAACACCCTACCCTGTACTGCGTATAAACATGATTATTCAAATCGATTCGTTGCGTTGCCGGGGGACTTAAACTGGGAGACCTAACACCCGGCACCTGCGCAACGCACTTTTCCTAGAGTTAAAACCCCACACAAGCACTACTATAGTGTTAAAGTATAGACAGGTGTATAATAGGAGTAGTACCACAAGTCTGGGTCAGTATTTTCTTATTAAGTGCGGCCACAAGCCGGAGAAAATGGAGTTTGGTTGCCGAATTGCAGCCAATCATATTACCTAACGGCTTGCGAGCAGGTGGAACAAGGTTTTCCACAAATGGCAAAAATGAGTCAATTATCGAGTGTCTAGTAGTCCAACGCACAAAAATTATGGGGCACTTCTTTTTGGCATTGAGTGGGTTGGCTTAAAAGTACTAATTTAATTATTGTTTGAATTGAAGTGGGGCTGCTAAATACAATCAAGTTTCGGTATACGAGACTGGTGTCAGTCATCGTGCAAGGACATTGTTTGCTTTTTAAGAGAGAGAAAGGAGTCTGATGAGTCATAATGCAGTTTTTTGGATTAAGTCATTATTGTTAATGTTCTTGCTGTGGAAATGATATTTTTTTGTGAACGAAATTAAACGACTATACTCAAAAAGTGTGAGAACTACGACAGAACAATAAAATACCCACCAAGGACGTAGATTTTTATGTGGCATTTAGATACGCGTAAATGAAAAGTATGAGAATTATGAGTCGAGATGCTATTTTAAAATTGCTAAACTGTTTGCCATTAAACATATTCTGCAATACGCAGCAAAATAATGATGTTATTTAATTAAAAGTATACAAAAACAATGAAATTTTCATTGCTTTGAATAACTGTGTAGTTGGTTCCCACATTAAAAACAGGCGATATTAAACCCAGAAGAAACTGATATAAATGCCTTTAAATAATATTAAATAATTTTTTAATAGATATATTATCTTCTCCACTGAACGTATCATGGATGTTTGTTTTTTTGGTATTTCGAATATGACATAAGTCATTTACTTAATATTTTTCATTTACAACAATTAACAATTCTACAAGCATTATAATAATGGTTAGTCCTATGATCATTTCAAACGCTGCCAGGCGAACATCGTCAAGAACCTTTATATTATAATGATGCTGACATTAAGTGACAACGGTTTCCCATTTCATCATCATAAGAAAACAAGTATTTGCAAAACAAATAAAAGCAATAAACAGTATCAAAACACACAAGTGTGGCTACCAATACTAGCCATTATTATAATGTTTGTAGAATTGTAAAAAATAGATGCCAAAAAGTAAAGATCGGAAATATAAGAAGCAATCTTTGGTTTTTCAACTTAGGGTGCCCCAAGGTTCCGTCTTAGGTCCAATTTTGTTTCTTTTTTATATAAAATCTCTGTTTAAACTGGATTTCAAAGGTGTTCCAACTGCTTTTGCAGATGATGTAGGCTTTTGTTAGGTTCAGACAGTCGCCTTGATCTCATCTCGGAAATTAATTGGGACCCAAGCCTGCTGAGAATTTGGTTCTCTAAACATAACCTGGTTATGAGTTCCAAAACAAAGATAATGGTTTTTAATTTGTCGCCTATTCCTGCTCCCGATGTGAATTCCATGCTCCAGAGTGCCAAAGGCTGAAACTTGTTTGTTGCAACTCTTCGCAAGAATTATCCACTCCTACATTTAATTGTAACCTTAATTGTAGTGACAAATGTTTTTTGATTGAATCTGTGATAGAGTTTAAATATTTAGTACTCACTTTAGATTCAAGATTAAGCTTCGCTTATCATGTAGATTCCTTGAGCAGGTATTTCCGTTTCACCATTAGACATTTTTACTATCTAAGTAATATATGTTCAGCCAATTTGTTAAAAACCATTTCCTATGGCATATTTCAATCAAAATTACAATATGGGATCACTTGCTGGGGAGGCGCGTATATGAACAAAATTCAGCCACTCTTGGTTCTACAGAAAAGTATGGTGCATAGATTACTCCGCAAACAAGGTAGACATCCTTCTTACCCTTTGTTCTGTAGCTTGAAAATTCTTCCTGTCCGTCACTTGTATTGTTTTAAGGTATTAAAAACTTTCTTTATGAAGTCTGGTAATCGCAATTTTAGAATTATTTCTAATTATAATTTACGTGGCAACTTTTCATACTCGTATCGCGTATCGTAATTTTTATAGTATTTCCTCGATTCGGCTATTTGACAAACTTCCAGTATCGTACAGATCGGCTTCTCTAACTGTTAAATTTCTTAATCTTGTAAAAAAGTGGGTTCTTGGTTTTAACTTTGCTGCCATTGAACAACTTATTTCCGAGTATCTGGTGTGACTTAAAAATTTATTTTTTTCGCTTGATTTTTAGGTATTTGGTCTTTCGATAAGATTTTCTTTCAACTTCAAATGTAAATTTAATGTATTTTCTTTTGAAACCGCAAGTATGTAATAAGGGTATGCATTGTTTTTATTTTTGCTTTTAAGGTTCACCCCACCGATCCATATTTATACTGAATTGTCTTAAAATGCTCAGTTGACATTCAACACTATTTTCTTATTTATTAATATAAAAATATAGAATGTCAAGTAAATTTCCATACATTAATTTCTAATTTTAATGAATTGTATCAAATTGTAAATTGTTTTCTAGTTTGATAAGATATTGAACTGAAATAAAATAAAATATCTATCTATCTATATAAATTGTTGTTCGATATTAAAATTAATTTTGTATGGCTTTGCCATAGGGCCGCTCCCCAATTTAAGCAACGATACGTTCGGTTAGCTTTTTAATTTCTCATTTAAATTTTTTTTAATTGGTGGTTGATTATCTAATTAATAATCCACAAAACAAAATCAGAAATAAAAATGCTTTTTCAATTTTTTTTTTATTTAAATTTATAGTTACTTTTATTCTATAATAATAGCCACTCGTAATTTTTTGAGTAGGTACCTTCTAACTTCATCTGGAAACTAAAAGAAGAACAGTTCATACTCAATCTAATTTAACCGACTCAAAATATATATCACACTCAAATGAGCTCCTACATAAGTGGAATTCAATAAACATACGATCCACAATTGAAAAAGCATTCTATTTAAATTATTTAGGTTTTAGTGCATGTTCCTTAGGGTCTAATCATAGCTTTCATCGGATTGCATCATTGAAAAATTTGTTTTAATTTTTTAGACGTTTGAGCAAACAATGGTGGCTATTATTGGTATCAAAATGAAGCTTATGAGTTGCAGAATTTTTTCCGTAACAAAAATACAAAAATCGGTTTTACTATTTCACTGACAGAAACCGATTTCAAGGAACAGCTGATTTTGATTTGTGTTTTTGCGACAAAATCGTTCCACTGAAAAGCAATCCATTCTCTTTCTATTCTCAACTGTCAGTTTTCCTTTCACTGATCAACTCCAACCTCAAACGCCTGTAGCGGTTTGTTGGCACTGACAGAAATTTTCAATGATTGCTATAAATGACTTGTCAGAAAACCGAAGACATTGTTCCACCGATTTGTTCCAATAATGCTATACGATGATAGCTATGATTAGAACCTTAGGCGTGTAGTGCTTTGAATAGAGTATTCAAGGACTCCAATAGCAAGTGTACATTTATATTTATTGTGTGTGGAATAATTTAGTTTAATATAACCAACAATAATGGTAATTATTAAAGATTGAGACCGTTTATATCTATTAATCCTAAAGCGAGTCGGTGCGGTGCACTGAAGAGTTCTTATCTTGTAACCTCTAAAAAAATGAAATCGCTGTTAAATTTTTTTCATATACACGCACATTACGGTTCCTTTACAGTTTGAAGTCTAAATTTTAATTCTTTGATTCGAATTCAAAGTTTCTAAAACCTTCAGCGTAACCAAAAACTATGTTTAATGTCTGCTTTAGCTACCTACTTTATACATTCCATTTCTTGTTCTTTCCTAAATAAGGCTTTAGGGTAATTAAAATTAACGATGTTTTAGAAAAATCAAATTTTCCACCTTCATCTTAATTTGTATTCAAACCTAAGACTACCATGGACATCAAAAAATTAAATGCACCGATCATTTAACCAAAAGATTAATTACACTATTAGCTATGGCGGATTGAAATATTGAGCAGCTCAAGAAGTAGCCAAGAGTTTAGTAACCTTTAAGTAGTAGGTACGTCAAAAATTTGTCAATGAAACGAATTTTAAATCTTAGCCTCTAATAACCAAAAACATTTTACAGAATTTACAGGAAATAAATAATAGCAAGCGTAACGTTCAACAAAAGCCGACAGACAGCCCTGGGCTAAAAAGAGGGCGAAATACCTCCTAAAAAGAGAACTTCAATAGAACAGGGTGCGCCCAATATCTATGCTATTGTTATGTGGCGACAAGAAATAAAACAATACGCAGGAGTCGCTGAATCGATTGAATCGCTGAATCGCACCCATCGATTCACAAAACGAACATACCCAACTGTCATTCCAGTCATCTGACAGCAGCTGTCATATTCGAAGTTCGAATTTCGATTTCCCCTCCTTGGAATTCAGCCGAGGAGTACTAATGGAAAATTACCAAAGGGAAGTATGGAACGTACTAGAAGGTGCTTAATTTTGTATAAATACACGGGTGACAGCCTCGTACAGAACAGTTATATTTTAAATGTGGACTTGTGAAAATCGGTTATAAAGTAAAAAGTGATTGAATTGAAATAAAGTGTTGAATTCTAAGTAGTAAAGTTGAATGACAGTGTGATTTGAATTTAAATAAGTTTTGTTTGATAAATAAAGTGTTCCATTGTGTAATTATAAAAGTGAAATTGAGTTTTATTCAACGAACCCCAGGCAAGAAAACATTACAATATTATAGATATTTTATATGTTGATATTATAATTGGCAATTTAATAAAGTGCATCCAAGTGATGTTTTGATGTTCGAGCAGATGTTCTAAAATCAAGCGTTTTTTGCTTTTTTTGCCTTAAATTTTATTTTGCGTGGCCAAAAACTTCGCATGAGTGAAATGTAGAATGAAGTCTGGTCTTACTTGTATGGAAGTAACCTGTAAGAAATTTATTTCTTATGCATTTATAAATTTGGCTGATAATAAACAATATTTTAAAAAATTTAAGGTTTTTTTTAAACTCTGCCTCCAAATTTGGGCATGTAGAACTGAAATTAAGTAAAATTTTTTCGATTTTGAGCAAAAATATTGCATAAAATGCATATGAATAATTATATTTTAAATCTATGCCACGCCCACTACGAGAGGTCTACCGATATGATTTTATTTTCCATGACTTGAAATCGCTACGAGATGCTTAACACGAAATTTCTGCTTCGTATGACATCTTACTATTGGTTCACTTTCTTACTTTTGTGTGCAACTTTAAGTGGGTGCATCTCCCAGAGGCCCCCGGTACCAGGCGGCAGAATGTTATTATTGTGATCGTGATCTTCTAGCTGAGGACAACAAACTTGTGAAGGTTAGAAAGGAGGTTAGTTGGAGTTTTTTAAAAAAAAACGTCCATTAGCTCTTAGACTATTATTTTTGCCATCTTAAAACCTTAGATTTGAGCGAGAGAGACTTACTTAACTTTAACGGGAGAACATACTTTCTAAAGTGGAGTTGAAATGTTAGCGGACGGAAATGTTGAAAGAAAAATCCGTCTGTGGCTCACCGGCAGGGTACGATCCTGCAACCCTTACTTGTCGCGAGTAATGCTTTACCATTTGAGCTACAGTGAACACGTTTGATTCTTTGTCCAAAGTTGAACTTGCCTTCTATTGTGCTAACACCCGTCTGGTCTAAAATATTGCCAGTATGCACCAGCTAAGCTAAGGCTGAACGAAGCTTGCAAGTGTCGTAGTTCCTGAATCTACTTTTTGTTTCTTACGAAGACTATCTCTGCTTTTGGTAGTCTTACGCTAAGCCTGAACGGCGACGCTTCGCATGCATTAAGGGAAATCGCATATGGTTGACAAGCAAAGTTATATGCATAGGGTTGCCGATTATTAAATTTATATGCTGTTTGGCATTAGCATTCATATAAGTGAAGTATTACGTCCCCTAGAGCCGACTTTGGTTGCTCAATTGTTGAATTCACCTTAAATGTCACATACCACATTTAAGACTACGTACTCGGCGGGTAGACCTCTCTCTATATGGGTAGATTGACTAAAAATAGGCAAAGCCAATTTCCTTTTTAAAATAAAGCTTTAAGTTTTTGAATCATTTTCGGTGTGGAATCTCATTGCTGTAAGGATCTTATTATAAATTGAATGCAAATATTTTTATCTTAAGCTATGTTTACACGATTGCCTTATCTGACAATATTTTTAGACCTGTCGTTATGACAATGAGCTTCGAGTTAGATAACAATGAGAAACTTCCTCACAAGGCAGAATTGCAAGTTTACTCGGTTGCCAGATTTTGTCCCAAAGTCTGACCATTTCATTGGGCCGACAGTAGATTTTCTAACAACGTTGTCAGGCTGAAAATTGTCCGTTTACACGGTTGGCATATATTTAACACAAGCAACTGAACAGCATTTGACAACTGAAATTAATTTAATTCAGGAAGTTTTGCCACATTTGTAAAGAGTTGTGGAGTGGATTAAAAATAAATAAAATGAAATAATAATGCACTTTCAGTTATTTTGGCTGTGTACGTTTTCGAAAGTGAGGATGAAGAATTGTCAAGAAAACGTCGCAGTGTTTGGGTAAAGAATTGGTTATTAATTGCATTAAATTTAACACCTAAACTTTATTTTTACTCGCTTAAACTATAGACTTAAAATTATTATTGATTAAAGAAATTGACGTCAAAATCACAAATTCGATTAAGGCGAAAAAAAATATATGACAATAAAGAAATTTTTAACCTCAAAAGCATAGTACATCTGGCAATTCAAAAGAAGTCTGCAAATGTCCTAATAGCTGACAATAGTCTGGCAATGCGTCATTGTATGTGTTCAGACGTTTGCCAGATATCTGGCAATTTCGTTGTCCGGTTGAAGTCTGACAATGATCTGACAATTAGTTTTCTACAAATATTATCAGACTAACCAATTTAGTTCACATGGTTGCAATACATTCGGGACAAATTTTTACTGAAAGATCCGACAATATTGTCAGTTTTGGCAATCGTTTAAACATAGCTAGGAATTTTAATTAAAGTTTATTAGATTTTCAATAGAATATTTTCTCTATACTGGGTAGTTCAAATGGATGTGTGCAGTAACGGTTGGAATTTTTTACAGTAAAGATTGGAGAGTTTTTGTTAAGCAGATAAAATCTAGCTCTTAAGAACATCGTTTACATATTTTATTCCTTTTTTACAATCACATTATTTTTTATTCTTCAACAAAAATGTCTTCATGTGTACTTATTTTCACACGCTATTCAAATTTAGAATGGTAAGCCACCGCCGAGGCGCTCGCAATATTTTAACTTGGTGCCCACTGCCCACGCACTATCTTGCCTCTAACCGATTGACAAACTGCATGACACCTAACAAGCAGCAAGCTACTTCCACCCGCCTGTAGTCGTCGCTGTCCACTGCACGTGTGCATACAATCTACCATTTTGACAGGTCGGTTGCTGGGTCCTGCTTGGGCGGCTATTGTGTCATTGTCCGCGCGGTGGCGCACAAAGCGTCTGTCAAATACCACTTTATGTGACAAGCTCGCCCCTTAAATGCGAACAGGCGGTGATATTTTTTCCAGCCGCTCACATTAATTTACTCCTGGACAACGGTGCACGCACCGACATTGTGTCTTTGAGATACCGAACGTAAAAGAATGTTGATTCGATTCGAAGGCGATCAAATAAATTCCGTTTTGCGTCAAATTTGGAGAATGGCATTTCCTTTGAATCTTTAACATCCCTGTAACTTGTATAACTGGGCAATCTCATCTGTTGGCGCATATTTTCACGCAATTTAGTCCATAAAAAACTCCTGAAATTCTATAAACACTTAATAATTGGACAATTAAAGTTTATATCCTATACTATAGGCTGGTTGATCGACTATACTAAAAACCAGTCCTAGCCTCAGGGCCGCGGAAAGAATTAATTTAAAAACGGCCAAAACCATTACAGTGTTTATTTTAAATCTTATCCTCGGGTGATGTAAGCAGACCATAACTTATGGGATTTTTTTTCGAAATAACACAACCTGCCTGGACCACAACATTAATCCTGGAAAGGCGACGATCATAGCATATCATGAAATTAAATGCAGTCGAGTTCGAGTCTCGGCGCAGTCGTTATGCTTTTGTATGTCTGCAAGTGGACCTCCTGCCTGGATTTTAATAAGAAACGACCACCTCTGGACGCTTGCGGGAAACTTGTTGTTGGGTAGAAAATCTTGGCGTCAGGATTCTAGTAATAACTCTATTATTGGAATTTATCTCCTGACTGGGTGTGACAAATATGGTGAGGAGCGCACTGCCGCCCGATTGGAGTTGCATTCATTAAGATCGATGCGAGCGCTGTGCTCGTTTCCGCGTATTGTCACGCTCCGGGCACACCTGGGAGGCACGGCGCGTTGATTGCTTCGTAATTGCCAATTATTGGCGTTGCTTTGTACGCCTACTCTATACAATGGCAAAACAGTTGGCTGCTGCTATCACCGCGCCGCCGCCGGGCTAAAAGGGACGCTTTCCGATGAATTGCTCCCCATTGTGCAGCCTGAAAAGGAACAGTCACCGCAAATCAACTCAGTGGGGAGCAATAATGTTCGTTACAGATTTTTGCTGTTCAAGTCGGGCCAGGCGAGGCACAGTAAATCCGCGAAGCAAAACCCTTTTTCTGTCTGGGAAAGCCGACTGACATACTAGACGTATAGCGCTACCATAGAGCTCCACACATTTGACACGTTATACATCAGCTCAAGTGTCACGTAAGTCTCGACACTTTAAGTCTTGTCTGCATGCACCGCGGTGTCAGCCACCGCAAAACAGAGATAGGTACATCAGATCAGAGATCCAACTCATCACTTTGGATAACGTCTTCGATTTCGTTAGCCATTGCAGTCGTCTCGTGTTGTGGGAAATTAGAAGAAACTGCAGGAGCTAGCAGTGATGCTGATGGACGATCTCTCCGGTTATCGGTGGAGATGTCGGTGCAAACATCTCTCCGCTATGGTAATTGTACCTGTCGCTTATCGCGTCTAAAATATCTACAATACTGCAAACTACACTTCAATGACGTTAGCTACTTACGTTCAGGAGCGTTGCTGGCTTTTAGCTGATGTTTTATTCGCTTTATCGCCACCATCGTATCTATACAAGAAGTTAAGTTAAAAGATTTTAACCGAGTCTAATTAACTAGCTTAAGATACGAAGATGTAATCGATATAGTACGTGGATAGTTGTACAAGATACTTATTTTCATTTTACTTTTAAGAGAGTAGAACTACTTTGAAAAAGGCACTATATAATTATTAACCTAAAAGAGATAGATATATGACGACTATGGCATAGAGTAAGTAAATTTGTAGACTCTTATAATTTTCTTACACAAATCAGTGTAAGAAAATGGCGGTCAGTTTCGGAATAGTGAAGACCTATACACGTCAACGGCTGACTGTTGTTGACATCCCATTTGTCAAACGAGTACTTGATTATTCTTGTGTACAAAATTGTTCTTCTAGGAACGATATACATTATGTCTTCAATTTCGCTTTTTCGCGGAAAGAAAAAATTATTTATTTTACAAACCAGGCTGATTATTCATACAAAAAACACGAATTTGGTAATCGAAGGCAGGTCAAATGTTTGTTTGTTTGTCAACTTCGACATCTGTGTTGACAGCTATAGGTCTTCATATATTCCAAATTTGACTACAATGTTTCGCAATCTAAATTTTCCAATCGTCAATACGATACGGATGGTGGAAATGCATGCGACATTTTCAACTGTCACAGCTTGACATTTGCATGGTATCAGCGATGTATATTGCATAATGGCATTTTCGGTTGGTCGCCCAAGAGCGTCGGGAAACCTTTTTTTTTTGGCTTTCGTTGGACAGTTCCTCTTTTAAAAGGAAGATAAAATTAACGATTGAAGGCTCACCCCTGGCGGTGAGATTTGAAATATGTGAAGACCTATACATTATACACGCCAAAAGCTGGCCGTAGTTGTCATCCCCGTCAGATTGATAACTCACACGGAAAAAAGCGAATCATCGAAGGTAGGTCAACTAGTCAACTTTGACATCTGTGTTGAAAGCTATTGGTCTTCACAAATTCCAGGTATCATCGCATTCTGACTTTTCCAATCGTCAATTGGGTTTGGCCGTTAATCCAGAATCAAAACAAGAAGCACACACACACACACACTCGACAACACAAGCGTTAACCCGGAAAAATGTCCATTTTGAACAGTGAAAGAAAACCTTCAAAATCAAGAGGAATGTGTTTGTCAGTTTGATGCATTCCTGAATCGTTTTTCAAAATTTGATTATGACGTGAGGTAAGACGTCAACTGTCAACTGGCCGTGATCACATCATGGCGGATGACATCGAAGCTTGAATTATAACTGTAGCAGAATGCTGGGTGATCTTTTAATATATGTACGGGAATTCTCATAAGCGTGAACATAATGTGGAACAAGAGCGATTGTTTAAATTCATTCAAAAGTTTAAAATTTGCAAAATGTGGCAGAAATTCAAAGATTTGTAGTGGCAGATTAAAAATGGAATGCGGCCAGATAATGCGAATCCTGATTATAAATAAACTGTCACTGATCGCGACATTAGCGACATTAAACTTTTTGTTCGCGTCAAGTTTAAAATTTGAAATGACGCTTTTTCATACATAGTTTGGCAAATTTTGAAATAAAAAAGTGTTTAGTTTTTTCTTCTAAGTTGACTAATTGACATGTTCATAGCTTTTTAAGCCGCCAGTCTGTACTCATGTGTATAATCCCTTGCATAGGGCATTGTCTGGAGCTACATACTGTGGTTGTTGGCTTGAAGGCAAGAAAAGACATACAACACTTAACTCGCTCAACGAACTTAAATTTCTGTCAAAGCATTGACAGCAACTGTCAGAAACTATATATTCTGAAAGTTTGAATGCATGTATTAGAATTCTGTTTCTAATAGATTTTTGGTCGCTGGTCGCGATGATGTAAAAAATGATAAGGAGTAAAACGTTGTTCCTATTTTAAAAAACTTGTAAAGTTAAATTACTTTTTGTGATTTGAGCTTAAAACAGTTCTGTTTAGACAAATAAATACAGGACAATTTAGCTGCGAAATAATGAAAGTGAAATTAAAATGTGTTCTGCTTTTCAATTTAATCTGAATGTGAAAGTGACGCTTAAATTTCGAACATAAAGCTAGAAACAGATTACCAGCCCAGTGAATATACTGTCGTATAAATAGATTACCATAGCAACTTCGACGTCAACATCGACGTTAGACCTAATCCTAAAGTTCGATGTTGCTGTGCAAGTGCTACCAAATTCACAATGCAGCTCTCGTAAGAAATATGCACGCAAAAAGTTGCTGTCGATTTTCTCAATCTGTTTTACAAGACTTTCGGTGATGGTTGTCAATGTCGCTGTCGATGTCGAAGTGGTTAATCTGTTTTTCGCATAAGATGATCTGTCAGAAATATAAAATATCGAGAAAACTGTTTCTATTTTTCGTACTACCAAAATAGTGGCTATAAATTATTTCAGATTAAATATTGTGTACGTTGTACATCGCCGCGGATTCTTCATAAAATTTTTGACATTCATTCAAACCTATAATAACGAGTTTTCGCAAGCATTCCATTAAGAGAAAATAGCCCCATCTATTGCAATCGATCGCACACATCAGTGTTGAGGATTGATTGCACGATCGATTTCTTAAGCGTTCAACGACTAATCATCTGCAAGACAGATGCATTCTTGTAATTTCTTCGATTAATTGATAAATTAGCCGATGTAATGATGGCTTTTTCTTCAACAAATCACATATCCGAGCTTGACAGAAATGGTATCATTTGGCAGAAAATCAACTTCAAAGGTAATCTGTCATTTCCACAGCATTAATTGCTGTGTATTAATTCGATTCAAGTAGATTCCTTATGGCTTGTTTGGATTTTTTTCTTCTTGTACATACTTTTATGTTCGTGTCACCTAAGCACAGGTGCAAATCCACGTTTTCCTACACTTTGTATAAAAGTTATTCCAGCGAAAAGCGAATTGGCAAAAACGTAAATTTTTACCCAATAAATCGTGCACCAGCTCTGCTTGTATCTAATTTCTTTCTCCGGACATGCAAATTATTTCTCTCAGGTGGCGCGTTCAGTTACCTGTCATGGCAATGGTGCTAGGCAGCTAGGGTGCACACTATCTTGTCAAATTATCTTACTAGAGACTCTGGGTATTCGTGAGATCCCTTAGGCAATGAGTGACGGGTGCGGCTGCTTTTCTGACCACATAGAAAAATTTAAATTCGTCTTGTACAGCGCTAAGCAACAGCAGTTTAGAAAATGTAAAATAGTAAATTAATCTCTAGATAAGATCTTTATTGTGTTAGCTGGAGCTTGAGTTTGATGTTACGCTGATCAGGTTTTACCGAATGTTTTCGAACCCTTTTTTGGTTCTTACATTCGGTTTTAGTAGGCAAATTGAAATTGTGAAATCACAATCACATTAAGACGATTCATCGGTGCCACCGACTTTCGTGCTGGCAGTGTTCCATTTATGTCGATGTCAAATCGAGTTGACGTTTAAAATTCGTAGTTATAATTTGACAAATGAAGGCGTACCCCTGGTGGTCAAAATTGGAATATGTGCAGAGGCAGACCTAAGCATTTAACCAGCATGCCGCTGTCGTAATCATATTTGTCAAGCGTGTACGAAAATTATTTTTAAAAATCTATTTGCGAATGACTGTTTCCTAATACTTGGCTTTTAAGAAAACTATTTTATTAACAAATCATCTTTCTTACTTACGAACAAAAGACAAAAACATGAATTTATTCATCGAAAGTAGATCAACTGGTTCCTACGCTTGACAACTTTTGTAAGCTTTGATGACAAGTATCAGTCTCCAACGAAATCGCGAAAAAAGGAAGGCCTAAACATTCATGGATCACACAAATGCAACGACAGTAGCATTTATTTGGCCTCAGCGACAAAGAGATCTTCAAGTAGAGTGGGAAGGTTTTGATCCATCGCTTCCATATCATAACCTCGCGCCTAAAAGAAAAAGCAGATCGCAAGGTGAACCGTTTGGTCTGCTGTGTTTGATCCAGTGATCACCATAATAAGCGTTGGTTGCATTGATGTAGTTAGAGTGCGTCCTCTAGTGGTTCTGGACTACTGTGCGTCACCTAATGGTCCTGGACGTTTGTGTCCGGGGTAACATTTAATAGTTTGTAACAGCTGCACTTGCGCGAGTATTTTCGAAATCTCCGAAAATACCAATCCTCAAAAGAATACTGAAGTCACTGAAGACCCTATCAAGAAGAAATATAATGCCCTTCTGGATAGAGCCTAAACGGGGCATGTCTGGAGAAGGATGTGAAAGTAGTACTCAAGAACATTAATGATAAAATGAAAATCAAAAGGGAAAACATGTTCCTCAGATTATAAATGCTATCATTATCATTATTATATTGATGCTATTGTCATCAGCAGAACTACATAGTTTTCCAAGACTCATAATCAACAATGATGAAGACAGACGCAAGACACATATGTAACGTCTTGAGTGCGCACACTTTTCCATGGGAAAAGGGGACTTTTACCATTTCATTTTCGTAATGAGTTCAGAGCTGACTTAATAACGAAAAGAAGCTGCGACTAACCAAGAAAAAGAAGCTTAATGTTGTATGCCACAGGACACTACAGCACTGTACAGAGAGCGTGCGCGTTTGACTCTCCAAACGTCAAAAACCAGTATAGAGAGCCATCACCGAGACACCTCTAAAAGCGTGGGTAATTCAAGTAGTCAGGGTTTCAGTACACTAAGGGCAGGTTTTTCAGTGCACATTGAAGCCCAACTTCAGCCACGGTCTGCTAGTCCCGGAACAAGGCGAATCTTAACCCCACGCACAGTTTTTCAGTGCTAGATAAAGTTCTTAAAATTCTCTCAACTCTCACTTGACATAGAATAAAAGAGTTCTCAAAATGTCATTTTTCACAGAAGCACGCAAAACGAATTTTAGACATATTTAACCTTTTTCACATCTCTAGACAAAAACGGGCAAAGAAGTTCAAACTGTTGTTCTCTTTTCGAACCAAATTTGGAGAGTTGATGGCTGTTTCACAACTAGCGTGTCAACGTCAACGCGAAACTTGAAAAATCGTTTGTTAATTCACAATCAAAGCGAGAAACGCGACGACTGTTTTGATTGAAAAGTGACAAAACATGACATGTATTTGTAAAATTTTGTCGACTTAAAAATAAACCAACACATTTATGGTTTATTTTTAAAAACAACTATTATGCGAGAAACAGATTAACCACTTCGACATCAACAGCGATATTGACAACCATCACCGAAAGTCTTGTAAAACAGATTGAGACCATCGACAGCAACTTTTTGCGTGTATATTTCTTACGAGAGCTGCATTGTGAATTTGGTAGCACTTGCACAGCAACATCGAACTTTAGGATTAGGTCTAACGTCGATGTCGACGTCGAAGTTGCTGTGGTTATCTATTTATACGGCAGTATATACACTGAGCATAAAAATATGCTGTCAATGTTGATTTCGTTGTCGATGTTGCTGGGGTAATCTGTTTCTAGCTTAAGCTTAAAAAAAAAACATCTATTGTCACAACTGCGAATGACATTATAATCGTCGACCGCGGCGAGAGTTTTTAATATTTTCGAAAAGGCCGGCGGCGTGCGAGATTGCGATAACACCGGTATTATGAACCACCCCATACATATCCATTAAAAGAAATTCATTTGACAAATCGCTCGTTCTCTCGCTCTTGCTGCAAAACAGCCAGAGATTAAGCCGAGATTAACCCACGATCGAAACTGATCTAAAATTCTATAGGGTTCGTTAGTCCATTAATCAAAAAGGGACCAGAAAGTTCTAAGATTTGTGTGTGATTTAAGCCCATCGCTTTAAAAAATTTGATATTACAGCACTGAAAAAATGCGATGCAATGTGTAGTTCTGTGTGCGAGGAGGGCGAATAGAGGAGAAGATACAACCGTGAAGAGGGTGTTCATCAAAAAGCCAGGACAGTGAGAACATTGGCTCGGCCATATCGAGATGATGGACAACAACGCTCGACCAAAGAGAGTTTTCCTATCCAAGGCCCAAGGTTCGAGATGATCAGGAAGACCGAATATCCGTTTTCTGAACCAAGCCACCGTGTATACCAAAGTTCTTGGTCTGGTTAACGGAAGTAGCGTACCCAGGGGTGGAATAGGCTATATGGTGATTTGTGACATAAGAGATGTTAAAAATCACAAAAATTGAGCCTGCATGCACTGATGTCCCCATAAAACTTGTGGGAACTTGTTAAAATCTGGGAACTTGTGACAGCTCAAAAATGGTGGGAACTTGTGACAGCTCACGACCAATCACCGTCATAATCAGCTGAACGTCAGTTCTCAAACTTTTTATTCATTGTTTCTGTTCCACACACTTATACTATAACTCCATCTCCAACCGACGGACACCAATTTGAATATATATTAAACTAATCCCCTTCAAACTGCAAGATTTGGCATATAAATTATACATCAGTCCTCTCGGGAAGTAATTAAAAATAAATCTCCTCATAAATCTCATTATTTATCCTTTTCACAAACCTCTTCAATGACACTTTTAACCAACCCTTTTTGCACACCTTTATAAAAGTTTGAGTTTGAAAAAGAAAATAGAAACTGTCCACGTATGACAGATCACAATTTTGTGATAGATCTGCCACTATTGGCACTTTTCTCGGCAAACTATCACTTATTGGCACTTTTACCACGAAGTTGTTTCTTCGCTCCTGGGAAATGTTATGTTATCGTTGTTCTCTTCTGAGAGCCCAAATGACAACAAAAGAGTGTTAAATTTTTTTAGTGGAGACTATTCAGGCTTTATTTTAAATCATTTTCCGCTTATCGCAGTTTTGTAGCCCATGGATACATAGTAAAAAATTTTTGTATTCAAGTATTAAAAAGAATTCCTTTTATACTTCACAAGCCTTAATAATGCAACTCTTCGGAGAAATTTGTTTTTGATCACCATAAGCAGACGGAATATTTCGTTTGACCCAGGAATATAACGAAGCAGTAAAGTTGAGAAGGCCTGATCCACTTGACTTAATTACAAAAAGGATACCTTTTATGGTGCTTAAATTAAGGATGGCGCCATTCTAAGCCGTCCATTTTTTTTTTCTTGATAACTGCTTTTTTTACAAAACAACTAATTCGTACCTTGCTTAAGACCTGGGGCCATAGTTATAGTAAAGCTTTTAAGTAACTTCTATCTACATTTCTGCTGCGAACAGCAAGGAACATTTTTATTCCCTTTATAAAAAGAAAACCTTTACATGAGTTCAATTCTTGACAGATTAATTACACTCACCTCATTGCATTCAATTAGCTGTAAGCATCCTAATTTAATTGACGTTCCGGCTACATTAAAACCTTCGATCAGTCCTGTAAAAACCGTAAAACCAAACAAAAAATCATCGACAATCAGTTTTAATGAATAGATTTACAAGTTTTCTGCGCGCAGGGACACAAAAAACGATTCCATAGCTGGACCTGGAGCAGTGACCACGCCGGCCGCCACCGCCACAACCATCATCGACTTCGGTGCGTGTCTGCACCTTGAGGGCAACCAACTGGGCAGCATTGAAATACCCGCGCGTACCACTCTTAACAGACTTGCCAGGAATGCGTATCATAATTGAAATGATTTGTAGCGCACGGTCTCCGATAAACTGGCTACGGTCTCTGATGCTGATTCCACACGGTGTACGCTGCTGTCCACCTCCTCGTGGTGCTGGACATGCTCCTGTCATCTGGGACAAACAAAATCTGTACGACGAACGTGCGCGTTCACATTACAAATCAACGAAATCTCTCCTCTAGATACCGTGTCTGTCTGTCTGACTGTCTGTGGCGATATAAATTATCATTACGAGAGTTTTTGTTCGTCCTTTGGACGAATGCGTGGTCGCACGTTGATTGGGGAAAAGATTTCCACATGTCCTACCTTGTATGATGAATGGCTGCAGATCAACATAATGCAATGCGCTCTTGGAATTATTGATTTCAGCACACACCCTGCGCGTCGTCATCGTGCTGCTAATTGAAGATCATTGCGCTAATTGCGCCCCAGATGTCGCTGAATGACGATGAGCAATGCATAATTGCGCTCTCTGACAAGCATTCGAGGAATGCCCCTTAATCTGATTCGAGCCGTCAACAAAACGTCTAATTATGGACGAGGCAGGCGCCAACAACATGCACAATCTGTGTAATTAAACTTTCAAAATAAAATCCAGCCAAGCTCTCAAGTCTCAAGTACACTTGGACAATTTGAATATAAATTGAGCAATATTTTGCCGGCGGGCTCATCACGCGGTTTTGTGGGTCGAAGGCCTTAAGGTCGATGTGATCATGAGAGTTGGGCTAAAGTGGTTTCACTTTCACTATTGCGGGTGCGATGAAAAATGTCAATGTCTCGTTTAAAAATTAAAAGTGATAGTTTGTCTGAATCTTGAGACGCGCAATCTTATCCAGGCAATCTTCTTTCTTTTTATTTTCTTACAGGTATTGGGTGTAGCTTCAGGCTGAATACCGATGGACCTGTATTCGTAAGGAATGGAGATTGATGTGCTGATGAGCTCGAAATCACGAGCAGCAGCTTGGTGGAAACACCAAATTCATTAAGGTAGGATCTCGATCATACTTTGTTGCACTGATCTTTAATCGCTTGTCATCCGGCTTTCATGACTCGTTAAGGTACACGCTCCAGGAGAACGGTCATCACAGTGTCTGAGGCTAACGTATATATCTCTTGAGGAAGAGAAGATGAAATCAGATTCGAATTTGCATACGTTCACGATCAATCCCGATGATGCGCGATGAGATGTCTTCGTCAACAACAAACCGGAGTTGGACGATCATGAGGCGAATTCAATTAAACATGATTACAGATAAGATAATCGGTAACCGATCTTGTCATCTGAAAAAAGTTTGAAAAGTAGTTGACAGGGATGTGAATAAAATATTGAATTTGTTATGCAAATGTGTCTTAAGCCATTTAATTGGGTTAACTTTGGGCTTGAGGCTCAATCTGGAGTCTGAAGGAATTTGAAGAGGAAAAGTGTCAAACCTTGACGTCTATTAATGACATAATCACACAAGTTTTGGAGCCATACTAAGAGTGATGTGGTGAGTCATTGTTATTGTAATGTTTTTGCCTGGGGTTCTTCGAATTAAACACAATTACACTTTTATAATTACACAATGAAACACTTTATTTATGAAACAAAACTTATCTTAATTCAAAACACACTTAATTCAACTTCGCTACTTAGAATTCAACACTTTATTCAACTTTTAAAATATAGCTGTCCTCGTCCGATCCTTTCATTTGGGTATTTTTACAAATTCACCGTGTTCTCGACGTTTCCAATCTTGTAACTTTCCATTGGTACTTTTCCGCTGAATTCCATGGAGGGGAAATTTTCGATATCGAAACCGTAACTTAGAATATCTGTTTGCTGTCAACTTACTGGAATGACAGTTAGGCGTGTTCGTTTAATGAATCGCTGGGTGCATTCCCACGACTCCTACATGTCTTTTTACTTCTTGTCGTCACATTACATTATTCTGGTGATTTCACACAAGTCTGTTGACACTTGCTCAGGACGATCCAATATAACTTTCTATAATGTTTGGGTCATGTGTAGGTATTCTTTATTCGTTATTCGGCGTGGAAAAGCCTTCCACGACGTCTTTCGTTAATTTGGAAACAATTTGACAGTTTGGCGTAACCTATTAACAAAAAAATAGGCTTTTTTGACATTGACTACTCGTTTTGATGTTTTGTTTATCGTCCTACGGAAAATACGCCTCTTGTGTCAGTCTACAATAAAAAAGTTAAATTCCTCATTAAATTACCACTACAATTACCCCAATTATGCCCCTTAAGTGTTGGAGTACCTACCTATCAAAATTCTAAAGTTTTTTTTTGTTTTTGCAACTTTTCACTCGTTTGATGTTGTAGTTCAAAATCGGACATCCTCAGTACGCATAGTGACCACAACCCAAGCAACAATGCTTCTCGAAGACATGCCACTCTTAGGGTCCTCCGTGAAAGTATTGCAATATTTGTCATTCATATTGGTCAGCAATAATTGGCAACATTTTGTCTCTATTGTTCCCATTTCGCTCCTGATACTCACTCAGTCAATTGGGGCACATTTTGCTGGCGCCTGAGCCGATTGTTTCTGTCATTCGAAACTCGTACCACTTGGTTCATTGGACTAACACTCTCTTGAGGTGTCTTCTTTTGGTGTGGAAACGTGACCAATTTGAGGATTTTCTGCAGCTCATTTCCACTGCTTATAGAAATGTCAAACGCAACGAAGGCCTGAAAGGAAAAGCAATTATTAAGGACATCTGCAGAACTGCCAAAATAATAGCAAGAGTAAATTTTTTCGTAGCAATTGCAACAGTGTCTGGCTTTGGACTTTACCCACTTTTTGCGAGTGTCCGACGTAAGACAAAACTATAATTTGAAAGCTCTTACCTAACATGAAGTTTTTTAGTTCTTCCATATGGTGCATACATCCCTGGATTTGATAAATATGCCTCGCCCGTGTATGAGTGCATGTACGCGTTTCAGTTCATCATCACAATACCCAGCACTTGTGTGTATGTTCCTTTTACGAATCTAGTTATTGCGTTCGTATTATTCACAGTTTTAATGAGCAAGGTCTTGCAACACCACCTGTCAAAGTTAAAAGACCTCTCAAGAGAACAGGTATGGACTGAGGTCGTTTGGTGCATCGAATATCAACTGAAGATTATAAGGTTACACTACACCATATTTATTCTTTCAATATTTGTGTCTTTGACTATGTAATCCTTGTTCAGATTTGTAAAAATTATCAATTCCTTGGTCACTTACCACCGGGGTGCTGCTATGTGCCTTGCTGTTTCTACTGAACATTGTATAAACAAAAATTCGAATAACATAGTTTTAAAAACTCGTTTTAACAACTTTCTTCATCAGGTTTCCAGCTCAGAGCAGTTAGTAATCGTGGTGATCTACTTAACGATGACAATGTCACAGCTCTCGGTGCTGTACTGGTTCGCCAATGAGTTGTATGTTCAAGTAGGGTAATCTATTACAATTGTTTTATGGTTACTCTAATTTTATATTATTTTTCAGAGCACTGCAATAGCTGTCGAAGCGTACAATTCGAATTGGTTTGAGTTCGATTTGAAAACCCAAAAAGCACTTTTGCTACTTATTACAAGAGCTCAGAAGCCCTGCGCTGTAAGGCAACTATTACTTTATGTCGCATCACATTACCTTAAGATTTACTATCTTCCCAGATTATGGTGGGAAATGTTTTCCCAATGACTTTGGAAACCTTTCAGTCACTGCTTAATACCACGTATTCATATTTTACCCTGCTAAGACGTTTCTATGAATAATTTTTTTTTTAACTTGCTTAAAAATAAAACTTTTGATTTATACCATGTCTCCACCGGGCACTTATCCGCGATTTTTATAAATCTTTATCAAATCCTCCAAAAATCACGCGATTTACCATACAAATTTAAATCCTCTCGGCAAGCGATTACAAATAAATTTTCTCATAAATCCATTCACACTATACATAATTTTCTGCACCTTTATAACAGTCTGAGAATCAGAACAGAAAACTAAACTGAAACTGTCCCTGTACGACAGATCTGTCACAATAACGTTCTTTATTGTGATTTCTACTTGGGAAATGATATCGCCACTCTCTTTTGAGAGCCAAAATGACAGAAAGAGAGTGTTCGTGTCAAATTAATAATATATATGTCCGGTGGAGACACTTTGGGATTTCTTTTCAATCGTCTCCCGCTAATACTCTTTCAATTGCCGGTGGAGACACGGTATTACTTTCACTTCCAAGCACTACTATCTGCAACTATTAAAACTTAAAATTTGGAGGATGTAAGTTTTCAGGAAACTTCAACAGCTCGTCTACTTATACCTAATTGTGTGCCTGGAAGCTTTTTAGAGACTTCTTACATTTCGACCCACCTTTTTGCTACAGTTTTTTGAACTCGACTCAGCTAGAGTTAACATTCTTCCATATACTTTGTAATCAACTTCGAAGCGTCCGGCTTCAATTTTAAATCACCTAATCAGTGTCATGCTGTTTGACATTTCTGCCATTCTGCGGCACTCATGTTGAGCAAGCAGCTCGCACACTACAAAATAGGTAAAATTTATGTCCCCTAGTGCCAAGTTTAACACACATCTAACACAGCTTCTCGCGTCAACTTGTCGCATCATAATGTCACAATTCGCATCTTCGAGGCCTCGGGCAAGACGCGATCAGCAAAATCCGTGATCCACAGCCAAACTTAGTGCACGTGTGCAACATCCGATCCAACTTCAACAGCGCAGTTACTAATCCGTAGCCGTTTACATTGCGTCACATCGAATGCCTAAATGCAGATAAAATTATTACTTTGCAGCCCATACTAGGCGTCCGATGTGGACGCAATGATCAATCAACTTGGTCACCCGCTTGGTGGCAGCACCATGCCGGACGGATCGCAACGTGAAATATTTCAAAAAATATCATTTCGTTCCATCGTCTATTTTGCGCGGAACGCCGAAGCCGAATACCGCAAGACTGCGCGGGCAGGAAAATATGGAAATAATATTATGGAGCATCATGATCCGCATTATTGCGGCTGACCAAATGCAGCCCGGTGTCTCATTAAAAGCCTAAGGCCAGGCTAGCGTCAGGTGCAACTGCAGCAAACCGTCGAACTGGTATCGAAGCTGGTATCATCATATCAAAGCCGAGCAATGACACCATAAAATCTGAATACATTTGGGATTAGATACTGATGCCGACACTGATGCCTCTGCAGTCAGTCCAGATCAAGAGCCAAGTCCATTTGGTTGGCGATTCGATACGCGTGACTAAGCGACAGTTGGTGGTATAAATTGGAAGAATTTCTGCGGATTTCTTCTTTTGGTTGAAGTTCGCAGACTCGTCTAGGAAAAACGTGAGAAGCAACTGGTTTCGATGGATGCAACGTGCCTTGATGTGCGCCGACATGGTGCACAAATAATTTTTCCTCTCCAGGGACTTCAGATGAGATTTCATGCAGCACAGATCTACTCATATATGAATCGAGTTTATTGAAGAAATTCCGTTTAAAATTGCCACTGTCGGAAGCGGCACAGAGTGATTACTCTGATGGACATTCAATCGAAGTTGTCAAATGTGGTTTCTTCAGAGGAACGGCAAATTGCCTGTTTGACATTATGATCTGGTTCTGATGGTGGGTAAACATCTGGACGTAAAGAGAAATTGAAGCCATTGAAATTTTGACTTATGGAGCTGAAATGGTATGTTTCGTTTGGTAAGGAGGAAGACAACGTTTATGGGTCAATAGTTTAGCAAACCAAAGCCTCGGTATTTAAATTGTCTCATACGTGCGTCATTCGGTTGCTACGTCACATTATCCCCCTCCTAATTTTATTCCTCATAAACGAAAACAACAGGATTGCTTGCATTGTCAAGTCATTATGCTGGTCATTCATTTAAAAAAAAATTTACTTCGGCCTTAAGACCACGTTGAGTATGAAATTTTTTTAGCATTTCTTGAGTCTTCATAGTATTGTCACCCCCTAACATTTCGTTGATAGTTGGAAAAAAAAGATCAAGCTTAAAAGAGTTGCAAATTTAAAAATTTTGCGAGATCATAGAAATGAAAATGATTTGCCTAAGGTTCAGGGATGAACTGGTACACGGAGCTCGTAATTTCGGAAGTTATAAACTGTCTATGCTATGTCTTCGGACTCTCAAGACTTTTTTTAAATGTCCGAAGTCGGGATTCAAACAAGTTTTTTACTTCTTCTATGAGGACTTAGATCTAAGAGCCTTTTTTTGTCAATGGGTCCTCAACTTCTGCCCGAATGAGATGTTCTTGAGTCATTTTAGACTTCTTTCGTGAAAGCGCTATCGGCTATTCGAATAAGGCTGAATTTAAAGCTAGGACTCGAAGGCCCTCTTGGCTGTATATATTCTCCCTTTGTTAGTGGCTGTAACGTGTTTTTCTTCTTTATTTGAAATCATTTCTGAAGTTCTTGAGCACTCAGAAGTCGTGATACTAGTGGCAGGCTAAGGTATTTGCTTGACTAAAGAGATCTACCTTTTTACCAGAAGTTAAGCGACTTCTTACTTACTTACTTAAGGTGGCGCTACAGTCCGGGGTGGACCTGGGCCTCGGCCAACAAGCTTCGCCAGCCAGCTCTGTCTCTAGCTAGCCGTCTCCAGTTTCGCACGCGAAGTTGGCTGAGGTCCCCTTCCACTTGCGTGCGCCACCTGAGTCTCGGTGCTCCTCTACCGCGTCGTCCCTGCGGTGTGGATTCGAAGATTTTCCGGGCCGGGGCGTTGGTGTCCATCCGCTCTAGATGACCCAGCCATCGTAGACGTTGTGTTTTGACTCTTTTGGCTAGGTCGGTATCGCTGTACAGCCCGTACAGTTCGATGTTATATCTCCTCCTCCACTCTCCGTCTATGCAGACGGGACCGTAAATCGTCCGAAGAATTTTCCTCTCGAAGCAGCCTAAAGTGTTTTCATCCGCCTTTGACAGAGTCCATGCTTCTGCACCGTAAAGCAGGACTGGGATGATGAGGGTCTTATACATGGACACTTTAGTTGCTCGAGAGAGGGCTTTGCTACTCAATTGCCTTCTTAGCCCAAAGAAACAGCGATTGGCAAGAGTTATCCTTCGTTTGATTTCAGCGCTGGTGTCATTGTCTGAATTGATAGCGGAACCAAGGTAGACAAAGTCCCTAACTACCTCAAAAGCGACTTCACTTCTTCTGATATTCTGTGACACAGTTCATGACTGACACTAAAAGCTTATAAAAGCCATCAGCCTTCACCTGACCTCTCCCAACCATGCATATAGTGTTTGCACTGCCGCTTACGGTGTTCTAACACACATGTAGAGAGCCCATAAGTTTTTGCCGATTCCGATTTCATTTGCCTCTAATGCAAATGGCACACTCAGAGGGTTTGTTGTGCTAAAGCGCTAAAATGCATATTAAAAACTTAAAACGTAATGCATTAAAAAACTTTAATTTAAGCATTTTCATCTAAGCATCTTTTTAAATCAAATAAAATTAAAACTACATAGGTACACCTTTATTCGTAGAAACGCCTTAGCAATGTAAAGTATGAGTAAGTTGTGTTGAGCAAACTTTGAAAGGTTTCCAATGTCATTGGAAATATGTTCCCGATCATGATCTGAAAATAGAAAAATAATCTCAGTTGATTTGGCGAAAAAACTGCATAATAAGGTGTTTTCACCGGACACTAATCTGCGATTAAGACAAATTTTCCTTAAATTTCCTCTTAATCACGAGATTTACCATACGAATTTTAGACTCTTCAAGGAGAGATTAAAAATTAATCGCGTACTTCATCTCTTCCACCCATGAGTTGTGGACTCAAACAGTACAGAATTTTACGTGTACTGTGCGTTACCTGACGGAGCAAATCAAACAAACCTCTATCTGACAAATTGGCATCATCAACTCAGATGTGTTTGGTGTGTTGTGTAAAGGAGTCCGCAGAACTGTTGATGTTGCTGTTGATGTGTTTGGACCTGTCAGAAAGGTTATACTCACTGAGGATTGCCCACTGCAGAATGATGTATTCTAATGTTGGTACTGCTGGTTGATGTTGAACAAGTTGGTCTACTATCGAATTTGTAAAAAAAAGTCATATCAACATATTTCTTTTTTTTTGATTATTTCGATTAGTAGATTAAAGAAATCCGTATCAATGATAAATGAATTAAATTATTTTTAAATATGAGTTGCAAAAAAACTCACGTTTTCAAGGAAATGGTCAGAGGCCGTGACAACTAGACATTGCCATTTCACACAACAGAAAGTCATTGAGAAATGTCAAAAATGAAAGCATATCTACGTCAAGTTAATCTCCTCGTTTCCTGTGGAAACACTTTAGGATGAACTTTAATCTTCCTACGTTAATCTTTTGGTGATGTCAATGGAAACACCCTATAAGATCATTACATTGATAGCTTGTTCTTCTTGTGCCACCTTGTTTTGGCTATAAACACAATAAATCAACCCATTGTAAGAAAATCAAACGAACCATTGGAAAAACGGAAAAGCTTGAATTTGAAAACGTATTCTAGAACTGCAACGTTTAAGTCTAGATTTCAGAAATTCCGCTTTCTACTCTTCGATTTAAAGGGGTTATTAGGGGTTTTCCATTACTTAACTTAGGGCCACTTTTTCAGTGCAAGATTATTTGAGTTTCCGAGTAAAACAAGCCCGCGAAATGAATTTTGCAACGAATATTGATCTGGGCTTAAATCGCCAAATTTGGTGAGCTAATCTCGGATCAACACTGGTTTTTTTTTACGTCTGAAGATGACTCGAATTTCTTTTCCTGTGTTTTGCTATGTGATGTGAGAGCTGAGAGAGTCAATAATTTCGAGAGTTGAAGATTTTGACATCTTTACTGACGGAGTAAAAACTTTCAAAAACTTTTCGCTAGGTTAACTCTAGATTCTTATTCTAGATAATAGTTTAAGCTGGGCTTAACTCAGCACTGAAAAGCCGGCCCTTAATAACTTAACTCGTATTGAAATATGATAAAATAGAACGACAAGCTCAAGAGAGTACTTACCGCACATGGTCTTTGGGCTCTTGCTATGATCAGTAAAATTGCTTTCTGGGTTTTCAAATCGAACTCAAACCAATTCGTGTTGTATGCTTCGACGGCTACTGCAGTGCTCTAGGAAAACAAACTTTTTAAGGTAATAAGAGAATAGCCATTACGTTTTTACCTCAAAGTACAGTTCGTTTGCGAACCAGTAAACAACTGAAAGCTGTGTCATTGTCATGGCCAAATAGATCACCACGATCACCAGCTGCCCCAAGCTAGAAACCTACAAGAATGTTTTCAGCATAATTTGGGTTTCATAAGGGTTTTTTGATCGCAAAAGTTGAACACAAAAGGAATCTGCAGTGTTACGAAAGCGTAGCTGAATTTAACTTTCATGTTACAGAAAGTAATGTGACAGCTTGCTGACAGCTGTGCTTCAAGAATAATATTGACAGATGTTTGCTTCTAATTCCTTTTGTGTTCAGCACTTTTGTCATAATCCCCACTATGTTAAGTAGAAAAAGCAAGGCACACAGCAGCACCCCTGAGGCTATAAACTCAACCAAATATATGTACGTGACCAGAGAATTGATGGTTTTTACAAATCTGTGCGAAAAAATTACCATAAGATCAAAAAAATAATGCGCTTCACAAGTAATCGGTTACCTTATGATCTTCAATTGATACTGAATACACCATATGACCTCGCGCCATATCTGTTTTTTCGGGAGATCCTTCAACTTTGACAGATGATATTTTAGTACCTTATTCATCAATACGGTAAACAATATGAAGGCAAGGAAAAGATTAGTAAAAGGAATGTACACGCAGCTGCAAGGTATGGTAATGATGAATTGAAACGCATACAGAAACTCATAAAGGGGCGAGGCATATTTATCAAAACCAGGGATGTATGCACCATAGGGAAGGACTGAAAATTTCTGTTATAAAATTTAACTTAATCTCAGTTCAAAAAAAAAACACACTTACGTCTAACTCGTGCAAAAAGGGGATAGATTCCAAAACCAAACACCGTTGCAGTTGCAACAACGATATTCGCCTTGCCAATGGTTTTAACTGTCTTGCAGGTAGCAGTCATCATGTTATTCATCTCTACTCCTTCATTACGTTGAATTTCAAAAAATGCACTAGAAACAGTCCTGAGAAAGGATTTGTACTTATCGCTTTTTGATACCAAGTTGAGGCCCCTCAGGAGAGTGTTACTCCAGAGCACCAAATGGTACGAATTCCGGATAACAACAACAATCGGCTCAGGCGTCAATAAAATGTGGCCCAGTTGGCTGAGAATCAAAAGTATCATCGGTATGATGGTCAAGTAGTGTCGCCAATTGTTGTTGGCCAACATGAATGACCAAAATTTCAATAATTTCACCGACATGCCAAAGAGTGGCAGCTCTTCGAGAGTCATTGCGTTGCTCAGTTGTGTGCAGTAAGTGACACTTTGTCAAGATGTCAAATCTCAATCATGTATTTATATACTTAAAGGACAAGCAAAGAATCCTTGAACTTTGTCTTTGTGATTGATACTTTAGCGAAAATGCATCAGACTACTTATTAGGGGGAAACTTCAGAACAACACTTAATATCAAGCTAAAATTTTGTAGGTAAACATATTGTTAATAATTGATGGGAAAAACACTTAAGCTGCTTGTTTCCTCAATCCTCACACGTATATACAACATGCACTTTGTTTGCTAAATATACACTTCAATTTAATTTAATTCAACTGAAATAAATTAAATATACACTTCAATTTAATCAACAGTAGCTGTGAAACTAAAGGGTATCATAAAATATTTTCGAAACGTCAAAGAAACCTTATGAAACCATTTTGCAGTGGTATGTGTGTCACGCTGCTGTACACAAGCTCCCGAGCTCGAGTCCTAACCTGCGCAATAGCATCAGCGAAAACTTGTAGGAGAGAAGGGACAAAGCATACAAGTTTGTGAGAGGTTAGACCGTGGCTCTCCTGAGTTTTAAAAGACCCATTGTCTCATGGGGTTAAATATTTTATGTCGCCGGTTTTAACCTTTGTGTACTGTATGCCATTTTATATCTAATATGACATCATTCGATTCGCATCTCCGCTTCTTACGCGTAGATTCGATTGAATTTGAGAGCCAAAAACCGTCACCTCTACGAGAGAACCTTATTCCATGTTTCCACCGGGTACTAATCCACGATTTAAAAATCTATTTTGAGTCGTCTACAAATAACGCGATTACCCATACAAATTTTAATCTTGTCAGCAAGCGATTAAAAATAAACCCCCTCATAAATCTCATTCACCCTTTTCACGAACCACTTTCAACTCTTTTCGAACACCTTCTTAATAGTTTGAGAATCGAAAAAGGACACTGAAACTGTCCGTCCACGTATGACAGATCCGTCAAAATTACGGTTTATATTGAGATGTTAATAACGGAGATCTTTTTTCGCTCCTGGAGCATGACATGGCCACTCTCTTTTGAGAGCCAAATTGACAGAAAAAGAGTGCTCATGTCAAATTGATCATTTTTTTGTCTAGTGGAACCACTTGAAGATTTATTCTTCTTCCGGTCTCTTCTCCCGGTAATACTCGTATTATTGCCGGTGGATACATACTAAAACTCTTAAGTCTTTCACGCAGGTTCTCAATTGTGGGGTTAATTGTGTCCGTGTCAAAAGGGACACAGCTCGACATAAAAATGTGCTTCAAATATCCTTACAACTTTTTTGGCACAATACTCATCACACGACTAATAATTTTCCGTGTGACCTCTCTAAATTTTGATGACAACTTCATTTTTTTTACGAACTATGACCAATTTCTGCATTCAATTAATTAAACTTACTTGTTGGGCTTTTTAAAATTAATTAATTAAACTTACTTATTGGGCTGATTCCTTTGCATGCAAATGAGCCTTAATTTAAAACATTTGATGACATCCTCAAGGGTAGATTTATTAATTTTTTAGTTTATTAATTAATTAGCTTTCAATTTAAGCTGCTTTAAGTGATTTTAAATTTTTTATTGCTGGTTGATGTTTATCAAGTTGGTCTACTATCGAATTTGTGAACCGAAATCCCATCAACATATTTGACGTTTTGTTTTTCTTTTTTTTTGGGTTACTTCGTTTCGTAGACTAAAAAACAGATGTCAGTGAAATATGAGTTTTATTTTTTCAAAGCCTGAGTTGCCCGAAAGCTAAAAAAACTACGTTTTCAATGAGATGAGCAGCGGACGTGACGACCAATTGTGAAAAATCAAATTTTATGGAATTTATGTCACCCGCTTAAAAAAAAAAACAATAAAAGAAAGCTGAGGAGTGGAAACTCTCAGCCATCACTTACAAACGAGGTTTTTGTCTGACATAAGCATTGCTGTGGGACGCCTCGTTTTCCTGGCACAAATTTGCTGCTGTCTTACATTCCGCATTCGCGGTAGGACCACAATCGTGTAGCTGAGCGGTAATAAGAGCTGTCAAATGTTTTTGGTGTAGCGTCACATCTTTTTGCGACTTCTACTACTACCGCTACGTACCTACTTCAGCTACGTGCATTGTGGTCCGCTACAATCAAACATGTGTGTTCGTTTTAACTTTTCTTAATAGATCCAAATCAATAGGCCACAAACAGAGTGGAAAATATGGAACATGTCATGTAAGATACTCCAGGACTCCTTCTTGGTGAATCTTATGACATTACGGATTGAAAACCTCTTTTTCAGCTATAATTAACTCGCTGACCAGTTTGTCAGCTCTTGAAAGGACTTCCAATAGTTTATAGCGAATCAATCCATTATGGATACAAAACATTTTTCCAAACCAGCCCGATAGTGATCATCGAGAACCTATACATGCTGCACCGTGCTCTGGTCTAGAGCTTGAGTCTGATTAATGTTTTCTTTTCACGGTGAACTAATCCATGCATCGATTCTTTAGTTATCTACGACTGTGTTAACCATATTACATTCATACTGATCTTATCCTTATCTTGATAAATCGTCCTATTCCCGCGCCGTCAGCCTCTTACTTTTACAAAAAGCCACTTCTACACAAGTGCTTCCAGCTCACTGCACGGTCATCATTTGTACTCTCACCGATGCGATGGTAGCCTACAGCTTCAGCAGGTCGTAATTCATAGCCCGCTCGGGCAGCTTTGTAAACACGCTGGTAATTCATAAACCGCATCTGTTCAATCACTTTGTAACGTGTTATACCCCTACGGAGCTAGAGCGTAATACATTACTTGACACTGTGCACTTATCTTGAGGGAACATCTACAAACAGCCCGCTGAATTTTCTCATCTCATCCCGCAGATATATGTTTAGCTGGCAGCAATCTTTTTGAAATACAATCTGATAAAAATATTTCGATTGAAAGTCACTTGCTTTATCGTTTCTTGTTTTGCCGCGCGGATTTTAAAATCTCGATCTAACTCCCAGGATCCCATCAGAGTCGCGCGATACTAATCTTCTATATTGGTCGTCCTCCCTAGGGAGAGAAAATGACCACCACATGCATCGCCTGACGGGGCATCTATGAATCCATGGCAGCGAGTAACAGCAGATTGCTATCTACCCATCATATGTCATAGAGGAACCAAAAGGCCAAGTGGCTGGGGGACCAAGTGTAGTTAAACTAAATTAGAGCTCTTCAGGTGCAAAACATGCCTAACCAACCAGGCAACCGGTTGCTTGTTAGTATAGGCACTACGTGCACTTGCGACCGACCGACGAAGCACTTACATACGGGCTACGCGCAACCAGACATAGAGTGCGCGCACGCGTATTCCATTACACTTTGTCGATATGCAGAAGATTGGAAGGTAGGTGGACATGTTGAACTGTTGAACACACTATGCGACAAGTGCAACAGCACAACACCATCACCATAGCTTTTGGAACCACGAGATCGAAAAGTCAGATATGCCATGGTGGCAGACTCGAGGATCACTTCACTTACTGCAGGCGATCACCGCGCGTTGTGGGCAGATTTGTATGGGATGATAAACCCCACTTAGTACCGGCCGACGCACGTATGATATGGATAAGATTTTATTAAAATCTTGATCAGATCAATTGAGGATCGTTTATTATGGCAAACTTCCTGGAACAGTGTTCCATTAATGGTTGGCCTCATTGTTAATGAAAGTACTCTTAAGGGTCAATGCGAGATCATCTGATCTAGATCAGATTAATCGAAGATCGTTCATTATGGCAAACTTCCTGGAACGGTGTTCCATTGAAGGTTTACTTTTATTCGTGAAAAGATCAAAATGACGGATCAAGGTGGTAACACGGCTAAGACCAAGATCTGTTTATACCGAAAGTCGGTGATTGGGCTAAACCGGTAAGAAGTTCAGTGCAGGGCTACATTCGTTAATAAAGTTAACGAAAGCCTCGAATTTCGAAATCATTGTGACATTATCCCTTTAGACTGTCACTTTTCATAGAATTTTCAGAATTTTTTTTACGAAACCGCCAATAAATGAAGAGACAAAGAAGATGTTTTAGACACATGAAGTCCTCTTTAATATAAAACTTAATTTCATGTTAAACTTTACGGTCGAGCAAAGTGAAGTAAGCATATGAAGGCAGCTTCACAAACAAACTTTCGATTTGTTTTTCTCCTGTTAAGATGCGTCGGCTTTGCTTCTGATGCAAATGGCATTTCCCAAAAAAAGTAGTTTTTTTTTCGGTTGCTTTTTCTTCGCGTTTTGGGTGCTTAAAGTCAAAGTTACATTGTGCTAGGAAAGAAGTATTGAAATCGTATATGGCTTAGCTCGTAAACGTCAGGCCAAAAGCGGAGCCAAATTTGTGAATGTAGCATAAATTTCAATGTCAAACTCTGACAATTGACAGTGACGGCATGAGTCTGAATCTTCATATTCCTTCATTCAAAATGTTGCATTGTGATTTATGAACCGTTAGAAGCGTGCGTTAAATTGTTCAAGTTCAAGGCCAGGCAACTTTATCTTTTTTATTGGCGAGACCAATTCTAAAGAGAACTCATGAAATTACAACTAATTGACTTCTGGCTCCACTAACTTGATATAAATTCTATTCGCATCCTATTAATATCCTTAATAACAAGAGAACTGACGAGGCTCTCAATTAATCATGCCTACGCTACCGTGCAACCGATAGCAGATGTCATTTCAATTCTTGCCCAAAGAAACTAATCTCGAGTTTGGTTAATTAACTCCAAGTGACATATTTGTCATGTTAGCGATCATTTCGAATTGTATTCAAAGGGGGACAACACAATCTGTCGAAAAATTGCTGTCAAAAAAATTCCTACATATGACTTAAAAATGAATTCAGATTACAAATCAGCACAGTAGCACAGCTCTGTTGGCGTATGTGTATGAAAACGGCAGCTGCAAGAAGGCGTTTAACTGTCCTGCCACTGCCATAGACACTTGAGATTTCGCACAACAACAGCAGCTGAGTGTATGCGAAGGTATCCTTTGCATTATTTATGACACTTTTGTCGAACGTGGGCAACTTGACAGTGCACCGAGCACGCTGACGGCGCGGCGGCGAAGAGACATAAATATTTGTGGTGCGCAACGACTCATCCTTGAGATGAGAACTAGATCGTAATGTGTAGTGGATTATGGTAGGTGGAAATGGAAAGGTCCTACGCAAAGTGACTAACCTGGCTTTGGTGTGTGGGGTATTAGGAACCACACCGGTGCGTGCGTCGTGTCAGATTTATTTTCATGACAACACCTATTGCGACTTTTCTTGAAAGTCTGAAGCTTCAAATGTCAACATGATTCTTGGAACCATTTCCCATCACGCTTTTCTACGGGAATGCCTCGAGGGGCATAAAAAATTCAATGTGACCATTGCCACTGGAATGAAGTCTCGTATCGTAGCACAGAAAATGGCCTAAGAAACTAGTAATTGGCAGAATACAAATCGATTTGCAATTGTAACCCATAATTGCGACATGTGTGTGGGTCTGGGTTCCTCGTAGCTCGCATATTTTAAGGATTTAATAGTCTTTCATGGGCGTATCTTGTTCCGTGAAATTACAACGTTGCTTCTTTTCAAAAACTGAATTTATTCTCAAGGAAAAATACCGCCGTGGTCAGGAAACGGTGGTATTTTTCCTTGAGATTTCATAAATAAATAGTGCGAATGCGAGCTGTGTCAAGCAATGTGTCAAGCAATTAGCAGTCAATTTTATGGGGTTGTTCAAAACTTTTGTTAAATTTATTATTCCTGTATTTAAAGTGACTTTCACAATTTAGCAGATACCTAGCTTTTACTATTTTAAATTGCGCCATTTTAAAGCAGTTCCCATGCTAACGAAGGCTTGTATGACAAACAATTATTTCAAACGTTCTCGAAGTCACATTAATTATGGTTTTAATATGCAACATTATCGAAATTTGGATGGTTTTCTCGTAGGTAGCTGATGAGCTTAGAGATCTGGTTTAAATTTAAAGAACTCCGATTTCAATTCAGATTACTTCTCAAAAGAGTCTCCACTCGAGAGTAAAACTACTGAGAGTAGCTCTCAGGCCACTCTGGAGAGTCACGACAGCAACTTCTAGATAGAGGCTTTTAAGTATTCGGGGAGTTGAGAGTAGAAAATCAACTCTCTGTGAGTACTTTCGGGACTCTGAAGAGTGGCTTGAGAGCTACTCGCAGTAGTTTTACTCAGTAGTTTTACTTAGTTTTGATGTGGACGCGCGCCTTTCCGGGCCGGGAAGTTGAGATGAGAGTAAAGAATCAACTCTCTGCGAGCACTCTCGGAAGTTGAAACTCTTGAGACTGGCACGACTGCGAGCTAGCTGCCTTCGTTTTCTCTGAGGTGGACACGCGCATTTAGAGTGATTTTTGGCCCCATCTTTGTAAACAGAGAGTGGGGAAGGGGATATTAAACCAAATTCTACGGGCTCTACAGATGGCAGAGGCACCGCCACAAGAGTCAGAATACAACGAATACCATGTCTAGGTTACCTAGAGCGGATGAAATCAACGTCTCGTCCCGGAAAGACTTCTAATTCATACGAAAAGGCAGTGCAATAGAGCGTCAGTGAGACTTATGCGGCGCACGCAATTTTCGCATGCAAAACTGCTGACTAGCTGGAGACAGAGCTGGCTGGCTAAGCTTGTTAGCTCAGGCCCGGAGTCAACCCCGGATTGTATCGCCACCTTAAGCAGGTAAGTAACGAACTTTAGGTTGTGGAACAGCCATCAGCATAGACCCTCCTCCATATATTATAGGGAAGTAATTGGAGTGTCTGATCGTTGACGAATAAACAGATTTGCGCAATGGATCTTCTGTTTACCACATCAATTTCATACGACTTTTAACTAAGAAAACCTGTTGAGATCCGACCACCACTCCCTTGCTTCTGTTAACTTCTAAAGTGCTTTTGAAAGCTTCAATAGAGTTTATTTGGCCTATGATGAGTACCTACATAAACACAAGTGGGAAAATGCAACAGTGCGTATGTAAAAACTTCAGTCTGTTCTAAAATACCCTACCCTAACATAAAAGGAAACTGCCACGCCTCCAAAAAGTGGGCGGTCTATAAAAATATAGCAGTTGAATGCGTTATGCTAGGTGGTTGCATACATTTCGGTCTAAAACTCCGCCTTTTTAGCTAAAAAAACACTTTTTTTTTAAAGCCACGCCCTCAAAAGTAGGCGGAAGCATATATAATATACACAAAAAAGTTAGAAAATGCTAATGTCTACAACTTTTGTGATATAAGTTTTTGTCAAATCTCATATATATTTATTGAAAAACAGTCGTTTTAAGTTTAAAAAAACCCTTAAAAAGTGGGCGTGGTAACAATGTAATGGCCAATTTTTTTCAGTTTCCTCAACGACAATTACAAGGAAACGTCACATACCAAAACTTAGTGGGCAAAAATTATGGTGCTACCATTGTAACAGCCAAAATTTGAAAAAAGTTTTTTTTTAAAAAATTAGAGATGGTCGCACATAGCAGGCTTGTAGTGGGCGTGTCTGTGGGTGGATTCAACTAATTTTCAAACTTAAACTCTGAAGGACTGGACTTCCAGCTCAGTCACCACTTTTCAGCTCTCTAGCTGAAATTTAAAGCTAAGGCTAAAGTAAAATTGAAAGCCTAAAAGTTCTTTACATACGGACGAACGGACAGACGGACATGGCTTAATCAATTCTTCTGTCGGTCCCATTTCCAAATCAGATTTCTTATAGGCCTTAGGGGTCTACGGTGATTATTTAACTGCGTTACAAACTATGCATCAGACTTTATATACCTGGGTAGGGTATAAAAAAACTTATACCCAAGCTTACAACTTAAAGCTCTTGAAGGGAGACACTTAAGACTCTTAAGTATAAAAAAACTTATATCTGTCTTTAAAGCTCCCTTCAAGGGTCTAAGTAGGTAAGTTTTGCATACAGACATGTTAGGTTAGGTAAGGCTGCTAGCAGTTAAAGCCATCAGCTCGCATACGCCTACGAGGGCCCTTAGCGTTACCCTCAACATATAACTCAACATATACCTGCAAAAGCCTTTTGATTAAAAACGAGTTACATAATTGTATAGCAAGTTTTATTCCAAACTTCAAATGCGATGTTCCTCGTTCTTGACTCGTAAATCTGGTCCCGATCCAACGATCTACGCGACATAACAGAGGCGGAATAGTCCAAAAGAATTTACATGATTGAATGGAATTCCGCATAAACAAGCAAATTTCCAGCTTAACCCTACAATGTATGTTGCCAATAAAAGGTGCTCATACCACATGCGGTCTTTATAGAGGCGCTGCCCACTTGTTCGCGTAGCTTCAAATGAGGTCCACCTCTAGCGACTTTTAATATTATGACTCAAGGTATAAATCATAGATCAATGGATTCCTTGCGGATAAGTTTTCACGAACTGTTCAAGATTCCTGTTTTAATGCACCACACGACTGTAACCAATTGGAGCAGCAATCCTAATTGGAGCACACCTATATCGCATCCGACTTAATCCTGCTCCAATCAACGGTCATTTATCAAACACCGATGAATGGACAACGGTTTGGCCACATCCTTGCGTGCGACTGAAGCAAAGGCAAAATGTGAGTGTCCATAAGCTCATGCCTGTGTTCCTCCTGACAAATCCGATAGACTTATCAAATTTGTCGTTAAGCCGGACATACCGAAAAGAATTCGGATCTAAGTCGCATCATAAAATGGACCCGAACTCGAAAGACAACCATTAAAGAACAAGTCATCTGAAAAATATTAAGATAAGGAGCAGGTTTTCGCGGACATTAAAGTGGTATTTGACAGTAAGTGCGTAGTTAGTTTAGATGAAAAACTAGATTGTACGTCAGAGCCTTAAAGCTCTGTTCCCATGATAGACCATAACAAATTGCAAATGACTGCAGGCCATCTGTGTTATCAGGAATTTTTTTTTTCGTCATCATAACGCATTAAACATTGAAACATTGCAGCCATCCCTGATCACGGCACACAGGTACGACTTTACATAATGGAGTCTACTTCGTTCCATTCTGGCCAACGCACCTTTGGTAAAGTTACTCCACAATGACAGCGATAAATTTATACCAACTTATGTTGTCGAAGTAGATACGGTTCGTGGCGGCACAATCATGTAAGAGAAGTAGAAGACATCCCTGTTCGGGTACAGTCGGGGAAGAAATTTATATTTACCTTTATTGAAATCTACGCTTATATAGATCCATTAGGGGAGCAGCGATGCTCCAGGTGAAACACTCATCCAATGGACAGCAGCAACAAGACAACGACTCCACGATGACTGGGATTCGGATGTGTCCAACAGATGGCTGGAGTGCAACAATAAATTTATTGCACGCGGATGACATCGTTTGTGTAATTATAACCGACGTGCGAGTGTCTTCCCAATAAATTATGTTACCCGACGATGACAGGTCAGGTGTTTCAATTGCTTTACAGTGCGCGCTGGACTTTTCTCAATTGATGTCATCGTAGATTCGTAGGCCTGACTTATCTTGGTTGGAAGCTGTTTACACTTTTACCAGTCTGGAAGAAATGTACGTTTGGTAGCACTCTTGCATTACAACCGGGTTCTGGTGTAGTGTAGATATAGATACTTGTTTTGTATGATTTTTCATCAGGTGGAAAGTTCAGCATGGTATGACGTTAGGAATGTTTAATTGATGCGGTAGTAAAGAAGGTATGTTAATGAGTCGTGCAGTAACGATATTGGCATCTGATAAAGACATGAATAAACAGAGATTGTTTTCAAACGACTTTGGAACATGTCTTGTGAAAACAACAAGCTTAATCTGATTCATTGAGTCTAAAAGAGTAGCCTTCCATTCCTTTTAAACTATCAAACAATTAACCACCCAAAGTCAAAAATCTTCTCAATAGACTCAATATGGTAAATTTTCTTGTGTCCTTAAGTCGCCAGACAAAATGTTAACCATACCAGAAATCCCGCAAAAAACAACCAATCAAAAAAGTTTGCAATGGACTTTCCGACTGCGCCAATAATTCGCCAAATCACTTTGTTAGTAGTTGGAAAATTGACTTTGAGACAAGAGTCTACCCGAAAAAGGAAATTTACGTTCTTTATTCATTTTCAATATCCAAATCTTAATTTTTTCTAAAGTAAAACTCAAAAGCTTCAAACAACACTTTGTTTTCGTTTTTTTTTTCTTAATAATAGGTACATGCCCAATAGTGCTAGCTACACAAAGATGATGAAATTTAGTGCTAGAAAGTGTCAATTTTAGCAGCAACATCTCAAGCAAACCAGCATTTCATCCTCCTTAGAGTTTTTATTCTTTAGTTTGCAAGAGCAAGTTTACTCTTTACCAAATGAGAAAAGATCGCCACACCCTTGCCATTTGCCTTCTCAAAGTATGGCAACTCTGCCATCCTATCTAGCCAGGCGGCCAACTTTGGAGTCTTTTCCGGATCTACCGGAGCAAACTCAGCCAAACTTGTAACAGTTGCTACAATACAAAAGTCAGCAATGGTCAATTTACGCCCAGCCATGTAGTCATGTTGCAGAAACGCTTCCAAAAAGTCATATGCCACATAGAGAACATCGATTCTTTCCTGCGGAATATTTGGATTATTTCGAAATAAAAGAGGGCGAACAATATCCCGTAAGTGGGGGAATAGTACACCCGAATCGAAATGAAGTCGTTGGTCAATGGTGGCACGGTCAATGAAGTTACCAGGATAGAGATCATCGTTCCGTGAATACCTCCTCACTAAGTATGCAGTTATTGCATGGCTGTCCCAGAGGAATACACCATCATCTTCCAACACCGGGATAGTGTGCTGGGGATTTTTCTTAAGGAACTCCTCCGAAAGATGCTCAGCTTCTAGAAGGTTAACCATTTGAAGCTCGTATTTTAAGCCCAATGCGTTGAGTGTTAGCAAGACACTTCGGGTTGGTGGACTTGGATCCATGCCATGCACGATTATCTTTCCCATTGTACTAAAAAACTGTCAGCTATGGGGTAAATAAAAGTTTACTGACTGATGAATCCATTGGACCCTGCCTTTTATTTATACGCCAACAAAATGGTGACGAACAAACCTAATAATATGCTCCACTGAATTCCCAAGTGCATTGAAAGTGCCCATTTACTTATTTGTTTAAATTTAAAACTCTGTGGATAGATAACATTTATTATTAATGTACAGAGTGTTGCTTATTGAACCTCAAGTAGGCGTTAAGCTTTAAGCCTAAAACTGCATTAGCTGCAAGGAAAAATAAGAAAAACCTCCTGAAAAGTTTTGTGATGAAAAACTTTGTTCAGCCAAGAATTCAAATTGGGAAACTTTTTTGTAGTGGGCCGTCGGAAAATGAAAAAAGGACCTATTACGCGTCATTGTCCGTTCGCCTGTTAGTCTGTCCGTACCCCTTCTAACTTTTGAACAATCACCCGTATAAAAATACAAAATTTGGTATCCATAAAACATACAAAAAAGTTAACACATTAATGAAGTCATTATACCCTACCCAGGGTATATTAAGTTTGATGCATGGATATTGTAACGCAGTGAAGTAATCATCGCAGACCCAGGGGCGGATTAAGGTTATGTGAGAACTTTTTTCGCCGCCCCTATTAGATAAACCAACACCATTAAAGAAAACTTATTTTCAGTAAAAATACATGTAAAATATAAAAACTTAATGGCCATAATAACGTTTTTTTAAGCATGTCCTGACTCCATAAAATAAGTTAAATTTAGCATTTATGTATATAAAGGCAGAAGTAATGGCGTGATACTTGTCTATTTAACTGTTAACTATCTTGCGGCATGCTTTAATGGAAGCAAAATCAGATATTATGCCATCAAAACTAAGTGGCGCACAAGGCTCGCTTCAATAGAAAAAATAGTGAAATCGTTGAATTTTACCCTCGCCATTATTTCGCTGAACATTTTGTGGCAAAAAGGCGTAATGCTAAAAGCGATCTCTTCATTTGGAAAAAATGTTTGCCCGTAAAATGTTTAACATATGTAGGTACCTACCTATCAAGCGGAAAAAAATATTCCAGGTATGATAAAAAGGTTTCTGATTGATAAGAGTTAGTAGGTACTACTATTTTTATATGCTAAGAACATACAATTAGGATTAATTTGTTCGTCCTTTAAATTTGCCGTCCCCAAAAATTAGCCCCTAAGGGCTCAGCCTCACGTGCCCTTAAGGTTAATCTTTCTCTGCGTAGACCCCTAAGACCTTTTAGGGCCGGTTTTTCGGTGCCGAGTTAAGCCCAGCTTAAACCGGTCACCGGTCAGTAATGCTCAGCCACAAGAACGTACAAGTGGGTTTCAGCAAAAACAGATCAATACAGACAGAGACTGGGCTTTAGAGTGAATTTTCTACCGGCGGTCTCCTCCGGTAATATCGAGGTTACTGTAAACGCTGTTTTTAATGTAATAAAAGACTCAGAAATCCCTAGCTCGGCGCCGCGTTCAAGTATAACAAAGGCTGTGTGGTATGATGCTGAATGTATCAAACTTCGGAAAAAATCGTTTGCTTTCTTAAACCTCTTTAGGAAAACAAATAACAGATGGTTTAAAAATCTTTATGTACTATCAAACAGGGTATACAAAGAAGTTTGCCAATGCAAAAAAGCTATGTGTATCAAAAGGTCTGCCTCGAAGCTTCTGCTGTGTAGGGACTCCAAAACCTTCTGGAAGACCGTTCGTTCTGTTGCCGGCCTTGAAAATAAAACTTCTTCGGTAGTGTGCGTAGATCTCCTTGCTTCACACTTTAAGAACCTATTGACTTCAGACCCCAGCCAAAAACACATAAGTTTTGCGCTACCAAACTGTGTTGTTCCCGAACTAGATGACGCTTTTGTAATGTCGGAGTTATTAACAGCATTAAAAAAAAATGAAAAATTCAAAGTCGCCTGGATCTGACGGAATCCCTGCAGAGTTTTTCAAGAATGCGACCGCTGAATTCCTCAGCTACCTCTTGGAGCTCTGTTATAAGATTCTTAAAGATGAAATAGTTCCCGGAAGCTTCTTGTGCTCAAAAATGTTTGGTATTTTTAAAAAAGGTGACCCGAGTGTCTCGGAAAATTATAGGGGTATTTCAGTCCTTAGCTCACTCAGGAAGATATTAACTCAAATGCTTTACCACAGGCTTGTAAGCTGGGTTGAATCAAATAATGCACTCAGTGCTTTTCAAGCAGGTTTTCGTCCAGGCCTGTCAACAATTGACCAAATTTTCACCCTAACGATTATTGCGAGTCATTTTATTGGGAAGAAAAAGAACTTTACTCCTTTTTCGTCGACCTGAAAGCAGCTTTTGACACAGTAAATAGAAATCTACTTCCTTATAAATTGTCAAACCTAGGTATATCCTCCAAATTTATTAGATTATATGAAAAACTGTTGGCTAACAATTCTGCCTCAGTTTGGGATGGAAGTAAGAAATCTTCGGAATTTCTAACTAACTCTGGAGTCCCACAAGGCTGTATTTTGAGTCCCCTGCTGTTTGCTTTGTTTATCGATGATGTAATAAATTTCTTGCCAGGTGGAGTAAGATTTGGAGATACTCTAATAAAGGTACTTCTATATGCCGATGATCTTGTTGTCTTATCAGATAACCCTCTTACTCTTCAGCTTATCATCAATAAGCTGAAAGATTATTGTGATCTTTGGGACCTAAAAATTAATGTTTTAAAATCTAAAATTATGATTTTTAGACATCACCACAAATTGAGTAGGAGCGAAAGGTGGACCCTGGACAACGATAACATTGAAATTGTGAATGAATTCAAATATCTAGGCTTCCGCCTGAAATTCAATTTAGACCTTCGTCCTTACATTAAAGAAAGATCGGTGGCAGCTAAAACTGCGATCAATTCTATGAGGAACAGGTTTTTCTCCAACAAAGATGTTGACTTGCGGTCTAAGTTCAGGGTTTTTGATGCGGTAGTTAACACCTGCTTTCGTTATGCAAGTGAAGTCTATGGTCACCGAAAGCTCGACGAGGTTGAAGCTATCCAATGTTTCTTCGTAAAAAAGATTTTAAGGCTCCCTCGATCATCGCCAAACTACGCTATAGACATTGAAACAGGTTTATCTTCAGTTTTTGTAAGAAATGCCAAATCAAGTGCCGACTATTTGTCCAAAGTTATTATAAGATCTGTGAATAACTTGCAACGTAGAGTTCTTTTGGCTGCACTAGAAGGGGGCTTTTCACCTTTTAAGGAATGGCGTGAGCTTGCTGGTAACCATAATTGTCAATTAAATCTTGACGAGAGAAATTGCCACGAATGGCGAAGTATATTCTTGATGTTCTACTTGTGCAGAGCGAGAACATCACTTATAAGAGAACTTTATAAAAGCCTCACTCACGATTTACACACCGCCAACTATTTTTGTGATAAGCTGAACGCGTCCGAAATTAGTTTAGTATTTAAGGCACGCACTGAAATGCTTGATCTTAACTTCAGACCATACCGAAATGACTTAAACCCGCTTTGTAACCTCTGTAGCCTCAATCAGAACGAAGACACCTTCCATTTCTTAGCTTTATGTCCTATCCTTCAAGAGATCCGAAGATTATTTTTTGCCAAGAGCTTTCTCTCGATCCAGGAATGTCGCTCCTTACTAAACGGCGGATTTGGTTAGAAGATACTTACATGCTATCTAAAAGAAGCAATTGCTTTTCGTAATTTGTATCAGTCTCCGTGAGCTAAATCAGCAAAGCAAAATCAGATCTATCCACGAAGAAATCCCTTTTGTTCCGTTTTAAGCTAAACCAAAAGCCCATAAGTATAGATGACAAAGAAGTCACAATCTTTTCTTTTGTATTACAAATTAAATTAACCAAAAAAAAAAACCTAATATAAGCACTAATTATTAAAAACTTTCTCGGTCCTATCATTCAACGGCAGACGGCTCTAAGCCATGTTGTATACTACTTTTTGTAAACTTCTTTTTGTAAAACTTATCGAAATGAAAATAAAAAGTTTTTTGAATTGAATTGAATTGAATTGTTAAGCCCAGCTTAAACCGAGATCTGTTTATCCCATAACAAAACAAATCTACAAATCTCGATTTAACCCAGCAAGCAGTTTTTAAGTGCAGAGTTAAATCCGTCAACAAAATTGTCGAAATCTTCAACTCTCGAAATGATTTCCTCTCCCAGTCCCAACGCTTACATTACATGGAAAAAACACAGTAAAACAAGTTCAACTTATTCTCAAATGTAATTTTTCACAGAAACACGCAAATCAACTGTCACTCCACACAGAAAATCCATTCAAAGAAGCCCATACTGTTCTCCAGAGTTGATCCGAGATTAACTTATCAAATTTCGTAAGCTAAGCCGAGATTAACCCCAGATCCAAGTTCAATTTAACTCATAAATTCGGATGATCTTTCACTGAAAGATCAGGCCCTCGGAGATATAAATGGGACCGACAGGTGAATCGATTAAGCCATGTCTGTCCGTATCTAAACAACTTTAAGGCCATACATTTTAAGCTAGAAAGCTGAAAGTTGGCGACTGAGCTGGAAGTCCAGATAAAGTTTGAAAATTAGTCGAATCCGCCCACAAACACTCCCACTACAGGAATGTAAGCGCGACCATCTCCAATTTTTAAAAATCTTTTTTTTTCGAATTTTAGCTATGTAACAATGGTGCTAGCGCACTTATTTTTGGTATGTGGCGTTGCCCTGAAGGTCTTTGAGGAAGCAGAAAAAGTATGGCCTTTACATTGACCACGCCCTCTTTTTAAGGAATTTCTACTTAAAATGACTATTTTTCAATACATTTATAAAATTTGACAACAAAAATTTATTACAAAAGTCTTATATAATAATATATAAAGCCTTTTCTAACTTTTTTGAATTTCGTTTGAAATTAAATGGGCTTAAGAACTTGAGGTTAGAAACGGTAATTTTGAAACGTTTTTTATGCAGTTATCTTGCCTCGTAAATGTAACATAGATCAGACAAATTAAATCAAGATGCTTGTAACCGTAAAGAGACCAGCTACCTTTAAAAAATTGTTTTTGAAAATGTTTTTTGTTTCTTTTTTTTTGTTTTTGAGTCAAATCTTCGAAGTTTTTGAATATTCGCAGTTATTTATAGTTTTGCAAACATTTTCAGAAGGTCGACTATGCCTGTCATATATTCAAAATTTATACTTTATACCATTTGGGAGGTACAAGGGGAGACATACGTTCTTTTTACCGTTTCTATACATATATTTTTAAATTTCGAATCCATAAAAATTTAAACTTTTGTTTTTATATTAATTTATTTTTTATTTTTCAATTTCCATTAGACTTTTTACCATTAGCACAACCACCTGCGCTAGCATTGGCTTTTTCATAAATTCTACGGGCACTGGTTTTTACGTAAACAGTAAAGCAAGTTTCTGTTTTCACTTCGTTTTTAAAAAATGCTTAGAAAACTCAGGTTTGAAACGACAGTTTTAAAAGTTTTATACGTATTTTGTTTTGTTTTTGTACGCTTTGTACTCTAACTAACTCTGAACAAGATCGCTGCCACCGTTAAGATACTAGAAAATTTAACAAAAAAAAATGTTTTTAAAAATGCTTTTATGTATTTTACTTCAATTTCAGAAGCTGAAAATTCAAAATTCGCAATAGTTTTTCTGAAAAATTTTAGATGATTTCTGTGACGTGGGATTTTTTTAATATGATTTCTCTGGGTTTTTTTTCGAAAATGAGTCAAAACGGCAGTATTTAAACTTTTTCAGAAAAACATGGCTTCAACACTTGGCAAACTTTAAGTTGCTTTATTTGTGTGCTCAAAATCTGCTTTTTGCATTAAGCGGTTTGAGGGTTAAGGCCTTAAACCTTTTGAAAAACGTCATCGATTTTCAACTCTTCATTTCTCAAAAAATATTTTCAAAACAGATATTTTAAAAAATTTCGGTATTTTCTAGACCTAACTTTCGTTTTTCTAGTACCTGTCTACTAAAATATTCAAAAACATTTATTGAAAACCATTTAATCCATTTTTATGTTTGCAGCTTTAAGCTGTAAAAAACCGTTATTTGTGCTTAAAAAAATGATTTCCCTCGTTAAGTTTTCTGACTATTTTTCGCAGTTTGAAAGCACATCAAACTTTGTTTTTCTACGACTTAGCGTTTAGAAGTTACAACGCGATTGGACGGACGGACGGACGGACAACGCAGTGATACCTTAAGAGGTCATTTTTCCATTTTTAGACAGACCGCTAAAAATATAGAGCCTGAAAGTGTTTGTGTCATGGTTAAAAAGATATTATTCACTATAGGTAAACTCCGAACCCTTATTTTTTTTAAATGGAATCTGTTGATGAGTTTACGTACTAATAACGCATTTGCCTTACAATCACCTATTATAGAGATGCTTATAACGCTATTGATCTTGGTATTGGTAGGCAGAACTAAGAGATTTTGCCATGAATTTTCGAAAACCAGATCTTAACTAAAAAATAAGATCGTTAAAGTCAACCTTCGGTTTTCTTCATGTTAGAAAATAGTTGTCGTAAAATTAAGTCGCCAAGACGAAGCAATTAAATACATCAGATTAAAAAAAAAAAATCTGGTTTCCTTCGGTCAGCACACGGACATAGCATAAGAGGAAGAATTTTCATGCAAAATTATTGCTATACAAGTATGGAAGAAAAACTGAACTGTCACTCCTCGTTACGTTTCCCCAAAGGAATGACGTTCAAAACGGGTCGTTAGTAATTTGTTGAAAGGATCCATTTGGTGGGACTTCACTTCCAATCTATTTAACCGTCGACTTGCTCTTAATCTCTACATTTTACAAATGAGTGCTTCCAACATCTACCAGTCGCAACAAAGTCTTATCACCGTTTGTTGATGATCGATCAGCCGTACATGAGATCTGTCCTGTTCGGTTGATTAATGGCCAGCGCTTATCGTTAAGTATGAGGCTCTTGGCCATGTCCAAGCCAAAATTATAGTGTCGCATAAAAGAATTTTATACGAGGACACACATCCGTTTGTCATTAATCATCTCGCCAAACATGTGTAGAATTAATTACTCTTGTGCCAAAGTGATCTCTAGTCTCGAGCGCTTTGCGCAGCAAGCATCCATGTTGACGACGCGCAAGCAAGGACCCATCTTCCTGACCAGCTCAAACGAATTATAGTGCTCCAATTAAAATACCTGATAACCTGACTTGCATCTCTCGGAGTGAACGCACCACCAAACCGATCGTGCATATGAATGCGTGCGCAGCTCAACGTGGTTCCATTGCAAGCGCGCCTGGGAGGATGAAATCTCTTCATCTATGATTTATGCGTCGAGTCATAACATTAAAGCCCCAGAGCGGGACCTTTCTTATTTATGCGTATTTTGTCATTGATATCGACTCCATGTGGGCTGATCCTATTAAGTCGGCTCATGCTAAACATCATCGAGTTTTTCGTTTTGCTCTGCGTAAAGTCAACTATATGCAGAGATGCGGACGCGTATTCCTGTTTTAGATTGTATGGAGAAATGGCTGGCATCAGCTCCAATCTATATTGGAAGGACTCGATTCACACGCCATAATTGCGCAGCTCTGCGCGGTGAACTCTGAATATTTAATCGCTTCGAAATGGCTGCGCACAAAGTTGAGTGTACGCATCCTTTTGCATATCTAAGTAAGCAATCGCCATCAGTGAACATACGTGCTTGGAATCTTTTCGCGGAATCAAATTCAAAGTGTCGGCATTTACTTAGCGATTTCTCCCAGCATGAATCTGTTGATATGCCAGTTCTTTTGGGTTAGGTAGGCTTGGGGGCAAAGGATTCTTTGAACACGATAAGTAGGTACTCGCGCGTGTTTGCCCACATTGTCGGCATCGATGAAATTGCGCAGGCTTGTGCAAAGCAATGGAATTGTTAATCCAACTTTAACAAACAGCTTCTTAATTAAGGCAATTAGAGTTAGCACAGCGGTATGAGAAGACGAACCGTCTTTTGAGCACAATGTGTTTGTTCCCTGTAAAAATGCGATTCATTACAATTTGTGCGCATAAATAGTTTCGTTGATTCTGCCCCATATAGGCTTCATACAAGATCTTTTTTGCTGTGTAATGGGTGACGCCATAAAACCTTTGTCAATTATTTGACAGCTCCATATTAGTGTGGTTTTATCATCTATCAGATATTAAAAGTGCGGCAGATCTATGAGAAAACCTATAGGAATTCCAAATCAATATCCACCACACTTTCATCCATTTTGAGGCCACGTTTGACAGCTTCATATCTATACCAAAATATACGAGTAACATAGCGCAATGGATAGTTTTGGCATCACTGCTACACGCTGTCATGTCACTTCTTTAACATCATACTTTAGATCAGATCAGCAGAAAACCGGCGCCAACACCAGAGGCACAATCTTTCAAAAGTCTCTGCATTCACTTGAAAACGCAGACGACATTGACATAGTCTAAGGAGCACAGCGTGATATCAGTGAAGCATTTTTGAACCCTTGCAGACAAAAAACACAAAATTTACACAAAAAGTTCTGTACAAGTCATTTTTTGTAACAAAAACATAATTTTTTTAGGACTACCTGGTTTTGATAACTTCCGAGCCGAGGATTAAGTATTTCCGACTTTAATTATAAAGATTTTTGAAGAGTATAACCTTTATACCCTCTTCAAATCGAACCAAAATTTAAATTCTGACCAATGAGATTTCAAAAACGATTTCTTTCTCGATTTATCCCACATATTTTACACCACGAAAAGAATCTAGATTTCGCTGACGTTTTGGTTCTTCGATACCAGTTGTCAAGCTTGTGACAGATGCCCATATTTGGTTTCAAAAATGGTAAAAAGATCCTTGAAACAAGGAAATATATCACGAATTGTACTCCGACATCAAAACTCAGATCCGACATAAGACGAAAATTCGGAGCCGCGATATTTGCATCCAAAATTGAGGTAAAAGTGACATTCTTTACCATTTTTATTCGCCATTCTCAAGGCAACATGATAAGAGGGGTATTGTACACTTTTGACGACAAAAATTATTAAATATATGAGTTACAAATTAATTTTAAGGCTAAATACTTTTTTTTAATAACAAACGTCGTAAATATTGTGATGTTCGAAGTTCAAATATCGAATTCCCTTCCAATGGGAAAGTACCAGTGGAAAATTATCAAAGGGGATTTACAGAAAGTACTAGAAGGTACTTAAAGTGTTTCATTGTGTAGTTATAAAAGTGAAATTGAGCTTTGTTCAACGAACCAGAGGAAAAAAAAATTCTAAAATGAAACGTAATTGACGTTTTTTTTTCTAAAAAAAAATGACTTTTATAAATCACAATCTCAATGAAAAACGGAAGCCTTATCTAAGACTTTTATAAATGCTAACATTAGATGTTTTCGATGAGCGTATTTATTAAATAACTAAATAATTATCGGACTATTAAAGCGCATCACATAAAAGATGTGTTCTATTTGACATTCTGATGTTTATTTATAGATTTGTAATAAATCTAGTGTCTGATTCGGTGTGAATGAAAGGCTATGTCTTAGATCCTTAAAGGGTATGTCATAAAGCTGCGTTGTCATTTGTTTAATCCCGTTACTTTTCAAACGCGTTCAAAATATACCATTCGAAAAAAGATTAAAATCATATAAAATGCCAACAAATCAACAAGAACACAAACCACCGCGAAAGTCAACAATTCCAGGTTCACCGTCAAAACGAACGCAAAAATTCATCGTGTTGAATTTTTCTGTTTTCTCAAAACTTTCTCGTGTAAAAAAAAACGTAACGACGGATGGTCGAAGCAACTTCGTAGCTCCCATTAAATTAAAAGTGTTTTAATTTAAGCGGGGACCACAAAGCAGACTTAGGCTTCGGCTTCGCCCCGTTACGATACGTGGGCTTTGAACCGGCTTTGGAATGACATTTCTCTCATGGAGAGAGAGCTTTTATAATGCAGTTACTACGTTCTCCAAGCATGCCACGATAAATTAAAAAATACGCACACACAACCGAAAGTCCTGGTAGTTAGTGCTGTGTACAATTATGTGAAACAATCATGTCTAACTAATAAAAAAAAAAAACGCAATTTAGCACAAAACGTAAACACAGTCAGTTATTCTGCGTCATATCCGTGCATGACCAACACACTTATAGTCAAAAGCAGACTGTTTGACTTCGTGTGTGCGATCAAAAATAAATCCCAATCTGTTTCACACGAAGCAAAAGTAGCACATCTGAACTCGTGCTGGGCTTCTGAGCCTGATTACGTAGCATTACGTTTTCTCTTTGCGCACTCTTTCTTTTTGTAAACTACATTTTGAAGCCGAGCTTCATTGTGTTAGGAAACACTGAAATCGTACGGCTGAACCTGTAAACGTCAAGCCGAGGCCAAGCCCAGGTGGCTTTGTGGTTCCCGCATTAAGTTGTCAAATCAACGTTGCGCAACGCAGTTTTGTGACATATGTAGCCTTAATTCTTCTTGGCTTATGGAAGAAGAAGCCCTTATTATGGCCCTTATTATATTCGTGGTCGGATGTCATCCACAATGTTTATCAGTCGTTAAAGACATTGTTCTGACGAACGGAGACGCCAAGTTAGGGACTTGTCCTACTTTTAACGATTTAATCGCCGCAGTCAGCTCCTCTGTGAAAATGTTAAGGCCGAACCATAAAAGACTTAGTTGAGCTCAGGTCGGCTTGCATAAATGCTCCATCGCACACATTTCGTATTCCATAGTAGACTTTCACTCGATTTCATTATGTATTCGTGAAGTTTTGTTGGCTTAAGCTAGTCCCAATCAACTGAGATGTTCGACGCGAAAATTTGACAGCTGCTAACAAACAAAATAGTCTCACACGATTTCCGAATCGTTAACAAGTCTTTTATGAGCAAGGCAAGCATTAGGCAGAAGTTGTGTGGGTTTTTCTATGTACTTTGACATTAAGTGGGAGAACATTTGACATTGTCGAAAATTCATGTACACGAATACAAAACACTATTATGGCCGACTCGTTGACGAAACTCAAGTGTACCTTTCGTCCTGTTTTTATACCCAACCGAGGGTATATTCATTTTAATGCATAGTTTGTAACACAGTGAAATAATCACCGTAGACCCTAAGACGTTTTATAGGTATGATCGAGACCGACAGGTGAGTCGATTGAGCCATGTCCGTCCGTATGTGTGAAGTTTTTAGGTCTTTAGAATTGAGCTAGGACGCTCAAACTTGGAGCGTATCTTGGTTCTTATTTTGTCAAACAAAGTCAGAGAAAGTGTAAAAATTAGTTAGATCCGCCGAAGGCCACGCCCACTACTGGCTTCAATGTAAGACAACCTCTATTTCAAATTTTCTTTCAAAATGCCTTTTGGTCAAGTTAAACAAGGCGTAGGAGCTCAAATTTTGGAATACAGCAGTTATGGCCCAAAACCTCTACAAGGGTAAAAATTGGACCTCCCACAATATCAACCATGCCCACTTTTACCATGTTAGATCTTTAAAAACCCGATTTGAAAAAAAACCCAACCCAAATTGAAAAAAAAATTCTATAACAAATATTCAAGATATTACTATTGCCATGCATGATATTACTATATTACCATGCAAAATTTTGAGCTCCGCCCACTTTTAGGGGGGGTTGTTTATTGCAATAATTTTTTTGCAATAATTTTCGGGTTCAGCGCATTTTGTCATGATTCTAACGAAATTACAATTAATTGATTTTAATTTTTAGCTCGACCCACTTTTGGGGGCGTTGCCTATACAAATAATATATGAATGCGGGACAACAAAAATTAAGTTTTGGTGTTACACCGTATATAGAGTCGGGTATATAGAAGTTTGTCCCTTTAACGAACTCTTGCACTTACTCACTTGTTTATTATAATTGTTGGCCCTCTACAATCGCACAGAATCGCAAATATTATCAGTGCAAGGATGGTTTTTTGTCTTCAGGTGACTTTCGTGACGTTCTCCTTAGGGCCGGTTTTTCAGTTCAACATATGTAATCCAACATAATTCCGAGATTAACCCCAGAAATAATCTTTTTTTATACCCCATCCCATAATTTGTAACACGGTGAAATAATAATAATTTCATTTTAATAAAATAAAATTTAATCACCTTACCTCCCCTAGTGGGTGTGGCATCGATTTTAAGGTTAATTTTTCAAATGCATTTTATTTAATAATTTTTGTTTCAAATCGAAAAAATTTTAGTTAGTATATTATGTAGAAAACGCTTAGTTCCACATTTTGTTCATACAAGACTTTGGGCCACGCCCACATTTAAAGGCAGAATTGAAGAAAAACCTGAAATTTTTTAGAAAAACGTAATTTCGACTGGCCTTAAGCCTAATTTAGGAAAGAATAAAAGGAAACTTAGCAGGTTAGATAAACGAGACTTTTTTCCAGATTTCGTTCATAAAAATTTTTTAGCCACCCCCTTTTAGGGGTCGATTTTTCAAAAATATTGAATTTGAAACAAAAAATTTTAATTTTAGTTTTTATTTAAACGTAACTTAGAATTATCTGCATTACAATTGATAGTTTGTAATTAGGGGCGGTTGGATCACGCCCCTTTTCAAAATTTGCACTTCTTTTAAAATGTTAAAAAAATGACAATAACGTCAGCATTTTGTGGGACAGGATGGGGTATTCAACGGTCCGTTTTACGGACTGTAACTTCTGCGTACACACTGTAGCACTTACTCACTGGTTTAACTTAGATCTGGGGTTAATCTCGGCTTGACTCGCCAAATTTGGTGAGTTAATCTCATATCAACTCTGGAGCACAGTATGATATTCATTGAATGTGTTTTCTGTGTGTAATGGCAGTTGTTTTGCGTGTTTCTGTGAAAAATTACATCTGAGAATAACTCGAAACTCTTTTCCTGTGTTTTTCTATGTGAAGTAAGAGTTGGGAGAGTCAATAATTTGAAGAGTAGAAGATTTTGACAACTTTGTTGGCGGAGTTACATCTGCACTGAAAAACTGCTCGCTGGGTAACTCCAATTACGTTTTGTCACGGGATTAACAGATCTTGGTTTAAGCTGGGCTTGACTAAGCACTTAAAAACCGGCCATTGAAGGGCTCCCGATCCATGAAGAGTCTCTATGCCTGGTTTACAGTAACCTTCCATTCTCTTTGATCCTGGGCACGTTGCATACAATGCAGAATCTCCACAATGGCTTGGTTTTTCAAACCGAGGTTCAGTCTTGCTGACCATCCGTAGACCAGTAAAAGCATTGTTGTCCATGCGCTCGATGTGACCGAGCCAAAAAGTGCCTGAAAGACTATTGCCAAAAACATCTAGTTTTTTTTTTGCATATAAATAAAAAATTTCGAACTTCCACCTTGTAATCTTTTAATATTTATTTACTTATTAACATCTGACTTTTCTTTTCTTTTATGCTATTGTGATTTGTAAATCACTATCACCAAAATACTCACAACCGCATTTATTTCCACAGCAGCTATTTTTTATTAGTGCAGTATTTTTATTGAATTTCGTGACTAATAAAAAACAAATTATGAAGTGCATTTCAACAGAACTTGACTTTTCATTTGGTACATGTTTCATTAAATTTGGTTTAAAGAAAAAAAATATGCTGTAATACGGAGGACCAGACAAACTTTTTGCCTTTTAATGTAGGCTCCTACAACTGAAAATGTAGCTCTCACTTTTTGGTCCTTAATTATGTGAATTGGTTTGTCTATGCATACAATCGACGCAATAAAATAAAATACGAATAAGATGTATTGAGTAAAGTTTGTAACATCTCCAGCGTCACTGGATAAATATTACCAACCAGAATCTGCAAGAAACAAAAGAGAAAAGTTTTAATTTTTCGTATAACTGCCCTGCAACTAGTAAAAAGAAAAAAAAAAGCAAGGAAACCGAAACGAAGTATTTTAAATTAAAAAATTTTTATTAAATAAAAGGTTAATTGAATAAATTATATACAAAGCTAACTTGTAAAGAAAAATGCAAGTACAAAAAGCAAACATCGGGAACAAGTAAACTTTTTTAAAAATAATTTTTGTGGGATTTTCTCGATACGTTTTTATGGATTTTTCAACTTCTTCAGGGATTTATTTATAATAAAAACTTAAAACACGTTTAAGAGCTGGTATATTCTAGATACGGTTTGAATGGTTTTTTTTTTTTTTTAATTTTCGAATTAAAAAAAGAAAATTAATATGTCTTATTAAACAAATCAACAACTTGTAATTTTTTTGGTATTTTCCGTAGATGATGTTGCTTTCCATTATACTATTAGTACAGAAAACTGCAGTACAGAAAGACTTTCACAAACATCGATTCAAATCATCGATTAAAAAAAAAAAACAAAACTTCCCTCCTGAGAATTCAAAGTCAGTTTAACGACACGTGTGGGGCGAATACTCTCGCAGTGTCACATTGAATCTCCAAACCCGATTATGGGGGTTTATGTTACGTCATTATGCTGTTATGTTATATTGTAAACCATTATTGGTACAGTAGATTTCTGGGATCACTTACTCCATGCAATTTCGAACACTGTCAGACAAGTAGTACTAGTACTAGTTTATCACTAAATTACTAAATGTTCAAAATTCCTCTGAAAATGGTCAACTCAAGCCTCTTCTCCTTTTGTGCTATGGTTTGAAATTCTTAAAAGTGCTTCCTAAAGTTCCTTAAAAAGTTGACCAATTCTTACTACCGCCACAGCTACGCGCTACCGCCACAGACACACATTGTGTGCGCAATACACTGAATACATGTGTTTTAACTTTTGACAGCTCTTACTACCGCTACTGCTACCGCTACAGCTACATCATTGTGGTTCTACGGTAAAGCAAAGGTCATCTGTAAGCGACAACCCTACTATGCTTAAAATGCGTATCATCATTTTTATTATGATTAGATTTTAGATAAATGCTCAATCTTTAATTTGATCGGAAATAAAGGTACCTAAACCACAAGGTTAAGTCTGCGACGGCTGGCAAAACACAAGAGTCCATCTCCACGGACCTATTTTCGCGAGGATATTACAAAGCCTGCAACAGTAAAATATGTTTTGAAATACTTTTCAAATTACTGTTTGGTTTCTGCAAAACTTGTAGTCCTTACTTATTCCTGACCCTTCTGAGGGCTGTTTAAGGACTGGGGCGAAATTTAATTTTTTTTCAAAATTATGAAATTGCAACTTAAACAAAGCGACACAGAAAAATTTATATACACAGAGGAATAAGCAGAAATTTATTCCTTAAGTCATAATTCTGAAAAAACAGTACTTTGAAAAGCAGAATTTTGAAAGCATAATTATGACCCGCTAACACTAACGTATTTTATAAAAAAAGTTTTTTCAAAAGTTCTCTAAAAGAAATGTCAATTTTTAGGGATATCGTTTCACTTACCGCACAAGGTTGTTGCGCCCTTGATATGAACAAAAGTAGAGCCTTCTGAGTCGGTATATCAAAATCAAACCAATTGCTTTCATAAGCCGCATCTGCTACTCCAGCACTCTAAAATGATTTACAGCTTTAGTTATATTTATAAAGCATTGACATTAGTTTAAACTAGTGTGTATAAGATAAAATGTCATCCTACAAAGGGTATAACGTAGGTTGTAGTAACACAGGCCACATGCGTCTGTCCTTGCATAAGCAATTTTTAGGCCTTTAATTAAAAAGCAGAGAGCTAAATATGTTCTGCCATCAGGAAAAGATGCCCAACATCGTCCGACGTCTTGGACAAAACATCACCATCGATAGCTATAATCTTGAGGTAGTAAGGGACTTTGTCTAGCTGGGTTCCGCCTTCCGCTATAAATTCAGACAATGATACCAGCGCCAAAATCAAAGGAAGGATAACTCTTGTCAATGGCTGTTTTTGGGCCATCAAAGAGTGGAAAAAAAATGGATGTAACTCATAGCGTTTTTCATTGAAGAAAAGATTTGCTCTTTCTGTCAAAAGATTTGATCTTTTTCGATTTTGCATGTTTCATTGAAAATAAAAGAGCAATTCTAGATCAATTCTCAACACGAAAGATGCAATCTCCCGATCTTGGGAGATTTGATCTGAACTCACCTACACATGGAAATATTTCTACTGTCAAACGCCAAATCGAAGCAATTTTTTTTTGTTTCGAATCGATGTGCGGACGTGTTTGTTGGTTGGCAGCCCGTGTGATATGTATATTTTGCCACCAAACGAGGAAGCATATTTTATTGAAACAAGCAGTTCTCGATTTTGAGAGCAATTCTTTTAAGTTTCAATGAAAAACGCTATCAGAGTCCAAAATAAACTTTTTTTTGTTTTTAGTATGATAAAACGTTGCTAAAAAGTAAAAATTCGGTTAAAGAAATCCTGAGCTGCTCGGAAAACCCGGAAAATGTGGTTTTTCACCAATTTTCCGGAGCCTCGAAACTCTTTTTTCTTGATATCTCGGGTTCTTATAGCGTAAGGATAAAAAAAAATTGTTTGTGTGGAATGAAAAGAACTGTAAAATTGACCGATAAAGATGCTTAAAAAAGAGTCCTAACCTCAAAATTTGTAAATTTATTAATGCTTGGAATTTTTTCACTAAAATCGCTTTTCGTCGATCGATTTTCATGAAAATTCGAGAGAAGTTGTATATTAATGCCAGATAAACGTATAACTTTAAAAAAGTAAAAAAAAATGCATTTTGCCGCCATAATCGGCAAATTAAATTGCATTTTAATCTTTAGCGAATTTACTATAAATTTTTGCACTTTATTTGAAGTGTCAATTTTTGTGGAGAAAAAATGAAAAACGAACTTAATTTTCACGTTTTTCGCTCACAATTTTTTTTTAGAAAACTTAGACAAGTTCCAAAAAAATTTGTATGATTTCTGACACGTGTTATTTTTTTGTCGATTTTTCTAAAAAATCTGAGATGAAGGTTGACGTCATCTTGCAAGTGGATTTTGGTTTTCGGAAAAGCGTCACAAAAACAGTTTTAGATCTTTTTCAGAAAAATATAACTTTTTTGAGTCGCTTTAAAGTGTGTTCAATATCAGCCTAGTGAAGTAAGTGGTTCAAAAATTATGGTCTTAAACACTTGGGTAACTGCATCTATTTTCAAGGCTTAATTTTCAATACATAAAAAATTTATATTTTTTAGTAGTCATAAGTTTCATTGTAGGCTTTCTTGTCTACAAAACTTTTGGAAATAAGTACCAAAAAACTTTTCAACCATTTTAAAAAAAAAAACCATTTTTGCAAACTGCTTAATTAGACCATTTTGTGGGGACAGAAATAGTTGTCCTTGCAGGGGTGATCCTTTAATTTCAGAAAGATTGAAAACACACTTATTTTGATCTTTCTACGACTTACGGTTAAGAAGTAACAACGGAATTTCGACGGACGAATGGGCAACGAAGTGATACCATTAGAGGTCCTGTTTGCATTTTGGGACGGACTGCTTTAAAAAGTGCCTACACTGATTTTGTGTGTGAACCACTCTAACAGTTGTCTTGAGGCATTAAAAAAAAAATAAAACCAGCATTGACCACTCTATGTGACAAAAAATGAAGGTTTGGCCAGTAAGCTTCGCGTCGGGTCATTGTCCTGTTAAACTGTCCATTTTACAGGCAATTACTCCTCAACATGTGGTGAAATTATGTTCTCGAGTATGTCCTTGTACATGAACCGGTTCATTATTCCATCTCATGTATTTTTTTAAAATTTCATTCGACTCCCACATCGGTCAAAATCATAGGTCCCAACCCTCTAAATGTTTTGGCGGCCTACATAAGTACTTATTTTTCTGTGTTACACACTAAACAATCAAATTTAATTCATCTTATGGGATGGGGAATAAAAAGGAGGCTCATAACAAAGTCACACAATTGGACTTACCTGAAAATACAGCTCGTTCGCGTACGAATACATCGCAGCGATTTGTGAGAAAATTATTACGATGTAAGCCAAAACAATGATAACCTGTCCAGGGCTGCGAACCTAAACATATAATTATTAACTTTCCTTTAACATCCATTTTGTTGACGCGAAGCAGTTTGATTTATCAAACCTACCAGGTTGAGCAAAAACAACAAAGCACACAACATAGCTCCTAGCGTCAAGTACTCCATCAGAAAGACATAAGTCGTCAACGAATTTACCTTATTCACATACCTTTAAGTAGAAAAAAATTATTCCAAAACCTAAGGTCGGGACGTTTCTATATGTCCTTACCTCACAAACCGCACTTGAAACCGTATGCACCATATTAGTTCGGGCCGGACTTGCTCGCGCTTCAGATCCTTCAAACCTCTCAAATGATGCTGCAGCACCTTGCACATATAGATCCCAAAGATTATAAAAGACACAACAAGGTTTGTGAAGGGAATGTACATGCAACAGCCCATCGGTATGATGAAGATTTGAAGGACATAGAACACCTCATACCAGGGTGACTGGTATTTGTTTATTCCAGGAACGTACATTCCAAACGGAAGGACTAAATACATATCTCATTAACCAAAATCCTTTCTCTATATTATGTGCAAACACTGCCAATCTTACCTCTGGAACTGTTAAATGCCGGATACAAGTAAAAGCCAATGCAGGCCGCTATTCCCAGCGCCATGTTCATTCTTGCCAAATTTTTGATAGATTTTGTCGTCTCAGCTAGGAGCTGTTTCATAGCCGGACTCTCGTTCTTCTGCATATCTAAGTAAGCATCCTTCATGTCTTCCAAAAACTTCTCGTAACGAAATCGATTAATGATCAGCTGGATTGCCCTCAAAATTGAATTTAACCAGAGAACTACGATGTAGGCATTTCGTATGATTGATTCTATCGGTTCGACGGTGTAGTACATGTCAGCGAATTGCGAGATACTCAAAAGTATCGTTGGTGTAAGACAAAAATACCGTCGCCAATTGTGCACAAGGATGTAGGAGCAAAATTTCATTATTGTCAAACTTAAGCAAAAGATTGGTAAATCTTCCAACATTTTGAAGCCTGTATAGAACCTACCGCGACGGATTGTTAATTGAACGCCACTAGTTGCAGTTCACATGCTTTTAAAGGCTTAAATTGCCATAAGGCAAAGGATGTAAAATCGTCAGAAGGTAATAATTTTGTGAGGTAATGTTACACCTCTTGAAGGTGTCATAATTGTGAAAATCTATTATTAATCGAGATTTAATAGAAATTGAAAAATTTTGTTACGTACCTAATTAGGCACAGCCTTTGAAAAGTGTTATAAATATTGTAGTTGAAGGTTCTTCCTTGTTAAACCTGTGGGTATAAGCAGTTATGCATACCAATTTTTTTTTTGGCATTACCGGCTTATAGACCAGGTGGTGTTTTCTTTTTCATTAAATATACATGCCCGTATGAGCCTGAATTTGAAAAGTTACTCACTCAGGCTGGTCAAAGGGTAGACTCAAGCATCCCCAAGTTTTTCGCGCCTTTTGTGGACATAGTGGATGAATTATAAACAACTAAACACTGAATCAACAAGTGGCGTCAACAGCTCTGTGTAGTTGAGCTACTTAATGAATACTTTTTGGTATTATACAAATCATTAAAAGGATAATGCTCCTTCTGGTTGTATGGGTTGCATGTACATAGATACTAAGCGCGCCAAATTGTTCGAGGTGATTTGAACGTCAATCTTATGTAATATTTTTTCTTAGAGTTCGTCGAATAAAAGTCAACTACACTTTTTTCTATTGCACACGAAACAGCTTATTTGGCAAGTTCGAATGGCAACTAGTTCAACTTCGCTATTTAGAATTCAACACTTTATTTCAATTCAATCGCTTTTAACTCTCGATACTCTCAATTCAAAGGTTCAAATACAACTGTAACTGTCCGAACCTGTCATCTGTGTGTTAATACAAATTCAGTTCAAGATCTCGAAGGTTCGTTTTGGCTATTTTCCAGTGGCATTTTTCCACTGGAGCGATCCAGGGGAAATTTTGATACTTAAATAATTTTGATGCTTAATTTCAGTTGACTGAAAACTTCAAAATATTTGTTTTATGGATTTGAAATTTAAAAAAATTATAAAAAAAAGTTAAAAGAACGCATGTCTAACGCATGTTTCTATCTCCCAAACGGTATAAAGTATAATTTTTAATTTAACACCGGGCATAGTTCATCTTCCTAAATTTTATACAATTTAAGTTAAGAAATGTTAAGAAATGACAGTTAAGCGTGGTGGAGCTCCTGCAAATTTTCACATCTTTGCGTCACATCACATTGTCTCCCTCTTAGTTTTGTTCATCCCGATAAAGCACAACATCGTTCCTTCGGTGGTAATAAGGTAAGTAGATCCACATGGACAAGTTTGAATTTTGCTCTTGGTTGGATTCGGAAGACGAAACCATTAATTCGGCTAACAAAATTCTTGGTAGGGAACCTTTCCAGTCCTGCTGCAGCTTTGGCCACTTTCCATTTCTAGGTTTTGGAGTGTAGAGTCATACCAGATAGAAGTGGGCTGTGATGCAAAAACTGTTAACTCTATTGAATCCTGGTACTTTTTCTTTCGTGTCGTACCTGGTCGTCTGGTTCTCTGGTGCATGTTGTCAGTAGTCACTTTTGCTTCAAGTATTGTTAAAGTCTCTCTACCATTCTATCTAAATGTGGGTGAATCGGTGTGGTCCGTATCTTCTGTAGTTCGATCGATGCGCGTACTTCCGAAGTTTCGTCCTTGGTCGGAATTTATATTTCGGGTGATGATTTTACATTTTCTTTTGGCGATGAGTCTTGTGGCAGCATTTTGTTTATGAAACTTGGTTAATGGCTCTGGGGCGGCGATTCCACAACTGCATCCCAGCTTGTCTATAAAGTTGACCCTCATCCACACGCTCCGTCAAATCCTGCTTAACAAACGCAATTTAGTTTTGCCTCTCCTAAAGTTGTATCGACTGCTTATTGCTCGTCCTTGCAGAGCTCCAGCACTGTCGCTGTAGGTATCCCATCATGTTGCAGTTCCAGAATCTCTTTTTTTCTCGATCGTTGTTCGTTCTTTGTCTTTCGAAATCCACGCGCGTTGACATGAACAGTCTAGCAAACCCATTTCTCTGTTGCGATCACTTCTTTGCGAATCTTGCTGCTACTTCCATACTCCGACTAAGTTCAACGAATTCTTGAGTTCAAGCACTATTTCGCACGAAATAGAGGGATTAAGCAACTCATTTAGAGCACCTTGGCTGTCATTGCAAACGCATATGCATCTTGCCGTCCATCTGTTAGTCACAATATAGCGCATAGCCATTAGGATAGCGAAAATCTCCGCTTGGAAGACAGACGCATATACCTAGGGGCAGTGGAGTCTAATATTCTCGCTTTCCACAAAGACTCCACCCACAAGACCCCATTCCTGTTTTGGAGACATCTGTAAAAATACGATGGCATTCTTTCACTGGCTCAGAGTCTGGACGAAGCTATTCTATTATACCTAAGGAAAGGTGACCTGGTAGTTTTGTCGCAAAAGGATTTCTGGGGTCACTGTTTGATGACAGTTTTCGCACAAGTTCTTCAAAACTCCAATGGTACCAAAAACCACCTCTCTTTAAGAAAACGATGGTTTCCAGCGTACAACCCATTATAAATGCACGGGGGAGAGGTTCACCAGAGCATCTAGAGCAGAGACAGGCGTGCTTAGGAATGCCCCAGGCAGCCAAGACAAGCTTTTCTTCAGAGTTTAGCAAAAGAGGCAGTATCACATTTCCGTGAAAGGTCGTTCCACCAAACAACCGATGCGTATGAGAGGAGTGATCTAACAATGGCCGTATACAGATCAAGAGGACCCTTTTCGGAGATAAGCCCCATATCAAGCCAAAAGCGTCTCTGCACTGCCATAAAGTGGACAATGCTTTTTCGGTCTTGTATTCAATAGAAGTTTTCTATCAAGGAAAAGGAATACTCACAAATATTTGACTTCATCGGATATCGGGATAGTGAAACTTTTAAGCATAAGTTGAGTCAGATCAGTGACCTTCCTCCTTCTCGCAAAGAGAACAACCGTTGTTTTAAGAGGATTCACTGAAAGCCCATTCCTAGTGCACCAATCGATCATAAAGAGGAGACAGATCACCATCTTGCGGGCAGCCCATGTTTATCGCAGCTATGACGCACTTGCCACAATCTGCCTCGGCTATCAGCGTCCTTTGCTTTAACATTGCCATTATCCATTGAACTAATGTTTCATCTACACCGTGTTGTCTGGCTGAGTTGCACATGCTATCAAACGTCGCATTATGAAAAGCAACTTCAATATTGACGAAAACGCCCTCTTTCTGGTCAGGAGCACATTCAATACTCGCAACAATGTTTTGAAGCGCAGTTTCGCAGGATTTTCTGGGCTGATAAGCGCGTTGCATCTCAGGAAGGGCATGCAATCGGAGAGGAACCTTCCGTATGCGCAGCTCAATCAGTCTCTCCAAGCTTTTCAGCAGTAAGGAAGACAGACTTATGGGTCCGAAACCTTTGGCTAGGCTATAGTCAGATTTACAAGGTTTTGGTATCAAAACAAGTTTAACCATACGCCAAAGAGTGGGTATGTAGGCCAAGGCAAGACTCGCAGTGAAAAATCTTTTCAACGTGGGCAAATTCCATCTGGACAAAAGCTCTCAAAAAAAGCATAATAGCATATTTGATACCAATCTTTTTGTCACAACTCTTGATGTAAAACGCCTTAGGCATATCCTATTTCCAAGCTTAAGAAAAACCCTTTCCCATAACTGCTTGACAGTTGTTGTTCTAAAGCGTCTTAACTTCTTAGCTTCTCAAGAAACAGAAAGAGGCTCCATCTGCACAAGACATTATCCTCCTTTTGAAGAAGTTGAATTCCCTCGGATTTAAACCCCTGCATGATAATCCAACTGTCTTCATATGACATTGCATCCAGCGTCAATCGATCTGCAGCAGATCTGCAATTGCGCTTAGATCTAGCTGCTCTAAATGCCAGTTTGGAAGTTGTCCACGCGCTAAGGATGGTAAGTACTAACATTGAATTCGCGCAATGTAAGAAAGTAGATTCTCTTCTTATTTCTGATGCCTCACTGAACTGCAAGTGGTCACGTGATTCTTTTCGTATTACCAGCTGGCAGTTCTGCAGCATTTAGTCATATGAAATCACTCCGCTTCACAAACATCTTCTAAAGGGGCAATGACTACCGTCCAGTCTTTCATAAAAACATAAAGTGCTATTTAAAACTAAGGTGCATTGATGTCTCTGCGTCCTTATTTCTTTATTCTGATATAGTGAAGTAATTTGTTTTAAGTCGATATATGAGCTGTTCACTTGACTTTTACTAAAAAGAAATAAACATTTTTAGTTCGACTTTTTATTCAAAGCAAAAAATAAACGTTAATTTTGGTTTCTTGTTGAACAACTTTTGGGCTAACAGCAATGTACGCACAAGTTCCTCAATCCCAAACATTTTTGACACACAACTAAAAAGTTGCTTAACTAGATAGTTGCACAGCTAAAAGTTATCCGCATTCGCCAAACGTTAAATTAAAAAAAAAGCTGCGTGTTGGAATTCTGGCCAATTTTTCTGGCGTAAAACCTGTCTATTCATATAGTCTACGCAATAAAGTGAAATACGTGTAGGTAGTGTTGAGCAAGGATTGAAACATCTCCAGCGTCATAGGATAAACATTGCCAACTAAAATCTGCAAGAAAGAAAAACGGAAGCATGGTTATAAAACTTAACTTTTACAAAGAAAACAGGAAAACTGAAACGTTATTATTACAAAAGAGCTTCCTCTTAGGTTCTCCCCTAAAAAGTGCAGGGAGTACTAAGGAAACATTTATGTGATAGCTTGGCTTAATGGTACTACCGTAGAACGTTTAAGAATAGGGAATGTCTTCCTATGAGCGGCTATCTAAGGACACTCACCGCACAAGGTTTTTGCCCCTTTGCTATGAACATAAGTAAAGCCTTCTGAGTCAGTAGATCAAAATCGAACCAATTGCTTTCATAAGCCGCCTCTGCTACTCCCACACTCTGAAAAGATTCTCGTTTAAATCTATAACTCTTGTGTGAAGGACCGGGTGATCTCCACCGAGCTTACCTGGTGATACAACTCGTTTGCATACCAATACATCGCAGCGATTTGGGAGAAAATCATTATGATATAAGCAGATACAATGATGACTTGCCCAACGCTTCGAACCTTAGAAGAATTTAGTTTCATAAGCTGTTCTCTACGAAAAAACAGTTACTTCATACCATGTTCAACAAAAACAGCAAGGCGCACAACAAGGCTCCTAGTGCCAAGTACTCTACCAGGTAGATATAAGTTGTCAACGAGTTCACTATCTCTACGTACCTTTGAATGAAGAAAAAGAAAGAAACTACACCGAAACACAACCTCGCAAAATGTATATCAATACCTCAAAATCTGCAACTGAAACTTAATGCACCAGACAACTTCTGGCCAAATTTTCTCCCGCTTAAGATTCTTTAAATTCCTCAAGTGATGCTGCAGCACTTTACACATCAAAATCCCAAAGATTATAAACGACACAACTAGGTTTGTGAAGGGAATGTACATGCAACAGCCCATGGGAGTGATGACGGCTTGAAAGACATACAACGCCTCATACCAAGGTGACTGGTATTTGTTTACACCAGGAACGTACATACCAAAAGGAAGGACTAAATGCATAATTTTCCACAAACCTGATGCGCTACGCAAAAGCTGTCATATTTACCCCTTGAGCTAGAAAATGCCGGATACAAGTTGAACCCAACACAGGCCATCATTCCAAGCGCCAAGTTCATTGTTGCCAAATTCTTGGCCGATTTTGTCGTCTTTGCTAGGAGATGTTTCATCTCCGCATCCTCATTCTCCTGCATATCGACGTAGACATCCTTCAAGTCTTCCATAAACTTCTCATAGCGAAACCGATGAATAATCAGCAGGATTGCCCTCAAAATCGTATTGAACCAAAGAACCAGGATGTAGGCATTCCGAATGATGGCATCTATTGGCTCGATAGTGTAGTACATATCAGCGAATTGCGAGAGATTCAAAAGTACAGTTGGTGTGAGACAAAAATAACGTCGCCAATTGTGCACAAGGAGGAAGGACCAAAATTTCATAATTTTCAAACTTCTACTAAAGAGGGGTAGATCTTCAAACATCTTGCAGCCTTGTAAGAACCAACCGAGTCGAAAGCAAATTGAAGACTTCTTTATAAGCCCGCGTGGTTTTATAGAGCTGAAATTGACTAAAGTTTTTGCTAAGCGAAAAGACAAAGGGGCGAAAAGTTTGAAAAATGTTTAAATATTTTATTTCAAACTTTGTTGAGTAATGCGAGTGCCACACCTTTATAAGGTGTCACAAATATAAATTGCGCGTCAAGAAAATGACTTATCTAACCATCAAGACTATAAGTTACCTAACTACGATAAAAAATTGGACTATGAGGGACTTTTACACCGGATCCAGCTGGTGTTTTTCTGATGAATAAATATAATATGCATGTCTGTAACGTAAGGCTAAATCGTTATTTGGAAATTAAGACGAAAGACCTCAAGATCTAAAGGGAAGGAGTCGTACGCGATCTGCCATTCCAAAGACCACAAACAGTTTCAACCGCCCAAGAACGATTGCAAGTTGCAATGCTCTCCTCAGTTGACGTTAAAAAAGGATATTCTATATCATGTCAAATGGAGAAATAACTTTTGATATTTCCTCAAAAATGTAAAAAAAAAACTCATACACTGTCCCCAATACTCGTTTTTTTTTTGTAGTTGCACATTTTGCTGCCAGCTCCACGCTTCCAGGATCCAGGTTCCATAAAGCCTTCCCAGCCGAATACTTATGGACCCAATAATGGACAAATGAGTTCGTTAGTCCAGATAGAATAGCCCCGATTGCGTACGAAGAAATGTTCGTCTACACTGGTCAAGACCATTTCTAATTGGTCCCACTCATCCAGATCTTTAACTGAGCAAATAAAAAACAGGATTAGTCCTAAGAAAAGGTGGAAACCCAGTACAGCCTGTTCTTGAAAAAGGCAGTTTTTCTTCTTCTTCTAGTTAAAGCCCAAGAGCACTTAACCCTTCAGCAAACGTCAGGTCAACGTACACAACTCGAAAACACACACTTTCTTAAGGAAAGCAGCTCATCAACAGAGGCAGGGTTACCGATGTGCGACACATGTTGCCACATGGCGACTTTTCTACTGTCGGCACGCTTGGCGACCACATTTCGAAATAAGCGGTTTTTGGAAACTTTTTTAAAAACGGGCGACATCGGGACGCATTTTTAGTTTTCAAATCAGTTATGCATACAACAGCCACAAATTGAAAAAAGTTAATGCATCTGCCTATTGCTAAACCAATTTCACTAAACGAAATAAATGAGTCGAATAACTTTTCTAGTCAGCAGTAAATCCGTCTAGTGTTTTCTTTGCGTAGACGGGAGGTAACCCCGAAAGAAACAGAGGAACAGGTCCTTTTTAATAACTAAAGGGCGGAGAGCGGGATAACCCCTCCTTAGGGCCGGTTTTTTAGTTCGAGATCATCAGAGTTTCCGAGTAAAACTGAGACTCACCCCAGAAATCAGTTTTTCAGTGAACTTAGATCAGGGGTTAATCTCTCCTAAGCTCGCCAAATTTGGTGACTTGATCCCGGATCAATTTCGGAGAACAGTATGAACTTCTGTGAATGTTTTTTCTGCTTGAAATGGCAGTTGCTTTGCGTGTTTCTATGAAAAATGACATCTGAGAACAACTCGAACTTCTTTTCCTGTATTTTCTATGTGGCGTGAGATTTGGGAGAGTTAATAGTTCCGTGAGTCGAAGATTTTGACAAATTTACTGATGGAGCTAACACTGCAATGTAACACTCAGTTTTTTCTGCTAATAGCAGGTGAGCCGCTTACGTCATGTTATGTTAGGGATGATCATGTCTTGTCTGATTCTCAACTCAATATTTTAATATGTATGTAGAAGTTGAAGGACGCCATTAAAAGATTTTGCATCAAGTAAGTTTTTATTCCACATTTAACTCTTTGTTGTTTTTTATTTTTTTGGGTATCAAGTTAGCGGCGGGTCTGAGACTACAAATTTAAGCAATTTTTTTTTCTATCGTGTCGCGAATTTTTTTTTCTGTAAAATTTAAGCATTAGGGTCTAATCATAGCTATCATCGGATAGCATCATTGGAACAAATCAGTGGAACAAAGTCTTCGGTTTTCTGACAAGTCATTCATAGCAATTGTAGCATTAGCTACATAGCATTACATAATGCTCTGTCAATTTGAAAATTTCTTTGAAAATTTCTGTCAGTGCCAACAAACAGCTACAGGCGTTTGAGGTTGGAGTTGATCAGTCAAAGGAAAACTGACAGTTGAGAATAGAAAGAGAATCGAATGCTTTTCAGTGGAACGATTTTGTCGCAAAAACACAAATCAAAATCAGCTGTTCCTTGAAATCGAATTCTGTCAGTGAAATAGTAAAAGCGAGTTTACATCAAAGTTTTAACTCAATTTATGTATTTTTGTTACGGAAAAAATTCTGCAACTCATAAGCTTCATTTTGACACCAATAACAGCCAACATTGTTTTCTTAAACGTCTAAAAACATGAAAATAAATTTTTCAATGATGCAATCCGATGGTAGCTATGATTAGACCCTTAGTGTATTTTTTTAAATGGTACGCATTTTTTGGCTCGGGCAACTTTTTTTGCGACATTTTCAAATTTTCCTTTGGTAACGCTGAACAGAGGTGCATGATATACGTCACTTCCGGTAAGAATGTTTGCATTTTACTGAGTTATCAGTTGTGCAATTCGGCGTTGTCCACTGTGTACTGGACACTGGAGCCTTTACTTTCTTCTCTCTAAAATCTTGAAAAAACACACTCTTTAGCTGGTACCAGGGTCGGACTAAGACATAGTGAAAATTGGGCGGTAACGTAGAATACTTTTTCCTTTCTTTATGCTGCAGAGACAGCATGCATCTCAATAAAGGTTTCTATTGTCACCTCTTGAGTAGCCTAACATGCCTCTCTTGTATCCATCGATTAGTCATTCAATTGAATCCAAATCAAATCCGAATTCTTTTGAATGCTTCCAAGTCTTCTGTTCATAAAATAGATGCTGGGGCTCTCCATGGCTCTGTTTTATGTAAGACTCTTCTCAACGTTTTCATCCTCTGTCTGCTACTACCAACCTAATCTACTCCCTTGTCGATGGCAGCAACCATAGTTGAAGAGTTTCTACTCTGAAATTCAAATTTATGACTTTAAAGTCTTTTAGCTGCGAAAGTTGCGGGCAATTACTACTCCGTTTAAGAAGTCATGAATTTAACCTAATAAAAGGTCCGCCATCTAACTTTTTTTTCAACTAGTGCTTATATCGTGAATGGTAAAACTTTGCTCATGTCTGATGTGACAGATAATTTGTTTTATCCTTCCGCTGAACGAATATGGCTGTGCTTACGCTTGAACAACGCTGGGAAATGTTGCGACATTACTTTGAAAATCATGGTAATGTCGCAGAATGTGTGCGAAAATTGCGTACGGGTTTTGGAAGAAGGGCAGCACCGTCATCTTCGTATGTTCGTTATCTTGTGAAAAAAGTGAAAGAAACTGGCATCCTCATCGATAAACCAAAGCGTGAAAAGCCAAAACAGTGCGTACAACCGAAAATATTTGCTGCTGTGGCGGAAAGTGTGCGTGAAGCGCCATCAACACCAATTCACCGTCGTTCTCAACAATTGAACATTTCGGAGACATCTTTGAGACGAATTTCGCATAAAGACATTGGTATGATGCCATACAAAGTCCAATTGGTTCAGGAGTTGAAGCCAACTGACCATCCAATGCGTCTTCGCTTCGCTAAGTGGGCTAGAAAATGCCGATTCTGCCAAAATCATCTTTTTAGATGAAGCTCATTTTGATCTTGGCGAATATGTAAACAAGCAAAATTGTCATATTTGGTTCACAGAAAACTCGAGTCACTGTTTGGTGCAGATTTTAGTCCAGAGGCATAATTGGCAATTTTTCTTCGAAAATGAGCAAGAAGTGGCCGTTACGGTTAATGGCGATCGTTATCGGGCCATGTTGAACGGATTTTTGTTCACAAAAATTGAAGAGGAGGATATTGGCAATATTTGGTTTCAACAGGACGCCGCTACGTGCCACACAGCCGAAGCTACACTCGATGATGTTTTGCGCCCTGTTTTCAAAGATCGCATTATCAGCCGCAGCTGATGTCGTTTGGCCACCTTGGAGCTACGATTTGACACCGTTGGACTATTATTTTATGGAGTGCCGTAAAAGATAAGTGTTACGCCGACAAGGCAAATAATTGACGCTTTTAAGGACAATACTCGTGAAGCCATTGGTAAAATACAGTTGCACACAATCGACAATGTGCTTAAAAATTGGACCGATCGTGTAGGCTACGCATGGCCAGCCGAGGCAGCCATTTGAATAAAATTATTTTCCATTATTAACCGGAAGGATTGTACCTTCAAATAAAAAAAGAAATCTGAGAAAATATTCAGTAGTTTTTTTTATAGCATTTTCAAAAAAAAATTATTTGGCTCACTCTTTATGTAGGCATAAAAAAATAATTTTTCGAAAGCTTCTATTTCTGATCTTCAACCATTAGTCCTTATTCAAACTTTCTTATTGGAAAAATTACAATATTTTTCAACGTCAAAACTTTTTTTTATTCATCAACAAAATATTTATCCATAAAATCGCCGCAATAGTGTAAAATAAGAATACGAGGCATTTAATAACGATTGAAACATCTCCAGCGACATCGGGTAAATGTTTCCAACTGTCATCTGAAAGAAAAGAAACATATTGCAATAAAAATAGAGATCCAGTAATCATCCAAGTATGACAGATCTGTCACATTATATGTAAATTTTTTTTTTACTTTTAAAACGAAATTGAAATCTGAGCCAAAAAATTACAAAAAAAGACTGCTCGTGTTCAATTAATGCTATGTTTGTCCGGTGGGGACACTTTAAGATTTATTTTTAATCATAGTGAAGACATAGCATCAGATAGACCCAAGGAGAGACTGTTTTTCACAAATACTCTTATAGCAATGAACAGAAAGTTACTTAATAAAACAAATCCTTACCGAACACGGATTCTGTGCCCTCATAATCAGCATGAGAATATTTTTCTGCACAGGTTTCTCGAAGCTAAACCAATTAGTATCATAAGCAGCATTTGCCACCTTTTCACTCTGTAAAATAAAAAATTCAATACTTAACAAGGAAGCTTTTTCAGAAAAAAAAATTACCTCTTCAGAAAGCTGACTTGCATACCAGTACAAGGTTAGAATCTGAGAAAATATCATTGAGATCTGGACCGCAGCTATTGTTACTTGTGCTCCGGTTTCTGCCTGAATAAATTGAAAAAAAAAATGTTAGGAATCGTCCTTAAAACTTAAACTTAAACTTGTCCTCTAAACTTACAATATTCAGCAAAAACAGCAAGCCACAAAGTAGAGTTCCAAAGCAAATAAACTCCACTAAAAACACGTAAGTTGTTAAATTGTTGATGATCCTAACGTACCTTAAATAATACAATCTAAGTGTTAAAAGAGATAACAACAAATATAAGTAGACTCGAAATTATTTCAGTTTCAAGACATCCAAAAGTCTACGCAATGAATAAGTTATGTCAATAAAAATCTGTCATAATTGATTCGTTATTTCTTTTAGTTTGAATAGTAGCAACTTTGAGACCATCCAGCAAGAGATATTATTTTCGAGAGATAGAAAAACGAAATATTTTTAAAAAGTTGACATCACACGATCGCTATTCCAAGAAGTCACAGGAGCAGGAAATTTTTGGACTCATATCATAAGAGTCCTTTTTTCTCAGCTGTGTGGCATGTACCGCCGTCCATCTAAAAATTAATATAATTAAGGCATATACCATCTACATCTGGAAACAAGTTAAGGTACATTGTTCATTGGTAGGGAGTCCAAAGATGCTGCCAAATTAAGAACTTAAATTTATTAACCTAAGAAATTCAAGGGTCACGACAATGCAATAGGGACAGTGTTTTATTTGATGAGTGGAATGTGGCGCCGTCCAAATGAAACTATATTCCCTCCACTTTTAAAGCATGATTATTGACAAGGAAGTTTGTCAATACCATTCGGCAACCACTTTGATTTCCAAAAGAGTCACACCAGCATCATATTTGTAAAAAAAGAAAAAGCAAGACCGTAACAAAATATCTCTAATTGTAGAAGGAGAGTTTGCTCTCAGAGGGTGGAACATAGAAATAATCGAAAAAGAAACCAGCATCTCAACTCTAAAAATGCTCCTGTATAATCGTGGCCATTGTTTCACCACTTGTGTGGCATGAGGCGCAGTGATTAAACTTATGTTACTTCGGTATGTGCAAATCGGTATTAAAAGTACCAACTCTCATCACTAGAGATATGGTAAAAATTCTCTTTTGTTTCTGGTAAATATGAACCAAATTGATGTTTTCATTCAATGAAAAAAATTTCACAGAAAGTATAGGTCTGTGTGGCATGTGGTGCCATCCTGCTGAAAATCGTCCTTGATATCCATGACACCACTTAAGTACAAAAAAAGTAGTCAACAGCCTTTTGTATTGCAATCATATCACTGAAACGTGAAAGAGTGACTTGGTTTCATTGTTTCACTTGCTGTGTGGCACGTGGTTTCGCCGAAAATAAATATCGTTGAAACTGGAAGGTCAGGTAAGAATATTATTCAACCCTGTTCGGTAAATCAATTCATTCACTGAAACCGTTTCGGGTAGAATGGTTAATGCCTCTGCCGGCACAGCACTTTCTCGGGTCTGGCTGGATGGGTAAGTTTTTGCATTATTTTTGGTTTTTGAGTCTTAAAACAATTTTGTCTAAAAGTTCACTTTTTGGCATTTCAAAACATTAGTATTTAAAAACGTTAAACCAAAGTAAAGTCATTGTGATTGTGAAACGCTGGCAGTTCAACAATGGCTTGAAATTTTAGATGACATCTTGGATTGGATAGCCCTTTACAGGCCCCCATTTTTTCCTACGTAGTCTCTTACGTAGTGCAACGGAATATAACTTAACCTAGAATGGCTCTCATGCCTAGGTAGCTTGGGATAAGAAAGCCTCATCGAAACTTCATAAATCGAGTCTACCTTAATTTCGAAATTGTCTCACTCATAAATGGTCTTCTGGTAGCGAACACACCAAATTATTTTAGCTGGAAGGATTCGTTCTGAAGCCGTACTCTTATCGATGCCCCTAAGACGATATTGCAGAACCTTACACATCAGAATGGCAAACATAATCAGCGAAACTACCAGACCTCCGATTGATATATACATGACACATCCTATCGGCGTAGTTATCACTTGAAAAATGTAGAAGATCTGATAAATCGGTGATTCCAGCTCATTAATCCCGGGTATGTGGCTTCCGTAGGGAAGCACTGAAAAGAGTCGATTTGTTAAACGAAAATGTCCTGACTAAACAAAAAGTGAGAGCAAAAGGCTACCTACTTCTTTCGTCAGCAAAAAGCGGATAAACACAAAAGCCCACAGCTGTCATTAGGCCAAGAGCCATATTGATGATTGCTGTATTCTTTCCGAGAGCGTTTGTTTGCTGCAGCATGTCCGTAATGACTTTATCATTACTATTCTAAAACAATAAGAGTATTGTAAGAAATAAATTGCAAACTGATCATTTTAAGAGTTCGAAATTCAAAACCCCTGAGTGTACAGCTTGTTAGAGCTGTACACTTTTGTCAACTTACCAAAAGTGACTTATAGAGATCTACAAAATCACTTAAAAAATTCTCATAGTCCAACCTCTGCGCAACCAACAAATATGCTCGCAAAAGTGTATTGAACCACAGGACTAGCATGTAAGCATTCCGAATTATAACATCAACCGCTTCTATTGTTACGGACATATAAATGAATTCAGTGAAATTTAGGAACGTCGTCAGGAATAGGCAGAAGTACCGCCGCCAATTACACCCGTATATGAGGCCCCAATATTTAAGAACGCGAATACTCATGGCAACCATTGGAATGGCAAGGATATCCGCCAAACCTGTTTCTTTTGGGTTTCTAGTATGCATCGCGGTTTTACTTAAGTCACTAATATGAACGAGATTAACGTCGACTGCTGTTGATTTTTGCTGCGAATCCCTTTTATCCCTATTAGGATATGAAAAAATTTCCCACCAGCAGAATATTGTGTTAATATTCTGCTGAATATTTACTATAATCATCCTAAAAATGGGCGTCTGTCTACGAGTAGGCGCTTATTACTTCACTGCAAATTAACGGTTTTTGCTATATGATGAAAGGATTCGTTGCGCAATATTTACTGTTTATTATTTATGCTTGTAATTTGTTTTATCTAAGATTAACCCCAAATAGAGCAATGAAAAATTTATGAATGAACAGTCTGTTGTTTCACATTGTGGCACGGCATAAAAACACATTTTCAACGTATTCCAGGCAGCCCTAAGTTAAATTAAGGTGGGGTCAGCTAAAATGGTTACTACCGGCAGAAAATGCATCAAAATAACCGGGACATTAACTTAAAGAATAGGACCTCCTAAAAACAATGTGTGCAGCGTGGAGCTTGCGCTATATTCTACGAAATTCGCTCTCAACAAGAGATTCGCTACAAGAATGTCGGAAAGATGTGAATGGGAAGAAAAGACTATAACAGTAGATGACGAGTCCGCCATCTATGCTGACGGCTCTTAGGTATGGACGTCGGAACCGGCGACGCAGGCATCTTCTGTAAAGCTCTTGGTCTAAGCAAATCTCTCCGGATCAATGACGTCTGCAGTATTTTTTTAGGCGGAGCTGGTAGCCATAATCCAAGCTGCCACTGAGCTAAAGAAACACAGTCTCGTAAACAAAACCATCACCATATACTCTGGAATCAGATGTGGTGAAGTCATGAAACTATACAGGAAAATCCTGGACGAATTATCATTTGGCAACACTGTAACTATGTGTTGGGTGCCAGGGTCACACCGATATCCCGGGAAACGAAGAAGCGAAATGCATCTCTAGCCCGCAAGTTTATAAGAATTCCGCTGAGCTTAATAGAACCCAGGAGCCTGGATTGAAAACTGAACCCTTGAGTAGAGCTAACGGGTGATTTTTTAAGAGGTTGAGAACTTTTTTTAAAAAAAAAAAACACAAAAAATTCGAAAAAATTAATAAAATATTAATTTGAATCGATAGTTTGAACCTTGCAATTTAATGTTTAAAGATAATTTCATGCAAATGTTGACCGCGGCTGCGTCTCAGGTAGCCCATCCGCTGAGTCCAATTTTGGCATAATCTTTCACACATATCGGCCGGTATGTCACGAATGAATGCATGGATGTTGGCTTCCAGTGCGTCAATCGAAGCGGGCTTGTCCCTATAGACTATAGCCTTGACATACCCCCACAAAAAATAATCTAATGGTGTCAAATCGCACGATCTAGGCGGCCAATTGCCCGGCCCGAAACGTGAAATTAACTGTTCACCGAGAATGCCGACCATAAAATGGAAGCAGCGCGTGATGAACATTTCGAACCGAGCACGAATTTTGGTAGTAAAATTCAATAATTTGCAAGCGTTGTTCATTTGTAAGACGATCCATGGTTAAATTGCAAACCAAACTGAAGCTGTTTGACAGTGACATAAGGTACTAAACACACGTCAGCTGTCAAAACCAGTGTTGCCAAAACCAAACCAGCTAAAAAATCACCCGTTGATATACGTTGGACAGAACTTGGTACGTGAAGACAGACAAGGGAGCTATGGCCAGTGGTAAACAAAGAGAGATCACTATTCATGATCGGACTAGCCTGCAGAGATATCCGAGTACTCATTGGAATCCTCACGGGGCACTTCACGCAGAGCGGCTATGCATACTATGCATAACGTTTACTGCAAAAGCTGCAGGGATGTTGAAGAAGTTGACTTTGTTCGTCATTTGTTATACGAATGTCTAGCCCTAAACAACATTATGCGTAGTAGCCTCGGCAGTTACTTCAAAGAGCTCAAAGCTCACAGGTATTGCGGATAGTAAGGACCTCTTAGATTTGTACACAAATCCGGCATGGGTCCAAGCATGGGTCCAAGAGGGCTGCACTCTGCACGCTTTTAACAGCGGTTTATTTCTGTTTTTGTTATAGGTGTTAAGAAGATCTCCAAATGGACTCAATGGACCCAACTGTTGGTCTGCTGTGAGCTAGCTGTGACTATTGTCTCAAGGGCATCCATCAACTTAACCTAACCTAACCGATCTTGGCAGATAATTTTGGAAAAGTAGGTAGGTCATGCATGTATTTTTTTCTTGACTTTATCTCTTCATAGGTTATGTTAGGTAAAGTTAACTATCGGATGTTAAAATACTAGCACTAACTAGGAGCACTAACTAGGAACTCACCCGCAACTCAACGACACCCTCTGAATGTCATGCATACTTCTGTGTCTACTGTCATTGCATTTATTAACACTTACTTGTGATAACACCATTTATACACCAATGAATTTACAAAGACACCCAATCAACAACAGATAAGTACATTGGGATAAAAAAAGCCCACGTGTCAGACGACCTCGTACAAAAAAATAGTTTTGTCCTACTTCCTTTTTCCTGCCTGAAAGAAGTTCAATGCCGGTCGGTACGGACATCACAAGCATTCCTCTAATGCTTCTGATGATTAATCCTGATTAATCCTCTAATGTCGTTGTGCTTGTCATTGCATTTACTTTTCGACAATGCACATAGACTTTTGTGGAAGTGCTTGATGTGATAATGATGTGGAAACTTATTTAGATTCTAAAGCTACTAATATACTAAACGCTTTTGACAAGTGAGCATTTGTTTTTACAACTAAATGACAGGAAACGTGCGTAGATAGTTATGGCTGTTTCACAATCGACGCGAGAGTCGCCGGCGAGTTGTCAAATTGATTTCAGTGAAAATGGCAAGCATTAGGTTTATTTGATTGATAGAAATTCAGAGCTCACCTTATTTTTCTCACTTCTACATTCGATTAAGCAAAGACAACAATCCAGTTATACTTTTCATAAGCATTTCTTAAGCATTTCCGGTAAAAAGTTCAGTACTGTAAAAATTTAATGTTTCATGGCGTATTCCTTTCAACACCGAATCGTTCAACTTGTGTGGAATACAGTAAAAAGTTGTTCTTTTCTCGTACACCTGAACGGAATCGTGCTCATGTCAATGTTCCTTTGACCTCCGAATTCGTTTGGTGTCGAAACCGAGCTCGAAATTTGCCCACCGACGAATTTGACGGTGGAGGCTCGGTGTAACCTTGATTGTGTATGTGAAGTGACGTTTCGACTCAATTTTCATTCGTGATTTTTTACAATGCGGCTGAAATTATCTTTATTATCTTATAAATTATCCAAATATCTCAAACTGAAAGGTATCAAAATTAATTTCAAGTAAAAAGTACAAACAACCGGCGCCAACTAGATCACGCTACGAAATGAAGAAAATATAACAAAATTAAGTCAAAGCGTTAGTTCATGTTCACGTTAGTGTCAAAATGACATTTAACGTATCAAAATGACACTTAACGTGAAGTCAGCACCGGTGCAGTATTTGTCGTTATGTTATGTACACAATGATACCGTGTGTATACCTTGCTGGAATTGTCGCGAGTACCGAGTGTTATTTGACAGCTCGGTGTGGCAGTTCGGTGTTCAAAAGAATACGTCATCAGTTTTTTTCGGTGCGCTCTTTTACACTCGATGAATACTTTTATATTCAAGATTTCACCGAGCTTTTGACAATCAGCTGTTCGCACTAAAAAGCGCGACTACATTTTCAAGGCACACTGGGGCTAGTTTCATCGAACAATTCAAATGTGTCACAACACACATAAACGAATGTCAAAATGATCGCTTTTGTGAGCTATGGGACGCTTATGTGCCTGTTTTCATTTGTTTTATCCTAACCTAACCTTATTTCTGAAAATAAAACATAGGTTGAACGGTGGCCACAATAGTGGCGCTTCCCCTCCCCAAAGTGATTCTGATACATCAGGCTAGGATAAACCAAATGAAAACAGGCACTTTGAGTAGAGACTTTTCTTAAAGATGACACTAAAGGATCAAACACATACATATATAACAAAGCTGGCATATTTTAGAAACATGTTATGACCAGTAACTTTGCAGCCAAAATAAACGTCCAGGGTTTCCGCTTTCGTTGCGTTTTAATAAACGATTTTTCTAGTTTCACGTCACATTGAAGCTTATACGCAGATAAATTATCAGTATCACAACATCGACTTTAGCTCAAAAAAGCGCGGCTAAAAAACTTTTAGAGCAGCGAAAAAGCTTCCAGTATCTTGATGGAAGCACATAAAGTCAAAGGATTAGCATAGCCAAGTCGAACTTGGTAGGTATGTCGTCCAAAGTATTGAGAAATAAGTTTCTAAACTCAGCTTAAGTATTAACCTGTGATTTGATCCGTTCGAAAATCGATTCTGCGCTGTGGTATTCCTGCAGCGTCTGACCCCCACTTAATACATAGCTCCAATCGTTCGTTAAGAGGTACCCCCGGAATATATTAGCAATTTTCTGGCGGAACCATATATCAGAAACGTCAAACTTTTTTTGAGAAGAGTTTAGAAGTTATAGAGCCGGTCAACCTTGAAGCACATGACAAAGAACTGTGGAGGAGGAATGCTAGTGGAGGTGGCGGAATACTAGCTGGTGGCGGTGGGGCATTATGCCTAAAAGGGTAGAAAAAATGGGTAATGCATTTGTCGATTTCAAAAGGCAATAGAAAATTCTGTTAAAAAAATATTATTTTTCTGATGATTTATATTTATTAAGATAAAAATTGGAATTCCAGTACTAAATATTAAATGGCGCCCAATATAAGCCAATATGTCAAATGCCACCATTACTAACTATTAATGCCACTTAACAGTTTAAGTCTTACCTTTCATTATCCAGGGGGCTATTCAATTAATTCAATTATGCAAGTCCATGCCCAATCGATTTGTAAATTGCTACTTTCGAACGAATTGGCAATGAAAGACACAATTTGTTACTATTTTTTCGCAAGAAGTCTGCTTGGGATTTCCCTATAAAAGCGAGTCTGAATAATGTCAATCACAATGCAAAAATCATTTGTAAAAGAGTAAAAATCTGTTCAAAAATGTTCGAAGAAATTCAATTGGTCTATATGACCGTGAGAATTTTAAAATTCTGGTCCTTAATCTACGACCACAATTGGCGTCGCTATTTGTGTTTGTCTTTAACGACATTTTTAAATATGACTCAGTTTGCTTATATGTTTTTATCTGCCGAGGGTGTTGATGCCAAAATCCGAAACGCATACATGGTGGTCCTCTGGAGCAACACCATTTTGAGAGCTTATCTTCTGGTTCATAAACGATTCGAATATGAGAGATTCTTGTCGGAGTTGGAACGTAATTATAATGAAATAAAAGTGAGGTTTTGTATTAGAAATCACTTTGGTAAAAGTTTTATGAAGAAATTTCCAATAGCGAAGTGGAAATGAGTACGTCCAGGGATTGTTGGATGAGACCAATATTCTGGGGAAACGTATGGCTTTATTGAATCTATTTTTGGGATTATTGACCTGTATTGGATTTGGATCGTATCCATTGTTCGCTAAAGAAAGGGGTTTGATTCCAAATGGAATTTTTTCTCATTTTCCCTGAACGTGTTTTCATTTCAGTTCTCCCATTTGGAAGCATCGTACCCGGCATTGATGAATACCAGACTCCCTTCTATGAAGCACTCTATGCCTACCAAATGATTGTGACTCCGATGGGATGTTGCATGTATATTCCCTTTACAAGTCTCATTGTTGCTTTCATCATGTTCGCCATACTCATGTGCAAGGTATTGCAAGACCGCTTGAGGAATTTGCAACAACCGGGCGATTCGAGTGAAATAATATCCGCCAAATTGGTTTGGTGCATAAAATATCAAATGAGAATAATAAGGTTGAAAATGATGCTTGACGTTGGGCGCCATTTAATGCAATTTCGAACTGTTTTCTTTTCAGATACATAAAAATCGTGAATGACCTTACAACTTATATTTTCTTACTGGAGTTTTTAGCATTTGGAGCACTGTTGTGTGCTCTCCTATTTCTCCTTATAATTGTAATCAAACGTTCTTTCTTAATACTCTTTTGTAAACAAGCCCTTTATGTGCAGGTTGATTCCGCAGCCCAGGCAATAATTGTGTGTGCTTACATAACAATGATATTTGCTCAAATCCTGGCTTTATATTGGTATGCAAATGAGTTATATCAACAGGTCTTTATTTCGAAAAATTCAAATAGACGACTGAGTTTTAAAATCACTTCTCTATAATTTCAGACTTTTAACATTGCTGCAGCTGCTTACGAAACAAATTGGTTTGAATTCGAGATACCACTTCAAAAACACGTCATGTTGATAATATTGCGAGCCCAAAAGCCATGTTCAGTAAGATAATTTGAGGGGGTACCCTGCCACTCTTAAAAAAAGGTCTTTGTTTTAGCTAACTGTTGGAAATGTACATCCCATGAGCTTGGAAATGTTCCAGTCACTTTTAAATGTGTCTTATTCATATTTTACTTTACTCAAAAGGATTTATGGTTAAAAATTTGCATTGCCATAATGGCCCAACCAGCAGTTTCAAAAATTATAGAAGCTTCTATACTTTCAGATGCTTAAAAAAGCTTCTAAAAGTATGTTTTCTCGAGAGTTTTGCTGTTTCATTTTAAGTAAGGGATAAAGATTAATTTTTGAAGTCAAGTGTTTTATAATGATCCATCAATGTTGGGCGCCATTTGTGTATTCTTATACGAATTAGTTTATATTCTCACTTCAACCATCGAGTCTGGCGTACACTCGGGATCCTTGTTGTACGTAGCTTAAAAACAAGTAAAGAACTGTGAAAATGTCTGTCCTCACAAAGATTTTAACATCTTGTTCCTGCAAAGATAATTTAATTTTTTTTAAGTGGGTGACTTAGTAATACTGCTACGACGAGACAAGGTCTTTACAAGTAGGCACCAACCATTAGCATTCGATTTGCGTAGGTTTAATTCTGTTCATTTTAGAAGTAATACAAAGTTTTTGGTGGAACAAAAAAATAGGTTCATGATGATTGATAAGAACTTTTGATGCGACATGATTCTTAAAGCAAACTCATTGGAACGTTCCACCATAAGGAAGGGATGGAGCAGATGATGTTCCGTAGGTAAAGCTGAGTAGGCTTTAATGTCTGAGTACTTCTTGTGGAATAAGCGCCAAAATATTCAGTGAAAGTCAGTCTGATTCCCTGTTATCATGATTCATCTATATTCAGCGTCATTCATTATTATAAAAAGGTTCAGGATCTGACATGAGAAAAAATTAAATAAAACAACCAATCTTAACGGTAAGATAGAGGGGTGGGGTGGTCTGATTGCATCTTGGCATATATATGCCCTGTGTAAGAAGTCTGTCATTTTATTTAACATGACAAATACTCTCTAAGGTGCTCATTTGAATGAAATCCTTAAAAATTATCAGTGTTCTAACAAGCAGAGACAAATGAACTAACCATCCTTCCCTGCAAGCGTTGGGCGCCATTTATTCAGTACATACTGCTCCTTCCAGGAACGTATTTCATGAGCCTATCTACAATCTCGCTAACCTTTTCGTAATGTGGTGTCGATTGTAGGTGTAGGTGTGTTTTGATCCAATAGTAATTTCTCTAAGCTTTGCCGCGGTAAGCCGCGGATAGTGAGTAAGTGCAACAGGGCGTATGTGAGAGCTTCGGTCCGTCTGTAACGGATCGCGGTGTTCCCTATTCCTATTCTCCTTCCCATTCACGATTCATTAATATTAACTAAAAAATAAATTTATTTTTTACCAAAGGAAGGATTTTTTATTTTTTTATTTTTTAGATTATTTTTAGGACGTGGCATGCCCAGCTCCCATAACCAAAAATTAATATATGCTTAGAAATATCGAAGTTTAATACTCAATAATTAGTTTTTTGGACCAAATTCATTAATTATGTAAAATCTAACCCTAAAAATGGGCCTGGCCAAAAACATTGTATAAATCAAATCTAGAATAGTGTCCGGTGTACCTTATGTGCTAAACTTTTTTCTTTTTCTTTCCTTAGAGAGGCTAAAACGCAGTCCAAATCTATGTTTTTCTGAAAATTTTAGGTTTTTCTTAATTTCTGCCTTTAAATGTGGGCGTGGCCCAAAACTTTGTGTAAACCAAATGTAGAACTAAATATTTTCTATATAATATATAAAGCACGATCATAGGCCCTTTTGGTCTTGGGGTCTATCGCTATTTTCTCTCTATGATACATTTTCGCCTGTATCAATTCCTGTGGAATAGGGTTTAAAAATGCAATGAAACTCTGGCGGAATGTCCTTGTCAAGGAAAAAGTAGAAAGAACGTAGTAAGTCTGCTTGAAATGAAGAAAAAAAAATCATAAATAAAGTTTTTGATTTGGCTAAACTGTCAGTCGATTGAAACGCAGGGACTGTATAATCATGGTCCTAAACTTGAGCGATGATTTATGCACTAGGGATGCGCTTTCAGTGAATCCTGTTAGAACTACGGTTCTTCTCTTCAGGAGAAGGACTAAGGGCCTAACCCTAATAGACTTAGGTGAGCTTTCATAAATGTCCCATTACACGCAATTCGTATGCCAAGACCATAATAGTCTTTCGCTCGATTTTGTTGGGTCTTCGTTAATTTTTGCTCTCTTGGGTTCGGCGCGGAAATTTGGCAGCTGGGTAGATACGCACAATTTTCATACGATTTCCGAATCGCTTACTTAAGTCTATTTGGGCTGTCTATTATGAGCCGTTAGCGCTTGGCAGAACTTGAGTGGGATTTTCGATGTATTTTGACATTAGGTTGATGGTTATTATAGTTGGGTGGTTATAGTGGTTCTATTATAGTTGGGGCTTTAGGTCACTGGTCTGACTTAACTCGTGCTTAAACGTTTCAGTATCCGAATATCTGATAAAATCAAATAACTGGGAGCAATCCTTGATAGAAAACTTCTTTCGTCCAAGCATATTGAATCCAAAAACCAGAAAGCACTGTCCACTTTCTGATAGTGCAGAGGCGCTTATGCCAAAATATGGAGTTTTTCTCTGAAAGGGGTCCTCTGGATCTATACGGCCATGGTAAAAGACAACTCCTCTCATACGCATCAGTTGGTTGGTAAAAGCGTGCTACTGTCTTTTTTGCTCAAAACCCAAACTTATCTTACCTATCATACTGGACTCTGCTCTAGATGCTCTGTTGAACTTTCCTTTCATCGATATATTTGATATTTATCACGGGGTGTTTGCTGAAAACCATCTTTCGCTTCAAGACAGGTGGCTTTTAGTACTACGCGCATTGGAATTTTGAAGAATTATCCTTCGGCACTCCCTTTTAAGAGCCAAAACGACAGCCAAAAGAACTGTTAGTTTTTGTGTCAAACTAATTCTACGTTTGTCCGGTAGAGCCACTTCGGGATTTATTTTTAATCGTTTCCCGCTAATCGCATCTTCATGACCGGTGGAAACCTAGTTTTAAGGGTTTTATTTTTATTTTCGTGAGTAGGGGTCATCAAACTTTTGACCCGCACGTGCAAGTTAAATAAGCATTCCTCATGTCATTACTCATTATCATTTCCCTCATCCGACGTTTGAAATTAAACCGCACAGCGCCAGCGCCACTCCTGTCATTGCTATACTTTATGTCGACTTTTTGTAATTATATGAAGGGACTTTGTATAACTAGAATTGAAGAAATATTTTTTTTTTCTTTTAAATTTATTTTATTTGTGTATCTTTTCATCAACTTTCAAATATATGTTTGTTTGTTTCTTTTCAATCATACCACACGATACATAATTTTAGAAATTTATACTTGAATTAAAACGAATACAAAGAAATTGTGTATACATTATCGACGCGATGAATACAAACATACATTATACAACTGAAACTTGGTTTCATAAAATTGCATAAAATATTCTTGTTCGCTTTAGGATAGGAATACATTTAGGAGATGATTACATCAAACGTAAATATTTATAGTTGGTTAAATAAGTTTTTATAAATAAATGATTGTACTATTTTTTTTAAATATGCAGAATTGTGAAGAAATAAAATTACAATAAGGAAATAAAATTATTTTTTTTTTATACATTTATAGAAAACCTGTTATACAATTACTCACGCACCCGAATCGAATCCTGCTTTGAATTTCACAGATTAGTCTCTGGTTTTAGACACTTATCGTTTTTGTTTTTCTATTTTTATAATATTTTTTTGTAACAACATAATTGTTATAAATAGAACTTCTATAATTTCTATAATAATAATATGTATTTAATAATAATAATTGCAACTTGGATAATTTATTCTCAATTGATACTCCGTTGAACTCTAACGATTATATAATATTATTTATACATGTATACATATATATTGTTTTGGAAAGGGGAGGGAGATACGCTGTATATACTTAAATTTAAAGTTTCTTTTTAATATATTAAATTTGTCTCTTATTTCTCTTGTAATAATTTAATAAAATTTCTTTTTTTTTTAATTTCTTACACAACTACAATTCGTATATATTGTAAGTTAAAAACTATTTGAATCAACTTTCGGTACTTTGATTATTTACATTTTTTATAGCCATGTATAGATTTCGCGCAGTTTCTTTAATTTATATGTATATGCAACTAATGCATAAATTTATTTTTTTTTTGTATAAACTACAAAGCTTAGGTCTAGAGATAAAAGGAAAAACATACATTTTTTAAGGAAAAGATAACAAATATACGCAGAGGTTTAATTTTTTGGTGAAACTGTTATCAGCTTATGAGGTGTCACTGGAGATATCTGAAAGAAAAAAGAATTTTTAAAATTTTAAATTTTACTAACTAAGCATGAGAAACATTCTAAGCAAGCAAATTATGTTAAAACTTCAGCCCGCCTGTGACGGATTGCATAACACGCTACCCTAACTAAAGAAGAAACTAAAGTGTACAGTATGCAGAAATACAGTCGACTCCCACTATGTCGGCCTTCTCTTAAGTCGAGTTTTCCTCTATCTCAAAAATTTTTGGCTTTTTCTCTCTCAATTTTCCGTACAAAAATTATCCTCTAAGTCGAAATCGCCCTACCTCGAACGCATTCCTTCGGTTCTTGGCCTACTTTCAATCCCTTTAAGTCGAATTTTTTTTCTCTAAGCCTCTGGTAACTCGCAATAGTGTACATATGTACCTCTAAATAAACATCCAACACACTCACTTGCATGCCCTAAGTCGATTCTACCTGCCCATGGCCATGTGCTATCACCGAGCTCGCCAGCCGGCTGCCGCGACGCGATAGATGCTGAGCTTCTACCCATCCTGATTGTACGTGTACAGGTATGTAAAATTCATCTTCCTTTGCAAGGCAAGTTAACAGTAGACAATCGTACATGCATCGACAATCGTAATTATTTGCTTGAGTTGTTGTTGGCTGGTCCGGAACGGTTTGTTTTTACTACGAAAACAATGGTTTTATATGTTTGAAACTGATGTTTTCTTCCTAGAACGTGTGTGAACTGGTAATGTTTTAAAAAGAAACTTATGCATTGTGATGAACCATTTAGATTTAAATTTTTACGTTCAACAAAATGTTAAAAAAAATTAATAAATTCCCCTAACTCGAATTTTTGCGAAGTCCTTCTAACTCGAACTTATTTTGATGTCCCATAAGAATTCGACTTAGAGGGAGTCGACTGTATAACTTTTGAATGCCTTATTCTAGGTGTTTGCATACATTTTGGACCAAAAGATCCGTCGTGTCCACGTTAATACAGCGCACTTGCGGAATATGTGATACCGAACATCTTGCCGCTAAATTGACCCCTGTCGATAACATTTTAATATCGAATGGATTTTCGAAAAAACAAAGGACGTGGAAGCCAAATTTTTCCCGGGAAAAGGACGACAATGGTACGGCCAAAAAAGCATTTTTGCCATATGAAAATGGTGTTACCGACAGAGTAGGAAAACTTTTTAAGCGATACGGGGTAAAATCGATTTTTTTACTCCAAAAAGATGAATAACTAACTCCAATCACCTGTTGGCTGTGGGGCGTCAAGTTTGGCGCACATTAGCCTATTGTGCCTTCCCTGAGAGCCTATTGTGCCTTATCTGATGAAATCCTAGAGCCATCTTTTAACTCCGAAGGCAGTCAGGAAGACAAGGATCTTCTCTGGAGGGATATCGGCTATTGGTTTGCCGAAGGGATAATTTCTTCCCCGGGGATATTTTTCCTCAGACGCAAGAGGACCGGACATTCCATGATTATGTGTAGAGGACTCATCGCTCTCTAGACAAAGCTTGCATGTGGCGTCCGGTGAAAGGCCATTTCAGTTTGCAATGGCCGCTGAAAATTCTAGTGAGGATTTTTAAATTATCCCTGTCGCGGTTGGTCAGGGTATAAGATCTCCTGGGGGAGACTGTGAAAGAATTTTTTCGAACAATGCTGTCCAGATGTGTTAAGCCAGACATCGTTGGATTTAGCTTTAGCTTGGTTTTTTATCGAAGAGTCTTTTACTGCCTCGACAGAATGTTTCAGGCCCTATGAGTGGTAAAGTTGCCCCAATTTTAGCGAGTGAGTCTGCTAATTCGTCTGCTACTGCCAGAACCGGTCCCGGTCCCTGACTCAATTTTAGAGGCGCCTGTATACCAGACAAGGTCAAACTGAGTAGGAGTTTGTTTGAATTTTCCCTATTCATCCCTTTTAGGGATTTCTGCGAATAACTTTTTCTGGAAGCTATATTCTGCAAGCATATCGTCGCGTCGAGAGACATGCTGACCGAGCTTTCAGATTCTAAGGCATTAAGCAAAGCTAATTGGCCGCCTTTGTGCAAATAGATGTTGAGTGATAAGGACAACTACAAAAGGCGTGTAAGCAAACGATCAAAAAAAGCCGCCAAAGTTGTAAACATCGTGTGGAAATGTACTTTTTCCACATGTGTGTGTAGGCGATACATGTGAGCAAAATTGAAAAAATGAGGAACTGTCAAAGAAAATGAGAACTGGCACTCTTTCTTAATTTTATATTACATTATGTCATGTTTCTTATTTTTTCTTACGTATCTACACTATTTTTCCCATTTTTGTGACTTCGGCGTACACATCACTCTCATTGCATATTTGTAAGTTGAATTTGTGCTGCTCCTTAAAATTCATTAACAATGAGAAAAAAATGAAGAAAAAAAGTAGTGTCATACCACCATTACCCACCCATTACATTTTATCATTTTGAATGAGTGAAAAATATGAAGTGCAGCCAGCATAAGTCACGCTGCAGTAGAAAAGGACCTTCAAAAATGCCCCTTCGTGTGGCAAATTGGGGCAGTTATCAAAAGACAAAGCTGTTTGGTGAAGCTTGTTGGTTGTGGTTTGGCTTCACCCAGACTGTAGGTCTATCTTAAGTAGAGATTAGCCATTACCTCCACTGAAGAAGGTTGTGGAGTGAAGCGGCTTGGTGTGGCGACTGATAAGGAGAAAAAATTGCGTGGTGTAGAATAACTGGAGTTCAATGGGTCAACAGAGAGAACTGGCAGGTAGAATGTCCAAAGAACGTCATGGAAAAAGTTCGATGAGAAATTGAAGCAGAACACCGATTTATCGCATCAGAGATAGGAAATTTGAAATCATACAGAGGCGGCTTAAATCTGAGGTTGTTATGGCACTTAAAAAAGAGAAGGATGTCTTAAGCTGATGGAACGAGCAGCTTTCAGGGTTTCGAAATTCCAGGGCGACATATCGTGTTAGGCGCCTTTCAAAACAGAACACAGAACATGACAGTCGTACCTACAAAAGTAGGATGGAAAATAGTTAGTGAAGCTGCGATTATAGTGCAAGTAATGATTTCACTTTTTGAATCAGTCTTTTGTTCCATTTTTCATCTAAGGTCATGAAATTTGAGTAGTGACTGAAAGGTTTAGACCGCGGGTACAAGCTGTCGAAGAAATCAAAGAAATGTAGCTAGTCTAAAACGTCAGATTTCGTAGGAATCTAAACGTTGAGCAGATGCTTCTTGGAGCGGAATCATCAATACTTCAATTGTTTGGAGAAATTGTCCCCCATGACACGTCAGGAAAGCCAAAATACAAGGAATGAGCCCTCTGGATAGAGAACCGCCTGGGGATCCCACCTGCAGAGCTGAAGTTAGTGGAACAGGATGAGAGGTCATTCCGGGTCTCTGTCAAAATTCAGACATTAATTACGGTCGACCTAGAAACAGTATACTATCAGCTGCCACGGGAGCCTGAGGACCTTCCCAAGACTGCAATCATAACGCCCTTCGGACTTTTTGAGTTCGTCATCATCGGGTTCGATCTCAGAAAAGCAGGGCAAACGAGATTTCGGATTCGCAGTAGCCTACATTGGCGATGGGCTATCACATCTAAGACACTGGAGGAGCAAAGTAAGCATCTAAGAACTATTTTTACACGACTCTAAGAAAGCATTTTGGTAACCAAAATATACACGTGCATGCGAAGTGTACTGAGGTTTCGTTCCTGAGCCATTTGGTCACTGCCGAGGTGACGATACGATTCCAGAGTTTCATAAGCTGAGTTTAATAATGAAGTTTAATAACGTTGAAGAAGCTAATAAGAACCATGACAGCAGTCGCAGGCTCCATAAAAGTATATAGAAATTATTGATAAGAGAAAACTCCCACTCACCCACAACGATGGACTGTTCATGAACGGATCATCGTCCTCCATCAACGAGTGACTCTGTTGATCGATGAATATCAGCGTGTCCCGGCTGCAGGTGTTTGCCGAATTGCGCAACATCGACGACAGCGTATCGCTGCAATCCTTGATCTTGTAATTCGAACTATTCGAAAATGAGTGCCTCAAGTTGGCACAGTGTGAGCTAGCACCGTTGAGGCAGATACTACTGCCACTGCCATTGATGCCACGATTGCCGAGCGACACCATAATGGTGCCACTGTTGCTCTTCAAGCTGCTCGACAGGGCCTCCTTGAAGTTTGTATTGCTGATGCCGTTAAATTTGTGTGACTGCGACGATGAGGAAGACGATGACGATGATGAAGCCGATGCCGCTGACGAAGCAAATGTTGGTGCTTTGACATCAATCGGCAGCGAAGCTGTTGGAAACTTTGTCGGGTTTCGTAGAGGTGTCGCTATTGGTGTTGTGGCTTTTGTTGTCACTGGTGAGATTTCAGCGGACGTTGACGGTGCTGGCAATATTGGTTTGGCCGCCTTCATGATCGGTGATGTTTCTGTTGCACACTCAGGGGCCACACTGACCTCCTCTTGGCCGTTCATGTGCTTGAAGTCAACGTCTCCATTGGTGAGTTTTTCGTTCGGGAGCTCGTTCAGGGACTCGGGTGGATTTTCGTCGGCGAATTCGATTCCCTCTATGTCGACCACTTCGCTTTCGTCCGTCTTCTCAATGACAACAGTGTTCGTTGTAGTTTTCGGTACCTCTGGAATAGGTACGGGCTTTGCTTTGGGGCCGTCTTGAAGGTTTTCCACAGGCTTGTGCTTTTCAGGGGACGCACTCTCCTCCAGTTTCTCGTCGATTTTCGCTGTCGACGTTGCGGTCGGCGCGACGCTTGATGGTGGCATGGTGATCTTCGACACCCAGTGATCTCCAGACGTCGAACTGGACCCTGAGCACTCGACGGTGTCATTGGATCGCCGCTGGTAGAATAACATATATGCTTCGTTGTTGATTATCTCCTCCTGAATAGAGTCCGATGGCACTCGCGACACTCGCTGGTCGTCGAATTTGTACCACTGATGGTCGTAGGGGTTTTTGCAGGCCGCTGTATAGTGGCCCGTTTCCAGGGTGTCTCCCTGGTGATAGCACACCGCGTACAAGTCGTATCGAGTGTCTTTGTTCTCCTTCTCGGCCCGATTTCTATGCTCTCGGGTCTTCTTCCACGGACTGCGATATGACAAATTGTTAGCATTGCTGGATTCGCTTTCCAGGGAGTCAACTGAGCTGCTTCCCATTCCTCGGGCCAAGTGCGGAGACATATCGAAGGCGTTCAGCGGGAACTTTACCATCGTTGTTAGCTTCGCAGCATCGGCTCCCTTGTCGTGATGCTGTCGGAAGCGCTTGAAGTGCACCACCAATATATCCGGCAGGGACCACAGCCCGAGAGTCTTTACCACCGGAAGGTACTGCTGACAATGTGGACAACGCCAAGCATCCTCCGCACTGAGCGTCTCCGCCTTCGTATAATGTTCCAGACATTGTTCCAACGACAAGGCGGTGTCGCTTGTCTTATTGTCCCGCAGCCGTGACACACTCTCGTGCTCGACCACTGGATCAGTCAAATCGGCAAAGAACTCATCGGGATCGGTCCATTCCAGTAGCAGCTTGATATGAGCTGGACCAGCATCACTCGACAGCACAGACAACGCCATGTCGATCATTTCGGTGAACAGTGGATGCTCCACTTGCTCCAGGTACGTGTCCGGATCTGCTGATGGATCCTGCAGACGCACTTGAAACATATTCTTCAGCGGGGTGCTGTACGCGAATACTTCGGGTTTCAGAATCGACGACATCTCCTTGAGCAGTTTCTTCTGCAGCTCCACGTAGGAGCAATCACGCGCTGCTTGCACACAAAATGGTGCTCCTGAAAAGCAAAAGGGGGTTGTTAGAGGATTATCAAGAAAGAGGAAGAAAAACGTCTTACCAAACCGTTCAAAGCCGCCGTCCTTTGTCTTGCGTACATTTGCAATGAGTAGCATAAGATCAGTGGTCGATTCGCTGCTAGCCTCAGGAACCTCGATGCAGTACACTGAATCCAGCGCGTCAAGTGTGGACACCGGTTGAGTGTCGTAGAAAACGCGCGAGAAGCCTTGCCCGTTGATGTCAACCAGGACCATGCGATTGCTTGGAATCCCTGTGTCCCTGTGCAGTTGTTCGCGCAGAGCAACGATCGGCGATCCCGCTGGTACGGTCAAACCCAGTTTAACTTGTCGCGGATGCTGCTTCACATACAACACGGTCACGAAGACAGCTTGTTGCGTCAATTGCGGCAGCTGCACCGATATGCAGTGGAAAGGATCAAAGGTGTTGCTTTGCTTTTTACACCGCGGACATGTCAGCGACGAGCGGAATTGTGCTTGAAAGACAGCCTGAACGAAGGAATTGTTGCAGCGGATATGATTCGCTAGCGTCTCGGCGGCAATCACCTCATCCGGTCGGCCGTAGTTGTTCTAAAAGAAGAGGGACACCAATTAGAGGAGGATTGGCACAGAGACAGTCCAAGGGAATAGTTGTGTTTTAACGCTGTCCGGGCTGTCTCCCTATAATGAGATATTGAAGCGAGAAATTGACCTAGCTTATCTAATTGTTTAGACTAAGGACCTTAACCTATGAACACAAGGCAAGGCGCGCTTTTTTGTGTCCTACCCTTCTTTTTTCTATCACCCAGCTCCAAAAAATTTCTTAGCCAATTAACCGTTGATTGAATTTCATTTTCCTTGAAAAGTGTGAGGCTACCTTAAGGCCGAAAGTCGAATTCAAAACAAATTGCTAACAAAATCGATTCCAACATCGATACGGTCGAGTGTCGAAAGCCCTTCCTCATCTTTAAGACGTCTCACTCAATAGCCCCCAATTATAAGAAGAGGTGGGGGTGCACTAGCTACAAATCGATTTTCCTCGAAATATGACCTCAGACACCAAGCACAAGAGCAGCATGCCGGCCTACTTGCACTGTTCGTACACTATCGGCGAAGAGCTATCGATTTATGCTGGGAAATTCTAAGGCCGGGGGTAGCCTGGGACCGAACCTCCAAATTGATTTAACGTCCATTCATGCTGAACAGAAAAAGTGCTTCAAAAGGTGGCAATGAGGAGGACGATGATGATGATAGTATGCGGTTGTGGTGGAGGCATTCTCCACTGATTTCGATGATACTTCATAGCCACTTGCATTGAAGAACGGGCTACTGTCGTTTACCAGGCAAACGCCAGACGTTCCTTGTTGTTGCGACAAAATATGCACAGCAGTTGATGCAAAAGATTGCCCTCGAGAGGGTGGATTCTTGAAATGTGCCGGGGAATTGAGTGTGTGCTCATTTAGTGCCAAACGCTCATCTTGTTCTTCTTCGTTTTTTGGCTGGATTGATTGATGCGATTAAATGAGTCACTCAGTCTAAATTAGTTATTTATTTGCCTTTTAACTGCGTCATCAATGTGCAATTTATCTGATGCAATAGGAGTCTTGAATTGACTGCCAAACGCCAACTATACGGCACACACAACCGACAATTTATTGGCATTGCGTGTGTGAGGCAATTTAAAGTTCAAGGCTTTGTGCATGCCGGCTCACGGCACAATAGACTACTGAAGACTGGGTTGTTGAAATGATAACGATTTAAGGAGAATCTTGGGCCGGAAATAGACACTTGTTGCGGCAAAAGGCAAGCGAGCACGTCATGACTGATTGTTTTAGTTTTTAGCCAATCAATTAAGTGATGGTCGATTAAACTTGTTGGAACATACATTGTGCGTCAAGTGGCAAATGGAAGGTGCATTGTGTGGGATAACAAGTGCCTTACAGTAGGCACTTATATGTTGAATGATGGAATTGCTGCGTTAGCTGTCAAGTGGGACGATTTGCGATAGCTCGCTTGGAATTCCACATGAGTGATGAAGTTGTTGTTACTGTTTTGTTTTATTATTTGCAGTAGGTCGGTTTAAATGACTTCTTAAAAGTTTCGTCAAGACGTCTTTTAATTAAAACAAGTAATGATGAGATTATGGTCAATAAAACCCCACAGTTTTTCATACAAAAAATAACACCTAAGTCAAAAAGGTTTATCACACGATGAAGAAATTATTCGTATCGAGAGCGAGACAGAAGTTGAAAAAAAGAAATGTACTCCCAATCAACGGTCAATCATTTTAGCTGCCCTGCTTTACCCACTGAGCTGTAGGGTAAACAGTGAGCTGTGGAAGGTGGGACCCAAGTAGAAAGACAGCCTTTCGAAGAGGTTTGCGAGCTGCCAACGGCGTAGTTGGGAGTGAAGAAAAAAGCGATGGAATCAAGTTAATGCTCATATCAAAAGACGAGACCCAACTCCCAGTCGAAACATCTGTTTCGCAACAACGGCGTCCAACGTGGAGCCCGAAAACACTCCCCTGGAATTAAAAGTCTGATGCTTTCTTAAGCTGGCTTAACAAAGGCCGGCTTGAAATGAGCCTGTTTTCCCTTCAACAAAAGGGTCGTGCCTTAGTAAGCCTAAATAAAATTTAAATTTTAAGTACGTACTGAAATATGAAATCAAGAATAAAACAAGGAAGATTTGTCTAAAGGAACGACGAAAAAGGGCTCGCGATCTCAGCCAAACCAGCCTAAAACCTAACCAGAAACTCCCGAAATTCATTTCGCTTAACCTTATTACTTATTCCAGGTGCATCTTCACAGGTCAGCTTCCAGGGCAGAAATGTTTTGGGTGGGCAGATTATGACTAAACAAGGAGAGTTATTTGTGATTCGTTCGCTGAAGAGAATGAATCTAAAGCCAGGCAACAGGGCCGTCAAAGTATGCAATCATTGTGGAATGCATTCCTTGAAGTCATATTAAGAATTCAAGTCGATTTGGTTCATTTCAGTGTCTCCAATAATGACTTCAGCATAGAAAAACATAATCAGCATTCAGTTTGAAGTCATGACTTAAGCAATTAAAAAGTTAAAATCAAATGAATGAAATCCTTTTGACTGCTATTCATGAATGCATTCAATCTTCTGCAGTTATTTAAAGTCATTGAATGCATTCAAATTTTTAAAGTGACTTAAAAAAAAATTATTGATTCACTGACTTCAAAGACTTCAAAATACTTTAAAAAATTGGATGCAATTAGTGACTTCAATGACTAGAAAGTGTAGTGATTCAGAAGATAGTGACTTCAAAAAATTGAATGCAATCAGTGCCCTCAATGACTTCAAACACTTCACAAAACTTCAAAGACTTAAAGTGGCTTCAAAAAATTTAGTGCATTCAGTGAATTCAAATGACTGCGATAGATTGAATGCATTCATGAATGCTGGTGAGTTCAAGGGGACTGAATGTAGAACTGTCAAAAAGATTTCATTCATTTGACTTCAACTCTTTAATTGCTGAAAACGATTGCTTCAATCATGACTTCAAACTGAATGCTGATTTATTTTTTCTAAGTTGAAGTCATTTTTGAAGTCAGTGAATTGAAATGATTGCATTCCTTTACAGCTCTACCAGACAAGACAGTAAGGTCAAAACAAGTTTTCTGATCTTTAGGACAACTTAAGTCCAAAACGCAATGTTGCGTTGCTGCGTGCGTTCGATGACAAGCAGAGTAGAAACAACGGGCGCATATGGGGCAAAACGAAATGTTACTTCACTTCACGTTTGACCGTAAATATCGTAGACGCATCTACAACGCAAAAGTAGATCTACTTTCTACTTTTGCGTTGAACAACCTCATGCTCATTCATTGTGTGGTGAGTGAGTGAAGTTCTCTTGTCTTCAGTAGGTTGTGGGAAGAAAAAGGGTTGTTTCTGTTTCTTGTCAGAATAAAAAAAAAACAAGTTTGCGTAGAGTAGAGAGGTTTGAGTAGAGAATGTGATGTTTTCGGTATTATTTCAGTTTGTCGGGATAACTCGCAAGTTGTTGGTTTTTAGCATACACAAAGACACGAGAGAACCACCTTGGATATATTTGTGATGGAATATACAGAAATAATTTTATTTTCATTGCTGGGCAACTTGGTTCGTTTTTAAAAACCATCTTTTCTGCTCGGTCTTTTGCAAAAATCTTTCAACAGAAATTGAATGTGTTTGAGGTGATACTTTACAATTTCCTACCCCAAAGCGCAAAGCGGCATTTCGTTTTGCAAATTTGCTGCGTGCGTAGTTTGACGTAATGTATCGTAAAGTTTTGGCAACGCATGGCAAAGGCCAATAACGTATGCACGCAGCAACGCAACATTGCGATTCCAGCATAAAGCTGAAAGCACTTCTGACTTGTATGTTGGCAAAGAACAAGAAAACCTCTTTTTTAAGGCAAAGGAAAGAAATAATCGCCAGAGGATTCAGATTCATTCGTGGAAGAACACCTCATCGGCGCAGTCGAGGACATTCCATCTGGACCAGTGGATTTGTAAATGTTCAGTTATTTTTTTTTTTCAAAAGGTTAGCTTCGTAAGTCAGTAAGAAGACGACTTCTTTCACTTAACCCTTAGAGACACCTGACCAGATATGAGAATTAAACTTATGTTTAAGAGGTCCAACGCTTTTTATATGAACACTTTTTGACATTGTGTTGTTCTTAGAAAATGTAGGTATTCCATGAAAGCTAGTTTCCGCTACTCTTCTATCCTTTTGTTTTTTGTTATTTCAAATACTGGTTACAGAATTGTTGTTGAGTCCTGAAGCTCTTCTTATTAAAAGTCAGTAACTTTTACATAAGCGTGAGCCAGGCTGTGTACAAAACTCTTGAAATAAGCTAATGTCTGACTTCAAAAATCAAGTTTTTATATGAACATTATTATGACAGTCTTACATGGGATGCTTTTTCCTTGCCATTAAGGCCTTAGTCAGTTAGTTGAAAGTGTTTTTTTTCGTCCTCTGATCATTCGCACTCGCGTTATGTTAAACTATTAGCATGGTCCTAACCCTAACACAAACCGAGGAATTTTACTCATTGGTCTAGTTGCAAGAAAAATTACAATTGTTTCATTGTATCCTTTATCAAACACTCTCTTTCGCCCCATAGGTATTACATCATAACCAATTAACTAGAATAGGAAATTTTCAACCTGAAAAGTCAATATTTACAATTATAAAAAAGTATAATACACACACCTTCGAAGTAAGCTATGTTCAAGTAGAAACTAAAAATTGTTTACACTAAAAGATAAAACAAACGTGCCAGCCTAACTTGAACTTAGATGATAATTTTATTTTTTATCAGTTAACATCTGTCTGGCGTCGAGTCATATTTACACGACTTCGTAATTACTTATATAACAAGTATATTGTACATATACACAACATGTACTAAACATTTAATTTAATAAGGTTTTCTTTTATCACATCTTCTCGAAAGTACCCTTGGGCGACTTTATTATGTTTACGTAGAAGCTATAGTGAGTCAAGAGAAAGCAAGATAGTGTCAGTTTTATCAGAAAACCACGAGACTTAAGCAACCTTGTAAGAGGGGCCTTCAAAGTAAAAATACTTTTCCGCAGTTTATCGCGAAAAATATTTCTCTACATACCTTGACACTTTTATATCGTCTTTTCGTGGCCGTATTCAAGTCCTCGTGCACTTTGTCTAAAAGCCAGAATAAAAATTCTTGAGCATCGTGTTGCGTTGAGCTGCGAAACTGCGATCCATATCGATCTACAACAGCCTAGAGGAGAAGAAATTTATTTGTTTAGTGCGTTTTGATCGGGAAAATAATTGCTAGTCTCAAACCTTAAAGCTTGTACTATGATCACTTTCGTTTTTACACGTCCACAGAGCTTTGAGGACATTCGCTAATTGCTCGGTTAGTTCGCCTTTGGTGCCGAATCTTCGGGAGTTTATTTTATTTCGTTTCTTCAAGTCCGCCTGGAAAGGATCAAAATATTTTGAATTAATGACTGACAATTATAATTTGTTCAAAAATTGTTTGTTAACATTTCAACAACAAAAAAAAAATAATACAGCGACAGTCAAAAGTAGTCAAGGTCTGAGCTTCTTGGATCCATGGGTCTAAATCGTGTTGACGATTTTTTAAGGAGAATTGAGAAGCCCCCATGACAAAAACAAAAGTGGCCTTTAAGATTGACTCTGTCGGGATTTGAACCAACGCCTTACGACCCATTCGCCCAAAAACTAAGCGAAATATCTAAAGACCTCATTAACACAAATCCTAAGGCTTACTGCACACTTGCCTATTTGAAAGTAGGGCTTTATATGCGTTTAGACGGATAACTTCAACTCGAGCCCAGTCAGAAACCGAAGTCACGTCCTGTCGGCCCTTTTGAATCAAACATTTATTTTGAATAAACATTTAAGTTGAGAAATCGCTTCTCCTTCAGGGAGCCCTGCTCAAATTGGCTACCTTCCCATTTGGCGTATAAGGAAACGCTGACGAGATATGGATAGCTTCATGACCAGCGGCTGTAATTTAGATAAGGATCGATCGTAAACAACATAGCAGCTGTTTTTAACAGGCTGTAGCTATAATAAGTTCGCTGGTTATACTATACTTTTCTTAGCTTCGAACATTACCAACGAGACACAAGCGGTGCGATTGTGTACGGGATGTACAGAATTGTTCACAAAGTTTCGAACCAGGTCCAACTGTTTCATTTCAATACAGACGAGAAATGGTAGCTTGCTAAACGGCTGTCATTAATCACCTCTGCGGCAGATCTATGTGCAAGAAGCGGCTCGGTGTGACTAATCCACAACGGAAACTTGAGTTTTCTTTCCGTAGTTCCGTAGACTGAAGCGCAAAAAGCTTGCAAGAGCAACCAAAACGTAGGGGTGGAAGATCGACAAGACGATCGGAGACGAAGCGATCGTCGCCTCTGCATAAGCTGTTTGTGCAATAAAGCGGCATGGTGCGATGGCACCTCAGTCTTCCAAATTTAAAATTTCTCAAATTTGGAAGACTGAGGTGCGAAAGACTTGCCAGTAGCCAAAAAGGAGTCTTGGAAAAAATGGGTTTGAAGATGGAAGCAGTTAGTGCCTCATAAAGCAAATTATATATCTCTCTCTATTTCTCTCTGTTTGGACAAAATACTTTGCGAAAATGTTGCAAACGCGCCAAGGCGCTGTGATCGTGTCATTGTTCCGAGGACAAACAAGGCATTTTTCTGTATGACAAAAGCGCAACTAATCTGCAAAAATTTCTAAGGTTAAAGTTTAATTAGGATCAAATGTATCAGGAGTAGGGGACAAGAGATCTGCTGTTTCTTTGGGCTAAGAAGGCAATTGAGTAGCAAAGCCCTCTCTCGAGCAACTAAAGTGTCCATGTATAAAACCCTCATCATCCCAGTCCTGCTTTACGGTGCAGAAGCATGGACCCTGTCAAAGGCGGATGAAAACACTTTAGGCTGCTTCGAGAGGAAAATTCTTCGGACGATTTACGGTCCCGTCTGCATAGACGGAGAGTGGAGGAGGAGATATAACATCGAACTGTACGGGCTGTACAGCGATACCGACCTAGCCAAAAGAGTCAAAACACAACGTCTACGATGGCTGGGTCATCTAGAGCGGATGGACACCAACGCCCCGGCCCGGAAAATCTTCGAATCCACACCGCAGGGACGACGCGGTAGAGGAGCACCGAGACTCAGGTGGCGCACGCAAGTGGAAGGGGACCTCAGCCAACTTCGCGTGCGAAACTGGAGACGGCTAGCTAGAGACAGAGCTGGCTGGCGAAGCTTGTTGGCTGAGGCCCAGGTCCACCCCGGACTGTAGCGCCACCTTAAGTAAGTAAGTAAGGGGACAAGAGATCCTCCTTTTAAAAACAAAAAATTGCAAATCAAATATTTTTTATGCCAACTGGGACTTCGTGCATGGTTCATTGGATGGACTGGAATTGTAGTGGATAATATCGTGCGCATTCGAACAGATTTGTAGCCATCTTTAATGATGCAACAATAGAAGTTATTTCATAAACAAAAAAGTGGAATGGAGAGAGTTTTGGGAACTCAGGAAGTTAAGCGGGCTTGAAACAGACAGGAAATAGGTATCTCATGCTTTGAATCACATCCAGAGTAATGAAAGGAGTGATACTAAGTTGCCTACTGTCAGTTGGGGTGAGGTTGTGGTAGAATGGCCATATTAGGCTTCAATTATGGCCCAAATAAAATTTGGGTAAGCCGAAACAGAGTTTAATAAGATCGAAGGTAAAATCTCTTGGAATAAGATTTTCCTGCTCTGGTTTTCTGAATTTTTAGTCCCAACCACTCTTCAATGGTTTAGACTGGATTACGAACAAACCTTATCAAGGTCATATAGAGCTTTATGGAGCCGAAACGAGGGAGCTACTTGATCACGTTCAAAACCTTTGTAGATCCCAGTTAGAGGTCGCACATGAAGAGTAACGAGTCAAGAAATTTACAAGGTTGTCCTAAGTTTTTCGCCCTGTTTAAGAACAGCTGTGTGGAGCTGATTTAAGCAATCCTTTTAGGCCGCAAAATTTAGATTTCCAAAGATGGATATTGAGCCCTAGAACACAGAGTTTTTTATAAGTCTAAGCAGGGTTTGATCGTCGGGTTTCAATTTTTATGAAAATATTTTTCATCAAGTTGAACGCTTAAATTGTGACATTTTTTCGCCTCAGTCTTTCGAGTGCAAGTTAAGTCCTCTCAAAATACGGCTTAATCTCTCGGAATTCTTCTTAAGAATTTCTTAAGAGACAAAGAAAGAGAGAAAATAAGCATTGTGCTGTGGCTACAAATTATTGCGTGGCACTCACGGCTCTAGGCTGAGGTAGCGGTGCGAGCGCGAACCCAAGTACCACTATCATGTGACTTTTTGATACTACGACTCGTGTGACCTGGGTATGGTATCCATTTACCAGAGGCGTTTGGACGCTAAGGTCGTCCAAAAATGTTGAGAATCGAGTGTACGAATCAGTGCACGTAATTGGGTCCTTTTTAGTTTTTTTTTTAACAAATAATTTTGAATAACTTACTTTAAGTAGACGGTAGAAAAAAGGAAAAACCTTGAACACTCACCTTATACTGATCCAGTACAAAGTACTCAGCTAAAATGTCCGTATGACTTAGGCACTGTAGTACAGCATTCATAAAGCACGTATTGCCATGATTCTTAAGGCCTGTTACGCCGGGTGTTTGATCCGCTGGCCACTGATAGCCTCCAATTGGTGGTACACGATCTGCCAAAGAGCTGGACGTTGACGCATGTTTGTTTGCCTAAAATGAGAAACATCCAAAAAAAATTTATATAACAATACAATGCCAGTAAGTTTGCAACATTTTTTTTCTATGAAATAAAATTCCAACGACATTGAGTGTATTCAACTAATTTTTGTTTTTATGGAGCGTGTATGTCAATCTAATTAGGAGAGATAAGCTGCTCCCCTCATATCGAATTAGTTTCCAGCATGTGACTAGTTGGCAGGGGTGTTCAGTATAGGGAAAAAACACACACAAAACAATGAATTGCTGAAAGCAACAAGTTAAAACAAAAAAGCATATTAAAAGATCCCCCTACATAAGCAACAAAAAACAAGAACACAAACGAATACACATGATGATACACTTAAGCACGTGGTACCTATCGGTGAAATATGAATGCTGTGTGCAATAGGTGAACTTGAACATTGCATTTGAACGTTTAATTGAATTAAAAATTGCCCGCAACCCAGCAAAAGTACCAAGTGCACGATTATTATCCATTTTGAACAAATCGATAATTGAAAATGTCGTTTTCGAACAACGGAAATGAATAATGTAGGTAAGCGCTGTATGGCAGTTAAGGAAAAAAAAGTTGATTAGAATAAGTTTGTTACTGATTGATGCGGTGTGTGTATGTGAATGATTTTAAAAACAAATTATCTGAAAATAAATCTGGTTGTACCTCGTTTCTCCTCCAACATCCAGTGTACTGAGGCATAGCGCCAAAAGGTTTTGCGTTTTCGAAATTCTATAAATTTATACAAATTTTAAATATTTTTTATTAAATTTTAAGTGTTTTTTTGTGGAATATATGTTAGGGCTAGAGATAAAGTTTAAGTTTGAAAAGTAAAAAAAAAACTGAATTTCTTAGGAGACCTGCAGTCAATTATTGCCGCTTAAACTTATTACTCAAATGACGCATACAACTTTTACTCTATATAATTTTTCATCGCTTTGGGTCTGATATTTCCATATGGTCATAGGTTTCCCGATGATTTTTAAAACAGACTTAAAAATATTACAAGCAAAATTTTATCAAAGGCAAACAAGGACCAAGTTGTAACAACTATTTTTTTTAGAGCCATATTTATTAGTTATCCGAAACCAATCAGTGCGTGTACGCAGAAGTTACAGTCCGTAAAACGGACTGTTGAATACCCCATCCTATCCCACATTGTAAAATGCTGATGACATAGTTATTTTTTGACATTTTATAAGTAATGCAAACTTCGAAAAGGGGCGTGGTCCAACCGCCCCTAATTAGAAACCACATATATATCCAAGTTACACTTAAATGTACGTAAAAATGCAAATTCAATATTTTTAAAAAATCGACCCTTTAAAGGGGGCGTGGCAAAAACTATAGGAACGAAATCTGGTCTGAAGTCTTGTTTAGCTAACCTGCTACTTTTTTTGTTTCATCCTTTCCTAAATTAGGCTCAAGGCTAGTCGCAATTAAGTTTTTCAGGCAAATTTTAGGTTTTTCTTCACTTCTGCCTCCAAATGGGGGCGTGGCCCGAAGTCTTTTATGAAAAAAATGTAGAAATAAGCGTTTTCTAAATAAAATATTAAGCAATTTTTTTTCAATTTTGAGCAAAAATATTGAGTAAACTGCATTTGAAAATTTACCCTTAAAATAGATGCCACGCCCACTAGAGGAGGTTTACCAATTAAATTTTTCTTTTTTGTGTCTCACATTTGTTAGGAGATGCTAAATGTTAAATTTCAACCTTTTAGAACGTCTTACAGTTTTGAAAATTCTGGAGGTAGTTGCACATTTAGACCGATTGTGGGCGTGTCTTTGGGCGTATTTCAAAAATGTTTACACTTGTACTGCTTCGCATGACGTGGACCTTGCACCTCAGCACCCTCAGCTTGGACCTTACCTCAGCACCCTAGCTCAAAATTTAAGGCCTAAAAACATGTGACATACAGACGGACGGACATGGCTCATTCGATTCAGAATTCGGTCTCGATCATATGGCCTTAAGGTCTTGGGGGTCTACCATTATTATTTCACCGTGTTACAAACTATGTGACAAACTTAGTATACCTCCTTTCCTATGGGATGGGGTATAAAAACGACCAACAACGTTGTTCGCGACGACCCCAAGAAACGACTCCAGCGTGGACTTCTGGTTTTTCTTGCGTAGAAAAGGAAGAAAGGACTTAGCAGTAGTTCAAGGTCATCCAAATGGATGGTTTCTGACAAACTGTTCGTGCTGCGCGGGTTATGGATGTCCCTTCACACATGGAAGGCGTCAAATCCTTCCTTCTGTTGATTTTGAACGGTGGAATGAGAAGCCCTAGGGCGTTAGGCCAGTCCGTCACAATAGAGCTGTGAAATTTAATCCAAAGATTGCCCGGCCGGGATTTCAACACAGACACTTTTACATTGTTGCCTGTCACACTTGCCATCGCGCCACGAGTTCTACTAGATTAGTGACGTCACACAAGGCGACAGCCAAAAACCATGAATGAAAGAATATAAAGATTACGACACGCGTTTGTTATGACATTTGTTTGACAGATCTGACTGTAAATCTGACGTCATGGGATGAAACTGTCACTTTGCATGCATGTAAAAAAAAGCCCATTTGTTCACACAACAATCTGTGCTGGCCAATCATAGATCAGCAATTTGTTTTGTTTGGCATCCAATGACGAGCGACGCAGTAGGTGTCCTGTTTTTTCCCCAATGTGGCATAATCTTATGTTCTGTGAATTGTTGACAAAAACAACCGACATGTTGAGGTTTTAGGACATAAATAGAATTTTATTGATATAGGAGATGGAGTAAGTGATTGGCGCTGCTGGACGATTTTTGGCGATAAAAGACGACAAATTTCAAGATAGTTTAATATCGATTTTTAAACGAATGATTTTTTATGAAACTAACATCTCGAGATAAGTAAATGCCTGTTTACCAGGAGACAAAAAGACGGACACTCCGCTCTTAAAAAACAAGCTATCGTTTACTTCAATACACGTAGAGAAGTTGACGAAGCGTGACCAGGGTTGGCAGAAGCTTTTTTACAATTTTCAGTTGTTTAGACCAAGCGCCCTGACATTCGCGATCTCGTTCGGTCGTTTAAACTGAGTTTCGGCCTTCCGAACTGCCTATCGAAAATTTGTAAAATTTTGATAACGATCAAGTTATGACTACCCTTTAAATGCGAGAGCAAACGCCAAACGAAAAGAAATAGGCTTTACAAAATCTGAACGGCAAGGGCTGAAACAATGAAACTCCAAAGCAATGACACACCAAAGCTTCCTTACGCAAGTGTTATGCCTTTACGGACAAAAGCAATGATAGGTACAACAAGCCGAGTAGTTAGTTTCAGCCCGCTTAATATTTGAATGTTACCTGGGAAGGATGTGAAAGAAGGAAGATGGATTTTAAATCTATCTGTCAGGTATAATAATCGGGCGACCCTAACCTGGATAACAAACACCGACTAGGGAGCTGCTCATTTTGAGACATTACGGTTCTGGATTTTTCTCTTTATTTCTGGATTTGAAAGAAAAACATGGAAAAAATTAAACCACCCAATAGTTAGCCCTGTGTTTAGGTACATTTAGTAAATAAAGGTGGCGGAGATTATATAGGAGCCCCCACGAAATTTAAAATGGCAAGATAGAAGGTCACATGCATCTATGTATACGACTCGATATAAGTTTAGAAACGAAAATTTAATCTTGGTTAGTTCTCCTCTGTGATAAGGTTTGCATATTGAGGAGCTTAATTCTCAAGAGTAAATTGACCAATTAAAATTAAATTAAATTTAATTAAATTTATGACCAATAGCTTTTATATGCTCAGAGAAATCAAAGTTATGGGAGTAATAAACACCGAGATCTTTAAAACCCTGAACACGGTCAAGTACATGATTATGGAATAAGAAAATGAAACAGCAAAACGTTTCTTCGAAAAAGTCATGGTTTGGCATTTAGAAGGGTTAAGACTGAGCCCATTCTTGTCACACCATATAGCAACGTTATCAACGTCAGCTTGGAAAAGAAGACGATTATTTGAAGAATATTGTTTAAAAATTGTTTTAAAAATGTTCATGTCATCCGCATATGAAATAATGTCACAAGATTGCATAATACATCATTTATAGCGAGGACAAATAGGACAGGACCCAGATGCCTTCCCTGAGGAACACCAGACAAAGCAACAAAAGGTGTGGAAGGTGTGTCTCCTAAATTTCACTTGATATGACAGTGAGTGAAAGTAAGATTTAATCCATGCTATAAATAACGATGGAAAGCCACGAGCAACAAGTTTTAAAACTTTCATTTTATGTTAAATGAAAAAGTCAGTGTAAATACAGTCGACTTCATTTCGATTCTCAATAGAGGTAGAACAACTATTTACGAAAGAAAGCTGTTTGTTCTGTTCTTCAAAAAGCCATGTTGCTTTGCGGAAACCACATTGCGACAAAAAAAACCTAAACCATCACAAATAACTTGTTCGAAAAGCTTAGGAATACAGGATAGTTTAGCGATTGGTCTGTAATTGTTAATATCACATTTGTCACCTTTCTTGAAAACAGGTGTAATAAACGACCGCTTGCCGACATCTGGAAATACACCCAGGGATAGAGAGGATTGAAACAGGTTTAAAAGAGGAAATGCAAGAACGTCCTTACAATTTTTTTTAGAACTATGGGTGGAATCCCGTCTGGTCGGGAAGTGTATTCATCAGTCAATTGACAGTGTATTGACAGTCAATATTAAACTGCGACTGTCTAAAAGATTTAGATGAAATGATCTGCAAAAGATTTGCAAATGAGTTCGGAGACGTTGAAAGTGCTACCATAGTATTTGAAGTTTGTAGGGTAGTCATACGTTTTTCTTTTAGAGTAAACAAACTTCTAGAACTCCAGAAACTTAGCTCATAAGCCGAAAGCCAGCTTTCTTGGAGTCATACTTATATGAACTATCATATGAGTAATTATGCTCATGGATATGACAGTACAAGTCAAGAAAAACATCCAGGGGAGGATGTTGACTATCTTTTGTAATGCTATTCGCAGATATACGAACCACAGTACTAAAAAAAAAAAATCGAGAAATCGATTTGTGATCTTTTTAAAAAAGTTAAGTAAAGTTTAAAAAGAGTTAACTTTGCACTGAAAATCTGTTCGCTTGGTTAGCTCTAGGTTCGTTTGTTTAAGTTGGGCTTAGCTCGACGCTGAAAACTCGGCCCTTAATTCTCCAAGATTTCACCAGCCATGAAACTGCGATTAGTTGAAGATACTTTGGGAATGGAAAAAGAAATCCTAAAGTGTCTCCACTGGACATAACATAAATTTGACATAAGCACTCATTTATTGTCATTTTGGCTCTTAGAAGAGATACGTGTACAGTTTCAGCTTTCTTTTTCGAGTCGCAAACTGTTATAAAGGTGTGTGGAAATGGTTAAAAATGGCATAAAAGAGGTTTGCGAAAAGGGGAAAATGATATTTATAAGGAGATTAGGTACTTTACGATTGAGTGCCGAGAAAATTTCAATTTGTATAGTTCGCGTTTTATAAATTAGTTGAAGATTCTTGTTAATCATATTAACAAGGCCAGACATATTATAAGTCTGGCCTTGTTTCCTAGAATAATAAATCAGAAGTCCAGTTCTGGGCATGTTTCCATGAGCTACAAAACTCTATTTTTCATCAGGTCAAAGGGACGCTGTCTACCTATCAACTACCACATCCATAATGCCCAATCAATAATTTGATCCACATAAAAGTTATAGATTCTTAATCTTCCCTACAAAAATTACCTGGAACTACACAACTTACATTATTGCGTGTACTTAACATATGTAAGTGAAAAAAATCATAATTTACCAACGATTTTAAAAGTCAACGTCTACTGAACAACGATAAAAAAAACTATAGTAATTCATCAAAATAATGTCGCATTGACCAAATAATTTTCCATGATTGACAACACCTCATAACTCATAGCAGATGACCTAATCGAGAACCTACAAAAAAAGTTGACATACACAAGTGATGTGATCCGCTCCAGCGCATAATTTCACTTGACAATCAAATAGACTGCTCACGCACCACATTCCATTCAATTACACTTTGGGTCGTTCCATTACAGATTGTTATGTTTAGCATTTCCTGACTCGACAGTCGACAGTCGACACCATGATTCCTATAGTTGTGGGTTGCCTCCTATTTAAAGACTTTCGTTTTGTATCTATTTTGTGTCTTTGTCGTGTGTGAATTATAATGTCTTCCCGTGACTCCAGCCCTGGCGTGAAGTAATAGGCCATTTAGCACAAGTGCTGGCGAAATAATATAGGTACGCCCCAATCCCAAACACTATTGCTGTCGCACTCAGAAGTTGCTCGTTGCGAATGGTAACTACAACTCCTACACTATAGCCAAATACTATATGTCATTCATAATTTATCAAGTCCACTTGACTCGGCCTGACGGATGACAGACAGTTTAGGACGAATTAATTATGTGTTAACATGAATTTACTGCCGCTCTTGCGGGACTATATTGCACAATTTGTACGAAAGTTTTTTCTTGTTCGGTTTTTCCGGTGAGCTCTTCCCTCTTTTATTTCTTTTTTGAGACAATTGGACTGGGCCGTGTGCATATGCTTACGCGCTTCGATGCCAAGTTGTAGGTCAAGTTCATGTGGGCCTCATGGTAGCGTCAACCTTATGCGCTGAGGGCGTCGTCGCACACATGCTGTAAAATTTTGTGGTCATTGTACTCTGTGGAGTGAGGCGTGGTATACTCTGGACAATGTCATGTCCAACGGTGTTTTAATTAAAATATTTTAGTGATTCGTTTTTTTTTCACTGGAATGGAAATCAGGAAGTACCTAAAAAGAATTTTTTAGGTTTTTTTTATTGGGTTCATTGTGGATGTTAAATGGCAAAATCAATTAGAACTGGTGTGCTAATGAATAAAGCAAAACCAATACAAGTTGTATAGTTAACGATTTGGTCGGCGGCCGGCGGTGTCCCATGATAAATCTGCATGAATTCTATTTTATGACGCGTTTTGAAAGTCGTCGCAAGAAATAGTATTAGTTTGCAAAATTAGCTTAATCTTGTTTTTTTTTAGCTAATTGGAGTTTTGTTTTAATTGTCACTCTTTTTGAAATCGTCAAAAAGAACTATGACAAACTTGCAACCCTAATATTAACAGCCTTTTCCTAAATACAGCAAAACTATATAGCCTAAGAGCTAGCGACATAAAAAGAAACGTCATCCCTTTAAGAATTTTTTTTATGTCACTGTATAGTTCTGCGACTTAGGGCCGATTTCACAGTCAATTTAAGTATCGATTCTGACACTTCACTCACTTAGGATGAAATTCCGTTCTCACATGCACAAATTTAAGTCGCCAAAATTGGTGACTTAAGTTGTTCACAACAAATAATCCAACTCACTTTTTTTCGAAAATAAAGAACATCAATTTAACAATAAAGAATATAAAATTAAAACGCCGACAACAGACTATAAAAAAATTTAATAAAAAGTTTAAAAAATTGAAAACCAAAATTATTTTGACAGCATTTTCTAATAGCTTACGCCCAATAGGGAAAAACGTTAGCAGAATTCAAACGGAGACTGAGTATCGAAGCGTACTCAACTTAAGTTTTTCTTAAGTAAGCACTTTGAAATTGGCCCTTAATATGGAGTATATTCATGTGGAATAGGAGCTAGAATGGATCCTTGAAAAACCTACATTGGAAGTATTTGTACCCAAAGAACCAGGTATCGAGTTCTAGAAACCGTTCTCGAAGACAAATAATAGAATGAAGGTATACGATTTGGGCTCGACTCCTTGCATCAAACTTACGTTATCGCTTGTCAAAACCAGTGAGTAACGCAGAAGTTACAGTCGGTAAACGGATCGTTGAATACCCCATGTGGGATAGCCACATTGTAAAATTGTAATGTTATTGTTAGGTATTTTTTGATATTTTATAAGTTGTACAAGCTTCAAAAAGGGCCGTGTTCCAACCGTCCCTTATTACAAACTATCAATATTAACATGAATATTTCCAAGTAACGCTTAAATGTACGTAAAAATATAATTTTTTGGTTCAAATTCAATATTTTTGAAAAATCGACCCCCCCAATCTGGAATGAAATCTCGTTTACCTTCCATGCTAATTTTTTTGTTTAATTCTTTCCTAAATCAGGCTTAAGGTCAGTCGAACTTACGTTTTTCCTGGAAATATTTTAGGTTTTTCTTCAATCCTGCCTCCAAATGTGGGCGTGGTCCAAAGTCTTGTATGAACAAAATGAAAAACTTATTGGTTTTTTATACATAAAATATTAAGTAAAATTTTTTTTAATTTGGAGCAAAAATATTGAATAAAATGTATTTGAAGATTTACCTTTAAAATAATTGCCACGCCCACTGCAAGAAATTAAATTTTTCTTTTTTGTGTCTTACTTTAGGAGATGCTAAATGCCAAATTACAGCCATTCAAGACGTCTTAGGCTAGGAACACATGGCAACAGAAAAACACGCGACTATTTGGAGTCCGTCTAGAAGCACAAGAGTTTAAATACTGGACAACACACGATTGCGGCTGCGACAATAAGTCGCGAGACTCGATTTGCGACAAATTTCCGACGACAAAACATATAATTTTGTTTTATTTAACGATAAAAAGGACTGTTTTTACCACATTTCAACGGAATCGCCCCGAAAATGAGTGTTTGTGGACTGAGTTTACTACAAAAAGCTTGCACTCTTTTTTCAACGATGAAATTTAAATTTTTGAAACTTAAAATGGACAGGAACCGCATACGGAAAATTATCATTCGTGAGTATGCTTGTTGCAAAAATCGCGCTGTCTTAGGTCGCGCTATTTTTGTCGCCATGTGGCCCAAGCCTTACAGTTCAGAAAGCTCTGGAGGTAGTTGCACATTTAGACCGCTTGTGGACATGTTTGTGGGCAGATTTCCAAAATTTTTACACTTGAACTGCTTGGCATGACGTGGAGCTTACGCACGTCATTTTAGCTCCCTTGCTCAAAAGTTAAGTCCTAAAAACATGTGACATACAGACGGACGGACATGGCTTATTCGATTCAAAATTCGGTCTGGATCATATGCCCTTAAAGTCTTGGTGCTCTGCCATTATTATTTCACCATCTTACAAACTAGGTGACAAACTTAATATACCTCCTATCCTATATGGGATGGGGTATAAAAAGTTTAGACATTTAACGAGTTCAAACACTCAAACAGTTGGAACAAAACATGTAATTGTTGTACAATTCGAAATATCCCGCCATCAAAGAATAAGAAAAAGCTAAAAAGGTTGGTAGAACAACAGGTTATAAAACGTTAGACTTCTTAGTAGACCTGACAATACGTTTATGGCGTTCCTGCACATATGGAACCTTCAATTTTTACCGTTCGTAATGTACGACGAAGGCATGCAAAGTGGTTTTGCCAGAGTGCTTGTCAGCCTCTCTCGAAGGTGGGTCTGCAAAATAATAAGGTTTAAATTGCTTTTTTTATTCAAATCCAGAATTTCCTGCACCACGTTACCGACAAGTTTTACTAACTGCACTCAGCTGTCGCGTAAACTTTATCAAGAACACGAATTTGGATCAAGAGGTCCTGGCAAGGCTAAAAAGTTCGAAGTGAGGTCTGCAAGGACCATCAAAGGAACATCGTAGTGGAATTGCAATCTGCAGACAGAGAACCATTTTTTGGCGACCATTTTTGCAGAAAAACCATTTCTGTATAACGGCGAAGACGAACCAAATACCGCTGTCAGGCAGAACGAACCATTCGACCCGGGCGAACACGATGCCGCCGAAGCATACCAACGGTACCGCCCACCCGAGCTGGATGAAGTGAAAAAAGCTATGTCTAAGCTTAAGTGCAACAAAGCAGCTGGAGCAGACGGCCTAAAGGCCGAATTTTTTAAATCCTTCGGCGATAAGCTGGGTTAGCAGCTTGCACCTGCTTATCTGCATGATATGGTCGGGGGAAAACAAGTCCGACAGATGGAACCTCAGCATTGTTTGCCCGATCCTGAAAAAATGAGACCCTCTGAATTGTGCCAACTACAGAAGCATCAGTCTTCTTAACTTCGCATACCAGCTCTTTCTGCTGTACTGTTTGAACGCCGTTCGTCAATAATCTGGAAAGTTCACCATCGATCAAATATTCACACTGCGGCAGATCTTGGAGAAAACCCAGGAATTCCAAATCGATACTCACCACCTTTCAATCGATTTTAAAGCCGCGTATGACAGCATAGAGACGAGCTATATAGCGCAAAGTCTAGTTTTGGCATTCCTGCCAAACTCGTCAAGCTGTGCAGGATTACCATGGAAAACTCGCGCTGTTCCGTTAATGTCGGTCGGGAAATACCGTCTCCTTTGATGCAAAAAAGGATTTAGACAAGGCGACGCGCAATCATGTGACTTCTTTAACATCACTTGAGAAAATTGTGCAGAACACCCGCGCCAACACCAGACACAATCTTTTAAAGTCCGTTCAATTACTCGCATACGCAGACGACGTTGACATAAGAACGTTGATGGAAGAACAAAGCGACGAAAGAGGCGAATATGGGTTCGCCTCTTATACTGTCATCAAGAAGAGACGCCCAAAACCGACGTCTTGAACAGAACATCACCATAGACAGCTATTACTTTGAGGTAGTTAGGGACTTTGTCTACCTGGGTTCTGCTATCCATTCAGACAATGACACCAGCGCTGAAATCAAACGAAGGATTACTCTTAGCAATCGCTGTTTCTTAGGGCTAAGATGGCAATTGAGTAGCAAAGCCCTCTCTCGAGCAACTAAAGGGTCCATTTATAGGACCCTTATCATCCCAGACATGCTTTTCGGTGCAGAAGCATGGACCCTGTCAGAGACGGATGAAAACACTTTAAGCTGCTTCGAGATAAATTCTTCGCACCATTTACGGTCCCGTCTGCATATAGACGGAGAGTGGAGGAGGAGATATTACATCGAACTATATGGGCTCTGCGACACTTACCAGAAGAGTAAAAATACAACGGCTACGATGACTGGGTCATCTAGAGCAGATGGACACCACACCAACGCTTCGACCCACGCTTCGCTCACCACCACACCAATCTTCGAATCTACCCCGCAAGGACGGCACAGTAGAGGAGCACCGAGACTCAGTGGCGCACGCAAGTGGAAGGGGACCTCAGCCAACTTCGCGTGCGAAACTGGAGACGGCTAGCTGGAAGCAGAGCTGCCTGGCGAAGCTTGTTGGCTAAGGCCCAGGTCTACCCGGATTGTAGCGCTACCTTAAGTGATAATGGGTCAAAATGTTTTGTCTACACAATTAGACCTTTTTCAACCTGAAGATCGGTTCTAAAGGATTATAAGGATACAAATAGTGTGGTTGTCCTTCTCCATAGTTTATCGAAATTAAATTAAAAATGTTTATAGAAATTAATATTATGACGGCATATGGGGCGATCTATGGGGTAATACTTAAAATGTAAGTATTTAGGCATCGAGATCGATTATCGTCAAACCAAGAAGAACGAAGTCTCAGGCAGTGAAGAGAGATTGAGAGGATCAATGTTCCCATGAACGAAAGGACGCGACAGCCCTAGTACAGAAAAGTAAGACAAACCAATAGAAAAAAACGTAAGGCGAGATCAATGGTGAATTCAGTTCGAGAAAAAAAAAAAACGACTTAGAAAAAAAGAAACTACTTGGAAAAAAAAAACATTTACCCCGTAATTTGATCAATTTTGTGTATAAATTTCCATCAATTTTTTGTTTAGGAGTTTCAGGATGTTTACACGAGTAAACGGAGATATCACTCCGACTTTTACCAATTCAAGATGTTTATATTTATTTTGATTGCAAATTCCTTTCTGTTTTAAATGCAAAAAACCAGCCCCATCAAGCTCACCATGAGAACACACCATTAACATCACTAACTCAACCCGACGACGATTGCCTTTGCGGTTAAATTGTAAAAGATTGATACAACAGCCATTTAGGGTCGTTTTATTTGATCTATTAATTAAGTCCATCATTGGCCCCGTCAGTCAGGCTGAAAGAAAAAATTTCTCACACACCAAAAACCCAATATGCATGCGGCGCGGTGCTCCGGCAGTACTCAGGCCTCAACCCTTTCAACGAGATTAATATGCTCGCTCGATATGGGATTGACTCGATATCGATGGCGTGAATTTATTTCACTCGGAAATTCGATATCAATTTTGTTCGACTTCTTTATTATTTCGATTTCAACAGCAAAAAAGTGCCTTCAGCAGTTATGGAACGAGAGAGAACGTAGAATATTGGCGGTTGTCGAAAAGCACACAAGACCAATGTCAATGGCTTTGGGAAATGGGCTTACTCTGCAAATGGGTGAGAAATGTATTTGGAACACACCCTGCCTATACCTACACCCATGCGACTACTACTATAGGTGCACATTTATATTTTAATTAAATAATTAATAGTTTGTGTTTTATTTTCTCATTCATCGGGTCGTATTAATGCGGTGAAAAGAGCTGAATATGTATGTAAATACATGTAAACATATTATGCTGATGAACATCAAAAGTTTATTGCCGCCGAGTTTCACTTTGACATCATTTTTCCATTTCGCTTCGAGGAAGCACTTCCACAATGAACATGTTCAAATACTGTGCGACAGCGGTGGCTCTGGCTCTGGCTCTGGAACAGTGACGTTGCCCCCGAAAGTTTGTAATTTAAGTTTTGGTCTTGTGTTCACAGCTAGGATAGTCGGTGGCGCACTTGTTACACGTGACAGTACTTAAAGTTATTTGAATAATTAGCACCACTTATCAGCCACGACGGCAATTTTATAAATTGTGAAACGGAGGAGGGTGTGGATTTCAATGAAATATCTGAGCCCTTAGCAGCTTTCGGGTCTCATATTACTCAAAGAAATTATTTGAGAAAGAAACTGAATTCGTCTGTAATCGTTTTACTTAATGAGAGAAAGGAAAAGAACTCAAAACGTTAATTAGCACATTTGCAGAAGGCAGGTTGATAACTTTTTTTTTTAGAGTGGGTTTATATATAAGATATAGGGTTTCGCAAGGGCTGCCAGACTTGATAACATGTCCTTTTAATTGGCCTTTTTTTCGATGGTCAATCATTCCAATTCCATACGAGTTGAGAGTTGAACTCTAAGGGTTTTTCTCAGTCAATTTTTTTCTGAAGTGTTTAACCCAAGTTTATTTAGGAAAGTTTGCGACAACCAAAAATTGTTAAACAAAACATTCTTTAAGATACAACTGAGACGCGTGGAAAACATCAGTTTTGTGTGGCATACATTCCTCGGTTATCAAAGGCATTCAGCAGTCTAATACGCATATTCGTTTAGTAATTAGACACCCTACGCCCAATCGAATCTTCCAAAAACACCGACTCTGAGCGCCACTTCCACCTTGCCTTTGTGAAATTATTAATAAAATATGTGTCACACTCCTGGGCGCTTATCAGTGAATTTATTTCCCGCCGCATATGTTGTGCGGTGTATGTTTTCTATTGAAACAGAAATAACCATTAAAATTCAAGCATCTATAGAGCTTTTGTTGTTCATATTCTGAAGAGCGGGGGTGATTTGGAGGTTTCATTTAAATTTTATTTGTTTCCCAAAATACATTTACCCGCACACACAGAGATACTTGTACTCATTAACGGGCGGTGTACTTGTGTCGTGTTTAAAGTCGAAAGGTCTTCCAATTGCAATTGATATACAGTGCCCTGGGACTTTTATGGTTCACACTCGCATTTTTGAAATACTTGTACAAAATGGTGTTAACATTGTAAGTGCGGTTGCGTGTGCTCAGTTTTATTAGTCACATTACACGGATGACAACATGATTCTTGCTTTGTAACTCTTCCTTCTTCTCATGCTCATGTTCCAATTTGGTTTTCTGTTGTTTTTGTTTAAATATATCAGGTGCGAGAGTGTGAAACCAAGTTCAGGAACCTCAATAACCAGCTGTGAGGTGCAGCAGAGATCCAGGGAAAACTTCAGTAAGTGCTAATTTGTTTGCCATAACTATCTTATCTTTCCGCCTCGAATAATTAAGATAGAGAGTCTTTGCCGGTCATCGTCATCCCTGTCATTCGAGTCTTATGCAAGTAATTTTTCGTTTAAAATCAGTCTTTGGCCGGACGCTATATTATCGAATCGCAAAAATTTACGATTTACCTTGAAGGTTTTAGCAGTTTTTGCGAATAAACATGGTGGAGCTCTAAGGAGTGCCTTGACAATGTTTAAACTAAATTCGGATATCGCTACCTGATAACCGCACTCGACATGATATCAAGTCGTATCGTAAAGTGCAATCAGTGGTGGCGAATTAAATTCTTTGGTTGTATAACCTGCATTGTTGGAATTGTCACTGATAAGAAGCAAACATGGGTGGTGACGGTGCGTACTCGTGCCTTGTGGGGACTCCCAACTTACGTGAAAATTTGTGTCAGCTATTTGTCCAAGAGGAGAAGACACTGGCTTCCAAAAACTGCTTTACAAAGTTCTTTGTTAATGGTAAAAGCATGGAAAGCCCCAAAATGCCGATGAGATTTGAGTATGTCTAGGGACACTTCACCCAGAATTAAAAAAAAAGAACTAATCGGTGACTGACAGACAGTCGTTAACTCCCACATCACCACAGTCCCGAATCTGTGGCGCAGAAACCATCATGCTATCAAAAGGTGAATGAAAATAACCTCCACACTGTTTTAAGGCCAATTTGTTTCAATGATTAAGAAGCATACATTTCGGAGAATATATCACACAAAGAACGATTTCTGCGGGCTGGGGTATATAATGATGGCATTGAACTTTGCACCATGATTAAAATCCATTGACCCTGAAGACTGGGAACCTGTGGAGCCGAATAATAATAATTAACTGTTGGACTCTCGTCTTTTGAGGTATCAACTTTCTTTCGACCAAAATAAGTGTGCAAATTTCAAGGGGATTTTGTTATGCCTAAATTTTTTTGATTTTGAAAATCTGGCAGCTAGGTATAAAATTGTGGAAGCTGTTCTGGGTCTGGGGTACTAGATCACACGACTGAGCAAGCGGTTGTGGGGATTCTCACAAGCCCTCGGTTGTTAGAAAATGTATTCGGCATCATACCTTTAGGGGAAAGGGTTCTGATATTAAAGCTAGAGATTGAACGATCGACTCTGGCTCTGACTCAGGTGTATGCACCAAATCTAGAGCCAGATTTTGAGGCCTTTTTGACCGAAGTTGAGTAGAGTGGCAGACATGGACTTCTTTCTCTTGATGGGTGACTTCAATGCACATGTGGAAACGGACAACAATACTTGGAGGAGTGTGATCGAGAGGCACGGTGACCCGGATCAAAACAGGAACGGAGGGAAGTTGTTGGACTTTTGCTGTGCGTATGGTTTGTCCACCATGAACACCTTTTTCCCGCACAAAGACGTTCACAAATACACATGTAACATCAAACACAGTTTAAATCAGAGGTCGCTGATTGATTTCTTTGTTGTACCATCGTGTGTTCAAAGAATGAATTGTAATTTTTGATTATTCAGGGGAGCTTCCTGAAGCAGTCAACTGATTAGCACTAAGTGCTGTGTAAATTGTTTTTCAGCGACAGTATTCCTTTGCCACTAAAGTCAAAACCAAAGTAGGTGACCAGCATGCGGTGGGAAAGGTTGCAGGATGCTGACTCTGACTTCAGGGAGCGCTTTGCACAGCATGTTTCGGAGAAGTTTGAACAAATCCCATTTAACCTTTTGAATGTAGATGAAGAATGTCAGCTGTTTTTATCGGCAGTCATTGCCTCTGCAAGACATGTTTGTGGAGTGAAGCGGCTTCGGATAGCGACTGGTGGTGAGAAAAGAACTGCGTGGTTTAAACCGCCTGGAGTTCAAGAAGTCATCAGAAAGAAGAAGAGAACCTATATATTGTGTGGATCCTATGTTAAAAACTCAACTTCTCGAGACCGGTACAATGAGGCCCGAAGGACTTCCAATATGGCAGTCAGAACAGCCAAGGAACAGGCATGGAAAAAGTTCGGCGAGAAGTTGGAGCACGCCGTTTTGGCAGACTTTTCGCCGACTCAGAGGAAGGAAGTTGAATATTGTTCAAGGGGTTAAATCCAAGGATACACTTCCCTTAAATGAGAGCGATGTCTTGCGCAGATGGAGAGAGCACTTTTCGGAGTTGCTCAACCCCCAACAGGGCACTGAAGATGGCATTCCCACTGCTGACGAGATAAGGGCGGAGAATAGTCCCACAGTAGACGAAGTCACTGAAGCGATTAAATCGCTTAAAGTTGGCAAGTCTGCTGGAGTTGATGAAATCCGGCCAGAAATGCTCAAGGCAATGGGTGAAGAGGGTGTTAAATGGCTAACACGTGTCATTAAGGTGGCCTGGGATAGCGGGAAGGCACCTAGCGATTGGCAAACGGGAGTTATAGTGCCCATTTTCAAAAAAGGGAAATTTTAACTATAGGGGCAAATCTCTTTTACGTCTTCCGGGAAAAGTATTCGCGAAAGTTTTGGGAACGCGTGTGAGAGCTATAATCGAACCTTTGTTACGAGAAGAACAGTGGGGCTTTCGGCCTGGCAGAGGCGCAACCGACCAGCTTTTTACTCTTAAGGTTATTCTTGAGAAGGCCTGGGAATATGCCAAACCGATCTATGCGTGCTTTGTAGATCTGGAAAAGGCTTATGATCGAAATCCCTTGGGGTACACTATGGAGAGTTTTGCAGGACTATGCGCTGAGTGGTCCTCTTATCAGAGCCAGCCAGTCTTTGTATGGAAACTGCAGAATCTCAGATAAATGGTGACGAATCCCGTCCTTTTGATGTGTAGCGTTGGACTTCGCCAGGGCTGTGTTCTATCGCCTCTCTTTTTCATAGCATATATGGACTGGATGGTGAACCGCAGTCTTGGTGAGGAATCTTTCGAAATGGCTGGCGTCAGGATAAGCCATCTGCTTTTCGCAGATGATTTACCTGTGATGGGTTTGCGGTCATATGTGGTGATGCTGGGATGAAGGTAAACGTGAACAAATCGGAAGTGATGGTTGTTTCCCGAATTCCTGTACAGTGTACCCTGCACATAAATGGAGTTCCATTGAAACAGGTGGAGAAGTTTAAGTATCTCGGGGTCTTTTTCACGAAAGATGGGAGGAGTTATAGTGAGCTGTCCTGTAGAATTGACAAAGCTGGAGCAATAAAAAAGAAACTGCGCCAGCCGGTCATAAGGAAAGCTGAGCTTGGAGTGAAAGCAAACGTCTCAGTTTTTAATTCAGTGTTCGTTTCAACCCTCAGCTTTGGTCATAAAATTTGGGTAATGACCGAAAGAATTAGATCGCGGGTACAAGCTGCCGAAATGAGATTCCTCAGGTGCGTTGCTGGTGTTATTTACTCTAAGGGATAGCGTGAAATACGTAAGTATTCGTGGGAATCTTAATGTTGAGCAGCTACTTCTCCGAGTGGAACGATCGATTCTTCGATGGTTTGGACACGTTGTTCGCATGACGCCTGATGATAGACTTCCTAGACAGGTCATCCTAGCCGAGATGCGAGCGCGTCGCCCCCCTGGTACCATGAAACAGGTGGTGGGATCAGGTAAAGAACATCTCCGAGACCCGTCTGAGGATCGCACCTGTGTCTCTTGAGTTGGTGGCGGAGGATCGGGAACGATGTAAGGACCATTTAGCTGCCCTCGCTCCGCGGCCCTTCTAAGCATAAGCGGTCACCGATAATGATGATGTTGATGATGATGGAAGAGAGCAGCACAGAATCTATGGATCTTTCAGCAACGGAAATCAACATACGTGTTGACAGTCAAGCAGCACTTAAAACCCTGGACTCCAACCTCGTGTACTCCAAGTCCGTCAGGGACTGCGTCATGGCATTAAGAGAAATAAGCTTTCAAACAGTTCTGCTCGGCTGGGTTCCTTGGCACGTTGGCGTGGCCGAAAATGAAATGGCGGACGAATTGGCCGGGAGAGGTTTTTATAACTTTGGGTGACTGACGGGTATATCCTCCTTTCAACACACCCGAAAGTTTCATAGATCAAGCCACGGTCAAACTAGCCGGTCAACGAAAGCAACAGTCCAACGATTGTATCACAACTCACTGCTTATGGCCAGCGCTTGACCTAAAAAGAACAACGACTCTTCTGTCTCTCAGTAGAAACTTCATAAGAACACTCGTTGGTGTAGTCAAAGGACACTGCACAATTGGTGTCATGAGATGAAGAAGAAATAGAGTCTATAGAACACTGCAATTCTCCGCCACTGTCCAGGTCCCCAAGAACGACGAATATAACCCTTTTTGGAGCTTGGACGACCTGGCAGGAATATCACTACTACACCCAAAAAGATTTTTTAAAAGAACTGGCTGGATCGGTTAGTAAGACATATGTTCAACCATGCTTGTCTATCATACAAGGCTTATCGCAATGGGTCAATCTGGCCACCGAGTGAACTTGCACCAAATGCAAACACCCTTCCGTTTTTCTTCATTTTTGTAACTTTTGTCCTATTTATTCACATCATTACAAGACCTATGTAGGTACCTATTACCAGTTTGTTGAAAGTAGTTATGTTACAACTTTTTATGACCTCTTTTTACTGAGCTGATGGACCTTGATTTTAATTCATTTCGACTAGTCGAATTCCCTCAACCCTATAACCTCAGGTGTTACAATTTCCACCAAGTAGACCTCATTAATCAAAGAACGTGCGCTGAGTGTTGGCATGGCTATAAACGTAAATGCGTTCATTTTTTTTTTTCCTCAATCAAAATTCAAACGCAAGTAACTCTACACACAAGCAGGTACCTATTATTTAAAAGCGGTGGCGGCATTCTTTCGAAAAGCAAAGACAATAAAACAGTATGTTTGCCCAATTCAAACCAGTTGCGAGTTTTTCTCATTAATTTTCCTCCACTTTGTGTGCCCGAGTAACAACGCAACAAAACAAAACACCAACTGAAACACATTGTTTTACTTAAGATTACTTTTTAATGACTCATTACAGTGTCCGAAGTCGGTATATGGCTCTATAGTAATAAGGCAAAGATTCAAAACTCAGGCAAAGAAAAAAACTTCTAAATGAAGAAATCATAACACAATTAGTGAACGAGAGAGTCTAGATAATTTTTTCCACTCGGAAATGTATAATAAGTGAAAGTTCATCACTCAACCTCCGCGTTGGCTGGCAGCCCATAAAGCTATCAGAAGCAGCCGCATTGAAGTGTCTGCACCAGAGCTATGTACGTCTAAGCGGCGCACAATTATGAGTGTGATCGCTAAGACAAAAGGCGCATTCCTTCCTCCGGGACGGCAAGCAACAAAGGAAAGTCGGAAGAATAAAGAACCGAAGAAAAAGTACTCAACAGTACTATTTATCGTCCGGAGTACGAAAACTAGGTAAATCGCTGCTGTAGTCCATTGATGTCGTTGTCGTCGCCCGTCGTCGCGTCACATCGACACTCCGACTGGGTGGGGTAGATGGGGCCATTAAACGATTGCACTTGATTAGAAATTGTTGAGTCTACAGCGAGCGCTTGGCACTGAATCGATGTTTACGGCAATGAGACATTAAAAGCAAAGTTTTATCGGTGTGCCAAATCAATTGTTCATATCGCTTACATGGACGAAATACCTTCAATGCGCTATAATAATTCAGTCGTTTAAAATTTTTCAACTGTCATAATAACGAAACTACAAGGAATTTAGAAATTTTCAACTTGGGTGGTAATTATTGCATGATAAACTGCCGCTCAAGAGGTTATCAAAATGTACTTCCACGGTATATTTTAATGGGAGTAGGGGGTTAGAAGCTTAATCTGACGTTTTTGTAACGTGCCTTAAAGGAAAGGGAAGTCATTCCCTTCCATTAAGATAAGAACTAGAATAAGATGAAAAATCTAACTTTTATTTACTCTGTGTTGGTCTTGGACTGAAAGCCCTGCTTTTTAATTAAGAAAAAATTAAAGCCACGCCCTCAAAAGTGGGCGGAGACATATGCGTAAAACTTGTCAAATACATTTATTATTTTGTTATCATAAGAACTTGTTGAAAAAGTGTAATTTTGTGCTGAAATTTAATAAAAAGTGGGCATGGTTCACAGCCAATTGCAAAGCTTCACTTCATACCAAAATGTAGGACAGTGACGGAATAGCAGCATAGGAAAGAGTGATTTAAAAGTTTTTAAGAAACACAGCTGTTCGCATATGTAGGCCTGTGGTGGGCGTATCTGTGGGCGGATTATAATATTTTCAAACTTGATCTACAGAGCAGGATTTCAGGTTCAACTATCAGATTTTTTTTCTAGCTCAAAATTTAAGGGCTAAAATTTATTTGTATAAAGACGAACGGACATGGCTTAACCGAATCTCCCGTCTGTCTCGATCGTATCGGTGACTATTTCACTGCGTTACCAACTTAGATTAAACTTAATATACCCTGGCGCTGGGTAATGCAATCGATTCTCCTGAGCTAAAGAAGGTGGACGCTGACCTTGTGCAGATGTCCGGAGGGTATCCAGAGTTTCAATATTCACTGTTTATTTCGGCTCCCTACTAAATTTAGCGAAAGCTTGAGTTCGAGCACTATCTCGGATGAGGCAAGATGGCTGAGCAAGGCGTTCTTTATAATGAGCTCTTTTTCATTGTCGCGGGTAGGAATTGTACCGAACTCATGAATAAAGGTTTGTTGTCTATCTTTTTATAAGTTAAGTTTACATGGGTTGAGTTAGGCCCGTTTGCTGATATTCATCATAATAAGCTTTCTTTCTTTTTCATTTAGGCGCGAGGTTATAATCTGAAGTGATGGATTATAACTCTCCCACTCTACTGCATTCCTAAAGGTCCGCTTGTGGGGTACGCCGATTTGACCTCAGAATATACCGGCAGGTCACCCGGTTTTAGATCTCTTCGTCACTTAGGCCAAATAAATGCTGTTGTCGTTGCATTTGTGTGATCCATGAATGTTTAGGTCTTCCTCTCCTTCGCGATTGCACTGGAATGTTGATTGACATTGCCTTTTTGACGGGGTTCGTAGGATCCCTCCTTTGAACGTGGCAATAGCAACTGAGCCGGTCATGCTCCATTTTTCTGGAGTTAGGTTCTTTTACATGGAGGCTTCCTCAGATCTTCGTACTTCTTATTCTATCTCGCTTTGTTACTGCTGTCATGCGAAGCATCTTCATCTCAGCTGCCGTTAATTTGCTCTCATATTTCTTATACGCTGTCCAACATTGTGAACCATATGTAAGCGCCGGACGCACAACTGCGGTGCAGAGCTTGCCTTTCAGCTTAGGGGGCATTTTTCGGTCACAGAAAATGGCGGAGTTTTCTCGCCACTTCATCCACACCACGCCTAGGCGATTTTTGATGTCGTCATCACACTTTGCTTTGCTATTGATCATAGATCCCAGGTACTTGAAGTTTTCACACTTGGGAAGCACCTTTCCATTCGATTTAATGTCTGGAATTGGTTCGGGTAGGTCAGAGAAACGCCAGCACAGGTACCCATTCCCCATTCCCCTCTAAAACATCCACCCACATATCAAGTGCTCGCTGCAGGGATATATGATCTTCACTTAGTTGATGTACTTTCGGGTCCGTCAGTCTTCCTTGAAGCAGATAATCAAGAACTACGATGAAAAACAAAGGACTTAGGACGCTTCCCTGGTGTACACCGACTTTAATTGAGAACTCATCAGTGACTCCGGAAGGACATCTTACTCTTGTCTTTGCTCCATCATACATGTCCATGATCATCTGCCGCAGGCTTCTGGAACTCCTCGTTTTCTTAGCGCCACCCATATCAGATCTCGTGGTAGTCTATCGAAAACTTTTTCCAAATCAACCAGCACCATATGCAGATCTTTAAGGACATCCCGATGTTTTTCCATTATGATCCTTAGATGATTTGCCCGTGACAAGCCCCTCATTATCAGTAGCTTGCAATCAAGTGGATATAACTACCCTTAAAATACGTGGCACATCGCGTGCGGAAAGAATTTAAGGACAGAAGTAATATCAGACAGAACTAGTTCTCATTCCAACGCAAACGCTGGCAAGCCTTAATGGAGCATGAAAGCCCTGCTCAGGAACACCAAGACTTACCCCCGCAAGCATTATGCATTTACAGAGAAAAGCAGTGATATAACCAGCAGGGTATTCAATAGAAACATGTGGCATACATCTCATTGTTGACCATTCTCTTTACATATGTTAGAAAAAGGTGTTTAGTATTCGTCCTGGATCTACAGACGCCAACCAGGAAGCCGCTCATTTTTTAGCCAGACACTCCTGCACTTTTAGAGGGTTGCTGGTTTTGGTCCGCCCCGGGTATTTTCCGTACCGGTACCCACCATATCGGGTGAGCGTTACCGTGTCCGCCACTTTGGGTGGCGCCCAATCGGGGACCAGCAACCATAAATATTTTACGTTAGGGAACATCGTTGGCTTCTCTTAAGGGCGCTTAATGTGCCCTTCTATCGGCTTCTTTGTGGACTGCACAGCTTTCCAAAGCGAGTAATTCGACCCTTAATCGGCAGTCAAACTTTCAAAGTAAGCAGTAGTCTCGCGACTTTTAAAATCTTTTATAACTAAGCTTAGACAGGCGATTACGAGCTATGTGGTCTCGGAAAACACAAGTTGCAATGACGGACTGCAAATACCGGGAGAGCCAACACAGGTTCGGGTAGAAGACCTTTTCTAAAAAACCTTGCCTAGCAAGCTAATAGGAGTTTTAATTTAATAGGTTGGGACGGAAGCAAAATTCGAACAGAAAACTTGAGTTCGAGTTCTGTTTTGGATAAGATAAGAAGGTTGAGTTTGGCATTCTTTGTGGATTCTAGTTTATATGCAGTAAGACGTTTCCACCGTTGTAGAATATACCCATTTCGGGTATAAACTCCAAGCCTTGCCAGAGGCAGCTCTGCATTTCCAGAAAGTGGAAAATGATTTTTTGGTTTGAGCTCGTTGATTTTCTATGAATTATATTTGACTTCCCCGGAAATCAGGATAGTGACAGCTTTAAACAAGAGTTGGGTTATACTAGTGACCTTCCTTCCTTTTTGAAGAAAGCAAGCGTCATTTCGGGAGGTTTCATTAAAGTTTTATTCCTAGTGCATCAATAGTTAATCAAATTCAGGTATCTCTTTGCCTGATAATAAACAGTCATCGATCCGCGATGACTGTGTGTAGGGTTCAGAAATATTGAGAGTCTTGGCAGAGAAACGAACTTACCGCATTCTGCTTCAAAAAATCATAACTTCGAACGAAGGCATTGCTTTAATCCACTGTACTAATGTTTTACCCGCATCGTGTCGTCTCTCTGAGTTGCACAATCTATCAAGAGTCGCGTTATAAAGAACACCCGAAATGAATTTCCGGACTTATTGGCGTGCTGCATCTCAGAACAGATGAAGAGGATCGACAAGCAACTTCGCGCACGTCCGGGTTGATCAGTCTCTCCACACCTTTCAGTAGAAAGCAAGACAGACTTATGAGTCTAAAACTTTAGGGGCCGACTCACTGATTTTTAATATGCGAAAACGACTTTAGCCATACACAAGGGAGAAGGGTTATAAAAAGCCAAGGTCAGCAGGTTCACCGTGAAAATATTTTTCAAGGCTGAAATAAGCTGGTAGAAAACTTGTTTAAGCATAGTATGGTAAGTTCCATCTGGCCTGTTTGCTAGCGTAAATGGCCACCATTTCAGATGAAATAACAAGTTAAGCCGTGTGGTTGTGTTAATCTTAGGGTCAACCGTTGCCTGTACAAATAAGGGACCCCTGGGAATACAGTTGTAACAGTTCGAACGCGAGGTGCTAAGGCGAAACCTCTGCCATCACCTCGTAGACCTCCTTACACCCATCCACCCCTACGCCTCTTTATGAGCAAAGACCAAAGAAATTCTTGGGTACATCCAGGCAGCTAGAGTGAAAGAGGGTGACCGGTCTCCTTGAAACCTAGGTATTCTTGTCGTGCCTGGACCTAGCTCGCCGACTGGAATGAAGACATTTTGTTTCCACGCCGAAAGCAGTTATGTTTTAACCATGCCAAGAACTAGGTGTTTAACGTCTTGAATATTATTGTGGCCGAGATTTAATTTTTTTTTTTGCACACTTAGTGGGTAGAGCTAGAGAACTCCTTTCCTGTATCTCCGCTTGGAGCAAAGTCCTTGGTTGACACAATACAGTTTCTCATTCCTCCAACGTACCGCCTTTTTGTGGGGTTTTTTAGTTCCCGGTTACGCTGGCCCGGTTATTGTTGAATTGGCCACTCCTCAAACAATCCTATCAGAAATAATCGCTGGTCGAGGAGGAAAAGAGTGTCACGTACATTTCGTCCTCCTGTGCGAAAGGTATTACCTACTCAGATTCCCAAAACAAGCTGTCTCTAGCCTTTTATTAAAGTTAAAAAAAAACTTCTAGCAGCCGCATCTCTATCATAAGAGTACTCCACTGTGCACCACCCACTCACCTACTACCGCACCCAGCACTCCAATAGTTCCTTATCATCATCTCTCATCTGTTCTATAAATACTTTTCCTCACCTCCACACGATCCAAGGCAGACGTTCCGGAATGGACAAAAAGAAATTAAAATTCAATATCGTCATCCGGAAGTTATTGAACTAATCCCACGCCTCTCGCGCGCCACCAGCGAAAAAGATTCGCTCAGACATTCCGCTATAATAGCGCGCTCGCAAATTATCTCGGTGCGGCTGGGTGGGGAGGGCGCAAATTTGCTATTCCACCAGATTAGCATAGACGCGGTGTGGTGTGTGTGTGTGTGTGTGTGGGCTAGAAGTCAGTCGCGGTGAGGAGGCACATTCGGAGATCAGACTCGAGATAACCTCACGCCTTGGCAAAAACTATAGAATCGCACACCAGCAAAATGTTCATTAGGAGGAAGTGAAGGAAAGTTTTTTTAGCGACCATAATGACGACATTAGCCGCGCGCTAGTCCGAGCAAAATCAATTGGAACAGCGACGAACGCTGACGTGTAGAATCGCTGCTGTGTTGCGGTTGCGGAGCTCTGTGCAAATTGAGAAAATTCATCTCAAGGTAGAATCAATTTAGTCCAATTGAACGTCAAGAGACTGCTGTAACACGGCCCGGTGTACACAGAGTGGACGTCAATTAGAGATGTACGGAGCCACTGTTGTTTGGCCAATGAAAAATGCACCACTTGATTGGAGCACGGCTTTGTGCTGCGGAATGCGACTGGAATTTGAATGAAAAGTGGACTTTTGGGTGAACGTTAGTCATCAGCAGCTCAATCAAGGCCTGATTTGGCCGAACAACAAATGAATCAGCGCCTCTCGAAGCTCGAGTGTTACATAACACGAGTAATGGCTCCGCCAATTCCACGGAAGCCAGACAATAATATTTACATTTCACACGACTCGGTGTAATGATCACACACTTACCCCGATGCTGCTCACAGAGGAGACGTGCTGCGCGATGCGGTTCAGAAACTTTCGAAACGACGATCGCCTGAACACCCGATGGGCGCTGCTGCCGCCTTTGTTCGAGTCCGACTCCGCTGCGCCTCCGGGCGGGCTGTCCAGCGTCTTGCTCTTCTCCTTGACGATGATGATGCTCCTCGTCGTCGACGAGTCGGATTTTATCCTCGCACCCTGGTCGTCGACGGCGTCGTTGCACAACGAACTCACACTATTGCGACCGCTCGCGCCAGCGGTGACTACCGAACCGCCGCTTCCGTGGTTGGTCTTGAATTTTCGCGACCATCGAAACGGATTACGAGGCATCGAGAATGCACGACGAATTTTCTTGCCCGCACTCGTGAGACTCAGCGATTGCTTTGCGCTCGCTGGTTGTTGTGGTTGCTCCAGTGGCGGCGGCCGCGACAACGACTGGCTCTTGTTGTTGTTACTTTGGCACACTTGTGTTTGTTGGGCATTTTCCACGACGGTGACGGCATTGATTTTACGGTTTTCCGGATTACTACACAAATTACTACCGCCGGCTGAAATGTCGGTAGTATTGGTGGTGGCGGCGGTGGTGGGCGATGCGCGGCTGTTGTTGGCCAAAACTTTCGATGGTGGTGGCTCTTTTGTGCCCATTTTCACTTGGTCCGATACGCGACACAGAACAACGCGAAATCACTGCAGAACACTTGGCAAATTAAATTCGAAAAACACAGGATTGTGGCAAAGAAATAGATTGAGCTTTTTTTTGTAAGATTTTTTCACGCACAAGCAGCCAGCGAAATTATCAAACGTACGCCATGTTGACTTCTTTCTCGCTTTTTGACTTATGACTGTGAAGTTGGATCTAATTGGAAATCGGGGCGAGAGTGGGGAGATGTCAAAAGTTGAGCAGCCATGGTGGAGGTGAAACTGTGAACATAAGGTTGCATGTCAAATGGTAAGGTAGTGTACGGGCAAGGCAGTTCTGATAACTCGATACTCTTTAGTTCGTTTGTTTGAATTATATATTCTTGTTTAAAGTATTCTATGCCCCTTACCCTTTAATGAATTGAACAATACAAAGGCCAATTCTGTTTGTACATTTAATACTCTTTATGTGCAACAAAAATACTAAATATATTCTGTTCGAAGAGAGAGAAATGGATCAAAGACGGAAAAACTGCAGCAGTATTATAGGTTTTCATAAAATGTTTTCTTCTCTGTCTTCCTTGTTTCTTACGTTTGCAGTCGGTAGCTCCCAGAATTGGTAGCCCAACTTGCGTATGTGTGTCTGTGTTTATGTGGCGACAAGGCGTAAAAATACATGCAGGTGTCGCTGAATGCAACCCCCCCAAAATAGAAATTTGTGACTATAAACGTTAATTTAAAAAGTCTAATGTCACTATGCCGTCATTTTTGTATTGTTTTGAATTTTATTATAAATCAGCTGCAAAGTTCCGAAAATGCTTTAGTTCTGGCAACCATTTGTTGACAAGAAGAACCTGATGATAGGCGAAAAGAGTTCACTAAGAGCCAATGCTTATAGTGATATGGAATAATCTGATAATAAAGGTGCACTTCAATCTGTGTTATTTTTTCTAAGGGAGAATCATGACCCGGCCAATTAAAGTTTTTGACGGTGTCCGTGAAAGCCTGATAAGCCCTCCGAGAGTATAATTCACATTAGAAAGAGACATCTCAATTCGCCGTTCGGAATCGGCAAAAAATTGTAGCTCCTTTTCATGTGTGTAAAACAAAAATGCTTGTCACAACCTCCTCCGCCGCTCGTAAGGCCCCATCCAAAACCTGCTTGCATTTTTTGGGTCGAGGTGCAATTCCTTAGATATTCCCTTCTTTCAAGGATCTTAAAAAGACCTTTTGAAAATAAATATGGGCTTGATTTTTTTGTACAAATCTTTATTTTTTCAAATGCGGAAACATGCAGTGGGGACGAAAATTAAATTTTTTATCAAAACTGGCAGGAACCACAGGGAAAATTATCGCTCTTGTGTTGAATATGCTTCTGTTGAATATCGCGCTATTTTTGTCGCGCGTTTTTCTGTCGCCAGGTGTCTCTGTGTGTGTCTTCAATCACAAAAAAATGTTCTTGGGCTGAGTTTTCCACAAAGACCTTGCAAACTCTTTTTTTCATCGATGAAATTTATTGCTCGTGTGAGTAGGCTTGCTGCGAAAGATCGCACTGTTTTTTGATAACAGTTATGACAATAGGGTCACTTCTCGTCAATGTCACTTTTCGTCACTTCATAAGAAAACAAACTTCTCTAGCTCGTTCACGCACAGGCTTAGTTAGACGAGGTGACGTTAGACGGCCCTCGGCCAAGCCTAAATGACTTTGTTAAATTAGTATAAATGCTTAAATGTATATATTTTCTGAAATAAATTGTCATTAAACTAACTAACTAACAGGCTTAACCCCCTGCAACCAATTCATTTTTTTCATACCAAGTGAACGAATTTCCCCAAAGGCCAGAACGAGAGGTGTGGGCGATATAGTTCCGCAAAAAACCATTAGTCGCGACTCGCGAGACTCAATTTGTTTCAAGCCGCGCGATAAAAATTACGGTTTTCACCACAATTCTTACCACAAAGCTTACCACAAAGACCTTGCAAACTCTTTGTTTTTTCATCAAAACTGACAGGAACTACACGGAAAAATATCGTTCGGGTGTTAAAAATCGCGCTGGTTTTTGTGGCGCGTTTTGCTGTTGCCGTGTGTCCCAATCCTTAGGTATTCTAAGAGCCGGCTTTTCAATGCTGAGTCAGGCCCAGCTTAAACCAAAATCTGTTAATCCCAGAACAGTTCGAACAAACGAATCTAGAGTTATACCATGCCTCCACCGAGCACTAATCCTCGATTAATATAAATCTTTATTAAGTCCTTTGCAAATCGCGCGATTTACCATACAAATTTAAATCCTCTCGGCGTGCTCTCGGCAAACAATTAAAAATAAATCGTCTCATAAATCCCATTCAGACTATTCACAAACCTATTTTCTGCACCTTTGTAACAGTTTGAGAATCAAAAAAGGAAGCTGAAACTGTCCCTGTGCGACAGATCTGACACAAGTACGTTTTCTATTGTGACTTTTACTGAGGAAATCGATTTTCGCTCCTAGGAAATGACATCCCCACTCTCTTTTGAGAGCCAAAATGACAAAAACAGAGTTTTCGTGTCAAATTAATCCTATATTTGTCCGATGGAGCCACTTTAGGATTTATTTTTAATCGCCTCCCGCTAATCTTCTTTTGATTGTCGGTGGAGACATAGTATCAACGTGGCGAACAGTTTTTCGGTAGAGAGTTAATTTCGTCGGTAAAATTGTCAAAATCCTTGCCTCTCGAAATTATTGACTCTTCCAGCTCTCACTTCATTTAGAGCCAGTTTTGCAGTGTGAGATCAGGTCATGGCTTAAGCTGGGCTTAGCTCAGTACTGAAAAACTGGCCCTTAATAGATTACACATCATTGCTACAATGGGCGTTTGTGAGGACACTGTCACACTAACATGCAACAAGGGTTTGTCTGGTCTTTGCTTTAATGATTTTTTCAAGTTGAATTTTCTATTGTTGTTGCAATTGGAAAGAATGAAATAATAATCAAATACAAGGGACTTTACTTTTTTGTCTCCCGTCTGTAATTCACTACTGTTAATCTTGCAACTTGGGGATTTTTCATAGCCATACTGAGGACGAAGCTCAATAATTTTTTTGATAACAAAATCAATTCCACCGGAAATTATTTGTTGTGGTTTTAAAAATGCGATTTTTTCGAAACTTTAATAATAAGTAATACTTTATGGCTTGCGAACTAAACACCTTTAATTCTTGAACTAAATAATTTTTCAAATACCAATAACCAAGACTAAAGCCCTTAGCCCAAGGAATCCGTTGCATTCGTTACGTCGACGTACACAACTAACAACTCAGTGAAATACACGAGTCTTATGGGAAGCGACGTACGTCATGCATATTTAACTCAGTTGTCAAGTGTGTACTTCAACGTGACGGACGCAGCGGATTCATTGGGCTGAAGTTCTAAGAGCCTGGAGGCCATTAAAAAGAAAATGTTCCAAAACTTTATCAAGGAGTATATTAATCCAAGTCAATTCAAGTTATGTAGATAAGGCTTTCAGCAAAGAAAAGTCAATGAAAATGAGGCAATTTTGGTCGTATGTCTGTTCTCACCGCAACGAACATAGTTCACGTTGCGGTGAGAATAGGGCGTAAAAAATAGAAATTTTCGAAAGGAGTTTGGAAGATTCACATGAAGACCTTACCACTGCAGCTAGTAACATTGCATTCCCGAGATGAATGAGCTTTATAAGCAGAATGGACGAGTCAACATGCGCAAAACAATGTCCGTCTTGAATTTAAACTTTCTCAGCATTTCCTTAAATGAATAAGTAACAAAATAACGTGTTGATTTAACGAGATTTTTCCTTCCACTCAAAAGGATCTTGTCTTGATTATATCCTTTCAAAAAACCAAACACATCTCACTATTTATTTATTTGTCAGCACGTACGCCCATACACAGGAAGCATGCCAAAATCAAATTCTTAATTTCATCAGAGCAAAATAGACAATCAAACATAAACAAAGCTGACTTTACATTATTTAACTCTTTTTTTTATTATTTTTACTGGTCCAGACTATATAGCCCATTAACAAGCTTTATCAACTCATACACTCGCAATATACACGTACAAAATGAACAATGTTGGATTTGCAATCTCCTCAATATAATCCAACGAATTCCTCATTATCGTTTCAGAACAATTTCGAGCAGCTCACATTAGAGACAGCTTATTCTGCGTTTGTCTGTCTATCGAGGTGCCACAAAGTGAAATTATTGTACTCGGAGTGGATTAATTTAAATAATTTTGTTTACTGTTTGATACGCGCACATGTACCTATCCGCGAAGTGAAAGCTTTTGCTTGACACCAAAATAAACTGATCCCCAGTTGTTCCATTACACATTATTTCGTTATTTTCTGGGAATATTAAAGGCAATCTGGAAGTGTTTTTATGGATAAGGTAAGATATTTACTCTTGTATAGAATAGCGGTAATTAGTGCAATAAACTCTCTGTCTTTGTAAACAGTCAAATAGAATTCGTCTTTAATCTTCTATTGTGAGGATAAAGCTAGTGCCAACTAAAAGAAACTCATTATACGAGGCTAATTAAAGCGTAAGGTGCTGTTTAAATTAAGTTTATTTTTTATTTGTTTAAACAAAATTAGGTGCAGTTGACATAATTCGCAGTATAGAAGCGTTCTTCTTTTGACAATTTGTTGAAGTTAGATATTTACTCATTTAAACAGGCTGCAGAAAATATCAAAATACTTCAGAAATTGTGTTATATTCACATAACTAAAAGTTTTTGTAAGAAATCTAGAAACTAATTGCCGGTAGCTCTATTTCAAAAACTGTCAAATTCCTGTGATCAAACCCTATTCAAATTTCCTCATCAGTTAATAAACTGTCTCGACAACACCTCTTCCTGTGCTATGAATACTGCAACAGCTCAAGACTAAAATTTGTGAGAAATATAAATTCTTTTATTATGAATCTTTATCTGTCAAAAATTATCAGGTTCCAAAAACAAGGAAAACTGAAAAAATCCGGTGGGAATTTCGAATAAAGTTTTCTCTTTTGAACCATATCATAGCAGAACTTAAGAGATTTTTGACAGATAGCCTTCGCCATTTTTTCGCATGTACAAATTGTTCTAATTATGGAAAAAATATCAAAATGGTGGATTTTTTAGTCCGACTTCAGTATTAATTCAATGTTCTTAAGGCAGCTCTCAGAAACCATGTTAGGACATTTTTTTAGTGTAAGATTATCGATTATCCAATTTTCGGAGACTTCTTCATTTTCATTTAGGCGCGAGCTTAAAATCTGAAGTGATGGATCGTAACCCTCCCACCCTACTGCATTCCTAGTGGTCCGCTTGTGGGGCCGATTTGATCCAATTTTCGGGGAATAACTGAGATAAAACCAAAAATTAGATATCAGTCAATTTAGATCCCGGGTTTATTTCAGTTTAGCTCGCCATATTTTGTGGGATCATTCAAAATCCAGTTACAACATCTTTTCCTATGTTGCTATGCTTAATTTATTTTTTTTTTGAAAAGAATTATGTTTGAGATATCTGGAGATAAATGCGAACTTTTGTTTGTTTTTTGTGTGAAAAGTGACGTTTTGGAGAGTATAGCTTAGATTAGACTGCATGCCATTTTGGCATATTTGACGTAAGAAGAAAAAATTTTGCAGTTTTCTTCTTCTTAGGTACGTCAAATATGCCAAAATGGCATGCCGTGTAATCTAAGTGATTTCGACGATCGAAGCTTTCGATTTCGGTTTTAACAGATCTTGGTTTAATCCGCGGTTTACTCTACACTGAAAAACTATCCCTTTTGTCCAATGTTTTAAAATGAGTTTCACCTGAGTGTCCGATTTTAACCAAGGTTAACCTTAGTAATGAATTTTTGTTATCCTAATTTAATTCAAAATTTAACCTCTGAGTTAATTTCAGAATTATTTTGATGCTTAATTAATCCTGGTTTAACCTTCCTTAAACTATTTTTGAACATCTATGAACTAACGCAGCCCTTAAAACGTGATCATAGATAAAGCTCTGCTGATCTCAGCCAAGCCCACTGCCAAAACCATTCTAGAATTGCTAGAATGGCAGAGTCATGATATGATGCCGCTGCTAGCAACACGAGTGAATTTTTTATTCAAAAATCCACCTATTTCTAAATCCAGTCTTGTTTTTCTGACCCTAAGCGCCCTGAGTTGCTATATGCTTAACCCAATTCCAGACAAACAAGTCTTGAAAACTACTTTCAACCGGTTAAGCCGAGAGTTTAATTTTAGACTGATTGCAACAAATCGCTGTTATTGACAGACTCATAGAAGCTCGTATAATGTGTTGGTACACGCAGCAAAATACTCTTGTGCAATTATTGTGATTTTTCCTTATCAGCAAATAAGGTCAATTGTTGGCTCTCTGTGGTGAATAGAGACGTTCGATTAATTGCAAAAGTCCATCTGAAAACTGGTTTTAACCGGTCACATGACCGGTTTTGCAGCTTATCAATGCTCGGTTTGATGTTTTTCTGCTTGGGCAAAAAAAAAAAATCATAAAAAAAACAAGCCGACATTGTTGAACCATATGGGATGAGACACTTATTTTGGAGTAGACTTTTCGATAATAGCTCTTAGGAACTAGTATGATCCGGGATTTTGGCTTTGCAAAAATGCTTCTTCATTTCAAGTTGTTTTCTGAATGAGATCTTATTCTTTGATTAGAGAAGTTCTTTGGTCAAATGACCTTAGAATTTGTGGGCTTGTTTTTTTTCATGATGAAATTTCTTCTTAGGCGAAAATAATCTCTCAAGTTTATGTTATGTGGGGTCTATTGACACGTACTAGTTTAAGGTTGTGGGGCAGAGAAGTGTTAGTTTTTGTGGAACCTTCTAGTTAAAAATAGCACGAATAACAGAGAGTCATGTTTGCTAGACACCAACACCGATTTATATTGGAATAGTTAGCAGTCTTTTCCACAAGGCCAGTCCCATTTATCACGTTTCCATGTAAATGAATAGAAACGTGGTTTGAGTTGAAACTGGTAAAATCCGAGTCGACATTGTGCATGAAAACGCGAGTTCAGGAGTCGAGTAGTAAAAAATAGAATTTTTGCGTCTTTGCGCACGCAGAATGACAGATGTTATTTTGTGCGGGTGGTTCCGAAATGAATAAAGAAGGAAAAGAGTTTCGTTTGAACGCATGTTGAGGCTTCGGAGGAATGTAAAAGTTTGAATGTGATACCTGGTGGTAAAAGCCAGAAGAGAATAGATCACATATTCAGGGTCGGTTTCATTGCAAAAGTTGTAATGCGATACCTGGTATCGAGAATAAGAAGAGAATAGATTACACGTTCGGAGTGTACCCACAGTCTACAATATGACTCGATGTCAGTTGAATATGAGGTCTTGACTTATTTTTCTATCTCCTTTAGTAACTTTGAAATAGCGCCAATATGCGAACTACACATGAGATGTAATAATTATTTGGAAACTGGCGCTGGCGCCAAGTAAATAACAGCATGTTAAGCCGCATTGTCACAAGGAACAGGAACTGAAACAGAAACCGAAACTGAACTGAAAACGGCGCCGGTTTTGTTTCTGTTTTAGTTGCTGGTGCTGCAACAAAAAACAGAAACAGGAACTGAAAATAAACTCAGAGAACGCTTTCAAAAAACGGTCATTGAAACCTATGACATATCGCAAAAGGTTTTGACAACGAAAAACTTTCGCTTTATTTTGTTTTAAGTTTTATGTTGCAATTGGTCTGATGGGTGAAAGTTTAACCTTATCATTGATTCAATTTCAATACAAAAGTCAACCTGAGACTATACGCACAAAATGGGTCTGAAATGTAGCCTCATGCCACAAATGCAGTGTTGAAAATGAAAAGGAATTACGCTAATCTACTCCCACTTGTTCGGCAAATATGCGGCAACATATACTCAACTTTCGACGACCTCGACCATTCGTTTTAAGACAATAGCAATTAGACATCGTCAAACAATGTGTGGGCCAAATCTTGATGCCCCATGAGATAGATCTCACACAACGCACGCACCCGCAATAACAATTACAACCACCACAAAAATACTTTCTAGTATAAACAAAAAGCTTGTTTATTACGCCTGATACAGGCCATAATTTATCCTGCCACAGCACCCGCAATTTCTTGCTGCATAAAATATTAATCTTATTCTGCAATCCATGAAACGTCTCAGAAAAATACGCCGACTTCCTTTCATGCATTTGCCTGCAACAAAAAAGGGATATACTGTTATATGGGTTCCTTGGCATTTAATAAAAATTGAATTGAATCCTACTATCTTTAATAATATAAGCACATAATTTTATTTGTTTATGGTTGCTGCTTGCAAACATTAAACATTTCTTGCACGCACGAAAGCCGCAAAAAAAACTATGTATATTTCAAATTAGATGTTGACATTATTTGACAATCGAACTGGTGACATTTGCCAAAAGCAAAGGAGAGCCGCTCACGAAAAGCAGTTGCTCGCTCAAATATAAACAAGGGTTGCTATGCAACAGCAACGTTTGATTTTCTGTTCCAGAAATAAGTCCTTTCGAGTTGTTGAGTTTGCGTAGCTGATTCAGTTGCTAAAAACGGCGCCGTTTAGTTTTCAGTTGCTAATGTATGAGATTTTGTTTCTGTTTCAGTTCCTGTTCCTTGTGACAACGCGGCTTTACAGTCGGTAGAAGTTTCAAAAATTTTATAAAATTATAAAAAGAACTCGAACATCAGGGTAGAAACGCACTGGATGTTGATGGAATGAAAATACCATTTTTGCAAGTTGTATAACGCCGAAGACCAACCAAATCTAATTGTCTGGCAGAATCAGCCCGGCCGAAGTAGACTAAAGGCTTGGTCACCAAACCAGGGTAAAGTGAAAGAAGATTCTGTAGTCTTATTATATACAAGAACACAAACTACGAAAACATCAGTCTTCTTACTTCGCCCATAATGTCCTTTCAGCTTTGCTGTATGATGGCCCTAAGCCATTCGACAGTAACATCAAAGTGTATATTTTGTGACATTGTGCCATTTGTGACAAATCCAACTTGACACATGCGTTGTATAATTGTGTGAGTGCTGGTTTTGATTCTGGATTCAAAACCAGAAGCAAATTTCTCTTCTGTCCACAAGAGGAACTGTCAAACGAGTCCAAGAAAACAGTTAGGATAAACCAAATGAAAACAGGCACTTAGATGATGGATCAATGACATTCAATCACCAATGACGTCCAGCGCTGGTGATAACGTAGTATTCAAGCGAATGTGATTCGGGCATTAGGTTGCTGTCGAGACTCGATGAACTTCATATGAGACAGCTGACAAGCCTCATCCCCTCCATCATCAGCAAAGCTTCAAAGGGCTCATACCGCACGCGTGCAACTCATACAAAATACAAAAATAATTGATAAAAGGGTAAGGGAGTGGAGTAAACAAATTAACCCAGCACAGCTGCTTTTGTTTACAAACATATTAGCACAAGATAAACATAAAATAGAATTTGCTTCCAGAAATAGTTAAAAATTGTTTTACCCACCAGTTAAACTACTTTAATTCCCGCTTGCATAAACATGTTCCAGAGCGTATGTTAGGCCTGACCCTTCCCACGTTTTGTACAATCTTTCCGATAAGATTTTCAATGCCGTCTCTAAAATAAGATAATCTCCCCGATTAAATCCGTCTTATTTTTAAGAATACCATATTCCGCTTGTTGTAATAGATTTTTTTTTTTAATATTTTCAGCTCGTTTGCTTGACTAATAAGAGAGATTACTATTAGAATTAAGTGGATTGAACGTAAGCTTAACCGCATCAAGTCGCACCTGTAAACCATGGACAGACAACTTGAGGCAAATATCCCGAATGGCGGCTGGGGTTGGATGATTGTCGGCGCTGTTGCACTAATCAATGTAAGATGACTTTAAAAACCAAAATGCTCAACCCTTTCTCAATTATTCTTCTCTTTTTAGATGACGAACCAGTCGATATCATCCGTCTTTGGACTTCTCTTTGGCGGCCAACTGCTGGCCATGAATCATGACACCTCGACGGCCGCACTCATTACAAACCTAAACAGCCTGGCATTGAATCTCTCTGGGCTGTTGATTGGCCCGGCTATAAAGAACTCCTCACCGCGAATGGTTGCAGCTGTAGGCTGCCTTTTTACCACAACGGGTCTGCTTGTTTGTGCATTTTCCAACCAAATCTGGCAGTTTATCGTCGGATACAGTCTATTTGTAAGTATTCTGCTCATTCGCAAAGGCACCTAAGGCTAAAAATAGACTTTTTCTACTAGTGCGGAATCGGACAGGGTTTAATAGCCCCATCAACGTTTATGGCAATAAACGCTTACTTCACAACAAAACGAGGTCGCGCTGTGGGTGTGTCATTGGCCGGATCTGGTCTCGGCCAGATGCTGGTCCCACACATCGTGCGAGTGTTTCTCGACAATTACGGCTTCCGTAGTGCTGTCCTGGCTATGGCTGCCATGGCGTTGAATGGTCTTATTGGCGCAGCAATGTTTAAGCCCTTAGCTAAGCCAACGCAACCAAAGATTAACAACCGCAGTAATGTAAACTTGCTGCTGCAAACCGATGACGAAAAGCCCTTCACGGAAATAAAGATCGTGAAGAGCAATGAGGCTTCCGCTGAAAGTATCAAAAGAGAATCAAAGGCAAAAAAACTGTGCAGCAAAATTTTCCACCGACTAGTTCAAGCTATGGATCTAGAGTTGCTCAAAGACCCGGTATTTTGGAGCATCATCATCGGCATGGCTTTGGTGTACACCTCAACAGTCAACTTTACGATGCTATTTCCGTACTTCCTCCAGCATTCCTTCGGCATGCATCGTGCGGACACAGCATTCTGCATGTCAATTGTGGCTGGAGCCGATATTTGCTGTCGCTTGCTGCTTCCCTTTATCACAGATAAACTCAAGGTTCCCTACAGAGTAGTCTTCCTGCTTGGAACTGTTGGCTTACTCATTAGTCGAGCTGGTAAGAATTTTTTTTGTTCCTCATCTTGAATTGCTTTTAACTCTTTATTTTTATTTTTTTTTTTTTCAACAGCACTAGCCGAGTCTACAAATATGACGAGCATCATTATCATGTCGGTGTTCATAGGGATGACCAAATCCGCGACTGTTTTGAACAACAATTTGACCGTGTCGAGCCATTGCCGACCGGAGAAACTAGCCGGTGGGCTGGGCTTGAGTATGATATCCAAGGGTCTCCTCGTCATAACGGTCGGACAGCTACTTGGATGGGTCCGCGATTATACGGGCAGCTATGTCATGTGCTTGCATTCTCAGAACTTGGTTCTGGCGCTTGTGATAGTCTTTTGGACACCCGAAATTGTGTACAGACACTGGAAGAAGCAGAAGGCTGCCAGAGTCGAAAGCGGCAAAGAGGCTGAAGAAAGTGCCAAAATGAACGAGCGAAATGCCTGCTGAGAGGGCCATTAGTATTAATATAGTTTAAGACTGCGTGATATTAATTTTTAAGAGTAACTCTGTTAACTGACTAAGTAGAGTATAAGATAAGAACTGCCGTATGTGTAATATTTACACGAAAAGGTGGATAACGAATTTAATTTTAAAAAATACTCTTTTATATAAGAATTATCTACAAATAAAATCGTTTTAAATTTAAAATTAGTTTTAGCGAGTGATACTTAGGCAATGTCAATCAACATTCTAGCGCAATCGCGAAAGAAAGGAAGGCCTTAACATTCATGGATTACACAAATACAACGACAACAGCAACCGCGTGTTGCGGCGGTATATTCTGAGGACAGACCGGCGTAGGCGTACCCCACAAGCAGTAGAGTGGGAGGGTTATAATCCATCAATTTAAATCATTACCTCGTGCCTTAACGAAAAAGAAGAAAGGAGAAGCGAGTGGTGCTAAGTACATCTTAAGGGATTTGATTCAAAGATTTTATCAGGATTTAGGGAAAAACCATTTTACTTTAGTCGAACAAAAAAAAAACGCACGACGAAATCTTCAAATTTAAGCCAAAATCGCAGTTTCACATACAATTATTGCGATTTGACACAATCTGATTGAAATAACGGTTTTATAACACTTTATAACAGTTTTTGATATCCAAAGCATTAACATCCCAACTTCTATGTGCGAGGTCAGTCGATGGTTCTTCTGAGCTGCAAGTGCCAGGCCAGTTCATTTGACTTTTGTTCCTCAATGTCAAGTTCACTCCCTTTTATGGGCCAAAATGACAACAAGAAGTACTTTCGTCAAGTTATTTTAATCTTATTTTTATCTGGTGGAAATATGAAAAAATAAAAACTAAAAACTTTTCGGTTTGAAAATCCCGATAGAACACGTATTAATTGTTGTACGCTGGCCATTTTCTTTTCCAAGTCTAACGGTTAGATTAGATTGCATGCCATTTTCGCATATTTGACGTACCTAGTAAGTACGAAAAAATCTTTATATTTCGTGGTTTAACATAAGCCTTCAAACAACCTCCAACAAATTGTAACATTTACCATTAAAATTTCATTCTTTACGGCAACAGATTAAAAATAAATTCTACCCATAGATTTCATTCACAAGTAGGGTGGCCAAAAATATATGGGAGCTGGTCCTGGAACCAATAGCTAAAAAATGTGTCTCCTTTGTCTGCGTTTTTTCGCAAATGTTTCGAAAATGTAACTTTAGCAGAAAAATTTTCAAGGTCACAAATATAGCCTTCAAGCTTTTCAAAAAAGTCTCATAGCCCTCAAATCTATAATACTTTTTTGTGCGAACCATTCTGGAGATACATATTTCGGTCCAGTGATGTCAAACTTTCGTCGTCGTGTCGCTCCAAGCGCCAAAAAAAAATAAAGGACTTTGTAGAAATTTTGACACTTGTGAAAACTTTTTAACGCTGAAGAAACAGCCAAACTTTTTAGTTTTTACCTTGTTGCAGGTCTCTACTAATTCGTATTTTATAAGTCATGCATCGCTTTTTCCCTTTTCTATTCATCAATTGTAGCTACGATACTCAACTGGATTCTTCCGAGGCAACGAGTTTCCGCTAAAATATTATCATTTGCTGAACTGTTATCGTGTTTCAAACTGTCGCTGATCTTTTTCCAGAACTATTCTTTGCTTTAAGCCAAGAACACACGGTCACAGAAAAACGAGCAACCAATTGTAGTCCCACTAGAAGCACAGCGTTTAAATAGTAGACAACACACGATTACGACTAGACAATTAACGACCACGAGACTCGATTTGCGACAAATTTCCAAATTGCGACTCTTTCAAGCCGCACGATCATAAATTATTTTTTTTTATCTAACGATAAAAACCGACGGTTTTCACCACATGAGTCCTTTTGTGCTGAGTTTACCTCAAAAGGCTTGTTAACTCTTTTTTCTAACTATTAACAAAAAAATTATTTTTCGTGTGTTGAATATGGTTGCTGCACAACTTCCGCTGCTTTTTGTCGCGCGTTTGTCGCCGCGTGTCCCAAGCTTAGTATTCCGGGCTAAAAAATTTTAAGCTTCCTTTTAAAACCAGCTGACAAGTACTATCTTATACTCTACACACAGAACTCAAAACTGGGTTTTCGTGAAAACACGCGAAAACTTCTTCAAAAACATGAGTTTTATATTTTTGTAAATTTTCTGTTTTCGGAACCCCAGCTTTTTAATAGTTTTCGTTCAAAATCACTTTGAAAATCACGAATATTAAATTGCCTTGAAAATTTTAAGTTCAATTTGCAAAGAATGTCACTTTTGTCCCAACTTTGGATGTTAATATCTCCGAAACCGAATGTCCTGTCTAAAATCAGCTTGTAGTTTTGAGGTCAGCGTAAAATTCTTGATATGTTCTCATCTTTTATGGATCTTTTAAAAAACGTTTAAAAATAAAAATGGGCTAACATTTGACAACTGGTAAATAAATGAAAAACGAAAACAAGTTCTAGTCGGCATTTAGAAAGTGTGAATGGCTAAACGAGTTTTCGAAAACTTTTTGCCCAAAAGTCAGTTTTTGATTCAGTGTGAAGAGCGCATTATTCTCTCTGAAAACTTCTGGACTTTTACGGCCAGTTATCTTTTACTCCAAATATTTGTTACTTGTTTTGGGGTCCACCAAATTTAATTTTTGATAATTTTATCAACAAAACACTCAGTGAAAAGAGGAGTCCCGAATGGTCTTAAGATGAACCCCATTTCCATTATGGTTCATCTCTGAATAAAACTCCAACAGAACCATTTTGCATAGGAAATCTAGATTACCATGATACTTAGGGCCGGTTTTTCAGTGCGAGATCATCCGAGTTTTCAAGTTAAACTGAGATTAACCCCAGAAATGAGTTTTTCAGTGAATGTAGATCTGGATGGTAGGACGAGGGAGGGTCTCTTCCACTTCTCAGCGACGTGCCTCATATTTAAAGAAAATCGTTTGATGTACTTTGGAACGGCTTATGTTTTTGGTTATTAAATAATTTTGCCTACAAATTTTGTGCGATTTTACGATAAAACTAAATTGATGACAGAACTTCAAATTTATCGGAGGAAACTGAAAAGCTGCAGTGTGGCATCGCTCTTCACGATGTGAGTGCTCCATAACCAGAACGTGGTGGCAAAAGAGAATGTCAAACTTTGTTATGGTCAACATAACCCCAAAATTTACTCGCACAATTTTTGTTGGTTCAACTGAGCTTCGGTTTTTTTATTTCAAGGAAAATATGGCAAATATCGCTTTGAGTGAGGCAGAAAAAACCTTCATATTACATGGAGTTGAGGTAAGAAATCAGCCAGAAACCCACAAAAAATAGCAAAGTCAACTAACGGATAATTAAAATTTCAGGAGGACTTCCGATGTGATGGTCGTTCGTGCCGCGATTACCGCCCAATGGAGTTGGAAACTGATGTTGTTAGCAATGCTAGTGGCTCAGCGCGCTTAAGGTTGGCCAATACTGACATTCTGGTAGGCGTGAAAACCGAGATTGATGTACCATCTGCCAGGGCACCTGAAAAGGGAAAAATTGAATTCTTCGTGGATTGGTAAGTAGTTGAAGAAGCTCACATTTGATGTTTGTAAGCCACACGTAACTGTTGCTTCAGTTCAGCAAATGCAACTCCCGAATTCGAGGGACGTGGTGGCGAGGACCTAGCACTCGAACTAGCCTACACACTTGCCAATGCATACGAATCGCCTCTGGCTTTCGATTTGAAGGCGCTCTGCATACTGCCGGGACAACAATGTTGGAAACTTTACGTTGATATATTGGTAGGGCAATAGAGCTTAATAGAGCTCGACATGTAAACCATTCTCTTTGTAGATCCTTGAATGTGGCGGCAATCTATTCGATGCTGTGTCTCTAGCAGCGAAAGCTGCTCTTTACAACACCAAAATTCCAAGAGTCACTGCTGCTCTAATGGACGCAGGTCAAGCTGATTTGATTCTATCTGACGATCCATATGATTGCACAAGGGTTGACATTGAAAGCATTCCGATTCTGGTGACAGTGTGTAAGATTGGCGACTCGTGCATTGTTGATCCATCGGCTGAGGAAGAGGAATGCAGCACAGCTAGTGTAGTCGTCGGCGTATCAACGCGAGGCGGAAAAAGTGAGTATTTTTCAAAACTAACAATATATTTCTTGTTTCGAATTCTTGTTTCTTTACCAGATTATATGTCCAATATTCACACTGTCGGCAATGGATCCTTGCACAAGGACACAATGTTTAATTGCATAAAGTTGGGCCTCTGTGCATCGCAGTGTTTGAATGAAGAGCTTATGAAAGCTCTGAAATTGGAAGAGGAACGATGTGGCAGTGGGCGAAAAGAAGTCGTTGGGTTCTTGAAATAAACAAAAAAAGGAAGATTGTATTTGTTTTATTTTCACTTAAAGCCAGCAGACCGGATTTTAATATCTGCCATTGCAATAGAAGATACCTAGTTGAATTAAGCTCGCTGATTGTTTCTTATACGATTGTGGTTTCGACTCACTGTTGTAGTATGTGTAATGTAGCTGTGCCCTGAGCTCATTGATTATTGCTGAGTCTATTTCCATCTCTGCAGAAGCCTTCAAGCTGCTAATTTTTTTGTTGGGGAGGGCACATCTTCGCAGAGCACGTACGCACTCTTTATTTTATTTCATTTATTGAATCAATACGTTTACAAATGATACAACAAGACGTTAATATTTTAAAGTATCGAAGACTTACTAACTCTTAAGCCCAATTATCGCACTACTAAAATAGGCACATACATATGCAACTTACAGTTTACCAATAGTTTCTTAATCCTTTATTTGTGTATTTATAAATCAAATCAATTTGAATTGCCCAAATTGAATGAAATGGAAGTTAATGGGATGTCTTTCGAACAGACGGCACTACGTGTCATACAGTTGATTGTAAATTTTAATGTACTAAACATTTCAAATGGACAACGTATAGTGACATATTATTGACATTATATAGGGACTGCTAGTGGGTGTCTCCGCTCATGGTCCCTTTTAAGCACGTAGAAACTTGCTCTGTTTTGTACCCGTGGCCAAATTTGGAAAGCTTCTAAGCTTAAGTTGAATCAAATTTTCATAAATTGGAAAAATTAACAACGAAACAAATGCCTATTTTGCAGAGCTTGCAAAGTCATTTAAGAAGAAAACGGTTGAAATATTTGGATTACCTATTTTTGAAAAAGGCGTTATGCGCTTGAATAAGTCACGATGAAATTGTATAAAAAAATGTTTATCACATCATAGTAACTAGCATTAAAGTGAATAACCTTTCAAACAGCCTTAAACTTAAAACACATTTCAAAGACTGGATTATACGAGGTCTTGTTGTCTTTTTGCATTAGAGTCTTCAGTATGAGGACTGATTATAAAAAACCGTCCGATATCGTACGGTTTGTTACAAGAAATCAGTTCGAGCTCTCTCATAGTACGTAACCTGAGGAATTTAAAGAATCAAGCGACTAGTCACAAGTACTAGACTGTTACTGAAGTAAAGTCAATAGTTACTAGACATGGGCGCCATTCGTTACGCTGCCTATAACCAAAAAGGCAGCGTAACGAATTGGCGCCCAACGTGAAGTCTTTTTTTCTCATTTTACAACCTTGCCTAATTGGACGCTCCAGTGCGATATAAAAAGATCTATCGATTGGACCTTGATATAATTTTAAAGACGTATACTATCTCCCTTACGACTAGTTTTTCTTAAGCTCCATCTATGACCCGCAATATTTGCCTTTGGAGAAAACGTTTGCTTGTAGAGCCAGGATTTGATAGAGAATGTGCTCAAAAGTATTGTTTCATGCCGCAATTACAGGCTAAGAACTAGTAAAATTTTCAAAAAAATTTCTTGTCGATGATTTCCTTGTAGGAGAGCGCGGCTAAGCCTGTGGATTGTCCTACGCTAGGGACACTTTTTTAGTGACCTAGACGATGTTTTGGGAGGCACATTCCCAATATGGTATCAAGCGCTTTGTGGTGCGATAAGTATAAGACTTTAGCTCTTTAACTCCAGAATCTCCTTTGCCGAAACACCAGTTGACCAGTTCGATCAGAACGGTTAGCCTAAAATAACCTTCCGAAACAGTGTTCCCTCACTATATGACGACAGAAAGAATACAAAAGATGTCTCCTTTTGGAAACGTTCATGAAAAAAAAATCGATGAATTTCTTATTGGCAAAAATTGAGTGCAAGCCTAAAAATTCAAATTTTCGTAGAATGTAAAAAACGCATATCAGACTACAAAGTCTAACAATGAGAGCGAACCCCTTAAAACTTTGGGTGAAATTTCTTTCGATCATACACACCAAATCCATTTTTCATTCTCATTGAAAGAGCGATCTGTTTTATGGTGCCCTTTACTGAGTCATAATCTTGCCCTTTTTCCATAACGATAAAGAATAAATCGATTTTAGTCTACTAAGGCTAAGGGCTACTTTTGAACTGTACAAAAGATCTCTTTAGATTAGGTCTAGGTGCCATAGTTGGCAATAGGCGAGTTAGGTTTAAAAACAGGGCTAGTTTTTCAGTTCAGAGTTAGCTCCGAGTTAAACCCAGATTTTTTTTCCCCTGATGAAAATCAATAGTAAGCCCAAGGCCTTATTTTGAGGTGCAAAGCACATGGCTTTTACATTGAGTCATTATTAGTAGCGAACATAAACATTGTCTTCCAGTTGCCAAATTTTGGAAGCTAAGATTTTTAGTAAAACGCACAAATTTCGACACTGATGGGACCGACTTTTTTATATTTCGATTAGGAGATTAGTGTCCCAACTATAGAAATTTGTATAAAATTTGTAGAAAAAAATGGCTCTAAATCACAAATGATTTCTGTTTCCAGTCTAGTGTCCTTATTAAGGAGCTCAACTCTAATTGTCCTGATTAGATGTCTTTTTGTAGTTCAACAAATAGGTTCCAGAAAAGGTAAATTGAATGAATATATTGTATGGCAATTCTAAGGTTTGGCAGACGGGTTATCCAAATTGGGAGGTGTCCCGACTACGGACAGTCTCAGGTAGGAGGTTTTTACTGCATGCATAACGTGATGAGAAAAAGTGAGTTTAAATATGCGAACAACAAAAAAGTTACCAAGTCCAGCCTGGATCAACCCCTCCCTTGGGCAACTTCCTCAATTAATGTGCGTTCTATTCCGTTTATAAAACTATCGGAATATGCAGCGCTTGAAATCATAGTCAGGTCACATACAAAAAAAAGCAAAAGAAGGAAACTATTGTTCTTCAGATTTCGATCCGGGGTTTAACCATTAAATTTACCTAATGGGCGAAACTGAGATAAGCCCCAGACCGAATTTGATTGAAAAACTCTTTTTTGGGGTTTCTCAGTTTAATTCCGAGACTCGGATGATCTCGAACTTAAAAAAAAGGGACTAAAGGGAAGGTTTTAAGAGCAGATATAGCATATTTTCATTTTCCTCTTTCAAATAATGGCAATTCCTAAGAACCATATCTTCACCGGGCACTAATTCGCGATTAATATAAATCTTCATTTAATCTACAAACCACGTGATTTAATCTACAAATTTAAGGCCTCTCGGCAAGCGATAAAAAAAAAATCATCCCATAAATCCCATTCACCATATTCACAATCCTATTTTTGTTCTTATTTGCAGTTTAAGAATCAAAAAAAGGAAACTGAAACAGTCCCTGTACGACAGATCTGTCACAAGCACGTTTTCTATTGGTTTTTTTTTTACAACGAAAATCTTTTTTAGCTCCTGGGAAATGACATCGCCAGTCTCTTTTGAGAGCCAATATGACAGAAAAAGAGTGCGCGTGTCAAATTAATCCTGCATTTGTCCGGTGGAGCCACTTTGGGATTTATTTTCAATCGTCTCCTGTTAATCTTCTTTTTATTGCCGGTGGAGACAAGCCTATACAGCTTTTTTCATTAAATAAAAGACTTGTACTTTCTATCAAAAGATTTGAGAGCAATTCTAGCTCAATTCTCATCACGAAAGATGCACGCCCCGATTATAGCACATGCAAACTCTATTAGTCTTAAAACACAGTATCTTTGTCCCGCAAAGATAATCTTTCAATTATACTTTAACACCACAACGTCATCTTGATGTGATGCTATTTTTCATTAAAACGGTTAAAATTGACTTGATTCATTTTTTATTCAAACAAGAATATTGAACATTTATTGTTATTTCAGAGGTAAATATTGTTGACTGTATAGTTGTTCTCTTCTAGTGTAGACGTTGAATAGTTGCACTTGGTTTTTTGTGTCAATTTGTTTTTGTTTTTAAAGGTTCAAGCTAAGTTTACAAAAAATATCTCTTATTATATAAAAAGTGTAGGGTGTCACAATATGCCAGTAGAGGGAATTTTTGTGTATTTACATTTTGCTTCTTAACTAACAGAGTTTTGATTCGAAATCAAAAACTATTTAAAAATAACAAATCATAATCCTTAAATATCACAATATTAAAGAAAGAAAGATTTAAAAAAAAAAATAATAATTTAACACTTCAGACAGAAATACTGCACTGACACTTTTCAATGGAAGCCACATGTCGGTTCATATTTGGGTTTCGTTTATGTGTGCCATGCGGAACCCCTTTGGATTGCATAAAAGAGGAATGCAGCAAAAATTATTTTAATATACGAATATATTTTGTGTTTATAAGGAACCAAAAGGGGATCGCATCTAGTTCTTTAGACAGGATACTGTTGGATTCCTTTTAGTGTCCGGTCGCGTAGCCGGGATTGTATGGCGCTTGCTTTTCGTAACCAGCTAAGTTCGGGTTTTGACCAACTGCACTATCGTAAGATGGTGGATTCATACTGGGACCAGCCATCGGGTATGGTGGCATTGCTTGTGGGTTCATGCTGAGGAAATAAAATAAAGTTGATTTATGAGCTGAAAAATTGTAAACTACTGTATCATACCCAATTTGATTTGGATGCATTTGTTGAGGCGGCATTGGCATCGGCATTCCGGTGGCTCTGAAGAAGGAATAAAATAAGAAATTATTAGAAAACTGTTTACACTCCATCCAAAGTTCTTAAACAGGCTTTACACGCTTAAGTCGCTAACGATAGTTTCAGAAGCAAAAACAAACCCTGTTGAGACGACAGTACGGAACTTGGAGATGGAGAGGAGCACCAGGGCTTATCCCCGCAAGTGTAATGCCATTACAGAGAAAAGCAATAATATAGACAGGAGTATTCAATAGGAACATCTTACATACATTTGAATATTGTCCATTTTATTTTCAGTTGAAAAAAGGTGTATTAAACACCGATGTTTAGCATTCAGCTGGCCCTAACTTGAACTACAGACTCCGAGTAGGAAGCCGCCGGATTTTTCGTTTGTTGCTGGTTTTAGGTCGCCACAGATATTTGTCATAGAAGCAACCTAGCATGAGGTGCATTCATAAACTCTTCCATTCAATTAAAAATATTAATTCCCATTCCTATCAAGCTTAGGTTAGGTAAGGATGAAGTGTCAGTCGGGTCCAAAGAAACCGACACACTTCGACTTCGACCTATGTAGGTAGGTCCATTGTGATACCACGTGGGCCTAGGTATCCCTCCGACTCGTTGAACTATTTAGAGCTGATTTGGGTGGTAGAGAAATTTTTTGGGTGGTCGGTAGTATTTAGATCGCTTAGGTCATTCTGACTCAAATGGGATCTAATGAAATTTGACTTAAATCACCTTAACATAACATTCCCCATTGTTTCCCTTCCCAGGAAGAGTCCAAGTCAACTTAGACAAAATTAAATTAAGAGAAACCTTGTAGGAAGTGGTGATTTCTAAATTTAACAAGGCACGCTCGTAAAAAGGGCCGGTTTTTCAATGCGAAATCATCCGAGTTTCAGAGTTAAACTGAGACTAACCCCAGAAATGAATTTTTTAGTGAATATTAATCAGGGATTTATCTCGGCCTAACTCGCCAAATTTCGTTGAAAGAGTTGTGAGAGTCAATAGTTTCAAAAGTCAAAGATTTTGACAACTTTACTGACGGAGTTAACTCTGCACTGAAAAACTGCTCGCTGGGTTATCTCCAGATTAGTTATGTTATGGGATTAACAGATCTTGGTTTTAGCTGGGCTTAACTCAGAACTGAAAAACCGGGCCTAAATGACTGAATTGGTTATCGGCTCATAACGAAGTGGAATGTAGAAGCTAAGGCTAGTCCCATAGCCTTTCTAAATCCAGGTTTCGGATTTAAACTGAGGTTAACACCTAAAAAATTTTTTTTAGTCAATTCCAATTCGGTGTTAGTATAGGTTTTACTCGGATTGACCCCGGAATAAACTCTGAAGAACAATTCGAAATTCTTTCGCTGCTCATCAACAGGTCGAACTTCGTCTCCTGTTTTTTAGAAGAAATGACAGTTGGGAAAGTCGATGATTCAGAAAGTTGAATATTTCAATAATTTTACTGACGGAGTTGAGTAAAAAACTTACTAAAAAATTACTTTCTCTCTCTCAGACAACAGTTTGTTCCGGGATCAACACATCTTGGTGTTACCTGGGATTGACTCTGCACGGAAAAATTTGCTCAAAAAGGGCCAGGAATATCGCGAGCAGTTTAACTTCAAAAATTTGGTGCTGGATCAAACTTTGTAAAATCAAACTATCGAAAATGACAGTTGCTTATACTGTTTCTATGAAAATTGGCATTTGAACAGATCTGGGATCAGGATCATCTCGTTCTTTTCTTTTTTTTTTTTTATTATAGCACTATCAGAACTGTGATGCAGTTTGTTTAATACAAACAATATCTGCAGCAGAAATTTGCCAAGCAGAAAACTGCCAACACGGGCTCATCAGTTAGTGCAAGTGTTAGTGGTTAATAAATTAAACATAAAATAACACCAAACACAAAACACTAAGAATTACAAAAAAGCAAATGATAGAAACATTATTATTACAACAGATAAAAAGTAAATTTCAACAAGTAAAAAAAAAACATAAAAATAAAAGTATATTTAATATTTAAGACGAATAACACCGAAGCAGCCTCTTAAGTTTGGCTTTGTCCATGTCAAAGTCTAAAATACTGGTATGTGCGTTGTAGGTGGAACACATACGGCTGATAGGCTCATTTTTCCCATAATTTGTTCTGTGCCGTGGAACGTGTAAAAGCTGGATTCTTCGGAGGTTATGAGAGCCTCCACGAAATTTAAAGCTTATACTAGATAGAAGGTCCGGTGCATCTATTAGACCTTGGATCAATTGCTGAATAAAAATCAAGTCATTATTTATCCGTCTTTGGGAGAGACTTTGAATGTTAAGCAATTTAAGCCGGTCGAAGTATGAGGGGAGATTGAGTGGATCTTCCCAGGGAAGTCCCCTGAGCGCGAACCGAATGAACCTCCGCTGGATCGCCTCGATCCTATTCGTATGGCATACTTGCGATGGAGACCACACTTGTGAAGCGTATTCAAGGTGAGTACGAACAAAGCTATTGTAAAGGGAAAGCGTGACGTAAGGGTCATTAAATTCTTTAGACCAACGCTTAATAAAGCCAAGCATGCAATTGGATTTATTTACAATGTAGTTTATGTGTTTTGAAAAGTCAAGGTTTTGACTAAAGAAAACACCAAGATCCTTAAAATGTTCAACACGGCAAAGAGCATGCTCACTGATGGAGTAAGAGAATGTTGTTACGATACGCTTTTTAGAAAAAGTGATAACTTGACACTTAGCTGGATTGAGGAAAAGACCGTTTTTGTTACACCATGTAGCAAAGCTGTTTATATCAGTCTGAAGAAGAACATGGTCATCAGAACTCTTAATAGTTCTAGTTATCTTCATATCGTCTGCATATGATAGAATTTCGCTATAAGCGACACACGAAGGCGCATCGTTTATAGCAAGAATGAATAAGAGTGGGCCTAGATATAAGAGTGGGCCTAGATAAATTTTCTTATTTTTCCTATGATAAGTCACAGTTGGGGAAGTCGAGAGCAAAGATTTCGCTAACTTTATTGACGACGTTAATAACATTCGAGCATAAACATCAAATAAATTAATTTCGACAATAAAAAACGACGTTAAAACTGCCAACGAACATTTATTTCGTTGGCAGTTTTTTTATTTATTTATTATTTATAAGGCACAATCGTAAGATGATAAAGGGACGGGTTTTCAATACGAGATCATCCGAGTTTCAGGGCTAAACTGAGACTAACCCCAGAATCAGGGATTAATCTCGGCTTGACTCGCCAAATTTCGTTGGAAGAGTTGGGAGAGTCAATCATTTCGAAAGTTAAGGATTTTGACAACTTTACCGACAGAGTTAACTCTGAACTGAAAAACTGCTTGCTGGGTTAACTCAAAATTAGTTTTGTTACGGGATTAGCAGATCTTGGTTTTAGCTGGGTTTAACACAGAACTGAAAAACCGGGCCTAAATTACTGTATTGGTTATCGGCTCAAAACGGTATGGAATGTAGGAGTTAAGATTAAGATTTAAGATTGTCCATGCTCAAACTGATAGTCCCATAGTTTTACTACAGCCATAAGGGCAAGTAAAACTAAAGGCTCTTCTTCAGAGCAAGATGATTCAGGTTTCGGATTTAAACTGAGGTTAAAACCTAAAAAATTTTTTAGTCAATTCCAATTCGGTGTTAGTATAGGTCTAACTCGAATTGACCCCGGAATAAACTCTGAAGAACAATTCGAAATTCTTTCGCTGCTCATCAACAGGTCGAACTTCGTCTCCTGTTTTTCAGAAGAAATGACAGTTAGGCAAGTCGATGATTCAGAAAGTTGAATATTTCAAGAATTTTACTGACGAAGTTGAGTAAAAAACTTACTAAAAAATTACTTTCTCTCTCTCAGACAACAAAGTATAAATTTTGTAATTTTTTACCGGGCTCAACACATCTTGGTTTTACCTGGGATTGACTCTGCACGGAAAAATTTGCTCAAAAAGGGCCAGGAATTCAGAGTTTAACTTCAAAATTTGGTCCTGGATCAAACTATGGAAAATGACAGTTGCTTTGACTGTTTCTATGAAAATTGGCATTTGAGCAGATCTGGGATCAGGATCATCTCGTTCTTTTCTTATATTTCCTATTATAAGTCACAGTTGGGGAAGTCGAGAGCGAAGATTTCGCTAACTTTATTGACGAAGTTAATAACTTTCGAGCATAAACATCAAAAAAATTAATTTCGACAGTAAAAAACGACGTTTAAAACTGCCAACGAACATTTATTTTATTGACCCAAAAATCTAGGAAGCAAATGTCGCCCACCCCCAGCGCGTGAAGATGGAATTTTCATCCCGAAACGCGTCGCGGCGAGATTTGATGCCATAATTGCTATTTTTATGTTATAATTTGCGGCCTTAACTTTTTAATCAATAAAATAAATGTGTCAGTTTTTAACGTCGTTTTTTTATTGTTGTCATTAATTTACACACAACTCGGAGACCAAATACAACAAAGATAAACAAAGTTTTTAAAAATAGGTAAAATAAATCTAGGTAAATAAGCAAAGGTTTTTTTTGAGGGCCTTCAAAGTATTTGGACGGTCGTTAAAAAAAAGCCTAAAAATTTAATTTAAATTTTTAAAGGCAACTTCGAAATACGTGCACTAAATTGGTGTCTATTTAGTTTCTCAACTTTCAGAAAGAGGGCAAAAAAAATTACATGTTTTCATAGTCATGTGAGGAACGTAGCTCCTGCTGTCCCTCCGAGCTCGTACGTCAGTGCGTTTTATCAGTGAAGTTATCTATCTATCACTTACGTCATGAGTAAATTCATATGTGTCCAATTAGTAGCCAATTTCAACAATTGATGGCATTATGGTTTGTTTAGGCGGGGGTGTACTGGCAATAAGCGTTTGACGCAGTAATTTTTATGGATTGGATATGGATATTAGTTAATTCTAAAAACGAGCAAATGTCAGTTTGAAAGGGTATGAGCATGAAGGAGTAAACTAGACACAATCCTTATCTTTTGCGTTTAAGTTTTTTTTTTAGTGAGAGATTTTCTGTGTCGCATTTTAAGCACAAACGCTTCTAAGGAATTTCTTTCTCATAAAAGACAGAGGTTTCTGAGTCATCAAAATATCGGAGAACAGAATTAAAAAAATGTATATATTTATATTGATACATACCCACTCATTGGATAGGGCGCTTGTTGCGGATATACACTTTGTTGATAGCCCGTTCCTGTCGGATATACCGCCACCGTTTGCATTCCAGTTGTTGGATATCCACCAGGCGCCGTGTGTGTGGCTGACGTGACAACTACCGGAGCTAAAATGGAAAAAAAAATTTAAATTACTTTTTAGATTTGTATACACGAATCGCGTTCTTTTTCTTTTTTTTTCTTTTTATTTCTTTTTTGGCAAATAAAAAGTCACCTATAGCCAAAGTTAATATTTTGATTGCGTTGAATAAGCTTAAAGTATTTTGCAGGAACTTAATCAATTGATGAAATAATAAACCCAGTTTTTCCGCAGGCAACAAGGGACAACTGAATTGTTGGCAATGGCCTGAGCTGTCACAACTATATCTACATACTGTTGCAGCGTTATAACCTAATGTTCCTGCACACGGAGGGGACCTATAATTCCTTGTCCATTCCGACTGGGGAGTTGGGAAGTCTCTCCTCATCACAAATGCTACTTCACTCTGGGTTTGTCACATCTTGTCACATCTCACAAAAAAAAAACTTTTTGTTTGCCGCTCGGTCGAAATTGGAAACCAGGACCTCATGAACAGTAGGCCGAGATACTAAGCACTGCAACGCTGGTGTCAAATATTTTTGTAAGGAATTACCTACTCTATCATTCGCCACAAGTCATTGTTTTAGGGACAAGGTGTTATCAACATGGCTTGAAAAATACCCAAAGCCAAACTTACAAATTGCTTGGTTCTTCTTTTTGAAATAGCTTCGAAGATACATAATTGAACCAACAACGCAAAATATTAAAAATATAAATTTTGTACAAATTTTTATATACAACAAGTACAACTCTGTTTTATTCATCTTTTCTAGATAAAAGTTACAACTTATTTGAGGGCATTACTGTTCGTGACATGTTTTATAAATGTTTTCAAAGCTCTTTAGCAAATTAAGGGCAGTGAGTCGATTTTATTAAATGAGGCAGTTAAGTTGCAAACGGTGAAATGACGCACATACAGCGCGTCTAAAAATACTTGTGCATTTTAGATGCGAAGATAAATATGTTTCTTGACATCCCTATAAGTGCGGTGAAAGTTTGGTAAATACGTCAGACGCTGATGCATGGACGGATTTTTAGGAATTGATTGTTGAAAAATATTAGGTGTTTCTCTAACTGAAGCCTTGAACAATAAACCTGGTCTTCCAAGAGTGACGAACTAGTTTTTGGGTACATTGAATCTTATCAGAGGCCTTCTGCAAACTTCAGCTGTCGATCCCATAAGACCCAATGTTATCTCAACTGTCGACGGCGATTGTTATGTCACTCGTGGAAATAGACCCTAATGGCACAACTCAGAAAAGCTGTAAACTGCTTAGGGCGGACAAAGCTTTCTCGGGGATTCCTTAAATTGATGTGAAGAAAGTACCAATTTGTTCCAAAAGCGTCTAAAAGCGTTTTTCATTGAAACTTGAAAGAATTGCTTTCGTAATCGAGAACCGCTCCTTTCAATAAAAGAAGCTTCACCAACCAACAAACATGTCCGCACATAAAATCAACACAAATAAAATTGCTTCGATTTGACATTTGACAGAACAGATGTCTGCATGTGAAAGTGAGTTCAGATCAAATCTTCCAAAATCGGAGAACGCATTCTTCATGTTGAGAATTGATCTAGACTTGCTCTTTTATTTTCAATAAAGCATGCTTAATCGAAAAAAGATCAAATTTTTTGACGGAAATAGCGAATCTTTTGTTGAATGAGAGCCGCTATAAGTGTAGCCATGATAAAGCAAAGGACTACAGTGTTATAAGTAATTCAAAACCCTTTCTTTCAAAATAAATTTTTTTAAGGAGAGCCTATGCCATTAAAAAGGCGACAAAAGAGATGCAAAAGTTCTGATTTTTGTGTGTCAGGCTACTGTGTAGGAGGAGGTCCTGGGTTCAAGTCTCGACCGGGCTAACAAAAGTTTTTGTTACAGTCCCATCTCCTCGAGAGTCCGGTTGCGCGACAGTTCGACGAACCTCTCGGGAGTATTCCAGTTAACTTTCTCTTAGCCATTGAGTTTTTAGGGGACTCCACAGAAAGAATGTTTAAAAGTCGATGCCGCACTTTAAGGATGGGTGCTTTGACCACTTATGTGGCCTTCAGCATCGAGGTCTACGGAAAAACTTGTCACTTATGTCAAGCTTTCTCCTATGGCGTGGCAGCAAAAATTGGTTGAACATTTCTGCGTGAAGTTAACTAAACTTAGAAAGTGCGCGAGACCATGCTGTCCAAGGTTTAACCCATCAAAAAAGATTTTATATTCTCTGACCGATCCTTCAAGGCTCGATCGCCAGGCCACTATCAAAAAGGTCTAAATACCAGGTCTATTTCTAAATTTTATTCCAAACCAACAACTTTCCCACAAAAACACACTGGTTATAAGCAGCCATTTAAGGAACAATCCAAACAAATGGGTGAGATTTTTAAACGTTTTGAGATTTATGAATAAATTACTTGTCTTGTTACAACGCATGTACTCTGGGATCAACTCCAACTGCGGGACCGGCGGCGATTCCGAAGCTAACCCAAAGACGAATTTATCAAGCTTTATACTGAAAAAGGGCACTAGGGATCAAAGGAACTGACAACTGAGCAACAGATTTGCTGCTGCTGCAAACGACTACATCTTCCCGCATCTTAATTTAAATTGAAACTACATATTCACATTCCAGGCTGTAAAAACATTTTCGTAGCAAATGTCACATCTGAGACGAATGAGGATATTGAAACATACTATTTTACTTCATCATCATCATCATCATTTTCGAATGCCGCCTATCCTTTAAAAGGGTCGCGGAGCGAGGGTGGCTAAATGGTCCTTCCATCTTTCTCGATCCTCCGCCACCAACTCAAGAGACTCCGGCGCAATTTCCAGGCGGGACTCAGAGAGGTTCTTTACCTGATCCCACCACCTGTTTCTTGGCCTACCAGGGGGGCGACGCGCTCGCATCTCGGCTAGCATGACCTGTCTAGGAAGTCTGTCAGGGGGCATGCGAACAACGTGTCCAAACCATCGAAGAATCGATCGCTCCACTCGGAGAAGTAGCTGCTCAACATTGAGATTGCCAAGTCAAAATGAGGGCTTAGGTGGAAACTCTACCATTTTACTTTTTTCTTCAAAACGATTTAAAATAAAACACAAATAGATTAGAAAATCTATTGGAAAATCTTCTGTCGCACAAAAGCTTAATGTGGCCCATCCACAATAATTTTTAAAATTTTCTGACTCGACAAATTTAAAAAACTTGAATTTATATTGGCATCTCATGTTTTTGGAAAGTATGAAGCCAAAAATTTAGCTGAACTTGAATTTTGGTTGTCACTAATAGCGTTTTTCATTGGTATTGGAAAGATTTGCTCTCAGAATGGAAAACTGCTCCTTTCAAGAAAGAATGTTTCCCTGTTTGGCGACGGGTAAAATTATACACATGGGCTGGCAACCAACAAACACGTCCGCACATAAAATCGAAACAAATAAAATAAATAAAATTGCTTCGATTTGGCATTTGACAGGAGAGATGCTGAATTGTGCTGATGAAATGACCAATTAATCTTTGTTTATTTGGAGAGATGTTTGCATGTGTGAGTTCTAAAATTGGGGGAGCTCATCTTTCGTGTTGAGAATTGATCCAAAAATGTTTTTTTTTTATAAAATCGAAAAAGATCAAATCTTTTGATAGAAAGAGCAAATCTGTTGTTCAATTGGAAACGCTGTAAAAGCTATCTAGTACCCAGTAAAAGCGCAAAAAGTAAAGTCACAACATGCTTATTCTTTTTTTCAAAACCTTCTACAGCGATTGTCGGCAATATCAAACAAAAGACGACCTCAAACAATTTGGTGGAGGTCGGAGTAGGTAAATGAAGGTCACCTTAAACATCACTTAAAAAGGTTAAACCCACTTATCGACAGCTGTTTTCTCTTCATTCGTATTACAAATTCAAAAAAAATTAAAATGTGTGCAAACAAGCTAAGCTGAGTCATAATTGTGCTTATCACATATAAAGTTTTGTAACTTGGCATTAAAAACAGCCAACATTCGATAATGACTATAACCGTTGTTTACGATAGCAACACAGATGTTTTAAACTTAAGTCTCTGGTCTAATCTGCTAAAAGCCATCTAAAGAACATTGACTTAAAAGATAAGGGGTCTTTACGAAGCCTTTATTAACACCTGCAGATATCGAATATTCTAGGGCGAATTCTTTTTGAAAAATTGAGTCTTCTTGTACCTACTGTTTTATATTTTAATACTTTGTTTGAAGGATTTCACATTTGTACATTAAACGAGAAAATAATTATACTTTTACTGAAGGTTGAGAAAGAACTTGCAAAAATCACACTAACATCCAGAGGATCCCAATGGATGCCGTCTTGTTCTGCAAATTGTATAAACACAGGCGTAAACTAAGGCGGCAATAAAAATTAAAAACAAAGTTGAAGCACAAATATCCAGCGCACTCATTTTTCAAGAGAATTATTAGCAAACTCAGGAACTGCGCCGTTATACAAAAAGCAGTGAGCAACACTTGTAGTTGGTACTGGTAAAAAAAATGTAGATTAGATTGGTAAAAAATACATAACATACCAAATACAGTATGTATGTTTTATAATTTATCCGCAATCAATAATAATCAAATAGATTAGGGAAACAATAGCTCGCAATATGTGATGAATTGATTTATTGCAGTATTTTTTTTTTGGCAAGGACTACTGTTTTCGTTATGCCAGCGATTGTTGTTATATTGAGCTGGTTACAACTGAATTAAATCTGCAACAGAACATTATTTTTGAGCTACTGACAATAAGCGTCTAGCACCATATTAATTCACTTTGATTAAAGAAGAGAATCTACACAGAAAACTTTAAAGGAAATCAGAAAAGGATTACAGCCGAGGAAGTTCACAGTACACAAAATCTTGAAAATAATAGGTGTGTTCCCATACCTGTCCTAAACTACACAAAACGACCTGTAGTTTAGGACAGCTACGAAAAGTAGCCAAATCCTGTTCCCGTACACGGTTTTTGTGTAGCTTTGGACAGGAGAAAGAGAGAGAGAGAGAGAGCAAAAATGAGTCTGAAATTTCCCCTCCCTACGAAATTTAGCCCAAGAAATTTCTTTGGGCAGAATTATGTAAAGTGGCATAGCGGCGGCAATTGAGTTGGACAACAGCAAATGACATTTAGGTGGACACTTAGGTGTTAGCTATAGCGACTCGTGAAATTTTTACTTTTGAACAACTTTTGCTGTTTCTATAATTTTAGTCCATTTTATGTAAAGTTTCGAATGTTAAAGAATATTCTTATCAACTTTAAACATAAAAAACCTTAATTCAGTGAATATTATGCTGCAGACATTCATACAAATATTTCAAGTACGTCTTATTGCATGCATATTTTATCAATCGCTATAACTTTTCCTTAACATTGGCTTTGACTTTTAAAATGTGGACAGTTTTTGGTGCACAAAGCGTTCCCTTACTTCTGATCAGTTTTTCCGCTCGCTGAGGGATTTCTACCCCCTTCAACAAGCATTTTTCTGACCAAATTTGAGCAACTGAAACGGAAGTTAACAATTTGAGGTTATGTTTTAGTTTCTGTTTAATTTTACGCCTTTTATGTCAATGTCACTTAATAAAAGACAGTTTTGATGTGCTTATATTGAGGAGCAGCTTCTATCATAGGAATAGCACTATTATAATGTTGTAGAATTGTTAATTGTTGTAATTTTTCACTTTTCAAAAGACAATTTTGTTATCTTTCTTTCTCAGTCCTGGTTTATTCGTGTTAGGTTAGAACTATGGCTACTAGTGGATGCAAGCACACTTGATCGGTTGGGTCAAGTTTGATTTTTTTTTAAATGAGCCAATTTGCTTACAGAAAATGGATTTGGCCAACCGATGTTTCAAGTATAGAACAAGAGCCTCACGTCACGCATGGAAGAGATAAGAGATAAGAGAAAATACATTGAGAAAGGGAAAGCACACACGATTTTGAGAAATTTCACAATGAGTTCTCATAAGTAGTAGTCGATCTTAAGCCCGACTTCGGACTTAAAGCCATGTTTTGGAGTTGTTTCATGCAAAAGAGGCTTCCACGACATGAGGTTTTTCCACCAAACAATACCTTACTGACTGTTTAGAAACCAAAGTACACGCAGACGTAGCTGTTTTGCTTTAAGAGAAGCAATTTTTTGATGATAAAAAATTTTGTTTAATAGATATTTTCTTTTAATATTACAATTTTATTTGAAAATGCAGTAACAGAAAGTTAACTTTTTTAATTTTTGGTGCTTGGCGAAAGAGTTAATTTTAGCATTAGAGAACTAATGCCGTCCTTTTGTAGTTTGAAGCTTTTCTTAGTGTTTTTTCTTTTAAAAGCACATAAACAAAGGAAAGTAAACGAGTCACGAGTTACACTAAGATAAAATTAGTGTAATAAATATAAAATAACACAATGTCAAATAAAATTAGGTAGGTACTTGGTTCGACATTTCCAGCGACTAGGCTGCGGTTCTTAGTATTTTGTTATATATCAAAGTTAAGGATATGTTAAAACACAGAATCGACTTTTAAAGACTCTTCTTAAAGGTCTTCACCATTCTATAACGATTGGTAAAAAGATCGTTTTAACGATCATTATAAAAAAAAAATCGCGTTCAACTAGTTAGATCGAATCGCTATTTACTTGCAACGGCTTTTAATATTAATAACTTTATTAACCTTAAACCATTCTTGATTTTTTTCAACTCAGTTTTTAAAATAAATCTGAAGTTTTCATTCGGTTTTTACTAGTTCTTTGTTTTTAACAAAAAAAAATAAGCTACTAACTTTTCTTCTTTACCACTCTGGGATTGCCACAATAAAATTTTAGAATTAAAGTCGTGAGACCAACTAACGTAGCAGTCACAAGTATTGCAGTTATAAAAGCCATTCTATTAACTTTGAGGTTACAAAACAAACTGACCAAAATGTTTTTAACAAAAATAAGAACGATAACCAAACCTTGGCCATATATGTCCTTATCTACATTTCGCCAAAGTCATTAAACAAAGTAAACGTTTTTTTTTTTAAATTCATCATACTTTTATTTTTTCCCTTTTTGCATCATCGTTAAAAAAGTAGGTATCCACTTGTTTTTTTTCTCACTTTATCACTAACGTATTTTTCTATCAGTTTTTGATAAAGTGCATATGGCTAACTTTCATGTTTAACGAGACAGCAGTAGGTATAGGTACTTGATGACTGCCATCCTTCCCTCTCAGCTCGATGTAACGATGATTAGGTATAACTTTTTCAAAGCTAGTTTAAAACTTTACACAAGCTGAAAGGGTTCGTGAGCCTGGCTGACACCATCTAGCGGCACCGCGCGAAACTGGATGGGTTACCTTAATACCTTACATTCAACTCACCCGTAGTTCGTATCGTAGAGAATTTGATGTAAAAGAAGGGAGTAAGTGCCAGAGTTCGACTGTAACGAACCGAACTTCTTCTTTCCCCTATTTACCCAGCAACACAAAATCTTGAAGTTTTTGGCCTGAATTGGAAGTCAGTTATGGGTATGGGCCACGCCCCAAAATGGTCGGGGGCTAAAAAGAAAATCTTTTAACCTTATTTAATTAGAACCGTGAGCAAAAATGTTAAAAACTGTAAAAATGTAACACTGTAAGAGTGAGCACCGATAGTGTGGACGGTTCAATTTTCGTCGTGTTGGGGGTTTGCCGCAATTTCTATATACACAAAAAATTGAGTTCCTATGGCTCGTTTAACTTGGTCAAGAGACTTTTGAAATTGGCGTCGTGCGTCGGCGCCACGCCCACTGTTATTTTTTCTTTGAATGTAAGAGAAATTTTCCAAGAAATTTTTACAATATTTCCCCCAAGGCGCCTGCTGTAAGAAGGGTTTCGGCGTAATAGTGCTGGGTACCTTAATCGGGTCCTCTCGTTCCTTGACATAAATAGCTTTTAGACATGTGTGGGACACACTTTTCCGAAAGTTGAAGTTAAAACTTTGGCTCCATTTTCTTGTAGGAGGATCAAACAAGTGTTTTACTTGAAGCCTGCAACCGAATTCCCATAAGCCCATAGGAATAGCATCGATAACATTTTCCAAATAGTGCAAAGGTTCGGTAAAGTAAAGCAAGAGAGCAATACCAAGAAGAAGAGCGAAATCATCTTGACTTCCCATAACTTTTACGCTATTATGATTTATACTTTAATTTACCAGTAAAACCAGTAAAACGCGATAATATAGTAACAGATTTGTTTTCATTTTTTTTTTTTCAACAGTTAATTTACTTGCCAGTGCGACTTTTAATGACGTAAAACTGAATATATTATAAGCTCTCAGCAAAGAAACAAAGATTTGATTATTAAAATATTAAAATGTTAGTGGTCCGTAAAAAAAAAATGAAAAAGGACCTGTCGTTCTGCCCACTCTCGTAGTAACTTCAGAACGGTAGGTTATAAATACAAATCACAAAATAGCAAACTTAGCTTTGTTTCCATTGTTTTAGATCAGTGGTTTTCAAACTTTTTGAATACGCGACCCCTTAAAGATAAAATAAATTTTGGCGACCCCCAAACTAAAACAAAACTTTAAGACAAGTAACAAGAAACACTTTTAAAAAAATATTTTTATTAGAACATGCATTGAATCAGACCCTCAAAAGAAGGCGGAGACATGCAGTATGTTTTCAAAGATTGATTGGTTGCATAAAATCATACAAGTGGATTTCATCAAAATGCAGCTTATCACAGAGATGACAGCTGACTGCCAGAAGAAAAGGAATTGATATTCTGGAAGTAATTTTAAAGGTTTTTTGAAGGTTAAAGTGCAAACCGTACTCACCCCGAACGTTTCGCTTAAGTTACATTAAGCGTGGTCACCGGGAAACTTTATTTTTAACGCGGTATATCCCAAAACCTTTAAAATTATGTCTAACAAACGCCAAAGCCTCAAAAGTTATATTCTGGAAGTAGTTGAAGGTTGAGCTCTAAGAGCTGGCCTTTCTTTGCAATATGTTTTCTTTTTTCGCACTGATCTTTTTAAATCATGAAAAAGAAGCTCCAAGGTTTGGAAGAAAACTGTGTAACGGCGAAGAAGAAAAGTCAAATATTTCCTCTTATCTTTTCGTTTCTGCTCAGAGTTTTCGAATAAATTTCGTCAGATGAATCATTGCAACTAAGCTCTAACATTCTTTGCGTAAAGACACAGTATAGTAATTTTCAAGAACTAGATACTTAAGCTGCAAATGGACATAAATGGGTACAAAGTTCTTTTTTGATTTGACCATAGTTTATTGAGTTTATAGCCTTCTCACTTAAAACTTTGTGTTTTTATTGAATTTTTTTCCAGTTTAGGACAAACAGCCTTTGTTTTTAACCTTAACCTGGCTTGAAACCACGGCCCCCTAAGTAATTTTTGGCGACTCATTGGGGTTCGCGACCCACAAATTGAAAAACACTGTTTTAGACGATTGACCAAACAATATTGTTACAGATTTTTTTTTTTGCCTAACAGAAACATAAATATTATTTTAAGACTTTTCTTTAAATTGACTTTTTATATATCACTGATCATTTGATCATTGCATCGAATCACTATAACTTCTAGACCATGACATACATCAACTAAATTTCACACAAAAGCCGACTATATGAACGTAAAAACCGCGACGGACGGCTCCGTGTATGACTTAATACTGGACGGTATTTTTTGCTTGCATTTCTCTGATTTAGCCCAGGGGAAAAATACTTAATTGTGCATTCGGCGTTGGTGGTCAGAGAATTCCAATTCAACTTTCAACAAGTCAAAACGACTTATTAAGCATTCATATTAATGTAATACAGTAAAATTGTTTGGTTGCATTTAGGAGTGCATATATGTATACTAACGATTTTCCTCCGCCACTTCGGGCTTTTTGCAGCAGAACTTTCGGATTAAAGCTGTGAGTCCCAACACTGCGGCAACAGTTGCCACTATTGTAATGATGACAACCATGATACTATTAACACTTTCGAGTACCGCAACAAACTGAGTGAAATGTTTTTAGTCTCAAAATAAAAATTATATAAAACCTTGCGATATCGTTTCTCCTATATCGATATCGATAATTTTATCGAAAATATTTACAATCTTCTAATCAAAATTGAACAGGTGATTGTTGTAAAAACAAGAAAATCAATTCATAGATTTCGTGACACGTATGGGGAGACACGTCGAATGTGTGAGATCTAGACTAAAACTAAACTTAGTTCGACATCAGGTACTGCACTCGAGCTTGTATTTTAATATAGGCGGGGTGAACCTGAAATTAGCATAACATTCTAATCAAATTACATTAAGGTGCAACTGTTAACTTTTGGGCGATTATCGACACGGTAATAGAGATATTTACGAGTGTTTACGAAAAAGCATATACCTATTAGTGTTCAACGTAGAAAGTGTAATAAACTATATTGACCATTGGTGGCGCCGTCTACAAAAATTTGTGAATACCTAAGAAATCACATGATAACCAGTTTTGAAAAGCTACAAAAAATATGTTTACAATACAATTTTATATTAAACCAATCAAACGGTTCAGAATATTACTGCGTAACGCTCTTTAAAAAAATCGTACTTTTATTGAATTCTCAATAACGAAGGTTTATTTTGAGCCGCTGGGTGGCTCTAAAAGCGTTTAACTTCTTAAAGAAATATCCCTTTATCATGGATTCCCTCGGAACCTAGTTTAGTTCATTGTTAATTCCCAAGCGAAGGTCCAAGCAAAATATATACATAAATTAGCGGTCCGTCCAAAAATGGAAAAAGGACCTCTACGTATCGCTACGTTGTCCGTCCGCCCAATCGCTTTATAACTTCTGAACGGTAAGTCGTAGAAAGACAAAATTTCGGAAATAAACTTCGGAAATAGTCAGAGAATCCAAAGAGGGCAATTTTTTTTAGTCAAGTTTTATCTTTCTGCGTAATTATATCAATGCTTCATCGACAATCGAAAATTTTTTTTACGCCTCCTAGTTTTTCTCAAAATGGGCGGTCTGGGAGTTATACGGTCGGTTTACATGTCTATCCGTCCGTTTGTATGGAAACAACTTTTAGGCCTTAAATTTTAAGCTAGAGAGCTGAAAGTTGGTGAGTGAGCTGGAAGTCCAGTCCTTCAAATAAAGTTTGAAAATTAGTTGAATCCGCCACTACAGGTCTTTATGTGCGACCATTTCAAAAATACTTTTTTCAAGTTTTAGCTATGTTACAAGGGTGCTAGCGCACTTGTAATTGTCCACGCCCAGGAATTTCAGCTTAAAATGACTGTTTTCACAAAAAATTACATTATAAAAATTGTAGATTTGGCAGTTTCTAACTTTTTTGCAGTATATGTCTCCGCCCACTAGGGCGTGGCTTTAAAAGAAAAGTGATTTTTTGAGTTAAAAGGGCGGAGTTTTAATCCAAACCCAGCCCACTTTTTGGAGGCGTGGCAAAGGTATTTTGCAATCCATCGCAGACGGACTGAAGGTTTTACAACGGACTGTTGCACTTTTCCACTTGTTTGGTCTAGTTTTACTGGACTATAAGTCAAAATTAGGGCTTAAAGCCTAACTATAATAGGCTTAAGCGGGATTAATCTACTGTCGAGAAAGTCTTAATTAATCTACAAGGAAAATCCCACTTAAGTTCTGCCAAAAGATAACGGTGGCCGTAATAGACTTAAGTCAACGTCTCGAGCATCACATTGCCCTGAGAATTTTAAATCAAGCTTGAAGATGATGTCACTTTTTCGTCAAGTTTGGATGTTAATATCTCCGGAAAATGTACTTAAACTTTTGAGGTCAGTGTACAATTCTTTATGTATTCCCTTCTTTCACGGTTCCTTTGAAGCACGTCAAAGAATAAATATGGGTTTTAATATGAAAAATAATGAACTTATTGTCAAGCCAAAAAAAATGCCGTCAAAGTATGAAGTCACACGCGGGCGGTCCTTCGGCTTTTTTTGAGTGATTAGCTTACAATTATTGCTTGCTTATATAATGTTTATAGAATATTTCGAGTGCAATTTTAAGAAGATAAAATATGCATAAGATCTGTGTATACGAGCTATTAAATGCTGCCATTGCAGTGTATTAAATAAAGGGAAGATTTTTAACCCGGTATCCGGCTTTGAAATTCTTAAAAAATGTAGATATTTTCTCATTAATTTAACTTTAGGTACTTTAAATATTTTTTCTACAAATCTACTGTACTTATTTTAGCCGAATCTTGAGTTTAGACACTGAAATTTTTATTAAAACACAGGGTGGCAGATAAATTTTTTTGATTTTTTTTTTTTGTGAAAATTACTAAAAAAAAAGTGACAAACGGGTTTTATGTTTTCTTTTTTTTTATACATTTTGCTTTCTACTTCAGTGGTTTGTGCTTGTGTAAAATTTAATTGAAAAGATAGAAACAACTTAGAAGTTATAGGCATGTTTTAGCACAACCACTTTAGGAAACCAGCTTGAATGATTTTAAGCGTGTCCCAAGAACCATACAATATTTCAAGCCTGCTGTATTTTTCTTTCGAACCTCAAAAAATTGTTTATGTCTGATATTTTTTTAAAAACAGTATATGTTACCGTTATCGAGAAAGTGCGGGGGGACACACGGTTTTTAAGCTTTTTTCTGCATTTTTTCGGTTAAAAATCCATAAAACGTCTATTAGTAACCTTTCGTTAAATTTTTTTTAGTTCTTATATATTTTGCGCTGGCAACAGTTACTTTTTTTATTCCAATACTCAGAGAACAGGTTTTTTAAGTAATCAGTTATAAAAGCAGTTTTTTAATTTGTTTTTTAAACCGTTCCAGAAAATTTTAAGTTAAAAACGCCATTTTTGAAAGATGCTCAAAATTTTATAATTCTCTTCATACGTTTCATGTACAAACCAAATTCCATTATAATCGGTACCATCGTAAAGATAGCAGAATGTTTGGAAAAATTGTTTTTGAATTTTTCGAGCTAGATCTCAGGATCTACTAAATATTCGAAAATACCCGAAAATACCAAAATTATTCTTAATGTGTACATATGATTTTTTTGTTCAAATCATTTGTCCGGTGCTATATCGGAGATAGTATATAAAATACGTCTTAACTACAGTTCTATAACCGTTCAACCAAAATTTGAATCTAGCCTTTATATATCGTCTTTTTAAATAAAGTGATGAAAAAGTTATGACCTTAAACACGTTGAAAATGGGTATCTATTTTCCATTCCTTATTTCTTTATTTCTCAAAAACTTTTCAATATTTAGCAAAACTTTGATTTTATTTTTAAAATTCAATATTTTTTTAGTGCATGCTTCAACTTTCTTTTTTTTTGTGTACAACTTTTTAAGGCCAAAACACTTTTTGTAATTTTTACAATTTTTCACGGACTTTATAAGTGTACCAAATTTCATTTTTCTACGACTTTCCGTTCAAAAGTTACAGGTGCGGACGGACGAACAATGGAGTGATACCATAAGAGGTCCGTTTTCCATTTTTGGACGTACCGCTAACAAATCTTTAAGCCAACACAAGTTAACGAAAACCTTACGAAATCGAGCAAAATTCTATAATGGTGGGGCGTTACATACGAATTGTGTGTAATGGGACATTTCTGAAAGCCGACTTGAGAGCATTTAAGTCTTTTATGGTAAGACCTTTATGTGGAAATTCCGAAAATCGAAAACGGTATCCTTTTTTTTATTACCAAAATTGGAAATCAAGATTTCTCGCATTGTGCATAGACTACCCCCTTTGATGCTCATATTCAAAAAGCTAATAAAAACAAACTTTGGGTTCGAATTGAAGCAATTTTTTGGAGTTTGTACCGGTGTTGATTTTTTTTATATTTTTAATACTTGTTATATAAATAAAAAGAATCGCATTTCAAGTACGGATTGCTGAACTTTTATTGCAACTCTAGTGGCAAAAAAATCTTAGTTTTGTGATAAATTAAAAAATCAGTGTATTCAAAATTAGACAAATAATTTTTTAGACAAGATTATTTTAAGCTTGGTATGATGAGGTCTATACCTCATCATTTGGAGGTTCAGGAGAAGGAAGAGATTGGGTGGTTCAGGCAGCTTTTTCTAAGCTGTTAACTATATATTTTTTTTCAAATTTCCAACACAGGTATGTTTCCAACACAGGCAAAAACACTCTCTTTTACAAAAGCCGACAAAACATGACAGTTATTTTTTATATTATTAGATAAATACTAACTATTAGGATACACAACACGATTCTGTCGAGCTCTTCGCGCCGCACATGTCAGCATAACGATAGTGAAAATCAGAACAAACGATCCGAAAACTATACCAAATATCATTGCAGCTTCTTCGCCAGCCATTTTGATATAAAATTACTCCTGTAAAAATGTCAACTGAGAACTGCGCGCGTTTCGAAAACTGAACACGGAAAGGGCGACATCCCAAACGAAACTGAAGTGAAGACCCAAGATTTAGTGAATATTTTGCAACCGAGAACGATAAGATTACAAAAGTCGTAAATATAGATTCGTAAAAGTGCGGTGTGATACAAGAAACAAGTGAACGTATAATACCGTTATTGATTAGTGACTATTTTCAAAGTCATTCAACACTGAGCTGTCAGAATTTAAGCCAAACGAATTAGTCATTGCGAATTTCATAATGATAAAGTATTTCTATATACAAAATTCTCACGATTATATAGGAATGTATTTTGTACGATTTATTATTTTGTTAAGTGACTGACAAAGACCTTTATTATATGTACATGCGTCAAAGGCTGTCGGTTGTCTCATTTCCGCCGTGATTTTTCCAAAACAAAATCGCTTAATTTCGCTCAGAGGTATAGATAAGGTTTGTTTATAGAAGCAATCCTTTTTTTTGACAAGGTTTGAAGTCATTTTAATGAATTCTTACCGCCAGGATATCCCATCATTCTAGCACGCCGAGCTCTGATTATAATCCACACAAATATGATTATAAAAAAAGCCGTAAATATTGAACCAAAAACTATTCCGAAAATCATTCCAGTTTCACCAGGATTTCCCATTTTAAGGCAGATAAGTTTTTACACGATGCTAAATATCAGCTTCCGGATTGGCACAATTTGAATATTAACTGCCGATACTTCAACATCACAAGTGTTACTGAACTATGACTAAAGGGGGCTTTAAATCTAATAAAAAAAACTCCCTCTGATTAAAGATAAGATAGGTTTGCCTGAAGCATGTGTACCTTTAAAAGTGTGAATGGTTAATGCATTATATACTGATAGGAATTGTCGATACTAATGTATTTCAACATACATATATACTTGCGAATGAGAACTCATTAATAAAATACATATTGATAACAGATTTATAAGTTGTATTAATTTTAGCCAACTATTAGTTACCCTACTACCTTCGAATCTTAGGTAGAGAACCTCACGTGATGTAGGAACACTGAGTTTATTACTTAAACAACAAGTGACTCACTATTGAGACTAAAAATAAATTTATTGTGGAAATAAAAAACTTAGTCATGAAAACCTTTGAAAGCTTCTGGATACTAGAAAGAGCCATTATGTTATCTCGTATGAGAAAATTTTGGGTTTCATATTTTGACTTGCATTTTAAAGTATAATTAAATATTTTTTACTTTTATTTAAGCTGCGACAATCCTTTTTCAACTGATACAAACTTCCGACTCGGTAAGCGAATCTTTTGACAGACCCAACATATTGACGAGCACAGCTGTCACCTGCGAATGTCAATTAACGAATGTCAACTACTCACTTGAGTAACAGAGAAGAAAAATTGCTGACAGCGAGTTTAAAAGGGACTTTAAAAAATTAGGGAATTTTTTCATTGTTGAAGCGAAGCTTGTATAGAATCTACTCGAAAGGAAGTCCTTCAGCCTTGCGTCTAATTTTTTACTTGAACATCATGAACGTGGAAAAGGCTTGTAAAGTGGTATTTCCCCTTTTGACAAGATGTTATCAGCATTTTAAAACCAGTTTTTCTTCTTTCTTACAGCCGATGCTTTCCAGCACCATAAACGCATTATTAAAATAGTAACAAATCCTTGAATCCTTGTGTGTAATCCCTTTTATTATACATTAAAAATTATGAGCCCGGTAGACTGGGAAAAAGAATCAATAGACTTTATTCGGTAGTTTTAATACATTGACGTTTTAAAAAAAAGCACAATATCAGTGCTTGGCAAAAAACCACTATAAGACTGACCAATGATATGTATGTATTTGTGTATCTTATCGTCTGTCAAATACTTTACCGATAAGTCCAGACAGTTGAGTACTTTGTCATACTTTCATTAATTTTTTATCTTGACATTTTATTCTATTCATATATGCAATTTATTTTGGTCAAATTTTCCACAACCACTGAAAACTTTATAAGGATGCAATAAGACTTAAAGAAAAACACACCTTGTAGGACACGTCCTGCTCCACGTTTGGCTCTTTTACGCCGCACTATAAACGTAATAACGGCCACAATAACAAATATGCTTAGTCCTATTGACAATCCGACAATCATCTCGTCCGTCATTTTGCTATTTTTTAATAAGCTCGAACGGAATTCAAGTATCCAAGAGAAGAGAGAAAAGACTAACAAAGTCACTTGGTGAAGTGGGTACCAATGGTTTTATCAGCAAGAATATCGCATAACTGATAAGCCTCATTTGGCAGATAACAAAATGCTATTATCACAAGTAGCTGATTGATTTCATTTTACCAAGAGATGACGTTTAAGCAAGGGGGTTTGTAAATTTTATATTCTGACAACCAAAACTGTAAGAATTGTGCAACTAAGCGTCCTAAAGAAGTGTCATACCCTAAATTCCTTTCTTTTTGAATTCGCTAAAAAATCTTTCCTTAAAAATTTACATTTGGCCAAAGACGCGGTTAGGAATGACGGTAGACAAGAGGTCCATGTTTGATTCCAAAACAAGGTGTATTAGTGATGCTAGGTCAGTTATCACTCATGGGTTCGACAAACTCCTAAATCCCCAGTTTAACATTTCGAATGCTGAAAAATGTATATGACGAAAAATTGAACATTAAAGGTGAAATGTTGAACTTGGTTGAAATGTCGACTCTGAGTGTAGATAAATGTATTGCAACGTTTTTGCCCGGGGTGCGTCGAACTCAATTTCACTTTTATAATCACCCAATGAAACACTTTATTTATGAACCAAAACTTGTTTTAATTCAAATCACACTTAATTCAACTTAACTTCTTAGAATTTCATTTTTTGCTTTACTCTCGATTTCCACAAGCCAACGTTTCAAATATTACTGATCCAGCACTTTTTGTATTTCCCATATTTCCCATTTTTGTATTTGGCTCAGCGTCAGCGTATGATCCTGCAACCCTTCCGGGTAATGCCAAATTTTACGACGATATGTCAAATTTTTACAGTTCTGAAACAGTTACAGTTGCCCCAGCAAAATCCTAGGGCACTTTTGTGTTGCTAGTATTTCACAGTTCTGTTATCGCATACAGTGTAAGGTATACTGGGTTGTTGTCTTCACTTCATCGAATATAGAACATCGAAAAAAGTGCACATAGGTTCATTCAATGAACTAGGGCAGGGCCATTAGTGTCACGCGACGAAATATTGTCGGTACATCATCAACTGAGATACCCAGTTGCTGAGTGGCAGCATAAACTGTCTTTGCCGAGATTATAAAGTGTTTCCACCGGACACGAATTCTCGATTAAAACAAATTCGGCTGAATACCCTCTAATTCATGAATTAGCCATACGAATTAAAGATTAAGCGCGTAATAGATCTGTTCCACTCATGAATGCTTAAAGGCTATGTCGCAAAGCTGCATTGCGTCAATGTTGATTTGACAACTTAAATTAAATGTGAGCTACCACAACGTTGCTTCTATCATCCGTTCGAGCTAAGAAAGTTTTGAGAAAATTAAAAATTAAACATTGCCAAACTAGACGTTACCATTTTACACCACAGGACGTCTTTTTCTGACTTAAAGTTAATCTTCTCTGTTCCGGTGAAAATACTTTGGGATTAACTTTTAGTCTTCCTACGTTAATCTCTGTTTTATGTGCGATGGAAAAACCTTATTAGAAAACATCAAGACCGCATGTTGGCACGCCGGCAAACTGTTTATTTTTTCTAAATGACACGGGGCTCTGAAAAGGTTCGCGATCCCTGAACTAGGGCCTTCATCGAATGAACCTACTGTTTATCTGAGGTTAATTGCTGGATCCCAAAAAAGGCACTTAACCACACCTGTGTGGAAAACTCTCGTTTTTAATCCACGTGCGGAGTAACGACTAACTTCAATAAATAACGCTGATGTAAAAAGTGTCGCTTGTCGAAAAATAGCAACAAATAGGGCATCGATATGATCCTTTACTTCAGGTTCTAGATTCGTCTTAGTAAAAAAAAAAAAACGTTTTCCCCGAAAAATTTTCTGGAACCAACAGGACCGTTTGGAGACTGTTCAAAAGTTTACAATCAGCGCGAGATATCGACGAGAATCTTCTCGATTTGTCAAAAGAATCAATGACAATATAAAGGCAATCACAATGCCGGCACTACTGCCGCCTTGGTACGTGTTTAAATGTATTCAGGAACGTATGGATATTGATTTTAATTTGATGCAACTGGCCAGTAGAAAAACAAGCGAAAAAGTCAAATTTGTTCTGAACAAAATGTACAAATTATTTTTTTTTTCTTTTTGGAAATGGACCAGAGACGAAAAGATTAGAGTTTTCGAGATGGTAAATCTGGTTCTTGGTGGAAGTTGTAGTTTTTAGGGACTCCTGTTACCGGATTAGGGAAGTTTTATCTTAGGATGCACACTTGCGTCATTTTGACGAGCGGTGACGCAGCGGCAACTCTTCGAGAAGTAACGCTCGTTACAATTTGCCATTCACGGTGACGCACGCGCGGTGACGGAGCGTCATCGCGCGTGTGGTTGCATTACTTTATATGTTCGCAAGTACTGTATGACGCAAAAGCATTGACGCTGCGGGCCCGCGCATCAAAATGACGCAAGTGTGCATCGGGCCTTAGAGACCAAAAACGTCATTGGAAGCGATTGGCTACTTGAAGGACATTGTAGAATTTTTTCCTCAATTTCTGACAATGTGAAAATTTAAGACAACACTAATATAATAAAATATGTTACGCATAATATTAGGGGCACACTATCTTTTTTAGGAAACTTTTGATATTCTAACATAGCACCGAAGAAAAGATAAAGAAAAAAGTTTAAGAATTTTCACACTGCGGTTAGGAACTCGTGTGATTTCTACTATAGTTTTTGGTTTATTAAAAAAACGATTTATGGGTTCGAATCGAATCAAACAGTTTTTGAAAATCAAATCAAAATGAACTTATTCCAATGACATCCTCTAATGTAGCGCGGCGTTGGTTGTTAACGGCCTATTGTCTTTTACATTGGTCAAACTTAAACAAAATAGATTGCAATAGTTGTTGATTTTTTTTTTCACTTTCTTACTCATGGCTAAGTCCCTCTGCTCCTCTTCGTGAGCACAGCTTCTCATCATGCAAAATAGAAGGAAAAAGAATGACACAACGGTTATAACAATAAATAAATTATCAAGGTCCTGAAGATCCATTCACTTTTGATTTTATCTATCGGCTGCTTAAAATATCACTGATCAAAGAGACACTTTACAATTAGGCTTCGGTCTAAACATATTTTTTAAGGCAATAATAATATTCACACTTTTTATAACAATACTAACTTATTACACTTTCACATTCTTCTTCTCTGCGCCTTCTACGTCTTTTTCGACGAAGTATCAACGCAATTAGAGGCATTATTAAATTATACAAAAAAATCTAGAACTCAATTGATGTTGCTAGCTTGGCTTCAAGGCACTTTATGGTTGTTTGAAAGGGGTACTTAAAGTACTTGAACATAGTCAATTGTTCTCTCGTAAAGAAATACTATTCAGTGCAAACGATAAGATATGCATTCACACACGTAAAAATATTCAATTAAAGCTTTTAATGAAGGATGGACAGGATGATGTATTGTCTATTGTTTTTAATGGGTTTTTACAAGTTTGTATGTGACTTGAACTCGGCAAATTACTCACAAAGAGGTGACAAAATTTAAGGGATTAATTACGGAGCTGTGACACATTATGCGGCTTTTACCGACTTCTACCAGTGAGGGTGATTAGTAATAGAACATGAACGTGGAATTATGTTAGCAATTATAAAGAAGTGTTTCTTACATAGGTCCATAAAGGCTTTTTCTTCCCGTACTGCTCGAATATAGCTCCGTATTACACAAACAAAAAGCACGAAAAATAAAAAGCCGGTAATGGCTAGGAACCAGTCGTCAAAGGAATCCATCAAGGCAACAGGTATTTCTTAGTTACAAGGGATAGATTAAATCTACCTCTGCACAAGAAACCGCACTACTAAACACCATAAAAAAGAACAAGAAAAACAGAAGCGAACAGACATAGAAGCGGATTAAAAACACCAATTAAAACAATAACAATAAAATTCGCACGATTTATAACGATACTAACAATCGATTCCAGCATTTTTGACACGCTTTTCTCGTCTAACATGGTAAATACAGTTCACAACAAAAGCAACTAGTACAAATAATACTAAAAAAAGACCAACTGTGAAAACTGCTACTACTTCTGCGATTTCGTAATCCATCGTCATTTCAATAATCCCTTCAAGTGCGTAAAAGACACTACTAATCCCACGAAAAAAGATTTTCAAAAAGCTTGCAGCAAGAAAGCATCATATGTTGGTTTTTTTTAGAAACACGAATAAATGTAATTCAATAAAAATAATATTGTTATAAAAATCACACATTTTATTACGATACTAACAAATGATTTCAGCCTTTTTGACACGCCTCTTTCGCCTAATATGGCAAATACATTTTACAACACAGAAAATTAACACAAACAAAGCTAAGAAAAGCACGACACTGCAGATAGTTATTTCCGTAATTTCATAGTCATCCGTCATTTTAAAAAAAATTAAACACCCGCACTGTTTACACACTTTAAAAAATTCCTAAGCAACTAATTATATATAAAAAAAATATAATTGACTAGCCAGAACAGAAGAGTTTCGGATATCATGACATTTGGACTGGTTGATAAGATATTATTTTTATCAGAGAGCTTTAAGCAATTTTACCATAGAAGAAAATCAAGAACTTTATTCTATTTTGTTGTTTTTGTGTTTTTTGATAAAAAAGATAGTACTACAGCAACTTTTCAAACAGATAGTAACTCTTGAAATAGATAGTACGAGTACTCTAAACAATAGTCAACACATCAAAATCTTATTATCTGTTTTCGAAGATCACATTTATGCTATCTCATTGGTTGAGTTAATTTAAAAGCACAAAACCTGGGGTATAATCGGCTATGGTGATTTGTGATAAATCCGTCTGCGTACACATTTGATCATCACAATTTTCTTGTGACAGCTCACGATCAATAACCGTCCAAAATCAGCAGGACGTTTTCAACTTCCTGATAAATTGGTTTTATTGCATACACTTAGGAGCACATTTTTAAGCATTTTTATATTATGTTTATGCAAAAAAAATAAAGGAAACATTGTTTTGTGAATACATCACAAAGTGTGATCGTCACAGATCGTCACACCGATTTCACCCCCGCGCAAAGCTAGCACACAGTTTTATACGCGATTTACATTAAATCATAAACAGCGTTTTTTGACAAAAAGTTTACACAAAACAGTTTGGCATTTAGCCGTTCACACTTCTGAACGGGAACTGGGTTCTGTTTTTGTTTGTCTGTAGTACATCAATTGTCAGAATTGAAGCATATTTATTTTCAAAAGGGCATTTAAAGATCCTTGAAAGAAGGAAATGTATCAAAAATTGTACCTTGGTCTCAAAAATTTGAGCAATATTCAGGTAGAGCCTTCGGTTTTGTAGATATTCGTATCCAAAGTTGAGGCAAAAGAGACATTCTTTGCAATTTACAAAAAATTTAATTTGTATTTCGCAACGACAATGTGATACTCGTGACGTTCATATAGGTTGTATTATAAGCAAAAACTACCAAAAACTAGGGAGTAACAAAAACATTAAATTTATAAAAATATATGAAACAAGTGAGTAAATGCAAGAGTTCTTCTGTAACAAACTTCTATATCCTGACCCTATATACCGTGTAACACCAAATCCTAAAGTTTTTTGGCCCGAATTGATATATTATTTGTATAGGCCACGCCCCCAAAAGTGGGCATGAGCTTAAAGCTACAATCAAATCATTGTACTTTCGTAAGAATCATGAGCAAATACGGTAAAAAGCAAAAATTATTTCAGAAAAAAACGTTTTTTTTCCTAAAAAACGCCCCTTTAAAGTGGGCGGAGCTCAAAACTTTGTATGGAACAAACTTAGCAAAGAGTAATATCAGTAGTAATATAATTTTTTTTTTTTGATTAGGAGTGAACTTTCCGCGAAATCGGGTTTTTAAAGATCTAACATGTTAAAAGTGGACATGGTCGATATTTTGGGCAATCCATTGTTTGCCTTGTTAAATGTTTCGGGCCAATATTTCTCAGTAACACAATTTTAGTTCCTCCGCCTTGTTTAACTTGACCAAAAGGCTTTTTGAAAGAAAATGTGAAATAGAGGTTGTCAAGCATTGAAGCAAGTCGAGGGCGTGGCCGTTGGTGGATTTAAATTTTCACACTTTGTCTATGCAAGAAGACCTATGTCTATTTGAAGACCTAAAACGGACTTGGCTTAATCGATTTACCTGTCGGTCTCGATCATATCTCTAAAAGGTCTTAGAGATCTACGATGATTATTTCACTATGTTACAAAGTCTGCATTAAAATTATTATACCCTGGGTCAAGTATAAAAAGCAGGCTGAGAAGTTCGAAGGGTTCTTCAGAGTTTAATCCGGGATTAGCGGATAATACGGCGCGAGCAGAACTGCATGGGTTAAAACACTCCAGAGAGAAGAAGAAAGCCTACATTGTGTAGGGATAGGGGCTCAACTACCCCAGCTACACTGAGGCGCGAAGAACTTACAATCTGGCAGTCAATTCAGCAAAGGGAACAGTCATGGACAGAGTTTGGCGAGAAGTTAAAGCACGAGTACAGATCTGTCAATCCGATGTTTTGGTCGACTATTCATAGGCTTAGAGGAAAGAAGTTGAATATTGAATAAGTCAGAGAAACATTTTTTCTAATAAGAGTGATGGTTGAGCGAGCATCTATCGGATTTGATCAAACCCTAAACAGGGCACAGAAGATATAAGCCCCAATGTTGACGAGATAAGGGCGGAGAATAGTCCCACAGTAGTTTAAGCAACAGTTATTTTCATCATCATTATTTTCTGGCGCCGCCGGTCAGAGAAAATCCGGGCCTCTTTTTTTTTGCGGTCGGTCCAAAAATTGAAAAAGGACCTCTTTTGGTATCGCTACGTTGTCCGTCCGTCCGTCCAATCGCTTTATAACTTCTGAACGGTAGGTCGTAGAAAGACGAATTTTGGTGTGATTAGAAAATCCGGGAATAGTCAGAGAACGCATACTACGCGATTTTTTTTATACACACATAATGGTTTTTAGGTACTTATTTTGAGTAGTTTAGAAAGTAAATATTGAACTATGTATAATGCCAAAAATTGTTTTTTGAAAATACTGAAAAGTTTTTGAGATAAATGAAGAGTTGAAAATGGATGACGTTTGTAAAAGTATTTCAGGCCGTAACTTTTGAACCGCTCAGTGCACAAAGCCGATATTGAACACGCGATAGGTCAAATCAAAATTAACTGCTAAAATTAAGTGCTTAAGTCATATTTTTTGAAAGAGTTTCAATACTGCCGTACGCAAAAGTTGTTAAAAGATTTTTCAAAATCATTTACCATCTTAATGGATTTAGCGATCTTGTTCAGATTTGGTACAAGAGCAAATCATACAAAAATTAAGCTATCTGCAATAAAAAACTTTTAAATTAATACGAAATAATCGGTGCCTAAGGCATTTAAGAAAAACAGCCAATGCTTTTGTGGGTGTGCTATTGGAAAAAGGGCTAAGGGCAATTGGAGAAAAATTCAAAATAGTTGTTTTATGAATTTGAAATTTAAAAAATGCTTAAAGGGTCAGGAGAACATATGTCCCCCATCTATCTCGCAAACGATATAAAGTACAAGTTTAGAAATAAACAACAGCCAAAGTCTTTCTTCTGAAATCTTATCCAAAACTATAGCAAACGTTGAATATTCAAAAGCTTTAAAGATTTGACTCAAAAACCTAAAAGCGTTTTCTAAAAACGATTTTTCAGAAGTTTCTAGTATCTTCACGGCTATGACGATATTGCTTAAATTTGGTTAAAATACCTATGTAACGTTTACAAGGCAAGCTAACTTCATTAAAAACGTTTCAAAATTGGCGTTTCCAATCCAAATTTTTTAAGCATTTTTAAATAAACGAATTAAAAATCAATTTTATTATTTTCTCAGAAATCCTTGTTCGCAAAATTTAAGAAAAGTAGCCACCACAGTACTGAAAAAAGTCCAACGGTAGTTTAAAAAAATGTCTGTCCTCTTCTATCTCCGAAACGATAATAGGTAAAATATTTACAGTAAATATAGTAAATATTTTATATTTACATATATTTACATATTTACATAGGGGACATTGAGACATTTGACCGGCAATTTAAACATAGAAACCTGACTCCGGGCTCATCTACTTTGCAGGATCTTTTAAGAGCTTAAGGGCCAACTATAATAGACTTTGATGAGCTTAAGTCGGCTTTCCGAATTGTCCCATTACACGCGATTCGTATGCCACGACCATAATAGTCTTATGCAGGGTTTCGTAAGGTTTTCGTTAGCTTGTGTTGGCTCAAAGTTTTGTTTTTGATTGTCGTTAGTTCACTCATTGTCATATTTAAGCCCATATTTATTTTTAAACGTGCTTTAAAAAATCAGTGAAAGAAGGGAATGTACCAAGAATTGTACGCTGATCTCAAAAGTTTAAACACATTTAAGAACTGACAACCATTTTCGGAGATATTAACATCCAAAGTTGAAGAAAAAGTGACATAATTTTCAAATTTGATTTTAAATTTTCAAGGCATTGTGATCGAGACGCTTACAGTGAAGTCTCATAAGGTTTTCAAATCGTTTGCTTAAGCCTATTATGGGCAACACAATCTTTTGGCAGAACTTGAGTGGGATTTTCGTTGTACTTCGACATAAGATTAATCCCGCTCAAGTCTATTATGTTTGGGCCTTTAGAAAAAAATATTAAAGAATAAAATCCAAAACAAAATTAAAAGTAAATATATATACCTAAATATGTCAAAGGCTTCGTTAAGTAAAAAAAACAAAAGGAGAGAATGATAAGTAAAAAACCAGTGAGTACCTACCTAAATGCTAAATGTTAATATTGTGTGTAGGCAAATATAACAGTTTTTGGTGGTCAAAGGATAGACATGTGCACTCAAGAGGATACAAGCATCCACAGGTTTTCTAAACCCACCTCTGTCTATCAACTCCTACTCTCACCTCCCCGTGGTGAACACCGGGTGCCTAGTACCTCAACTGGAGATTGGGTTCCAACCCCTTTGGAAGGTTGTTGGGGGTAGCAGACGAGAGAGGGGGGGAGGAGTGTTCCCACTAAGGCACTTCTCCTTGCATCCGGACGGCAGCGGAGGAATTCCCCAGATGGAATCAACGGTGGCGTCCATAGTTCCAGTCAGGCCGAACTACTTAGTGAACACCTTATATGGGCTACTACGACGTATTCGGAGCTCAGGCCTATAAGGAGCGGGCTATCCGGCTCTCCGTCCTTAGAGCTAAGCAAAGGATCTGGTCCTCCAGGTTGGGGGTCGTGCCGTCGGGGTGACTTCCCGGCCACGTAAAGAAACACCAGTCACGAAGCGGAAACAAGCCTCGGATTCGGACGGATTTACTGTTGACGACCAAGGCAAACGAGAAAAGGACAACGAGCTCCGGATCTGCACGTGGAATGTTAGGTCCCTTAACAGACCACGTGCAGCCGAGCAACTAGCGGAGGCCCTTAACGACTGCAAGGCAGACATTACTGCCATCCAAGAAATGCGGTGGGACGGGCCGGGCAAAAGAAGGATGAAAAACTGCGACATCTACTACGGCGACTGCTATCGGCATCAAAGACAGCGCCTATTTGGATGTGGTTTCGTTGTTGGAGGCAGACTTAGGCAAAAAGTCTTGAGCTTCAACCCTGTAAGCGAGCGCCTCGCGACGATCCGCATCAAGGCTAAATTCGCCAACATTAGCCTGATATGCGCACATGCCCCCACAGAGGAGAAAGATGACGAGACCAAAGATATGTTCTACGAGCTCCTGGACAAAACTTATGAGCAGTGCCCTAGCTACGACATTAAAATTGTCCTAGGCGATTTTAATGCCAAGCTAGGAAGGGAGGGCATCTTTGGTCGTACTGTCGGAAAGTATAGCCTGCACGACACGACCTCCGATAACGGATTCAGGCTGATCGACTTTGCTGCGGGGCGACACGTTGTGGTAGCTAGTACACAGTTCCCGCATCTCAATATCCACAAAGGGACATGGAGATCTCCCGATCAATCAACCGTCAACCAGATTGACCATATTGCGATCGACGCAAGGCACTCCTCCAGTATCATGGATGTCCGAACTTTCCGAGGGGCCAACATTGACTCGGATCACTACCTTGTTGTAGCCAAGGTACGGCTGCGGATATCCCGACCAGCGCCAAGTAATGGAAATACTGTGAGGAAGTTTGACGTCGGCCGACTACAATCGCAAGAGATCGCCAGGTCCTTCTCCAACCGAGTCTCTCAAAACCTTCTACGAAGTCCTATGCAACCAGCATCAAGTATTGATAGCCAGTGGCAACATTGCCAAAATGCCATCAGAGACGCCGCCTCTGAAGTGCTGGGTTTCACACGGCGACCACAACGAAACCCCTGGTTTGACGATGAATGCCGGCAAGCACATGCAGCTAAACAGGAAGCATACAAAGCGGCGCTGCACAGAAGGACTAGAGCTGCTCGCGAGCTCTACGAGCAGAGGAGGAGAGAGGAGCACCGGCTTCTCCGAAGGAAAAAGAGAGAGCACGAGAAGCGCGCGGTTGAAGAGATAGAGAGATGTTACAACAGGAATGAGGTTAGAAAGTTTTACCAAAGGATCAAAAGGTCCTGCCAAGGGTATAAACTTCGAACTGAAGCCTGTAAGGACCATCAAGGGAACATCGTTGTAGAATCGCAGTCGGTGCTGAGGATTTGGAAAGACCACTTCTGCAGACTGTATAACGGCGAGGAAGAACCAAATACCGCTGTCAGGCAGAACGAACCATTCAACCCGGGCGAAGACGTTACCGACGAAGCATACGAACGATACCGCCCACCCGACCTGGAGGAGGTGAAAGTAGCTGTGTCTAAGCTCAAGTGCAACAAAGCAGCCGGAGCAGACGGCCTAGCTGCCGAACTTTTTAAATCCGCTGGCGATGAGCTGGTTAGGAGCATGCACCAGCTCATCTGCAAGATATGGTCGGAAGAAAGCATGCCCGACGAATGGAACCTCAGCATTGTTTGCCCGATCCTGAAGAAAGGAGACCCTCTGAGTTGTGCCAACTACAGAGGCATAAGTCTTCTTAACATCGCATACAAGATCTTTTCTGCTGTACTGTGTGAACGCCTGAAGCCGTTTGTCAACAATCTGATAGGCACATATCAGTGTGGCTTTAGGCCAGGAAAGTCCACCATCGATCAAATATTCACACTGCGGCAGATCTTGGAGAAAACCCAGGAATTCCAAATCGATACACACCACCTCTTCATCGATTTCAAGGCCGCGTATGACAGCATCTATAGAGACGAGCTATATAGCGCAATGTCTAGTTTTGGCATCCCTGCCAAACTCGTCAGTCTGTGCAGGATGACGATGGAAAACTCACGCTGTTCCGTCAAGGTCGGCAAAGACCTCACCGACCCCTTTGATGTCAAAAAAGGATTTAGACAAGGCGACGCGCTGTCATGCGACTTCTTTAACATCATACTTGAGAGAATTGTGCAGAACTCTCGCGCCAACACCAGAGGTACAATCTTTCAAAAGTCCGTTCAACTACTTGCATACGCAGACGACATTGACATAATCGGTAGAACAAAGCGTGATGTCAGTGAAGCCTTCGTGAGTATTGGGACGGAAGCGGCGAATATGGGTTTAGCAGTCAATGAGGGCAAAACCAAGTATATGCTGTCATCAAGAAAAGACACCCAACACCGACGTCTTGGACAAAACATCACCATCGACAGCTATAACTTTGAGGTAGTTAGGGACTTTGTCTACCTTGGTTCCGCTATCAATTCAGAGAATGACACCAGCGCTGAAATCAAACGAAGGATAACTCTTGCCAATCGCTGTTTCTTTGGGCTAAGAAGGCAATTGAGTAGCAAAGCCCTCTCTCGAGCAACTAAAGTGTCCATGTATAAGACCCTCATCATCCCAGTCCTGCTTTACGGTGCAGAAGCATGGACTCTGTCAAAGGCGGATGAAAACACTTTAGGCTGCTTCGAGAGGAAAATTCTTCGGACGATTTACGGTCCCGTCTGCATAGACGGAGAGTGGAGGAGGAGATATAACATCGAACTGTACGGGCTGTACAGCGATACCGACCTAGCCAAAAGAGTCAAAACACAACGTCTACGATGGCTGGGTCATTTAGAGCGGATGGACACCAACGCCCCGGCCCGGAAAATCTTCGAATCCACACCGCAGGGACGACGCGGTAGAGGAGCACCGAGACTCAGGTGGCGCACGCAAGTGGAAGGGGACCTCAGCCAACTTCGCGTGCGAAACTGGAGACGGCTAGCTAGAGACAGAGCTGGCTGGCGAAGCTTGTTGGCCGAGGCCCAGGTCCACCCCGGACTGTAGCGCCACCTTAAGTAAGTAAGTAAATATAACAGTTCGTAAAAAGGGCCGTTGAATACCCCATCCTACCTATCGCACATTGAAAATTTCTGATGTAATTGTTGTTTTAGGTTTAAATTTGAGGCACGCAAAAATTAAGTTCTTTTTTGACAAATTTTAATTATTTATTCTTTGGTTTCTCTAATATACTATCCAAGCAATGTAGCATTCACTACGAGATTAACAAAAGTTGGTTTATATTTTTTTTCTGACGATTAATTAAAAAAGACCACGAATAAGCGCACCAAGCGTAACGATGCTCTAAGCGCCTGTTCGTCACTTGTTTTAATGTTAAATTGTGGTAACTAATTTGAGTTTCACAGCAAAAAATTTGGCGCTCATAAAAATTTGGGGGAGAATATTTATGAATAAAAATAAGTAGGGGCATTTAAAAGGCAAGTATTCTTGAATTATATGTATGTACTTAATTATCCAACTACGCGGCAGTAAAAAGGAAGCTAAAGCAATAATATGTGCCCATTTATGATAACGGTACAAATAAAGACAAAAGCTACTCATTTCCCGAAATTCTCGACATTTCTTACGACAGCGCCCCAGAAAGAATTTTGGAGTGTAGTTTTGGGCCAAAAGTGCTTCAAATCGATTTTACATATGTCTGCGTAGGTAGGATTGTTGCTTCAACTCAACAAGTGTCAGACAGCGTATTTACAACTAGGTACACCCAATTTGCTTTTAAAATAAAAAACAAGACTTTCGACCGTCGACAAAGTGTAACGTACGTTTTTTAGTATCAGTTGATATTACGCGAATGTTTTGTTTTTCAATCAACAAGATTTAAAAAATTTCACTCTCCGAAATTATTTTATAGAGCACAAGCATTGGTCATTGTTTTTTTTTCGGCACGAGTAGTGATGAGTCATAGAGATAAGAATTTTTGCTTCATTAACTCGCCGACCGTTTGCGTTTGTCTTACTTCAGTTTCACCCACAACCGAACACAAAAAAAAGGTTTTGCTTTTGTTGCTTCAAGGGATCCTTTTTCATGGCTCCTGACGTAAGCCTACTAGCAATCAAATACGCACAAATTAACAAAGTCAAACTCACTTGTGTAAACCGCACCCCTCCCTTGAGAAGAAGTATCTTTGCAACAGTGGGTGCAAATGCTAAATAGTATAATTACGATTATGAACGCGATCAGGCCATATGGAAAACCCGGTGCTAAGTCTGTTGACATTTTTGCTGTACTATCTTAAGCCCGAAAAAGAATCAACTAGTGAAAAACGCGGCTCTCATTCACCCAAAAGGCGCAACGCGCAATCTTACAATATTGAAAACAAATAAACAACACAAGCACATCACAAGCGTGTACCATTCGGATATTTTTGGAACACAAATGGCCATGAACGAGGAACGTTCGTTGTAGGTACATGTCACACTCGCTCACAACACAGCCGAATTAAATTCATCGTCTGGAAATGATCAGAGAGTTCTTTTTGAATGGAAATTCATTAAGTATTCATTTATTCACTTTGGTCTGGGGGGAAACAAAAACTAAAATTGGAATACAAACGTGTAGGTTCAGCTGCTGGTAGCCTTCTTCGATTTATTCGGTTCTTTCGAATTATCAAACCGATTATCACCAAGATAATAACACTTAAGACTATAACCAAAGAAGATGTTACAATATCCGCGTAAATGTACAACATTTTTGTGGAAGGTTTTTCCGTCTCGCTCACAAAAACGCACTCGGCTACCAGAACCACAATTGGCTGAAAGAAACCAATTTAAGGAAGTAGCTGTGAACTTTATAGACGCGAGTTCACAAATCGAATTGATAAGATACCCTTTATCGAGCACACTCGAGAGGGCTTACTACACTGGATAAACAAAGAAGTAATCAATTTGGTTTTGAATTCCTTGATTGACTGCATATAGTAGGGGTACTGAGATAGCATTTCTGAAACACACCTAGCGGGAAGAACAAAAGCTGTTGCAGTTTAGTTATGTGTCTGTAGATGTTTTGATACCATATTGAAGTACTTACGCTGTCGTCTTGAAGTTAAGAAAAAAACTAAACATAAAGTGGTTGGTGTTGCGAAAGGGCTTCTACAACAAAAACGTGCTTTAGTGATATTAGAAAATGGGTTGGAAATACTGCGATAAAAAGTGTACAAATCTACAGATTCTTCTAGGAAAGTGTTATTTTTCTTTTAGGTCCGATTTTATGCCACTTAAATTTTATTTTTTCCTAGCCTCACGGAGAGTTGGTTTGCCAGAAATCTGTCTCTACAGTATTTTTCGGTCAGTTAGAATGACCCCACAGGTGTTCAGTCGTATTTAGCTCTAGTGATTGTGGAAGGCGATCGAGCTATCTTGTTGGAGCCTACGGCCTTAGTAGGCACCATAGCAAGCCCAATGTTGAAACACTGGATTCAAGATTATTTTCCAAAATGTTGAGATAATGTAATTCGTTTATTGTCCTTATGCGGCCATACATCGCTAAACCATTACTAATTTTATTTTTATATTTTTGCGTTCGAGTTTGGCATGACTTTTCCTTTAAATTTGTTTTCATCTCTAAATAAAACAATTTTCAAAATATATGTACATAGATCATAAATGACCTTTACCCTACAAAAAAAAGTTGAACAATTTGCCACACACCGTATGACGTCATTTATCCAGTGAGGGAAGACTGGGAAAATAATGCAATTGTCAAACCTAATGAAATTGCAATATTCACAGACGGTTCGAAAACAGGGGAAGGAACAGGTTCTGGTATCTTCTCAAAAAACCCGGAACTAAAAATATCCTTAAAACTGCCGGATACATGCAGTGTCTTCCAATTAGAGGTTCTGGCTGTACTTAGGGCAGCCGAGCTTTTGCAGATGAGATCGATATCCGGCAGAGATATCGCCATTTACATCGATAGCCAGGCTACGCTCAAGGCAATGGAATCGATTAACATCAAATAGTCAGGAGCTGTCGCACAATGCTCAAGGCATTGTGCAGTCAGAACCGGGTGAGACTGTGCTGGGTGCCAGGACACTGCGGTATAGAGGGAAACGAACAGTCTGATCCTCGGAAATAGTGCGGTTTCTAACATCAAACCACCCCTCTGCCTAGTAAGAGGCACTATTGAGGAGAAAATTAAAACGATGGCCAACCAAAGGTGGTCTCGTCTGGCTGGACACATGGTATCTAGATCCCTCTGGCCACGACTAGACGAAAAAGGATCGAAGGCAGTATTAAAACTGAGCAGGGACAAGCTACGGACTTTGGTGGGAGTTCTGTAGCGACATTGTTTCTGAGGAAACACGCAAGGATGCTCGGGCTTTCTGACACAGATAGTTGTCGATTCTGCAGTGATCTGCAGGCGGTTGACGATATAGCACACATACTGTGCGAATGCGAGGCGATTTCGCGAGTTCGCAGAAAATATTTAGGGGAACATTTCTTTGGAATTTTGGAAGAGGTACACGGCACAAACTTCAAAGGCCTTCTTGGCTTTTACAGGGAAATTGGCTGTTTCACAGTGAATGTTTAGGTTGTTTTTGCCTTTTGAATGTTATTTTCAACTGGTTCCCCAGTATCGCGATGGGCCCGCTCTGGTGCCTAGTTTCTGTGTGTCTTTTCACCACGCCCTTGTTTAACCTAACCTAACCTGCCATAAACCTGTTTAACCTAACCTAACCTGCCATCGTCACCTGAAAAAAAAAGACTTGTTCTTTTCACGGGCCCCACCTCCGCGAGGGTTTGACAAGCCCTCCGAGAGTATTAATTGTCTTGAAAAACTTCTCAAAGTGCCGTTCGGATTCGGCAAAAAATTGTAGGTCCCCTTGTATGTAAAGAAATTAACACACCAGCATACATTGTTGAGAAGTTGGCCCTGGTTCACCTCGAGCTGTTGCGCCACTCTATTTATTTTTATTTTATTTTTAACCTGCCATAAAGAGAGTCCTCAGCTTTTTGCGCGAAAGGCTTTTTACGCGGGACTCTGCCTTTGTTCATGTTTTTGCAGATGTCAACGTGCTAACTGGCACTAGCCAATCTTCCTTCGTTTTCGATAATCTTCTCTGCAATTTTCATTGCAAACACAGCACTTAAATTTTCTAATAATTTTAGAGTTTTTTAAAATTCTAATGCCACTTGGGCTTCTTTTTGCAATGGCTGATATTTTTCGTGAATATTTACCTTCTTTATTTCAATTAATTTTACGTTTCTCGTTTCGAGATCAATTTCGCATTTTTATTTTATTTTATTCTTATGTTGAGCCGACTAGCAAAGTCGACTAAAGACAGTCTTAAATTTAGTTTCTCGTTGTCTCTCATTGTCTCGCAAATTTTCGGCAATTCGAAAAATTGTCGAGAAAAGTCAACGGACCGCTCCGGGTATGACTTTGTATGTACTCAGTTTAAAACTTATGTTATTACCTATAACCTTAGATAGAGGATGGAAAAGCTAATATATTTGGCGTTCTTTTTTCGTGTGGGGTATTAATAATGCAGGAAAATCTACGAGAAATCTTGGAAAATGCCTGAAACTTTAAAATTCTATCTAGCAGGATGAGGACTGCGAAAAGAATGAGGGAGATGACTGGTGTAAATAAGGAAGTGCTAAACAGTGTCACGACAGAAACGCTAGCAATTTACATCTTATTTGAGATGGGGAACTGCATTGGCAAAGACATGTGGAAAGAAAAACGTAAAGTAAATTGTCTATAATCCTGTGGCCGTTGAATGATTTCCTACGCATAGGCTGTTGGCTGTCTCGTTTAAAAAATTCGAATGACCGGCCTGTTGCCTGGTGGACATTGGAGCTATCAATAGCGCTGCTGCGCCTGTTTCACGTAGACTGTGATGAGATATTCAGTTAAATTTGTGTATGCACGTTTAAAACCTCTTTTTAAAACGATCCCTAACTACTTTCCATTTAAGTTCATGAGCTGAAGCACCAAAAGCGGAGCACCAGAGCATGTAGACAAGATCGTTTATCTTAAGAAGCGAAGGTTTGTAACACAAAGTACCCTAGGCCAAGTTTGAGAATCCAAATTTGAGTGCTCCATACGAAAGTAGAAGTCCTTAAAAAACAAACTAAAAACACGTATGGTTAACAGAGTTTTAAACAGCTTCTCATAGGTCTCGTCCTAAGAAATATAAATATCGTCCTATCTAATATCAACAAAATGAGATCACAATTACAAGCAGTTCAGGGGCTTTCACAGCCAACGAACTTGCGACCAGCGAACTGGCGAACAAATGACTTTACTCCAAAATACTGTTACAGAATTGAAATCGCAGCACGAAAATCTTTAAACGTTCGAATAGTCTATAACTTGACTCTTCTACAAAATCAATTTACATAAGTTCTGTCAAGATATTCGCAGTTTGCTGATTTCAAAACGAATTCGCAGCGACTTGTGCCAATTACTAAGCGAATTGTAAATATCTTCACAAAGCTTTTGAAAATAAAGGATTTGAAGTTGCCAAATTATAGAGTTCAGGATTCTTGTTAGTTTTCTATTTGACAAATTTCAGTTTTAAGCAATTCCATAGAGCAATGTCCAATTAAGCGCCAGTTCGCAGGTCGCAAGTTCGCCGGCTGTGAAAGTAGCTTTAAACCAAAAACAATTTTTTAGGAGGTGGTTGGATGGTCAAAGGGGAAGTTCCTACTATTAATCCAGAGCCAGACTAATAAGCTGGTACAAAGCATACCCTTCTAATTTAACCGTGTGTGAGTAGAAAAAAAAGCAATTTAAATAAACAAATAAACGAAGTTAATAATATTCTCTTAAGTGTTTGCCTTTCCTAACTACTTTTTTATCAGCTTGAATTCAATTCGTAATCGAACGATAAAGACGCAATTATGTGTTTATCTATACCTAGAGTTAATAGGTATACTATCGTTAACAATTATTGTGCCAAACCAAGAAGCTTAAGGAATTTTCTTCAAACAAATAATAATTGCTGTAAGACAAACTCGGAAACCCCTCCTGGCAGAGTAACTGATCTCATAATAAAAGATGATTCACAGCTCTTAAAAACTACAGACCCACATTATATGCCCCACTAAAGCAAATACGATTAAATTTTATTGCTGACGAGGACTGCAAACAGTGTAAACAATAACCAAGCCAAAACGAATTTATTCAGAGCGTCCACACTCGAAATCGGAAGAGTAAACTTATGACATCGCTATCTCGTCGATCGTCGTCGTTGTGACGCGGTTTTCTTTCTCGAGAATGAAATATCAGCACAATAAATTGCAAAATATGTTGAGGGGGATGAAGGCTTTGAACTTACTTGAGAATATTGTGCCTCTTCGCTTGGACCTGCAGCAAAAGCCGCACAAGCTGAAGATAAGGAAGAGTATTATGAACAAAGTAAGCGCAGAGAGGAAGTCCATTTTCTGAAATACCAAAAGAATTCTAAGTTTTACAATAACAATATGTAATTCGCAAACTGGGGGGGAATACCTAGTGGCTTGGATGAGGTGTTTCTTTTGTTCTAGCCTTGAGGGTCTTTAGCCCTGCTGCGAATTTGAGCACTTGTTGCGTAGGATTCTTTTCTTAACGTTCGCTTAAAATATTTGTTTAATGTTTCTAGTAAAGTTTTAAGGTTTCACAAGAATCGTTTCTTGTTAATTAAGGCGGAAAAGAAAAACTGCACTTAACACTTCTTTTGTTTTTAATCAAGTTGAACGCGAGGAATGTACTGGGACTAGCGTCTCATCACAGCAACTGGCCTTGCCGCTGACATTCGTAACGTAAGGCGATTGATAAGGCAGCATGCTGTAACGTAAAGACTTTCAAACGGAGAGCGTTAAGAAAGTATGAAACCATTGTGTATTCACCATAAATAACTGAAGCCTCGTTGTCACAAGGAGCAGGAAAAAAAAACGGGTGGAATCGGCTAAGGTGATCTATGATAAGTGATGTCACAAATCACAAAAATTCGTCTGCGTAAACTGTGATCATCACAATTTTCTTGTGACAGCTCCCGATCAATCACCGTCAAAATAAGCTGATCACCAGTTTTCAAATTCTCTGATAATGTGGTGTTTTTGCCTACCCTTAGGCAAACTCTCTGCATGTACGAATAAGAATCAGTGTTCTTACATCCCAAGCCTAAATAAAGCAACGATTCGGAACAATATTTTTGTGATCACCTTACGCAGACGGATTATCACATTGACTGTCACAAAATGTGAAAATCATAGATCACCATAGCCGATTCCAACCGAGAATTCCATACATAAGCAGCGCAAAATGTATTCAGCGAATTTAGGTTTCAGTTGCAAATATATGGGATTCTGTTTCTGTTCCTGTTTTACGTGGCTTTAACTAGATATTTAACTTCAGACATCTAAAAGCTTTTTGCCCACAAGCTGAAATTGATGAATTTACCCACACTCTGACTTCCTTTTAGAAATTTGAGTAAATTTCTCAATTTGTGAGTTCCATGCAATTCCGTTTTGGTGCTTTTACACCAGCTGACCGAGTAAAGTAAATTGTCGTTGCATCTTACACGTATTTACTGCATAAATTACTGAATAACTAGATATTCAACTTGCGTCCCTCTTACCCTCCAACACCCATTTGTCTACGTTTTTTATAAAACCTTTTAAGCTTTTATAAAGCTTTAAATTTCCGTGTCGGTGAATACGTGTAGAAGATACAACAACAATTTACCTTAAGCGATCAGCTGATGTAAAAGCTCCAAAACGAAATAACATGGAAATGACGAATTGACGAATTTACTTACATTTGTAAGCAAATGTGGGTGGATGGGTAAATTCCCCAATTTCAGCTTGTGGGCAAAGCTTTTACATGGCCGAAGTTGAATGTCTAGTTATTCAGTAATTTATGATTTACCGACAAGGAAATTTAAAGTTCTATAAAAGCTTTAAAGCCTTTTAAAAAAACGTGAACAAATGGGTGTTGGACGGCAAGAAGGACGCAAGTTGAATATATAGTTATTCAGTCATTTATGCCCATACTCTGACATTTGCTTTCAAATGTGAGTAAATGCATCAATTCGTCATTTCCATGCAATTCATTTTTGGAGCTTTTACCTGTTTTTTTTTTTACATTAATACGGGGCACTTAACGTATTAACAGACACGGAAATTTAAAGCTTAATAATAGCTTCAAAGGCTTTATAAAAAACGTAAACAAATGTCGAAGGGCAAGAGCGTAAGTTGAATATCTAGTTGTTGACAACTTAGATTCCAAATGCGTCAACTAACTACTGACTTTTGACTCTCACTGAGTTGAGATGTAATTGTCAGATAACCCAATAATTAGTAGATAACCCAATTACTATAAGCCTAACTTAGTACTTATAGAATGACACAAAAATTTTTCTTAAAGGGATGAAACGACTTTCCCTAATTTAGGGCGAATAAAATTAGAGCTTAACATAAACTTCTGAAATGAAATTATGCGTCTGGCTGCTTTTAAAGACTTTTGCTCATATTATTGATGTTTTGGCGGGTATATGTGCTGGCCGAGTATGCTAATATAGAGTTCGCATCGATACCGATAACGAGTTTCTTCTAAACGCTTTATCATGGCCTAACATCCGGATGGGATTATGGACTTTTAACCCACTCAAGGGGGACAAAGGTCCACAAAAAATGTCTGTGGACGACTGACCCGTCGATTGTGGTCTTATGGCTCACTACACCTTACAACGCAGTCTGCCTGTTTCTTTTCTTACCTTTGCTTTGCTGCGAAAATATTAAGTTCCCCTCAAAAATGATTCTGGACTTATGGCCCATTTGTTTTAAAAGATTGTGGATTTATGACCAAAGAAATTGTGGACCTTTGTCCCACATAGGCGGGTTATAAGTTCAGAATTGTTTTCTGAATTTATAACCCAACCAAGTGGGTCACAAGTCCATTATGAACTTTTGGCCCATGGACTTCTGACCCTTACGAGCTTTACGGTGGCATTGCCTTTTTCACCAACAAAAACATGAAAATCTGTCCCATTCTATCGTATATTCCAGAAAACTATTAGATTTTACATTTTATAAAAAAAAAAACTATCCACCAAGGACTCAATTTCCGGCCAAAACGGGAGCTCCATCTTCAGTATTGAAATGGATTTGCCTTTCAATGCCAGACTCTGTAATGATTCCAATACGACACACTCCTCCGGAGCTTCCATCATGATAGATTGCGTGCTTCACGGCTGAAATCCAATTAATCAAAATCTTGATCTTGTTTTAGTAAATACTCGCCAAACATACCTTTCTTGACGAATTCTACGCAATCATTTTTGGTCATGCCTGGCTTGTAGAATTCACGAACAAATCCATAAATGTAACTACTGCCTGATCCGCCAATGGTCACACCTTGACGCACCAGCATGCCACCCAATGGAATCGAATAGACCTGGCCACCGCTCTTTTTATCCCATCCGGCAACAATGATGCCAGCCACTAGGGAGTCACGATAGTTGTAGCAATAGTTCCGGAATTCGGAAGCAGCCTCAGCTACGAGTGGCTCTTCACCAGTTTGATTCCTAAGAAATTTCTCTTGTAACAACCTTAAATTTGCACCACCCAAATTTCGTTCCACTTACTCATGATAGTTGAGGGAATAAGCGACAATGTCGGCGATCGCTTGGGTATCAGCTGCCGACCCACTGCGACAGCAGTAGATCTTGTCTGAGATCCGAGTCAATTTGTCGGTAACCCTGTTGGCGACATATACGCCGGTACTGGTACGTGAGTCTGCTCCAATCACCACTCCGCCGTCGAACTCCACCGCCATGATTGTGGTCTGCAAAAGATTGGCGTAAGATCTTGGAGCTTTGTGAATTTAACGAATTGTACTTACACCGGTGCTGTGGGGAGCATCCATCCAATCGTTTCCGAAAACCATTTTTGATATTTCTTTTTTTTTATGGATCAAACAAAGAAGATTAAAAACTCGGCAAAAATTGTGCAAAACCGTGTTCGCCGAAATGACTCGATGCTTTTGGAAATGTCAAATCAGTTGTCATTCCAAAAGGTTGGGCAACATAAAACGCGAAATGTTTTGTAAGGTTTTCGGAAATGGGAACTAAAATGGAAGCATTCAGTCTTTTCTGGGAGAATTTTGTTTTATGCTTTATAATAATACACACACATGAAAATTATGAGTTTGTTGATTAGAAATTTACCAAAATAAGGGCCCAGGGAATAAAGACCGAAATTTCAAAAGACAATACATATGCCTAAAAAGTGGGACTCTATACCACAATGAAACATAACCCCAATGTCAATATAAAATAAACCCCCAATATTGTGAATCATGTGGGAAATACAGGCATGGGAGAACATGCCCCATACATATTTGTTGTAATTTGCATATACACACAGCCTAGCAAAATTACTGAATAACTAGATATTCAACTTGAGTGCTTCTTGCCCTCCAATAATGATTTGTTTACGTTTTTTATGCAGTTTTTAAATCCCGTCGGTGACAAGGTATGAGTGCTGATTTTGGCAACTGGAATAAATGTTTGATGAGCTGACATTCCTATCAGATCATTTACAGCAACGGACATAAAATAGACAGAAATTTGTTAGGGTGGCAAAAAGTCTGGGAAAACTCTTATACTATGTTTCGAGGATTGTTACGAATTTTGTTTTGGCAATAATACGAAAATAAGCGGGAGACGATTAATAATAAATACTTAAGTGGTTTCACCAGACAAATAAAAAATTAATTTGACATAAACACTCTTCTTCTGTCATTTTGCCTCTCAAAAGAGAGTGTAATTTTTCAGGGGTGAAAAAAGATTTCCGTTGTGAAGCTTATACCATGTCTCCATCCAGCACTAATCCTGGATTAATATAAATCTTTATTAAATCCTCTAAGAATCACGTGATTTACCATACAAATTTAAATCCTCTCGGCAAGCGATTAAAAATAAATCCTCTCATAAATCCCATTCACCCTATGCAAAAACCTATTTTCTGTACCTTTGTAACAGTTTGAGAATCAAAAAAGGAAACTGAAATTGTCCCAGTGCGACAGATCTGTCACAAGTACGTTTTGAATTGTCACTTTTACTGAGGAAATCGTTTTTCGCTTCTGGGAAATGACATCGCCACTTTTTTTTGAGAGCCAAAATGACAGAAACAGAGTTTTTGTGTGAAATTAATCCTATATTTGTCCGGTGGAGTAACTTTAGGATTTATTTTTAATAGTCTCCCGCTAATCTTCTTTTAATTGTCGGTGGAGACATAGTATAAGATTAGTCTGCATGCCATTTAAGCATATTTGACTTAAGAAGAAAAATATTTGCACCATTTTTTTTCTTCTTAGGTACGTCAAATATGCCAAAATGGCAGTCTAATCTTAGCTTAAAAACCCCAATAGAAATTGTGGGCCTTCAGGCCAATGTATCCGTAGTACGTCGAAGTACGCAACTGACAACTCAATGAAATACACACGTTCCTCACACGCACGGGGAGTTTAATTGGTGTGGTTTAATGAAGATTTATATAAATCGCGGATTAGTGCCCGGTGGAAAGATGGTATTATGTTACATTTCCAATGTCAAAGAAAAAATGGTAAAGAGCAACAATGAGAGCAAGAGCGCAACATTCATTGCAATTTAAATTCATTTAAGTCATAAAAACTTGATTTTTTCACTCTGATTTTGGTTAATTTTTACACAGCTGACAAATAAAAATAAACCTGATGACAAACTTGTTTTTTTTTTAATTTTTTTAAAGCTTGCGTTGATGTAGCGTAATGTTTACGAATTTTCCACCATCGTGAGTTGTGCTTTCGACATAAGAAAATGAAAGAACATCTCACTTTACACTAGTTCAAAGGAATGCTAGTTCAATTAGCTGAGTTCAAGACACTCGCGCTTCATTGAACAGGTAATATAAAAAAAACGAATGCAGAAATTAGAGAAGATAGAGGGCGACTGAAGAATGTTGCATGAAGTTGTAACAACTACTGTCAACACCGTCATTAATTTTAAAGAAAAGAACAATTTTTTACACAAAACGTTTAATTAAATTTCCTACTGTTCATTTAAGGATTAATAAATAGTGCGGCAGAAAACGCACATAATGCAATTTTTTTTTTTTGTAGGAGAATGCACTAGAGATGGTTGATGAAAAAAAATCGAACAAAATAAAAAAAATTTGAATACTTAGGCAAACAAAAAAATCCTACTGAACACCTCTATCTAATTTCGCTTTTTGGTTTGTTTCGAAGTTGCTGCCTTCTTGTCCTTGTCGGCTTGCTTGGAGCCACCATTCAGGAATGAAGTTATCACCTCACTGATTTCGGGCATATCACTTGTCATCTGTTTAAAGATTTACATCATTAGGTTATTCCATTTATTCCAGAAGGCTTAAGGAATTAGACTGTGTGTTAAATTAGTTAGTTACCTTTGGAAAGTTCATGTTTTCCATTTCCTTTTTCGCCTCTGGATCACTCATCATTTTTGGTAGGATCAACAACAGCAAAAGTGGCAACAGCATCATCAACACCATTGGACTGAATAGGAAATCCGTAATCTGGAAAAGGACGATATCATTTGACAACAGGTAGCTTTGAAGGAGAACCTCAATGGGCTTTATACCTTCCATTGTTCCCTGGTTTGGAAATACTTGAACCGCGTCAAAGCCTTCAACTTCAATGGATAAGGCACCTGAATGATTTGTGATGGCTGGACGTAATTTACTTTTCTCGCTCGGAATTTGCCCTTGGGATTGATTTCAACGCGAACCTGTAAAATCAGAATAGTGGAAGATCTTGTCCAAAATCAATTCTCAGTCTTTCACTCACGGGTTCGTAGAAATGATCGGGATTGTGGATTTCCAATACGTAACTGCCCGATGGGACACCACTTATTATAAATGAGCCATCATCGCGAAGGAAACCTTTGTACTCGCCACTGTTGATTGAGAGAGTGGTTTCACGCTGCCAATTGGAGTCTGGAGCGTACAGTTCCGGCGAATAGACTTTTCCCTCGATTGTGTAGAGTCCGCTCACTTCGTCTTCATCGCTCCCAATTAATATTTCACTTGTACTAACCGCTATGGAGATTATGAGAATCAACACAGTTAAAAGCGTTGATTTTATCATGTTTTTGTAAATTGAATAATCCAATTCTAATTAAAATTCATTAATTTTCAGTTTTTTCACAGTCGTGGTTTGGTTTGGTTGGATGTTGAGTGACAGCTGCTATTTTACACATGACAGCAAATTGGGACAAAAAGTCAAAAGAGTTTCCTTGCGGACGATGGGTGGAAGTCAGTAAAAAAATAGTGATATTATATAAAGGGTGATCCAGTTGATTGAACAAATAAAATTTAGTAAATGTTATAAGCTATAGAGCTTTTATCAGTTTGACGTCTACTGGTATTTTTAGTGAGTTATTACACATAAACATAAGTAACTATTAAGAAAAATGCAACCCCGTGTTGCGATGAACGAAAAAGTTGTAGACTACTTGATCAGCCTTCTTTTTTTTCGATACTTTCCGCTTACCTTATTAAAACAATTTTTAGGTCAATTCAAAGAACAGAATAAGCACAATAACTTCTTTCCTTATCGGAACACTCTGGGCTGAGTAGTTTATTATTAATTCGCACTTCTACGGAAACAATTGAATTTATTCATATAAAAACGCGATTTGCTTGGCATCTCTGGGTCGAAAAATTTAAAAGACGTCAGATTTCAACAGCTGTGCCAAAAGGTCCATAGAGCTTTTCGTCAAAATGTCACTTATCGTCACTTGGTATGAGAACAAACTTCTTTATCTCGTGCGCACATAGGGCTACTCTATGCAACCAAGTGAACGGATTCAGCCAAATGTTAAAACGAGAGGTGCGAGTCAGATAGTTATGCAATTGCATAAATTTTTGAGGCTTATCGCACAAATGACAGTTTAAGTCACCCAACGAGTTGATTGCTTTTTTGTGTCCTTGTTGCTTGTTTTAGTTGTTTGTCGTCATAAATGATGTTTTTATCACATGCGCCATTTTTTAACGCTGCCATGAAATTCTTTATTTACATTCACTTTGGAAACATTCACCAAAGAAGAAAAATCTTGCTGAATATCCCATGGAAATTTAAAATTAAAGAAAATTGAGCCATAAAAAATTTACATTGTTTGTTTTTACTTTATCAAAAATGTCATCCTCAGCTTGTAATGTTGATGTAAGGATCAGGAAGTCCGATATCATACGGCGAACTTTTCCGGCAGCTTTGATTTCACCTCAAATGATGGACTGTCGTATTTTTAAAAGGTATCGCGTATGTCGTTCAAAGAAGCACATTTTTTATAGTATGAGAGACAAGAAAGGAAACAGAAACTCTCCCTGTACGGCAGATCTGTCACAAGTACGTTTTATATTGTGATTCTTACAGCGGAAATCGAGTTTGTCTCCTGGGAAATAACATCGCCACTCTCTTTTGAGAGCCAAAATGACAGCAACAGAGTGTTTCTGTCAAATTGATCCTATATTTTTTCGGTGGAGCCACTTTGGGTTTTGTTTTTAATCGTCTCCCACTAATTCTCTTTTAATTGCCAGTGGAAACATAGTATTACTTTTCACTTTAAAACACACAAAAAAGGTACGGAGGGTTATATTGCTAAGTCATGGAAGCGGAACTGGCCACCAGTAACAGTGATTGCCAAACAGAAGAAAACGCCAAATATCCGGATGACTTATCACAAAACACAATAACCGATTCCATCGGTGGCTTAAGACAGATTCAACACCTAAATAAATCGAATGTTAGGTCTAAGTATAAGCAACGTAAAACAGGAATAGAAACAGAATTCCATACATTAGCAACTGAAACCTAAATTCGCTGAATGTATTTTGCGTTGCTACTAGTATAAAATTCTGTTTCTGTTCCTGTTCTTTGTGACAATGCGTCTTGAAATGTTTCTCCCAAACCTTTGAAGGATAAGAAAGCGGACAAATATTTGGGACAATATTAACCATGCAGTCAACAGTACCCTATTACTCAAGACGGTTTGGCATCACTTCAAACCTGGACTTACATGCGAATGAGCACATGTCATTTGAGTGGAGTTGTTTTGTTGACTTTTCTTTCGTGTTGTAAATTGTATTTTTTTTTTCTTCGTCCATATATCTTTTGTTCCACGCACATCATATCAAAAAAACACTTTTTAACTTGTGAAAATTATTTAAAATAGTAATTTATCCAAAAAATAACGCAAAAACAAAAATATGAGTGATGACGACCGCGATATTGATATCGAGAGTGACGTAAGTGACGACGATAAATCCACAGTTGTGCATAAATTTGTTAAATTATTGCAAAATTGCATTTCTATAGGATGATAATGACTCCGATTGCGGGCGAATGCCACAAAAGAATGCTGCCGGACAAAACTTTACACAGGTCAGTGAAACCGAACACAATTAGCGAAACACAAAGGCCTTAACGAAATGTGTTCATTTTCAGGCGGAGAAGCGAGCCCACCACAACGCACTAGAGCGCAAGCGACGAGATCACATAAAGGACAGCTTTACATGCCTGCGAGAAGCTGTACCATCGTTGCAAGGCGAAAAAGTAGTCAGCCATTGAGAAAAACTTTCAAAAACCTGCCCAAATGATTAAAGATAAAAATTTTCTTTGTTCCCTTCCTCCATCGTACAGGCAAGCAGGGCACAGATTCTGAAGAAGACCGCCGAATGCATTCAAGCGATGCGAAGGAAGATCCAATCCCACCAAAAAGACGTCGAAGCCATCAAGAAACAAAACGAAATCTTGGAAACGCACAGTAAGTCTCCAGCAATATGCACAAGGTTCAATTTGTGATTAGGTCTTTTGTTACAGTTCAATATCTGGAAATGGCCCGCAAGGGTGGCCATCAGGGCTCCAATGCGTCGAAAGGGCACATTAAACAGGAGCAAGGTTCGGACAGTTCCGATGGAGATGAACACGACTTTAGGCGTCGAAATAAGAAACTCAAAACGTCCTATCAGACGTAGGCCGTAGATGTTTGGCGCAATAGAAAAGCAGTTTTATCTCCTGACGACGAACGTATCGATTAGTTCACTAGAGTAGAGACATTTTATTTTGTATAAATATATTTAATGGGAAGAAAGGGCAATGTATTACCGTAATACAAAAGCATGAAATCGAGTGTTTATCTGTTATAAGTTGTAAATCTTATTTCATGATTTACGGGGATCTGTCTTTGTGAGGCTTAATTTCGCCGTCTGTCGATTCATAACTATTTTTTTACCTTTACAAAGTATTATTACGAGCTTATTGAGCAGGTTCTGATAACGTCTTATGACTTTTACCATTGGTTGAAGTGTCTTTCGTCAAAGAGTGCTCGTCAAATAGCGACATTGTAATTACGAGCGATTTCAATATTCACAATTCTAACTGGCTTCGACATTCTGGACAAGCATTACATGTTTAGTCAAGAAGTCAACATAATGGATTTGTTTTGAACTATGGGCATCGGTGTAATGGAAGGGAGGAAGAAAAGCCAACATAAAAGGTGCCTACAGAAATATGGTCTGCCTGCGTTCCAAAACTACATTCACCAACAAGACGGAGGACACACATCTAACACTGTAACCACTAATGGAATAGAACACAAATGGATCGATGTCATCTACAAGATTAACAGCGAACAGGAATGTGATCTAAGCCCCATCAGGACTACAAAATAGTTCTTTGGACAGAGAATGGCTAACTAAAAATCTGACATCAAATCACAACGATTCAGCAAAGAAAGCTCTGGTCAATCATATCATGTCGAACAAAATTTCTAAGCGATGCACTGGAGATACTACACATTCTTAACAAAAGTAATAAGATTAACAGGAAATCCAAAATATATCGGCAGTATACAGTTCACTTGCATAAAATTATAACTAGCAGGCCCTTATTATGCTCGCCATCAGTCAGGAAGGACATAAGCTTTCGAAAAGTGGCTTTTTCTAACGTCGGTATGGAAAAAAAAGTGAATTTGAAAAGTGAAAAGCTACAACAATTTACAATTCTACAAACAATAATGGCTGACGCTATGATCATGTCAAACGCTGCCAGGCAAGCATCTTCAGAATCTTTACATTTTTGTTTATGTAAACTTTAGATACCAAGTTCAAAGTAAAATCAAAGTTCAACGTAAGGCAGGTTAATTTAAACTACGCTTTTGGATCCGACTCGTAGTTTGCATACATTAACATATTTTGTCTCGTTAAATAAAGCTACTTTCAAGAAGACAGCAACGTCAGGAAAAAATTAAATAAGCTTTTCATTAAGTTTTAACTTTGACTGAAGAAGCCGAAGAGGAAACACGTACATCCTCAAAACACAACAGTAAAGACAAAAATACGCTACCTTTTAGGAAAACAACTGGAGTTTAGCTACTTGAAAAAAGTTCTAAATGAAAGTAGAGTAGATGACACAACTTAAAATTTAAGAGACTGTTGGTGAAATTGTATTTTCGGTAATACAAAGTCAACCGCTTTAAGAAAAACGGAACAAAAACGCGCGGCACATCACACTACCATTTATAACTGTGCAGGTACATCTGACACTACAAAAATAAAAGTTGGGAAAAATATATTAAAAAAAAATCGTTACACTCGTCCAAACATAGTTGCAAAGCATCTTCAGTCTTTTATTAATAATTTATCGTTTTAGCGGATCGTTCGAAAATGGAAAAAGCTCCTCTCAAAATCCTCCTTTTTAATTCTTAAATGAAATTTCGCATTCTCAAAAATTGAGAGCCAAGGTACAAGAATAATTTTTCGCACATAACGGCTCAATTATAATTTGAATCTTCATACAAAAATGTTCGAAATTGTATTTGGCAAACATTTTCCAGATGGTGTTTTAATAATAAAACCAATGTCAATAATTTTGAGGCCTTTCAGATATGTAGATCTGATTACATGCCTTTTCGAACCCGACCCTAACTTTTGAACCTTTCTGTGTGCAAGGCCGCTACAGGGCGCACGGATCAAGCAACTTAGGCCAAAACAAAAGATTGAGCCATATTTTTTTCAAAAGGGTCTGCAAGAGTAAATAATCTCCAAAAGGGTAAAGTTGTCATCAGTGGATCAGGGTACACAGCGAATCATTTGCTGTCATGATGTCTCTTTTTATACCCCTTTACTTCATAGGTATATGAAGTTTGTCACATAGTTTGTAACACGGTGAAATAATAATGGTAGACCTCCAAGACCTTAAGGGCATATGATCGAGACCGAATTCTGAATCGAATGAGCCATGTCCGTCCGACCGTCCGTCTGTATGTCACATGTTTTTAGGCCTTAAATTTTGAGCGGGTGCTGAAACTTCGTACATAAGTTCCACGTCATGCGAAGCAGTACAAGTGTAAAAATTTTTGAAATCAGCCCAAAGACACGCCCACAATCGGTCTAAATGTGCAACTACCTCCAGAGTTTTCAAAACTGTTAGACGTTCTAAAAGGCTGAAATTTGACATTTAGCATCTCCTAATAAATGTAAGACACAAAGCAGACAAATTAAGTTGGTAAACCTCCTCTAGTGGGCGTGGCATCTATTTTAAGGGTAAATTTTCAAATGCAGTTTACTTAATATTTTTGCTCGAAATTGAAAAAAATTTACTTAATATTTTATATAGAAAATGCTTAGTTCCACATTTTGTTTTTTTTTTCAAGACTTTGGGCCACGCCCACATTTGGAGGCAGAATTGAAGAAAAACCTAAAATTTTCCAGAAAAACTTAATTTCGACTGGCCTTGAGACTAATTTAGAAAAGCATGAAACGAAAAGAGTAGCAGGTTAGGTAAACGAGACTTCAGCCCAGATTTCGTTCGCCCAAAGTTTTTAGCCACGCCCCATTTTAGGGGTCGAATTTTCAAAAATATTGAATTTGAACCAAAAAATTGCATTTTTACGTACATTAAGTGTAACTTGGAAATATCTGTGGAAATATCTTATAATTAATAGTTTGTAATTAAGGGCGGTTGGACCACACCCCTTTTCGAAGTTTGCATTACTCATAAAATGTCAAAAAATAACTATGCCATCAGCATTTTACAATGTGGGATAGGATGGGGTATTCAACGGTCCGTTTAACGGACTGCAACTTCTGCGTACACACTGTAGCGCTTACTCACTGGTTTATTTTGAAATGAGTCTGAAAACGAGGAAAGAACAGATTCTTGCATCCCCGCGCGACAAAATAGGTACCAGGCTGCGCGATTGCGTTGTCGAAGGAACGTTCGTTCGTACCCTCGTACGTTTGTAAAGTAATTTTTTTTCGTTTTTTTTTTCTTATTGAAATTTGTAATTCTGTTTAGACTTATTAATTTTAGTCGGTTTGTATAGTTTGGTGAAATATCTTTTAAGTTATTTGCTTGTTTTTGAAAAACGACAACAAAGTACACACTACACAGTGAAAAAATAAAATAAACAAAATTATTGAATGAATAAAAAATTATTGCTATACGCTTATTGGGAACTTATAGCAATAATTTTGAGCAACTGAATTATCAGTTTTATTAATTTTTTTATTATCGTTAAAAACTATTGTAATTGTAATATTATTGTAATACTTTAAGTTATAACTATAACTAGAACATTTAAGGTTTTTTTTATTAATTTTTTATAAATACTTGAAGAGTCTTTATTTTCGTTTTTATTCTTTTGTTCATCCCTAAAAATTAAAATTGATTAATAAAATACATTCTTGTTATAAAAAAACTTACGTTTTTACTAAAAAATAAATAGATTTAATATCCCTGATTCACTGTGCACCATGCACTGATTCACTGTGTACACCCATGGCACACAGTGGATCGAATCGGAAGGGTTATTTTAAATATTTTTTACACCATCTCAAGATTAACGAAGCTTTGAGATTTCGTACTTAAAAGGAAGATAAAATACTTAGAAAGCAACGGAAAAAATGGTACGGCCATACTTTTATAAATGCAAGTTCAACGGCGCAAGAAGTAAAAAGTGATCCACTGTTAACATCTTTACCCTTTTAATATAAATGAGGGCTATATAAATGATATAAAAATAATTTATTTCAAGCACAATTTTGTACTCATTTGACAAATATGATGACAACCACGGCTATCTTTCAAAATGTGACCGTCAGGGGAAAAATCTAACGAAAAATACACCAAACTTTGAGGCTTAACAAGCTGGGCACAATAGTGTCTGTGCCTGTGTCTGTCGCTTTGTCTCGCCTCATTTTTCACCTAAAATCCGAGACACAGCGAGATACGCTTTGTGTCGCTATATACTAAATTTCAGCTATCTACGTCAAAAATTACGACTTGTAGCTTGTCTAGGTACATATACCTACTAAAAACAAATTCGTGCGAATTTTAACGTCGTCCGGCTCTTTACACGCACAAAAATCGAAATACATGCACAAGTATTATTCCGTAATTTATGGTGTTTATTCAACTTAGTTGTCAGTTGTGTACTTCAACGAGACTGATGCAACGAATTCATTGGGTTGAAGGCTTTAAACACACGATTTGAGTGAATTTATATTTTCTTTGCTGTTTATGCACACGAGTGTTTAAATTATATATCAAAACCTAAACCATAAATTACTGAATAACTAGATATTCAACTTCGAACATGTAAAAGCTTTGCCCACAAGCTGAAATTGATGAACTTACCCATTCTCCGACATTTGATTACAACTGTGAGTAAATTCATCAATTCGTCATTTCCATGCAATTTCGTTTTGCAGCTTTTACATCAGCTGATCGCGTGAGGAAAATTGTTTTTGTACTTTTTTACACGTATTCACCGACACGGAAATTTAAAGCTTTAAAGGCATTATAAGAAACGTTAACGTGTTGGAGGGTAAGAGGGACGCAAGTTGAATATCTAGTTATTCAGTAATTTATGCCTAAACTACACAAAACGACCCAAACCTACGAAAAATAGCCAAATCCTGTTCCCGTACACGGTTTTTGTGTAGCTTTGGACAGAAGAGAGCAAAAATGAGTTTCAAATTTCCCCTCCCTACGAAATTTAGCCCAAGAAATTTCTTTGGGCAGAATTATAATTCGATTGTTAAAGAATGTTTTTATCAACTTTAAACATAAAAAATCTAAAGTCAGCCAATATTACACTGCAGACAATAATACAAATATTTCAAGTACTTCTTAATGAATGGATGTTTTATTAATCGCTATAACTTATCCTTAACATTGGCTTTGACGTTTAAAATGCGGTCAGTTTTTGGTGCACAAAGCGTTCCCTTACTTTTGGTCAGTCTTTCCTATCACTGAGAGATTTTTACCCCCACTCCTTTAAATAAGGAAATCTGACCAAAATGGTACAGAAATTAGAGGAACACACCTATAGTCGCCATTGAATTTGACGTTTCCCTTCCCCACAAAATATTTTTTGCTCAATAAAAAAAGAGATGGCGCGCTAGTAAAAAAAGGGAGCAAAAGCAAACTTAAAAACTTTTGTCTCTCTCTTCTGTGCAAAACTACCCAATTTTTGTGTAATCGAGCAGGAATTTGCTAAATAGAGCTTTTCGCCAAAATGTCACTTTTCGTCACTTGGTATGAAAACAAACTTGTTTATCTCGTTCGCGCTCAGGCCTACCCTTTGCAACCATTTCATTGTTTTCATACCAAGTGAACAGATTTCATCAAAGGTTAGAACGAGAGGTGCGAGCGAGATAGTTACGCGAAAAACTCTATAAAGTCAAAATTGGTTGTTTTGGGAAGTAAACGAACGGACTAAACATAATTTGACAATTTAATCTTTGATATCTGCCGTCAAGCAAATGTCAAACTCGGACAGTTGAAAGGAACGACATTACCTGGAATTTACCTTACGGGTATAAAAAAAAATTAAGAAACACATTACCAAAACAACGACTCGTGCTCATTTTAACTCACCGCTAAGCAGAGCGTGTAATTCCGTTAAAAAAAATGAAAAATTTATACATTTTTCATACTTGCAAATTTATTCCTTTTTAAAAAAATCACATTCTTTTGATAACTTATATTGTAACACTATAGTTTTATTTTGATATAAAAGAAAAAAAAAACTTAACATTACTTACAAAAAAATGCTTTTCACATAAAGAAAACAAACAGGATGAAGGAATTAAATAAACAATACCATATACACTAGAGCATAATTTAATTTTACAAGACTAAACATATAGAATCTCAGATTTAATTACGTGTTTTTTATATTAAAAGAATAAAAAGAACTTTTTTATTTCTATTTTTTGTGTATTAAATATTTTATCACCACTTTCTAAAAATGATAACTTATCACTGGAAAATTAATATAAAACTTGCACGCTCAACAGTATCTTCATTTAAATATGTATATATATTTAAATATTTTTAAAGTAGTTTTAATAATAATATTTTTGTATACAAGACTTACACTTTCAATTATTGTGAGTTTATAGGAAAATAGTAGGTGTGTCCAAAGCATAATGCCAAACATTATAATATTTTTTTTTTATTCCAATAATAAATGTGTAACCTTTATTTTTGTTCTTTCAAGAAAAACTTACTAAGGTAAATATACATATTTCTATATGTATATACACATAATTTGTATATAAATAGAAATAGTTTTATTATTTTTAGTTATCCTCTTATTTTATTAGGATTTTGCTTTGTTGTGTTATCCTCGATAAATATACACAATATTTTCTTTTTTGTAATTTTTATTTTATAGGATCTTAGGAGTAATTTTTTTCTTTTGTAAAGAATAAATTTTAATTATAGGGTTTTCGTATTTCTCAACGTAGAACTTTCCTTATAACGTAGGTACTAAAGAGAACTGGGAAAAAGAGGAAGTGATTTAACTCGGTGATACTTTTCAAACAAAATAGTGTTTTAAAAAAAAATTCCTGAAATATCTCTGAAGTAAGATATTATAGCAGTTAATATTGTAGTTATTATTTTCTGTCTCTGAAATTTTAATGGCATGAATTGATTTCCTGTCTGAAAATTTGTGCAATATTTTACTGTCTTAAGGTTTTCGGTATTTGGAAACTATTAACTAGTTGATGAGCGAGGTTGAAGACAAAACTAGAACAAGATGTTAAATGCATTAAGTTTAATGTGAATTATAGTTAGGTGGGAAAGGATTGATGAACACTACAAGATAAAGATGGCACTTGTGTACAGATAATTTAAAAAATCAATTAAATGAAACACCGAAACCCTAGAATTTAAAAATTATTATAGATGCAAATGCGAATACAGTAAACTTTCTAATTGATTTATAAGGAAAAAAATCTTTAACCATCTCAAAGAACATTTTATACCTGAGGAGTTTTATTTTATTTTTTGTTTAAGATCTAAAGGAAGGTTTTAATAAAAATTAAAAAAAATAATCATTTTTCCCTTGGAAATATCATGTTTTGTAAGAAACGAGATTTCTTTCGCGGGTTTTCTGATACATACTTTTCTTTTTATTTACATATTAAGTTTATTTCATCTGTAATTGTAAGCTCTGATATTAATAATAAAAGTCGAGCCCCTAAGAAAGTTGAAAATAACTGACGAAACGCTGGAGTAAATAATGGAATGCAGTTTTTAATCCAATCAACACAAGCCTTGGGGAATTGGAATTTGGTGAGCACAAATAAGTATCTCTTTATCCTGGTCAACAGATTACTGCTAAAACAAATTCAGTGTGTGCCTAAGGAATTCGTTAAAACAATAATCGCATTATAAAATTCAGCCGCAATAATGGCGGACATCTTTTGCTTAAAATTCAGCTAAGCTGATATTTAAAAAAAACGGTTTTTCAATAACATCTTACCCCTCTTAAGGTTAGAACTGCGAGCATAAATTAAATAAATCGGCGATTGGTAAATTTGCGAATTTACATCGATTGTAAAACCCATGAAATACAATTACGATTCCCCTGGTGCGTGTGGATAATGAAAATGCAAATTAAAGCTCAAAACGTCTCTGCAAGGGCTTTTCAATTAACGCAGTAGATTTTGGCGGTCAAATCTGTTGTTTATTATTCAGTAATTGATAATCAATTAACAGGAAAGTTGTACGATCGAAAGGAAATCCACATAATAAAACTTTATAATCAAAATGAGGGTTCATTAGTACAAACGGTGGAAAATCATCTTTTGCGATGCAGTCTTGGATAATTGGGTGTGTTAAAAATGTCCGCATACGGAACTACACCAACTCACAAGAGGTTCACAAGCTGACATTGAATTCTTCAAAAGAAAGTGTTGTATTTGTATATTGAAAAGGCCGACCGACCGACGGTTGGCGGTCACCGTCAGTGGCGAGCTCTACAGAAGGATGATAACCAATGGTGATACAAATAAACCCATATAAACCTTGAGAATGCACAGTTCAAGCATGACGGCGCTACGTGCCACACAGCGGACGCCGCAATTAATATTCCGGTTGACCGATCTGAGGGTAAATTTAAATCTTGCAGATATTATGTAAATTTACCCCGGTAGATTTTTTTTGTGGGTTTTCCTGTAAACCACAATCATCCGATACCTTTACGGTGGACAAAAAACAGGCGTAACAACACAAGGTTTCATTGAAAATTGGTCACCACTCGGATCCGAGCGACTCTAATGGCATAATCTATTCTTTTAAACACCAAAACGTGAAACTCGTGTGGAATGTGGAACTGGTTTGGAATACAGAAAGAAATTATTTTTTTTTGTCGTAAACCTGAATGGAACTGTGCTCATGTAAATTTTCTTTTGAACTCGGAGGCTGGGTGGAGGCTGGGTGTAGCTTTGATTGTGTACTCAATTGATTGTCGACTCAATTTTCACGTAATTTTTTACAACGCGATTGAAATTGTATGAAATCGATAAAAACTTACTAAAATATCTCAAAACTGAAAGCTATCAAAGTTCATTTAAAGTAAAAAGTACAAGAAAACCGACGCCAAAATCAAAGCAAATCGACACTTAGCGTGATGACTGCACCGGTGCATTTCCTTGCACAATGAAACCGAGTGTATAGCACGCTGGATTGTCGCAAACACCGAGTATTATTTGACAGCTAGGTGTTCAAAAGAATACGCCATAAGAAGCAAGGCGGAAGTTTAAAAATATTTCGTACATGGGGCTTTCGTACCTAACGAAAGAGAATTTCGTTAATACCTCACACATATTAATTGTTCTATTGCATTTCAACACCTTCCCGCCCATATAAGGGTATGCATACCTTTGTCTTATTCTAAATCTAGGTTTCCAAAAATTTACCAACTGTGGCGAAATGCCATTAAATATTTCATGATATGTTTTTTGAGCTATACAAACTAGTTTCAGTAACCTTAGCATTGATTGTTTAAAACGGTTAAATAAAAATAAAAAAAATATTCTGGCAGTATTTGCTGGTCCACCAACGGACCGTTAGGAATGTAGTAAAAAATAATCTCTCCTAAACGGAAAGAAGAAGTGGCAGTATTGATGTTTTTCTCTTTTCATTTTATAGCATTTACACACCACATCCAAATCCGAAATCTCGTAACAGGATTTAATATCTTCATCGTCCCGAGATTTGCCGTACATTTTGGAGATTTCATAATTTCGTGCTAATTGTTGATTCTAATAAAATCTTTCAAAATCTTGTTTAGATTTAATCTTTCAAAATGTTAGGATTAGTTGAACTTTCACGCAAGTGTAAACTCAACGCTTGAACCTTTGGTCTTTTTCAGTAAAACTTGATCGAGTGTTTTGCTCAGCATTGGGGCATTTTTTTTTTTTTTATTTAAATTACTTTAAAGAATCCGTGAAGGGAAGAAAAATGTCAGGAATTGTACGCTGACCTCACAACTACAAGTCGATTTTAGATCGGGCATTCTGTTTTGGTGTTATTTGCATCTAAAGTTGAGACAAATGTGTCATTCTTCGAAAATTTAATTTTACATTTTTAAGGCAACGTTCCCGCTTTCTTCAAACCTGCGTCAATCGTTTCAAACGTGGCCTTATAGCTGGAATACAATGAGTATCTGCGTCTTTGTCTCGCAGTTCAGCTCACGGGAACACGTATATAGCGACACAATGCGTATCTCGCTGTGTCTCTGATTTTAGGTGAAAAATGTGGCGAGACACAGCGACAGATACAGACACAGACACACATTGTGCCCGGCTTGTTAAAAGTTAAGCTCAAAACAGATGTGCAGAAATTTTCGTGCAGTGTAAGAAATATAACGCAGGCTCATATGGGACAGGCGAACCCAGCTATTTCTAAATTTTGTGCCTTGTTTCATTGCAGCCATAATGAAAAAAAAAAAAAAATTAAATATAAGATAAATGGCATCACTGATACCATCAGATCTGAAAGTTTTGACTGTTTGTTGACTGACAAAATATTCAATACAGAGCAAGTGCGTTTTCCCGCCTTAGTTTTATTGGTCAGTTTTTGTTTACTTTTTCACCCAGGTGACAAGTATATTGAAACCGGATGACAAACTTGTATAGAACTTGGCATATTTAATGTCAAAAAGGGTGCGCATCTGCTTTAGAGGCAGTGCTGCTAGCAGTGATACGTGCAGACGCGCTGCTCATCTGTTTTGAGCTTTAAACAGCAGTTTAAACCATCAACGGCGGGCGTTCAAGTTAAGCAGTCGTATAAATTCGCGCTTAGGTTTAAAATAGCACTGAAAAACACTTTTTTGTTTTAAACGTCAGTTCAAAATTTGAATGTCGTTAAAAGAAGTTTAAACTTGCAATGTGAAACCGGGCATTAATGTTTTTGCCGTTTATCGTATTGATATAAATTACCTTTTGAGAAAAAGGATCAAAATAGTGCGGCAGATAATTAAAACGTCATGCAAAATCTCGTCTGTCAATATACTAATATATGCCTGTGAGTTTGATCAAAATCTCTTATTTCCATGCTGTGTGAAAATTGTATTAGTTATCTCTTATAAACAAGTATGATGTAGCTAATTTATTGATGCTTTGGGAGAACAACAACAAAATAATCTTATAATTTGGGGGCAATTTTTTTGTCTTGCACAATTGCAGCAGAATTTTGCATTTCAAACTATGAGAAAGCATAATCTAAAATCACCTAAGCCTTTTTTTTTTAAATTTAAGCTGAAGTGTTGAATCCAAAAGCATAACCCCGCTGTCGAATCATACATTCGGGAATTATATATTTTAACAAAGGAGAATGAAAAATAGTTCCACAAAAGGCGACAAAAAAAATATATTTATATTGCAAAAATCAATTTGAAATCGATATCTATTAAGCTGACGAGTGTTAAAAGAGTTAATGGGTTGCCTTTAAAATTCCGGGTCGAAAGTATTTTTACAAAACTCTGTTTTAATATTTTATTTTATGAAATTCTGTTTTACAAAATTTTGGAAATGTCACTTTTACAAGGCGACAAAGTCAAATATGTATGGGGGTTTACAATAACCTCAAGAAGGTGTTAAGTTAGCTTGAAAAACAGATTTTGTCATTTGGTAACGTGTTCAAGTTTCTCATTTCTTTGGGAAAAATTAAAATTTGTTTGTTTATTTAGGAAAAATCGTTTTGTGCTTTGCTGTTGATGTTTCTTATTAAAAGTGCTATTAAAAACACTTTTACTGTTGTTGCCTTTTACCATATTGCACAGCTTGAGACAAAAACAGAAATACTATATTCGTCACCCCATAAAGTAAATCGATAAGTTTCGAAGCTATATTCAGTCCACTAATTTTTTGCATCAAATTTAAGGCAATGCCTTAAAAAGCCTCAAGGAGTTCTTTGTTAGTTTGCCTGCAAGCAACATTAATGACGTTCTATAATTTTTAAATATATTTTTATACTTTCCAGGATGATTAAAAACCTAAACAATCTTGTTCGGGTACCTGATAATCTCAAGCTTTTGAAATTTAGGAGCACTAGGAATTCTTTAAATCTAAGCTTTAAGTCTTAAAAAGGGGATGAAATTGTGCTCTACGTATTCAACTCAAAGGTAATAAAAGGATTCAAATTGAACCTTGTACACGACAAAGAAGACATTTTTTACAAAATACAATATTATTACGATAACTACTTGTCAAACGAAATTCCGCAGCAGAATTCGGATGCAAGGACAAAGGTCCGTAAAAAGAGACACAATTTAGCTTCGACTACAGCCAATTCCTGCTGCGATATCCTCGACTTGTGTGATTTATCATGCTCCTACACTACTTATTTCTAATTAAAGACAAATAGTTCAGGATGCTATGTATGGTATTCTCTGCTTAAGTAACTAAAAAAGCATGTGTATACAAATATACACACGTTTTTGCATTATAAATATGTTTTTGTTTTCTTGTTTTTCTACACGAAAAACTCTTTTTGAAAGTTGCAATAAATTAGTTTTATAGACTATTTTGGTTGTAGATATTTATACAAATATATCTCTGTGTTAATGCTCTTTCAGTTTGTTCTCCTTTACGTAATGGATTTCAAATATATATTATTAAATATTTTATATACATACATCTATAAGTGTAGTGTAATTGATTAGCTTTAAGCCTTATCCTCAGCGGTAATGTTTGCGATAGTTTTCTTGATTCGCAACGCTGTTAAACGTGCCGCCGGATGATGATACCAGCATTCTTTCATTACTTTAGCCATATTGTGGAGCACGTCGGATGCGTGCCATCGATTTGGTATGTTGGGTCGCATTTTGTCTGTACAGACCACCTAAAAGTAAAGCAAACATCAAAGTAGAATACTTCCAAGGCAATACAAATATCAATCACTCACCTTCTTCATTTCGTCAATACTGGGATCTGGTTGAACCACATCATAGTACGGTAGCTGGTACTCGTCGTATATCATACCTATATTGCATCGGCGTGCCACTTCCCACAGTATCAGGCCAAACGCATAAACGTCGGCGCGCTTAAACGAATCGAAATGCTGGCAATTAATACTTTCGTCTAGCACTTCAGGTGCCATATATCTTTTTGTGCCGACTCGATGATTCGACGGTATATCGACTGAATCATCCTTGTCGACATGTCGCACGGCTAGGCCCAGATCGCCAATGGCGCACGTCAAATTCGTCTTGACAAGAATGTTCTTTGATTTAAGATCACGATGAGCGATTGCCGGTTTGCCACGTGTACCAACAATATCCATGTGCAGATGGGCCAAGCCCGTTGCTATGGACAGGGCCATGCCAAGCATTGTTTTTGTGTCCACCGTATGGGACGTCAGATAGTCAAATAGAGATCCGTTCTCATGGTAGTCCGTTACCAGCCATAGTTGAGTCCATGTCCCATTGTCTGAAAAGGGGTTAGGATAAGCCTATCATATGAAATCATCAGATCATTTCGTTTACCCTTATTATCTGCTGCGATAAACCCTAAAATATTTTCATGTCTTAACATAACAGTCTGATAGATCTCTGCTTCTCGAAACCAGGAACATTCCTCCCGACTAGAGAATATTTTCACGGCGACATTCTCGCCTCTCCAACGTCCACGCCATACCTCGCCGAAACGTCCCTTGCCGATGACACAATGAAGTTGAATTTGCCTGGCAATGGAACGCTGTACCAGCAGCGGGAGACCGGCTTTAGGCGAAAAAAAAACCAACGACGTTAGGTAAAAGTTTTATTTCAAAAGACCCTGTACTCACCAGACCCAGACCCTGACGTTGTCATCTCAATGATATCCTGCAAGGTGTTCCCATTTAGAATGGGATCGTAGACGGAATCCTCTACAGCAAACGGCCGGCCACTGGCGGAACGTTTTCGTTTCTGATAAAAGTACCATGTCGCCGATATTGACAAGCAGGCTAGAAGAGTGGCTCCAAAAATTATGGACACCAACTCCCATGTGCTTATAGCTGGCTCTGCAAGGAAAGCTGCTTCGCAAAGAACAAATGCTATTAGTAAAGGTTTTATCGTTTAAGTTAATAAACACGACAAGACAAATAACAAAAATAGACGCATTTAAGGTGACATAAATAAAGCGGTTTTTAGTAAGTTCACTATATTGAGTAATATTAATAAAAAGCATGCGTGCAAAGTTAGTTAAAGCGTGTCGAGCATGCGAGTTATTTACAAATAATATTCGATTGACAAGAAATCGCACAAATTTATATTGTATTGAGTTTACCCACTAAATTGTAATTTTTAAACTCGTAAAAAATAAAAGGGAACAACATATTATACAGCTACTTACGACGACAATTCCTTGACGTTTGCAGGGACGATTCCGAAACATAAAATTTTTGCGGATATGTTCCATCACTTATCAAAAATCACCTTTATCCACGCCTGGAATTGAGAAACTTTGTTTTTGGGGTCCGGACATTCAACCAGGAGTGAGTAATATTTTGGGTTGCTCTTAAGATACTATCATAGAAACGTAAGGTCTGCAGTTCCAAAGTTATCGGCCCCGGCGCTCTCATTAGAAGAGGAAATAAAGCTAGAGTGGATCCAACTTTGGTTCTTTTCTGTTGTCAAGTAAGGTTTTACCGTCCTAAGAAATATATGTTATACAGGGGAGGACATAGTTTTGGGCAAAAAGAGAATCTCTCACAAGGTTTAGATGGAGCATTGGCTCTTGGCTTTAATGGTAAGGACGCCGGGTAAAAATAGACTGAATTCAAGCAAATTAAACTTTCTGGTGAGCTTTCTACTGTTGAAAGACTTACTTAACTTAGTTAACTCAGGGTGTAAACATTAGACGCAGCGGTAAACCCCGTCGTTAATTCGTCGATTAAGTAATCAAAATCTCTACTACTCTACTCTATCTACTACTCTACAAAGTGGAAAAGAAGGTGGAATTTTACTTTCGAAGAATAATGAGAACTTTGCTATACCGAGCCTAGCCCCGGGACAAAATTTTCTGAAACACTTGCTTCTGGGATTGACCAGGGAGGATTTTTTTTTTTATGAAAAATTTTCATCATTTAGACAACATAATTTGCGAGACCCGAGAAATTGGATAAATTTAAGATTATAACTAAAAATCATAAAACGAAAATAAGCAATATAAGATTTAAAATAAATCTCGAAGTTTTTTCACCAAACGAAGATAAGATTTACTTTAGCATTTAGATTTACCAAGGCACTTATAGTTATCATTTTGGATCTCGAAAGAAAGTGGCGATGATATTTTGTTGGAGCAAACAAAAATTTGCGTTTTAAAAATTCCAATAGAACACAAACTTGTGACATATCTACCATATGTAGGCTTGTATGGCTTTTTTAACTCTCAAATTTTTGTTAAGGTTTATTAAAAGAGGCTTAAGTAGTAAGTAAGATCTAAATATGTATGGTGAATTTCGAGACTTTTGGGCAGCGAACAGTGGAGCAAGCTTGGCATTAGATTGATGCTTTGTTTCCACCGGTTATAAGGGTTTATTTCCACGCGCGTCAGAAAAGTCATCGTTCACCGTAAGTTAAATTCTGAAGCTTTCAGTTTGTATGCTAAATCTAAAGAGTTGTGGGGAAATTTGTAGAAGATTAATGTTAATCGCGTAACAGTGTCCGGTGGAAACAAGGTATGTACTATTTGCCTGTCACTAATGCTTTGAGAAGATGAATGTTTTGATAAGATTGAGAATTCTCTAACTGTTTTTAGATTTTGAAAATGCTTTCGACAGTTTGAATGTATAACAATCAACTGGCGCGCTTTGTGCAAGTGCGAAGCGAAAGTTATGGACGCTTTTGAGGGGAGAAATAAATGATGAAGGCTGTCAGTCGAATTCGAAATCTATATTTAGGCTAGGAGACAGAAAAGCTATTTTGACCGCGCTAACAATAAGTTGACAATAATGTAGACCATGTATAGGGCAACCGGTAGAGAAAATTCAAAATATCCAAAAATGCTAAGCAGTAAGCACAGTTTTGGCAAAAGATAAGAGCTGTATGACGGCAGTATGTATGAAAATAATTTAAAATTTTACGATCAAGGGCTTTTTTTACACTTAAAACATTAAACGATTATTCGAAAGTCTACCACAGACGTTAGAGTGATTGCGCTGTAATCCTCGGACAAACACCTCGAAAGTCCTCGGACAAACACTGTATATATAATCTAGGCTAGAAGACGTCTTGATTTACGTTCTAGCTTTAAAACTAAACTGACACGGTGATGTAACTTTTAAGGCGTTCGCCGTTGTTTGAGAACATTTTTAATTATTCTCGGATAAGCCGCGTTTTTTTAATTTTTATGAGCATAACTCTGAACTCACCCCGAACGTTTCGCTTCGAATTACTTGGAGCATGGTCACCGTTCATAAAAATTTCAAAACACAGCTTATCCGAAAATTATTAAAAATGACACGGTGATGTTCTTAGCCTTGTAAGACCTTTTAATAACACAAAAAAAACCTACAACAATGAAATTTTAAAATATCCGGTGAAAATTGGCAATCCTACTAAAGACTTTTTGGAAACCAGCCTTATGGCATTTGACTTCTTTACAATTCAAATAAATCTTGACAATGGAAAGTATTTGTTGCCTGAGTTGCGTGTGGTGCCACGGGTCTTATTGTATCCTCGTGCAATGTTACGCTTTAGGTAGACACTTTTACGTAATAAATTTATAATTTTCAACTCCATATTAAATCTCGGTACAAAGAAGGCCGTAACCTACTGAAATGGAAGTCGAGCATTGGGGATGGTAGCAGATTTAACCGGAGAAAATTTGTACTTCGCAAGGCTTTATGAAAAGGGTTGTAGCGGTAATCAACGGTAGAGGGCACCATATCGATTAGAAAATGGGTTTTGTTAAACTAAATGTGTTTTCAAGATGCATCTTACATTTCAAATAAAAACTCTTAAAATGATAAAACTAAAATATTTTGAGTTCGTAACGCTTTATTTGTCGGACCCTGGGTACAAGACCCTTGGTACAGGACCCTGTTTAACCTTACTGGCTACACTTATCGTATTAATTTAACCAATTAAGCTATTGGTGAACATTGGTTTCTCGGCCTATTTACATTTTAATCTTTTACCGCTTTACTAGCGATAAGTAAATTTTCCAGACAGGTCACTATTACCTACATTGGGTGCTTTTTTTATAGCTTTGTTAGTCATAACATTCTAGAAAATAATGACCGTTTTGAGCACAGGAACTACACGGCTTTTTGCTTCCTCCAAAACAGCACGACGTCCGCTAATAGCTACCACAGTCACGCCGTTGAATAACTGCAATGACGAGTAGTATTTTTAACTAGTCGGCTGTTTTATTCTTTAAAAAAATACACAATAAAAAATGTGCTGTCAATCTTTGGATCATCTAAAAATTAACACATTGTCTGCCGACAAAAAAGGCAAAAATAAAATACAAACTGTTGCACAAGAGTAAATATTTCGAGGACAAATATTTTTATACTTGTGCTTTTTTATACCATTTTCTCATTTATCCTGTCAGCAGTTGAATAACAACAATGATATCACCTTCATGTCGTTCCTTCATTTTCATTCATTAATAAAGAAACATGTCCAAACGTCTGTTGACCTACAAGAAACGTAACCACGTATAATCTTACTCCAGACATGAGTATCGATCGCAATACACTTCTTCATCGCAGACACCCGCCTCTGCGGCGAACAAAAAAAAAAAAAAAACACCAGACAAACTTAAATTAGTAATAGTTCCACCCTTAATGTATATTTATATTTCTGTATAAGAATAAACAACCATATTCGAAATGACGATTCCATACACATAACAATTTTCCCGATGATGAGAACACAGCAAACATTTAACAAAATATGATAAAGAGTACATTATATGAAATGTCATGAAGGATAACGCGCTTTTGAGTGGATACCATCGTACACATTCAAATAACACACAAACATTTACGGATGTGTTATATGTAAAATTTTATATTAAGGGTTCCTAAGGAGAACAACCATGTGTATGTGGCACACACGACACTATAGACAAAATGATGAAAAACAAAATAAACAACAGAGTAGACAAAACGATGATGGGGTGGATTTCGTTACTCCCCTCCTTAGATGCTTATCCTTTTATTGAGGAAGGTCGACGATGATGATTTCGAAAATCTGTTTCGTATTCACACAGATGTTGGTATATTGTATTTAACACTTAACATTTAGTTTAGGTAGCTGACTCGTGTCCAGCGCTCACCTGGTATCTCTTCCTTTAGATTCTGTCTTGTGTTACAGAAATCAGTATCACAACAATCGATAAGAAACGCTGGGTTACGTTCGTGACACCATGCAGGGTCTTGTGGGGGCAAATGGGTTTCTGAATGTAGACATCTATAGTGCGTGTACAGAAGAGTGGGTTAAATGATTTCAATACCAAGTCGAATTGTGCAGAGGTTTATTTAAAACTGAAAGGCGATTTATGGATTTAGATCAGGATAAATTTATTACTCACAAAAAACCGAGGTCATGACAAAATAATGTTAGTTTGTTACAAGGTAAAAGAGGTAAAATAATTAAGTGCCAACGTGTTTTCTACACCTATATTCGTAAATCACAAAAGGGATATTTGTTATAAAAAAATCTAAATAAATTTTAAATATCATGGATGACCAAAGAGAGGAACTAAAAATTAAAACTTATTTAGTAAATTTTACGTATTAGTAAACTGTACAACGATAGAATAACAAGAGAGAATAAGAGGCTCTGTAAGTCTTATTTTTCAGTCTTAAAATCTCCTTCGTATCAAAGCTGCACATCCAAAATCGCTGAATTAAATACTTTTACTCAAAATTTAAAGTGTTTTATGGTCTAAAATAATGAAAGCAAAAGTTTTATTTTTAGATACAGTAAATGGCTTTGTTGTGCCTATAAACTTTTCCCAAAGGACCATCGCAAATTGTGCCTTCTTAGAGCTTCTAGAGATAGATTATACCCTACTACCACAGCAAACAAGGTTGATTTCTGAACGTATAAAAATCGCGCGATTTTTCATTGTAGAGTGCCCTTATATCTCTTGGTCTACACTTTATCATTGACACTAAGCCATAATGTCACACAGGTTAATTTGTCGGACTTAAGAAATCCTAAAAAGTTATGAATAAATTTAATCAACATGTTCTGCAAATCAAACACGGTAGACTTTTCGCCATACGACACTCCTTTGCAAACAAAAACGGTTTACTACATCAATATTTGCGTGTGCTGTGGTCCCACTTGCCGATAAGACCTATTTATAAAGATTTGTTTGTCCACTCTGGATAGACCCATATTTCTAATACGTTTTCTCCATAGTGAACTTCTGAATTTGCCTCGACCTCATATCATGCCCTTACTTTAATGTGAAACGAATGATAAGTACAACTCTTGCTACAATTTCCCAAAATGCAGCGATTAAATATGGACAACCTAAAATGAAACATAAAATTTAAAATCTACACTAAATTTTAAGTAAAAAAATCCCTAATTTGATTATTTCTTTCTTTCTATACAAATAAAATCTGGAGCATCAACTGGACTGTTCTATATTCTAATGAAGAATTGTTAATTTTTCTTATAAATAATTCAAATTATTGGTTTGATCTAAAAAAAAAAAGTAAAAAATATGTTAAGTATTCTGCAAAAGAAGTCTGCGAAAGGTCGTTTTGAAGTCGTCTATTATTTTTTCCGACCAATACCGCAATAAAAATTCTATGCATATAAAAATTGAAACTGGTTTACCTACGTCTTGTCTCCAGAACGCTCTTCTGAGTGTAAAACTCATGCTCAATTCAGACTTGGATAAAAAAATATACGTGTTCTTGTCCCAGTAGGTATAAGTTGAGTATAAATAAATTGATTTAAATTTTAAAATTCATTTCAGCTTTTTTTTTTATAAATAATTTTTCAATCTATTAATATAATCATTATAACAGGTCATGTTAATATTGAAACTGGATTACAAATTATAAAAATTTTTAAGCATATTTTTTACCTTTTTGGTGCGTACGAAAAAAAAAGAAAATAGTACGTAATAAAAAAATGTCTGACCTTCAAAGATTGAGTTTAGAGATTTTCTACTTTTTAAAAGAATTTTATTATCGATCTTAACCTATATGGGCATCGATCTTACACATCGATCTTAGTCCACGGGAAACAGTTCCCGGTGACAACGTACAATGAGACTTGAGCGAAACGTTTTGGGCGAGTAAGTTTAAGAACTCATTTTAATTAAAATGCGGTTATATGCGAAAATATTTTCTAATGTCGATTAACCATCACGAAAATTTAAAAAATTATATCCCTTATTTTTATCAATATAAAGTACATAAAAATGATCTGTATGCTCGGTTATACTTCACCGATCGTTAGTTGATTCTGAGTGCTTCTTCGGATCTCCTAACTCCGACATAAAAATATGAATATACAAGCAGGGAGTCGTTGGCACACCTACTCGACTTGTTGACGTGTTGACACTTAACCACGTTTATAGACAACCGGATAATACTCCACTATTGTGAAAAAAGTCCATCATCTATTCTTTGATTTCTAAAAGTGAAAAGACTGTGTATTGTGCTGGGCCTTTAACGTAACTTTTGCTTGTAGAGCGAAAAGGAACGCGTCAGAAACCGATGGAGACATTATTTTTGAAAAAAAGCATTATTTGAAGGGAGAATATCCTTAACATCCAGCCATTCTAAGTCTATGTCAGTTTGCATACACGAAATATACCAGCTCTGTATAGGCTAATAACTACGGAATGGTTTAAACAAATTTAACTTAAGTTTTTCATTAATCAAACCGCTTCGAGGTTAAAAATACTCCAGTTCTTGCTAAATTTTACGGAATAAGATGACTGGATTATCTTTCATCGGACTTACAAATATATTTTTTCATCCGGCTAGCGCGGTTTAAAAAACCTACGTTTTGGTCTATTGCTTCAGTTCATATTAATAATCACTATTGACACTTTCTCCACCAAGCAACACGGTTTTTTGAAAGGAAGATCGACTACCACGAATCTTGTGGAGTTTGTCTTTAGAACTCTGTGTGCCATGGAACGCGGTAACGAAGTTAATGTTGTTACAACTGATTTCAGTAAAGCCTTTGACAAAATTTCTTTCAAAATTATACTTTTCAAACTTAAAGCTTTAGACTTTCCTCCCCTGCTCAAAGCATAGGTTAAATCATATCTAGAAGATAGATCCTATTGCGTCCTTTTCAGGACCGTGGTTTCTAACATATTCATTGCAACTTCAGGTGTTCCACAGGGTAGTCACGTAGGTGCCTTAATTTTTGTACTTACCATTAACGATGTTAATAATTTCTCTTCACTAAATCTAATTTGGAGATTTACGCTGACGACATAAGAATTTCCAGACTTATCTCGCACCCTGAGGACTCGCACACACTTCAGGTCAACCTTAACAAATTATTCTCCTGGTGCCAGCATAACTTCCTCGGACTAAATGTAAAAAAATTTCAGGCAATAACTTACTCTCGTAAGCGTTGCACTCTTATCCCCTCAGATCATACTTCTTTAACAATTAACTCGTACCTAGTTTTACTTCGATTCGCGATTTGGGCATTTCCTGTGATACTAAACTTAATTTTCATAAGCATTTTGACGACTAATTTACAGAGCCAACTCTTCTCTTGGTTTTATCAAACCTTGGTCTAAGGAGTTTTCCAACCCATATGTTACCAAAGCCCTCTACACAATCTTTATTAGACCTCTTCTTGAATACGCCAGTCAAGTTTGGTCACCCTACTGTCAGATCCATATCCAAAGAATTGAAACCGTACAGCGCAGAATTATTCGTTTCGCCCTGCGCGGTCTTAATTGGGATGATCCTTTCAACCTTCCCCCCTATGAATACCGCCTAAAATTACTCAACCTCCAAAACTTAAGTTTACGTCGCGATGTTGCTGACATACTTTTTGTACACCAGTTGCTAACTGAAAAGATCGATAGTCCATACATCTTCCAAGAGATTAATTTTAACACCAACCCCCGCCGTCTGAGACATGTCCCTCTTTTCCATCTTCCCTTTCATCGTACTTACTACGGAAAGAATGAGCCCCTCAACAGTATGCTTCGCAAAGCGATTGCCTCTGGCGATTCCTTTGAACTAAGTAACAGTAAATCCTCTGTTAAACGTGCGCTTAACTCATAATTAACCTCCACCTTACTTTCAAATTATATGCGGTAGTTTTCCATTATACGAATTTTATTAGATTTAACTTTTATCTTACAACCTAACCCACTATCCTATGTATTAATTGTACTAAAAATTTTGTATTTTTTGACCCACTTTTTGCAAGAAAAAGCCTTTTGTAAGCAACATCCTCTTTCCCTAGTGCTGCGAAAAAGCAAAAAGTCCTGTAAAAGCAAGAAAAAAAAAGTACAGAAATGATGAACAACTTAATTGAAACTCAGCTAAATCGCATGGGTCGGTCAACAATGGTTTTGAGAGTCAAGGACACGAAGATGTTTTGTGCAGAACAAGCCAATGATTGTCGAAACTAAAAGTTATCTGAATTCAGGTAAATTGGTTTTTTGCCCAAATCTTGGCAATCGTAATTTAAAACCTATAAAAAATAAAGGTTGTCCAAAAGTAGAAATAATTCGAAATTATATTGCAGCGTAAGCGTTCTAAATTTTCCAAAGTAAAGTACTGTTTTTTAGACTAAATATAAATATTACCATAAAGCATATACACTTTACCACGAACTACACCAACTCATAGGCGATTTCTCAGCCAATTCAATATGTGTAATAAAAATTTACTATAATAAAATGATTTTCCAGGCAAGATAACTACATAAAATAAAATTTATTAGCCATTACCACGAGAGAAACAATTAAGAATAAATTAACTTCTGCTCAACTTCATGCATTAATTCTACATTTACTATTAACCAAAATACATAAGAAGAATAATAGTCCGTTATAGAAGAAATTCAAATATGTCTCACTATACTATGCTTGTGAAACCGTTGCAAAAGAAGTGGAAAGCTCTAAAATCATTCAACAAAAAGAATTAAAATCTCGTTCAAAATATTGTTTTGTTATTAGAAAATATAAAGTGCACTACAAGTGTACAGGAAACAATATTAACAAGGGTGTTGTGCGCTAGTGTCTTGGCGACCATTAGTAGCAATAGTGATAGTAAGAGTTTGCATATTTGTACCTCCTAATTCCAATTTCAATAGCTCATTCTGATTGCAGTAGTCTGTATCACAACACTCGATCTTATAGACATTCTCTTTCTCCTTATTCGATAGGCATTCAATTGGTGCTCTCTCTAGGTCATATTTCTTGGGGAGGCACCTGGTTGACAAAAGTTCGTTGCACGTTAGGTTAGTTGTTATAGTAGAAAATCATAAAAAATAATAGTTTTGAATACAAAAGTATCTAACAACCCCATTGAGAAACTAAAAAAAATGGAAGCATCATCAACTTAAATGCCATGCTGCCTTGACAATGATGCCTTCCTAGAGGAACACCCCCCTTATCATTACGTGTTAGTGGCTTGATTATTAAAAACATTTTAAAAGGGAAAATTCTTCTTTTTTGTTTTACTGTTTTTTTTTTTCAAAAGGATCAAAACGCACTCACACTAGAAGTTATTTGTCACAAAAAGAGATAAAAAAAACCAAACGCGCGAAATAGGAACAAAAGCTTGGTGCAAACGAATTTTCAAATCGAATAGTTTTAGTAGGAATTTGGCAGGTCAGTCAGTGTGATCATCTTCAACAACAAAACGCAGTTAGGAGGCGAAAAACGGACAAACTTCTTGACTGTGTGAAACCCACCTTCTTTCAGGCCGTATTGTGGATTTTCGGGGTAATACCTTGTGGTCGGTTTTAAATCTAGATTGCAAAGGTCTTTTTCGCCACAACAGGCGTGACCACCTCTTCTGGCGGCCGGGCGAGCTGTGGGACCACCGTTTTTACCATCGTTGCACCAAATAAAATGACCCGGTGGCATACTTTGCGACATATCTAGGCATCTAGATGTTGATTTTTTTTTATTTTATATTCAATGTTGGTGTATTATAGTTTTAAAGGTGTTTAAGGTAAGTAAATTATGCATATGGACTTGAATTTACCTGTAACTGTATGTAATGGTGCCCTTGTTGAGTTCAACTGAGGTAAAACAGAGGCCATCGGTTTCGCAGATATTGTTACTTTCCTTGCAGATGTCACAGTGACATTTTAGAATTCCTGAAAGAGGAAAAGGCAAGATGTAAATTTATTTGTTTGTCATCTGAAAAAAAAACAATAGAAAAAAATAAAAATAAAAAAAACTGAGCTAACGAGCCCCCCCTTGATATATTTGTCATGGGGTGTATACGCTAAAAACCATCTTTCGCTTAAAGAGAGGTGGTTTTTGGCACGCATTGGAATTTTGAAGAACTTGTTCGAGAATTCTCCTTGCAGTGACAGCCAAGCCGCTCTAAATGCGTTGCTCAACCCTCTTGTACTCAAGTATTCGTTGAACTTAGTCGGAAGGCTAAATGCAGTGAATCTTTTTTGGGTTCCAGGTCACACTGGTATCCATGGAAATGAGATCTCTGATGAGCTTGCCAGACTAGGCTCAGAAGAGGTTTTCTCAGGCTCCGAACCTGCTTTAGGCCTGCCTGTATCTGTTGTCACGTCTGCCATTGATACTTGGATTTCTCGTGAGCAAAGGGCTCGTTGGCGTGACTGCGATGGGTGCAGACAGACTAAACGACTACGCCCGGACATCTGCGAGGGGTCAGCGTCTTTTCTTCTATATCTTAGGAGAATCGATTGCAGACTTCTTGTATGCGTCCTTACCGGCCACCAAGATTTTGCTAGACACTTGAACGTGTTAGGCTTAAGCGAAACCACCACCTGTCCTGCCTGTGGAGAGGACGACGATACAGTGGAACACTTCCTTTGCAGTTGTACTGCCTTTGCTCGCATCAGGTGGCGGATCTTTGGGGCTGACGTGGTGAGTGCCGAACCTAAGAACTAAGAACTTCATCGCTAAACTAAATACATTAATGTAAGGTGTCTGCATGGTAGTACAATGGACTAGAAGTTGTGTCTGAGTGCCCCATCGCCATAGCAACCTCCAACAAAAACGTAACGTAAAACCATTATGCATTCTCTTTTTTGTGCGGACTTTGTAATTACATTATATCAAATTTCAACTTTCTACGACTCACTCTCATCGTTTAAAAGTTACAACAGGTGCAAACGGCAGGCGCGAACGGACAACAAAGCGATACTTTAAGAGAATAATTAATTTTTCTAATTTTTGGACGGACCGCTAAAAAGCTGATATGATGTTGCACAAGGATACAGTTTGATAAGCACGTCTGCAGGCACTTAAGATGTCCCAGAACAGCCGACTCGCTTACAAGCGTATATTTGTTGACAAATGCCATTAAAAGTGGCAATGCAGTTGCAGTCTAATATTATTTGAAGCCTTCAAATTATTCCAATAGTTTTTTTTTTTTTTTGCAGCCTAACCAAATTTTGGAGTCGCATACGGATTAGCACGAATATAAAAATGCCAGACGTTTAAACGGCAACAAAGGGCTTGCCAGACACACCCAAAGATCGATTTAAAACGAATTTCTATTCAAACAAGCAGCCCAGTCTTTTTTACGTTTACTGCAAGAGGAGAATTTGTGAAATGGGTTGGGATGAGATTTCTTATTTTTCGAACGTCTCTCTCAACATTACTTACTAAGGAGCAAATAAAAATGCTGTAACAAAATGCTTATGGTATAAGATACGCACAGTTAGTCTAATTTTTTTTTAGCATATTTTCTTCTCTGATTATGAAGACACATAATGTCCCTTTTTATTACATTAGTTCTTACCATAATAACGGCGTTTTAGCTGCCTTTAAATTGCGGCCACATATCGAAAAGCCTTGAATAAAAATCTTCGTGAGTTTCGGCACGGAAAGCTTAGCAATCAACGAGGGCAAAACCAAGTATATGCTGTCATCAAGAGAAGACACCCAACACTGACGTCTTAGATAAAACAACACCATAGACACCATAGACAGTAGTTTGGGACTTTGTCTACCCGGTTTCCCATATAAATTCAGACAATGACACCAGCGCTAAAATCAAACGTAGGAACGTAGGATAACTTTTGCTAATCGCTGTTCCTTTGGGCTTTGAGCAACTAAAGTGCTGCTTCGAGAGGAAAATTATTCGGACGATTTATGGTCCCGTCTTCATAGACGGAGAGTGGAGGAGGAGCTCTAAAATAGAATAGTACGAGTTATACAGCGACACCGACCTTGCCAGAAGAATCAAATACAACGGCTGCGATGGCTGGGTCAACTTGGACGGATAGACACCAACGTTCCGGCCCGGAAAATCTTCAAATCCACCCTGCAGGGACGGTGCAGTAGATGAGCACCGAGACTCAGATGGCGCATGTGAGTAGAAAGGGACCTAAGCCAACTTCGCGTGCGAAACTGGAGACGGCTAGCTAGAGACAGAGCTGACAGGCGAAGTCTGTTGGCTAAGGCTTGTAGCACCACCTTAAGTTAGTAAGGAAACGTAAAAATCTTGAGTTAGTTGTACGGCTTCTTTCCCAATCTCAACCTAAATTATATACTTACTTACTTACTTAAGGTGGCGCTACAGTCCGGGGTGGACCTGGGCCTCAGCCAACAAGCTTCGCCAGCCAGCTTTGTCTCTAGCTAGCCGTCTTCAGTTTCGCACGCGAAGTTGGCTGAGGTCCCCTTCCACTTGCGTGCGCCACCTGAGTCTCGGTGCTCCTCTACCGCGCCGTCCCTGCGGTGTGGATTCAAAGATTTTCCGGGCCGGGGCGTTGGTGTCCATCCGCTCTAGAAGACCCAGCCATCGTAGACGTTGTGTTTTAACTCTTTTGGCTAGGTCGGTGTCGCTGTACAGCCCGTACAGTTCGATGTTATATCTCCTCCTCCACTCTCCGTCTATGCAGACGGGACCGTAAATCGTCCGAAGAATTTTCCTCTCGAAGCAGCCTAAAGTGTTTTCATCCGCCTTTGACAGGGTCCATGCTTCTGCACCGTAAAGCAGGACAGGGATGATGAGGGTCTTATACATGGACACTTTAGTTGCTCGAGAGAGGGCTTTGCTACTCAATTGCCTTCTTAGCCCAAAGAAACAGCGATTGGCAAGAGTTATCCTTCGTTTGATTTCAGCGCTGGTGTCATTGTCTGAATTGATAGCGGAACCCAGGTAGACAAAGTCCCTAACTACCTCAAAGTTATAGCTGTCGATGGTGCTGTTTTGTCCAAGACGTCGGTGTTGGGTGTCTTTTCTTGATGACAGCTCTTTGCCAGCTGACAGGTCTTTGCCGACCTTGACGGAACAGCGTGAGTTTTCCATCGTCATCCTGCACAGACTGACGAGTTTGGCAGGGATGCCAAAACTAGACATTGCGCTATATAGCTCATCTCTATAGATGCTGTCATACGCGGCCTTGAAATCGATGAAGAGGTGGTGTGTATCGATTTGGAATTCCTGGGTTTCCTTCAAGATCTGCCGCAGTGTGAATATTTAATCGATGGTGGACTTTCCTGGCCTAAAGCCACACTGATATGTGCCTATCAGATTGTTGACAAACGGCTTCAGGCGTTCACGCAGAACAGCAGAAAAGATCTTGTTTGCGATGTTAAGAAGACTTATGCCTCTGTAGTTGGCACAACTCAGAGGGTCTCCTTTCTTCATCGGGCAAACAATGCTGAGGTTCCATTCGTCGGGCATGCTTTCTTCCGACCATATCTTGCAGATGAGCTGGTGCATGCTCCTAAGCAGCTCATCGCCAGCGGATTTAAAAAGTTCGGCAGCTAGGCCGTCTGCTCCGGCTGCTTTGTTGCACTTGAGCTTAGACACAGCTACTTTCACCTCCTCCAGGTCGGGTGGGCGGTATCGTTCGTATGCTTCGTCGGTAACGTCTTCGCCCGGGTTGAATGGTTCGTTCTGCCTGACAGCGGTATTTGGTTCGTCCTCGCCGTTATACAGTCTGCAGAAGTGGTCTTTCCAAATCCTCAGCACCGACTACGATTCTACAACGATGTTCCCTTGATGGTCCTTACAGGCTTCAGTTCGAAGTTTATACCCTTGGCAGGACCTTTTGATCCTTTGGTAAAACTTTCTAACCTCATTCCTGTTGAAACATCTCTCTATCTTTTCAACCGCGCGCTTCTCGTGCTCTCTCTTTTTCCTTCGGAGAAGCCGGTGCTCCTCTCTCCTCCTCTGCTCGTAGAGCTCGCGAGCAGCTCTAGTCCTTCTGTGCAGCGCCGCTTTGTATGCTTCCTGTTTAGCTGCATGTGCTTGCCGGCATTCATCGTCAAACCAGGGGTTTCGTTGTGGTCGCCGTGTGAAACCCAGCACTTCAGAAGCGGCGTCCCTGTTGGCATTTTGGCAATGTTGCCACTGGCTATCAATACTTGATGCTGGTTGCATAGGACTTCGTAGAAGGTTTTGAGAGACTCGGTTGGAGAAGGACCTGGCGATCTCTTGCGATTGTAGTCGGCCGACGTCAAACTTCCTCACAGTATTTCCATTACTTGGCGCTGGTCGGGATATCCGCAGCCGTACCTTGGCTACAACAAGGTAGTGATCCGAGTCAATGTTGGCCCCTCGGAAAGTTCGGACATCCATGATACTGGAGGAGTGCCTTGCGTCGATCGCAATATGGTCAATCTGGTTGACGGTTGATTGATCGGGAGATCTCCATGTCCCTTTGTGGATATTGAGATGAGGGAACTGTGTACTAGCTACCACAACGTGTCGCCCCGCAGCAAAGTCGATCAGCCTGAATCCGTATCGGAGGTCGTGTCGTGCAGGCTATGCTTTCCGACAGTACGACCAAAGATGCCCTCCCTTCCTAGCTTGGCATTAAAATCGCCTAGGACAATCTTAATGTCGTAGCTAGGGCACTGCTCATAAGTTTTGTCCAGGAGCTCGTAGAACATATCTTTGGTCTCGTCATCTTTCTCCTCGGTGGGGGCATGTGCGCATATCAGGCTAATGTTGGCGAATTTAGCCTTGATGCGGATCGTCGCGAGGCGCTCGCTTACAGGGTTAAAGCTCAAGACTTTTTGCCTAAGTCTGCCTCCAACAACGAAACCACATCCAAATAGGCGCTGTCTTTGATGCCGATAGCAGTCGCCGTAGTAGATGTCGCAGTTTTTCATCCTTCTTTTGCCCGGCCCGTCCCACCGCATTTCTTGGATGGCAGTAATGTTTGCCTTGCAGTCGTCAAGGGCCTCCGCTAGTTCCTCGGCTGCACGTGGTCTGTTAAGGGACCTAACATTCCAAGTGCAGATCTGGAGCTCGTTGTCCTTTTCTCGTTTGCATTGGTCGTCAACAGTAAATCCGTCCGATTCCGAGGCTTGTTTCTGCTTCATGACTCGTGTTTCTTTACGTGGCCGGGAAGTCACCCCGACGGCACGACCCCCAACCTGGTGGACCAGATCCTTTGCTTAGCTCTAAGGACGGAGAGCCGGATAGCCCGCTCCTTATAGGCCTGAGCTCCGAATACGTCGTAGTAGCCCATATAAGGTATTCACTAAGTAGTTCGGCCTGACTGGAACTATGGACGCCACCGTTGATTCCATCTGGGGAATTCCTCCGCTGCCGTTCGGATGCAAGGAGGAGTGCCTTAGTGGGAACACTAAATTATATACACCAGCCAGAAAAGTCGTTTTTTTCGTATTTCATTCTACACGCTTGCACCTTGCACGACGAGCAAATAAGGTACAAAAATGAGAGCTTTTCCTTCTTTTCAGCAAAACATTAAGAGAAATTCCTTTTAATGAAAAAGCTAACTGACAAATTCTTTTTATCTCCCTCTGCGCAGTTGTCCAAGTAACAATTCTTAGACTGGAACTTTAAATAATAGTTGCGGTCAGGTTATAAACTGCCCTGAACTAAAATAATTCAATTAAAGGAGAAAGGAGGAGAAAAGAATTTCTCAGATCCGAACATAAAAATCATGAAAAGTCCCCGCAAATGTCCTCTACAGAGAAAAGAAAGGGTATTACAAGCAGAGCTCTGTAATCAATTTTAACATTCGTTACAGATTCTATAATTCTATATTCGGTTGGAAGGAAAGGAAGAGAAAAGAGTGAAAGGAAGCTGAAAAGAGTGACGCCAAGCCCGAAGTAGCTTATTTTGAGGGACACGTTGCAGGCTTTTCTTACTACATATTTTTGGTATTTCTACGCATAGCACTAGATATTGAGTGAGTAGTTATTAATGATTAAAAAGTGACCAGTTATTAATGATTCTGAGCAAGAGGTGAGGGTGTATTGTCCTCCTGAGAATGCATAAGTCCTGCATTCTCTTACCTGCCCGCACTATTTACAACCCTTTGAAAAGCCATGACAAGCCAGGAATTACACCCACATGAACAACAAAAAATGCATAGTTAAAGAACAAAAATGAACAGAATCGGTGATTAGATCTAGAATCTACTAATGATTAGAAAAGAGGTCATCAAAGTAAGGAGAAGATTCGGCTGGGGGAACTACCGAAAAATTTTTGTAGTTCACGCTGCTCTTGCGTAGCTATTCGACGGAAAATAAATTAATTATCCTTAATTATTAATTGGTATTATATTATTTATTAATTGGTATTATTATATATTAAGAATCTCCTAAGTACTCATTGGTATTATGAGTATTTAGGAGATTCTTAATATCATATGTCCCTTATAAACTTGAACAACTGGCGCGTAGAGAGTTCACACGAAAACAATATGCAAATAAAGAATTGGTTGTTGACTGTAACAATTGCAATATGGATATCCTACAAAAAGACCAGACAAGACGACGATTTGGCTTGTTTGCGATTTTTATATGCGTTTTTTTTTTTTGTTAGATTTTTTGGCACTCAAAGCAAGTGCCGACCCCAGCTAAAAGCTTTTTTTTCATTAACTGGTCCCGAAAACTGCATTTGAGCTTGTTATTTTCCACTTTCCTATCTTAACACATCTCTTATTGCTTTTCTATCAAGTAAACAATGCGAATGCAACTTGTTTACAAAAATAAACTTTCTTATCATGATTATTGTAAATTTCAACAAAAAACACCTTACATCGCCAATCAGGGTCACATGGATGAGTCGTGTGAACCATTGAGTTAATCCAATTATTACCTACGACATGTTTACTAAAGGCACGAGACATAGGTACACTTCATACACGCGTTGGCGTACAAAAACTCATCCCTCCCACGAACAGCGCGAAGGTGTGTAAAGAGCATAAGAAAAATGTCCAACTTACTGTCTTTCTTCTTGCCGTAGCTGGAGAGCATGGGCAGCGTTTGAATTGGTTGCTCACTGCCACCAACGTAAGTGCTGCTGGCCGCTACTGCCGTTGAGTTTGCCCTGTCACGCACGCCACTGCTTGGTGTGGTGTTTAATAAACCTGCGAGGGGGGTTGCTGTTGATACATTATCATTGCCGATAGTGAAATTCTTGCTGCTGATAGTGGTAATACTAGATGCAGTGGGTACTTGGCTGGTGTTCCCTGTTGTTGTTCTTGGAAAGCCTACAGTCGTGCGGGAACAGAGGGAAAGGGGTTATGAACATTATATCAGTCAGTTTAGGACCACAAAAAAAGAGCTTACCGCAAACTTTCAGCGGCTGTTGTATTGCAACTATAGCGACATAGAGTGGCAACAATACTTTTATCGCCGCCACCTTGAGGGGTTCCGAGTTAGATTTTCCTGGTAAATGCATACCTGTACCGAAAAACTAAATTCAACGCGATTCGACTAAGCTTTGTTTCCGGAAGGAGGGGTGGGGTAGCGGGGGCGTAGACGACGACGAAGAGGACCGAAAAACTACGTTTTCCTTGAAGTTAAACAGTCGATAGCCTGCGAACTTTAACACATAATTTCACCATTAGGGGGTTGTTTCTCATATTTTGCGTTTATAATTTGGAATATGGGAAAAATTCATGAGGCAGGGAAACACAGAAGTTGAAGGGCAACGAAAAATTTCACAAAAGTTTACGTCTCCGGGGCCCAAAGAGTATTGTTAGCCTCGACTATCACGTGAGATTTATTGGTTTTCATTGTCAAATAATCACAATTTAAGAACTTTGTTGGATGCAACAACTTTCGAGTTGTCTAATTTAGTAAATTTTTCGCGGATTGCAAACATAAGTTGTATTAAAATTCAAAAACACTTTGCACAAAAATTCGGAATAGTCCTGCAACAAAATAAATCGCCATTTTCTTTTGGGAGCCGACGACAGACGAAAGTGACAGTTCTGTCGTGTGGGAAGAAATTGGGGATAGCTTAGGGCGGCGTTATATTTGTGCGAATTTTTGTTTGTTCAGGAATTCGAACATCTTGAATATTAAAAATGCATAATGTGCACCACGTATATAAATTAGTGAACCTATTATCACAAATTACTGAATAACTAGATATTCAACTTGCGTCCCTCTTACCCTCCAACACCCATTTGTTTACGTTTTTTATAAAGTCTTTTAAACTTTTTTAAAGCTTTAAATTTCCGTGTCGGTGAATACGTGCAAGAAGATGCAACAACAATTTACCTTACTCGATCAGCTGGTGTAAAAGCTGCAAAACGAAATTCCATGAAAATGACGAATTCATGAATTTACTCATATTTGTAAACAAATGTCGGAGAAGGTAAGTTCATCAATTTCAGCTTGTGGGCAAAGCTTTTACATGTCCGAAGTTGAATATCTAGTTATTCAGTAATTTATGCTATTATCTAACTTGTGTCCCCCTTGTCCATCGACACCCTTTTGCTTTTATGCACTTAAAAAAACTGAGTCTCGGTGAGTACAATTGTGAGAATAAAATAAAATAATAAATAAATAGAGTGGCGCAACAGCTCGAGGTGAACCAGGGCCAACTTCTCAACAATGTATGCCGGTGTGTTAATTTCTTTACATACAAGGGGACCTACAATTTTTTGCCGAATCCGAACGGCACTTTGAGAAGTTTTTCAAGACAAATGATACTCTCGGAGGGGTTGTCAGACCCTCGCGGAGGTGGGGACCGTGAAAAAGAACAAATCTTTTTTTTTCAGGTGACGATGGCAGGATTCGAACCCAGACCTCCGACAATTGTGAGAAACTATCCAGCAATGTTTGCAGTACGTAGTCAGCACTTTCATCAGCAGTGAAATCAGCAATGAATTTAATAACCACGTCAGTGGAAATGTCACATCTCGGTTTTTTTTCGTCCTATGTAAAGTTAGCTTCTGCTTTCAAGGGTGCTTTTTCGCCTGAAAGCATCTAGAAATACATTTTTGAGGTTGTTCATAGACGAACAAGGACGAAGATGAATACAGACGTTTTGCAGGTATTTTCTTACAGCTTTTCTACGAGTCAAATGTGCAAGTATAAAAGCATAAAATAAAACAATGTTCCCAAAAGAGACCATCCAGCTAAATTTTCATAAAATAGCTAAAAAAAAAACCATTAAATATGTTGATGTGAATTTCGTTCACAAATTTCATACCAACTTGACAAACATCAATCAGCAGTACCATCCAACATTACCATCCATAATTCTGTCGCAGTGGGCACTCCTCAGTGCATTTAATTGTTTTAACAGGTCCAAAAACATCCACATCAACAGCAACATCAACCTTTTTGCGAATCTCTTTACACAATACAGCAAACAAGCATGAATCAAAGGATATAAAGATTACAACACGGGCTTGTTATGACATTTGTGTGACAAATCTAACTGTAAGTCTGACGTCATGGGATGGAATTGCCACTTTGCATGCATGTAAAAAAAACAGCCCGTTTGCTTATGTGCGTTTCGTTTGGAGTCAAAAAAAAAAATTTGAAGTGGGTATGGGTATGTCAAAACTGACAGATCTAAATTTGAAAATGTTTCTTTGGTGGCGAAAATGAGGGGAAATTAAGGGGAAAACTGCCATTTCTCGAATCTGAAATCGCAGAAAAAAATCTCGTTTTTTAGCAAGATTCATTTTCAGATTTACCAATACCAACAGACTGTGTTGACAGTTCGTTTGTTTACTTCGTGTAAATTTGGAACGGGTTGGCCTTTCTACAGAAATAATTTTGTTTTGTTTCATAAAATGTTTGCATTTAATTGACTAGTGCAAAAACTTTAATTTCAACATGGGCTTGAAATGGAAAAACTGTATTCATCCTAATCATGTTCTTCGACAGTCACAGGACGCGGTATTCGTATATTTTTAGGCGAAGAAGCACCCACGACTTTGCCGAATGTTAAATTAAACCAAGCAGGCTTCGAATTGCGTATATTATAAGGGACTTGGTGCACAAATATGGTAGCAAAGAATAAAGTTGAGGTTTTTTAATGTAAAAACATAACAATGGCTTATTTTGTTTCTAGTTTCGTCACAAACAAGAACAGAAAATTTACGCAATTAAGCCACAGAAAAATGTAAACAAACTAGGGATGGGAAACAATTTTTTCAGTTGGTACCTAATAAAATAGGGATGGAAAACAATTTTTTCAATTAGTACTAAAACGGAGCCAATGTACTCAGATTAATTTTGCGTTAAAAAAAATAATTTGCCAATTAAAATAAAAGTTTTTTAATGGAAAATAAATATAGCACTTTCAATTCCTAAGCAGAATATAGCTTGAATTTTCGGTAAAGTAAAAAGTGTATTTCAAGCTAGGCTGGTATGGTATGGTATATAGACATCTTCAATGAATTTTTTGAAACCTTGAATGTTTTGAACCTCATTTTCATCTTGAAAATGGATTTCAAGACATTCAGGTCTTTTCTCGTAAATATATCACATTGAGCAAAAAAAATATTAGTCATAATTTCGTAGTAAAACGGCAGCAACTTTAAAGCATAAGAAGTTCTTTATCGAAACGCCTACAAAGTACTATTTCAAACTAATTTGTTAACAGAGTTAACACCACGCCGAAATACTCTGTTAAACTAATTCGTTAACAGAGTATTTCGGCGTAGTATGATTTCAATACCTTAGATATTTTTGGCGAATGTAAATCAAAGTAAAAATATAACACCATTTCTCATCGAAGTCTCTCTTTTTGTTGCGCTAACTTATGCGTAACGATTTATTTACGCTAACGCCGCATTGTCATTGTTTTTGTTTTTAAAACAGTCACTTGTTGCATAGTGCCGTCAACATATTGTTGAAATAAAAACATTATGGTAAAGTAAATTACCATTTTACCTTGAAGAAAAAATAGTTTTTACAAGACATTGTACTTTTACTCCGATTGTACTTTTTTGCTTAACCCGACCCAGTGCAATTGTATTGGCCTTCCCACCCTTCAAACAAAACTAAGTTATGGCAGGTCTCACCTATTCCCACCTGTACTATTACAAAAAATCTCAATTTAATTTTTTGTTTGATTCAACCACGAAAAAATAAAACCTGGTTTTTAATTTACCCAATACCAAAAAAAAACCACATTACACAACAATCTGCTGGCCAATCACAGATCAGCAATCTGTTTTGTTTGGAAACCAGTGACGTGCGATGCAGTGGGTGTACTGTTTTTTTTTCAGTGTGACAAAATTGTATGCTCTGTGATTTGCTAAAATATTATGCTCTGAGCAAGCTATCAAATAAAAGGTTGTCTGATTTGTTTCGTCAGATAACGCACAGAACACGTAGAATTCTGTACGGTTTGAATCGATTATTCTGTCGATTCAAAGAGTAGAAGAGATTATTTACCCGATTGTCTATGGTAAATCTCGTAATTTAGAGGGGATTTAAGGAAGAATTGTCTTTATCGTAGATTAGAGCCCGGTGGAAACACCCTATTAACGAATGCAGTGCAAGTGCTTTAGCGGACAAACACCAATAGTTGTTTATGTAACATAATATATAATAAATTATTGGTTCGCAAAATCGTCGCATTTACTAAAAAAATTACTGATCGAATGGAATGGGCGATTCAGTCGGATTTGTTAGTTATTACAACTGTCATTAACTGGTAATTTTTACTTGCATAATTTGTAGTTTCAATAATTGCAAAATATAGTCCAGCACCATAGCATTGACTAATGATTCCTACTTGGGCTGCGCCACACCATTTTTGCCCAGCAAAAGCAGATTCGAAATGAAGCAGCAACAAAATTCTTTTCCCACGAACGCCAAGATTATTCCTATTAGAAATTTCATTTTCAAATTTTTCAGTGAAGCAAACTAATCTCGTCCCCACCGAAAGACTTTTTTTCAATTTTCCTTATGACAAAATGTGAAATGAGTTCCACAGTAAACTCTGAATACAATCAGTTTTCGTGACCTTGAAACAAAAAAAAACCGACTGAGCTCCGGAATTTGAACTACTGTCAAAAAAAAAGTGACAGTCAAAAACTGTCAGGACTCACGTAAACAAAACAGAACATTGCTTTCTCTCCTTTCCTACAGTTTTCCAATCAAATTTTTATAATTTATTACTGAAGTATTGAAAATAAGTATAATTATGTTTCCTCTAAGTTCGCAAAAAAAATACTGGACATTTACCAACGAACAGGATCTAAACGAGCGACGGATAGAACAGAATCGCAAATTCATCGAAACGCATGGCGGGTCAATGAGTGTTTGTTTTTGCTCCGGAATTACTAAGGAAAAACTTTCTTAATGTTCTGTTTTCTTTGTTTTCAGGAAGAACAACAAGAAGCATTCTTTCTATCACCATCCGAGGAGCGTTTGCTGCTCAAGCAATACGAGTTGCATTTAAAAGACTTTTGCCGCCGTTTCGATCCGCCAATGCCCAAATGCATCGTGGGGACTGCTTTCCACTATTTCAAACGATTCTACCTCAAGAACTCACCCATGGACTTTCATCCAAAGGAGATATTGTAAGTTGAGTTGTGGAAAATTAGGAACATAGGAGTGTATTTCCTATTTTTAGAGCCACCTGTGTCTATCTGTCGTGCAAAGTTGAGGAGTTCAACGTGTCCATTGGCAAATTTGTCGGCAACATTAAAGGTGATCGCGTCAAGGCCATGGACATCATTCTCTCAAACGAGCTGCTACTCATGCAACAATTGAACTACTACCTCACTATACATAATCCTTACCGGCCAATTGAAGGATTCCTTATTGATATAAAGGTTAGTTGAAGGACTATTAAATAAGTTTCTTAAATAATGTTCTGTGGGGTGCCGTGGCGTAGTGGTTAGCGTGTGTGCTTACTACGCCGGAGGCCTGGGTTCGAATCCTGCCATCGTCACCTGAAAAAAAAAAAAAGACTTGTTCTTTTTCACGGTCCCCACCTCCGCGAGGGTCTGACAAGCCCTCCGAGAGTATCATTTGTCTTGAAAAACTTCTCAAAGTGCCGTTCGGATTCGGCAAAAAATTGTAGGTCCCTTTGTATGTAAAAAGAAATTAACACACCAGCATACATTGTTGAGAAGTTGGCCCTGGTTCACCTTGAGCTGTTGCGCCACTCTATTTATTTATTTATTTATTTAAATAATGTTCTATCTGGTTTCTCTAGACTCGTTGTTCGATGAATAATCCCGAACGGCTTCGGGCAGGCATTGACGAGTTCATTGAAAAGACATTCCTAACCGATGCTTGTCTGCTGTATGCACCATCGCAGATTGCTCTAGCCGCTGTCTTGCATGCTGCCAGCAAGGAACAAGAAAATCTCGACAGCTATGTGACTGAGAGCCTCTTTCACTCAGCTAGAGACAAGTTACCCATTCTCATTGAAGCTGTTCGAAGTATGATTGAAAGCTGTTTGCTTGAAGGTAACAATTGCTGATGAATGTTTTTTCAGAAATCCGTTATATGGTCAAGACGATTGAAGTCCCCCCGAAGGACAGAGTTAAACTTATCGAAAAGAAGCTAGATAAGTGCCGAAATCAAGAGAATAATCCCGATAGTCAGATGTAAGTCGGAAATTTGAAATTGGCATGTCCAATGACTAAAGTTTTTTTGTTTAAAACAGTTATAAGCAACGTATGAAGCTGATGAACGATGATGACCTAGAAGTCTTGGACACTTCCTACCAAATTGCTAATTCCAGTGCTGACGTTTCGATGCTGAACATGAGCTGAACACATTTCCCTGATTGTTTTGTTAATAAATCGTTTGCTTAAACGAAACTTAAAGAGAAGGGTTAATCTTTTAGGCAATGTCAGATACTTTTTCATGCGACTACCTAGTTTCTTGGCGAAGTCCTGTCCATATGAAAATAGCTTTTATTGGCGTATTTACAAAACTATTTACAGTATCTCCCGCCCAATTATCCACTTAGACTTTAGCGTTTGCCTAATCCCAGACCCACTCCAGAGCATGTTAATTTTTCTCGACCGTAAAAGTGACTGGATTTTTCATCACAGACTGACCACTTGATTGTATTATGAGCTTCGGTATGTTCATTACCAGGCGAACAGTTGATGGAGGTATCTGAATCTCAGGAGCAGCGCCAATGACCAGCGAGCTGTTGACATTACCAGATGTATCTACGAAGAATGACTAAAATAACAACTAAACAGATATCGCCTTTTCACTGTTCTTACCACAAAGAGAGCAGTTCTTATGCTTTGCCAAATCAAACCTTAACTGCTGAATGACCTCTTTTAGTTGGAGGTTTTCGGCCACAAGCTCGGCGTTCTTCTTCCTCAGGTCAACGTGTTCCATTTTTATTTTGTTGCGATATCGGAGAGCTGCCGCTCGCCTTCTTTCCATGCAGTCTTCATCGAAGGAATGCTTGGGTTCCTCTTTTTTCCTTTTTAGCGAAGGCAAAAGGGTAGCGGTAGTGTGGGCGCGTTTCGCTTTTGAATTGGAGTTCAAAATGGCTTTCAGGCGCTCCTTTATTGGCAGCGCCGACGTGGGAGTTGTACTAGAACTGGGCTGTGTAATGTTGGTTTTTGGAAGAATGAATGGTTTAACCGTTTGCACTGGAATCGTCGTATTGACTACGGGACTGGGGAAATTCAATGTGATCACTTGTGGCTGGATCAGTTGAATCTGTGTAGCTTGTGGTTGGGGTTTTGAGCTCTGCTTGGGCAGAATCATCGGCAGCTGTTTTTGTGGCTTCGGACTGTCAATGATTATGTGGTCATTTGACAGTACAACTGGAGGCGATGCAGCTTGTGTGGGGGTAAGTGGCAATCGCTGACACGAAATACCACTCTCGGTATTCTCAATGTTTGGAAAAACTTGAGGCGTATGCAGCGAGTCATGGGAATTGCAATGGATTTCGTTCTGTAACTCCGAAGAGGGTTGAGTTTGGTTTTTTTGCTCCACAGCTCGGCGGAAAGTTTCATCGAACGGGTTGACATGACGCAGATCATCGAAGAGACCAACTTCTTCGCAGTTCTTGATGAGACGTGTGGGAGTGGGTGTTTGGTCAGCTGGGTAAGATTTATTTTTCGCTAATGTTCCAAGCAAAAGGCAAATAGCAAAACTTACCAACAAATATATTTGCTGATTTCTGACCCAAGCCCAGATTAAGGATCATCTCGTGCTTTTTTTCGTGGACATTTAGGTGGTCTTCGTTGGTGAAGCTCATGCCACAGCCGGTTTCCTTGCAGGCGAAGGGTTTCGGTGTTGTTATATCATCCATATGGCACAGAATTACATTATTTTGAGCTTGTAAACAATTAGCATAAACAGTGCATTGTACAACATTAAAACTGCAAATACCAGAAAACTTTCTTATCAACAAAAAGGTGAAATGTCAAATATAATCCACCAGTGATGCCAAGTTTGGGCAATATCAAAAGTTAATTTAGATAAAGAATTTAAAATATGGGCAATATTAAAAGTTAATTTAGATAAAGAATTTAACATATATATATTTTTAATTTTTAGATAAAATATTAATTTTTTATCTAGCCTAAGCTAGATTGAGAAGGTTTTTTATGTGGGTATTGCAGTTTGAAGATTTGATAATTACCTACTCAAAAGCATATCACAAAACGAAGTGAGATTTTGTGAAATTTTGTTAAAATCGAGTCAGATTGACGATTGAAAAAGCCAGAATGCGATACCTGGGGATCAAATTTGGAATATGTAAAGACCTATAGCTGCCAACACAAATCTCGAAGTTGCCATGCGGACCTGCTTTCTATGAGCGAATTAGCGTTTTTTTGTGTAAGTTATCAGCCTGATTTGTCAAGAAAATAAATTATTCTTTCAAGAAAAGCAAGTAAGAAGGAATATATCGTTCGTAAACAAATAATTTTCGTACGCGTGTGAAAAATTGAGTGACAACAACAGCCAGCTGTTGACGTGTATATGTCTTCACATAATCCAAAATTGACCGCCAGGGGAAAGCCTCCAATCGTCAAGTAAGGAAACCAATCTGACACCGAAAAACGGTGTCAAAATAGAGTCAAGGTTTTGAAAGCAAAAGGTCTTCGAAAAACGGTGATAGCTAAAGCCGCGGTGTCACAAGGAACAGAAATAGGAACAGAAACAGAATTTCATACATTAGCAACGCAAAAAGCATTCAGCGAATTTAGGTTTCAGTTGCTAATGTATGAAATTCTGTTTCTGTTTTTATTTTACGTTGCTTGTGACAACGCGGCTTAACAATGTTTTAATCTAGGAACAGAACTTAACTTTTTTAATCTTCTTCCGCTGATCGCAGTTTTAGTATAACGCGATTCAGAGCTTGGCAGGGGTATTGAGATGGGGTAGCGGAAGGTTCGCCTAAGCGGTGGCCTTAGTTAATGTCCAACCACTGGTTTTAAACTTTTGAAAGCCATGTGATGAGTTAAATACCCCTGGCTTGAAAGGAACTAAGATTGCAAGCGAGAGACCGATGTCGAAGAAAAATCAAGTTTAAATGTATCCATCACTTTATATTATGTCTCCATGGCAATTTAAAGAAGATACACGGAAGACGATTAAAAATAAATCCCAAAGTAGCTACACCGGACTAATATGGGATTAATTTGGCACGGATACTCTGTTTCTGTCACTTTGACTCCTAAAAGAAAGTGGCGATGGCATTTCCTAGGAACGAAAAACGATTTTCGCTGTGAGAATCACAACAGAAAACGAACTTGTGACAGATACGTTTGTCGTATGGACAGTTTGAGTTTTCTTTTTTGATTCTCAAACTGTTACATAGATGTAGAAAATAGGTTTGTGAATGGGGTAAATGGAATTTATGAGAGGATTTATTTTTAATCTCTTGCCGAGAGGATTTGATTTGTATGGTAAATCGCGTGATTTGTAGAGGGCTTATCGAAGATTTATATTAATCATGGATAAGTACCCTGTGGAGACATGGCATAAGGAGCAGGGCTATATTCGCGTAATTTTCCGGAGCACAATCGGCAAAACGACTAAACTAAACTACGTCGTTTTGAGATTGCTTCTTGTAACATTACAATAGCATCATTTAGTCGAATTGTTCGTCGTCTTTAATTCCAAAAAAAGCATACGTTAGTCAACGCATTGTGACAAAGTAAAGGTTACCCAAATTTTTCGAATATTCTGGGGAATATGTAGAAACCTGCAAAAATGTCTAACTGAAAATTTTGACTGTTTGTTGACTGACAAATGCTTTTCCCGCCTTAGTTTTATTGGTCCGTTTTTGTTAACTTTTTTTATCCAGTTGACAAGTCAACTTTTATGGGTTAGGGTCAAAATTGAGTTTTACAAAATGCTGGGAATGTCAATTTCATAGAGTGCCATAGTGAATTATGTATGCAAACCCCCTGCCTGTGTTCTTTTTTGACCTTTACTTACCTTAGTCATTCAGTTGGAAAACCGAGCCGGTCTACAGAACCAATGCATACTATCAATGCAGTGCCTTCTGAAGAACCTAAATGATGCCAAAAGACCTCCTCCTCGAATGAGCTGAGAGAAATTATTATGATAGATGGATTATCAAGATAGATGGATGCAGAGATTTATCGCTAATATAGACTCTCGAAACAATATAGGAAGCATGGGGAGCTGAACTTCCACCTAACGCATATATGCTCACTGGTTATAACTCTTTTATAACCTCCCTTCACAGATCTGGATCCTTATTATCTGCATAGAAGGAGTTGAAAATGCAGAACAAGTAATCTTTCACTGGCCGCGATATCACGAACAGCGTAGCCAGCTAGCAAACAGACTCGGTGAAAGCTTAACCCCAGTGAACATAATCACATCAGACATATGTTGAGCACGCAGGAAGCTTGGGAAGCAGTTAATATGAAAGTGCCTATTATCATCAGGAGTAGGAAGGAAGGTGAGCTTAGTAGGTGGAAATCTGACACTTTTGCTGAGTGCGGGCACAGTTTCGCCTTCAAAAGATTCCCACCTCCCGTGCAAAATAAACCTTAACTTAACTGCAAAAAGCGTAAGTCCACTTTAAAACTGATTTTGCTCTTATGGCCCATTTCCTTTATAAACATTGTGGGATTATGATCAAAGGTTTTTGGAGCCTTTGGCCCACGTGGATGCTTTTTATAAGTTCACAATAGTATAGCGGAATAACAGAGGCAAAGTCTATTTAAAAGTAGATTCCAGTAGCTTGGAGATTGGTCCAGGCCGATGTAAGCAAAATGGATGAGGATAAAACTGTATAGTCTCAGTTTAGGTATAGTCCGCGGGGTAAACTATAGGCCGAAGCAGGTAGATAAATTTCATAAAATGAGCTCTGTGCCATCAAAAATGTTTTTGTGTGAAATGGCCCAACAAATATTATTTCTTAACGCTTTTTGCCAGTGTTAAATAAAAATTCTTCTGTCAAAAAAGTCCTGTCAAAAAGTAAACAAGCACCGTATGCGCTGCACGGCGTGTAAACCATATGTTCAATCATTTTCAACATTCACGATTCGGCCCTATCAAAATGCAGATATTTTCAATAAAAGAAACAAAAAAGCACGAAGCTAAATTTTCCCGAAACAACAAGTGAAAAAGCTCCCAACGGAAACATGCGCTTTTGTCACGACAAAATACACGCTACCTATGTTTGTTGTCAAACATATTCTTATCGCGAAATCATCCCCAAAAACGCACATGGAAAAATCGTGGGAAATTCCTTAAATTCATTCATCTTCTCTCTGTTGTTATGTTGGCCGCAAAGACCAACTCTCAATCACTCTCAGCAACCGCAACAGCCCACACGCACATCCAGCTTTTTCTTGCAAAGCTTTTCATCAATATCCAACTTGGAAATGTATCGCTATCTAGGCACACTCGGTCAGTTTTCTTTTCAGTCTCTAACTCGAAGCTAAACTTTCTCATATGCTGTCTCACAGCTCTTTGCAAAGATCCTTTTTCACAAGTAGATACAGTTCACCTTTTCAATACACTTTGTAAATAAAATAACTTAAAAACGTGTTGCCCCATCAAAAATGGGATGTTTTAATCGGGGGTGATAAACTAGTTCGAGTTTTTAATTTATTCGTGCTTAAATTCTTTTTTTTTTGTTCCATCAAGCAAGATAAATTTATATATATTTTGATATTGTGATATTTTTCACAGGCACAAAAAGTGGAAATAGTGTTGAAGAAATTGAAGCCTGGTTGAAAAATTTGAAAAAGTGTTTTTTATGCTTTAACAAAGAAAAGTGCTTATGTCAAACTCGCAAACAATCCAATTTCTCTATACACACATAGATGTGCATATACCTTCCGCATTGCAGATAAACATTTTGTCTTTCAAGTGTAGAACTCCCTCATCCTTGCATGATGTCCCAAAAAAATACCAAAAATCATTTCATTCGAGGATTCGCCATAAAGTCGCTGTCACTGTGAGGGATTTTCGAAACTGACTGAGATTATTGTTTATCACGAAAAGGTTTGATTTGGTTCTTATGAAAGGCTTGTAACAGTTAATCCTTTCCAGATATTCAGGGGAAAAAATGAATAATCTTTTAATTGAAAATGCGTATAATTTCCATTATGGTAACGTTGCCAAAGGATGACGTTGCGGAAAAGAACCATGCAAATGGAAAAAAATAATAAATAAATCGATTTAAGTGCTTGCATACATACGTATGTCCCAATTACATTTAGAAGGAGGCGCTCGCACATCGGAGTAGTGCAAAACTTTCGCCATTTGGGTCAACAGAGCACACGACACACCACAACGAGGACGGCATTTTCGAACTGCTGCTGCAATGGTAGCCGGAAGGACATGTTGTTGTGTGTTTTTGTTCAAGGGCTCTCGTGAGTTTTCTTTATCGTCTTGATTTAATGAGCAAAAATAAAACCGTCATGGTCTTTTTACCAGTTAGGACTTAGAAGCCGTATTGATTTTCCCTACAGCCTACACCCAAAAATGGGTTCTTTGTTTTTAAAAAGGAAAAGAATTCTGTTGTTAAATTACGTGACATCTTTCACCCTGAGAGTTCTTTCAACTTTGGTCATCACTCTTGTTTTGTTTTGTGTGTACCGAGGTGCCAAATGTTGAATGCAAAGTTTTGTTCGTATTCATTTTTGATCTGCAGGGGGTCTAGTTAGGATTTGATTAAATACTAAATTGTTGGCTTCCATAACCCTTATGGGGTAAATAATTTGACTTTATTAAGGGCATGATTACAGACGATGGCTTCTGCTACAAAATGTTGCGTATACGCCACAGTATCCTCAAAAATATTTTTTTACTTACCTCAAATCGTTATTGATCTAAACCAAAAATTGTTGACTAGTTTAGATTGTATGCTACTTTTCTTGTGACTTTTCTTCTGTAATTTTTATTGCAATTGAGCATCATCAGTGTGATCATCAATCAGTCAAAATTGGAGAAATTGTCAAAATTTTTAACAGCAGAAAATGGCAACTTATGCAGTCAATGTAATTGAGAATTTTAGAAATTGACAGAATTTTTGACAAAAGACCAGTAGATGCCTCAATGTCTCGCAAAATCAAGCCTCTGTCATTCCGACGGAAATGTATTAGTTCCATCATTTAATGAACTTACGGTTTGTTTGTCAATGTCACAGCAGCATATTTCACAATAGATAAATCACAATATGCGAGTGTCATGCAGTCTGATATTCGAGGCGTCAAAGACTTGTCATATGCCAATGACAGATGACGTGCAGCCTAATCAAAAGCCTAATTAAAAGCCTAAAAAGTACAAAATACACACTCATGCCCCAATACGATCTAACTATCAAAGAGCAGAGGCATGGAACTTCTTGCTAGGTAAAAATTTAACCTTTTTGTCGTTAGTACACATTCTCTACAACTCGAATGCTTTTCAGAGGTTCACTATTTTGACCATGGAAACACGGTGACGCTAAAACGCGCGACTGATTGTCGTTCGGCTAGAAGCAAACGCATTTAAATAGACAACACATGATTGCGGCTTCGACACTTGGTCGCGAAACTCGATTGGCGACAAGTTTCTGAATTGCGACTTTTTCAAGCCGCACGACAAAAAAATTATTATTCTTTTAACGATGCAAATTACGGTTCTCAACACAATTTACAGGAATCGCACGGAAAATGAATGAATTTGTTGAACTTACAACAAAAAGCTGTCAAACTGAAACTTAACGATGAAAAACACATTGTTCTTCAAGAACGACAGGAACCGCACGGAAAATTATTGTTCGCAGAAAATCGCGCGGTTTTTTGTCGCAAGTTTTTTTTTTGCCGTGTACCTACTTTAAGCCGCGGTGTCACAAGGAACAGGAACAGAAACAGAAACAGAATTTCATACATTAGCAACGCAAAAAGCATTCAGCGAATTTAGGTTTTAGTTGCTAATGTATGAGATTCTGTTTTTGTTCCTGTCTTACGTTGCTTGTGAAAACGCGGCTTTAGGCCTTCCTGGACATTTTCAAATTGCTGTACTGCTCGCAAAGTCAGTATTGTTCAATCTTTTACATAACTAAGTGCGAGAGAAAGTCTTAGAAAAAAAGCTATTGAAATCCGAAGAAAATGTTGAATCCTCTGACAATATAAGGCGTAATCGAAGTGTTTGTCGATGGTGTTAGGATAGCTCAAATTGCTGAAAAAGAAAGTTCCAATGTGACGACTTTGTTGTTGAAAGAGAGCGAAGTATGCGTAGAAAAGTTGAAGAATGGTCTCTTCCTCCTATTCAACTTCTGCGAAAGTCTTAAAAATTACTACCAAGTTTTTTGTATATTTTTCTATTAAACTGTGTCTCGTTAGGACTAGACCAAATGTAGCACTAGATCTGTTAAACTCTTTGAACGTTAAAGATCGAAACTAATGTGGGCTAAAGTAATGGATCTAACTTCAGCCCGAGTTTGAACATTAAGATTTGTTAATGTACATTAGGAACCCTTTCAGCCACGATTGAGAGGGTATTGACGATTGAAGAGTTACCGCCCTGGCGGTCAATTTTGGAATATGTTTAGAAATATACACGTCAACGGCTGTTGCTGTCATCCCATTTGTCAAACGAGTATGAAAATTATTTTTTTAGAAAGAAATTTTCCTTTTAATTTGCTTTTTGCTCGAGGACAAACTATTAGATTCAAAAATTATGTTAATAACTCACTCGGAAAAACGAAAATGATGATTTAAATATATAATGAGATATCATAAGATATTCATTATAAAACGCCAATTCGTTCATCGAAAGCAGGTCAATTTTTTAATGTCGACATCTGCGTTGACAGCTATAGCTCTTCCTATATTCCAAATTTGATCACCAGGCATCGAATTCTGACTTTTCCAAACGTCAATTAATGTCGCTTAATTAATGTCGTCGCGGAATGTCGCTTAGCAATGGCACCCAGTACATTTGAATGTTGACATTTCACTTGACATTTCACTTGACATTTTCAACGGCGCCACCTATTTCAAGATGGTCGGCTGGTGTGGTGAATAGAATCAACAGTAGAAACTTTTAGTGTGTGTTAAACTGTTCTAAAAAATCTGCTTTTACGTTATGCATGTTGATCAGTAGAACTGCAAAAGTTTTAAGAAGAAATAATGCTATTTTCCTCGGCCTTAGATGTTTCCGAGTTACATGAAAGTATTAAATCTTTCAGTAAAATTACTATAAGCTACTTTCACTTGGAAATGAAAAATAAAGGCGTTTGGTGAAGAATGATTAATTGAATTGATGTGAAAGTGTACTTTTTCAAATTATTATGGCTCTTGGCTGACATTAAGAGATGTGCTATAATTTCTCACGTTTTTATTGTTAACGTCAGGTGAAGCCAAAGGCCTAACATAACTTTGTTACACCCTTTGGCAAAACTCATTTACAATTCAAAAAAAGTTTATGATACTGCCAAAATTTCCCTGGTATTATAGTACTTTAAATTTTTGCCTTAAAAGAAGTAGCTTAGCCATAAGTTTTGGGTAAATTTTGACATCTGTCCTTCTGTATAGTTCTTCGAATTCTGTCGGTTTTCTCTACAATGTCAACAAGATATAATGTATACAGTGCCTTAATTTATTAGACTCAAATGTCTCAATTTTCTCAAAAGTTTCACTTCAAATTAATTTTGCAACTGAAATCAAAAACAGCATTCGAAATTTATTTTATTCACTAAATTGACTGGTTAACACTTAATTGAGTTCACTCAATTCGTGTTAGACAATACGTCGCAAAAGTACATTTATTTAATTTCAATCAAAACGTATACAATACACCCACACATCCAGACCACCGAATATTTCACGCGCACAGTTATTTTTGTTGACAAATGACATTGAATGCGGCTAAGAAAAGAAATGTTTGCTAAATCTTGTGGGAAATTTCAGATAAACGAGCTTCTTCATTCAAAGTTAAACAAAATGAAAGAAGATGGGTCCTTTGTGCATTAATGATGCGAAGGCTCGTCAAAGAAAGATAGAGAGAGGGAGCACATCACTTTTGTTTATACGACTTTACAAGAGCCGACACAGCTTTTTAAAGAAATTGTAAATAACGTCAACAATTTATCATTTTGGCAGGGAACCAACAAAAACTAAGCTGAAATTTGCGTGCGAACTATATAGTTGTTAGCTTTGCTAAATGAGATAATTAATGACCGAAGATGCTCAGACGTTACGCATTCGAAAAGGAATAAAAGATTTAATGGCAATTGTATTTTTGAACTCTCTGTTTGAAGTGGTTTTTATGTAGAATAGTATTATTGAGGCAGAGAGTCTTTTATGGCCGGCTTTCACTTTATTTAAAGACTGAATTTCGAAGTGTACACTTGCAGCGGGAGAAGCTCTCTAGATGGAAATCGAGTATGGTAAAATCAACTCATCATCGTAATTTGCTCTCCCATTAGAGATCAGTTCTTCAAAATAAGATCATCCAAGTCGTCTGTTTAACGCTTTACGCTAAATCTTTGCTTGACTCACAAAATTTGAATGTTTTACCCTTAAATAGATTTTGAAAAAGAGTCTAATCATAGCTAGCATCATTGGAACAAATCAGTGGAACAATGTCTTCGGTTTTCATAGCAATCATTGAAAATTTTTGTCAGTCTCAGCAAACAGCTACAGGCATTTGAGGTTGGAGTTGATCAGAGGAAGGAAAGCTGACAGTTGAGAATAGAAAGAGAATGGAATGCTTTTCAGTGGAACGATTTCGTCGCAAAAACACAAATAAAAATCAGCTGTTCCTTGAAATCGATTTCTGTCAGTGAAATAGTAAAAGCAAGTTTACATAAAAGTGTTAACACAATTTGTATACATATTTTTGTTACGGAAAAAAATCTGCAACTCATAAGCTTCATTTTGATACTAATAACAGCCAACATTAATTGTTCACACGACTTAAAACATGAAAACAAATTCTTCAGTAAGGCAATCCAATGATAGCTATGATTAGACCCGAAATCTTGAAAAAGCTTGAAAATTCTAGCTCCATTTCCCTTTCAATGTCAATAAATTTTGATATGTTTAAGCTCAAAACAGATGAACAGCGGGTCTGCACGTATCACTGCTAGCAGCACTGCCTCTAAATCGATGTGCACCCTTTTTTAACATTAACTATGCCAAGTTCTATACAAGTTTGTCATCCCGTTTTGATATACTTGTCAACTGGATGAAAAAGTAAACAAAAGCCGACCAATCAAACTAAGGCGGGAAAACGCACTTGCTCTGTATTGAATTTTTTGTCAGTCAACAAACAGTCAAAACTTTCAGATTTGACGGTATCAGTGATGCCAGATATTTTATATTTAAAAATATTTCATTGCAATGAAACTAGGCACCAAATTTAGAAATAGAGACATCTTACAGACACTGCAACGCCTGCAGTAGTTGAGTTCGTCTGCCCCATAAGAGCCTGTGTAATTTATTTTTGCTGCACGAACTGCACATCTGTTTTGAGCTTTACTGACGGATTTAACCATTTGATTTAATTAGCACCAGATTTAGGTTAATACCGAGTTAGGTTAATATCCGAGCTATTGTATGTTCGCTTAGTGAGCTCAAGAATACGGCTCAAGCTGTATTTTTTCTTATCTATAGAAAATTCTGTTTTATGTTTAACTCCTTTATCTCATTTGCTCTAGTAATAAATGTCTCCACCGGACACTAATCCGCGACTAACATAAATCCTTACTAATATCCCTTTAATCTTAAGATTTACCCACAAATTTAAATCCTCTCGGCAAGCGATTAAAAATAGATCACCTCAGAAATCTCATCACCTTTTTCAGACACCGCGTTTAACCCGGTTACCTTTATAACAGTCTGCATGAAAAAGGAATCTGAAACTGCCTACGTATGACAGTATCACAAATACATGTTCTGTTGCGATTTTTTACAACGATTTTTTCTTTTCTTGCTTTTGAAAATTTTTGACGGTAATTTTAATTTGAGAGCCAAGAGTACTTGAGCCAAAATAATCCTATGTTTGTCCGGTCGAGACACTTTGGGATTTGTTTTTGATCGTCTTCCGCTAATCGCAGTTTTATGGCCTGCGGTAATGACATAGTAGTCTTCGTTTTAGGCATTGAAAGACCTACCACTCGTGACAAAAGTTCGAAATATGCAGAGACCTGCAAAATCGTTTAAAAAGCCGCAAAGCTTTCAGTTTTGCAAATGTTGTAAGTTTCTATTAAGTCTTTTTTTATGCAAATATATAAGACTATATAGCCGTATCGCAAATCATATTCTGAGTTTTCTGACAGGTTCGTAATTTGACTTTTCCATTTGTTAAATCAATATCCAAGCTCTCCGAACGAGATCTACCAGGCATAAACTAGCTTAGGGAAAAAGAAAACACGTGAGCGTCTCTGCCTGATAATGAGCGATTGGTTGACATCTGTTAGCTCAGTTATAGCTAACAGAAAATAAATCTTTTACTCTAGCACCACTTTATATTTCAACTATTTTCCAGAGTTTCAAAAGAATCAAATCAAACCAAGAAAGTCATAAAAGCATTTTAGAATCAAAACCTTTTTTTAGAACTCCCCTTTTCTTAGATTTCCCTCTCATAATTATATTCTGAGTTTGTAAATAAAATTTTTTTGACATGTAAATAAAACCTTCCTAGATGAGCATTAAACCCATTGTAACTTGTATGGAATTTTATTTTCTTTTAAATTAATAAAAAATTCAACTTTTCAGGACATATGTATGTAGGTAAGATAGGCTAGAAATTTCTTTAAAAATAGAACATTACTTTGCATGATATTAAAATTTTATAATCCTCCATTAACCTTGAACAAATTCTACCTAATGCTAATATGACACTTAAAGAATCCTGGCAGCGCACTCAAGTGACAGTAACTTCCTTCATCATAAAAATACACAAAGCGTCTTCTCCTGCCCCAAGCTTGTATTATCCTTCGTCACTTTAAACTATCCATCTTAATTTATTTTCTCTGACATCTAGTCCGCATCGTGCTAAATGAAGTGTAAATATGGATTTTATTTAGCAGCAAAAAAAACAAAAGTGATGCCAACTTCTGAAAACGATGCAGTGTGTGTAAATAAGTAGCGTTTTGTGTTTGTACATACACATATATACATATATAGCTGTTTGTTATGTAAAATTATTGTCTCTGTGCTTCCCTCTCTGTGCGAGTTTAATGAAATAGAAATCAAATCAGACAATACACCCCCATCAGCCAAAGAAGAAGATCCATTAAAATGCATTTGCTGAAGCAGCAACAACTTAATGTCAACATTGGGAATCGACATTTTCAAATACTTTCACTCAGCTAAAGAAGAATCGCTGACACACTTGTAGTGCTGCCAGGTGCGGTAATAATACCACAACATCGATTGAACAACCATTTAACCCCAACAATTGATTGTTTTATAACTCACTTGTGTGACACACAGGGACAAAACGGGTGGACAGAAGAAAAATCAATACTTAACGTGGACATCTGGCGACGCTGGACAAATACGCGTGTAAATACATTTCCATTCAAGCGAAAGGGATCAAAAGTCGAACACACGTCGACCCTATAGGAAGCGGAACAAGTTAGCTGAACTAAACTCGCACCTCATTCACCATGAGCCTAATAAAGTTAGGCATAGGTGATTATTTTACCTCCAAACGGATTCTAATGTTGACAGGTTGGTTATTATGTTTCCTCTGTAAGTGAGTATAGATACTCATCATCTACATTTTTATTTATTTACTTTTTGTACATAAAAACTATATTTATTTAATTAGCAAATGAATCTAGTTGAGTTTAAATAATAAAATATATAAAATAAGATACATTTTTCAGGAAATTGAGTGTCCTATTTCTACTTTAAATGGTTATTTTGGGATATTATTTATTTTATTTTAAATAATTTTTAGTTGATACACAATTATGATCTGTTGTGAATGGCTTCTGTTCTTTTCTGGTGATATAACTTCGTGACTTCATAATTGTCTTATAAAATAATATTAAAGATAATACGAGGTATGGTCAATGAGAATGACAGATTGCGATTGACATTTAAACTAAAGATGAAGAAGTAGACTTAAGTTTTCTTTTTCTTTTCTTCAGCCTATCAGCTAGTGAATTTCTATTAAGATTTCTTATTTTATAGTAAAGCCTACATAATAAAATAGTTTTACTGTGTGACAGACTTTCTTTTTTATTCTTTTTTTTGCGGGGTTCACAAAGTAGCTTTAGCTCAACCTCGCCCTAAAGTTAAAGAGTTCAGGCAAATGATTTTAATGCCTCCTAATACAACAGATAATACAAGCACGGCTAAATGTTTCGTTTGGCAAGAAGAAAGAGAGCAAACGGAAAATTCAAGATGGAGCTCCGAAGCGAATGTTCAAATGTGCTTAACTGTTTCTTTGTCTGGTAATTTGGATAAAAGCTTTCTCTTGTCATAAGCAAAATGTCATTTTAAAGCCGACTCAAAGCTGACGTATCATAACGGGACAAAACCGAAGCCAAATCCTCTCTGTGAAGCGGCCTTACGTCAAATTCGGTACCCGTGCCAGAACACAGTTCACTTTGTGGTGACACTTGTGTTGTGGCCTTTACGGTTGGTCGTCCCAAAGAGTCCGGGAGCATTCTGGACTATCCTAAAACTGTTTTCTTGGTACTCGTATGACAGTTCCTCTTCTGGACAGAAGAAACATTTCCACACACACAATCATACAACACATGTGCTAAGTTGGAGAAATGTCATTTGCCCCTTGTAGCATCATTTGCTTCACAAATACAACCAATCCGGGATAAGAACCCCCTGATTCCGGATCGCGATTATAAGCAAAACGCGGGAGGCATTCAGGCATTTGTTGAATGTCCCATTTGAAATTTTTGTTTTTGGCATTCCACATGATGTTTAATGCCAGAAAAAATGCCCCAAATTATCATCGAATTTAATACAACCTCTATGACAAGAAATAATCGCTCCCACTCCATGCAGAGTATGTGATATAAATGGGCATCACTTAAAAGCCCCTCTTAAATTTTGTTCTCCATCAAAATGATAGCAGACCAAACCGTCTATCTTAATAGTCTCAACAGTTTCGACCAGCCATTGACCCTTTCCCCATGATGTCTCAAGTGTAAATATGGAACAACACTGCACACTTCCAAAGTCAATGATTGAGGCAATGTTATCCTATTAATAAACCGTTAATTGAGTTTTGCCGCCCCACAAAATTAAGTTGCTACTTTGTTCAGCCTTGCTGTCACAGTAGTCAATATCTACACACATAACATGTCAACATGGTTGAAACAGGAGGCTAAAAGCGAACCTCAATTTATAGGAAATTATATAACCTTATCGAAGGTCAATTAGTTGCAGGGTTAAGGGCTTCCGATTTCAAGCTCTCATTCTCACCAGGTTCGTGGCATTGAATTTACCGCAACCGCAATAATTTTAATCATGCCACCATCAAGTATCTATTTTTTCAACAACATGCGAAGTGGTTGCTTGAGTTCTATTTTAAATCCCATCAAGAATATAAATATAACTATGAAGTAGATTAAACGTCAGAGACAGAAAGATGGAAATTATTATTATTGCTTTCACAGGAAAAATAATAAAGTGATACATTTTGAGCGGCAAGAAAATTTTAAGAATTTCTTTCTTGCTCTGCGATGCCACGCAATGATGCAGGCGCGTTTTGGTCAATTGATGATTGGTTGTACTTTAAGAAAAAACACAAACATTGACGTGAGAATGATTTGTACTTGGATGGATAAGAAATAATTTAAATTGGAACTACTTCATCTAAGTGCATGCCAATTGGGAGGTTAACAACATACTACATATGATGTACCAGTACCTATTCAATGAATTGAAACAAGCTTTCATTACTCTGTGGGTTCTGGGAACATTCACTTAACTTAAAGTAAAGTGATGTTTTTTTCCAAAAGCATCATGTTGTAAGGAATTGTGTCAAATTGTAACAGGAAGTGTGAAGGTCAATATGTGTGCGGCGTATGATCCGAACGTAGAAGTGTGTATCAAATCATTGTAAATTGGGCACAGTTATTGAAATAGCTCAAAAGAAATTTATGTGCCCATACAATAACTCAATTAACGGTAATGTTTTCTAAATTAGAACGCAAGTCAAGTGTTTTGTCGGCAACAGAAGGCAATAGATTTCCCGAATTTGTCGTAGAAGTATGTAATGCCATATTTCTACCACAGACTTATCATTCCATCAAACCTCAAGATTACCCATTAAAATATAAATCTCCTGAGCTAGATACTAAAAATAAATAAACGGAGATTATTTAAAGGATACTTTAAATAAGTCTAAAAGTGTTTCCACCGGAAAAACATAAGATGCACTTGAGATTAATTTGGCATTTTCCAGAAGCGGAAGAGACTTCTTTTGACTTTCAATATCCCAAATGGAATCCATTACACGCGGGCTATTTTTCGTTTTCTATTTCTGAGCAAAACCTAAGCAACAAAGTATGCGAAAAGGGTAAATGAGATTTATAAGGAGATTCATTTTTAAACACTTTTCGAGGTGATTTAAGTTTATGTACCTTGATATTTTCACACTTTGTTGAGGGTCAAAATGACAATAATCTCAGTCTTGTAGCTAGCGGAAACATAGCGAAAGCGTTTTTGCAAGCATGCTTATAGCTTTGAAAGAAGAAAGAATTGAACTACTTACTTACTTAAGATGGCGCTACAGTCCGTGTTGAACTTGAGTCTCAACAGCCTTCACCAACCAGCTCTGTTATCTAGTTTTGCAGGCGAAGTTGGCTGAAATCCCCTTCTAGATCTTCCGCATAGAGGCATTGGTGTGGTGTCCATCCGCTCTTTATGACCCAGTAGCCATCGCTTCGTTGTATTTTGACTAGTACTGACTCTTCGGTGTCGCTGTACAGCCCGTACAGTTTGACATTATATCACCTCTTCAACTCTCCTCATGCAACCGCACCATAAATCAAAAGTTTGCAAAAGTTATTATTTGTCGTGTTAACAATCAAACAGAGACTAAAAAATTATATTTATATGAAACCGAGTAAAAGGGGGAAAACTTATAATTTAAAAACTATTCCAGATAATTAAGTGTCGTAAATTTTGTTTGATTTTTGCCTTTTTTTTATGAGATTGATTAAAAAGAATTTGTCTTATTTAAGCACTGGTGACTGGTGTAATTGTCTGAATTTGTAGCGGAACGCAGGAAGAAAATGTCCCTAACTATTTACTTCAAAGTTAAAGCTGGGTTTGATGATGGCATATACTTCGTTTAGCCTTCGTTGACTTCTAAGCCCATACTCCATGACTATGTCAATGTGGTCTGAGTATGCGAGTACGGACCTTTGAAAGATTGTGTCTCTGGTGTAGGCGCGTGAGTTTTGCAATTCTCTCAAGCATGGTGTTAAAGAAGTCACATTAAAGCGCGTCACCTGGTTCTAAATCCTCTTTTGAAATCAAAGAGGTTTCGGTGGGGTCATTTCCGAGAGTGAGTATCCTGCATCGTCGTCATCCTGCACAATCTGACGAGTTTTGCAGGGATGCCAAAAACTAGACATTGCGCTTTTTAGCTCGTCTTTATAAATGCTGTCATATGCGGCCCTAATATCGATGAAAACATGGTGGGCAACGGCTTGGAATTCCTGAGTTTTCTCCTTTATTTACCGCAGTGATATGGATCCCAAAGATTGTTGACAAAAGTCTTTAGTCTATCACACTATTCAGCAGAAATGATATGGATCCACACTGATATGGATCCCGAAGATTATTGACAAAAGTCTTTAGTCTATCACACTATTCAGCAGAAATGATCTTGATATGGATCCACACTGATATGGATCCCTAAGATTGTTGACAAAAGTCTTTAGTCTATCACACTATTCAGCACAAATGATCTTGTGCCCGTTGTTAGGAAGACTTATGGCGCTCAAGTTGACACAATTCATAATCGAGCAAACAATTCTGAAGTTCCATTAGTCGGGCTTGCTTTCTTAATGCCTGACTGTATGCAGAAGTTATTTTTCCAAATCCTAAGCACAGACTGCGGTTCTACTACGATATTTCCTTGATCGTCCTTACAGGGTTCAGTTCGAACCTTATACCCTTGGCAGGACCTCTTGATCCTGACCTGGAATCTCATTCCTGTTGTAGCATCTCCCTATCTCTTCAACTGCGCCTCTCTCTCGTGGTCTGTCTTTTTCTGTCAGAGCCTCTCGTGCTCTGTCTTTTTCTTTCGGAGAGGTCTTTTTCAAACCAGTCTTTTTCAAACCAGAGGTCTCGTTTTGGTGACCGTGTGAAACCCAGCATATCAGAGGATGTGTATCTGATGGCATTTTGACAATGTTGCCAAACTTCCTTAGAGTATTTCCATTTCTTGGCCCTGGTTGGGGTATTCGCAGCTGTATATTGGCTGAAAAGAGGTAGTGATACGAGTCATTTTTGGCCCCTCGACAAATTCGGAAGTCCATAATACTGGAAGAGAGCTGGTGTCGATCTGGTTGATGGTTGATTGATCGGGAGATCTCCATGAATGAAAGAATATAAAGATTACGACACGCGTTTGTTATGACATTTGTTTTACAGAAATGTAAATCTGACCTATGGGATGGAACTGTCACTTTGCATGCATGTAAAAAAAGCCCGTTTGCTTACACAACAATCGGTGCTGGCCAATCACAGTCAACCAATTTACTTTGCTTGGAATCCAATGACAAGCGACGCAGTAGGTGTACTGTTTTTTTTGGGAACTGTGTAATAGCTACCACAACAGTCTAGCCTGAATCAGTTATGGATATTCCGATCGTGCAACCAAAGATGCACACTCTTCCAATCTTGGCATTAAAATCGCCCAAAACTATCTTGATGTCATAGCTTTGGGCATTGGTCGTATGTTTTGGCCAAGAGCTCGGAGAACATAAATCTTTTGTATAATCTCGACTTTTAAAATACCAGAATATGTCGATTTTCTGCCATTAAACCTAAAACTACGAAAGATATTATTTCCATTCATTTAATCTATACTTTTCTGTTCTTGGACTGCACAGAGGCTAGAAATAAAAAACATGCAGTATGAATAAAGCTTTTGAAAAGTCCACCATCTCTTTAGGTATTATTTTTCATCTTCAGATCCTTGGAATTTAAAATTCTAGCATTGAGAGCAGGTATTTTTTGAACTTTGGAATTTGGAATTTAAAAATAAAACCAAGTTGTTCAATAAAACTAATTACAGAAGCCATCTACAACAGTTCCATAATTATTTAAAAGAAACGTCTTTGATTACAAATATTTAAACCTAAGTTAATATTTTATGTATCAGAATCGAAATAAAAATTTTATAACCATGCTATTCTAATTGAATCCAAAATTCTTTTTGTTTCGTTTAATTTTTATGTAACCCTCTCTTAATTGCAAAATTACCTAAAAACAATTCGAAAATAACATTACAAAAACAATTTCACAAAAAAAGTTGTTTTGCTGTTAACGAAATATTCTGCGGCAGATAATTGTTTTCCATGTAAGTTTTAATTTTGAATTATTTTCTTTCATTTTACTATCTTCTTATATACCAATCACCTCCAAAAAGAATCAACCAGTATGTGTGTACCGCGTAACTTCTCCTGTTTTGAGTTTAAACTTTTAGTTAATAATAAAGTCGACTTTGTAGCTAAAACGTAAAAAAAAAAATTGTCTTCATACTATTTACTTTTGAAAATAGTCTCTTCCGCCCCTGAACGCTCCATGAGCTTAGTCATTATTTTTTTTTGTATGGTTTCCATTTTTTACTTAGAAATTGTTTCAAGACTTTTTGACATTTGCAAAATTAATAAAACTGAATAAAAAAAAAAAAAACTTAGATTTGCTTTGTAGATTGGCAGAATTGTATTATAAATAATTTTTTCCCAGATTTTTAGATTTTCTTTTCTACTGAAGCAATTTTTAATAATTAAAGAACTTTTCTTTTCGTTTATTTCAAAACTAACAACAACTGTATCTTCATTTACTTGTTGAGTGATTTGTGTTGAAACAAATTGTTTACGTTTACTTTTGTGATTATGTTCAATCGAGTGTCTATGTTTGATTTGTGTTCTGTCTATTTTTGTTTAGTTGATTTTTGTGCGTAAGTTTGTTTTAGAAGAGGTTGAATGACAAGCATGATTTTATAAATTAATTAAGTTAAACTCGAAACAGTAAAATCAAAAAAACACATTATTATTACGACGCAAAATTATTAAAGAATTGTCAATAAATAATAATTTTAGGAGTTATGTTTTTGTTGGTGTTATGTGCATTATGATTTTTCAACCAAGGCGGGGATCTTATTGCTTGTTCAACACCAAGCGAAGAAAGAAACTTAATAGTTAACTAGTTTGCAAATTGAAGTACACATTTATATATTTATTGTTATGCGTATGACAGGTGCCATTTTAATAGCTTTCGAGCTGGGATGAGGCGAAGAACCAAAAGTTTTGCTTTGACAGTTTTCGTAATGACAAATAAAAATGTTGCATCCCTTATGTTTATTAAGCTTCCTTAGGTGAACGCTTGCAAATTTGTTACCCAACTGTCAGACAATGGTCAACTGTCAAAATATAAAGCTTTATTTACCTAAAGTTCTATCTCAAAACTAAAGAATACTATACAAATGGTACATCAAACACACTTTCAAATTTAAGGCAACACCTTTCTTGACATTGACATTGATTCCGGTCACCTCAATGAATCGATTGAAAACCTGTTTTCTTTATTCGCAACTTTATTTTCTGCTTGGTATTGTGAGTATAACGTCGATGAAAGCTAGCTCAGCTGTCACTTGGAGAAAACACGAGAACGTGTTTGTCGTTTTAATACTTTACTGAAGGACACTTGCCTTAAGTTGAAACCAATTATAAAAAAAAAAACGAAAACTTAAAAAAAAAAAACCACAACGTACAGTAAATTTGTTAGCTTCTCCACATTTCTTGTTTTTTCTTCTTTTTCTCTACTTACAGCCACATTCGGGATACTTTTTTGGCTTTGGATTCCACAAGTTTCAGCCGAATGCCAAAGTATGAGTCCATTAAAAAACAAAAGAAAATAACATAATAATATTATTATACATCCGTTCCCTATATTTTCGGTTCAAATTTAATTTCTTTTCCTAATTTCTTTAAATTATTAATTTTTAGACCAACAAAAAAAAAACAAATCATTACGATTATTTTGTTATACAATTCTTAAACATAATTTTGCGCTGAAATTGAATGATTGAAAGAAAACAAGCAATGGCAAAACAAAAACTAACTTGTGTTTCAAAACTAAACCAAAACGCATACACTATGATAGCCTAATGAAAATGAAATTTGCTTAAATTGCCAGTTTACACGTTAAATTGTATATTTTGAATGAATTCTTAAAACACTCTGCATTTTCAGTTCTAACAGAAAGGAAAGGGGGCTTTTTAAATAGGCACTTCTTTTCAAAATTAAGTTTTTCGTGTCCTTTTCCTTTTCTGGTAACACTTTACACAATTCTCATGCTGAGTACTTTTAATCAAGATCTCTCGGCAGCGATGGTGACATTTGATTTATTAAGCTTAGACTAGACTGTATGCCATTTTGGCATATTTGACGTACGTTTGTTCTTAATAAAAATGGTACAAATATTTGTCTTCTTACGTCAAACATGCCAAAATGACATGTAGTCTAATCTAAGCTGTACCTAGTTTTTTTTATTCACAGATATTTGTTTAAACATTATCTTTCCTCACTTTTAATTTTGTTTTGTCCTTTAAAATGGGTTCCTGGGGAATAAAAAAAAATGTTTAAATATTGCTATTTAAAATATTTAACAGAACAGTTTACTTTCTAAAAGTTTTTGCAATGAATGAGTTTGTTTTTAAAATTAGTGTAGAAAGAATTTTTTAATTAAATGCATGGTAAATAGTTTTGAGTTCAGTTTTTATTCAAAAGTTAAAATTCAAAAGAGTTGAGGGAGAGAGAGAGTAAGTACTTAGTTGGAAACTTAGAGAATAGTCTATCCCACAAGTTAAAGATGAGCCTTTTAAATGTGCCAGCTTTTGACACTTATTGCTATGCGTAGTTGTTGTCAATATGACATGATGGTATGTTCAACTTTCTGTCAAAACAGCTTTCTTTTCTTTATCTTTGGCCAAAACTCTTACAGAACATAGTTTCCTTTTTCACAACATTTGATAACGTTTGAATTGTCTGCTCCACACAGACGCGTTAAAACGGAGTTTCAAAATCAAATAACCAAACAAAAAGCCAATATATCCACAATGAAACAGGCCAGCGCTGTCACAAACATTTTTAGCTTGAAAGAAACGTCAAAACGCATACGAAAATCAAATCACCGATTGATTTTGATTGCAAATAATTGCTCAAAATGTTCGAATGGAGGGAGAATAGAGTAGCTTCCCTGTAAGCATGCTGGAAAAATGTGACACGTAAAATTACTGAAGTGCTCAAGCTCATACAACTTTTCGCTTGTGCATCGCCAAGGCGAATTAGTATAATCCTTACACTTTCTTATCTTTCGCCATATGAAAATTAAAATCACCACTGTAACACCAGCCGCTTAACAAAAGCGAAACGAATTCTTAACGGCAGAGCGAAATCATCTTTGCGGCAAATCGCGTTGTGCTGAAAACTAGCAGAAACGAAAGCGTAAAGTGTTAGCAACAAATCGTGCCACAATACTAAAGTTTTGTTCGTTATTGTAAATATTTAATTTACTTTATTTTTTGTGAAAATAATAACATAATTTAGAACAAAATATGCCAACAAAGGAGGTATGCAGTATATCTAGAAAAATTATGAAGCATCCAAAATGCGTTTGAATATGTTTTAATGACACTTTTTTGGCAGTCCCTCTTCTGACAAGAAGTAAAATTCGATTCTGGTCGTAAATCCTAGAAGCATAATACATTACACAATCAAACACTGAAACCGTCAAGTTGGATAAATGTCAAACTGGTCTTGTAGCATTAACTTATTTTTCGCTACAATTATTTTTAGTCGATTTCGATGAAGATTTTAAGATGTAACCATGTCTTTTAAACAGGTTCAACATTTCATCACAACTTCTATTTTTATAAGAATTATATTGATGCTTAAATTGACTGCTAATCGGTTTTCAAAAATTTCATTTAGTCGCCTTATTAATGATTGTCGTGCGTGCAACAGTCTACACATTTATTGTGTCAGTTTAATGTTTGCAACAAGAACTTTAAGAAAAAATTACCAAGAATTTTTATATAAAACTTGGTTCGGAATACTATTAACTCCAATTCTACGTAAAATTTATAACATTATTTTGTCATTTAAACACTATTTTCTTTCTCACTTCTTGTATTTTGAATTGTTTTCTCACAAAAAAAGATACACACTAATATATTTTATCACTAATTTGTCTTGTAAATAAAATCCTAAACAAAACATTATATAATTCTGTTCATGCCAATAATTCATTTTAAAACATAGTTTTGTAGAAAAGAAAAAAATTCATGCTTTTTTAGCGCAAGAGTATAATTTACTTAATCAATATTGCACTATTGCAATTCAAGTAAGACAAAAATATCTCGCTTACGTACGTACAACTATTTAGTTCTTTTAAATAAGGAAATGCTTCTCACAATAATAATCTCACTAATTTCACCTAAATCTCTTAAGCTTAAGCTTTTGTTTCATAATCGATTTCGCTTGAAAAAAAAAAATAAGAAAAGAAAAAGTCAAAAATCAAAATTGGAGAACATTTCAACGGTTAATATTTTTTTTCTCACTGAGAAACCAATTTCATTCTTTTGCAAATCAAAGAGTAATATTTTCTTTCAACCTTTCCTCTATATATCTGCTGCGCGTTAATGACACAATCGAAAAACAAAAACCCTAAACTATACTTAGCCCGATCGATTTATTGCTATGAATGCGACTCATGGACGGATGCTCGCTGTCGAGACCCCTTTAACTATACTGCTCTGCCGAGGGATCAACCACCGCTGATGACCTGTACTGGATGCTGTGTTAAGATGGTGCGGCACTCTAAATCACGTAAGTCTCTTTATTTATTTGATTTAAGATTATTTTTTTTAATTTTCGTCATACATTTTAGTATGTTTTTATAACTATTAATATACTATGTCTTCACCGACAATTGAAAGAAGATTAGCGGGAGTTTTCGTGTCAAATCAATCCTTTATTTCTCCACCGGACAAATAAAGGATTAATTTGACACGAAAACTCTGTTTCTGTCATTTTGGCTCTCAAAAGAGAGTGGCGATGTTATTTCCCAGGAGCGAAAAACGATTTCCTCAGTAAAAGTCACAATAGAAAACGTACTTGTGACAGATCTGTCGCACAGGGACAGTTTTAGTTCCCTTTTTTGATTCACAAACTGTTACAAAGGTGCAGAAAATAGGTTTGTGAATTGGGTGAATGGGATTTATGAGAGGATTTATTTTTAATCGCTTGCAGAGAGGATTTAAATTTGTATGGTAAATCGCGTGATTTTTAGGGGATTTAATAAAGATTTATATAAATCGAGGAAAAGTGCTGGGTGGAGACATGGTATAACGGTACATTTTGGCAAGTAGACCATGTGCTAGGTAGTAAAAGAGCTGAAGGACCAGTTTTCTGTGAAGAGATAATACCGAGCGCAAAGTTTGTTTATCCCGAAAATAATAAATAAGTGGTTAAACCAGGAAGCTAAAGATGGAGTTATTCAAAACATCGACTCTTCATTCAACATTTACCCTTTAGACTTTTTTACGTTCGTTCTCATAGGAAAACAGAAAAATAATCTCAAATTGTTTTTCAGAGCCTATTTCGGGCTCAGCCCACGAAATTTCAATAGTTAGTTTTGGTCTTTGAGTTGCGTTTTGGAGTTTTAAAGAACAAAAATATACGTTTAACAACTATACGACATTTATTTACTTTACTTTTTACAATATTGAAGACGCAACTTAACATTAAATTTTTGAATTTTATTCCAAATGACGTGACGCGTTTCGGGATAAATCCTATCATCAGGCGCGATGAAGTGGCGTTCATATTCAGATCGCAAGTTTACACCTCGAGAACTATTGACAGCTTGAACGCCATTGATTTTGACAAGTGAACAAACATCTCTATGTGCGCTGGTCAATAACAGATCATCAAACTGTTCTCTGATAAGCGTCTGTTGTCGTATTGTCTCGCAAGAGAGTTACGGCAACATTTTCCAGTAGTATAAAAACAATTTAGTTGTAAGAATCCCAATAGAAAACGTATTCCCGGCCAGCAAATTTAATTTATATCATTTTTTAATGTCACCTTGTTTTACCTGCAGTTGTGAGTTGTATTTTTTATTTCGTTTTCGTAAGTATTTGTGGGTATAAATTTAGTTTGAAATTCTACTTTCGATCTTATTGTCCGAGTCCAATCCATCTCTGATCTCAGTGTTATCCTAAAACCGTATTTATCGCATGGGAAATGGCAACTCTTACGAAAAAATTTTATTTAAGTATCGTTAATTTTTTAGGTCACTGTGCTTCTGGTTTTCTATCCCGACAGGGACATAAAGAAAATTTCCGATTTTGATCAAGCCAAATTCCTTCCAACTCAGACTTGAAGTATCTAGACCAGACCAGCCCTTTGAAGTGAATTCCAAATAAAAACAAATTGTTTTCAATGTGAATTTTTGATTTTAATGATTCCAAAAAAAACCTTCATCTTGGCCAGGGATTGCCACTTACAATCTAAATAAATTAATGCACCTCGCACAACTTTTGAACATAACTAGAAGGAAAATTAACAAGATAATCAACTAGGCGAAAATAAAAAATCAAGGAGTTATTGCAGCATTCTAAGCTAAGACACCGTCATGTGTGGCCAAATTTTACTTGGCAGGGACCAACTTGTCGCATTCGTCGAAGTAGTCTGAGCTCAACTTGACAATCACAGCACCAGAGGCCAATCCAAGGACGGTCGCAAGTGCAGCGTTGTTATTGGGAACAGTGCGCCGAAGTACGGCCCACATCAAAAGCGACCCCATGCTGAAGAGGGTGCCTCCCAAGAGACTGTTAAGGAGGTAGAAATTATTTTTCCGCTAATGTATACTTCTATTATTCACTCACCTGTATAATCCTCTCTTGCCGTTGGGAATTGTCCTTAAATGCGGGCGGCCATAGAGGAAGAAAGATGTTCCGAACAACGTACTCAGGAGGAGCACATCAGTCAAATCCTTGTTGGGAACCAATCTAAAGAAAATCAGCAGGAAAAGTTACTTTTAATTGCCCCCACCCGGGCTCTTACATATTTCAGTGGCACTTACTTGGAAACCAACTTAGGGTTCATAACATTGATGGCTAGTGCTCCATAGGACACGACCCCTTGCAACGGTATATAGTAGTAGAAGATATTTTGCTTTGTGAATGGCTTTAGACCAACTTTGTCGCACAGCGTACAGGCTTTCTTGTCTTCAGTGGCCATTATTAAGTTTATTTCACAAATTTCGCTCGAACTGAGGTTTTTAGAAAAACGGTGATGAAATCACGACTGGAAAAATGAAAGAACAGCACTTGGCAAGCGAGAACCAACCGGCTGAAATGTCAAGTCAATGGGTTACGTAAATCGGAAAAATTCTTGGCAAATGAAATGCAAGGTGAATTCTGTTTTTATAGTTCCCCAGCGAACCATACATTTGTTTCTTTCTAGCATACATACAGGAGCATGTCTTATTATGCTCCTATTCCACTCTATACGAATGGTTTTCTTATTTACTCCACCGGCGAGAATGTGTTTATGGATATATTGATTCCTGTCGCGCATGACATTACGCACTAGCCGGCTTTTTCGTTTCTCATTGCTGCTCTTTCTCGTAGCTGTAGAAAGAGAGATATCGCTCCGTTAACAGAAAGTCCGAAGTGATGATGTCTTTCTTTGATTGAGGGAGAAATGTCATTGCTTGTTGACATCAGAAAAAACTGCGGCCGGTGAATTTTAAGTGCTGCCATTCCAACTTAGTTTTGGAATTTTTTTATGTTACAGAAGGTACTTTTTGTACGAAAATGAAATAAGAGCTTATCATTTGGCTCATTGCACTTTGCATTATCCCAGCTCGTGTTATCTTTTGCGAAACACAAGCCTCTCTTCTTCCCTGCGTCATTAAGGGGGTGGTTTTTTCATAAGTTTCACGTAATTTTAGTATTCGGCACGGCGAGTTTACAAAGAACAGTGGATAAGCTGGCCTTTAAATTAGCTTTCGCTTAGTTGGAAATAAAGCTGAATTTGACGCTTTTCTAATGATAATTAGCGCTTCGCGAATTGTCAAGAAGAAGCGTTTATTTTCTAATGTATCGCGTAAGGCGAGGGGTTTTTAGATAAATGCTGAAAGAACGATCAGTTCGTTTTATTTTTTAGGCCATAGCACGGTATGAATGACCTTCAGAGGAATAAATATCTGTTAATTGCCCTTTCCTCTTCTGTTGACCGTTTTTTCTTGCCCATTTTTATTAACACTCAAACACTTTACGAAATGTACCGGTTGAACCGAAAAAAATGCGTTCACTATCCAAAAACCGTTTATTTGTTATTTGTGACAAAATTCAAAAAAACCAAAAATAAACAAAACAAATCTATGTGAGGGAAAGCAAGTGTAACCCTAAGAAGACACACAAATAAGGAAGCAATTTTAGAAGACGCAGTGAATAAAAATATTTAAAGTAATTGGGCAAAAAATGAATGTATAAGGGCCGGTTTTTCAGTGGGAGATCATCCGAGTTTCCGAGTTAAACTGAGATTAACTCCAGAAATGAATTTTTCAGTGAACTTGTATCTAGGGTTAAACTCGGCTTAACTCGCCAAATTCGGTGAGTTAATCTCGGATCAACTCTAGAGAACAGTATGAACTTCTTGGAATGTTTTTTCTGTGTGGAATGACAATTTTTTTGCGTGTTTCTGTGAAAAAATACATCTGGGAATAAATCGAACTGTTTTTCCGGTGTTTTTCTATGTGAAGTGAGAGTTGGAAGAGGCAATAATTTCGAGAGTCGAAGATTTTGACAACTTTGTTTACGGAGTTAACTCTGCACTGAAAAACTGCTCGCTGGGTTAACTCCAGAATGACTTTGTTACGAGATTAACGGATCTTAGTTTAAGCTGGTCTTAACTCGGCACCGAAAAACCGGCTCTTAGAAGACCATCACTTTTCGGGTATGTTGTATTAATCCACAAAACTGTCACGGAATCGCAAACCATGATTACAATATTGGAGTGGAATTTCCAAGCTATAAGTTTCGTTTAGAAAAACCTTCGCCTCATCGAGTGTAAGATGGCTCCTTCTAAAATGTAAGCGGCGGATTTCTAGCAAAATAGGGCACACTGCGAGGAAATGAAAGACATTTTCAATAACCGTTCATGTTACATAGACAGCAAGTTGTTTGAGGACCTAGTCTATGGTGCACGTAGTTTAAGATTAAAATCTCGGTTCCTCGGTTTGAAAATTAGATTTAGAAAATTTAATTTTAAAATCCAAAACGCGTCAAACACCCTGAATTTTCAAGAAGAATCCAAATGAGGGTTACTGAAAAAAATTGTCCATAGAAGGTTAATTGCTCTCTTAGCCACGGTGCATTTTTCCTTTACATGTGGACGGGCATCAAGGATAAGGTTGTGTGACATAAGAAAGCCAAGTTACTTGAACTCCTTCACAACTTTGATATGGTCTTCACCTAAAAACAATTGCTCAGGAATGTTTCTTTTACTGCTGCACTTTTCGGAAATCATAATTTTTGATTTGGAGACATTGATTACAAGGCGCCACAATTCGCAATAACGTTTTAGCTTATTTATGTGCAGTTGGAGAGAAACAGGGTTATCAGCTAGAATGAGCAGATCATCTGCAAATAGAAGGACTTTTAGAAGCCAGCCCCCAAATTTTACTCCTCCCGGCATATCTTTTCAGACGTCATTAATAAAAAGATCGAACAAGAGTTAGCTAAGATCGCAGCCTTGGTGGACACCTGTTGAAGTGACACAACAAAGTCAGACATGCAACCACCGTTCCAAACAGCAGCGGATGTATTTGATAGGAGCCTTTCATAGTTTCTCAGGAACTTTGAAGACAGGCCAAGCATTGAAAGTTTGTAGATCAGGAAGTTTCTGTTAATGGAATCGAATGCCATCGACAAAAATTTCTTTTTCTCATCAACGTACTTTTTTTCTACCGTTGTCAATACATCATTTTGGGACACATTCTTCAGCTAATAGTTTCTTAAAAAAGATAACAAGCAGGTTCATAAAAGCAGGCGGAGAGTTTTTGTAAAACTCCACTGGAATCTCGTCAAGCCCTGCTGACTTAATATTTTTTAGGCATTTTAGTGCGGCCTGAAGCTCAAGAACAGTGATTCCTGGTCTAGCACAGGAATCTCCACAGAAAACTCAGCGTACTGGAAGGGTGAAGTAACAGTTTGAGGACGAAGTAGTTGCTGAAAGTGTGTTGCAAAAAGTATTGTACAGAAAAAAAAGACTCTTGCCGCTGCCCCTTTTCGAAACACTGTTTTTGATTCTTTTCTTTTCCTGATAAAGCGCTCTCCCGGGTACTACATTATGCCCGGCTCCCAGGCATATCTGGGTTAAGACATTGGTTTTGTTCTTACAGTTAAAACCTGAGTAGACTCATCGTTATCTAAAATCCTACAAAATGCACTGGAGTCATTAAGAATGTTTAATTTCATTTAGAGTCATTTACACACGACTTTTTGGTCTTCTAAATTTCGCTCCTCCTCTCGAAATATTCGGCCTTAACGCGCGTTGTAACAACAGGCTTTTATAAACTCAGTGAACACCATGGGAAACTTGGTGAAATGGAAGAACCCCTTATCCATGAAGCCAGTGAATTTCAGAAATACACTCTACAATCCTTGTGGGGTGCCGTGGCGTAGTGGTTAGTGTGTGTGCTTACTACGCCGGAGGTCTGGGTTCGAATCCTGCCATCGCCACCTGAAAAAAAAGACTTGTTCTTTTTCACGGTCCCCACCTCCGCGAGGGATTTACAAGCCCTCCGAGAGTATTATTTGTCTTGAAAAACTTCTCAAAGTGTCGTTCGGATTCGGCAAAAATTTGTAGGTCCCCTTGTATGTAAAGAAATTAACACACCATTATACATTGTTGAGAAGTTGGCCCTGGTTCACCTCGAGCTGTTGCGCCACTCTATTTATTTTTATTCTGCAATCCTTAGAGACTGAACAACAAAAGGATGTGTGGGAACCAGATATCAGGCAGAGAGTTACCAACTTTTGACCGACTTTTCATTGTCAGATTCCTAAGTGAAATGGGAACCTACTTTGGGTTGACTTCTCTTTCCAAAAAAGAGAAGTCAACCTTGTAGGTTGACAAAAAACTGGCCTCTTGTCTCATTGCAATAATTTACAATTAATTCAAATACATTTAAAATAATTAATTAAGCTTATTTACTAAATTATAAGTCTTATTATTATATACACGAATGATGAAAATAAAACAAGTCAACTCACTACGCTTAAAAGTATGACACAAAGAACTACGAGTATAACCAAGATTATTTTTTTTAATTTTATGTCGAAATATTATTTTTTGTTTCTCCCCTATTCAAAACGTTGGTTTTGCAGAAGTAAATATTAATTTCCTCTTTTCCTTACAGCCTACGAAGTCGTTCGTCGAATGTGTACGTCACAATTACAAATAAATTTATTTATGGTCGATCATGTGTGCATGATGGAAAGTTCAGGCAATGGACATATGTGCTTTTGTGAGGAAGATATGTGCAATTCTAGTAAAAATTTATTACCAAATCTTAACGGTTTTAATTTCATTATATTAATCACACTTATCAGTTTAGTTTTCAATCGAATTCAAAATGTTTTACATATTCAACTCATTCATAGATAGAAAGACAAAAAAAAAATGTAATCAATATTTCAATTTCTTAATTCTTTTATTTTTTTTAATTATTATTTAACCAATCACAGCATTGCTTGAATTTCTTTACCTATAAAGAACAGTTAGCTCTTTTTTTTTAATTTTTAATCAATTGTAGATGAGAACAATAAGTAGAAATACATACTAAACTTATATCCGATCCGACTAAGGAAGTCAACAAAATAAAAAGAAAGGACCAAATTAGAACGGTCTGCTGTGTTGTGCAAATCATTACCGTTATGATTTTTAATTTCCAGTGCATACTAAATTGCATGTGGTTATTTGTATAGCATGTAGTAGAGTTAATTTCACAATAATTTCATTTCGTAGAATAAACAAGTAATGAAACAAGTAAATACACATTTAATGGAATGCATATGATTATAAGTTATAATAATTATTATTGTATATAGCATATAGTCTTATTTAATTTTATTTTTATACATTTAAAAAATTTTTGTATATCATTAGAGACACACACTTAGTTTTGAATGAAAATTAATCATAGTTAAACATGGTTATTAGTCATTTCATATATATAAAAATCATATCATAGCATTAAAAAAAACCCTAAATAAAAAAACAAATGCGCTTTAAAAGAGACGAAAGTAAACAAGAGAATGTTAAGGAGATAATATTTTTAAATTTTGGAGCTTTTGAATAGTATATTGAGGCAAATATATATTGTTAAAAATTAAATTTTTAAACATAATGACACCAAATTAGAACTTGAAAGACGATTAATTAGAAATTTGTTATAAGATGAGATATGATTTGGCTGTCGTTAAGAACTGCAGAGGATTTTATGAGCTTTCATTTTTTGGCTTGCGACGCTTTTGCAACGATTGCTTTAGGTGGTAAAAAAATTACCCCTGCGTGTATTATAAGAAAATCGCTTCCATTTTGTGCCAATTTTGACTCCTATTCAAATAAAAAAGAGCATACCCCAAAATGATCGCTAGTATAAAGTGACAGAAAGCTTGGCATGGATTGTCACGTCTATGACTTAAAAAGTAAAAAAACTCTTATCTAATTTTAGTGAGAAAAGCTTAGAAACAAATTTATGTTAAAATTGATACAAATTATTTAGAACAGGGTAAGTTAATTGACCTTTTAAGGAGTGTAGGTAGGAGAATTGTAAAAATTGAAGCGATTATCAGAGGGGTTGTCAAACAGAGAAATCACCGGAAAGTTTCTCACAATTTAGTACCTGTCGCCTCCACGATATAATCTGGAACTATAAGATTTTATTTATGGATTTATTTGTCATCCATTTCAAAATCAAGCGTTTAATAGATAAGAGTTGTAGTTGTTGTCTTTGGAGGTCAGAAAGACATTTCTGTCATTGTATTTATTTTAATATTTGCTTCGTTGTTGGCAGCATTTTTTCCCATTAATTCTGAGAATTATTATTAAACGCATTTAAGTTTTAAAAAAATTACTGCAGTAAAGAGCTCAAGAGGTTAATTGGAGGGATATTTTTATAAGCAGCTACAAATAAAGGAAAGCTATTTACTACTTTTTTTTGACGTCAATATATACTTAGTACTGACTATTTCACTGTGAATAAATTAGGGCAAAGTAGGGGACTATTCTGTTAGGAATATAGTTTTCTGGGAGAAATGAGTCGATCCTTAGGCTTTTGGTAAATTCTTTTTTAATATTTTTTCCAGCTCCCTCTTAAATCTTAACAAATAATATTTAATACATCATCTCATTCAAAGTAGTTAATCGTTGCGAAATCTTTTTATCAATAAACATTTAGCTTGTACACAATTTTTCTACACATTTTGCAAGAATTTCAGAATAAGCATTGAACACACTAACTTCACACTCACTACACAAGCACGATCACTACTCGTATTTTACATTAAAATGTTGAGGTGGTTCAGCATAAGACTTGTGACTGATTTGCGTACTGAATGAAACTTTGTGATTAAAAATTACATTCAGCTCACGAACCAGGCGAACAGAGTTAAAAACTTTGCTCATTGCTTATCTGAACCAGCCCATCGCTTCGCTAAACAATAAAAAAAATACATAAGCTTATTTTTTTCTATATTTTTATTATGTATTTCTTTAAGTATAAATTTTTACTATGGCAAGCTATCGGCTTTAAATGTACGCTAAGCAATTTTTGCAAACATTTCATTTAGAAGCAATATTTAGCAAAAATATAATATTCTGTATCTATTTCAAAAAAAGTACGTGTATCAAAAACAAAACGCAGGAATGGTGCATAAATATGCAACTCAAAGTAACCATAGATTCCTCACAATACAAAAAGCACTTTAATCTACTTATACTCATAATTCGTTTCGAATGATGATTATGACGATGATGTGGAAAAAATTAAATTTTTTTCGTATTTAAAATAAATATAAATACGTTTAATTGTATAATTTAATTTTTTTTTTTACTTAATTCTTGCTTTTTCCACCTCAGTGTCTTGTCAGCAAGCACATTACGCCACAACACTCTTTACTTTATATTCATTTATGTTGTCATTTTCATTTTTCTCTCACTTTCACGAAAAAAATTTAGAAAAAAGAACTGTAAAGAATAAGAAAAAATGCATACAAAAATATTATATGAATATTGTGAAATATTTTTCATGTTAATTAAAAATATTTCCAAGCAACAAAAAGTGCTTTTTCACATACGATACCACTGGTCTGATTCAAATTTTTTCATCATGTACCACCATCGCTCCATGTGCAGCCGCCAATAATAATGAACCATTTTAATAAAAAGAAATGTTATAATTCGACCAATAAAAAACACAAGATAAAACAGAAAAAAATTTCAATATTTTATAAATGACTAAAAAAAAACAAGAATTTATATTTTTTATGAAAATGCTTTCTTAAAACGAAACGTCTTATCATAAAAAATATAAAGCCACACAAAAATTTGCTAATTTGCGACGACACTTAATCATAACCTGTAAAAAAAAATGCAGCGAGAAGAGCAGAAAAAAGCCTTTGCTAACGGTGAATGCTATAATATTATATCTATTTTTATTTAAAATATTAAAAAACATTTTAGATAAAACTTTATATAAGTTATTAATAAACAGCAAAGTGAGTGCAACGACAGAAAAGAATAACCTTCAGCAAAAGAAATAGATTTATATTATAACACAAACATTTTAATTTTCTTTTGTAACCTAAGCTTTAAAATATAAAAGTAATCTTAAACATCAAAATTTTAGTACTTTTCTAACAAGCTTAAAAATAAAAGCTCTCAATTTCTATATTCATAGCTCTATAGAATCATGTAAATATCCTATTACGTAGCCTAACATATCTTTTGTAATGGATCTTTATTTTATTTGTATTCCTCTCATGAATAAAAAAAAAAAATTATATGAAAAAGCATCTCTTGTTTAGAACTTGAAAAGTAAAAGCCTTATGAACGTAGATCCAGTCTTATTCAAACAATAATTTCTTATAGTAGAAGACCATATTTTTAAAATTTTTATCATCAAATTGTTGCTTAAAGTTATAAAATGATAAAAAGAAAATGAAAATAGTTTTAGGATGTAATAAGCCCTAGGCTAATAAATTGCTAAGCTTTTATTAGCCTAGACTTTTAACAGCTTTTGGTAAATGAAAACTTGAAGACATTTAAAATGTACCACTTAACGGATAAAAAACAAAATATAACGCATATTCAATGTACATTATTTAGTTAGATTTTTATTAAATATACCATATAAGAGGGAGAGCATGTACTATGTATTTGTTATCAGAAACTGGATTGTTGATGAATGATGTTAAGAAGAAAGGAAATGTTTGAAAATTTTTTTGGAAATGAATTTGTATTCAAAAATTAAAATAAATTTGCATTCTGAATAAAAATATTGTAAAAATCATTTAAAGCGAAAACATTGTGTTTTACTTAAGACTTTACTTAACGCCACGCCGAAGTAAAGTTTAGAGCAATGCTTTTAAGCCTAACAAACTGGACAATAGTCAAAGTTCCACCAACGCATAAAACATAAAGGTCGGTTTCGAAAAAGAGACTTTCAGCATGTACATAGATGACGTAGTAGATCAAGATCGCGATCTTAAAATTCAAAATGGATGTCAAAGATGATGTTACTACATATTTAGTTTCTCATCGAGCTCAAGTTGATGATGGGAAGTTTGGAGTTTCGTTTGGGGTAAGTACTTTATTGAGCCAATTTTATGGCAAAAACCAACGACGAAGATTATTTCTTGTTTATCAAAAGCGATGCTCCTTTCTTTCCATAATTCAAACGTGAAAAGAAAATAAACAATGGAAATAATTCTTTGAAAATTGAGGTGGATGAAAGAATGTTTAATTACATAAGGGCCTAGTTTTTCAGTGTAAGGTTGACCTGGTGCTTACAAAACACTAAAGGGAGAATTTTTTTAACGCTAAGCCCCGTCGAAAATCATTATTATCTTCGACCCTGCGGTTTTAACTGTCATACCTTGCTTAACACTTGCTGTCATAATTGCTTAATAGATTCGGTGTAAATATCATTTTTTACAAAAATGCGGGAACGCAACTAACATTTCTAATAAAGAAAATAAAAATACAAGAAAATATTTTCAAATTGTTTTTTAAAGGCAGTTTTGTGTTATTCCACTAAAATAACGGGGGGAGAAAAAAACTAAGATAGTTCTCGAAGCAAAATTGATTTAGAAACTACTCTTTTTTGGAAGCCATTTTGCACTACCAATTTTGCATAATTAGACATACCTTATAAACATATAAAAAAAAAACTTCAAGAGCTTGGAAAGAAGCAAAACGGTGAGAGCGATTCTAGCAACACTAAAGAAGAATAAAAACTTAGCAGCGATTTAAAAAACATTTGAAATAGCAGTTGTTGAAAGTAAAATTTGCTCGGCAGAAGATTCCAAAAGCCAGCAAATCTAAATAATCTTAGTGGCATCTTCTTTCACGATCATCATATGAAAACTTATGAGACTTTCTGGGAGGGAAAGTTGTCTTCTTCATTTGAAGGAAACGTCGATCGTAAAATTTTAGCCGATAGCGTTTTACCGATGTCGTATTCCTTTTTATAGTCCTTTGTACGAGTGCCAAAAATGATCCGTCGAAAAATCAGTCTGGATACTTACTGAAAATGTTGGTTCTTAGGTTAGTTACAGTAGTCTTTTCCCGGATGATTGTAGTATGAAGGAGCAAAAAGACGGTTTTCTTGCGTAGACCAGGGTATAGCAGTTAAACCTTTGGTTTTGGCCATAGTCCGTGGATTATTTGCTTAGGAAAAAATTGGTTATTAATTCTTGCTTACAATGTGAGTTCGATCTAGAGTTAGACCCTAATCACCTTTCAGCGCCCATTACTCTTCTGGTTTTAAATATATTTTGTCCCGAGGTTAAAAATCTGTAAGCAAAATTATTTTTTCACTACCTTTTCCCACGTTTACTTCACTCAATATATACAGAATTTTCGACATAGAGTACATAGATTCCATAAAGGCCCGACTATTAACAAATACCTTAACAGTGCACGAAAAGCTTCGACACTTCCGGGCAAATGATGTTTGTCAGTTTTTCGTAAATGTTTGGCTGCAAAAAACGTCCAGATACCGGTTTGGAATCAACAATCAGGCTCTCAGAAAACTGTAACAAATAAAATTGCTTTGATTGAACTTTGACAAGCAACGTAAAACAAAAACAGTAACAGAATCCCATACATTAGCAACTAAAACCTAAATTCGCTAAATGCTTTTCGCGTTGCTTATGTATGAAATTCTGTTTTTGTTCTTTGATCTAATGCGTCTTTATACTACGTCTCCAACGGCAATTAAAAGAGGATTAGCGGGAGACGATTTAAAATAAATCCCAAAGTGGCTCCACCGGACAAATAAAGGATTTATTTGATACGAACACTCTGTTTTTGCCATTTTTAATCACAAAAGAGAGTGGCGATGTCATTTCCTAGGAGCCAAAAACGATGTTCGCTGTAAAAATCACAACAGAAAACGTTATTGTGACAGATCTGTCATACAGGGACAGTTTCAGTTTCCTTTTATGATTCTCAAACTGTTTTAAAGGTGCAGAAAATAGGTTTGTGAATAGGGTGAAAGCGGAATTTATTGCGGATTAGTGGCCGGTGGAGACATGGTATTAGGGAGTTCAGATCAAATCTCCTAAAATCAGGGTCCTTATTGCGCAAGCTCAACGATATCGTTTTCGATAGTTATGGTCCGCAATAGCATGAAATATTACTATCGTCCAGTCGATAGCAAATTCACGATTTGCAAAATTTGTAAAGTACTAAAATCTTGTTGATGGCGATTGCACGATAGCAAAATAGGAATCGTTTCCTTTGTATTTAATGTTAAATAAATGCCCTAAAGTGGATTTGATTCTAAAAACTTAAAAATTATTAAGAAAAGTATTTTAAAATACATAGGCATTTATTGAATGGCATTTACAGCTTTGAAGAGCTCTCGCCTAACCTCTCACCAACATGCATGCTGTGTGCGTTTTTGGTGTGGAATTATTGTATTTCTCCCGATTTTCCAGCTTAGAAAGTACATTAAAATATTTCCCAGATTTCAGTAACTTTTTTTTAAAAAGCCGGGTAGTGACTTGCTAAAAATTTTGTATTTATCATTTTTGTTCCGAAAACAAAGCCTTTCTGTGTCAACGAACTTATATGTATGTAAGCCCAAATCTATACAAACTAAACACCTAAATTGCAAATTTTATTTGTACCTTTAATACTTTTCTGCATCCGGCATCTTTTAGGAAACTTTATTTGCTTAAGATCACTGAGCACTTAAAGCTTATATAATACTATGCCTCCAACGGCCATAAGACTGCGATTAGGGAGAGATGATTAAAAATAAATATCAAAGCGGCTTCACCGCACAAAATAGGAACCATTTGAAACGATCACTCTTTTTTTGTCATTTTGGCTTTCAAAAGCAGTTCAGATGACATTTTCTAAGGGCGAAAAAAAATTTTCGTTGTAAAAATGTCAATAGATTTTTTACCACGGCTGTCAAAATCTGACGTCTTTCACATTTTTCGACCGCGGGATGCCAAGCAAATCGCGTTTTTATATAAAAACAAAATTCAATACAGAAACCTGTAGAAGTGCGAATTATTAATAAACTACTCAACCTAGAGTATGCCGATAAAGCCGCGTTGTCACAAGCAACGTAAAACAGGAACAGAAACAGAATCTCATACATTAGCAACTGAAATCCAAATTCGTTGAATGCTTTTTGCGTTGCTAATGTATGAAATTCTGTTTCTGTTCCTTGTGACACTGCGGCTTAAGGAAAGAAGTTATTGTGCTTGTTCCGTTCTTTAAATTGGCCCATAAATTATTTGAATAAATAAAGTGGAAAGTATCAAAAAAGTGTTCCGAAGATGTGATCTCCTTGAATTCGTGTACCCTTTTGTGGTCGTATGCACTGTTTTTACAACAAAAACAACACTTTTCTAATACTTTCCGTGTTTTATAACTAAAATATTTTTAGCCTTACCTAGGAAAGGCTGATCAAGTCTACAACTTTCTCGTTCATCGAAACACAGGGTTGCATATTTTGAATAGCTCTATAGAAAACATGTTTTGTGACATATTTGTCAAACGTGAAAGGTTTCACTTTCTTTCCTTAAGGCTTAAATATGGCATTAAAAAGATTTGTGAAAAAGGTGAAAGTTATTTATGACGGATTAGTTTCCGGTAGAGATATGGTATAACTGTCACAATTTAGGTTGACAGATGGCTTGTGCAAAAAAATAAATAGCAGGATGTATATGATATGAAATTAAATGTTGAAGTTTCTGTTTCATGCAAAGCATAGAGCGAGAGCCCATTCAAAATTATTCATTTGGTTTTAAGTTTGAATATGCGCGATATTTGACGATAATTTACTATTTTAAATATTAGTTGCAATAAAAAAAATGGTTTCAACTTATTTTTCGATCAACACCGATATGCTTATCTCCCGATCTGAAAAAATATTTCATTGCAACACTGGTCAGACCCTCGCAGAGGGGGACAAAAACGGACAATTTAGACGCCCAAATCCATGTACGGGTTAGGATAAAAATATGCAATAAATTTTCGTACCATTTTCGGTTTGTCCAAAAATAAAAAACCCCATGAATTCCAATGTTACCATTAACAGTTTTAAATAATTTTTCTTCAAAATGGCGACGCTACGATATCCGTTTCTAGCTACTACCTGTTTCATCCGCATAAGGCGCTACTATCGTTTAAGAAACAAAAATCCTGACAGACTTTTGACAATAAATTTTTTGTTGTTTAAAAAATTTCAAGTTTGTAAACAACAAACCGACCCCAAACAAATAAAAATGGAAAATTCTGAAAATATTGCTACTGAAAATGAAACCACAACGAAAATTGAGAAAACCTCATTCAAATACAAAAAGGAAGACAATGGGTAAACAGAACATGAAGGGAAAAAGCATAATGCCGCCTAAATATTTCATTTTTTTCCAGATTAATCCTCACAATTCATCACACAATCAAAGAAAATGGCAATTTGTTACGAATTCGTTTGGTGGTTGGTTGCTTTAATGAGACAAACCGACACTTTGTCACAATCGACAATAGGTGAGTGTAACCCTTTGAATATCGATGGCAATAAACACTGTTCCTGTTTCAAGGGGCAACATATTTGTTTTTGATCTGGCAAAAAAGAAGTATTGGAAGCTGCTTGGAAAAATACCCAAGGCCTGCATCATTCGAAATGTTCCAAACCAACGAAATGAATACCTAGTTGGAACCAATCCAGGGCGTATAGCGTTCCTTGATATTGGTAAGTAGGACCACTCAGTCCTTCAAAAAGAATTTATTTATTTAGCTGCTATCTTGGAACAGAAAAATCGGCATCAACACACTCAGAAAGCTTTTCAAGCGACCGTATTCGCAATATATCTTTTCCGGGGTTGCCCCTAATTCCACACCTAGCCGTTATCCATTCCAATCATGAAGCGATCCTGCTAAATATGGATACTCACGAGGCATCTCATCGCCTTGAGTTTAATCAAGCTAAGATCTCGCTCAAGTTCGTGGCCTACGTTCCGCAGAGCGATCAGATATTCACCTGCTTCACCAACGATTCGGTGCACATATGGTCCGGGATCACTTTGAACACCATCCGAGTGCACAATCCCATCCGCAGTCGTGATAGGTTCATTGCCCTTAAGGAACCCCAAATGCTGCGCTTAAACGATGAGAATTTAGATAAAGAATTCCAAGTTCAATGCGGAGGGATCAAAGAGCTGTCCAAGGGTCTGATCAACTCTTATGCATTTTCAGCGGATGGAGTAACTGTGTGCTTCACTACACTCGACAACTATGTCCTCTTTGTGTCTTCTGTTAGCTATGAACTACTGAAGGTGGTTAAGCTCCTAGACGCCACTTTAAATGCGGTTTGGCTCTTCACAAGGCCAAACCAATGCATGCTCCTGTGCCAGTCAACAAAGTCCCAGCTAACATTGCTTGATGTGGACCAACCTGGCATAAAGCTAGTAGTCGACAAAGACAATTGCTTCCGTGCTGATGTGTCAAAGGACAGGGAACTGCTGTTTGCCTTGAAGCACACTGGAGAGGCTGATATCTACAACGTTGCAACGCTAATAGATTCCCTAAAGTCTGCACAGAACTGCGTCGAAATCCTGCGAACAGCAATGGCGCAACCAAAAGCCCTGGCCGTGGGCTGCTTTGACAACGATTTGAGAAAAATGCTCACTCGAAGTCGCTTAATACCCATTCTCATGGAATACGGCGAGTATCCAGCCAAATACCGCAACCTCATATGGACAGCTCTCCTCGATGTTCCCTGCAACAAAGCGAGATTCTTGGAACTCGTGAAAATGGGTATTCATCCAACGGCAGAGGCCTTGTACAAAAGTCTCAAGTTAAAAAACGCAACCGCCCGTCGTAACCTTACAAAGATTTTCTCCTGCCTAGGTCATTGGTCAAAGGTGTTCGGCTACAGTGACTTTCTACCCGCATTCATATATCCCTTTGTTGATATTTTCTCCAACAACCTTAACGTTTGCTTCGAAATACTTGCAACGATACTCACGAATCATTGCCAGTTGTGGTTTGAGTTTCATCCTCTGGAGCCGCTCAATTACCTGGGGATGTGTGAAAACATCCTGAACAGCTTCGACCCGCAATTGGGTAAGTTCTACGCGAACACAGGGGTAAAGCCAAAGGAGTATGCTTGGACTTTGCTAGCCAATGGGTTCTCCGAAGCACTGGACGATGAACAGTGGTTGGCCCTATGGGATAATGTGCTTTCCAACGCGCCCTACTTCCTTCTTTTCTGTGCCATCGCTTACAACATCGTGCAGAGGGATGTAATCCTGAGAATCGTCAACAAAGAGGACATTGCGGAATTTTTTCGCGAACAAAATGCCATCGATATGCGCAAGTGGATGCAAAAGGCCTACTCGCTTATGGAAAAATGCCCGAAGGAGCTGCATCCAAGTCGGTATATGAAAGAGTTTACAAAACTACCGAAAGGAGTCTATCCAAAGTTCCAAAACTACCCGAAGAAGTGGATGCAAGTGCAGGAAAGTGAGATAGATACCATTCGAAGGGAACACCAATTGATCGACGCCAAAATGCGGGAGCTGGAACGAGACGAGGCTGCTATGATGGAGCGCCTAGAACAAGGACTGCGACAGGAAGAACATGCCAAACGAATGAAAGGTTTGTTTTATCAAGGAACAATTAAAATTTGGGTGACTTAAAGCATTTTAATTGCAGAAATGCAGAAGCAGTACCAGGAAATATTGAAACGTGAAGAAGAACGCGTCGCTTATCAACGCAAGATGTTGCTGCTCTACCAAAAGGAAGTGCGTCAGCGCAAGGGAAAAGTAGTTGAGTTGCTAGAGGAGTCAGCTCGTCGTAGGAAGGAAAATCTGCAAGAGAGCGAGTTGGACGTTCTGCTGGGGAACATCGAGCGAGAGGTAAACTATTTAGAAATTGAAAATTGTGTCATTAGAGGAGCCTTTCTGAATCCTTTTGCCTTTTAATACTTGTCTCTATGCCCTCTAAGCTCCTGCTCCCGTAGTCTACATTGGGCGCCTCCCAAAATGGCGGATAAGGAAACGCTCATTAAGTACCGTCGGTGCCGGGAGAAAATTAATCGAGGCGGACCAAAATAAGCCACAAAAGAAAATCTGGAAGCGCTAATCTCTAAATGAATGGTGTCCTAGTCAGCGACTGTTATCCAATTTGGTAGATTTTCGAAGCCGGCAGTTTGGTATAAAAGACAGCGTTAGTCCTCTTTCTATTTCTAGCCTCAATTAGGAATTACCTAAGCAACACATGTTTGACTGACTGTTACAGAAGATTCTGCGTGCCCGTAAAGGCGTAACGCTTGCGGTTGAAAACTTTGTTGTTTCGTGGCAGGACTTTTATCCTTCGTCCTGGTTAGCAAAATTTGTATTTGCATCGCTTGGGAACTGCTTTCCGCGTATTCTTTTCTCCCCTCACGATATTCTAAAGAATTTTAAGGCAAGTCAAGACCTTATGATTGCAAGCTGATTATAAAGGGAAACTCCGCTACCCTTACCAGATCTAGTCGCTCTGAGCTGTCCAGATCAAGTGTCCTAGCAACCGTGATTGCTTAATTTTGTAAAACGAAAGATCAGTTTTCTTATAGATTCAAAACTTAACAAAAACAGTCCTACTCTGCAAAACTGAATCTTAAGGATTTACTTATTGTCAAGCTTCTTCCATTGTGTGGTTCTTTAATTTGTATTAAATCTTCCAACGATCGCTTATCGTTATCACTATCAGACTGCTAGACTACCGAAATCCTTAAAACTACTCGAATATCGCTTTTGTTTCTTTCTTTTCCAGCGAAATCGTAATGAAATGGACTTAACCTTAGCTGAAGAGAACATTAAAGATCAAGAGTTACGGATGATATCGCATCAGTATGGAATAGATGATATGTTAAGTGGACGAGACTACCAATCCATGAGACACCAGTTTAGACCGACAATTAACAAACTAGCCGAGGAAAAACAAAAAATGGACGAAGATGTGCAAAATGTAATGTGAACCATTTCCTGCCCATCTTGATTAAATAGTTTTTTTTTTTTTAGATTTTAAGGGAAAGTTCAGCAGATGATAATGTGAGGGGTACGGTAAGCAAGCTTAGTCGAATCGAGTCAAAGTTACGAGAGCTGGAAGATGAATTCTCATCCACATTGAAATGCGGTTCATAGGCAGGCATTCAAACAATAATTTATTTAAGAATTGTATATTTTTTGTTTACTTTTATTAAACTATTGAAGTTGAATAATTATTGAGCAAGTCGCACAGTTAGACTGATAATCTCGGTCGGGGTGGTTGTTATGCATGGTGGTTACAGACTAGACCTCTGATGGAACAGTTGCTAAGACAGCTAAATAAGTACCCAAGGCGCTAAGAAAAGTTTGATCGGAAAACCATTCGACAATGATGGCAGTTCTGCATGGGACAGAAGCTGTACAAATGAACGGGGCGAGTGTCGTTCTGTTATTTTCGCTTTATACAACCCGGTATTGCCCTCTGTTGAGAAACTCTAAAATAACTGGCTGGGGTTCTTAGAAAACATGGTTAAACGAGTTGCATTGTACCTTTAAGTTAGCAGGATACACCATCAAAATTTGATCATATAGTGGCATTAAAAGGCTTAATATAGTGGCCAAAAAAGGCTCTAACCCAGCCAAATGCTCGAGGGTCCCTGTTGTTTTGGTGTTTGATGAGAGCAGTACCAGAAAGTTGAAGTAAGAGGTAAGGAAATCACAACTCCGACACGCGTAGATCCTGGAGGAATACGAACCTTCATACCGAAGGCGGAGGGTCCCTGTTGATTTGGTGTTTGATGAGAGCAGTACCAGAAAGTTGAAGTTAGAGGAAAGGAAATCACAACTCCGACACGCGTAGATCCTGAACGAATACGAACCTTCATACCGAAGGCTGGTTAGGTTTCTCACTCCCCTTCAGGGACTTGTTTGATCAGCTATTCCTTCTACTTTTTTAAGAAATTTAAGTCGGGCAGCTCAAACCGTTGATCGCCGAGTCGACTGCGGCAGCAAGTTTTTTACTTTAGGGCAGTTTATGTTATGGACAATGTCATATAATAAATAAAGCGATCCAGAAGGTTACAAGAATTCTTGCGTTTGCATCACAGGTCTTCCCAAAACATCTACAAGAGGATATATAAACATCTACGCAGGATATATAAGACTCGCTAAGGGTGTTCTAAGTAAATTTATTCATTGTATACAGACACAAATAAATTACAATACAAAATAAGCACTGAAAAATAAAATACAAAATTTGGTTTACTTTGAAAAATTAGTCTGTATGTCAAAATGCTATTTATAACTATCGATTGGTAGCATCGTATAACTCGCCCGAGATTCGTTTGGTTTGTCGCCTTTTTCGCCTGCTGTTGTGCGAACCGACCGACCGAAAACAAAATCAAATCTCCCATACCTGCTATCCTTAAGCCTAAAAGTTAGTGAGTAATGATAGCTTTGTGTTTAATATTAGAAGTTAATAGAGTTCTCTAGATCCTTAGAACATTCCACCGTAGGCGGCACCCGATTCGCCATCCTTCATGGCGTAGCCGAGCATCGTAAGGTAGTTGACAACGTTTCCACTCAGTGTGAGCCAGCACGCCAACCAAGTAATCTATAGATTGGGTCAAACATTACAACACAAAGGAACACCAGCACTTTTTTCTTTGTCAACTTACAACAGCACATCTGGCCATAACGATTGGAAGTGCAAAAGCGCAGAGAACAAATCCAGCCGTAAGGAAGAGGGCAAACTCCGACCTCGAGTTTGTTTCATTCGATGGGGTCAGTCGGCTGGAAATCACAACGGGGACGATCGAAAGTAGATAGAAGATAAAGACAAAGAATGGATAGAAGAGTTTTGGCTGTGGTATCGCACATGCCAGGATGATGAATGTCATGCCGAAACATATTAAAACGGCAGAAATAAGCAGACTGTAATAAAAGTTTTGAGATTACACAGAAAAGTCGCGAGCAATTTTTGTTAACAATGAACTTACGCTGCAGGGTCGTAGAGATGAAATTCGTGTTGCAGGGGATGAGGTTGCATGGAGGGTAGAAATTTATTTTTGTTATAATGCTAAAATATGTAATTCTATTTGTGAAATTACCTTTTAAAGCAGCCATCGTTGGAATTTAATATTTGCGTTTTTTCGCGAGATGAAAAATGGATTAATCACCACTAAAATAAAACAAGTCAACAACCAAACACAAAGTGACAGCTGACAGTAGTTTGCGAGTGCTGCCAGGTTCGTACTCATCTTTATAACGTAGTAGAGTTTTAACGAATAGAAAAGTTATACTGTTTTCCACCGAGCTAGAATCTAGATTCAGACTAAAAAGCTCCCAAATCTAATTAAAATCTATTAGATTTCCCATACACTTATGGAATTCAGAATTATATCAGAATCTAGATTCCTACAAAATCGAAGCAACGCAAAAAGTCGCTAATGTATGAGATTCTGTTTCTGTTCCTGTTTTACGTTGCTTGTGACGTTGCTTTGGTAACGCGGCTTTACAGGTGTTTTATTTTTTAATACACATGAAAGGCACCTTAAATTTTTTGCCGATTCCGAACGGCGAAGTGAGAGGTTTCTCATGACAAATGGTACTCTAGGAGAGTTTTTAAGACCCTTGCAGAAGTGGGCCACAGAAAAAAAATGTATTGCCCCGAAGGGGAATTGAGCGCGGGACCTCGTGCACAGTGGTCCTATACACTAACGCAGCAACAACTTTTGAGAAAATAAAAACAAGATATATTTTCAATGTCTATTCATCTTTTTGTTTCTATGTAGGGCCTCCCATGTAGTTCATAACAACATAAAACAACATGCAACATAAAATTTACAAGAAAAAGTACCACTTTTTTGCTTGGCACTACTCTTTAAGTGTTAGGAATTATATCTGCGTGTTTTGCAGCAGTACAAACGGTACCATTGTTATCGCAGGCTTTGTATGAGCGATGCTAGATGGTATTTCAAATTAATGGTACAAAATAGTTTTTGATATTATTTTAGCTACTGCAGGCAGCATTCCTCTCCAGTTTTCACACTCACTCTGTATGATTTCCTTTTCGTAAGTTTGGTAACCGGTTCTCTTTCTCTGCGAAATTAATTATCAATTATATGAAAGCAACTATTATCGGCTACTTATAGTTTGGCAGCATTCTTTTAGGGTGACCTCTGAATGCATTCATCATTATGTCAAATTTTCAAATTTGATAAAGTAGTGGAACTGTTTAAATTAAAAACAAAAATATATTCGTGGGAAATCTTGTTTTTTGTATAAATGGGCGATTTAATAAGGGTAAATTGTAAATAAAACAATTATAATCCATATAAAATACTCTTGTATTTTACAGAACTTTGATATCTTCAAGAAGCTTGGTTTTGACTCCAGCAACCAATGGATTTTCTACGACGAAAGAGTCCAAACATTTTTCTCATACTTTGCCGAAAATATAACTGATGATAACATCCTCACTGAGCATGAACTCCTGGAGTAAGAACTTACTCTTTTGCAATTGTTGGAATTTCTGCAACTATTCTCCATAGGCACAATGAAATGAAACAAAGAAATGAGACGCTCCCGCCCAATGAACGCAAAACACAACTTGAACAGCTTCAGGAGGAATATCCCGGTCTGTTGCAGTACGAAGACGAAGGTGTAGTAAAAGTTTTGAACGATATTGAAGTGCTGGAACAGACTCAGTCTATGTATGCAGATTTCCTTTATACAATGGAGTAAGTTAAGTAGTACCTGGGGTTGTTGCCGCTCTAACTCACTCTTAGGTCCACTAAATCCAAGGTCAACATGGAGGTCAGTGATCTAGAGTCACGTCTGAGTGACCTAGATGGAAGCGAGAAAATATTGCACACCGAATGCCTTGAACTGTGTCAGCAACTACAAGAACTACAAAAACACAACCGAAAGCTCTGCGATGAGTCCAAGACGAGCTACAAAAGATTGGTAAGAAGAATTTAATCTATTGCACGGGATGAACGCTTCTTTAGGAATGCTTTTTGTAGCAATCGCCACCACTATTTATTCACCAGTTGCCACTGGACAAGTATTTCCTCAAATGCGACTCCTTCCTGCAGTATTTGAACTTGTACATGAAGGAGAACTTTCGAATACAGGTAAGATTTCGCTTAGAAAAATTCGTTTCTTGTGTTCATCTCTATTCTCAGGACTTTGTTGAGCTCGAGGACAATCAGCAGGAAGTCCAAGAAGTATCTGCTCAACTGGACACCGTTCGAAAGCTGTATGTAAAGCTTTTATTACTGTCTTTCTATCTCTAGAATGTTTTCCTTACTTCTACTAGGAACCTAAGCCTAATGGAGAAGTTCATCAAGGAAAAGTCAAAATCGCGAGGCACACAGTCCATGATCGACAGTCATGACATCAGCAAACTGCACATTGTCAGCCTCTCCGATATGAAGTGGGTCGTTAGTGCAACTTGAAACCAACAGCTCTTATGTAACTTGTCTTGTTTTAGGAAAGAAACTCGTGAGTTGGAGCTAATAAACAACCACCATTCCACCAGCACCTACAAGACCCTAATGAGTGACTTGTTAATGCACTTGGAACAACGTGCTCAGCAGCAAATGGAGTTGATTCTCTACGAGAACACAAAAGAAAAACTCAGTCGAGCGTACAGGCGGTTGGAAAACGTTAAAGGCTTGACCAAGACCGTTTCTGATGCACTGACTAATGCCGAACTGATATGGATTACAACGCAACTAGATCTGGAGAAAATCCGCAATCGATTTGATAACTCTGATGCGTTAAGTGTTCAGGCCCAGCTCTGCGTTCGCCGCATCGATACGATGAAAAACTTGCAGAAATCCCCGAACGATACTATGAGCGAAGTGGTCTTCTCTAAAATGGCAGAAATACTCTCGAAGCATGCCGCTGTAAAAGTTCGCAGCGAACCCAAAGCCTGCCTTTATGAATACGAGAAGTTCTGTCGTCTTCTGAAGTATGCCTTAAACACCCTCTTGAATAAGAAGCCCTATGCTGCCGTTTCCGACTTCATCAGTGAACTGTAAGTGTAAAAGACATTCGCAAACTTGTTTAATTGGTATTTGCTTCCAGGAACCGAATGGAAAGTATCCTGAAGCCCTACGTGTACGATAGTCCCGTCAATTTGCCCATGTTTGAGCAGATCAATTTGCTTAAGCCCATTTTTAGTGCGAAAATGAACAAGGCCCATTTCGAAATGGACTTTCGCAACTTGCGCTCTCAGTTCCAGGAGAACATTCACGAGAAGAGGGTAAGTTCACATGATGTGCGAGGCAAACTGATTGGAAAATGCCTTCATTTTCAGAATAACGATACCCTCTGGCATTATGGTCAATTGCTTTGGATTTGGTTCCTTACCGAACCTAAAAAGCTGTTGGACGCAGTCGCCGAAGTTCGCAAACTGGCTTCAAAAGTACCAGCATTGACTGGGCTCAAATCGCTTGGTGGAATCAAACGAAAAGGAGAGGTGTAAAGTTAGCTATTATCATTTTTTTAACTTAATAAATAAATTAATTTTAAATTGAAATCTTTATAAGGGCGTGAACTGGACTTTTATAAAATTGAGCTCAACTTATGCCGATTTCGGGTGGATCCTGCTCTTGAATGCAATAATCTCAATAATCAATCAACAGCCCTAAGCAACATTATTCGATTTGCCGTTAAAAAGTATTACTGACAAAGTACTACGGATTTCGGAAATTACTGTAATTAAAAATTGACAATGAAAACTTTAATATGGATATTTGTAACGTTCGTGGGCCAAGAACGAACTTTACTGCCGTGCACGTCCATCTCTGTACTTGTAGCCCAACTGTGTTGGCTCTGATTAGCTCCGAAAACCCACGTGTTGGGGTTAGACCCTAACCTAAACCAGGTGTTCGATGGAAGCCACTATTCTTCCCATGTCGTTGACTTTGACATTCTGGTTAGACAAGAACAACGCCTGAAGGAAGGTAATGCTGACTTAATTTGTAATTCTTTGTATAGCACCGAGTTATCTTTTGTTCAAGACTATTATTTATCTCTTCTACTATGGTTGCCTTTTACCGATGTTCACAGGACAAAATCTCGAAACGTCTCAAAATTCATTGTTCTAGCTCCTTTCGCGTAGCCTTGAAATCCGCATCATCATCATTTTGTTCGCCATCTTGGCCAGTGAGATAGGCTGGAATCTTTCTCACGGCAAAGTTGTGAATCTTCTTTTGGCTCTTATTCCACCATGTCGGAGTTTCTTAAGAGTATGGAAAAACTTGACTAATCAAGGAAACAACATGCTGTCTGTCTAGCTTATATAAATTTCAAGTCTTCTCTTATTGAAGTCGTATCATGAGATCGTTTCGTATCTTACAATGGGAACGCATGCAGGCTTTCGTTTGATATCTACTGCAGTATGTCATCCATAACATTCATTTTCGTTTATCATGAAAATGTTAAATGATTTGACCAAACTTATGGACGAGCCCACGCATGTTCCTGAAATTAACACACTGAAAGTGTTCCTATCCTCCCATCAGATCTTTTTTATCCTACGGGGTTAGGCCGAAGGAGGTGCTTAAGGTGAAGGAGTCTTCCTTTCGGTATTAAAAGACCAACCTCTCTAAAGTACACCGGAATAAGTTCAATTCAAACATGTCTGATATGATTGGAATGCTCCTATCCGCGTGTTGAGTTTTTTTGCTATTAAGAGTAGCGGCGAAAAATTCTGCATCGCGCCAAGTGTAGAAAACTTTTGCTCTTCTTGAAAAATTATACCTCATTTCTCATCGCAATACTTGTCTTCAATGGCGTTCCAGCAGTCAGTTCCTTACACGAATTCAATCTCCTCGCACCGTTTTTTGCTTGCAGTTTCAAGCAGAACAATACAAAAAATTTATTTTCGCGTTACAGAACGGGTAAGCTTTAGGCGCTTCAACCAGTTTCCTCCAATATTTGCTTCGTTGCCACGTTTTTAGCTTCAACCGCTTCCTCGCACTCTCTGTACTACCATTTTGCAGGTCTTCTTACAGGCTCTTTACCTATTACGTACTTCGTGCGCCGCTCTAGTCACTGCCAAAGCCAATTTATCCCATTGCTTGTGCATTTTCTTGGTACGCGGGTTCCTGGAGCTCCTCTGCGCTGTTCGAGCCACTTCGCAGTTGTTATTGTTGTGAGTGTTTGGATAAAATTGTCTATCGTTCATTGCCTATCGTTCGCTGGATTGGCGATCATCACCAGCTACAAGTCAACCAGGCAATCTGTGCCAGATCATTGTGTGACCACAAGCCTGCCATACTATTATAGTCTGGTCTTCCTTTGTTTCGATCTTCTTTAGGCCCGATTGGACTCACTTTCAGGCTCTTATTTGCAACTATACTATTTTTCTAAAATGTTTATTTACCAGACCACAAGTGGTGCGAAGTCTCGAGTAAGTTATAAAAACGTACAAAACAAATGTATCAACTTAACACACACGAATAAATATGTGGTGAACGTGAACATTTAAAGTTTAAAAAAAAGTACATAAAATAGAAATACAAGATTATTAAACTAAATTTTACATCAGTCGTTGTTGACTTCTCGGTATCTCGAAAAAAATTGTTTTTTTTTTTAGCTTAGCAAAAAGACGTCCGTCATTTTCAACCAGCAAATGAGTCCTTGCTTCTCCTTGTGTTCTCTTCCCTGATAGAACCGCAGATCTGTCCGTTTAATATTTATAATCAAAATAAAATAATACTAAGAAAAAGTAATAACCACACCCTGGCCACCGAAAACTTAATTCGCTTCGTTCTTGGCAGTTAGTTTGTTTATCACGGACCCCTGGAGCTCGGGCCGAAGGGAGATCTTGCCCAGCTGAGCTGATTGATACTTGACGTAGACCGATTTGAGCTTGGCGCTGGGTGCATTGCGGGCTAGAGTTGCAATTTGCCGCATTATTGGTTCCAAGTGTTCGGCAGAGTAGCAGGAATAGAACATGAGTGTGGGATTCCAAATCGCTTCGGCTGCGATTTTGTGTGGATTTATCAGCTGCAGTGAGAGGTATAACGAAGCGGCGGCAATCTGGAAACAAAAACGGGGCCGTACAGGGGCAGGACAAAATAATATAACAATCACATTCGAAACTTACTTCTGAGGGGCGATAGCTAGCTAGTGCGTATTCGGTTGTGACGAGTTCCAAGAAATACTTAGCCATTGTGTGATGAGAGTCCTCTGCGCTGGCGGCTTTCGAGAAACGACGTAAAAAGTGAATGGATAATGGACGAGCGAGATTGAAGTCGAGCGCTTTCATGATCTTCATTTCCATTTCTAGGATTTGATTCTTTGTGTATGTGTCGTCGGTGATGTATACAAAATCACCAATTGCAGGTGGGAACAGCTCTTCGTACTTGGAGGCAATAAACAGCGCTGTAACGCCGACCAGCTGCAAGTGCTGGCGAACTGTTGTCTTAACAGCTTGCAAGTATCGATCAATTATTGCGACACACATGTGGAAAGTTTCGGCAACCAAATGGAATTGATGATGAACTTCGTTAATCCAGTCGATCAGTACAGCACGCATTTTGGGAACGACCTGTTTTCAAGTGGCATAAACATAGTTTTTTTTGTTGCTTGTTAGACAAACGTACCTGCTTTTGATCCTTCAGGTGATCTGGCACGATGGGCATTTCTTTTTCCAGCGAAAACAGGTACGAGTATATATCGTTGACATATTCTGAGACCAAGATTGGATTCTCTGTATCGTCGGAATCAATATTTTCTACCTAAATCAGGACAACAACGACGTAAAGTTTTTGGGCAAAATAAAGACATTGTGCGTTCATAACTACGACTAAATTTAACACTTTTAGAGTGAAGTAAAAATACAAGCGAAATGTCTAAAGAAAAAAACTGGTTTTTACTAACTTCGGCTCCTGCTAAAATCAATAAAGCTGTCGTTGACTGGTTTATTCTCCCGCCAAATTTAACGCATGCTGTTTGTTTTTGAGGTGAGTTCCTTGCAGTCGGGATCGCGATAGTTAAAAGATGGGGAATGCTCTTTCTTTTGAACTTCTAGGTATTGGAATACCGTTTCTTTGTGTTTTTCATTTTCATTTGAAAAGAGGTACTGCGTTTCTGTGGCGTGTACCCCGCGAAAAACCAGCATACGAAATAATGCCAACATCTTTTTGATACATTCGATTTTAATTTTTCATGCAGCGTTGTTAAGAAAACTTGGAGGAAACTGTTTGAACACAAAAAATTGTTGGACTTATGGCTTGTCCATCATGACCATGACCACCTTCTTCCCACACATAGGCATTTATAGATACACTTGGTGCCAGCACAGTTTAAATCAGAGATCTTTGCTTGATTTCTTTGTGGCACGCACCATCGTGTGTTTAAAAAATTGATTTGTGATGTTCGCGTTTTGCAGGGAGCTGAGCTGTCAACTGATCACCACCTAGTGTTGTGCAAATTGCGCTTTAGCGACAGTAATCCATTGCCATCCAGGCGAATACCAAGACTGGTAATCTGCATACGGTGGGAAAGGTTACATGCTGAATTAGAAGGAATGATTTGCACGGCATGTTTCGGAGAAGTTTAAATAAATTCCAACTGACATTTTAAATGCAAAGAAAGAATGACAGCTGTTTTCTTGGACAGTCATTGCCTTTGTAAGAAATGTCTGTGGAGTGAAGCGGCTTGGCGTGGCGGCTGGTTGTGAGAAAAGAACTCCTGGAGCTCAAGAAGCCATCAGAGAGAAGAAGAATCAATGTAGGAACTCTATTTCTCGAGCCCGGTACATTGAGGCGCGAACAACTTCTAATATGGCGGTCAGAACAGCAAAGAACAGGCTTGGAAAAAGCTCGGCAAGAGGTTAGAGCACGATTGCAGATCTACAAACAAGATGTTTTGACAGACTATTGACCGTCTTAGAGGAAAGAAAATATCGTATACAAGGGACTAAATCCAAAGACGGTACACTTCTTTCAGATGAAAACGACGTCTTAAACCCCTGGATGTGTTTGCCGCCATCTGTGGTGAGGCTGGGATGAAGTAAACTTGAGCAAATCCAAAGTGATGGTTGTTTCCCCAACTCCTGTGTAGTGTACCCGGTAACAGGTAGAGAAGTTTAAGTATCTCGGAGTCATTTTCGCGAAAGATGAAAGGAGTGAAACTGAGTTATCCTGTAGGATTGGTTAAGCTGGAGCAATCGTAAAGGAACTGCACCAGCCGGTCATCAGGAAGCCGACTGACGACCGATTTCACATCAAGCTGAGCTTGGAGTGAAAGCAAAGGTCTTACTTTTTAATTCAGTGTTCGTTTCGACCCTCACTTATGGTGCTAAAATTTGGGTAATGACCATAAGAATTAGATCGAGGGTACAAGCTGCCGAAATGAGATTTCTGAGTTGCACTGCTGGTGTTACTTTTAGAGATTGAGTGAGAAAAAACGTTAGTATTCGTAGGAATCTTAATGTTAAGCAGATACTTTTCCGAGTGGAACGATCGAATTCTACAATGGTTTGGACCGACACACTTTTTAGACAGGTCATGTTAGCTGAGATGCGTGCTCGTCGCATCTCTGGTACGCCAAGAAACAGGTGGTGGGACCAGGAAAAAAAACCATTTCTTAGATTCACTTGGGGATCGGGCCCTTGTCTCTTGCGTTGGTGGAGCAGGATCGGGAACGCTGGAAGGATCATTTAGCCGCCCTCGCTCCGAGACCCTTCTAGGGATAATCGGTCACAAAAAACGTATGTTTGTATGTAAGAAATCTTGTTGCAGAGCAAACTGTGTTTGTAGAGGTTCCTCTTGCTTAGACACAGTCAATAGATAATGCATCTGGCGTTTTCTATTCAGAAAAGTTAGATTAAGCGAGACATACCCAACAAATTAAGAGCTTGCTCCACCGCCTACGATGTTAGAGAAATTCGAATTCCAGTTCGTACAGATCGTATAAAGATAAACCTAATAAGGGAAATTGAAGAAAATTTATCAAGCAAGAAATGAATGCGTTGCAGTGATGTCGAGTTTACTTTACATCACCAGAATCGCGACAAAAATGTTGCTACATAATCTTTAGTACATAAACATTAAACTTCCTTATTACATCACAGCTGCCAGCATCGCAGACAAAGATAATCTAATTGCAGCTCACTTTGCTGGCAGATCTTAGCTCCCTGATTGCCTTCCTATATGCCTTCGCCTATAGAGTAAGTCATTGCTTTTCTATCAAACCGATATATTTATTCCTCTTTCAAGGGATAGGAGGAGCTCACATCGTACAACATGAAGGAGAACATCCGATGTTGTGTAATGTAAACGAAAGAAACAATCCCTTGACAACCGTGCTTGATGGATTTAAAAAAAATATTGATTTTTCTGCTCGCTTTCAAGACATACAACCTGTGTGAACAAGATGTTGGTCAAACCTCCTTGTGCTTGGTATTCGAAAACTTTTTTTGTGTAAGCGTTTTGGGGGGGGGAATCAAGTCAAAACTGATGTTGTGCAACGTGCATGCTGAAATGTGAGAGAGTCTTTTTTAAATGCAAATTTTTCATCAAGCATTGTTGTGCAACATGTTGTAACGTGTGAACCCCTCTGATGAAAAATGGGAAGCCGTACAGCTAACTGAGTAACATTCTTTCCAAGGTCACGGATGAGCTTGAGCATTGATAACAAGCAACAATGGTAAAATGGTTAGGAGTTGCCCAGCAACAGGATCTAAAAGTTAAAATTTTCACGGAGAAAAAACTCAGTATGGAACCAACACGCAGATGTACCTATGTGTGCACGCTAAGCGTTCACACCTCCCAATGGAAACAGGCGCTAGGCCAAAGTAAACGAGCAACAAAATTACTTTAACCAGTGAATTTAAAAATAAGCATGTGCTAAGGGTAACATTCAAAGATCACCTAAAAAACTGATAAAACAATAGAATTTCCTGAAGCCTTGTAATATGTGCAAAAAGCAACACTTACCCCATCCACACTAAGCAACTTTGATGAGTGAGATAGAGATTGCACACTGACAATTTTGATTTCGCATTGAGGCGCTTGTGCCTTGCTGTCCTCCACCACATTTTTCTTTTCCTTTTGTTCTGTTGTAGATTTACAACTTGCAACTGGCTGTGCTGCAGGCTTCGAAATTTGTTGTTGCTTAAGAGCCGCCTTTAATTTGGTCAAGGACCTACGCGATAAATTGCTGTCTTCCCGTTTCAGTGCTACCGTCGATTGGGGCTGCTTGTTGGCTGTCTCAACTTTCGGCTTATTAATGTCTGAAAAAAAAAAAAAAAAAAACTCAATGAAACCCATCAGAATCAAATGATGAAATTAAATCGTACATCGAACGTGAGAGACTTTTTCAATATTCACTACTTTGGCAGTGATCGTCGATGGTTTGGGGATAGTGGGTCTTACAGTAGCGGCATTCCTTAGTCCCGTTGTTCCCGACTTAATTGAATTGGAACGTGTAACTATTGCATTTTTGACCACGTTAGCATTTTCATTGGTGGCCGTTTGTGCGGGCTTGCTCCAATGAGTGTCTACGCGCGGTTTGGCTTTTAAGTTCAACTGATTTTTGGGCAATCTACAAACGAAAGATTTTCAATAAAACAAATTTTATAACTGTAGTCGGAAAACGCCATTACTCTTTCTGTCCATCTCGAACTGTTCGAAGAACGGCACGATTTCCCAACTCGCCAAGCGCAGCTCGCTTGGTCTCTACTTGACCATTTTGTACGCCAAACTTCTTGAAATTCTGCTGCAGTTTATTATCGGCGTTCTTGAAAAGAAAATATAAAAAAAACACCATGAAGAGATAAATTTTTTGAAATATCTCGCGCCTCGTTTTCACACAAATACCGCACAATAGCTGTAAAAAAAGTCTCACCTCGTCGCATTTAATTCTCAATTGAGTGGACATTTTCTAGCTTTTTTTTCTTTCTTGTAATAAATACGTGACACAAAAACATAAAATAAAACTAAACAAGCCTCGTTGCTTTGATTTCTCTCGATATTAAGGAAAAGTTTACAAATTAAAAATATGCAATTATTAAAAAATTGAATATTAAATCTCAGCCCATTGATTGTAAAATTTTTGAGAAGACTCGTCCAACACCAACCGTTGGGTTTTGTTTTTCAAAAGCAACTGAACAATTTGGTGGAAAAATGCGCTCAGCACAATGTGCTGAATAGTTTTGATTGGCTGTCCAAAAGCAAATCAGCTGCGCGGGCTAGAAATTGAGTGGGTTCCAAAATGTAGCGTGGATTTTATTTTGAAAAGATAATTTTACTTATCATAATAGAATTCTTGTGTTTCGAATTCACTTAAGAATTAAAAAAGAAACATTTTAATATTTTTTTTTCAACCAAATTTGCGCCCATTGTCGCAGTGCCTCTCAAACTATTCTGGTGCAGTGCTGAATATAGGGGGTTGTTCGTAGTGCGACGACTTGTGGTTGGATTGATTTTATTATGGCAACTTTTTCAAACAACTTAGTTGGCAATTTTTTCATGGTACAAGATTAAACTCTATTACCTTGTTTAACAAAAGAAATAAATCGGTTTGGATTGAAAGCGCCTTACATTAAAACGGTTGAGCAGCAGTGCACGAGCACTGCTCTAAATCGTTTGAAGTCAAACGGTTGCAGGAGCGAATTTTGAAATGTCATAAATTAAGTGACATTCAGTATTTTTGGAATACTTGTCTTAATCTGCCCACCCAAAATATTTCTGTCTTCGTTAGATTTTTTATCCTGGAAGCTGACCTGTGAAGACGGCGACTTTTCGGATAGCGATCCAGAATCAGATCGTCCATCTCCCGGATTGGAGCTAACTTCCGAACAGCCAAACACGTTCTGTGTGCTGTATGATTGTGTGTGTGCTTCTGGTTTTGATTTTGGACACACGAACAGAAGCAAAATTCTCTTCATTTCAGAAGAGGAACTGGCAACAGAGTACCAAGCATACGGTTTCAGGAGAGTTCAGAATGCTCCCGGACGCTTCCAACCGAAAAGCAGCTAATGGCAAGATTTAATCTTCGTTGGATTTCAGCGCTGTTGTCGTTGTCTGAATTTCTACCGGAACGTGGGTAGACAAGGTCCCTTTCAACCTCAAACTTATAGGGGTCTATGGCGATGTTTTGTTTAAGACGTCGGTGTTGGGTGTCTATTCTTGATGTCAGTATAATATACTTGGTTTTGCCATCATTGACTGCTAAAGTTTTCAGCTCAATGAATCGTTGCATCCGTCACGTTGAAGTACACAACACTGACAACTACTCTGCTTGTCGATGACAAGGAGAGTAGAAACAACGGGGCATATAGACCTTTTACCACGGCTGTCAAAATCTGACGTCTTTCACATTCTTCGACCTTGGGATGCCAAGCAAATCGCGTTTTATATGATTATCGAATTATAAATAATTATAAATAAACAACTCAACCTAGAGTGTGCCGATAAGAAAAGAAGTTATTGTGCTTATTCCGTTCTTTAAATTGACTCAAGAATTATTTTAATAAAATAAGTGGAAAGTATCGAAAAAGTATTCCCAAGATGTGATCTCCTTGAATCCATGTACCCTTTTGTGGTCGTATACATTGTTTCTACAAGACAAACAACACTTTTCTAATCCTTTCCGTGTTTTATAATGAAAATGTTTTAAGCATTACCTAGGAAGGCTGATCAAGTCTATAACTTTTTAAGACGTGTTGTTATTCACGTCTTTGTGTAATTTTTGTTCGTTTTCCATATAAAAAGGTACTTTGTTTGGCATCCCACACTCGAAAATACCAATAGACGTCAAAGTGTAAAAAGCTCTATGGGGCAAAACAAAATGTTACTTCAAAACTTCACCCCGCGTTTGACCGTAAATATCGTAGACGCATATGCAATGCAAAAGTAGATTTACGTTCTACTTTTGCGTGCGTTTACTGTTTTCTGTTTTTCGCGACAGCTCGCAATGTGTTGGTTTTTAGCATACACACGTTGTTACGAGATGAAGAAGTGCGTGACGTACGTCGCTTCCCATAAGAACGTGTGCATTTCACTGGATTGTCAGTTGTGAAGGTACATTGCCATGAAGGAAACCACGGGTTCATTGGGCTGAAGGCATACGTCCTTATAAATGCTTTCTGTCCCAATACTCACATGCTGACGTCACGCGTGCTCCTTTTATTATGGGAATGTCGTCTGGGTACGCGAGTTATTGTATGAACTGTTGAAAGATTGTGCCTCTGGTGTTGATGCTGGGAGATGTTGATGCGGTATGTTGGGAGTTCTGCACAATTCTTTCAAGTCACAAGACAGCCTTGTCTTCATCCTTCTTTGACATTACAGAGGTCGATGTCTTCCCGATCTTAATATAACAGCGTTATAGCGTTTTGTATTAACTTGAAAGAATTGCTGTCAAAATCGAAAACTGCCCCTTTCAACAAAACGCTTCCCGTTTGGCTGCATGCGGGTTAAATTATACACTTGGACTGGAAACCAATAAAGACAAACCAAATAAAACCGAACCAAATAAAATTGCATCGATTTGGAATTTGACAGAAGAGATGGTTGCATTGTACTATAGTGAGTTTAGATCAATTCTCTCAAAATCGAGGGAGCGTATGAGGATTATTCATTTTCAATGAAACATGCAAAACATGCAAAAAGAAAGAGCAGTTGTGCAATAGAAAAGCTATTATAAGTTTTAAAGCTATCGCAGTTGTTAATTGACATGACAAGAAACTTTTCGGATTAACCGCGTTAATAACTATTTTTAAAACGTGGTTTCCCGGTGACCACGCTCAATGCAACTTGAGCGAAACGTTCGGTGTGAGTCTAGTATTGTACTCATTAAAAATAGTTATTAACGCGGTTAATCCGAAAAGTTTCTTGTCATGTCAAAAAAGCTATTAGTTTCCACAGTCATCCTACACACACTGACGAGTTTGGCAGGAATGTCAAAACTATACATTGCTCGTCTGTAGAGATAAACTAGACATGTGGCTCGTCTGTAGAGATAATGTCATCCGCGGACTTGAAATACAAAAAAGGTGGCGGTGTGTGTCGATTTGGAAGTTACAGTTTTTTTTTACAGGTCTGCCGCAGCGTCAATAATTGACCAGTTGAATAATTGAGCTATCATCAGGTTGTTGACAAAACCTCTTGCATACGATTCTAAGGAGACAGATGCCTCTGTATTTGGCCTAATTTAGTGGATCACATTTCTTGAGATGCAGAGTTAACCTCAAGCTAAACATAAATTACCTTATCTCGAATTTAAATTTCCACTCTTGAAATAATTTTTGAGTGCGGGGTTTACTTTGACAGCTAGATTGATATTCTTTTGCAGAAGGATGCATAATCATCAATTTTTTTATCAAACCAAGAAGACCGTCCAGCTGACTTATTTATTGCTTTTGTGCACATTTTTCCAAACGAGTCAACTAGTCGCGGGCACCGGAGATTCCTTAATTGTGGTCGTGTAAAACCAAGAATTTCAGAGGCGGTAACTTGAATGATATTTTGGCAATGTTACAATGTAGGTATGTGGCTAGTAACTTCGTAGGAAGTTTGGAGAGATCGATTGAAGAAGGACCTTTGGCCATACCTTGCGATGCCAATGTTGATGGGTCAAACTAACGTCTTATGTTTTGATTTAAATTGATTTGATTCATATTGAATTCCATCTCAAAAAATGGGCATTATCAAAATCCAAAAATTCTTTATAGAAACAATTACAAAATACGTAGGTAATAGAATTTTTCCCATCACATAAAATAATGTTTGTATTGTAACTTAGGCCATCCAACAGACCGCCATCCTAAAACGCAATCATTTCCAGTGTCTTCTTGTCTGCACACATCAAAATATATTTCCAAATACCCATTGTTTCCAGAGCAGATGCTCAATATTGATCAAAATGGTTAACTTGCCACTTCCCGCAAGGAAATTCGTGAATCTATTTGTTTTCACTTGTCCTCCTAAACTTTTTGCCAATTAAATCCAAAATTAATTTATTGCTCTTTGTTCTTGTAGCAGAATGCTAAGACTTCTACGAAATATGTATACATCCACATGTAGCCTTCATTAGGCGATAATAAATAAGGCCCTGGTGCAAGTGCATTTTCCAATTTCTAGTGCACATTGTTATTAATCAATTTTCTCCTTCGGTTCTATTTATAATAATTTTATCCAATAAAAGTTTGCAATAAAATTTCACTTAAGTATAATTGCGTTTATCTCTAGGTGTATTCAGAAGGAATTTTGCTACACCGGTGTTTTATTTTAAATCTAAATCAAAAGGAAAATCGCATGCTTGCGACTTATATTTGGGTTTTTTAAGGGAAATTGAAGTCGATGCAATTAGAAAACCAAGAAAGAGTTGAGGGTCTGATAAGCCATCCTATTTGCCAACCATCTCTGTACTGGTGGCTAATGAGACAGAACCATCATACTCCGAACAGTTTTTCTTTTTTTGCGCACAAAGTTGCTGTAAGACAAACGAAAATCAACCCAGTCTCAGGGCCAAGTGTAGCATATTACCAAACCTATTCGCTAGTTCTTGTTCCAGAACAAGAAAGAACAAAATGGAATTTATAGTTTCCGACAGCCCGACAATCGAGCATCAGTGCATCTTTATTATGCCATCGAATGGAAGACTCATTTAGACGTTAGATGCCTTAGCAGGTTCCCGCCAAGCTTAGAAGAAGATATGCAATCAATCAGACCTTGTTCGAGGTATTCGAATAAAAACAAACTAGGTAGCACCAGCTTAGTATCTTATTTTGCACAAATAAATAAAGAGCCTGAGGAAAAAAACAGTCAGCAGTATGCCTTCAAGGAATTCTCGATTGCAGTGGGTGGTGATGTTGTTTCCAGCTATGATTGTGATCTTAGCCTTTGAACGTCCGTAATCTGTTCGTTCTGGATCGATGCGTATGAAATTGTTCTTTTTTATGCAAAAGTTCATGTTAAGATATTGCTGATTTTTTTTTTTGTGTACTGGCTCTGGGAAGCAGTTCTCTAATCAATTGTTTCATAATGAAGAAGTAGCATGCGCTAATTAAATGCCTAGATCTGTATCTGGTCACTGTCTTTAAGAATGACACGTACTGACGCATGCATGCGATGCAGCCTTTGGATTTTCAGCAATACACTGATCGTAAACTTACTGATCGGAACGTTTGTTGTCAAGCTTAGGCAAGGTGATCTCAATGCGGGACACATTGCCACTTGATGGTAGGTTATGGGTTAGACCTTAAAAAAATATGTATTATTATATTATTATTAACTCCTCTACAATTTTGCAGTAGTCACAAAAGGAGAAAATTAAGGGAGCCAACCGATCTATAAAATTTTGTATGATTATGACAGTATGCAGTTATAATATAAAGGAGTAGGAAGCCATAAATTCTATTAAGGATAGACGCTCATCTAACTCGGTTTGTTTTAATGCACTTGACACTATTTTCAATCAATTTCCAATAACAATTTAACCTCTCTTTATTGGCCATGCAATTTTAAATCATCCACGATGAAGCTCCGATGCTAACTAAGTCAAATAATACAGCTTTCTGGTTTGAACAGCCAGCTGCAGTATGTTCAAGAAATCATTTAAATTCGATTGAAGAAGTGCGGAACAATAAACGGAATTAAGATGTATCTGCTGCACTAGAAACTTGTAAAAGTCTCAAAGCAAACAAGTGTAACTATTCAACGTCAAGTGCACGACGCACGGCCGAGCGGCGCGGCGTGGCGTCGCGTTAAGTGAAGCAGTTCAAAGTAAGACTATGAATGATTTGTTTATGTTAGCTGGGCTTTCTTGTGCTCGAGTGCATCAGATGTTAACCTTTGTAGATACTTATTGATTGATTATTGGCACCATAATTAAAATTAGTGTTTTTTTGCCTATGCTGTATTTTTTGACTAAGCTATGATTGTTACAAAATCATAATTATTACTTATTAAAAGTTACTTGCTTCATACGATAATAATCAAAAGGTTATGATGGGTTCGACTCCTGTCAATCAAAATCAATTTAAATAGCCTTACAAGCCATCTTTGCACGAAAGGTTCAAAACAAAGCGCATACGCCTCAAGACAGATTTATTCAATGATATATATGTCAATGATCCAAAGAAACCAACTGACACTTTTGAAACCTTAAGCCCTCAGCACGTCGAAATACACAATTGACAACTCAGTTAAATACAAACGTTCTTGTATGAAGCGGCCCGTCGAAGAAGTTTCTGACTATGTTTCCAGTTTGACAACAAGACAAGAAACACTCGTGGCAGCTTCACAAACCCTTCTTTGGCTTCTTTTTCACCTCGTTGGGATACGTTTGGTTATGTATACGATCCCTCCATTTATTATCCTTAGCGCACATTAACATTTGTTATAACTTACATGAAACATTTCGATTTCGATGTTTCTATCTAAGTGTTGAGCTGTCAGAGAGAAGCAAATTCAGTAGATTTGAATAAGAGCTTCGCTGTGTGTGAAATCACATAACGTCTTCTCTTTACGATTTCCAAATAAAATGTTGAAGCCGAAACATTGTGTTAAGCTTAGATTAGACTGCTTGGCATTTTGGTATATTTGACGTAAGAAGAAAAATATTTGCATTATTAACATGCCAAAAAAAGCTTGCAGTCTTACCTGAGCCTTAGGAAACATTGAAATATTATAAGGCTGAGGGGGATCAAAAGCTTGTTTGTGAATTACACTTTAAGAAGATCTTCAGTTTTCTTTAAAATATCTGTCAGGGAATGTGGGGTCCTTGCGAACGCGAAGCAAAATAATTTTCTCTTAAAAATGAAATGATCTTATGACATTTAAGGGCACCAGTTTAAACATCTTTTGAATTTGACACATGGAAGATGTGGAAAGGACCTTTCTTAAACTAATATTTCTTCGAATTTTTATTCAACAGCGCTTGTACTGACTTCTTGATAAATTTTGAAATTAAAAGCTAAAATCATTTAATCCCGCGGGACATATTCAATATCCATTGCATATGCATAGGCGAGTCTTTGTCGGCTCATTCACAAACTATTCAGAAACGCGAGTTCTGAATAGTTTATGAATAACTTAAAAAAACAGCCATGCAGAAATAAAATTAAGGTTTTCATTTAGCCTCTCTTTTGGTTTTTTTTTGGTAGTTCATGTTTTCTGCCTTGTTTCTGGCCTGTTACCGACCATTTGCAATAGCATCAATTCTTTCTAAAATCATGATATAACTATTGCAATATGGCGAAATGAAGAATAGAGCCGTAAAAGCTTCTTAGGCAGTTTCTCCGCGTAGAGTTTCTTTCGCGTTAAACCCTTTATTCCGAGGTTAACCCAGAGAGTAGTTTTTCAGTGGTTTAACTCCGTCAATAATGCTTTCGAAATCTTCAACTACCTAAATCATTAAACCTTCTTTCAACTTTCAATTCTCAAAGAAAACAAGTGGGAAAGTGCACCAGTGCGTAAGCAAAAGCTTCACTTCGTCGGTGACGGATTGAAAAACACGCGACCTTACAAAAAGATAACTGCCACCGCCTCCAAAACGTGGGCGGGATGTTAAAATATAACTGTTGAATTTGGACTAAAACTGCGTAAGCAAAAGCTTCACTCTGTCGGTGACGGATTGAAAAACACGCGACCCTACAAAAAGATAACTGCCACCGCCTCCAAAACGTGGGCGGGATGTAAATATATAACTGTTGAATTTGGACTAAAACTTCGTCATTTTAACGAAAAAGTTACCTTTTTTAAAGTCATGCCCACAAAAGTGGGCGGATATATATAAAATGTATACAAAAAAGTTAGAAAAAGCTAATGTCTACAACTTTTGTAATATAATTTTTTCAAACTTTATATATATTTATTAAAAAAAAGTAATTTTAATTCTCTAAAAAGTAAAAATTCCCTAAAAGTTAAAATTAAAAAAGTGGGCGTGGTCAATGTAAACGCCAATCTTTTTCTTCTGCCTCAAAGACAATTACAAAGCAGTATCACAAACTAAAAATCGGTGTACTAGCACCATTTTATACCATGTCTCCACCGACAGTTAAAAGAAGATTAGCGGGAGACGATTAAAAATAAATCCTAAAGTGGCTCCATCAGACTAATATAGGATTAATTTGACACGAAAACTCTGTTTTTGGCTCTCAAAAGAGAGTGGCGATGTCATTTCCCAGGAGCGAAAAACGATTTCCTCAGCAAAAGTCGCTATAAAAAACGTGCTTGTGACAGAGCTGTCGCACAGGGACAGTTTCAGTTACCTTTTTTGATTCTCAAACTGTTACAAAGATGCGGATAATAGGTGTGTGAATAGGGTGAATGGGATTTATGAGAAGATTTATTTTTAATCGCTTGCTGAGAGGATTTAAATTTGTATGGTAAATCGCGTGATTTGTAGAGGTTTTAATAAAGATTTATATTTATCAAGGATTAGTGCTCGGTGGAGATATGGTATTAACATAGCTAAAGTGTGAAAAAAGTATTTTTTAAAATTGGAGATGGTAGCACATACAGGCCTGTAGTGGACGTGTATGTGGGCAGATTCAACTAGTTTTCAAACTTGATCTGGTCCAATGGACTTCCACTCCACTAACAAATTTTCAGCTCTCTAACTTATAATCGAAGGCCTAAAAGATGTTTACATATGGATAGACGGGCGGACGGATATGGCTTAAACGATTCTCCTGTCGGTCTTATTCATATCCCTAAAAGGTCTTAGGGGTCTACGGTGATTATTTTACTGCGTTACAAACTATACATCAAACATTATATACCCTGGGTCGGGTATAAAAAGGCAAAGAAGCTCTAGATGTTCTCTCGAGTCTGCTCAAATGCCATTTTCAATAGGGAAGGAAGTACGAAGTTTCAAAGTTTAGAGAAAAATATAAGGGAAACACGTTCAGAGTTTACTCTGCGAAATTTGGTGAGTTAAACCAAGATGTCTGGGAAACGAATCTTGAGGTTGAGCTCGGTTAAACTTAGAGGCTCAGATGATCTCGCCAAAAGAAACTGGCCCCTAATGATAAACAATACGGCTTTTGCAGCAAGAGGTCTTCAGGTGATTTGAAAGTTTTTTTTTTCTCCGAACCGGGAACCGTTCCTTGCCTCTTGTTGATAAAAATTTTGAACTGGATATTTTCAAAGCATTTGACAAAATATGGCATCAAGAGATTTATTATTAAAATTTGTCCGTTTGTCATCGATGGAGTCTGTTATTTACGGGATTAAAAAGTTCCTTTGAACCCTTAGAACTAATTTTGGACGGATCCAACTCATGAATAAAAAATAAAAAGATTACGACATACGTTTATTTGTGACATTTAATGACCATACCAAACTGTGAATCTGGCATAATCGGATTGCACTGTCACATTCTAAGCGTGCAAAAAAAAAAAAGTTCGTTTGTTTACACCCCAGATCGTAAATCTGTTTTATTTTGAAACCGATTACGGAGGTTTGCTGTAAATATTTTTTTTTGTTTTTAAAAACCATAATTTTATGTTCTGTGATTATGTGGATCTAGTCCATTAAAAATAGCCGGTAAGGTTTGCCTTCTCTGATCTCAGTACCTACACATATGAACCTTCTGCTTTTGTGGAAAGTTTCTAAGTCCTAAGTGTTATTTAAGATCGTGTTATATTATGTCTCCACTGACACTAATCCACGATTAATATAAATCTAAATTAAATACTCTATTAATCACGCAATTTACTATAAAAAATGAAATCCTCTCGGCAAGCGATTATAAATAAATCCCCTGATAAATCTCGTACTAATTCACCCTTTTCACAAACTACCCCTTCCAACCTTTTTTGCACACCTTTAAAACTGTTTGAGAATCGAAAAAGAAAACTCAAAATGTCCACGGATGACAGTTCTGTGACAAATACGATTTTTATTCGAATTTCAACAACGAAAATCGCTTCTGGGAAATTACATCACCACTCTCTCTTGAGAGCCAAAATGACAAAAAAAAGAGCGCTCGGGTCAAATAAATCCTTCGTTTTCAAATCGACTCTGGGATTTATTTTTAATCTTCGTTAATACGCGATCAATTGCCGGTGAAGACATAGATATTTTTATTTATGGAAACATTATTTTACAAAAATTCAAAATGAAGTTAAATCTTAAAATTTTCGAAACACAATGCAGTCTTCTATTACGAAGGCAAAACAGAACCTTCTAGTCTCTGTCCACTGAAACCTAGAAGCTTGCCGTTATCGGATTTGTATTAACGACAGTATACATACCTATGTATGTTGGAATTATGATTTATTGACGAACAACAAAATGTAAAAACATAACATGAAACTTGCTGGCATATACCGTTCAAAATAGCTACCGCCGGACCTCTGATTATATCGATATCACGCATGCTGTGTGCGTTTCAGGTGTTCCTACACACATAGACGGGACCTACAGTTTTTCGCCGATTCCGAATGGCTAATTGAGAGGTCTTTTATGAAAAATAATACTCTTAAAAGGTTTGTCAAACTCTCGTAGAGCTTGAAAAAAAGTTTCTGCCCCGGTCGGGATTCGAACCCAATACCTCGTGCACAGTAGCCAGATATATTAACCCAAGTAGAAATCATTAACCAATGCTACGGCCGCGGTGCTGCGACTAAAAAATTTCACGTTTACAGTCACAAATTTCTACTTGGGAAACACTGCATCACGATACCCATTTTCGATTACCTCGAACCTAAATGAAGAAAACTTTCTGTGTACCATAAATCATCTTTTTGCATAACTAGTCCAGAGGATGAGGATCTTTCAAAGACACCCAAAGCTGTGGCAATTCGATGCAAATCCACTTGCTTAAAAGAAACCACCTGATCGCCTTTGACTCCAACATACCATGTCAAGGTTAGATACTCAAAAGCAAGCAATTGCGCGCACCCATATAATTTTCAATGCAAAGTCTTAATTAACTTGATTGTTCGGTTTGGCCCTTTTAGACTCAAAAGCTTTGAGATACACAAAATTGCATTGTGGCAACAACCCAGCGGTACCTTTTATCCAAAAATTAATGGTCCAGCCTCAACTTGATGCGACAAAGACTTTAGATCATGATGCATAAAATCGTGATTGTATTTTAAATGGACTGCATAATGATGCTTCTTCTCGTTCTCATTGCAGAAATCAATGTAGCAACTCTACGGTGGTGGTAGACAGATACTCAAGAACTGTTCTAGCACTGACACCCATCACGTCAGTCCTCTCATCACTTATGCTGTCTGAATTCAAGTAAAACAAAGACTTGTCCCGTCATAGACCCAAACACTATGGCGAATATAATTATTTTTTGCTATTTCATCAAAGCACAATCTCTATTACTGGATCAGATGTGATCGCATTCGTACTGCCTGCCTGTGCGCCACCCCACGGTCGGTTACGCTGTTAGTAATGAAAATGGGGAAAATGAATTTCCATTTCCATGCCTTGACAGAGCGGAATGCTTTTCATTCGTGCCTGAACCATCGCAGTGTTCAGAGGTGTGATTTCGGCGCATCGCATTTGCCCGCCAACAAACGCTGTTTTCAAAATTACTGCCGCTTAGTTTTTTTTCGGTTAAGTCGTCACAATTTATCGCAAAACTGTCGTCTGTTGGTTCTAGCGAAACTCGGAAAAAAAACGAAACCAACCTCTAAGCCGCTTCAAGCTCGGTGCGAATCTTCTCACCCAAGAAGTCTGGTGGATCTAAGACCATCAAGCTCAGTGTTCCGGTTGAAAAATCCTCGCAAAACGAAAAGAAATACAAATAATTATTCCTTCCACTCTTCAAAGTGTACAAACTATCTATTTTTTTTTTAACGAATTTCTAATTAGTCTTTGAAATGTTTACGGTTAAGACACAAAAGAAGGCGCTGCGCTGGTACTGATACGGCACCCCCTCCCGGCGAGAGTGTATCTGAAGCATAACATTGAGTGCACAAAAATTACAAGAGGTTTCTCCCAATGAATCAAGAAAATATACAATTACTAATTAATTAGTGCATAAAGTGAGTTTTTGAATGATTTAAATTGCCTGCGCGTCTCGCAACATTGTGTCTAAACATTTCTCGCTGAAACCGTTGCAGCAAGAGTGCTTTTGAATTCTTTCACTTTCGCGTCGATGTTGCGTCAATGAAAATTCAAAATATTGACCAAAAATGCATGAGCATTTCATTGGAAAACTAGTGCTGGACTCGAATATGGCGGTGCTGAGCATTTCGAGCATTATAAAATAGCGGATAATTATGTGAGATTGAAAACTGTTGGGGGCTTTGACTGACTGATTGGTGCGCGCACACAGTGTGTTCTTGTTGCTGTTGCTATTGTTGTACTGATGTTGATGATGTTCTCATTTAGTGTAATTTTTGGATTTTTGCTATTGTTTGGAGTTTTGAACGTTTGCGTAAATTGTCTGCACATCGATGTGAAGCGGAAGAACTATGTTCAGCTGAATGGAGTTAAGGTATGTGTTGCATAACTGTTTTTTTTATAGGTTTTCTGCAAAAATACGTTCACTTGTACAATTATTTGCATTGTTTTTGCTGATGACGAAATTTTCATTAATTTAGTCTTGAGAAATAGAGGGAAATCGCAGAATTTTACTTATAATTATAACCACCTGTTGGACACAAGAAGTTGCTAAACATTTTTGTCTGGCTGTAAAAGTGTTTTTTTTTTTTGTTACATTTATTCATGCTATTTCATTTGACCGCGAGTATGATTATGAACAAAATATTTGCAATACATATATTTGCAATTGATAGTTAACATAAATCAAACAGTAAAACTTGGGTTAATACGAAATTAGCTGAGCTAGGGCCGGTTTTTCAGTGCGAGATCATCTAAATTTCCGAGTTAAACTGAGATTAACCCCAGAAATTAGTTTTTCAGTTAACTTAGATCTGGGGTTAAAACGCCTCTGGGCTAAACCACCAAATTTGGTAAGTTAATTCGGATCAACTCTGGACAACAGTAAGAACTTCTTTGAATGTATTTTCTGTGTAGAATAGCAGTTGATATGCGTGTTTCTGTAAAAAATGACATCTGAGAACAAATCTAATTTCTTTTCCTGTGTTTTTCTAAATGTGAAGTAAGAGTTGGGATAGTCAATAATTTCGAGAATCAAAGATTTTGACAAATTTGTTGACGGAGTAAACTCTACTGGGAAAACTGCTCACTGGATTAACTCCTGATTCGTTTTGTTCCCGGATTCACAAATCTTGGTTTAAGCTGGGCTTAACTAGCACACTAAAAAACCCGCCCTTAATGGTGTATGAATCTGTGTCAATGTTTGCTTACATTATATTTTGATTGGCCACTAAATCCCCATTGGTTTCCATCTGCCCTAACAATAATTTATTTGTTTTTATTGAATCTGTGACAGACTTGGATTTTGGTTCTGTCAATCCATTTAATCGTCGATGAATATAACAGTCAATTTGTAGGCACACATACAGTCTTAGGATTATTATAAAAATTAATTCCTTCTGAAAATTCAGGATGAAAAATTCTTTTTTCATTAGGAAAGTTGTCGACTACAATGGAAATTTCTTCATCGACGCTTCTCTTACTCCCAATGAATCCCTGTGAGAGCAGGTAGAAGATCGGGCAAAATAGTAACTGATTAATGTTCGGGAAACTCTCAGTCTATGATTTAGGCGGCGTTTGAACTTTAAAATAATTTGTACAGACAAAGCTTCTTATTTTTTCTAAGTCTGGCAACATTAGTTAAAGTCTTCTTTAAAGCGTCCTTTTTTACATCGAAAATACTACTACTAGTTTACTAGAATGACTACAATCTGGAACACACAAAATCTCAAATCTAAATGTCAAATATCGAATGAGAAAAAATAAAGATAGTAATGTTGTGATTTGGTGATAAAATGTGGTCTCTCGGCCCCCGCCTCCGCGAGGGTCTGAAAAACCTTCTGAGAGTAACACTTTTGTCTTAAAAAATTGTGGGTCATACACTTGAAAAGTTGGCTTTGGTTCACCCCGAGCTGTTACGCCACTCGATTTATTTATTTATTTTATTTTATTTTATTTTATACCAAACTTACATTCTACAAAACACCACGAGAAACGAAGAAGGGATTCACAAAGAGTGTTGGATTGATTCGCAGTTTGCTGTCTATGCGTATATATGTACCCTTAGACATCCACTGGTCCACTAGTCATCCAAGAAAGCCACTTAACGAAAGCTTAATGTCATTTGATCACTCGCCACTCCCCCCATCTAGTGTACTCTTGAATGTTCTATAGTGAGGCACACAACGCATGTTATGAAATAGCTGATATGTGGCTCTGAAGGGAGTTGATTTTAAATCTTTTGAGTGTGAACATTGTACTGCGAAAGTGAAAAGTGGTGGAATTCAATTGCCACTTTCAGCTTCCAAATTTATTAACGAGAAGGAGGTGGGGGTTTATTTGCTATCTAGAACATTTTTGAACGTAGTTTTAAAGCTTATATCGTCCAAACTTAGTAACTTTCTCAAGTTAAGAAAAACTGTTTTTCTAATGTTATATTGTTTCTAGCAGAATTGTTCGTGCACATTTTTGTAAATAATTAGTCAGTTGTTTCTACAAACATTTTTTTAGGTCTTATTTAATATTTATTTTTGTAAATGAAAAAATCCTCAATATTATGTAAAAAGCATGGACACCATTACAAAAAAAATCAGCAACGTCTATTGGAGGCGTTCTCGAAATATTAAAAAGTTTGACCACACTTCTATTCTCAGAATTACGAACCTCGCCAGAACGTCGACGGGGTAGGCTAGTAAGCCTTACAAATTGTACGAACTCTTTTGAAGACAACTTTTCTCATTCATCCAGTTCAACATATTGGAGTATGCTTTAATCAAGGAGCATACAAAAATCCAAATCAGGAATAAGGGACGATTGTTATCGTTTTTAATATCCTTCCAACTAAAAATGATGTTGCATCAACATCTGCAAAAAGTGTTGCAAAAGAGTTAACGTTTTATTTTAAAAAGGACAACAATTATTTAGAATGTTCTTTGTGAAACTCAATCATCCGAGCGTGCATGTCCAGGCCGATGCACATTGTTTGTTTTGACAGAAAAATTGATCGCACTTTGTTCAAATATAAATAGAATAAAATGAGAAGCACATTTGCGCTTTAATGAGAATTGAAATTCCAACAACGAGGTGATGATGAAAAATGCGGAACAAAATTGCCAAATGCAGCATACATGCCAAAGTGCAGTATAGGAGAAGGAGCTATATAGATATTCGAAATGTCTGACATATGAAAAGACTGAGTTTATAAATAGAATGATAAAGTGTCCGTCTAAAGACTGCGATATTCTTAGGAAAACTATTGAAAAACATTTAATTAAACGACTAGGTCGATGAAAAAAGGATCTTCGTTTTAATAAATTAGTGTATTTAATTTTTTTTTCATTTGTGGCATTGTCGAGTGCCGTGTTGTTGTGGTCAGTATGTAGGCTTGCTATTCGGGAGGTCTGGGTTCAGATCTTACCTCTGTCACTTGTTCTTTTGGACGGTCATTGCCTGTGAAGAATGTTAAAGAAGTTGGCCCTGGTTCACCTGGAGCAGTTGACTCACACTTTTGGTAATTGAATTTATTAGAATATTCCATTCGTATGTTTAGTCTTTTTTCATTTGTGCTCTCTATACAGGGCCCTCATCGCGTAAATATTGAGACGATTGGCGACTACACGATTGACTTGAACGATATCGACAAAAGTTTGCTTCACCGAACACTCTCGCCATCGTCTCGTCATCGACCTCGTTTCGATTAGTTTTCTCCTTTCGATAAATTTCAAATAGTGAAAAATTTTTTGACACAATTGACTTGAACGATATCGACAAAAGTTTGCTTCACCGAACACTCTCGCCATCGTCTCGTCATCGACCTCGTTTCGATTAGTTTTCTCCTTTCGATAAATTTCAAATAGTGAAAAATTTTTTGACACAATTGACTTGAACGATATCGACAAAAGTTTGCTTCACCGAACACTCTCGCCATCGTCTCGTCATCGACCTCGTTTCGATTAGTTTTCTCCTTTCGATAAATTTCAAACAGTGAAAAAATTGTTGTCATTAAATGTCAATTGTCATTTAAAAGCCCATATTTATTTTTAAAAGTGAACTTAAAGATCCATAAAAAAGAAGATATGTGAAGAATTTTAAGCTCACCTCAACACTATGAAAAATGTATTTTAAATTATACAGGAAATGTAATATCCCAATAAAAGCACAATGATTTCAAGCGACAAAAAATCTTTTGTTTTATTAATTTACCTTTAAGACAAAGAGTCTTATTAATTTATCAAATCAAACTGTAAGTGATTTCATTCCGAATATTTCTTTAACTTTACCATATTTAATAATTGTGAATATGTGATTCAGTACTATGGAGTTTTTGATATCGTTCAATCGCTATCGACAAATCAACAATATTTGACAAATTTTCGGCTTCTGAGAAGCAAAAATAAAACCATCAAAACGATCTCGACTAGATGATAGAGAAGTTTTATCGAGAACGTTTCAATCTTTCATTTACGCGACGAGGCTCCAGGCTTTTTTGTCACACATATCACTTGGTACCTTTTTTATTCAAAATCTTCCCACTGTCATGTCAACTCAATGATGTGGTAATGATCCACTATGTGCGAATTTGTATCGAGTAACAAAAATTGGTTTTGGATATCTTTGGCAGGAATACGCGCTGTGGAAAGAACTTGACGAAATATGAACTTTTTGGGCCTGTATACGACTTGTCCAACCAGACTGTTCAGCTGGCAGGTTTTAGGATGAAGTATTGTAGTAAGTGCATTTTAGTACTGTATTAAGTGCACAGTAATAGACTAAATCTTATTGTGCACAAACATTAAAAATAAGGATTTTTTCGACATTTTAGGTAGATTTTTAGGCCTTCAGCTCAATGAATCCGTTGCGTCCGTCACGTTGACGTACAAAACTGACAACTTAGTGAAATACACATATTCTAAACGTCAAACAATGCAATGCCAAGCCACAGAGACAAAAGCCCCTTACCAAATCTTCTTTCTTGTTCTAGATTAAAAATAAAGTTATATCTTCCAAGGATATACGAATCTTTTCCGACAGTCAGGCGGCTATCGAGTGCCTCCTGGAAACCTGGAATCAGTCTTTATAAACTCTAAAGTAGCCCTAGCCTACGCGATCATCAATAAAGACTATTTCAGAGCAGTTCAACATTCACCTGTTCTGGATGCCAGGTCATAGCGACATTAACTGCAAGACTGATGACCTAGTCTTGCTGTCTTGCCTGGAAAAGACTCCTTAAATTAATAAATAGAGTGGCGCAACAGCTCGAGGTTAACCAGGGCCAACTTCTCAACAATATATGATGTGTGTGTTAATTTCTTCACATACAAGGGGACCTACAATTTTTTTTGCCGAATCCGAGCGTCACTTTGAGAAGTTTTTTCGAGACAAATGATACTCTAGGAGGGCTTGTCAAACCCTCGCGAAGGTGGGGACCATAAAAAAACACAAGTCTTTTTTTTTCAGGTGACGATGGCAAGATTTGAACCCAGACCTTCGGCGTAGTAAGCATATACACTAACCACTACGCTACGGCACCCCCGAAAAACAAATTGAAATCCTCAGGGATTCCAATATCCACATGCAAAACTGGATTTGATAAAAAGAACAAATCTCAGATGGACGGGGGGTGGTACCTGCCTAGTGACGAAACAGATATGGCCATGGCCAAAGCTAGATCTTAAATGCTCTAAGAGCTTGATCGCTCTTTACAGATTGCACAATGAGTGTTACAATGGGTGTCATTTGACACTGTCTGATATAGGTTAGCATGCAACAAGGCTTGGTGTCTATCCCAACGACTTCTGCAGGAGTCGACTCGATTGGAGAATACTCTCTCTGAGAACCGTAATCTTCACCCTGGAGCTTTCTTCTATATTGATCTTAGCGATCTAAACACTACCGACTCAAAACATCTCTCAAGCTTCGTTAACGGCTCAAAATGGTACCACGAGTTTGAGGGATTTCCAGATCCAAGTGGGAACCTATATGGGTCTAAGTGTGTCGGTTTCTTTGGACCCGACTGCCACTTCAATCTAACCTAAGCTACCGAATCTTCTGGATTCTTTCTGCTGCTGATTTTAGTCCCCCTGTATAAATTTTTTTAGATGCTCCTAATATCTGGAGAGCGTTCCTCGATCCGTTACCTCGGCATTGCCCAATGGGAGCCAGTAATTCCAGAAGCGAAAATATTTTGACTGAATGGAAACTACAACGTTTTCTTAAGGTTTTACCAGCGTTTGACTGTATTTAAATTTTTCCTTACGTTTAAAATTTCAGCCCATCATAGTTATTGTTACCTTAAGGAAGGTCAAAATCAAAAGTTTAAAGGGCGAAAATATAAACCTTCAAATCTTTTACCGTTTATCCAATTCCAAATAGCCATGTAATAGAACCTCACCTCAAACAAGCTCTCACTTTTTCTTAATATAATTGTGGAAACTAGGTGCTACAGTACTTAAACGTTGTTTCATCTTTTTGCACTCTTAATATAAAACAGAAGAATAAGCCTACTAAAAATCAAGTAGATATGCAGCGAAGCAGAAATAATAAATATTTTTTTTGTGCCTCTTTTTTCAACTTTTGTGGGTAGGCAATTATGAAATAAATTGGATGAAATCTTCTCGGAACAATTGCATACACAGAAGTAGGTACATAAACCTACTTTAAACACAAAACAAAACCTTGTTCTTAATAACAAAATTCTGTTTGATTTATCTGCCCTTAAAAACGCAACTGAACTTATTTCCTTATTTCAGAAATATAATCACGAAACAAATTTGTTTACAGCTTAATTTACAGCAAAAACAATCAGGCGAGAACGAAGTCTGTTGTCGGAAAGATAAGCAAAATTAAGATGCTTTCATAAGTGCGGGTTTTTGCTATTCTACAGATCTATTCTTCCTAAAATGACACTCAGTCTAAAGGTATTTTTGATTGGCACATGTGTCCATTCCATACCCACGCCCGCGTTGTTTTAACACTATTTCTCAGAACAATCTTGTACCATCTCAACACAATTTCTCAAAACATCTTGTCTTGTTGCTCTGTTTGGTGAACGACCTAAGCTCTAGGGGTGTCAGATTATCAACACATAATCGCGCGATTCCTAGGTGAAGATCACGTCACAAGCCGATAGTCATCAGAAAAATGCTATTAAGAGGTCGTTAACAAGCGCAGACATAATGAAATATGATGCAAAGTTTTGTGCACGTCTTTTGTGTGAATGAATAAGGCAGGATAATTTTTAAATGTAGGGTACAAATTTTTTGCACATTTTTACAGCAGGGAAGGTCAAGCATCTACACATATAGCAGCTCTTTTAAAATTTGAATGAGCTTGCTACTTCTAACACTATTGGTTTTTTCCCTATGCCACTTCGAACACTAATGGACTCCACTCCAGACTCTGAATAAAAAAAAAACTGTCATTGGTGAACACAATCAAGAGAAGTGTCTATCTCTTCCCAGCTTCTAATTTTAACTCCCATCAGGTTAGATTTTGCGTGCTCCTTCACAGCATGGTTCATGCAAAAGAAGCATTCCTTGCCCAATCTTGTGGGCTTTTCTCACAACTTTTTCACATAGAATGTGCGGAAGCCTATAACGAAATTAGTCATTGTTTCGACAACTAATGCTGTTCGGCTTGCACACTCGGTCGTTTACATTTCATTATGTTTACTCTGAACGTCACGCGATTCGTTTGCCATCCCGGGAGTGTACGTAGGTACATGGCTCCTACAAAAAGAACCAATTTTTTTTCGCCCAGATTGCATTTTACAGACCGTTGGGTATGCAAATTTTATATGATGACGAGGGAGCGAGACAATTGAGGTGGCTAGGTTAATAGCTTCAATATTCTGCTGGCTCAGGCTTATCAAAGGCGGTCGTTGGTGTGTCGGGTAATTAAGTAGGTGAGCAATTGACCATGATCTTAACCGCATAGCGCTGCGAGATCAAGGCTTTTCACACAATTTCGTTCTATCTCCACCGGTTGACCTCAAATTTTGGCATTAATTTGCTTAGGGTGAGCTATTTGGAACCAAAACCCCTTCCGGACTAACCGGACTTCCGAATTGTGTTTTCCATTTTCGTTCTTATCTGCGTGACCATGGTGGTAAATGCGGAAATAGTGCATGAAACTTTTACTTTTTAGAATGTTCTACTGCGCATGCTCTGCAGGCTCGCCTAAGCCAGTGACCATTAAGCCAGCTGGCTAAATGCGTACCATTATCTCGGCATTGTTTGTATACCGAAAATTGTCTTGACAATCGAAAGTGACAATGCAAGAGTCACTCTCTTGGGAAAATCTTTCCGCCTCAGGTGCTTCAAAGTTGGCCAGCTTAACCGCAGGGAACCGCACGCCCATAGGATAGGGGAGTTTTAGTTGGACGGCGAGAAGGTGCAAAGAAAAGGTAATTTACTCAAAGCAATGTTGGCCTTTTTTTGACATGCGGTGCGCGAGTGGTTAACCAGTGCATCTTCGCATACAACAGCTGTTGTTGGTGTTATGTAACCTATGGGGGTCTAGCTAGGAGGTATTGCATGTGGAGTAATGGGCCAACGGCGCGGCGGCGTGGGTACAATATTTATGTCTTTGCAAGATACCTATACCATGACCAAAGCGTTAAGTGATTGTGCTTAATGGAAATGCGTTTTGGTTTAATTGTGGAGCTAATTTAAATAATTATTGCGGCTTAGCATTGTTACAGCTGCCGTCTTATGTCATAAAGAAGTTGATTTCGCTGCATAAATGTGGCGTCTGGAAAACGTATAGAAATGAGACAAATATTTCTCTTATTTAATAATAAATTTTGATTGTTTTAACCAAGGAGGGTTGTTTAATGATGAAGAGAAAGTTAGTTTGTGCAAGAGGAATAAAAGTGAGAAAAAAATTTTAATTATTGTTGGTTCTTGGTTAGAAAAGGTTCAATTTAAGGGAAGCGTGTAGTTTGCAGTTGCATTCTGAATTATTTCGCCTCAGATAGGTCGAATAAAACTCAGTTTCAGCCAATCGTTTTCGATTTATGCACTTAAAAATTTAAGTACTTTTAAATTTAATTAAAAGTTCTTAAATATTTAACCTTAACCAGGAGTAAAATCGGATAAAGTGATCTTTAATAAAAGATGAAACAAATCACAAAAATCCATCATTATTGTTTTGACAATTATTAATTTTATTAATATTTATTATTTATTATATATATTTATTATTTATTAATATTATTAATATTAATTTTATTCTTGTGGCAACTCACAATCAAACACCCTCAAAAACAGCTGGTTGTCTATTTTCAAACCTTCTGGTTTATTGGTTTTGGTATTTTTGTCTGCAATCAGGCTGAGCTTTCTGCATGCAAGATAAAAAAAATGACCTAATTCACAATCCTCATTACGCAGGTTCACATTACGCTGACGGATTATTTTGTTTGATCACATTGAGTGTCAAAAAATTTCAAAATCACAGATCACCTTAGCCGACTCCACCCTAGTTTATTCCATGTGCCATAGAAGGGGTAATTTCTAGAAATACCCTATACAAGGGCACATGGAATTAAATTCTAATGACACTTGATGTCGGTGCCCTGGAAAGACTGTCAGTAAGTGGCTGTCCGCAAAACGGTTCTATGGGGGAGTTCACTTAAACTTAGCAACCGAACACAATTCGCTGATCTGGGACAGCTGCTCTTCTCTTTTTTCATTAGGGTGTGTTGCAGTCCCTAGTTATAGAGTGGCGCAACAGCTCGAGGTGAACCAGGGCCAACTTCTCAACAATGTATGCTGTGTGTGTTGATTGCTTCACATACAAGAGGATCTACAATTTTTGTCGAATCCGAACGGCGCTTTTTGAGAAGTTCTTTCAAGACAATTGATAGTCTCGGCGGGCTTGTCAAACCCTCGCGGAGGCGGGGACCATGAAAAAGAACAAGTCTTACTTTTTTTTTTAGGTGACGATGGCAGGATTCGAACCCAGACCCCCGGCGTAGTAAGCACACCCAGTAACCACTACGCCACGGCACCCCACAGTCCCGAGTGGATCTAAATAAATAAATAAAGTGGCGCAACAGCTCGCGGTGAACCAGGGCCAACTTCTCAATCGTGCTTATGCTGTGTGTGTTGCATTGTTCACATACTACAGGACATACAATTTTTCGCAGAATTCAAACGGCACTTTGAGAAGTTTTTTGAGACAAATGTTATTCTCGGGGAGTTTGTCAGACCCCTCAGAGCTGAAAAAGAAAGAATATTTTTGAAAATAACAGAGGTAGGATGGAAATCAACTGGAAATCAACTAACAAGCATTGCCCGCCCGCCCTGTTTCTTGCCAGCCGTCTCTAGTTTTTCTTGTGAGGCTACCTTCAATTCCTTTCCCTTGCGTGTGCCACCTGAGTCTGGGTACTGCTCTCCACAATAGATTTAAAGATTTTCCGGGCCGGAACGTTGGTGTCTATTAACTCTCCAGCCTTCGCAGCCATTGTATTCTGACTGTTCTGGACAGGCTGTAGTGTAGTGCAGTTTAATGCTAGTTTTTCTCCTCTTGAACTAGCCTAGAGCGTATTCATCCGTCCTTGGCAAGGTCCATGCTTTAGCACCTTACAATTGGGATGTGATGATGAGGGTCTTATTAATCGTCACTTTTGCTGCACATGACTCATGAGAGAGCTTTGCTACTCATAACTTTGTTAACCCTCAGTCGCGGATAGGTTATTTACCTGGTCAGGCCACCGGCTTCTGGGCCTAACATGGGGCAACCCGCTTTTATTTTGGCATGCATAAGACCTGTGTAGGAAGCCTGTCAGGTTGCTGCGAGCAGCGTGTCCAACCCATCGAAGAATTAATCGTTCCATTGTCCCCTGCCACGTCGGGGTTAGCATAGACTTGAGGTAGGTATGCCTGTCGTATGAGCCGACTAAAATCCAATGGAAGAAGAAGTCTGCCAGGATGTTATAAGTGATGCTGTCAGGAGTATATTCCTGGTGGGGCCATTCCTGGCAGTAAGGCTAAACGTCAGCTGCTCAGATAAGGATCGGCCAAATATAAATCTGGCATCTAGGTGTAATAACGCATTCTCCCTATTATGAAGGCAAGGAAAAAAAAGCCTCGGATATATGCTGATCTTAGTAGGTAATCCACTGCACCCTTTGGATCTGGGCCTGAGAGGTGTCAGAATATAAGCGCTTGGTGATCGAAATGTAAGACTCTGCGTCCGACCGATTTCAACCGAAGAAGTTACGAGAAGCGTAGGTGCTTTTTATAACGGTGGGAAGCGCCTAGCAAGTTTTTGACTGAGTAGGGCTTGAAGGGGCTTAGGGTGGAAAAGTACACGCATGAGAGTTATTCCAGTATAGCTACCACAAAGCTTTACGTAAAATGTCTAAGTTAGTCTCTCTGGTTATGTTCTCCGGTAAAGCTACAATCCTTCCGATTAAATTTTGAGCCTGTGAACTGTTGTATAAGTGCTGTAAAGGTGTTGTAAAGTGGCCACCACTATAACGAAAAAAAATGAAAGCATTCGTGAACAGGTGCCTTTAAAACATCTTGAAGATTTTCTGGCCAAATTGTAGGTACCTGTATCTCTTACGAACAGGTTTATTTCAGAACGGGTAAAGGATGAAGGAATGAACAAAACTGAGAAAGAGTTGAACATAATTGTGTATAGGCGGGGTTGCAGAACACGAGACCTGCAACCTTCTTCTGTATCATGAAGAAGGTTGCAGTTCATGAGGGGATACAGGAATTAATATAGGCTGTGGAATGGTTTTGATCCAGTAAAGTAATACATGAAGGTTGCAGCTTCTTCATGAGGGGATACAAGAACCAACATACGTTGGTTATGGTCCAGGGTTGCAGCTCCACCCAGGCATAGGTGGAAAAACATAGTGTTAGCAGTAAATATTTTTTGCAATGTCGCGCTTCGCTAAAGACTGACTAGAAAGGCAGATCCATTAGGTAGTAGAGGCTCACCATTGCGCGGGCCTTAAAGAGTCAGCAAGAAATTTTCCAGCGCACATACCACGAAAACCTGGGACCTGGTGCACCTCGACTTTTGCACCAGAAGTTCTTTTATTAGGATTTAGTATAAAAGTTATCATTTCATTCATTTACCTAAGGGTAAAAAAGTAATAATGTATAGGTAGCAAAGTGCCAAAAGCCATTCAAATACCTTATCACCATTCTTTTACGCACGCCCAACTAGTCTCCAATTATGTATTAAATTGGGCGCAGACCTGCTAAAAACAACTCGGCCGCCAAGGTTGCCGCACAGTCAAATTGTTTTTCTAAAATTAAATACATTTTCATCGCCACAATTTAACCAGACACAAATCGTTGACCTTAGAACACTAAACCACTCAAATAAAAGCTATTCTACAACAACTCTGTTACACATTATACTGTGGAAATAAAAAAGTCTGCAAAAAAAAAATTTACTAAAAAACCAAATCAAAACAACCACGCAGTCCAACATTCGCAAAGCAAAGCGTTACACGCGGGCAATTCCGTGGCTGCCTTCATACCTAAACCAAGCCCGAGATCCACTTCTAATCGCCAACAGATAAACGCATCAGTGGTCGGGACTCGCGGGAGGCTTTTGTGTACCTACATCCATCAAGATCTTCGTTTAGGCATTCATGGGTATGTCACGCAATCGCAATCGAAATAATTTCGCTCGCATTGCGGACCCGCTTCCGCACTTGCCTTTCCAACCTGCAAAGAGCCGAACCCGCGACTCAGAGTCAGCTGTGTGATGATGATGGGGCTTGTGGCGTTACTGCGACTACCTTCACCTAGGCAGATGAGTGCCCGCATAAATACAGGTGGATTCGTTTTGGGGGCGACTATTAGAGGTATTTAATTCTCTTTTTGTATACATCATGTGCACAAAAAAATACGCACTGACTGAAGGCTTCATGGTTGGGTGGACTAGCGAGCGCCAAACTGTAATGAGATTCAATAATTTATGGTCTTGGCCGATGGGCTGTGGCTTTAATGGGCCTTTTCTTGAACACCCTGTTTCGAACATGATTGCTGTTCATGGTGACACACAGGGGGTCAGCGTGTGATTTATTGTATTTCAACGGCAGAGCTTTTCAGTGTGCCCGCGCACTTTTGATTCACTAACTTAATAACGGTAATTAAGATGAGAATTGAATAGTTGATTTGCATAAAGTGCGCTCTAAGTGGCAACACTTGTTATCTAAATTTTTCGGAAAAAAGTGAAAGTTTCTTCATGTTTTGTATGAAAATACCTTGAAATGGTTCAGGAGATCAACTAAAGCGTTATTTTTCCATTATCTAATGTTGAAGAAATATTTTGAAATTTTTAAGTTACTCATACATGGAATTTGCATTAAAACATTTTTCTCTCCCGACTCTTTTTAACAGATTGATGCACACTCATTGCATAAGCACCTGGAACAGCATGAGAAGGAGTTGATTTTCGGAAAGACTGAAACAAGTAAGTATGAATTCTAAATTCTGATTTTGTAGGGATGGACGCACTGTCCATTTGTCAGATTTGCAGATGGTAAAAAGTGTTAATTAAATTGTGCGAGCCAGGGTATCTAACGGGTGATTTTTTAAGAGTTTGAGAACTTTTTTAAAAAAAAAAACACAAAAAATTCGAAAAAATTAATGAAATATTTATTTGAATCGATAGTTTGAACCTTGCAATTTAATGTTTAAAGATAATTTCATGCAAATGTTGACCGCGGCTGCGTCTCAGGTAGCCCATCCGCTGAGTCCAATTTTGGCATACTCTTTCACACATATCGGCCGGTATCTCACGAATGAATGCATGGATGTTGGCTTCCAGTGCGTCAATCGAAGCGGGCTTGTCCCTATAGACATACCCCCACGAAAAATAATCTAATGGTGTCAAATCGCACGATCTAACGGCCCGAAGCGTGAAATTAACTGTTCACCAAACTCGCCTCGCAATTGCGCCATTGTTTCGCGTGCTGTGTGGCATGTGGCACCGTCTTGTTGAAACCACATATCATGCAAGTCAAGAACTTCCATTTCGGGCAAAAAAAAGTTTGTTATCATCGCTCGGTAGCGTTCACCATTGACAGTAACGCTGCGATTCGCATCATCTTTGAAGAAATATGGCCCAATAATGCCGCCGGCCCATAAACCGCACCAAACAGTGGCTTTTTCGGGATGCATTGATAGCTGTTGCAATGCTTCTGGCTGATCTTCACTCCAAATGCGGCAATTTTGCTTATTTACGTACCCATTCAACCAAAAATGAGCCTCATCACTGAACACAATTTTTCGATAAAAAAGCGGATCCTCGGCCAGCTTTCCAAGAGCCCATTCACCAAAAATTCGGTGGTAGGTCGGCTGGCTTTAGGTCTTGCACCAGCTGTATCTTAAAATGCTTTACGCCCAAATCCTTCCGCAAAATTTTCCACGTAGTGCTGTAACAAAGGCCTAACTGCTGGGAACGGCGCCGAATCGACATTTTATCGACGCGGTCTTCTGTCACACTAGCTGATACGGCCGCAATATTTTCTTCACTACGCACAGTACGTAAACGTGTTGGTGGTTTAATGTCCAACAAAGTAAATTTGGTGCGAAATTTGGTCACAATCTTCCGAATAGACTGCTCAGAAGGTCGAGAATGCCGACCATAAAATGGAAGCAGCGCGCGATGAACATTTCGAACCGAGCACGAATTTTGATAGTAAAATTCAATAATTTGCAAGCGTTGTTTATTTGTAAGACGATCCATGGTTAAATTGCAAACCAAACTGAAGCTGTTTGACAGTGACACAAGGTACTAAACACACGTCAGCTGTCAAAACCAGTGTTGTCAAAACCAAACCAGCTAAAAAATCACCCGTTACTTGGCTAACTGTCTCATTGGTAATTTTTAAAGTTTTTTTTTGACAGTTTGTGGTTAACTAATACTTTGAAAAAGGCGTGGCCCAGCCGCCCTTCTTGAAACTATCAATATTAGCATTAATATCTCCAAGTATCGCTTAAATGTAAGCAAAAATTTAACTTTTTGCTTTAAATTCAATATTTTCGTAAATTTGACACCATAAAGGAGGCGTGGCTAAAAATTTTTAAAGACTGGAATCTAGACCTGAATCTCGTTTATAAATTGGGCTTAAGGCATGTTGAAATTGCGTTTTTATGAAAAATTTAAGGTTTTTCATCAATTCTGCCTCAAAATGTGGGCCCGGCCCAAACGCTTTTATAAATAAAATGTAGAACTAAGTGTTTTCTACAAAAAATATTAAGTACAATTTTTTTTCAATTTGGAGCAAAAAAATTAATTAAAATAGATTCACTTAAAAAAGATTCCACTTCCACTGGAAGAGGTTTACCGATTGAATTGTTCTTTTTTATGTCTTAGATACACTAGGAGATGCTTAATTCCAAATTTCAGTCTTTTAAAACGTCTTACAGGTTTGAAAGCTCTGGAGGTAGTTGCACATTGCAAACCGATTGTGGACATGTCTGTGGGTGGATTTAAAAAATTTTAACACTTGTACTGCTTTGCATAACGTGGAGCTTACGTTCGAAATTTCAACTCCCTAGCTCAAAATTTAAGGCCTAAAAACATGTGACATACAGACGGACGGACGGAATGGCTTATTCGATTCAGAATTCGGTCTCGATCATATGCCCTTAGTCTTGGGGGTCTACCATTATTATTTCATCGTGTTACAAACTATGTGACAAACTTAATATACCTCCTTTCCTATGGGATGGGGTATTAACAGAAGAAACAAAGAAATGAAGTAAAATCAGCAGAAGGGAAAAATACAGAATCATAAATTGCTCCACGGCAAAACAGTGATGGCATCAACACCTTAGGAGTATGTAATCGAGGTCGTATTGTGGATAGCTCGTTTGTTACAAAAAAACAAGAACGGCGACGGCTTCCTAAAGTCCCAGAACTACTCTCTCTCCCTGATATTCTGTTCTTGTTTCTTTTTATGTAGCAGCACCTAAACAGAAACTGAATCGCATACTACAGAACAGAACTGCTCTGTTTTAGGGTCTGTTTTTTATACCCGACCGAGGGTATATTAATTTTGATGTATAGTTTGTAACGCAGTGAAATAATCACAGTAGACCCCTAAGACCTTTTAGAGATATGATCGAGACCGACAGGTTAGTCGTCGAAGCCATGTCCGTCCGTCCGTCTGTCCGTCTGTCCGTCTGTCCGTATGTATGCAGTTTTTAGGTCTTTAAATTGAGCAAAGAAACTGAAACTTGCAGAAATGCTTGGTTCTCATTTTGTACAAACAAAGTATGAAAATTGAGAAGATCCGCCCACAGCCACGCCCACAATTGGCTTGAATATCAGACAACCTCAAATTTAAATTTTATTTCAAAATGCCTTTTGTTCAAGATAGACAAAACACAGGAACTCAAATTTTGGTGGAGAGCAATATCGACCAGAAGCCTTTAATAAGACAAAAATTGGACCGCCCACTCTATTGACCATGCCCACTTTTAACATCTGATAGCTTTGAAAACCTGATTTCTCGGGAAATTCATTCTAAATTGAAAAAAATTTTATGACAAATATTAAAGATATTACCATTTGCTAAGTTTGTTGCATACAAAACATTCTCTGCCCACTTTTAGGGGGCGTTTTTGGGAAAAACCTGTTTTTTAAGTATTAATATTCGCTTTTAACACATTTTTCTCGTGATTCCAACGAAATTAGAGTTAATTGATTTTAATTTTTAGCCTACGCCCTTTTTAGGGGCGTGGCTAATACAAATGATTGACATTCAGTATATGAAACAGACCAAAAAATTTGAAATTTTGTGTTAATGGGTAAAGAGGGTCGGGTATTTAGAAGTTCGTTACAGACGAACTCTTGCATTTACTTACTTGTTTTTGTTTTTTTTTTAATGCTGTTAGACAAGTCATTAAGTCGTGTATAAATATCCGTCTGTCTGTTTGCCACATATTTTTGGGCCTTAATCTTAAGTTACAAACCTTCACTTTCATGCGTGAAGTTTCTACATCTCTTAAAAAACGTCATTTTAGGAATAGAAATGTCATAATTTTAGATGTTATATTAGTTTAATTAGTATCATCCCATGAATAAAAGAATGTAAGGATTATGGATTACGCACGTTGTGACATTTTTCGGCTAAAGTTTTTGTAAATCTGACGTCATCGGATTGACTTGTCAGTTAAAATGCCTGTTTACATAGCACCGTTCTTTTGTAGCTTTGGGTAGGAAAGAGAGCTAAAGTAAAAATTAAAAGTTTTCTTTCCAAAAACTGACATTTAGGTGTTAGCTATAGCGGCTCATGACGAAAGACGTTGGTTCGAGAGCTCTTCTATAAATTCTTTTCTTTTCTGTCTTTTGTGATGATAAGTGATACAAAAAAAGTGATTTAGATTTGTCTTTGACATTTAAATTGTGAGCAGTTTTTTATATATAAGAATCCCTCACTTTTTCATTCTTCTAACTCTCTCCAGGAGGTTTTCCAACGATTTACAGCAGACTCAAAAGACTAAGTTAAAGGTTTGAAGTTCAAATATGTATTCTGGTTGACACCATCTATTAAAAATTTCTATCTATTAAGCCCTGAACTTGGATTGTGCCATCATAAATTTAGCTTCGCGTTACAAAGAAGAGCCAAAAATAAAATTTTTCTCATCACAATTCCATCAGCGAAAATCATCCAAGTTCTTTTTTGCTTTTGATCTATTTTGTCAAAAAATTGCCACCCACTGCAATCAAGCAGGATATTCACCCTACAATCTTTCAAATTTAATGACAAAATAATTACTTACCGCAAAAATGCTGAATTCATATTTTCATTTGCGCAGTATAAGACAAGCACGCACACAAAAATACAAAATAAATGTGTTAAATTTATTGAAAAAGAAAAATAAAACACAACATTTTGTGTAACACTTTTGATTTGTTAATTAACCCAACAAAACCATAGAAGCGTAGACATCTACTTTTCTGCACTTATCAAGAAACGAATAGTCAGTTCACGATGTTGCCTCGGTAAATTACCCATTCGCCATAGTGACTGAATGACTGACAGTGCGTGGAAACTTATACTTGTATAGCAGTTACTCCTGACTGATTGATAGTCCTCGTATTTTCTTTGCTTGGAGTAGGCAGCACGATTCACAGTGGGGGATGGATGAGTTAACAAAGCCAATCCTTGGCCACCACCACCAACAGTCACATGCAGGACGATTAGTAGCGCCTTTGAGGCAACACTCAACATCGTGATTCTTTCATCTAAACAGATTTTAACGAAAAGTGAATTAGATTCACTGAGCATTTAGTAAGTGGTATTACCATCTCAAGCTCGGGGGTAATTTGCTTACTGAACAATCTGGATAATGTCTTCCTCATGCCTGGCTCACTGCACTTTCCATTCTGTTCTCAAGTGTTGTATCACCCTCTCAAGATCGCCTCTATTCTTTTATTTTTTTGCAGAAGGAGAAGTAAAATTGGTCGAGATAGAGCGCCGTGATCGGCAGCGTCACAAACGATCCACTCAAAGTGAAAAAGATATTTCGCTGCAGATTCAAGGTGAGTACGGATGCAGAAAGATGGCAAACTAATTTGCCTACAAAAGATACTACCTCGCGCAAGATATTCAAGTGGAGCGTGATCTCATTTGCATTTCTTGTTTTTGGTTTATTTTTTTGCTAATAGATAATGGCCAGAGGGTTGACCTGAGACTGCAACAGGCCGAGAAGCTGATCGACGATGCATTCATATTCATCCGACGGAATGCGAACACTTCACAGCTCATCGAGGACTCGCATAAATTGGCGGTGAACTATGAAAGATGCTTCTACCGGAACGCCAACTCAGCCCTTGACCTGTGTGATGATTCAAGCTTGGTATGTAAAGAGGTCTTTGTATCGGTAACTTGTACCGTTGTTAAACCTTTGCTTTCTAGCGAGGAATAGTGTATCACAATTCGACGCACTATGTGGTTCATCCTTTGCCCGAGCGTTTTGGTTCGGGCAATCATGTCATTGTGGAATTTAACGGCGGCCTCCACTCTGATGTTGACATCACCGGAGACATTCAATTCGAACCTAAGAGAGATGCATTCGATGCACCACATGACCAGATCGGCTTTCATCACCACAGGGGAGGACACTATCGTAAAGGACGCAACAAGTATTCATTGCATAGGCGAAAAAGACGACGGCGCCACATAGCAGGATCACAGTGGAAGACACCACAGGTGCTGCACATAGAGACTGCGATCTTTGTCGATCGCGATCTCTTCAAGCATATGGCGAAAAATTTCCCACGCAATACTGAGAGCCATTTGATTCGATTTGTGCTGGCAATGATTAACGGAGTTCAATTGCTCTATAATCACCCGTCGTTGGGGCATCGAATCAATTTCGTTCTGAAGCGCCTGGAGATCTTACACCCACACCCGAAGGACTTGCGACAGTCCAGTGATATAGATGTTTACTTGAATAATTTCTGCATGTGGCAGAGAAACTGGAATCCATCGTCAGACGCCGATGCATTGCACTACGATCACGCCGTCATATTGACAGGTAAGTTGAGTCTTTTTATAGGAGCAGCATTTGCTTGAAGTATGTCGATTGGTAGCCATCGATAGAGCGCTAACTGCGATCGATGGAAAACGTTATTTGCGCCATCTAGTGAGCTTAATAAAACCCTTTTAAAGTGAAATTTAAGGACACGTAAGAAGGCAGAACTTTGATGACTAAATATATTTGCCTTCAAGTAAAGTCTGCTCTTTAAAAAGACGGGACAGTCACATCTCACATTGCCTAAAGATAGCCTTCAAGGTGGTCGAAGTGGTGGTTTAATATATGCTAGTTGGAGTTGCGTACTTGTAATTGAGGCCTGGTAGTTCTCTGCTGTGCCGTAGCCTGATATTAAACTCAACAAATGTAAACTAAGTCATTGATGTTTATTCACTTATAGGGTGTTTCCACCGGACACTAATTTGCGATTCTGACAAATCTCCCCCTTAATCTCTAGATTAACCGTACGGAATTTTAGTCTCTTTTCTTGTGCCGTTAACTCAGCTGTGTTTGTTGTATTATGAATGGTATGCACAGAATGGTTGATGTTGATGTGGATGTGGTTGGACCTGTCAAAAAAGTTTAATGTACTGGGAAGTGCACACAGCAACAGAATGGAGATCACCAATCGTGAACTCCAGTTCTAGTTTTTGCGTTATTTCGTTTCTAATTGAAAATTCTGTGGCAAATTAAAATGTATTTATTTCTGAATCTGACGGAAAATCTCATCTGCCCAGATGTCAAAAGAAAACATACCTTTAAAAGGAGTTGTGCAAAGGAGCTGATGGCAAGACATAGCCATGACACAACATAGAGACATTGTCATTGAGAGATGTCAAAAATAAAAGCAAACGTCAAATTATGCTTCTTTTTCCGGTGAAAACACTTTGCTACTAACTTTCAATCTCCCTAAATTTATGTCTGTCTTATTAAGGCTGTTAATTAAAAACCTTATCTGTCGATTAAGGTTTTTAACGCCATTTTACTGACACATTCAAAAAACTAGTTTGTTCAAATTTAAACAATTGCATTATTTTAGGTTTGGACTTGTACGTCATAGGTAAGAATGGAAAACACAGCAATCAGGTTGTGGGTCTGGCACCAGTCGCTGGAATGTGTACAACAACTTCGTCCTGCACGATAAATGAGGGAAAGCACTTTGAAAGTGTATTTGTGGTTGCACATGAAATTGGTCACAAGTAAAGAAAGCCTCAACTTATCAATGTTAAATCAATTTGAAATATCCTTTCTTATGATACACAGTTTAGGAATGCGTCATGATACTATTGAGAATAGCTGTGATCCCAGCCTGTTCATAATGTCACCAACTCTAGGCAGTGGCAAGATCACTTGGTCCAAATGCAGCAGGACCTATCTTAACACCTTTTTAGAGTAAGTTTAATTGTGTTCGATCCATTCCAAAATGATCCTTAAATCGAAACTTATTAACTTTTCAAGATCTAGTCAGTCAAAATGCCTTTTTGATCGAGGGCAGTTTGGTAATGGCTACGATCATACAGCAGATGGCAAGATGCCCGGTGAGCGGTTCGATGCGAACCAGCAGTGCATGTTGAAGTATGGAAAGGACAGTGTGCGGGCGCCAAATCAAATCATCTCTGACATCTGTCGCGATCTGCATTGTCAGCGGGATCGGTATACTTGGACATCACATCCGGCCCTAGAGGGAACCACATGTGGTGAAATGATGGTAGGTTTTATTTAAATCGGCGTAAGTAGTGGTAATAATTCACCTCGTTTTGACAGTGGTGCCGAAGTGGGGTTTGTGTTATGAAGGCAATTTTTATGGAATCGTATTCGTCAACTAGACAGATCAACGCTGGAAAGCAAAACGACAAAGTAAGCTTTGTCGAAAATAGTGGAAAACCAGCACACTTGACCCAGGCGTACAATTTCAACAAGGTAAGCTCGAGGAGTGTGTTACTTTGTCAGTTTGAAATGAACTTTTATCCATATGTAGCCACCGACTTGGGGTGAGTGGGGTGATGCTAGCGACTGTGATTCTGGGTGTTTGTATGGTGCATCTGGACGATTAAGAGAGGGTAGTACCGGATTGAAAACTTATGTGCGAAGCTGCTTGGATCATAGGTAAAAGCATGCTCAAGTATATTGCCATCCAAAATATTTTACTCAATTGCGACTATAGGCGCAGGTGTCAAGGCAGGGACAAGAAGTTTGAATCGTGCATTGCCAAACAGTGCCTCCCTATAAGCAAGACGACAATAGAAGAGTTTGCTTCGAATATCTGCGAAAAAGCACAGAAGTTCGATCTTGAACTCACTGGAGAGGGTCTCCAGATCGTCGGAGATATGGGTAAGCTTTATCAACTATTCACTTTTGTACTGTTCCTTATAAGAGTGCATTTGGTTACAGAGGAATCCTGTAAAATTTTCTGCAAGACAAAATCCAATGGAACAAAGTCACGTAACTGGATTTTCCCACAGGGAACTACGTGTCGCTCAAAGGAGTACAACTTTGACGACACCTCCTATTGCATTGAAGGTCGCTGCGAAAGGTTTTCGTGTGACAATTCAACGCAAAACTACTTCAAGATCGACCCTTACTACTGCCCGCAACTCAAGATGGCCGAGGAGGAATCGCAAAAGTCGAACAATGTCTATAAATACTCTGACGAAATAAGAAATTTTAAAACAATTAGAAGAGGAATCGCTCCAACAAGGAGTAAAAGTGAAAATGGTAAGTTGTGTTTTTCCTATCGTGATCTAGACTCTAAAAAAACTCTCTAGAAGTTGTTAGTCGAAACCTTCAAAATCCTACCAAGTGGAAGGCGGAACCCTATCGAAATCAATGGAAATATCCGATGAGCCTAAAAGAGAATGATCCTGCCGAAAGTGAGTGGGAGGTCAAGTCAGGATGCCATTCTAGTTGTATGGAAAAGTCGAAAGGCGTTCAAGTGATCTCATCGAAAAAGACTCGAGCTAACAGTATTCAACTCTGCACACATCAAGTTAAGGTGAGTAAAAAACTGAATTTGACTTGAATTGACTTCGAAGAGCTCTTTCACGCAGCCTTGTGACCGTCTTCAAAGTACCACCGAATATGCACAGGGCACTTGTGGCCGGTATAAGCTCAAAGTACGCGGCCTGTCTGGCTATGGGATGCAAATTTCACCAAGTGTCTATGATCCGGACCGCAGCTGCCGAGTGGCTTGTCAGGATGAATTCCTGCAGCATAGATTCTACATAGTCAATGGCAACTATGGGCATTTCCCGCTGGGAACCAAGTGTTCAGCAACAGATGATCGTTACTGTGTAAACGGGAAGTGCCTACAGTTTGGATTGAATAATATAGCCTTAACACAGTCTCATATAAGCCTGGCGCTGTTTAGGAACAAGCGTGGTGTTATTAGTCCCGAAGACGAAGAAGCTTTGAGTCGCCAACGAAGAAGCTTTGCTCATTATGAGCCAGTTAACATTACAGAAACCATTACGCAAGATTTTCTGAATAGTATTATAAGTAATCTTAATTACGAATCACGGAGTCCTGAGGGTAAGATGATTTGTTGGTGAGAATACGTGAATTAACGGTTTTTGTTTTTTAGATGACTCCTTATCGAATGATCACATCGAATTTACGAACCCCATTCACATTTCAATGGACGAACTGACTACAGAATAGTTTCTTAAGATTAATTAGTTAATTATTGTAGTTTTTTTATATTTAAGTCTATAAGTTTCTTTTTTTTTAATTTTCTTAATAATTTTAATTGATGGAATGTGTGAAATATTTAAATGTCATTTGTTTTAACAAAATCAGTTGAACACAACTTGAATAGGCTCATAAGAATTGGTAGACAATTGGTTGACGCTGAAAGACGGTAAAAAAATCTTACTGGAAAAGTGTTTTGTTTAAGAAAGACGGAATCACAAGTCAAATGTCTTTTGAATTTTTAGTAAATGCTGATAACAAGAGTATCAATAAAAATACCCACTCATCCAAAAGTGCTCATACAACTTTTCGTTTGCGATGGCGAACTAAAATCTCAGTGCTTCTGTCGTTTCTGTCAGCGCTTGAAAGTTTTAATGACTGGCCTATCGTAAAAGCGAATTGAATACGAATTGACGTGACGACCATACCCTCTTCAATAATCCCTTATTGTGATGCGATGACAAATTGTGTCGATTTTCAGCCAGGGACCGATTGTGTTCCCACCCTAGGGTGAAAAAAGAAATAATATGACTGAGATCACCTATTGCTCCGCACTTTACTCAGTTTACAGTAAAGAAGCATTCGAGACTCGGTTTCGATTAACAATTTAAGCCAAATTAAAAATTTAAAAACAAGCAAAGGAAAATAAGTAAAAAGGAAATTTCGAGAACTTTGTTTGTTTGCAGAAAAAGGAGTATAGATGCGCTTAAGACATAGCTACCCAACCCACTCGATTTTTATTCGAGTAATAAATAACATAATTCTTCGCGTGTGTCTCAGTTTTGTGCATTCCATAGACAGACTGACTCAACACTCAGCTGCCGGCGCTAAGCATCGTGCCTGCTTATACCACCTCAATACGATCCTGATGACAATTGAATTGACACTAAATCCCGGTGATATTTTCATGGACGTACCACTTGTCCTTGTACCAGAGCCCAATGTAGAAGACATACCGATCAATCATATCAAATGCTGGCAGTCATCATCGTCTCATCGTATCATTGTCGTTCAGCAGGAAGGTCAACCCTCTACACCTTCGAGGTTGGGATGTGTGGGATGTGTGATCGAAGTATATCCGAACGCCGATGGTTTGGCTTGGAACGTCACTCTGACAACAGAAGCAAGCCTTTGCGCCCAGGCTCGCTAAGGTGCCACAAGCGGTTCTCGAAGATCTTCCAGTTATGTGTCGCCAGAGTTCACAAGTTCCTACTAGTTCAGCAATTTCTGGTCAATTGTGCATCTGAGGTTAGCTTGTGGATCTCGCACAATATCTTCTATTAAAACTAAAAGGAAACTTATAAGGGATAAACCAATGTTGGTTGATTTTAAAATCAAAAAAATCTGGGGTTAATCTGAGGTTAAACCTGTTAATGATGATATCGAAGTCATCGACTCTCCAAATCATAGACTATCCCGTGCCGGGGAGCTCGAATTCTTCGCCAGACTCTGCTCAGCACACGAATAAAATTTTGGTGATTTGGTGAATTAAGCCCAGATTAATTCTGAACCGAAATCGACTGAAAAACTTATTTCTAGGGCTAATATCAGTTTAACTTTTAAACTCAGATGATTTGGCACTTAAAAAACTGGTCTTTAAGGGATTATTGATGCTATTTCCAAATCCTGGCAGTGCTAGGTTTTCGTCATTCTACATAGGCTTATTTGTCTTCAAGTTTAAGCACAAATGTCATCGTAGGAGACCAAAATCTTGTCATGCTTGTCATCATCAGGTTTTGATCATATCTACTCGTCAGCTGGATTTCAAAAGAGTTAAGGCAAACTAAACTATTTGTTAGGGGAGGATAAACAAGTTTTCTAAAGAATTTTTTTATGGTTTTTTTACTTTCGAAAAAATTTCAACGTTTGATAAACGTTGGACAGGGTTCGTTACTCTTCCGTTTAGACAGGGTTCTACAAATACTTTTTTTCTTCTACCCATCGGGTTCAAACTTTTCTCTCTCTCTGAACTAAGATTTCATTCATCAGCGCAAGTACAGATCCTAGCAATAAGCCGGACAATTGGTGCATATTCAGTTCCAAGTCCATCATGGAACTAAGCATGCACCAACTCCCACTGCCACAATAGATATTTACGCAAACAACATTGACTCTTAGGGCCGGTTTTTCAGTGCTAATTTAAGCCCAGCTTAAACCAAGATCTGTTAATCCTGGAACAAAAAGAATCTATGGGCGTTTTTCTTTTTTAGTTCAGAGTGGAGCCTTTGAACAGAGCTCGAACACTCTGAGCGTGCTCTGAACCGAGTGCGCTCAGAGTACTCTATTCTGATTTTGTAACGCACTTGAGCACATTTTTTGGTTATCTGTCAGAATGCAATATGAAAGAAAAGAAAACTTGAAAAAATTGGCAAAATATTGTTACGAGCCAAAAATGATGCAAAATAAATATTATTTCACCGAAAAAAAGTTCATCAAACGCTTTTAGTCGGTCTTAAAACAACAAACTTCCATTTTTAAGTTTTTTTTTTCAAAATTCAGCTGTCATTTCGCTGTGCTCAGCCATTACCTCAGAATGCTCGGTCAAATTATTCGGAGCTCATTGAGCGCGCTCTGATCATACTGTGAGCGAAAAAAGAAATACAAATCTCGGGCTCTGACTACTCTGAACACAAAAAGAAACACAAAATTTTTGTTTGACAGTTCGAGCTCTGCTCTGAACGAAAAAAGAAAAACGCCCTATATTAAACTCAGTGAGCAGTTTTTTAGTGCAGAGTTAGCTCCGTCAGTAAAATTGTCAAAATCTTCGATTCTCGGAATTATTGACTCTCCCAGCTAACACTTCACATAGAAAAACAGAGGAAAAGAAGTGCGAGTCATTTTCAGATGTCATTGTTCACAGAAACATGAAGAGCCACTGCCATTTCACACAGAAAGAACATACAAAGATGGACATCTCATACGGTTCGCCAGAGTAATACGGGCTTTACTCACCAAATTTGGCGAGCTAAGTCGAGATTAATCCCGGATCGATGTTCACTAAATATTTGATTTCTGGGGTAAATCCCAGTTAAACTAGGGTGATCTCGCACTGAAAAACTGGCCCTTATTGATATCAAAATTAAGCTAAAATAAGTGAAAGAAAATAAGTTGCATAAGTTAAGAACATCAAAACATTTCTTTCATTGAACTCTAACTATTTCATTGAGCTTATTTTAATTAACAGTTGATTTTCATTTTTATTTTTGGAAAAAATTCGTTTACCTGATGGGTAGGGTATTCCATTTTCTTTCCGTATTCTCACCAGTCCGTTTGAATTTGCTTTCAACAATCAGCTCCAACACCAAATGCATTTAGTTGTTGTCACTGACAGCAACTTTCAATGATTTCCATAGCTGACTTGCCAAAAAAAATTGCCATCAAGTGCACTGACTTTTTTCAATAATAAAATACATTAGTAGCTGTAATAAGTCCCTGGCCTTTGCTTCTGCCACCAAGTGTATGAACGTATTGGCCATCTCCGTGGAGGTAGAACCTAAATTCACTGAATGCTTTTTGAGTTCCTAATGTATGAAATTCTGCTTCTGTTTCTGTTCCTGTTCCTAGTGATAACGCGGTTTACACGGTCTACAGAAATGATCTGATTTAAATATCTCTTCATTGTCCCTGGAGTAGCATAACATACTGTTATGTGGCGACAAGAAATAAAACAACACGCAGGAGTCGCTGAATGCACCCATCGATTCACTATACAAACGCACCCGCTCGATTCACTAAACGAACATACCCAACTGTCATTCCAGTCATCTGACAGCAGCTGTCATATTCGAAGTTCAAATTTCGATTTCCCCTCCTTGGAATTCAGCGGAAGAGTACCAGTGGGAAGTTGCCAAAGGGGAAGTATGGAACGTACTAGAAGGTGCTTAGTTTTGTATAAATACACGGGTGACAGGCTCGTACAGACAGTTATATTTTAAACGTGGACTTGTGAAAATCGGTAATAAAGTAAAAAGTGATTGAGTTGAAATAAAGTGTTGAATTCTAAATAGTAAAGTTGAATAACAGTGTGATCTGAGTTTAAATAAGTTTGTTTGATAAATAAAGTCTTCCATTGTGTGATTATAAAAGTGAAATTGAGTTTTATTCGACGAACCCCAGGCCGAAAATATTACAATACCTACTTACAAACCATAAAACATTCGATTACCCCAATAAAAAGAACCTTCTATTAAGCACTAAGTAATTTGTATTTATATGTCACTGAATCCTCATCCCAGGTTGGCTAGCAATCTTTGGTTTTTGAAAAACTGGCAGAATTTTTCTTACGTACATGAATCTCAAATTAAAAGCTATTGACGTTGCGTTGATACCAAACTCCTCAGGTGAAAGGAATAATTTGTTTTCTGGTGTTAGGACTACCCTTTATTTGTTTTTTTTTTTTTTTATCATAAAAGAAAAAATTGTCATCCATAAATGAAGAAGATATTGAGCGAAAGTTACATTTATATGTATGTGAAATGTATACAAAAACCAATTTACATTGCTCGCCAAGAGAGCCGAACACCTAAGCTCTTCATCACTGAAGCTCCTTCTCATCTTTCTTCGAAAGACGGGTAAACTATTTAAATACATTAATGTAAGGTGTCTGCATGGTAGTACAATGGACCAGTAGTTGTGTCTGAGTGCTCCATCGGATAGTAGCAACCTCCAACAAAAACGTAAAGAGAGTCAAATTTGTGTGGGAAAAAGTGTGTTTAATTACTTTTCTAAGAAGTTGTTTCTTCAAGCATTTTTTTCCATGTTTCGCACGAATATTGCGTGTACATCAACATTTCCACTCACAAAAATTTCACTTTGAAAATGACGTTTCGAACTCAAATTTCTTTCGGCTCGTTAGAACCTCTTGACAAACAAAAAAATAAAAATTTAAGACCGAGATACAACAAATTGAAGTAATTCAAGAATTTACGTTTTATTTTCTTGATTTTAATATTTATTGTAAGCGATGAAAAGCGCACACCCACAATTAAAATTATTGTTAATCTAATTGCCACCATTAGGTTTCAACGGAAGCAATAATTTCAATAGAGCTCTTCCTTCAGCTGTCAGTACCACAAGAATAAATTGGGAAAGGAACGAAAACGTAAAACCTTCGAGAATCTGAACACCGCAGGAAAAAATTTGATGAAAAACAATGAAAAATCCTCAATCCTTTCCGCAGCGTTATAGATAAAATCTTAAAAAACATGAGCCATAAAAGTTATACTCTACGAACTGCTCCTGAATTATAGGTCGCTATGGTTGGGGCATCAACTATTTTTAAACGGCATCCAACTTCGCAAGCCGAAATGTTTGACAGCACTGTGACTGACAGGAATGACAAGTTAAAAAAGTCCGTGTCGCCTTGCAGAAGAAAGTCTCACAGTTTTCGTGAATTATTGCTCGCATTTGTAATATTTTCTAGCGTTTCAAAAAATATTTACACATTTTAATATCTCACAATGGTAAGATTTTGATTTCCGTTCTGCAATGAAAGTACTCCCCTTTTCAATAAAGTGTACAGTATCTCGATAAAAACTTGTCGGCAAAGTCGCCGAGGTTATGGTGATGCGCCTTTGTCCATCCAAAATGCTTGGTCATCTGTCAGAATTGTTTAAAACAAATTTTCTATAAAATATTTTTAGGCTCGACGTTATGATTCACGTACAACCATCTTCTCCCCAGAAGGTAAAATCTTGAGACATTTTCTTAAATTTGTTCCTTAATTGATTTATTTTTCTAGGTCGTCTCTACCAGGTGGAGTACGCCATGGAGGCCATATCCCATGCCGGCACTTGTCTGGGTATTTTAGCCGAAGATGGAATTCTACTCGCAGCGGAACGTCGCAACACCAACAAGCTCTTAGATAGTGCTATGTTCTCGGAGAAGATCTACAAGTTAAACAAGTAGGTGCTGAAGGCTTATGCTTCCCTTGTTTTTTCTTAATGTGTTTTCTTCCTTAGCGACATGGCTTGCTCAGTGGCTGGTATCACATCCGACGCCAACGTGCTGACCAGCGAATTGCGAGTAATCGCTCAACGCTACGAGCTGAACTATGGTGAGTCGATGCCTTGTGAACAGCTCGTGTCCTACTTGTGCGACATAAAGCAGGCCTACACCCAGTACGGAGGCAAGCGGCCTTTCGGCGTGTCCATCCTCTACATGGGTTGGGACAAGCACTACGGCTACCAGCTATACCAGTCCGACCCAAGTGGCAATTATGGTGGCTGGAAGGCGACTTGCATCGGAAACAACTTTGGGGCAGCTGTGTCAATGCTAAAGCAAGAAATCAGTGAGACCGAGAAGATCACCCTGTCTGGTGCCCAGGACTTGGCTGTGAAAGTTCTGAGTAAAACACTAGACACAAACAAGTTGACTGCCGACAAAGTGGAGATGGCCACACTCACTCGAGTGAAGGACAAGACGGTCATAAAGATTCTCTCGACTGCCGAGGTGGAGGTGCTTATCAAGAAATACCAGAAACTCGAGGCAGAAGCTGAGGCGGCTAAGAAGGAGAAACAAGCCGCCCAGAAGTCCTAAAGTGGTAGACATTGTGGATTTGTTGCGAGGGAGGAGGGAATTTCCATAAAACATGTTTTTTTTTTTATTGTAATGCTTTAGTTTCGATCGTTTTTTAAAAGGTCCTTAAAATAAAGAAATTTACTACTCGGTATGATAAAGGATTTAATTCTCTTCATGGAGCCATTTCTATTCGTCATTCTATGAGGGATTTGGTTAATTTTGTAACGGTTTTCTTTCTTAAATTCCTAACTTGGCCTATCGTAAAAACTATTCATGCTCTACTTCACCCCATATGAGAGTCGATGAACTCCCTCCACATTTAGAATGGAATTGATTTTTTTTTTTCTTTAAATTCTTTCGACATTTATTCTCGTTTTCCTTAAATTTTCAGCTGGTAGCTCGCGGCGTTTTTAGTTTTGACGCTGTAGATTATTATTTGGTTTTCACATACAGCTTGCTCTCTTTATGGAAACCATAGGGAGAGTCTGTTTTTTCCGATTTTAAATATTTTGTATTGCAACAAAGAAAATTCTCGACGGTTTTAAATTAATAACGGGTCTTAAATGTTATTTTTTAAAAACCTCATAAATAATTAAGACCCTTTTGAAAAGTCTGTCTCCTCCGGGCACTAATCCGCGATTAATGTAAATCTTCATTATATCCTCTACAAACCACGCGATTTGTCATACAAATTTAAATCCTCTCGGCAAGCGATTTAAAATAAATCCGCTCATAAATCCCATTCACCCTATTCTCACAAATCTGTTTTCTGCATCTTTATAACAGTTTGAGAATCTAAAAAGGATACTAAAACTGTCCCTGTAAGACAGATCTGTCACAAGTACGTTATCAATTCTGATTTTTTCAGCGAAAATCGTTTTCCACATCGCCACTCTGTTTTGAGATCCAAAATGACAGAAACAGAGTGTGTCTCAAATTCATCCCATATTTGTCCGGTGAAGCCACTTTGAAATTTATTTTTATTTGTCTTCCGCTAATCGTCTTTTGATAGACGCAGTATAAAATGTTTTTTTGATAAAAACTTTGCTCGATTTGGTATCCCATTTTTATAAGAACAATTCCAAAAAAATTAAATTAAATTAAACTCTGGACTGAAAAACTGCTCTCTGGGTTAACTTCAGATTCGTTTTTTTGGTTTAAACCAGTTCTTGGTTTAAGCTCAAAGGGCCGATTTTTCAGTGCTGAGTTAAGCCCAGCTTAAACCAAGATCTAGAGTCAACGCAGCGAACAGTTTTTCATTGCAGAGTTAGCTATTGACACTATATAACTTCACATAGAAAAACACAGGAAAAAAAACTTTCGAGTCATTTGCAGATGTTTTTTTTCACATAAACACACAAGGCCATTGCCATTTCACACAAAAACATTCAAAGAAATTCATCCGGGATTAAATTACCAAATTTGGCGAGCTAGGCCTGGACTAAACCTGGATCAATATTCACTGAAAAATTAATTTCTTGAGTTAATTTTTGTTTATCTTGGAAACTCGGATGATTTCGCCCTGAAAAACCAGCTCAGAAGTAATGACGAATAATTTATAAACTAGCCCACCCATGTTCATGGTTACCTAACACTTTGAAAAAAATGCTGCGACTTACTAAAATGAGTTGAAAAAGCTACCAAAATCAGAAATTAACTATCAACATTTTTGAAATGTCACGAAATTTTTTTTTTCAGCCATTTTTTTGACACGTTTTTTGACCAAATGAGTTTAGTCAAAACCATAAGTTTCTGAAAAACTAGATATTCAACTTCGGACATGTAAAAGCTTTGCCCGCAAGCTGAAATTGATGAGCTTACCCATACTCTGACATTTGTTTTTAAATGCAAGTTAATTCATCAATTCGTCATTTTCATGCAATTTTGTTTTGGAGGTTTTACATCAGCTAATCGCGAAGGTTAATTGTTGGTGTATCTTCTTCTATTCACCGACACGGAAATTTAGAACAAACGAATGGGTGTTGGGTGGCAAGAGGAATGCAAGTTGAATATCTACTTATTCATTAATTTGAATAAGTAGATATTCAACTTGCGTCCCGGTTTCGGTGTTTCGGTTTTACTTCGAATCGAGACTTGAGAGTCGCTATCGCAGCTAGGTAGTCGAGCGATAAGACGATAGTACTGATAAACACCTACAACTTGAAGGCTTTCTCGATCTATCAAAAGCACGCCTTTAAGGATACGTAACTATTTAATTATTTTAGCTTAGCTTAAACTGCTTGCCTGGCATCTTTAACGTGGGTAATACTATGTCTTCACCGGGCACTACTCCGCGATTAATATTAATCTTAATTAAATCCTCTACAACTCACGCGATTTATCATACAAATTTAAATCCTCTCGGCGAGCGATTAAAAATCAATCCCCTAGTAAATCCCATTCACCTTAAGCCACGTTGTCACAAGCAACGTAAAACAGGAACAGAAACAGATTCTCATACATTAGCAACTGAACCTAAATTCGCTGAATGCTTTTTGCGTTGCTAATGTATGAAATTCTGTTTCTGTCTCTGTTCCTGTTCCTTGTGACACCGCGGCTTTATTCACAAACCTATTTTCTGCACCTTTGTAACAGTTTGAGAATCAAAAAAGAAAACTGAAACTGTCCATGTACGACAGATCTGTCACAAGTACTTTTTCTATTGTGATTTTTACAGCGAAAATCATTTTTCGCTCCTGTGAAATGACATCGTCACTCTCTTTTGAGAGCTAAATGACAGAAACAGAGTGTCCGTTTCAAATTTATCCTATATTTGTCCGGTGGAGCCACTTTGGGACTTATTTTTGAACATCTCCCGCTAATCCTCCTTTAATTGCCGGTGGAGACATAGTATAAAGCCGCGTTGTCACAAGCAACGTAAAACAGGAACAGAAACAGAATTTCATACATTAGCAACTGAAACCTAAATTCGCTGAATGCTTTTTGCGTTGCTAATGTATGAAATTCTGTTTCTGTTTCTGTTCCTGTTACTTGTGACAACGCGGCTTAAGAAGAAAAATATTTGATGCAATTTTCTTCTTATATAAATAAAATTCTTTATAGGTACTTCTAATATGCCAAAATGGCATGCAGTCTAATCTTACCCTTAGGAAAAGTGTGCTTCCGAACAAGGAAAAAAATATAAATTTATAAAACTTACAATTTAGTTCATTCTTGCTCACAATGCAAATAAGAGCACAATAATCAGATAAGAACCAGAAGTTGAATCTGCTGCCTTCATATTTCATAGAATTCGCTTAATAGCACGATTTTAAATGGAATACTACCATCAATCCGCACAGATATTTCCTATCTGCAAAAATTACATCGAATCCATTTGTCCTATTTAGTAAAGACAACTTTCCAACTCACTGCACCTCCTATTCTACTACATTATTCCCAATTCGACGCGTCAATTTCCCATTTATCTCAGCCCGCAACCACGTTCCATCCGCCATTTTCTCAGCAAGTGGATCGCATTGCAACGCACAAGCGTTACCAACATACCCACAGCAAACTCGACAAAATTCCCTCACACACCAACCAACACCATCGCAGCCTCACTCTCACCGCCTCCAATACCACCGTAAAATCCTCTATCCATACACAAAACACACACACACCAGCGCATACAAAAACGATGAAAAAAAATATCAAATTCTTCCATTTTTTATTTGACAGCTACCAAACTTCAAAATTGTCAAAAGCAGTAGTAGTAGAAGGAGAGTGAAGAAAAAAAAGGTCCAGTGGAAAATAATTCTCAAAAAGTCGAAATCAATTTTTCAATTTTCTGCGTTTCCAATTGCAATTCCTCGCGCAAAAATACCAAAAGTGTTTTCACCAATAAATTCCGTGTGTGCTGAGTGCAATTACGCAGAGAAAACAGCGCCGTTAGATCGAGAAAATTGCGAGGAAAAACCCGACGACAAAACATAAACATAATCCAAATGCAACCAAAATGGATAACAAGAGTGCACAATTGGAATTTAAGTTGCTGGTAAATGTTGGATGGGATTTTAATTTTTTCTTTTCGTTCGGGAGCTCGTTTGCGGGCAATTTGGGGCTGACCTCCATTAGCGGGAAATAGTATTTTGTGTCGAAAAATTTAGCAGATGCAATAAGGGCGCTCACCCACGATTATTATTTTTTTTTTCTTGCTCCCCCCGTCGTCGTTTTCATTTTTTTTTCTATTTTACTCCATCTCTGGTGGCCGAGAAATGTTTTCAAATATTAATGTATTTGTGTATCCTCCGGAGCTCGAGGAATGGGTTGGAGGTGAAAACATTCCCGGAATTAATTGTTTTCGGTTGTTTGGAGTGTTTTTCGGGGCAGGAAGGAAGAAAGTCTTTTCAGCTAGCTAGTATTGAAATTTCAATGGAACTGGGTGGGATAAGTGTGGACTCCGAGTTGATAAGTGTTCTAGCTAAGCTGTGCATAGCATACACACATTGTTCTGGTTCTAGTGCGGCGGCTTAGATTTGTGAACCAATTTATGAAAATAGTGCTCGAACTGGGATAGTTTGTATGCACCTGTAGTTGGTCGGTTTTCAACGGGGTCGGGTGTACGAGTCATCGAAATGCATTCGTTCCAATGGATGTTGTTTCGGAAAATATGAAATCTTTTTGAAGTTTTACGAAAAAACGAAGAAAAGCGATTTGTCCTAGAAGTAGCTAACAGTAGGACGTGATTCGATTGCCTTTTTGTCCTAAAGACGTGGCTTTAACGAGTTTCAGTAAGCGCGCATTGGATAAACTATAATTTCCAGTTTCTAGAAATTTTTCACCGTTAAAATAGGCTCAACAAAAATTTTTAGTTCTTACATTTTGAACATAAATAACCGTGTAATGCCTTTAATTATTTAACTGCCTTGACTTAAGCCAAATGATATCATATCTTTGCATTGGTAAATGTAAACAAGAAGAGAGCTCCAAAAAAGTAGGAAAAACTGGCACTGAGTAATTTTTTGTTCAGAAAGATATTCTGATTAGTCTTGTCCGCCTCATGCACTAAATCCAATTGCCACTGATAGTGACTTGAATAGAACTTAACCAACAAATTTAAACCTTTAAATACGGATTTACGAATGCATCACATTGTGTTTACTTTCCTTGGTTTGATTGCTTTTTTGGTATTAAAAGTAAACTCATTTTTATGGCAATCATGGTAACATCCAATTGACTCTTGCGTCTTTTGAAAAGAAGTCAGGAGCTTGCAAACTTGGTTTAAGTATGCACGTAAGCCGGGTATGAAAGCAGCTCCCTAAAATAAAAGTCACCCTTTGGTACATAAAACAAAAATTAAAGATTTCTAGTTAAGCTATTGATTTTGCTCTCAAAAC